>CM067378.1:12556329-14023822 GCA_034510155.1 Eucriotettix oculatus | reverse complement strand
ATATTCAGCATACGGACAGATAAAACAAAAAATTTCATTTATTGAAACTCGTTAACACATACAGTTTTCTTTTTTTTTCTAACGATCGCCGAACAGAGCGCCCCAACTCGGGATGTAGCAGGCAGCGGACAGGTTTCAGGCAGCAGCAACAGTAACGATTCGGCACCAAAAAGGTCCCCCCTTCTATTGGTATGTTATGGCGTCCACTCCTGCAGCGACTCCCGCGGACGGCGGTACCCTGTATTGGCTAGACGAGTTAGATTATCTCCTCCTATATTTAAGTTTAGATGGTTAGATTAGTAACACTTCTCCTCCTATATTAAGTTCAGATGGCTAAGTCAGCCACGTCCGTCCGCTACGATGTCTCGAGCTCAATGTCCGCGTTATTCTTCTTTTCTTTTCTTTTTTTTTCTTCCTTGCTATACAATCCATGGAATACTTATTTTACAAAGATAAATCAAATAATCAAATTCCAAGTACGATTTAAATTTATATTTCCTTTTCTATTTGTCAAATCGATTAGAGTTGCATTAACATCGCAAGCGATAGTTAGCCGGTTACGTAATGACTGCGTCACCGGTTACGTAATGACTACGTCACCCGCAGACGTTCGCATACAATTTCTAATATACATCGGAATTTAGCGCGCCAAAAGTTTTTTTAATAAATCCCAAAATTGTAACGGGTCGTTACATCAGCCCCCCCTCTAAAAGGGAAAATACTTTAGTAACATATGGTTTCAAGTTATAGAAATTGTATGAACCGACTTCATTGTTAGCTAAATCGACTAGCTGAGCTACATTAGGTAGAGTTATAGATTTAATCTTAAAAGGAAAAGGATGTGAAAAAACTTGAAAAATAACCTTTTATTAGCATCGGAATGGTGTGGTGTCCTTAATAATACTAACTGCCCTTCACTGAATTCGTAAGTATTACGTTTTTGTTGCTTCAATCTACGCGAGGCAGCTATTTTAAGCCTAATTAAAATATCGTTATTCGACACTATCGTCTGGTGCATATAAGGTGCTAAAGTGTTAACAATATCTGGCCAAGGATAAGGTGGTTTTTCCTTAAAATGTGCTTCATGCGCAGATACTCCAGTCGTTTCGTGTGGGACGTTGTTCAACCATACATTCACGTGAGGTAACAATCGATACCAATCTGAATGATTAGACGAACAATATACTCTGAACATCCTAGATAATTCTCTCATCACTCTTTCTGAAGGGTTCGATTGAGGGTGACGTGGTGTAGTGTAAAGGGGTTTGGTTCCTATTATCCTCAATAACTCCTCCCATTTATTACTAGTAAATTGTGTGGCACGATCCGATAATATTTTATTATAATGTCCCGCTTTACTAACAAATTGACGTACACAGGCGAAACAATTAACGGTCGTAACTCGTTTCAACGGATACACTTGAGTAAATTTGGTGAAGATATCTATAATGGCCATGATGTATTTATTACCATAACTAGATGTAGGTAACGGACCATATATGTCTACTGCGGCCAATTCATTAGCTGCATTAGGAATAATGGATCGCAGGGCTCCTTCGTAACTACGATTGGGAATCTTTGTACGTTGACATAAATCACATTTCGCTATCGTAATACGCACTTCTCTTTTCATCCCTTTCCAGCAAAAATATCCTGATAACAACATATACACTTTCTTGGCACCGAAGTGAGCATAGTTAGAATGGAAATACATTATCATATCTTTAGTAATATGCCTAGGAACCAAGATTTTATAATAACTATCTTGGGTGCTACTTTTCTGCAATATAATCCCTTCTACAAGTTGCCAATTATCTCGTTTATTGTGAATTATCTGATATTGTGGATCTGTCCGTTCCAATGAATTTAATTTGTATTGAATTATCTTATGAATAAATGGGTCTTGTGCTTGAAACAAAGCAAAATCTTGAACAGAGTAGTTTAGATTCGGATGAACTTGTACATTAATAGGACATAAGTGAAATGTAGTTTCTTGCAGAAACCTCTGGTGGTTATCCGCGTTTATATTCCTACTCAATAAATCTGGAATGTGATTATCAGTTCCCTTACAATGTTCCGCAGAAAACTCGTATTGTTGGATATACAATATCCAACGTAACATTCGCTGATTTTGAGCGTGGCAATTCTGCAAAAATATAAGTGCCTGATGGTCTGTTCTTAGAATAAATTTATGCCCCAGTAAATACGGTCGGAGTTTTTGAAATGTCCACACTATGGCTAACATTTCCTTCTCCGTAGTTGTATAATTCAATTCTGGCCCTCTTAAGACCCTACTAATTAAGGATATGATTTTATGTTTGCCTAGATTATCGATTTGGTATAGCATTCCGCCAAGCCCGTAATCCGAACTGTCGGTCTGGACAAACAAGGTCTCACTAAAATCGGGATGACTTATTGTGAATGATTTGAGAAAATTTGCTTTAATACTTTCAAAAGTAGACTGATGTGTAGGAGTCCAGTTCCATTTTTTATTCTTCTTTAGTAAATCAAGTAATGGATATACACTAAGAGCGTAATTGGGATAAAAGCGGGAATAATAATTACAGATCCCCAAAAATCTACGTAGTCCTCTCAAATTTTTCGGGGCTGATATCTGATGTATTTTCATCGCCTTTTCGTGGGATAAATGAATTCCCTCTGTAGAAACCTTATAACCTAAAAATTCTATTTCATTTTGAAAGAAAAACGTCTTGTCTAACTTTAAAGTCATATGACTTTCGTTTAATATTTTAAACAGCTCTTTAATTTGTGTTAAATGTTCGCTAACATCCGAAGACCACATTATAATATCGTCAACATAATAAATAAGGTTTTTAAATTTTTCAATTGGTATTACCTGGCTTAAATAATGTATCAATGCGGCTCCACTATTCTTAAGTCCGAAGGGTGTCCGCTGAAATACGTAAGTGACATTGTTGTACATGAAACCCGTGTACTGCTGATCGTCAGGGTGTATGGGCAACTGCCAATATGAAGTTGTGAAATCAGTCTTTGTAAAATAACTCGCGCCAACGAAGCTTTTCAAAACGTCATCAATATTAGGAGGTCTTTCGTATTGTGGAATCGTAAGTGAATTCAATTTCCTGGCATCCAGACACACTCTAACCTTCCCATCTTTCTTTCTTACGATGACTAACGGGTTTAAGTATGGTGTCGACGCCTTTTTAATTATGTTCGACTGAAGCATCTCATTGATAGCTTCGGCTACCTCATTCCTATATGCAACAGGTATATTATATAACCGCCCCTTAAATGGTGTTGTATCCGTTAATTTAATTCTGAAATAAAATTCTTTTACAGCTCTCAGGCCTGAACTAAATAATGCTTTTGATTCTTCCAATATTCCCTTAAGAATTCCTTTACTTTCTAAATCCAAATTGCAACATTCCTCGACCTTAACATTAATACGCTGCGTGAACTCGTCTTCCTCTTTAATATTTTTCCAATTATTCCTTAACTGTAACCCATTTCTATTTAACGCGCTTTGCCTCTGTGTACAGCTCACCACCAATATGGGTCTCATTTCATCTATATAACCGTCGTCTTCGTCATTACTATTATCTAAGTCTTCCATACCCCCTTTATTACTCCCCTTACTTAAAAACTCACACTCGCAGGTATTATTTTTCAACACATCATTGTCAAGGTCTACAATCATAGCATTGTTCCTTAGGAAGTCTACACCCAGAATCATCGGATACATTAATTTTTTGATGACGATGGCAATGACGTCATACGTATTACCATCCAATTTAAGCTCTACTAACGCCTGGCACACAATATCTTTGATTTTAACCCCGTTAGCTCCTACTATTTTTCCCTGTAATACAGGTAAAGTAGCAATATTAGGAGTTATTCCACACAATTCTTCAAACAAATCGTAAGACATAGCTGAAATCTCGCTACCTGTATCTATTAAACATCTCCACTTACTGTTCTTATGTTCTGCGTAAATTACGGGACACATCCTTTCTACCTTTACATTATTTCTACATAGACTATTGTTGGTAATTACTTGGCGCTTAATGTTAGGTATCACTGTCACGACTAATGGTTTTGGGTCAGCCTCGGGATACCTAGTCTCGCTAACCCTAGCTAGTTTTCCCTTTGCTTACTTAGTTGGGTAGCAGAGCTACTTTCTTGTGGCGTGATTACTGCATCCCTGTACCTTGAATTTTTATTATGATTAACATTCCCCTGATCTTGTGTATCTCTGCTTGACCTCGCACTTCCTTCAGTATTTAAATTTCCCCCACGTGTCGTGTTGTCGCCGTAACTAACACGATCGCTGAGTGTGTTTTGACGACTTTGGTTAATCGGTGAGTTTCGTAATTCATTATCGGAATGGGATCTTCTGTCGCCAGGCCAATGTTGGTCATAGCTACGATTTCGATTGAAATTGGGCCCAGTTTTACGCCATGGTCGGGGCGATGTGTTTATATTATAATTGTTTCTCCTTGCATTGTAATAGTTCGCGCCTTGTTTACCTGCCTTCCTGTGATTTTCACTGAGTAAGTGTCTATTATTGCTCTCAATTTCATATGTTATGGCGTTAACTTTATTTGGATGATTACCCCTAGCAATCTCAAACGTTTGATCATAATTGCCCAAAAGAAGTAAAAATCTTTGTAATGATAACGGACATACACTTTTAATTAAATTTTGCGTCGGTATTGGAAAGTGCCTGGTAAGGATGCCAACGATTTCATCATCTCCCATCGGTGGTTCACACAATTTTAAAGCTGCGGCTTTATTCGTCGCGTAATCTCTCATCGTACCCAACTGACGATTCCATATCCCACTAATAATATTTATTTTATGCTCGATTTGGCTAGTGTAGTTCCAATAACGATCTAAGAAATTCTGGCGAAACCCTTCCATCGTGTTAGGTTGAGGTGTAAGGGTATCTAACCACGCACGGGCATTCCCTTCAAGCAAGCTACATACAATTTGTACTTTCTTGCTTTCTATCGTTGGGTAAAGAGCAAAATAGTTTTCAATTCTTTTTAAAAAAATACAAGGGTGCTCTCCCTGTGATTTCCCCTGCTATTCTATAAAATTAGGCGTATTACTCGATTTGTAAACATAATATTGTTTAACACCATGCGTGTGGGAACTCCCCCCCAGCTTGTGTGTGTTGTTGTTCCGCGCACTCGCGCTCTAGATTCACCGTGCGTGTTACAGCTCTATCTTGTCACGTATGCACGTATTGCAATTCTTGGTTGATTTTCCTTTTGTTTGCATTGTGCTCAGTTCGCAATCCTGATTTTTGATGACATGGTATTTTATTACTAGTATTTAGTACTGAAATATGATATATTTTAAGTTCAGTGCAGTCTGGTTTCTGTTACCACTTCTGTGACGCCGCTCTCCTTCCTCTTCGCGCTCACACTGTTTTCAATATTGGTACCGATCATTAGCACCCATAAGCTGCATTCTATTTAGTTGAGATGGCCATTTGATTAGTTTTCATTTCTTACTTGGTCCTACTGAGCTCTCGCTCCCTCGTATGTTCGTTCGCGCTCGTCTTTGATGAATCGCACATACTGACTTGTCGTTAAGAAACTTTCGGCGCAAGAAATTTAGCCATTCTGAAGACCTGTTAACATCTGATTATGCGCCGCAGCTCGAACTCATTAGTCTTCTGGTAGATTTTTTTTTTCCTCCACTAGACAGATACCACCATAGTATTCCCGTCTAACTTATCCCTTTTGATTGTCAGCATGCAGTGCTCCCTTCGCTGCAAGGTGATGCCACTTTGGGGTTGCTTCTGTTTCTATGAACCCTGGTGTACCAACATCATCACTATAACTCCGCCCAGAATACCACCTGATCTGGCCCTCGTAGGGCGACTCGTGATCTTCCCTCGTGTGGCTCTGGCATCTATTTTCTCCCTGAACATTTAATGGGGGTGTACTTATTACCTCCAATGCATGCGCGGCATACCCTCAATCAAGGTACCGCGTCACTACCCTGAAATAAAGCCCTCTCTCTGTGTGGAACAGATTCTTTCACTCTAACTCTGACTCTTTCATAGGTCGCCGCTGCCGGACCTGCGCAGTTGCATGTTTGGTGAGATCATAGGCTCCTCCACCACCCATCTTGGATGAGTGGATCCCCACATATAATCCCCCCCCCCCCCCCTACACACACTTATGCCCCCCCCCCCCCCCCTCCCCCCCCACGCTCTTCGCATCACCATCTTGGTTTGTCAGCCTAGAAGGGAAATTCAATACAACGAATGTAAAAAACTACAAAAAACAAACACACACCACTACAACATATCTCCAAAAGAAATTCCCATCACCCCTACCACCCCCCCCCCCCCCCCACCCCTCCCCCGCCCCCCACCACCCACCCCCCACCCACCGCTCACCCCCCCCCCCCCCCCCCCACCCCACCCCCCCCACACCCACCCAACCCCCACCCACCCCACCTACCCCCCCACCCCCCACC
This sequence comes from Eucriotettix oculatus, assembly GCA_034510155.1. NCBI lineage: Eukaryota > Metazoa > Arthropoda > Insecta > Orthoptera > Tetrigidae > Eucriotettix > Eucriotettix oculatus. The sequence goes on along the minus strand of CM067378.1, from coordinate 14,017,345 downwards.
CCCAAAACACCCACACCTCCACCCAACCACCCCACCCCCCCAAACCAAACCCCAACACACCCAACCCCCCCCCCAAACCACCCCCCCCCACCCACCCCCCAAAACCCCCCACCCCCCCCCACCCACACCCCACAACTCACTCCACCCCCCCCCTCCTCCCCACCCACCCCCCACCCTCCCACCCACCCCCCCCCCCCCCCCCCCACCACCCACCTAAAACACCCTACACCACCAACCCAACCAACCCACCCCCCCCCCCCCCCAACCACCCCCCCCCCCCACCCCCCACCCTCGTCCTTGGTTATGTCAGCTAAGGAAATTCACTATAGACAACGAATCTATTTCGTAATATCAAATAAATGAATTCACTACTAAGATAAGTACAATGTGACAACAATTATTCTAAATGCGCAATTCACTCATCAAAATACAAATTTAACAAAATTATTTAAATGCACATTCACTTTAAAAAAAAAATTATTTTTTTTCTCTAGTGTCCTTTTGCTAACTATGAGCTTCGTAGGAGAGGGAACTCGGTTCGTTTGGACCCGAGGAGTGTGGTCTATTCCATATTCAGCATACGGACAGATAAAACAAAAAATTTCATTTATTGGAACTCGTTAACACATACAGTTTTCTTTTTTTTTCTAACGATCGCCGAACAGAGCGCCCAACTCGGGATGTAGCAGGCAGCGGACAGGTTTCAGGCAGCAGCAACAGCAACGATTCGGCACCAAAAAGGTCCCCCCTTCTATTGGTATGTTATGGCGTCCACTCCTGCAGCGACTCCCGCGGACGGCGGTACCCTGTATTGGCTAGACGAGTTAGATTCTCCTCCTATATTTAAGTTTAGATGGTTAGATTAGTAACACTTCTCCTCCAGATGGTTCAGATGGCTAAGTCAGCCACGTCCGTCCGCTACGATGTCTCGAGCTCAATGTCCGCGTTATTCTTCTTTTCTTTTCTTCTTTTTTTTTCTTCCTTGCTATACAATCCATGGAATACTTATTTTACAAAGATAAATTAAATAATCAAATTCCAAGTACGATTTAAATTTATATTTCCTTTTCTATTTGTCAAATCGATTAGAGTTGCATTAACATCGCAAGCGATAGTTAGCCGGTTACGTAATGACTGCGTCACCGGTTACGTAATGACTACGTCACCCGCAGACGTTCGCATACAATTTCTAATATACATCGGAATTTAGCGCGCCAAAAGTTTTTTTAATAAATCCCAAAATTGTAACGGGTCGTTACAATATATATATATATATATATATATATATATATATATATATATATATATTCAATGAATTCAACTTAATCGAAATTCTGTACCTGTTTCATTTTTATGGCGAAATAGAAATAACTAATGGACGAAGTCGCGGGGGTTAGTTAGTTAACACTAATTTGCTCTATTCTTTCCGTAAAAACCTTGGCAAAATTAGCAAGCTTAGCGACTTTAGTTTTATTTTCCGTAAGGCATTAGCTACATTTGTCTCTATTAAAGTCGTATTTTCCTCTACAGCTCTTATAATACTAGCGTGCACGTTGTCACGTAACGCAGTCATATGGGCTTGATTCTGTTACATAAACCTAGTCAAAAAATATATATATATATATTAATATCCTCTTCATTGGATAGGTTTAAAAATTTATTTAATGAACAAATTTTAAACGGTTTGAAAATTATATTTATCAACTTTACAATGTTTTCATGAAACAATATCTCAGGGGATTTTGGGTCTCTCGAGAAGTGAAGTACGCAGTTACTGAAAAATAGAAAAAAATCATTTAAATGTATACAATCAGCATAATGAGCAAGTTTCACAGCTTTGATGAACTTACCCAACATTACTGGGGCTACAAACATTCAACCTCACGAATGTTTCCGCGTCTCTCTGTCTTTAGTACGTCTTGCAGGTGTTTTACATCAAGGAATGTAATGTGATCCAGGTCCAACTCCTCGTCTGCTCTCTCCTGATATCGTCGTCCCTTCTGGCTGTCTCTCCTACTCAGATCTTTCTCCGACTGATTCGTGCGACTGCCCTCTTCTCCTCTGTCTCCCGGACTAAATCATCGTCCCTTCTCTCCGACTGAATTCGTATCCTCTCTCCCCAACTGATCATCTCAGCCTCCCAACGGCTCCTTTTTAACTTCTCGTCCCGGGAGTTCCCCAAATTCCGGGGTTCCCCTCGGGATTTTACCCACTTTCAGCCAATTCTACTTGTCGCGCACAAAACTTCCTTCATTGTAGGCCCAACTGCACTTCATATATATTCATATATGTAATATACTAAATTACGGGAGGGTAGTTAATTAATGCTCATATTATAATTCAACTGAGGTATATCAGATACTAGAAAAAGAAAAAACTAATCAGATTTGTTATTAAAAATTCATTACAAAAATGAGGAAATTTTATTTGATAAAATTTCTGGATTACCCCGGACTATCTAACTGCACATTCTGTCCGTCTCGTAAGCATTTAACCCGATACAAAGACTGCACTTCTGGTTGATTACGAGTGATCTAGCTAACACATTCCAGTGAAGAACTATATGCTCACGCTAGAATATTATAAATCCCATTAAAAGACAAGTTTATCAATGCTCCACGCTTAAACGTTCAATTACAAAACACCACACATGAAATAAAACTAATGACATAACGATTTTCAAATAAATCCAATTTTAATTCAAATGAACATTCAGTTAGTAATAAAACTATCCTAATATCCAAATTTCATCAGCCTTAAAACTAAAATGCACTAAGGTATTGGGATTAATACTTAATTTATATTTGATTTTTTTATAAGCTGTGGGTGCAGCGTACAGTCCGCCACACGATAAATTACGCCGAGAGGAAAATGACAGTCAGGAAGATTAAAAGAATATCGTCATAACAATAATTAAATACAATTTATGAACAAATTCTTAAAATATTGAAGGGAACGTTACACCCTGGCGTTAGTCTATAAAATTCAATAAATGTTTAATACTTTACAAACACAGTTGTTGTAATAGATTTGCATGGACTCTTTCTTCTGGGATTTAAAATGGGAGATAAATATATCTGAATGAAACTGGTATAAAATAATTGGGTCGAAGCACCTTTCAAAAAGAATTCTCAGAGTACATAACCAATTATCGTTCTTACGACTTCGCTGGGGACTTGCTCTGCTGCGTGCGTAATCCGTCTGGTTGTGACTGGAAGATCATGAGAACTAGTGTCTTCGACCGCAAGATGTCCACGTCTCCAAGTCTACGGCTCGCTCCACTATAATGCGTTATCTTTGAGACTCGTCCCCAGACTCCCTAAATTCCACCCTCAACTAAGGGGTCGTCAATACTTCAGATTTGTCACGGCCGCCCACTCACTGACTGTCATGGCATATATATCGAGGGGAGTATATATGTATACACCCTCGATTGCAGTCGAAGGTTGGTTCAGTTTTGACTGGAGAAGCGTCGATCTACATATTACAAAAGGGATGACCACGTAATTAGTAGAACTTTTAGCAATTGTATCCGGTGATCGCCGGCCATAGCGGCCAACTTGCGGAGACGTTCCGTCAGACTCGTCCCGTAGAAGGGGCAAAGATACCCTCCGGAGGCCCAGTAACCCCCACCTGGTGGTGGCACGTCCACGTCTCAGGACTCGAGGGGGCATGGTTTCGCCTTATGTTCTCCATTGAAAGAATATTTTTTCTTTGTTCTGTTTCCACTAATGTCTATTTATATACAGGTTTCTGTACTCTACACAATTTCAATTTAATAAATTTTGATATATTTATAGTATTTTATATTAATTTTTTATCCTGTGGATCTCATTCTTAATTTTGTTAATTATTCAGTCCCAAATGTAGTATTTGTGCGACTAAGTATGGTTTAATTATTGGTATTACGTTTTCTGCAGCTTGTGTATTTGATATTTCTAATTTTTTTGAAATTATTATGCAAAACGTGTATGAAATTAAAGGTCCATTTCTCTGATTCCGATTTTTCCAAAATTTTCGAAAAGATAATTCACATATGATTACTTGATTTCTTGAGCAATCATAATGAATATTTTAAATTCATCAAAACATGGCCAAACAAATGAACAATTGTGACGGACGAATTTATTCAAAACATTCAGAATAAATTGTATAGAAAAGCGAATGATCGATAGAAAATAGATCTAGTTAACGCATTCGATTCTTTTTGTGTAACACCAAAAAGCTGTTGTTGCCTGCTCTACTACCTCTTCTAACTCTACTACGAACTACGGCAGAATCTAGATACATATTTTTGAACCTCTGGTGGATGTTTCCCATTGTTGTTCTAACAGAATTAATTATTCTATAACAGCACATTTTTTCTATTTTTACGTTGAAATTCTATGGAATATAATTAATTGTATGCCATACACCTAAATGCATTACTTCCTATAGAATAATATAAGAACAGAAATTAGTCATTTCCATTTGGATTCAGAATTAATTAAATGTAGACTCTCTCAAGAGACAATTCTTGGACCTTTATTTTTATTCTGTACATTAATAACATTATAGGTCCAAAACTCTGTACCCGGATGACAAAAATATAGATATTTCGAGTATAAATTTAGATAATATAAAGTTAGTTTAGTTCTCTCCCGATCCTGTGAAAATTTTCGTCTGTTCTGGGTCTTCGAATATTATAGACGCACCACGTAGGTCTGCGTGCAGGTAAACGTAACTCAGCTTGTTATTCCCTAAAAACATATGTACAATGAAAATGGCTTAATTTGCATATTTTCGCTCGCATATGTGCGTTGATATAGCAAATTGGCGCAATTGCTCTAGGAACACAAAAATATTCAAGTTGCAATATACATATAGGTTTAATACTTTCTTGAAAATATTACAAATACTAACACTGCCAAGAATATCCGTCCAGAAATTTTAAAGTTTTAGTAACGGATGACGAATTCCATGGAAATGCGATATGCACATACATAGATTGGACAAGAGAGGAGTGTTCACGAAATAACCTTTCTCCAAGGGTAAAAGACTATATTTTATAGCGTGGCCTGTTTTTATCAGTGCAGGAATTTCTTCACTGTTATCATAATAGCTGTAATTAATACTCATGGAAAAATGTTAAATATGATACTTATACATATTTGTAATATAATATATTGTAATAAGTGATTTCACCCTTCAGACGTGTGATAATTTTCGACAATTAGATAAGTGCACAGTCGGTCGTAGCAGCAACCCACGGGAAAAGATTATTGTGTTTGGCAGGTCAGATGGTTTGACCTGGGAGCGATGTGAGGTTATATGGACAGTAAACTGGATTTGAAAACCCTCATGAAGTGGGGCAGGCCTGGGACATATAGAATAGAGTGGACTGGTGTGGAGGTTTTTATTATTATTGATTTAGGTTGTGAACGGCGGTGTGGAGGTTATTATTATTGATTTTGGCTGTGTACGGCGGTGTGGAGGTTTTGCTTGTGAATGGCGAGGAGTCCAATTCTGGAGAGCAGAGACACCAGCCTGAAGAGCCGGGAATGAATGCACCCAGGGGCGGAACGCGGACATCTTCGGCTGCCGCACCGGGAACTGCTAACAGTAAGTCCTCCCTTTCCCCTTTCTTACTGCGTGTGTGTAACGACCGGTAATATAACATTTCGCCAGTGACAGTGAGCATTCGTATATTAAGATGAAATCTCAAAATTGTAATCATATTTTAGGTTAGGTTTTAGAGCTTAAGTGAGCGTATGAATGTGAGCAAAATCCAATGATTTTGGAGTCGGAGTGGGCTTTGGCAGGGTATTACACGTTAAATGAAATTGTTTGAATTGTTTTAATCCCTTGTTAAATTACTGAATAAATCATCCCTCCCTTAGTTAATTCATTGAAGACGACCCCTGACAGTCTCATGCTCGACTAAAAATTCATGTGTCTTGGCTCGACGGTGGCCATCTCCCTCGGGATCTCGAGATTCACGATTGCCGTTTATTTTTGAGAAAAATATATATTCTGCATATGCAGTGGCGCCCGGGCCGGAATTGCGATGATAAAAGATCCAAGGGGGGGGGAGGAGTTACAACATATTAGTTTTTGTGTATATTCTTTGTTTCATATACGGTCTGGAGCTACCATGGATGTCCAGATGTCTCACCGTTCTGCTTCGAGAAGTGACTTGGCCGACATTTGTATATGTGAAGATATTCAAAAGTAAGATACTCCAGTTTTTGAGCTGTGACTTCTCTCCAAATTTACTCTAATAATTTGAAATCCATAGACAATTGCAATATGCTGTTACATAAGGTTGGTATTACACGCCTTAGATGTGGAGCAGAGATGGTGCATATTATTGTTCTTTGGCATCTGTAATTGTGAGTTTGAGAGGGTCGAATTATAATAATTACTTTCAAATACAATTTCAAAGTTTTAAAAACGGATGACGAATTCCATGAATGTGCGATATCAGGTCCTTTGGTAGACTGTGGCGGAGCTGACTGTCGAAACGTTGTGTAAAGAAACTTTGACCCGAGTTAAAACCCGAGAATTGTATTTGAAACAAATTCACCTGGAAAGTCTTCGCTCTATAATAATTACTACCTATAATATATAATATATTTATATGTATACACTGCTCAGCTAGAGTATAATTTTCGCAGGCATGGTAAGATAGTGAAACGTAATGTCATCCTAATCCAGTCAACAATTATCTAATACCTAAATACTGCCTGGATCTCTGATATTACTGTCTGGTAACAGTTCTTATGAAAATACAACTTGGGCTTCATTGATTGAAATGTGCACCCAAAATCAATTAATCTGAGACTAGAAACAATGCCGCATTATTTGAAACCATATATGTCAGGCAGCAGTTATGCAATTTTGTTAACGAAAAGGACTGACTGTAAAGGTGTAGTAAGTGTTCTTATTATTTTTATGTTTTTAAAAAGGGTTTTCATATACAAATACGAAGGTCAAACCTAAAGTTATGCACACAATTTTTATTAAAACGTATTTTTCATTCTTCATCTTTGAAATTTATCCCCACTTTTGTTCAAATTCCTTTTCACACGTTCCCGTGAGTGGGTGGACAACAGTCCTGACGCGGATCCATGCTGTTACCATCTCTTTAGTAAACTTCGTGGAACGAGGTTTGAAGATGATGAATCCCATGTGAACGCAACCCAACAGTGGCTCCAACGTGCTTCAACGTGTTGTTCTAGACATTTACCGAGGGTTACTTGTCCTAAGACTAGTCTGCTGCAGTCCAAGCTAACCTATCTTGCGCAAGCCTTTCCATTTCCCACATCCTCTCTAACCTGTTTAGCGGATTCCTTCCATTGCCTCCCTCTTCTGTTCTTACACTTCCCTAATGTCTTAAAACGTCCCTTCTCTTGGTCACCGTCCTCCATATTGTTCGCTTTTCCCCTATTCTGCTTATAACCTCTCGTTACTATCAACCCTTTCGGTTTTTAGAATTTTCCTACAGCACCACCTTTCGAAAGATTCTATTCTTTTCCTTTCTGCAACCCCTACTGTCCACGTTTTGCACCTATACTAACATTTTTAGCAGCGATTTCCTAATATTGACACTTAGATTACCAGTTAGTAAATTCCTCTTTATTTTTCGAAAGACTTCATTCCTTTCCTGTGCTATCCTACTCTTTGTCTTCTATACTTCTACCATTCCTAGATATTATGCTGCCCAAGTAGCAGAATTCCTTAACCTGCTTCAACATATTCCTAGGGATGTACCTACACACTACAAAATAGATTGTTATTTTTATATTAACGTTGTGAATCACTGTTTGAGTAGACCTGGTAATTTGTTACCTTCTTTGTCATTTATACCTATAACGGTAATTTGCTGGAAAGGGTGTTTTTAATGTAGAGTTATTATGTATTCCCCATAAGTTGACAGTAAAAAAGTTTACCAAAACAAGAATCCGGAAATGCTTTCAAAACAGTGATATTCAACATAATGTTTTTCTACCTTACAGAAGATGTTCAAAATGTTCACCTTCCGCTCGAACACGATTTCAACTCGTGCATATAAGCCAGACGGCTACGGATTCCAACACTGATCTTAGATAGTTCGTTGGAATTATCATGGTGTCTTATTTGCGGAATGCGTACTATAATTACTATAGTTAAATTTTTTGAATCTAACCTTATACTTGTAACGCGTATAAAATTACGGATTATGTTCTGTTTTATTCAGATAAATTAATTTAACAATATGAAGCATTTGTACAGAATTCCGTAGAGAAAAGTCCTGAGGTATTCGCAAGGCAGGCACCCTTCCGGGGAAAAACCCGGCAAGACAAACAAAACCATAACTTATAGCCTGACAGGCGCAGTCTTTGTCTCAAATGTATTTGCGCCTCACCGAAAAAAAAACAGGTCCCCCAGGATTGCTAGTGTGGCTCCTCCCAAAATTTGAATTTTTGGAGATGAAGGGTAGGAACGCCAACGCCAGTGGAGGACCTGGGGAGATGAATCACGATTTATGAGAGGTTAATTCGAGGTGGAGAGGACCTCGGAAAAGGCATTCGAAAAAGACAGTTGGAGGTGAGAGGACAGCACGACTGTCTGGCTTCGGTTCTGAGCTGGGAGGAGAAGCGGCCTGGCTGCAAGGACAACAACGAAACTACACCAAAATTTGAGGCTTGCCTCCTCTATGCTGACCCAGAAGCTGCCTTTATGTAAAACCCAGGACTGCCGGTCAGCTAGGAAACTTGGGAAAGACGAATGAAAAGTAAGGGACCGAGGCAATAATCTCGCTCTGCTATGTGTATAAACACGCGATACTGCCCTGAGTGAATGTAGATTGTATTTACTAAGTCTTTTGCAATATTATTTCTGGTTAGGGCTCAGCTAGAAAAATTAAATTGTTTAAATTTAAATATTGTAATCTTGTTGAATATTTTAGTTCTGTTAAAAATAAAAACTGTTAAAATTTCAAAGTAGATATTTATTGGAACCCACCCATCTTTTAAGATATTTATAAGTAATAAAATCCACGTCACATACTTCTCCAGTAATATTATAACTTACTCAATTATCCACGTAAATACTTATATTAGAGGATAAATTTTAATACAAAGTATACTGAGTTAGTTTGTAAAAGGATGGAAGACAGCCAGCCGGTCCTATGGCTTGGCTACTGCTTTGGAAAGCATAAAAGAAAACTTCTTTTTAAAAGTTCAATCATTTTATTATTGCTGAACGGTACCGCAGGTGTGGACGAACATCAGGTCGTTATCGGTACGAGTCACCCACACAGAACCAATATTTACCCAGGCATCTTTCCAATTCAACGAATTTTCCGCTTCTGAAAGGAAATATTGATGGGCGTTTGTTGGCCGAGGCGACACGAAGAATATCCATCACCGGTGGGACAGGAAACGAGACGGATCGCTGTTTGGCTTCTCTGCAGCCTGCCAATACCAAGGTTAGCCACATATTACGAATTGAATTTTAAGTGTTGAGAAAAATATAAAATTTCTGTTAATAGAATTCATGCCAGTAAAATATGAAACTTCCCACTGCTCCTTATTTAAAAAAATGAATTTTGGTAATTAAAATTAGTTTAAATTTTAATTTTACAATTAATGAACTCACCATAAGTCAGAAAAAAATTAATAAAGTTACATAAAAATTACATAGCGATAAGTACGACACCTGTGCACATTAAAGTATTATAAATAATTTGTATACATTATCAAGTTTTCAATTAATATATGACATTAATTGATAATAAAAAATGATAATAAACTTTGAGTTGAATGCTATGTACGATTCCAATATACTCTTCATAAAGATTTTAACCCGTGACGAAACGTTGTGTAATTTTATTTTAATCCATTGCTTTGTTATTTCCGACTTATGGCCAATTATTTCAATAAATGGGAAATAGCGCTTTAATTCACTACACGCATTTACTTCATAATAAAGCTAAAGGGAAATTAATATACGTACACGAAAATATCACATATCAATAGTAATTTCTTGAATAAATACTAATATATATAAACATAGAAATTATTTGTATAAAGACCCCCATTTATTTATAACGATATGTAATGATAACATGATATAGTTTGACAGTTCAAATTATATTTGGAGCACTCCCGAATATAATTCATACATTAATAGTTTATTAATGGTTTTGTAATAAAATTAAAATTTGTTTTGGTCGGCGATTTTCAGTAAAATTTCAGACTTTGTAAATCACGTTAATTAAATTGGAATATTTGACGTCTATTATATGTGCATAATTAATAACGCAAAAGGCAGCTGAGATTATGAAGGAAATAAAATAAAATTAAGTTCCATTGTTCAAGAAAGATCTCAATTCTGGTTCAAATTCTTCAGTAATATTTATTTGTTGTAACGTTAACAGGGCAGATTGTAGTTATCAGTAGCCGGACAAGACTTGATTTATTGGTTTGTTTAATAATAACTTTATCTTTTATTTGACACAAAATTAATTAAAAATATTTTATGGATGTGTAGAAATATGGAATAGTAAAATCATACAAAACTTGCTTCACACATCCCACCCTGCAAAAACTTAGAGGAGGAACGTCTGCTTAGTTTAACTTATAACTTATTTATAAAATTTAAATAGAAATTAAAGGTACATTTTTTATTTCGAAATGAATCTATAATATCTCAATTTTCTAATAAAAGTATATCGGGGTTATGGAATGTCTTCATTGTTTTGAAGGATTCTAATAATTAACAAATATATTTTAATGAACGTATGAAATTAATTTTTGATAATTGATGTAATTACTCACATCAAATACCTGTTCAGCGTTTAGAAATTAGAAGCATTGGGCAGAAAGCGTTGACGTATTTCCTGTCGCATCTGTAACTGTTGCGATGCGTGGTTGGCATTTTTTTACGTAATATGTGAAGCAACTACTCTAATTGTCAAATTAAATGTCAGAATATAACTCATCAACTCACGTTACACCTGTTTATTTTCTTGTTATTTTCATGTGACGCCTTAGAATTCTCCCAGGAGGTGTACTTAAGTAGTATAGTGATCTTTGCCATCTGCAGTGCCAAGATTGATTTCGGAATATGTATTGACGCGGACCTTATGGGGTGTTGAGAAGCAATGATCGTGGATGAAATATTCGGAAAGTTTATCCGCTGGACATCTATGTGTGAGGGTTTATAAACTTGATAACCAATTTTTTGCTAGTGATCCTAAAACTTAAGTGAAATTACCTTATCAATAGATAGCGAAATTTGGTCGACAGAAATTTGAGAGTCAACCTGCTGAAAATGCACCCCTAGCTCACAACTGTAGGTGATGACTTCCCCGAAATCCGCGTGGGAGAACGGTGATGTAGCGAATTGCAGCAGAGACGCGCGGGGTTTCTCTGCAACAATAATTCTTAGCTCAAGTTCATTGCTTAGTGCTTATTTTTTTCCCTCGGTAAGTTCAAACATCGTAGCGTAATCTATAAAATATAAGAATTTTTATGCTAGAATTTTTTGAGATTAGAAGAATAATTAAAAAATGTTTTGTACATAATAAGAGGCAACGAATGTCGCCGTAATTCTATTCTATTACATGTTGTTATATTCAGTCCTTGGACTGGTCTGATGAAATCCTCCATGGTAACTACTCCTGCGCAAGCCTTTTTATTTCTAAATAATTACCACATCACACATGCTCCATAATCTGCTTAGCGTATTCCTTTCTTTGGTCTCCCTCTTCTGTTCTTACCCCACACACTCTAAAGCTAATTTTACAAGACCCTCAGCCTTAAACACGTGGCTTCTCTCGCTAAAAGTCCTCCATATTTTCTCTTCTCTTATTTGATTAAAACTTCCTGGTTATTCTATCCATCCATCTGATTTTCAGGAATCTCCTATAGCACCACATTTCGAAATCTTCTATTATTTTATTTTCTGCAATTCCCATCGCCCACGTTTCACGCCCATATAACGCCACACTCCCTACAAAGATTTTAATAATGATTTCCTAATAATTGCTCTTGTTTTTCGAAAGCCTTTCTTATCCCAAGCAGCAGAATTTCTTAACTTCAAAACATCTGTTCCCTTCGTTATTTCACTATTTCACGTTCTACCCTTCATTCCAATTGTATATATGTATATTTATTTTTTGTTGGTTTAATTATAAGATCTTTTTCTTTAATGATTTGATATAATTTTAATGTATGTTAATTTTTATTCTGTATATGAAAAGCCGGAGCTCTCTCGGAGATGAACTGAGATTACAATTCCTGAGAGGAACTGAGCAGCTTGTCTAACTTGCCTGGTTCATCCTCGCATGGAGGAGTCTGGGAAACTAAATTCCAGTCCGGCGTAGGAATCTCCTTGGCATGTATCGATCGTGACAAGCATGTAAACGCATTTACCTGACAATAGGGGCTAATGTTTCTATATACAGAGTGTTTTCAACATCAAAGCCAATAATCATACATTGTAATAGTACCTATGTTAGCATCATCAAGGTGCAGACGAATGTTTTTTTCTCCAAATTTGTCAACTTTACTAAAATATTATGTACTAAAATGTGAAATAAATATTATTATCCCGGTGTCAAGGATCGTGCTTACAAAGTTTGATGAAAATTGCTTGTCGCTTTTAACACTGTACACATGTTTGTCTACTCCCCCCGCCCCCTTAGGGGTTGAAGTTCGATATGAGTAGAATTTTGAATGTAGAATCTACATTAAACGACTCACATAATACCAATTACTTTCCTTATTTTTATGGGAACCCCTCCTCCCCCACTCCTATGAATACTCAGAACTATGGTGAAAGAGGGTGCAAAGTATACACAAATACAGTCGGGGGAATCACTATCAAAGTTATTGGCTCCGAAAAATATTTATTCGACTGTAATTGGGTCGCTTTTGCAAATTATAATTTCCGGCCCTCCACTCCCGACCATAGTGGTGGTATTCGTACCTTACGACCACAGTGCTCCACCCCTCCCGCTAGGGGTGCTAGTCGTTCCTCACCACAATTTTGTTTGGTTTTGCGTCGCGAGGAACATAAGAACGGAATTTTATCGAAATTCTCCCTCCGCTAAATATAAAACGTAACCTCCTTCCGTTCTCCTCTCAGCGGATGAATCGTCACTTAAATCGCATATTAAATGTCAGAATGTAACTCAGCAACTCACACTACACCTATTTATTTTTTTGTTATTTTCATGTGACGCCTAAGAATTCTCCCCTCCAAGAGGTGTACATCAGTAGTGTAGTGATTAAGCTAAGCAGATTATGGAGGATGTATGTATTTATTAAATCTACACATGGGCAGATGCCAGTGGCAGATACATAGAACTTAATAATTAATAATATGGTCGTAAGGAACATATTTAACCTATAATTAAATACATAGTTTATAGAGAGCGGTGTAGGTCGTCGAAGCATATTGATGTACAGTTCAGGAGAATTAGCTATTTGTGTGTCAAAACGTTGCATAGTGAACAACTACTCCCATATTGTATTGGGGGTAGATGTCAGCTCACTTTTACTCCGGTTTTTGTTGTGAGAAGCTGATAATGTAAAAGTAACTCTGAAAATATTGGTGTTAGGAAATATATTGCTGTCACTTCAGAATATGTTTTACGTCCAGAAACGCATCTGTAAAATATAATAGATATGTGGTATAGCGTGTATAATTATAAGATGTCGTTGAAGTCTCCATATGAAGGCAATGTTCTTAACATTGATAGTAGCGTCTCACCGTGGCCACTTTGAGGGGAAGTACCTCCTCAAACGTCAAAACTCCCCTTCTCCTTTCCATACTGCGCATGTTAACACGCCATGTAGAATATCACTGTTTTTTAGACTACGGTGTTGGAAACTAAAGTACGATTACATATTAGGACCACGGTGTTGAAAATAAGTAGTGGAGTGTGGCGACTAATAGTGAACTGTGGTCGGTCATTACAACATGTGTTATAGGACAGATTCTGATGTTGAAGAAGCAGTTTGCTACTGCGAAGTTGGTGGAGTAGCTGTGTGCCATTGAAATCCATCGTGGCGGAAGCGGCCTGCTTCTCTGAAACAATGGCCGTATTGTATGATAAACGGGAGATAGGCCAGTAGAATTTTGCATTGAGTACAGATTTTTCATGACAAATACCTGGTTTAGGAATCAAGAAAGAAGTCTCTACACGTGGAATAAGCCGGGGACATGGGAAGATATCAATTACACTATATCATGTTTAGATAGAGATATGGAAATCAGGTGCTAGACTGCAAAACGTATCCAGGAGCAGATATAACTCCGACCTTAATCTCCTGATAATGTTAAATGAATAAACTCAAGATAGGAATTAAATCAAAGAGATGGGAATTAGAAAAATACAACAGGAGGTGATTCAGAGTGTCAAAGAAGATATCAAGAGTAAATTAATAGAGAAAGGAGAAAGATACAATATAGAATAGAAATGGGCACATTTGAAGGAAGAAGTGAGCATCCCACGAAAAATTGAGCAGAATAGTTCAGACCAATAGGAAAGCAAGGATAACACAAGAAATAACAAATTTGATAGATGAAAGGCGTAAATATAAAAACGCGAGAGATGAAAATGGTAAAGAGCAGTACAGACGTTTGAGGATGAGATTGATAGGAAGTACAAAGTAGCCAAAGAGGCTTGGCTACAAGAGAAATGCAAAAGCGGTTGAAGATTTCATGGTAAAAGGAAAATGAAAGAAACGTTTGCAGAAGAAAATATTAGCAAAAACATCAGGAGAGCGGATGAGAAGCCAGTTCTGGGTAAAGAAGAAAAATCAGAAAGATGTAGGGAATATCCAGAAGAGCTGTATCATGGAAAAATCTAGATCGGTCAGTAATAGAAGAAGAAGAAGAGGTGGATGATGAGGCGTTGGGGGACAAAATTTTAAGTTCGGTGTTTGACGGGGCGCTGACAGACTTAAGCTAGTTGATAAGATGCATGGAAAATATTAACGAAAACAGTATAAAGGAAGATGGAATGACAAATATAATGCGAGATAGGCGAAAATCAGTTTGGCTGTAGGAAGAATGTGGGGACAAGAGAAGCAATATTGACCTTGCGTCTAATTTTAGAAGAAAGATTAAAAAACCCGACCTACGCTCATGGCATTTGTGTAATTAGAAAAAGCGTTGGTAATATGAACTGGAACACACTATTAAGGATTTTGAAGAGGACAGGGATACATTATCGAAAGAAGGTTTATAGGTAACCTCTATAGAAAACAGTCAGCAGTAATTAGAATTTAAGATCAAGAAAAGAAAGCAGAAATCGAGAAAGGAGTAAACAAGGATGTATTCTGTCGTCCATGCTGTTTACTTGTGTATAGAACAGGCGATGAAAAAAGTTAAAACGGAATGTGGAAAACGAATCATACTGCAAGGAGAAGAAATAGAAACCCTAAACTTTTCCCATGATATGGTAGTATTAGTGGAGTCAGAAGAAGACTCGGAAACCATAATAAATGGTATGAACGGAGTCGAGGAGGATCAATATAGGGAAAACCAAGATAATTGATTGTTGTACGAGAAATACTGGAATACAAAGGCTGTTAGATTGGGAAGGGATATTTTGACGGAAGATATGGAATTCTGCAGCTTAAGAAGCGTAATAACTAGGGATGTTAGAAGTTTAGTAGACTTAAAAAGTAGGATAACACAGGCCAGGAAGGCCTTCGTGAAAAAGAGGAATTTACTTACGAGTAATATAAGTGTGGATATTAAGAATACGTTACTAAAAATGTTGGTATGAAATGTGGTGTTATATGGGTGCGAAATTTTGACGGTAGAAGTTGCAGGAACTGAAAGAATAGAAGCCTTTGAAATGTGTGGCTAAAGTAGAATGCTGAAAATCATATGGATGCATAGAATCACTAACGTGGAAGTCCTAAACAGAAATGGAGAAGAGCGGACAATATTGAAGACGTTGAACAAGGGAAAGGACAGATTAATAAAGACGAGGGTTTGGTAATATTAACATTACGTGTGTGGGGTAAGAACAGTAGAGGGAGCCAAGGATGGAATACGCTAAGGAGATATAGTGAACGTGGGATGTGGATGTTAGCAGGAAATGAAAAGGCTTGCGCAATATATGTTAGTATGGAGGTTTGTAATAGACGAGTCTTCCAGCTTCTAAGGCATGGTTGAATTACCATTATTCTATAAAAGACCGGCCTCGGATCTGTTATATGTACCATCGGATAATTTTCTAATTTTTTCTTTTAAAGTATATTTTTTAATCAGAATATAAATTCATCTCGTACAGCTAGAATCTCTGTGATATTTGATCACCGGACGCCAGTGACGATAAACAGCGTCGGTTTCTTGTGGCTAGGCTAGGTAGACGAGAAAATTCAAGGGTTGAGTTACGTTGCTAACCAAGCTAAAGTCTAGATGAAACCAGTACGGGAGGAGCCCCTCAGGCCCCCACGTGACTTAATCTTGGATTGTAATTTGTGGATCTCCGACTTTGTTATAGTGTTAGAACGGAAGTTTTTCTGAGCTAGAAAGAAGGCAGCCATTGTTCATCTCTCTTGCTGGCAACTGGCTCCTGGGTTCCCTAAAGCTCAGTCTTCATTTTCATTAAATCTTCAAAATCATTGATTCCGTTCAGGCTTGGACGGCTTGGTAAAAGAACCTTACGTCCTGAATCTTTCTATCATCTTTCCTTAAATTCTCCTATCTTCGGTCGCTGAAGAAGAGACGACAACGGAAATATCCAAATTCCACCTTCCTTTCAGCCTGATCAACTTCTTTTCTTGGCTAGAACTTAAATTCGAACATCCTTCTTATTTTTATTTTCTCAAGTTTTAGCCAGGTCAACACATTTCAGATGGATAGTGACTCGACGACTATCTAAAGAAACACAACTGGCAGAAGCGGACACACAGATTACGTACGTGGCATTGGGAGCTATAATTGAGGAAAATTTGAAACGTTTCTGGGAACTTGAGGAATGCAATACTATGCGTCGCACAAAGTAAGAGCGCACACCACTCCACGTGACGACTTGGGTAGGTTTGTGGTATGCTAACTTGGTTCATCTCGAAAATCTGCACTGATGATATTTACTCAACTAGAGAGGAGACTGAGTAATAATCCTAAGCTTGCTTTGAAGTTTATGAGAGAATACGATGAGCTGCGCTACATGAAGCCAACGGAACCTACAAGTAACGCTGTTTAATATATACCTCACCATGCCATAATGAAGGAATCTAGTACAACTACTAAATGCCGAGTTGTATATGATTCTGTGCGTACTTCATCGGGTTTATCACTAAATGATGTACTTATGATATGGCCCACTATACAGAAAGATGTGAAATTGATATTTAAAAAACACACAAGGTCTCCTCTACAGCTGACATCGAGAAAATGTATAGAATGATCAATGTTCACGATGCTGACATGAGTTTGCAGCGCATATTTTGCAGACAAGGGACCTGTGGGAGAGTATCGACTTTGTAGTGTAACATATGGCACTGCTTGTGCACCATATCTGTTGCCTTCTATATTTATCACACGAATCCACGAGCTTCATGCATTCTTACTGAAGATTCTTATATTGATGATCTTTTATCAGGATCCAGTACGACCGAGGTCGGGTGACCATGCGTCCCGTTTTTCTCGTGATAGTCCTGTGTTTCAAGGCCCTCTCCCGTATTGATCAACCGTCCCGTATTTCCCGAATTGTCCCGTAATGTTAAAATTTCTAATCTTATTTCATTTGAAAAAGTTTTAGTAAAGGAAGTGGACGCTGCGGCTGGCACAATGACACACACAGCAACATGCAGTGTCCAGTGACTAAGTCTGCTGGTTAGTCTTCTTTCTCCTCCCCTCCCCTCCGCCACCATCTGGTAGCTAGCTAAAAATAATGTATTTTGCAAATTAAACAAAGTTCTTGACAGAGAAGTTGGCTACGCAGCATATATTGTACACAATGTAATCCAAACAGCTGCGGACTGCTTGCCCGTTGGTGTCGAGACCATTGTGACAAAGATCTACTAATATTTTTACATTTATACGGTTCGGGTAGAAACTTTGATGGAGTTCTGTTATTTTGTAAATATTTAATATCAGAAAATGTCAGTCTATAGGAAGACAAGATGGCTCGCATTTATGCCAGCTGTCGAAAGGATACTGAAAATTATTTCTTGCACTCCAATCATCCTTTCTCTCAAACGACAAATGTCCGCTACTACTGAGAAAGTTCTTTGAAAGTCCTGCTTCAGAGTTGTGGCTTCGTTTCATTCCTAGCGAAGCTGCCCTTAAAATTAAAGGTCAGAATGTGACAGTAGTTGAAGTTGTAAAAGCACTCCAGGATCTAATGAAGAAGCTGCAAGATAATCTTCCAATTGCTGTATGTTGCCTTTTGAACAAGTTAGAGGAGGAAGGCATTTACTGATAACGGGCAGATCGTTCTATTTTGAGCAATGGATAGGAAGTTTTGATGAAATCAATTCCTTTGGTTGGATTTTGCTAACATCAGCACCAACATGGAATGAGTTTGGACTATATTATGAAGAACAAGATAGCTCATGATAAGATCAACGGTAACGAACTATTTGATGAGGTGAAAAATGTAAATGTTTTTGAGTCAGATGGACAACTCAGAAAGTGAAATAACAAAGATAGCCCAGTACCTGTGGATCTGCGATGGGCGGAAAGTTTCACCCATTCTGACCATCAAAACAAGGCTTACAAGAACATGGAAACTGTAGTGGAGTTTACCAGGAAACAACGCTGCTGTTAGTGAATAACATGAGGACAAGTGAAAAAACTCAACTGAAGAATGAAACTCTCTAAGTCATGCTAATAAAAAAATGTAACTTCAATGAAACTTGTTCTGAATTTCATGATAAGATTATTACTAAACTACATATACTGAAGAAGATTCATGGTTCTGAAAAATATATTTAAATGGAAAATAGTAAAAAAATTGGGTTATTAGTGACATTTTTAAAATTTAAAAAGTGTACTATAAACTATAGATAGCTTATAGGTTAGTTAGAAACAAATTTTTATTATATCAATAATTTGCCAATATCGATACTTAATATCGGATCACCCGTCTTGTCACCTTAGACCAAGGAAGCAATAAAAATCCAGCATAAACTCAATTCCCTATTAGCATCAGCTGGATTCAGACTTCGATAGTGGACCTCCAACAATTTTTCGGAGACACAGGATATTCCAGAATCAATAACACAATCAGTCAACTTCATAGCTATGAATTCTCTTGGATTGTTAACAAAATTCTCTATATTGTTTTTAGTTTTCACTTGGTTGTAGCATTCATGAGCGCTTTGTGCACAACTGCAGGCGTTCTAGTGGATGGCAGAGGAATCCTGTATCAAGGGGAGATTTACCAAGCATTGTTGTCTTTCCAAAACATACCATAATAACAATGCATCCATTTGTTGATTATTTATATACATTATAGTATTTTAAAAGTAGTTTTAACCTTAATCCAGATTGTTGGACAAGTCATTTAATTGATAAGAGAATGAATTTACATTAATCTCGTGAGATTTAATTTTCGTCGAACAATAGATTCAGTTTCTGTTAAGCTGTATAACTGCGGTCCGTACTGAAACAATTCAGTCGACCGAGGAAAGTTAAATTCTGTTTACATGAATTTCTAATAGCATTGCCTGTATGTGTGTGTGTGTATGCTCCACAAACAAATCTAAACGAATGAAACAATTTCGACCAAATATGATAAACGTGGTCTCTGCTACCCGGAAATCAGCACTGTTGGGGTAACACTCGGCTACCAACCCTAGGGATGGGGTGGAGCAGCTGAAAAATATTAATTACGAAAAACGGCCAATATTGTTACATTTTTTGGTTATATTAATTTTATGGCGTGCCCTTCGATACTACTAGCGTATAATTTAAACCCCATACATGATCGAAGGGGAGTATTTGTAGAGAATTAAGTTTAGATCTGTTTTTTTTTGTCAGGTGGCATTACTCACTATGAATGTATGTGTTCTTTGGTTTTGTCTAGTCTTCTGTTCAAAGATGTATCGACGTGTTCTGTTGAAATAAAAATGTGTTGATCTTATGTTAAATTGAATAAAGCATTATTAATTTAACATACATTAAATGAAAAATATTAACAATGGTTATGGGCCCAGGCGTGAAACTGTGATAAGATTACACGTGAATTATACAAAAGTGAGGTTAGGTGTTGTCTCAAAAATTTTGTTGATATCAACGCAAAAATACGTGCAAGTCGTCGAATCACTCAAAAGAGTATTCAAAATGTCGGAACAAAGAATAATCGAAAAACTAAATGGAACAAACTATGCATCTTGGAATTACCAAATGAAAATGGTATTGATGGAGTGTGACTTATGGACCGTCATAAATCCAGGACAAGCCCGATGAAAATGTTGACGCTGATGAGATACGGAAAAGCAAACGAGACAAGGAAAAGCATGTGCAAAGATTGCTCTTTTCTGTGTGATGAACAGCAGATGCACATACGACATCTAACAGCAAACAAATATGACAAGAGCTATTGAAGTTGAGGAGCCTGCTTCATTCATTGGAGCACTAGAATCCATTGACGCTGCGAACTGGATGGAAGCCATGAATGAAGAGATCGAGTTGTTGGAGAGATACAAAGCTTGGACATTAGTTGAAGCACCGCCAGACGTCACGATAATCAAATGTAAATGGGTTTTCAAACGGAAAACAGCAGGTGAAACTCAGCGTTTCAAAGCAAGGTTAGTTGCTTAAGGGTTTACACAGAAAAAGGGAATAGATTACGAAATCTACGCACCGGTAACAAGTTTTGAGACTTTGAGGTTACTTATTGCTGTCGCCGTGGAAGAAAAATGGTTTGTAGATCAATTTGATGTCAAATCTGCTTATCTTCATAATGACCTAAAGGAAATCTTGTACATGGAGCAACCAGAATGCTTTGTGCGTAAATGGTGGCAGAAAATCTGCTGTGTCAAACTACAAAGGATCATATATGGTGATTTGAAACAAAGTGAAGATTTTGGACACGACCATTTTTAATATGAAACGGAGAAAATGTGTTTTGTTCGCAACCTGGATTGATCCATGTGTCTATGTAATGAAAACAAAAGAATGGGAGAGCCTTATTAGCTGTCCTATGTTACGAATATAGTGCAATTACAGAAAACGAGAAGATGAGACATAAAGTCAAGACACTCTAGAGGAAAGCTTCGACATAAAGTATTTGGAAAAATTTCGCAAATGTTGTGGAATAGAAATTCACGTAAACAAAGATGGGTAGTATTACTCTATCACAAGAGGAAGTATATAGAAAACTGTTGAAGAGATTTGGGATTACATGACGCGAAGGAAATGAAGACCCCGATGGAAGCAAGCCAAATATTTCATGAAGACGAAGAGGAGACGAAAGTTGAAAATCGTCCCTCTATCGAGACGTCATTGGTTGACTTCTTTATCTATCGAGTTAAAACAAGACCGGACGTTATCCTTTTCGTTGGGAAGTTAGCACCAATTTGCTCAAAGGACAACGAAGTCACTGGAAGGCTCCAAAAAAGGAAACTTCGATAACTTGTAAGGGAGACTAAAAAACTATGGCCATTACTTATCGTGCGAACCAAAAAGACTCGTCTCATACGCTGATGCAGACTGGGCAATTTGTACAGCGTCGTAGGAGACATAAGCGGAATGTGTTCTGATGATAGCAGGCGGACCGTACGTTTGGAAGAGCACGAAGCAGACTATAATGCCCTTAGCACCATTGAAGCAGAATGCATAGCACTAGCAAAATGTTCACGAAGTAATCTGGGTGAAAGAAATTTCAAAAACATCATTAATTTTTAAGGTTGCAAGGCGAAGGAGCAACATTTGATTAGAAGCGATAGTCATCAGCTATCGCACATGCCAAAAGTTATGGTCGATAAATCAAGGACGAAGTCATATTGCAAATAAAGCATCATTTTGTCAAGAAAAGTTACAAGCGGGCCGTTAGATTCTAAAGAAATATCAGAAGTGAACAGAATATTTGCAATATTTTGACGAAGGCATTATTCCAAAAACGCACGAATTTCATCGCCGCCAACTTGTAATCCAATAAAAATGCGGAATGACATTCACAAATTCATGATTCTTCCGAAGGGGGGATTGAAGAGAAGTTAAGTTTCGATCTGTTTTTTTTGATCAGGTGGCATTACTCACATGAAGCATGTAGGTTCTTTGTTTGCTAGTCTTCTGTTTCAAAGATGTAATCGACCATGTTCTGTCGAAAAAAAATTGTTTGAAACTTTATGTTAAATTGAATAAAGCATTATTAATTTAACATACATTAAATGAAAATATTAACAGTATTCTTAAGGGGTTGGGGTGGAGAGGCAACACATAAAAATAACCAGAAAAAATAGAGATTGGCCATTAAAGCGGTGTAATTTAAGACACTAAGTTTAAATCTGACAAAAATTTGCAATTCATCCCGTAAGAGGGGTTGGTAAGGAGTAAAACAGACTTTAACGGATGGAACGATTTCGACCATATTTTGAACTATTACTATTGGCGAACCAAACTCAACACAGGGTAATAACGGCTACCACCAATTCGTGAGGTTGTAGAGGAGTGGTAGTTTTTAAAAATACATAAACTGCCCTTATTTCCTATTAATATAAATTTGTGGGTCAATTTTTTGATAGCGTTTTCGCTGAATTGGTTTGCCTATAATTTCAACCCCATTCTTCGAGTGTAGGGGCGTCATATGAAAATAAAAATAAGAGTCATGTTTGGTATCGAAATCGGTGGTATGGCGGAGGCTTTGCTTTTGATTCTGACATTTAGAATGCGGATTAAATTGCAGTTCAACCCCGAACAGGAAGATGAGACATATAAAAAATAGCTCTGCGTAATACATTTAAAGGACAGAACAATTTGGATAAAATTTGGTTTCCGAAACCAAAAACCAAACACTACAGATTAGGCACGGTTTCCACCCCTAGGGCAGGACGAGGAATTAGCGGAATATTTATAAATATGTATTAAGGCTCATTTGTGTGTCGAAAAAAATTGAGGTCAATAACTTGATAGTGTTTCTCAAACAATATTTGTGTATAATATTCCCTTCCAGCATGTGAGGGGTGGGGGTGGAAATGATGAATATGAAAACGTCGAAATCAGTGTAATTCGAGTCACTGTGTTACATTATGACCTGTAATATGCAATTTAAGATATAATTAATCCCTTAATTTGGGGAGAATTTTTATTCTGTTCCAGTACTCAAAATATTTTAAGCCCAATTATTGTACTAGGAGAATTCTTTACTCTGTAGAGATACTGGGAGTATATTTTAGGTTCATAGTGTTTCGTTTTCTATGGCGATTTTATCATGTGTTGACAAATAACTAATACCGGGATAATGTAAATAAATACATGGGCAACGCCAGGTCCCCAGCTAGAATTTAAAATAAAAACTACTGCTCTTTGACAATGTAAATGCTGTTTCTTTTTGTATTATAGACCGCCTTTCCATATTAAAAAAATTCTGGGCACCAAATACAAATTAACGCTGTTGTTTGCTTAAATACTAAGCATAATTATTTCTTCGAGAATGTTTGTTTCCAGTATTTTTGGAAGGAAAATATTAGCGGTACCATATGTACATTTGTAATATAAGATAAATACGTGAGTTCCTGGAAGCCTGGAAGGCTTTTAGCAGACACGCTTTTGAGGGAAGCATCCCAGTAGGATGAATTAAAAGAATAAAATTTGAATATGTAAATGATCCACATGTGCAGATGTAATGATGCTAGCAGGAAACAAATATACTTCAATTACACAAGAATGATTGAATAAACGTAAATAACTCCAAACAGTGGCTGTTGACAATGATCTCGTTATAAGGTGTGAATTAACGCACTAATTGGTATAGAGGAGACTTTGAAAAGGCTATGTGACTATGAAACATGTATCAATGAGTGCTGAAAGTTTGTCAAAAACTTAAAATATGGCTGAGAGTATTAATATAAATTATAAAAGAGTCAATATGTAAGTTGTGTTTTCATGTTTACTTAAGACAGAAAGAGTTTAACGATCAACATTATATTATAATTAATAAAAAGGCTTGCGCAGAATAGGTTAGCATGGAGGGTTGCATCAATCCAATCTAAGGACTGATTACACTACTGCAATTAGAATTTATCAAATTAAAGGCTTATTTAACGTTCATACTTATCGAAATAAATACCTGTAAATGATGGCAAACATTCAATATTAATATATTATTTTGTATTTAGTATACACAACAAATGATAACCATAACAGGACATTATATATTCCTTTATTAGAATTTTATCTACTGATCGACAATTATTCGTTTATTAAAAACTGTCTGGGTACTCGGTTTTATTTGTAATAGTCTGGTATATAATATTAAAGAATATTGGATTATTTCGTGTTATTACCGTCAACCTCTAGCTTCTCCGCCACTATGGTGCAATAATTTTTATATCTCGCAGCTATATTATTAATTTACTAATTGTACCTTATACCCGGCTCGACCCAAAAGTCCGATCTACCTGATTCCGGTTTTCTAGGGTTTTATCTGCATCATATTAGGTGAAACATCTTAAACTATGGCCCGGGGGCACTATTCAACCCTTGGCTACCGACCACATCCCCCCTTTTCCAAGTCCCTCCCTTTTCTATTAAAGGGTAGTTGCCTGTTTAAAAATCACCCTCAGGTTGTTCTTGTGGTGTTCAAACCTAAGACTGGTCTGATGCAACCTTCTATGCTAACATGTCTTGCTAAAGTCTTTTCATTTCCCCATATCTACAACATTCCACGTCCTCAACAATCCGCTTAGCATATTCCATCCCTGGCCTGTCTTTTCTGTTATTCCCCCCCTCTCCCCCCCACACACTTCCCGCTTTCCCTCTAACTTTACACGACCCTCATGTCTCAAAACATGGCCTATTAATCTATCTTTTCTATTGGTCAACGTTCTTCATGTTGTTCGCTCTTCCCCTATTCTGTTTAGAACAACCTTGTAAGTGATTTTATCCACCAATCTGATTTTCAGCATTCTCCTATAGCACCACATTTCGAATGCTTCTATTATTTTCCTTTCCGCAACTCCTATCGTCCCCGTTTTGCACCCATATAACGCCACGCTCCATACTAACATTTTTAGCAACGATTTCCTAATATTCAAATAAGTAAATTCCTCTTTTTCGCGAAGGCCTTCCTGATCTGTGTTATCCTACTCTTTACGTCTACTATACTTTAACATTACTAGTTCTTACGCTTCCTAAATAGCAGAATTCCTAAGCTTCCGTCAAAATATTCCTAACATCTTTTGTTATTCCACTGTTTCCCGTACTACATTCCATTACCTTGGTTTTCGCTATATTTATCCTCATATTGAACTCTTCCTCTAGGACCACGTTCATTTATTATGGTTTCCAAGTCTTCTTATAACTCCCCAATATCGTCGGCAAAGCGCAGAGTTTTTATTTCTTTTCCTTGAAGTATCATTCCTTTTCTATATTCCGTTTTAACTTTCTTCATCGCCTGTTCTATACGTTGAACAGCATGGGCGACAGGCTGCATTCTTGATTTCTGCTTTCTTTTCTATGTAGCCTATTTTAAAAAAAGATGCAATTAAGTTGACTGCAGGGCTCACCTGACTCCGAAGAGAATGCCATGTAACCTCTCTGGTTCTTCATAGTCCTCTTATGCCGAGTCACCTTCACATATTTTAGGACGTTTATGTAATGGGGTCGCGACCTCCCGTGGAGTTGAGTCCCGGGTTCGAATCCTGCCATGGGCTTGGATATTTGTGTCGTCATGGTCGCGAAGACCGGGATTAAGACTGTCGGAGAATAGATATGCTGACCACGTATCACTCCGAATTCGGAATGTGTCATGCAGAGAACTCATCTCCCGTCATTCTGAAGGCAAGCTTTCTAGGGGAGAAGGATCCTTAAACTATAGCCCGGGGGTCCTAGTCAACCCTTGGCTACCTTGCTCTACCTTCCATATCCCCTCATTTTAATTACGTTCCTATGTTATTAAAGAGGAGTTGCATGTTTCAGGATCACCATTATGTAGCCTGTTATCCCCTTCCCTAAAAAATTTCAATTTTAAACAAAGCGTAAACGTCACGTATCCCAAATCAAATTTGTAATCTTTTTCTCAGGGTTAGTACGTGATTTCACTTGCAACCAACTATGCTACCAAATGAGTGAAGTTTACATCCTTTATCACATACTAACCAACTTTAAATTGTCCAATACAGTTTACAAAATTAAGAAATGTAATGTTTTCACTCACGGTGAAGTGATATTTACCCAGTATATATTGTTACATCCTTCACAATCAATTTCCATGCATATATATTATCCATCGTCTCATCTTTCATCATCAACTCAAAATCAGAAAATCTTCGCTTTTATAACGTTCAGTAAATGTCCAGAGACGACACATTTCCCCGTACTATTTGTTGTAGTCATACTATAGTGAGACTGAAGTGCAGGTTAATTTTCACTGACTTGCATAGTAACGAATTAGACACCCGTGTCGTTATTTGCCCACTCTCCACCCACCTCCCCCCTATAGGTAGAATTTATAATGCCGAGTTTTGTTTTCACCCTTCTTCTTCAGAGGGCTTAATCACAAGATTACCGTCTAGTTGAATTACAGAATCAAACTCAGCGACACACGTCCAACTGGTTTCGACAACAAACTCGATACTTTTTTTGTCAATTCAAGTGACACCTGTCCACCCCCACCCTTATGAAGTCCCCCCTCACATGCTAAAATAATAGTGTTGTGGGAAACACTGTCAAAGTAATTGACACCAAAAAGCATTTATTCGATGGATATATTGGCCGATTTTGCATAATTAAAAATTTCTATCCCCTCAAACTCCAGCCAGTACATACGTACAAACTATTTTTACAAATAAACAATTCATCTATTTAGAGCGAAATAACTTTTAAAGTAACCATAAATTGTTATACTTAAAAAGTACACAAATGTTTATCTCTCGACTGCGGCAACAAGCTGCACCGTATGAATACGACGCGTTTGGCCGCTTACCGTTAATTTATCTTTTAAGATAACTGGTGATAAATATGGTGCTCTAATGCAGTTTATAAATTATAGTCCATTAATTGGAATGCAGCAGAGACTGATGGAAGTAATTTGTTCTAATGGTAAATAATATTAAGTCAGGAAATAAGTCACTAACCAGAAAAATATTAATTGTAATATTTCATGAAAATATCTAATTAGAGCGGAATTGAAATATATGTGGCACTAGTTATGTATGAATTTAATTAACTTATACTCTTTTGTTTTATAAAAAACTAGAACGTTATATCACAATGAAGGAAAAGTCGTGGTTAAGTAAGTTTAGTTTCGATTCGTCCTGATTATTAAGATTTCTTTATATATTTTATAATTAAAGAATAATCTGGCATATTTATTCGGATGTTTATTCCTGAATCGTGAACGTGGTTATTATGAAGTTTATGTAAATGTCGTTTTCACTATAAAACAAAAAATAAAATTGATGAGCTCCTCGAGGAACACGAAAACTGTAATAAATGATTATTAAACGAAAATAATTGTAAAACGGAAAGAGAGAGGAAAATATTGGCGAAACAGGGTAAAGAGATTAAAGTAGGTTAAATAAACATGGTGAATCCCATATTAAAGACTTCCTAAATGACACCCATTACAGACTACTACCTCTCTAATGGAACCTTCTCTATCAATATAAATAATCAC
Source organism: Eucriotettix oculatus (assembly GCA_034510155.1). Classification (NCBI taxonomy): domain Eukaryota; kingdom Metazoa; phylum Arthropoda; class Insecta; order Orthoptera; family Tetrigidae; genus Eucriotettix; species Eucriotettix oculatus. The sequence continues at coordinate 13,989,561 of CM067378.1, read as the reverse complement.
TTCTCCCAACCACATTCAATCTCTGGGGTTGTCCCTCAAGGAGGTGTTATTACCCATTTCCTATACAACATCTTCTCAAATGATATACTAGAACATCCCGCCACTAGCACAATTTATTTTTCACAGACGTAACCATCTGCTATGAAACCACCTCTCTCACCTCCAATTTCCAACCGCCCGAACCCCACAACCCAACAACTCCACGACAATCCTCCACATTTCCGTCGGCTCAAAAGAAAAATCCCAATCGACCTCATCCTACCCCTAGAACATACAGCCACCTTACCATCATCCCCACTCTCCACATCCTCATATATTCTGCAATAATCAATACACCGCCTGTCAACCCTCACCCACGCACATCGTATGGCTCTGGTACACGTGGAAAAAATAAAACAACCTAATCCATCTGATAAAGTAGGCTAATCAATGTAATAATCTACCTTCGTGTTTACAGTGAATTATATACATTATTTTAATTTTGTATATACTGGAACAACTAATAACAAAACTAATATTCACAAGATAAAAGTTTTTATATAAACTAAATGAAAAAAAACCAAAAAAATTTGGTGAAACACACATGAGTCTAACAAAATAACAGGTGGTTTAAAATTCATTAAAAGTTTGCATGATTTTTTGTATCTGTAGCTATTATTTATTTTGGAAACAAGAAAGACTAATTTTATGCAGGAAAATTAATAATTTTTGCATTGTTGAGAATAAGAAAATGAAAAAGGCCTGAAACATTGAAAAATGTATTAGGAATCCCTTTTAGTTTTAAATCAGTTACAATATTCTACGTAATTAATAAATAGTTTTTATTCTCTGATTTCAATGACAAACCTTCAATTTTGTCTCTAAAATAATTTCCAAAATATTTCTAAGGAGAGGGAATTTCTTCAACTGAAACTCAGCTAAAGGCCGTGAAAGTAATTTTGGAAGATAAGAATGGAAAAGTATCGACTGGACACAAGAATCGAACTTGGAACATCTCTCCATTTTTATCTCCTAAAATATTTCTAACTTGTATCGTCTCTTATGTAAAATGTCGCAATTTTCAATCTCGAATGACACGGAGATTAAAAAAATATGTATCAAATTTGAATCGCTTAATTGATCCTACTTTAGCGCAATGCTTATAAATTTCACTGTTTCTTTTCTCGGATTAATATCACATTTGTTTTTGAATATATTTATATTAATTATAGTGTTTATATTTTCATGTTATTTCTTTGCTATTGTAACATTCCGAGACTGTCATGATTTATTTTTTTCACTTGTATTCTAAATTTTAAGTTCAGCATTATCGTCTAAGTAAATATAAATGCTTTCACCCGAATCTCAATCAGGAGCGTCTACATATTTTAGAAGATAGACAAAAATGGAAAAATGTCGACCGGACCAGGGACTCGAAGCCCGGAAATCATGAGGTCCGTGGTTTCTTGTCCCTGGTCAACATTTTCCCACTCTTGCCTTTGTTCAGCATTATTATTTTTTGTATACATACTTAGTACATATGTTTTTTTAAATTATTGGAGATTTGTCTTTTAGTTTTCGTACTTATTTTTATCTTCTTGGTTCTGGTTTGTAACCCTAGTTTATTTCTATTTGTCCCATTATTTTTGGAAACAATTAAGTACTTTCTATGGCTGTTTTCAAACGAAGGTTAAGGTACAAAACATTTTTATTGCTATAATTATGTTTAATAAGTTTAATTAGTTATTTATTTGCTTCAATACTAATTGAATTAAAATAAGTTTTATGTGATTTACGTAAATATTTAAAATACAATGGATTTATTGAAATAAGGTTTTAATGTTTATTTATAGAGTATATGGCCTAACTATTTGATGATATGGAATTTGTTTCGAAGTCACAATTTTTCGTATTCGTGCAAATCCTTGATATTATTAAAATTGTTAGCTTTTACTCGGGAACGAAAGGGGCGAATCAGTTAAAAGTTTAATGAAACGTAACTAAAATTAAATGTAAAAAACTAATGTGGACGTTACATGTTTCGGTGGCTTTTACGCAAATAGTACGTGGGTTTGAACATCACGCCGCAGAGGTTTCCTGGAAATAATCAATTTTGAATGTAGGACATATAGACGTTCAAAAATTAACAAACCTATGTAGAATACTGCAGTTAGTTAGTAAATATATGTAATTATATACAGTGAAACTATAAATTTTTAATTATAATTGTGGACACAACAAACGATAATGATGATGGAATATGCTATACTGCGTGGGTGTTATGTCACGCGCGTGCACAGTGGGAGTGGCCCAGTAGTTTCCCGCTGCGTCAAAGCTGATCGACAAAAAATGGTGGCCAATTTGTTTGAATGCGCGCAGATATAGGTAGCTATGCGTGACGTTACCATGGCAACTGTTGTAAAGCCAATTGTGCCCAGTGATTGCCAATTGCATTGTTGGTAGCTAATCACCGGATGTGATAGACCGATTGTTCTGCCACACAGGACACACAGCCTGGTCCATATTGGAAGACTTGCGCCGCGTCACGATTGATACTTCCAAAAACAGAATTAATTTGCTACAAACATTAGCACGATCGAAGAAAACTTCGTTAGCGGAGGGAAGGGGAACCAGAGCCACGCCAAAACAATAACATTTCAGCAATGTACTTATCCCTAACGTAGGCATGGTTACTTACCGTTACTTTGTTATAATTTATCATCATGAGTTTGGAAACGTTGTCTGTTACATGCAATTAAGCCTAGTCATTGCCAACTTATTACATTAAATAGGGAGCTCGTATGTCACTTTTTTAAGTTGAGTAAACTGATTTCTATAATTAGAAGAGATATGTTCCATACACAAATCCAAACGCGTGAGCAATTTAAATCAAATTTTGTACACGTGTTCTTTGCAACTCGGAAACAAATAGTGTCAGCCAAGACACGACTGTGACCATCAGCGACGGGGGTGGAGGCAGCGAAAATTATTTTACGTGTAGAAAGGGCCGATATTTGACTTAAGTAGATAATTTTGCACGCAACAGCTACCTGGTATTGTTTCTCGGAACAATGTGTATAAATTTAACAACATTCAGCATGGGATAGCAGTGATTGGCAAGACCGTTTTTACTGATCAGAACGGTGCCACTGGTTGTGTAGAAAAATTAAAAAACTTTTTAATGATCCGCCGCTCAATTTCCCAGTCACTGAAATGAATGTTATCTTGTTCGCATGATTATCAAGTGCCGGGTTTACCAAACTGTGCTCCACTGGGCCTCAATAGGTGTTCCGCAAAAATTAGGAGTGATTCCTATTATAAAATGGGTTATAATATTATAATACCACCAATTCGTAAGACAAAAACTCCGTTTGCATCGAAAGGGATAAATCGAATCACAGCGTTGCGAAACAAAGAAACCGTATTCCTAGTTTCCCGCTACAATAGGAAACATTAGCTACAATGAACAAGTGTAAACGTGTTCACACGAGAATCTGCCATAGCCCACAATTATACAGTTAATATTTTATTTAACTTGACAATGAGCAGCTAAGACCAAAACATAATCCAACCTTATATACCTTCGTTTGAGAAAATTAATTCAGCTGCACATAATTGCAATGTTTCTTAACCAGTGATCCTTAGTAAAATTTAAGTGGCTGCTTCAATCGAGATTATATAAGTTTAAGGGCGATAACATGGTTAGTGAACACAAAACACTTTTTTTACATACTGAAGTAAGATGGCTATCCAGAGGAAAAGCACTATTAAAACTTTTTCAACTTAGAAATGACAACGTCTTGTTGACGTTTTGCCAAACCAATGAACTTATTACAGGAAAGTATTATAATACAAGATATAAAATTGGATCTTTTGATTAAAAAAAACACAATTTTGGATTTTATGAGTTGTTTAATTTCCTGCCATATATGAATGTTTGAATGAATTAAAATTTTAATCAGATGGAGTTTCCAAAATGTTATTAGAACATCTACACAAATTGAAATAAAATCTTTTGATTTTTTTCCGAAAACTAGTAAGGGCAATTCCTGGGATCAGAATCAATTTTCTGTGACTTAAACCTGTAGGTTTAGGTGTAAGTGATTATGAAACCTAATTGATTTAAACAGTGATAGAAAAATACAGTGATCAGTCTGTGTTTGATTTCTGGGCGAGTTGTTCAGAACAGTATCCCAATATTTCAAAACAAGCTATTATCGTTTTACTTCTGTTTTCTAAAACTTATTTATGCGAAGCCGGATTTTCTTATTAGGCTGCAATGAAGTCACAGTGCAGAAACAGGCCACACCTCTATTTACAAATATTGTGCTTGATATCAACAAGATATGCAATTCAAGGTTACAAAATCTTAAAATTCACCAAGTAATTTATTTATATATTTGTAATATATTACAGGTCTATATTTAGGAATATTTACTTAATTGAATCATGCACATTTACCACTAGGAGTCACCCATCCTAAAAAATAAGCCAAGTGTCCCGTTGGAATACCCGATTTTCCCAAGTATTTCATTGAATAAAAAGTTTGGAAAACCCTGATATAGTGAATTTCACTCTATAATTTATTAAAAAAATTATATATATATTTTTCGTATTAATATTAATAATAAATAATTATGAATATAAAATGATGATTACGTACTTAATTTTTATTACTGAGGTATTGGACTCGAACGAATTGCTGGAAATATTCATAAACGTTCGCTTACAATATTTTGCCCAAAATATCGCTCCACGGTAAGTTATTCAGAAAGGAATAGTTTCTGATTCACTGACTAACTGATTTAACTGCGGGTAGCTCTGGAATCACGCTCAACGCAATCTGATTCTGGGATCGCGGTCCCTGCGATGTGACTCATGAGTGAGTGATTCAAACAGCTCGTAGTTCTCGGTTCACGGTGATTCAAACTTTATTATTGATTTAAAAACAACATCTACACCGTAATTATGAAACAAGTCAATTATTTTACATTGTATGTTAACGCATTGTATATCGGACAAACTAAAAGAGATTTAAAACTCGCATTAAGGAACATAAAAACAACATCAAATTATACATTCAAAAGTACACAGTTGTGTCCAAACACATACATGTTAATAATCACAGTTGTGGAAATTTTAGACGAAGAAAATAATTACTTCTCGAGAATTATGAGTGAAATGTTGTATGTCAGGTGTAACCCTCAATCAATGTTAAAAATGACACGAATTATTTGAACAAAATTTACGATACTCTTTTGTTTTAGTAGTTTAACGCTTTAATATACTTCTCCATTGTTAAAATTTAACTGCCGAAAGCAGTCATTGTAGTGATGCGCTAAAGAGTTATTTCCCGGTAACATGTTACTTGGTAACAGTTACCAGGTAGTAACAGGTTCTTTTAGTAACATGTTATTTTAATATGCAGAGATTTCAGTAAACTGCGCCCATTTCAATCGACATTGTGTGCCGCACGTACCTAGATAATAACGTTTACTCTTACAAGGAATATACTCTGAACAATATTTAATCATCACAATATATTATGTATTCACGATAACACGGGAAAAGGAAACTAACAAGGATAAAAGTAATTCTTGAGACCAAATTAAAAAATGACGATTGAAGCTTTTAATACCAATTAAAAAACAGTAAAAATAAATAAATAATTAAAGTAAAATTTCATTTATTTATAAGTGAAGATAATGTCAGATAATTGATTTATTAAAAGAAAATATGGGAAGAAAGTATGGCAAACTTATTCTATTATATTGATAAAAGTTAATTATTGAAATATTGTTATTTTATTCCTTGAAGATAACATATTTATCATATAGGAAATGCATTGAAATGGCATTTAGTTATCTTAAAGCGATATTACATTACTTTTAACACGAATACTTTATTTAAAACATTTAAATACGCCTTCCTTGAAGTACTCTAACGTAAGGTCCAGTGTCGAACAGACAGCCAGCTTATTTTGTGCGCTGTGCGCTCCTAGCGGGCCACTTTGGAACTAAATTTAACAGGACGGACCCTATTACTGGGTAAGTTACCATATTAACAGGTTATAAAACGTTGCCCAGGAAGCAGTTACGCCACGGAATACTCGTGGAAGTAATTAACAAATTTGTCTGTAATTATGGTCAATGTTCTTACAATTTAATATGAATATGAAATCTTCAAGAAATAAAATTAAAATGTGTCAAGAATTAAACTAGTATCAATATAAGAGAATAAGTTAGCCATACTTTCTTCCAAGAATATTTTCTATTTTTTTCAGTAAATCAATAATGTGACATTATCTTGAATAATAAATAAATAAATCCAGTCAAATTTTCCACTCATCATTGTCGAGGAGGGGGAAGTGTTTGAAGCATAGGAAGGCGCGATGTGAAATAAATAACGCTGCGAAGAAGTTCAGGGTTCCTTGTCCGGGGAAAGAAGTCGTCAGAGAATAAATGTAGCATTTAGCCTTTTTCAGGAACTCTGGTATCGAGACACTTGGCAAGTCTCTGAGCAAAGTTTGCAAGCTTGAGGTGAAAGTGACAGACGCTTTCTGTTGAGTCAGTCTGCGAGGCGTGTTTTACTCTTTTCTGTGCAGAATGATGATATATTTTATATAATTCCAAAAAATAAATGAGATAATTCAATACAAATTTACAATGATTTCGCCGGGTACGCACATAGTATTAATCAACATCTATGCATGAATTACAAGCCAAGTTATAGAATATAAGAGAATTAGCAATTCCATGAAGGAATGTATAAATAAATTGTTTAATATATTCCCGTTGGTTAGCGGACAACAAGGACCGAATCCAATCAACCTGAATGATGATTGAAAATGTTGGGATTTTAAATTGTTATGTTAGTAATGTTGTCGGGGTGCATTTATACGGACGGACCTCTTCGAGTGTTCACTGGGGGGCAGCGGGACGTGCGTGTTGTCTAACCACATCGTCCAACTCCATTACGCAAATTAGTCTGGTTAGATGGAGGACAGGGCCACTTGAGATTCCGCGGCGAGCTTGCTAGAGCCCCTAAGAGCCTGGACACTATTCGTCTTGCGGCTGCTGGCGCCAACTGGAACGATAGAGACTTGCCCCAATAAATCACGCTCGTTGCGTGCAGGAACGGAAAATCCTATGCAGACAACGGATTATTTGGGTCAGACGACAATAAAAGTAGTAAAAATCGTTCAATGAAGACTGAGACTGTCAAAATGACCGGCTGAATTTCATTCTTTTGCCATTAATAAATTTTGGTCGGAAACTGGAAACATATTTTTTATCATGGTCAATACCGACGGCGGCTCGTATTTCAAGTAATGTGCTACACCACACCAAGGAACAATTTTTACGTAACATATTAATAATACTGCAACATCTACAGGTTTCTCCACGACCCGTAATATGCTACATAGCGTGTAATAGAAACGAGTTTTCAAAATTGCGATTATATAAAATCAATTCGGAGCAAATTCCTAACACAAAAGTATTTTTACTTCTTACATATTTAAAATAAAGAAAGTTAAATTGAGGAAGAAGCCACCACTTATAATCGCAATATTGGTAATTTTCTCAGAATTATGGATATCTTCGAAATACCGTCTGTTATTTTTTTTATTTTAAATAACCTTTGATTAATTTAAATAAGGTGCAAGCCCTCAAACAGTAATATTTTTATAAATTCGTTAAAAATATTTAAAACAATAGCCTACAGTTGCGACAATACGTACGGCCCAGTTCTGTTCCTTGTAGCTCACAGAATTCTTTGTTTGTGGGCGGGCAGGGAGTTGAAGAGGAAATGCTGCGCATGCGTATTTCTCATTCCAGACAGAATTCTCATGCTGTAAAGATGTATGAGGAAGGGAGCGCGCTGGAAGGCGGGCTGTTTAAAGTCTTCGAAATCGAAGAAGAAATTCACACACTTAAATTACTATTATTTCAAGTTTCTTAAAATTACGAAACAAATCATTCATCCTAAATTAATTCACGTGCTGTAGCACATGAGTACATATGTACCAACCACTACTGGGTAATACCATAATGGTTTTCGTTTATTAGTTTGATAGGCGTGAGTCAAATCGTTTTCTTGAAGATGAACGTCTTAACTTGTAGTAAAATGATTTCTCATTCAACATAAATCGAACACATTTTATTTCGTCTTATATTCATATTTAGGGGTTGGTAAGTAGATGTGAGGAAGGGAATAACTTTGACATAGTTTAATTAATTAATTTACGCCAGTTTAATGAAGCACCAATCGACAAACGACAGGCCTGATGCTCCTGTACGAGAGGGTGATAACTTCATGATATTATTGCTGACAGAGTCTCGTTTGGTGAAGATAACATTGAACTACAGTTACTTGCACTGAGAGCGAGTTCAGCTTGGAACTTGGAATTTTCTGTTCTCTATGCTTGTCAGAAGAACTGCGATTAATTTTTTCTATTCCTGTTTTTTAGGCATTTATTGTGTTTCTTTATAATACATGTCTAACTGTACAATGATTTTTAACACTGTAAAGTAACTTCTCGTCCGAAATACAAACAGGCTCAAGGATGCAATGCGTTACTTTTAATTGTCCAAAGTGTCACGTTTGATGCATGTACCACGTTTAGGGGGTAAACAGGCTACACGAGGGTGATCCTGAAACAGGCAACTTCCCTTTAATAGCATAGGAAGGGAATTGAAAAGGGGGATGCGAAAGGTAGAGCAAGGTAGCCAAAGTTTGACAAGGGGCTCCGGGCTATAGTTTAAGGATCCTACACGGTGATTCACCAAAAGAAATGCAGGGAAAACCCTAGAAACCCTTCATAAGGTAGGTCGGGCATTGGGTACTATTCTCACGCCCTTCCGGATGACGGGAGACGAGTTTTCTGTGGGGTCACAGCATTCCCTTCTCCGTGTTTCCACCAGTTTTAGGAGGCAGTTGGCTAACTGATCCAATGGGATCAGTGGACAACTCTTGCAGGAGGAGATGTCGGGTCTTGAACAAGTTACTAGAATTAGTGGTAGTGTGACGGCACTCTGCTATGTAATTTACATTTGTAAGTCCGCGGCGAAGAACGGCTGATGGAGGATGATGGGTGTTGTATTTAATTGGTTACCTCACCCTAAGGTATTGTGTTCGTCTCATTCCTCGAAATAAATAGACAGATCTTTTAAAATAAACCTTTTTTGTTGACGTTCTTTGGTAAAATTAATTTGCCGCCATATATTACTGATTGGAGGATAGACCAGAAAGCTGAGCAGTCGAGAAATATAATACAACAGTGAAGTTTGCGCCAACGTGTGTTATAATTTATACATGTTTCAATTATATGTTTATTTCTCCTGTATGTAGATAGAAACTACAACCTAAAAAATTCATTTTTCATTCACATTTCAATTGAACGAACCTCTAATCATAAGGACAGAGAGAAAGCAGCTTTAGTTCAGCTCTACAGTGTTCCATTTTTGTAGAGTATGAGTATTTAGGGTCACGCAGTGTGCGCTATAAATTATTGCAACGCTAGTAGACGGCAGACGTTTGCTGCCGAATTACGATATTACCCTGTTAGCGAGCTCTCTGACAAACGGCGCAGTTCGTGCGTCACATCAAACTTCTAACAGCAGCGCTCAACACCATGAATTTCGTTCAGCCTGCCAATAATTCGCACGCGCTTTCCCTACGGCTCAGCATGCACAACATTCAACTTTTGCTTTGATATTGTAATAATAAATGGCAGAGATATGAAGGCGGAACGAATACAAGTTTCAAACAATTAATTAAGAATTTATTTGTCAATTATTTAATATACTGTACCTATGAGATTTTGTTAGTACCTTTTTACGTGCAACGATAATCACAAAAGATGATTGGCATATAAACAACTTAAATTTGAGTGGAAACAAGTAAACAGGATAAAATGATCGAACCCCCAAAATTTCTGAAAAAAAAACAATAAAACGAGAAACGCGAAAAATATTTTTTGAAGATATTTAGTGGTAAATATGAGGCTAGCTTTACACTTTTTTTTGTTTATTAAAAAAATTACAATCTGTTCATTTTGAACACTAAGCAAATTATATCAATGAAATTACACTGAGGGGAGAAATGCGTTTAAAATGGTACGAAGGATTTTTGAGTGAAGACGTTGAATAATTTTTGAATTAGAAGGCTTGGTGCGCCCCCATAGTTTGATACTATATGTCCATATGGGGTAACAATGCATTTGTGAAAGAAATTTCTGCATTGCACTACTACACATGGCGTGGTCATTCTTGTATGTGTTATAATTATGTAGTGGCATCGGGAGGACAGATTAATATTGGGTATAATAAAACTGTCTGAAGTTACTACTCTGAAGTACAGTGACAGCACTGTCTACGTTGCCTTTCCATGCAGTTAATTCTTTTTCATAACGATATCTTGTTTTCTTTGTTTTTACGGCAGACAAGTCTCAGTGTTTCACGGTGAGTAAAGGAAACTTTTTACTTCAATATTTTGTTTAACGTACTGTATTATTAAAAAAATTATATTTCGTATTCATATACATTACAACTGCTCTTAAACTTCATTTCAGTATTATTTTGATCTATATGAAACAATGTATAGGTTTTAAATTTTATGTTACATCAGTGTTACTACTAGATAGTGCTGCTGTGGTGCTGTTATTCCAGAGTACAGAGTAACGTATTACACAGTTCATTTTATTCGTTATAATAACAATGTTTTTGTATGGGAATTTTTAATAATTTTAATATATAATTATCTTTTTTATTGCAAATATATAAAAACAAGGATTGTTAGAAATAGAAGTAAAATGGTTCCAGATATGAAAATAGAATCACTGTTGATTAGATATCCCGACCAGGACCAGCAGCCAAGTTTCGTGGAGTATGATGACAAATACTAATACATTTTCAAGTTTTGTTGTTCCAGAAAATTTAAATGACTTTCAGAAATACAAATAAAAGAAACTAAAGGAGGAAGAAGAAAGGAAAGAACTGTGTACCAACTGACACAACTGTAAAGGAAAAATGTGCGACAATAATCTCTACAGAGAGATAAGAAAGAGAAAAGAAATTAAGAAGACAACTTTATGACAGTGACAGTGACAATGAATATGGAGTAAGGCCATTTTCTTCTACGAATGATGAAGATTTAATGCTACAGTTAGAAGATGAATGAGTCTATTGGCCTCTTCCAACTGCGCGGGATTAAGGTTTATTCGACACATCGACAAATATGCCGTTAAATATGTGGATAAAATAAAAAAATTACGACTATAAAGTTATCTTCCTTAGAAGACTTAAGAGAAATACTAACGATTTTGCATTAGCCAGTACCTGTGTCATGAAATTGCCACAATCAACTTCTTTACCAGAAATTGTAACTATTTCTTTCTATATATTGAAATAATTGATTCATGTATATTTAGAAGTTAGTTTTAGGTTCATGTAGATTAGTGTTAAATTGTTAAACTGCACAGAAAGGTTTGGTACACGAGCAGCGGATCCACATATGTATTGTAATAAATAATAAATAAACGTGTAGAAAGTGTAAATAAGGTACATCTATTTCTTGGCTTTTATGCGTGTTGGTTCGTGACTCGCTTCCCTTTTGTACGCGAGAGGAGCCCGTTGAGAAGTATCGGCCGTAGAAAATTTGGGAATCTACCGGAAGTGGCCGCAGCTAATTAGAACTGCTGGAAAAACGGAAAGTCCGTGAAAAATTTGGAACGTTACGGAAGGATGCGTAACACATGAAGTATTTAGGCCCTGCAAAATGAAATTTTCCTATTGGCTGCAATTGTCCAACTGCAGGCCAATAGAAGACTTTGTTGGGCAACATCTGATTGGTGACTCAAGATTGTTTTTCTTACGACCAAGGTTACGAGGGAAGAGGATTTTGAAGAAGCGGAAGATATTGTCGGGAGACCGGAGAATGAAGTTGTTGGGAGACGGAAGTTAAGATATGAAGAGATCGGCCAGTGATGATCGGCAAATAACCTGGTAGCCGCCTGGAAGAAGAGTACGGGAGCCAGCCCAGACGGTGATGATCTTGTCGCGGCCACCAGTCACCATCATACGATGAAGCAGAAGTATTTTCGGTATCGTAGTTATTTTTGATTTAAAGAGTTCATATTTGCCTGGCCTATTGTCACAAGGGAAACAAATTAAGCTTCTTCGTTCACTCCACTGTAAACCTTGAGTTTAAAGTCTAATGCTAAAACAATCGTCCTTTTCTTTTTATGTTATCTAAAAATTGTAAATATCTTTGATTCTTATCAAGATTAAAACCTAGAAATAAACTTAATCTTTCTTTTCATTTTTAATATTCCCCAATAATAATTTTTTATTATGTAATTAAATTTAATACGTTAACTTAAAATCCACCACACCCAGGATTAATCTTTACAGTATCTTGGAGGGAGGGATACATTTTTGTAAATATTATATTAAATTAGTATAATAATTACTTAATCTGACTCTTGTTTCAGTCTATTTAACTTTATATTCGTTACAAAGTATTAAAGGTGTAATAGATATTAAAGGTTTCTCAATAAATATTCATTTAACAATAACTAGTACTTCGTAATTAGAATAAACACAGTAAACACAGTTTCAAACAATATAACAGCTGTTATCCGAAAATACAATTTTCTACTTTTCAGTCTCTAGCCGCATGAGAAATTTAATATTTTAATGGAATAAGAACCATAATGATGTACATGCAGCCATAATATGTGGATTATATAAACTATTAAAACAATTACCGATTTATTATGGTATTGTACAATACGTATTAATCAAATTTTGTATCCTCAACGTTACCCTATATATAAATTGATTGAAATAACTTAATTCCTCAATTTTCAGCTATGATGATAATAATAATAATAAAAATTCAACATGAAAGTTGTTAGTTTCCTTTTAGTGATATCAATTATTGCATTTATGTTTGGAAAAATAACACCGCTTTACTTGAATCCGGTTCTGAAAATTATACCTCAGGCCGCGGCACAGTGTAATAACCAATCCCGTGCTACTTGTTGATAATTAACTTTGAAGGAAATACTTTTTGATATTTTTATATTAACAAATATTTTACAATAATGTAAGGATACATTCCAATAGAAAGAACAAAATATGACTGAAATTATAGTTTTCAACCCAATAAATATTTTTTACCCTGTACCCCAGGCTCCCCTGTAACTAAAATTAATGTTTTATGAGTGTCACGAGACTAGATCCAAGGAATGACGTTGAACAACCTCTCTTATTCACGAATGTATAAAGCAGATAAATTTGCCAGAAATACATTTTACTGAAATAAAAATGACAACATATTATTCAAATAAAATACGAATTGGCACGTTTTATAATTCTGGGAAGTCAGAAAAAGTTTACGTATCTTATGATTTAGTGTTTACTTAGTGACTTTGAATAAGTGTATTTAACTTGTCCAGGGCAGAACATTCTTCATTTGGTCTCCGAAGATGCTTATATTATTGAAGGGGTTATTTTGCATTTTAATTGAACAAAAATTTGTTAAACGTAATTTGTCGGAGCTGTGAATGTCGACGGGTCGTTGCTCCTTCAGGTAAACGACCCGAAAGTCTGGCCTCACAACATCAAAACATCTATACAAGTAACACTTTGGAGGCTTAAGAAGCCGTTGTCATAAATGAGTTGTATTGAAAAATCTTAGTCTCCATATTTTAGCCATGTATGAAACTTTCCCACAGAAAGTGCAATGGCCTGGTGGCTGTCATTTTAGTAAATTTCAGGCAGATGTATCCCGTATCTGGGAAATCAAAATTGTAAGAATGTTTCCTATTGGCAAATATTTGAATTGGGAAGGGGAGATAAAGAATTTCGTGATTGGTAAAAGATTGAACAGGGAGTTGGTTGGGAAGTGATGGAATTTTAGAGCGCTCGTTGAACGGAAGTTGGAGAGTGAGTGTTGATCTGATGAAAAAGCCAAGGGTCGAAGGGACGAGGCGTTTAGCAGACTTCAAATGACAATGGTAGCAGCCAACTTCTGAAGCTGCTACTTCAATGTCATGAATGGTTCCAAAGATTCCAGCCTGATCTACCTATAGTAGCAATTGCCATAATTGTTCAGGACATAAAGACCAAGGTATTTAAGTCCACCATCCACTGAGAGACAGAATAAATTTGATTTCAATTTTAATTTATAAATTAAATTCATTTTTCAAAATGTATAGTTCATTTTAAAAGAGCAGGGAGATAAGTTTTATTTTATATCATTGGTTATTTTATGGCGTTAAATTTAAGTTTATAAACGTTCCTATTATATATTATACATGCTCACGTAACTTAAAGTAAAATTATGTAACCAAATTAAATGTTACATGGTTTTGGAAAACTTGCGGACGAAATAGAAATTGTTTTTATTCATGCAAGAACTTGCACTCCCCGCGTTGTCAAGCTGCTAAACTACTTGTTGCAATTTTTTTACATCCAAGCGCGGGCTCAGCGTCTGATTGTGTACTTGACACAAAAATAAGTGCATTTGCAAGTGCAAAGTCTCAATTTCCGCATAAGTGTGGGGTGAATGACTTTGAAATCAACCCATCGTTATAGACTAATATTTTGCCAGTACATTTTGACCAGCACACATTTCCTTAATTCACACGACTGATGGCAATGAAGTATTCAAGAATAGACAAGGGTGACGTTCGAGAATGGTAATATTTTGCGAAATATATAGAGTGAATTACAGAGAAAATACGAATCGAGTATTATTATGAGTTCCATATATTTTTAAATCCCATTAGAGGGAGGAAAGGGCAGTGAGGCTTTAAAATATTGAATTAATTTAAGTCCATCACGTTTACCATAGAAGAAAATATATGAAAAATATTACTCTAATTTGTTCGCAAATATTAATATTCGCTTTCCACGTAAAGTTATGCAAGTGGAACGAAGTTAACAATTAATGGAATTATAATCGCACAAGGATAACAGCTAGCAAGTGCTTACAATTCACATCTTGAATTAATTCAAACTGGTGCAGGAGTTCCCAGCTTCCTCACAGAGCTTCAAAGGTGCGGCGTCATCATGCAAATAGATGCAACTATACACAACAGTCGGCCGCATCTGCTGTGCGGAGTTATTCCACAAACTAAATTGCATTAGAAGAAGTGCCAATTTATATACGTTTTTCATTTCCTTTTATTTCATTCAGTTTTCATAGCGTTGAGCTGACTATGTAACTATCAGTTGGTTTTTATTTACTACTAGCTATGCCCGCGACTTCGTTCACTGGGGGGTACTTCGACAAATACTTATTTTTAATTTGCCCTAAAAACGAAACAACAGGTACAAACAAAGTTCCATTGGCGTGGCAACTCAAGGGAGTTACAAATAAGTAAATATCATACTTTCTGTTATAAGTTGATTTATAATAGGTTCCACGTTCACGGGTTAATTCAATGGATTTACAAATATTTATATTCATAACATCTGAACGCTGCAAGATGTCAAAGTGACACATGCACGAAAATTTCAGTTAAAATTTCCGTTTTAATCCCTAAAATTTTCATTGAATTTCGTTGAGTCTTTTCGCAGCCTTTCCGAGACCAATTTTCAGGCAGACACTTCATTATATTTATTGGTATAGATAGCTGGATGCCCGACGATGTCCGGGAGTTCAATTATATCCCGTTTTCCGGATCCGTTACTTGTTCCCGGCTGCGAGGCGTATTCTCTGTTTTAATTCCGGAAATCAGTCTTGACCCTATCTGCCGTTTATTTACGTTTTGAATTTCCGTACAGTCCTTGCTTCCAATAAAATGTTAGTTACATTTAAGCATTATTTTCACGCTTAATAGCAATCAAATTGACAGGCCAGACACTTGAGGGCATAATATATCCTGTTGCAAGTTTTAAAATATATGTCTTTAGGGTAGAATCTTTGTGGCCTGTAATGGGAAAAAGGAGAACACATATTTTCAAAAGAGCAACAGAAAACTTCTCTGGGATAATCAAATTCACGGCAATCAGATGAATGATATAGGAACGCCTAATAAACTTATAATACGCAATAAAACATTCGAATTTCAATTATTTATAGTAATAGCTTTCGAACCCCCTCATGATAACGAAATAATGCATGCATGAATATTTACGTTAAAATATCTGATTCAGTGGCACAAATTTTCATTGAAATCCGTTGAGCCGTTGTGAAGCCTATTTGAGACAAACTTCCAGACAGACATTTCAATTTTACTTATTTGTATAGGTTTTATATATTTATATCCGAAGACCAAATCATTTCCATGTAGAAATGGAGGGGTGACAAAAAATTTAATTAACAAATTTTAATTTACAATTTAATTTATGATTTTGTTGTGGCCACAATTTATATTATGTTCTTCTATTAACTGAAACAGTTAAAATTTAAAGCGATTTTATTTACCTAAGTTCGGATTAAGTTTAGTAAATTAATTTAAACGGGACTCAAACAAATATGATCGCATCTGTGGGCGAATATAACGAAACGTGCAGAAGAGATCTCGCTCGTATACGTTGCAGTTGGACACGAACCTGTGTTCTGTTCTTTCTAGTTCTCGGAGCCGTCTCGTTCAGATACCGGGGACGGTTTCCAGGAAATTCTGTTCGTTTCTAAAACGGCAGGCAGCACGTTGGTGCCTTCACTCTGTAAACATAGAATTTTGCATTCCCTACACAGAATTAAGTAATATCGTCTGCAATTCTTGCTGATATATTATTATTCTATTTAAACCAAACTTTTTGTTCCGTCCATTGCAGTCTTAACGAGCTTAAACGATCTATAGTCGATACGATTAGTCTTGTCTGCCCACTATTTTTAATTTTCTATCCTCTTTATTTTGTTGAAATTATCATAATTCTGTTGTTCCCCTTGAATATGTTTTAAATTTAACCTCTATATGTATCTTTTGAGCACCTTTGATTATGAGAGTGTAAATTTCTACACAAATATCAATTTCATCGTATTATTTAATTATTGTAAATTTTAAGGGATCTAATTCTAATTTCCTAGTCACAGCTAAAAGTTCTCATTTTGTTGACTATGATCATGTATACTGTAATTAATGTTTACTGCGATTAGGAATTTGAATTTAATGTATTATATTATATTATAAATAGGGATTTATTATTGAAAAGAAAAGACTAATTTAACTTTAAAATTTTGAATTTAATATAAATAAAATATTTCAGCAATAGCATAAATGGTATTTACAAATTATCAACGAAAACATTATTAAAACAATTAATTTGCACGTAACTTTGAAATCAGGGGAATCAGTATGTTGAATTTAGAAGCAATTTAGTTTTATAATGGCACTAGGCCTGGAAAATGTGAACTCTATTATAATTCAATGCAACGATACCCGCGAAGTTTCTCCGTCTACATCCCGGTCTGCGTCGATGATGATGGTTGCTACATCACCGTCCGGGCTGAAACTCGTGGACAAATCTGGCGGGACTTCCTTATCTCCTTCCGTCGGCTAACAGTTTAGTTTTTGGTCTGCATTAGTCGGCCTCTCTCCTTCTCTCAGCGGTTAACAATTTAAGTTTTGCATGAACTGTCTTCCGTCTCCTGTCTCCAACACCTTGCCTCCTGTCTCTCAACACCTTCTCTCCGATCTCTCAACACCTTCTGCTCTTCTTATCCAAAATCCCTTCCCACGAAAGCTTAGTGGGAAGCTACATAATTCCTAACCACCAATAAGCTACTATCCTTAAATGACTTCTATTAGCTTGATCTTTAACAATTGCAGCAAATAGGAAAAATTTCAACCTGCTGGGCGTAAATACTGCATCTGTTATGTGTTCCTCCGCGAGAATACAATTTTTCCACGGAACTTTCGTTTT
Organism: Eucriotettix oculatus; assembly: GCA_034510155.1. Classification (NCBI taxonomy): domain Eukaryota; kingdom Metazoa; phylum Arthropoda; class Insecta; order Orthoptera; family Tetrigidae; genus Eucriotettix; species Eucriotettix oculatus. The sequence goes on along the minus strand of CM067378.1, from coordinate 13,971,700 downwards.
ACTAAAAACAGGCCCCTAATTATTTATGGCGATCCCCTTTTCGTGAATGGACCCTCTCTCACATTCAACCGGAAGGTTCAACCTTTTGTCCTAAAGACTTTGAGTGCCAGCCACAGCTAGGTAATGCAGATGCAGAACTTAAAGTTTCACTTCTCGTATTTAATACATTACACACTAATTATGTCACCCAAGTGATTGGAGATTACAGACCCCGTGACCAGGAGAAAACAATTCAGTAGGTGGAGCGTAAGTTGACTCTGGAGAAAAGCTCTTCGAGGGAAGAACAATGGTTTCAGTTTTGGGAACTAGATGGATTGAGGAGGAGCACAGGGTGGAATTAGTTTGAATACCAGAACAATAAAGGAGGAGAGTAATCAGTATAGAACGAATTTGAATACGATAAGGACACGATGCCAGTATCGAAACAGAATTGGTAGAGAATGGACAGTGAGGAGGAAGTTACTTTAAAGTTTACCGAAGCTACTAGAGGATGAGCGCCAGAATAGATGTCGCAGAACTCTAGAGACACAATCAACCTCCAACCGGTGTTCTGCACAACCCGGTTCCAAACTCTGTATGAAAGACGACACCAATAACCGGTGACGAAAGTTTGTATTGCCGAGTTTAAATACTCTTCTATACAGTCCATAAAGATCCTGAGGAATTTTCTTTCAGTTTGAGATAATAGATTAATTTTTTCGAAAAATAAGTTTAACTTTATAGAAGAAATAAATATTTTTTATTATAATAAAATTACAATATGTACGTTGACTTCTAAATGCGTATACTTAATATATATTTTTAATTACGTAGAAATTGAATCCTAATTTTCATTATATTCCTGAAAATGTACGTTAAATAATATTATTTGCAGGAGCATTCAAAAAAGAATATATATATATATATATAATACATTAGAAGATATATGCCTTTCCTAGCAATTCTTTAAATCTTTTTCAGAACTTTTCCGTTTCTTCGAATTAGATATGACACACACAAGAAGACGAATTGGACTTTTTTTGGTATTACGTTCTTTGCTTTGATTAAATACTTATAAATCCTACGTTATACTATTAGTGACCAATAAATGTTGAGATATATGAGGTTTGATATTTTCTTCATAGTTCTGTGATGATATAGGTGGTTTATTATTATTTATTATTCAAGTTCGCATAAAAACTTCCTAATGGACCATAAATTTCAGTAACATCCATGTCGTAATATCAAGTTCCATAATGATAATATATGCAGTCTGTCTGTCGCCCATGCTGTTTAACTTGTGTATAGAACAGGCGATGAAGAAAGTTAGAACGGATTATGAAAAAGGAATCATACTGCCGGAGAAGAAATAAAAACCCTACGCTTTGCCGGTGATATTGTAGTATTAGGGGAGTAAGAAGAAGACATGTCATAAACGTGGTCGTGGGGAAAGAGTTCAATTTGTGGATTAATAGGGGGAAAAACAAGGTAATGGAGTGTAGTGCAGGAAACAATTGAATATCAAAGGGAGGTAAGTTAAGAAATACTGCTACATGCGCAGCATAATAGTTAGGGATGGTGGAAGTGTAGTAGACATAAAGAGTAGGATAGAACAGGCAATGAAGGGTTTCGCAAAAAAATAATAGGAATTTACTTACGGGTAATATAAATGTCAATAGTAGGAAATAATTACTAAAACGTTCTTATGGAGTGAGGTGTTATATGGGTGAGAAAAGTGGACGGTGGGACTAGGGTAAAGGAAAAGAATAGAAGTATTTGAAATGTACATTGTAGTCCGTTTTCTGAAACTAATACAGGGTGTAAATAAAATAACGTTACGTTTTTTTATGGATGAAAAGAAAAACAAACATTTTTTACAAATACACAAACGATCGAAGACTACGCATAATTTTCAGGGTGCTATAGGAGAATTCTGAAAATCAGATGGGTCGATAGAGTTACTAACGAGGAAGTTCTGTACAGAATAGGGGAAGAGGGGACGATATGGAGGACGTTGGCCAAGAGAAGGGATAAATTAATAGGTCAAGTTTTGAGACACGGGGCATTTGTAACATTGGTATTATAGTGAAGTGTTTTGGGTAAGAACAGAAGAGGGAGGTCAAGAATGGAATACGCTAAGGAGGTTGTGGTAATTATGAGGAAATGAAAGGCTTGCATGGGATAGGTTAGCATGGAGGGTTGCATCAGACCAGACTAAATACTGAATACCACAACAACAATAAATTATCCCTTGTGCAAGAAATATAATTTGTGGAAGAATTAAAATGTAAAAGCAATGATTTCTGTTGAATTTTATTTCAGATATAACAATTTAAAATTACTGGCGTTTTATTTTGTTCTGTTTCAAGAAGCAGAGTCCCTGACAGAAATCAAGGAGCGTAACGTATTCAACGTGGTAAGCTTAGGAGTGGTGTTAGTGCAGGAAAGCCGTTCGATTGTTAGCGTCCCCTAGCTGGAAGAGACCGAAACTAGTCTCAAGTTGCTCACAAAGGCTGACGACGAGACTCGCAACCCCAACCCCTCCCAAAACCACTAGGGTGTTCTTGGTACGCAGGGATCGCCAGGCAGCCAGCTTTCTCTACATCGGAGCCTGCATTCCTGAGATGGACTTAAAATGCAAATATGTGACAAGCGGAAACTATTCCAAAATGTAATATGTTGTACTTATGAAAAGAGTTGCTTCATTCCAGTATCATAGTTTATTCACGAGTATTAACTTATTTCTAAAGCCCACCAAATCCTAGATTAACGTAAAATATTAATCCGCCCATTCATGCGGTAGCACAGTAACATTACGAACATTATAATTTTCGGTTAAAATAAATTAACGTAGAGACGGAAATCTCCGCTCGAGCCCTCCGAATTTCTTTTCCCCAAAGAAGCGTCATATTCGCAGGTATCCGTCCCTATCTACTGCGCGAAACAAAAATTTGTGGCATGAGACAAGGATGCAGTCTGTCGCCCATGTTGTTTAACTTATACATATAACAAGCGATGAAGAAAGTTAAAACTGAATATGTAAAAGGAATCATACTGCAAAGAGAAGAAATGAAAACCCTACGCTTTTACGATGATATTGTAGAATTAGGGGAATGATGTGAAGACTTGGAAACCATAATAAATGACCTGAACTGGGTCCTGGAGGAAGATTTCAATATGACGATTAATAGAGAGAAAATCAAGGTGTAGTACGGAAAACAGTGGAATAACAAGGAGCGTTAGATTGGGAAGGGATGTTTTGACGGAAGTTAAGGAATTCTGCTACTTGGGAAGCGTAATAACTAGGGATGGTAGAAGTATAGTGGACGTAAATTGTAGGATAGCACAGGCAAGGAAGGCTTTCACGAAAAACAGGAAGTTACTTAGGGGTAATATAGGTCTGAATATTAGGAAATCGTTGCTAAAAATAATCATATTGAGCGTGGCGTTGTATGGGTGCGAAACGTGGATGATAGGAGTTGCGGGGGAAAAAAAGAATAGAAGCCTTTGAAATGTGATGCTGAAAATCAGATGGGTGGAAGTTCTAAACAGAATAATATCGAGGACGTTGACTAAGAGAAGGGACAGATTAATAGGCTTCGTTTTAAGACATGAGGGTGTTGTGAAATTAGCATTAGAGGGAAGTGTTTGAGGTGAAAAGAGGAGAGGGAGACAAAGGATGGAATGCGCTAAGCTGATTCATAATAATCCTAGTCATATACAAATTACTTAACGTAACAAAGTCTATTTTTGTATAGGAACTACGTGAAAAAATCAAATGTATTTATTTAATTATGACGAGTTTAATGTATTATTGTAAATAATTTAGAGTGAATTTTCGAAAAACACGCTAGCTTAATGTTAATTCTCTAGAGACTTTGGTGAACTTCGTTGCTGAATGGATAATTTATGACCTGAAGAAGTCCATGTCGAGTGGTGTCTCCGTTTTTACGACGCTCACGAAGAACCGTAACAGTTCATTTCAGTGGCTCCGACGTGACCTCTCAGTTTTTGCTCAAGGCAACAACTACCCAACTCCCTTAAGCTGGCCCCTAGTTTTTGTGGGACAAGACGTGCACCAGGTGTCAATTAAGTGTCCTGAATCCCCACTTGGCATCTACGGATATATTAAAAAATATATATTTTAAATAACAACTTATAACAGATCTCTAACAATTCATTTTGTACCTAGAAGGACGAGTAAATTCATAAAAAGAGTTATTTTAGGCCGAAATAAATGTTTTTTGATGTAAAATACGAAAGTATAGGACCCTATGAGTGATCATTTAAACCTTATTAACATACAAAGAGCAATACGAGTAAAAATGATTTTCTTCACTAGTAAGGACTTAATCTTTGCGAAAAGAAAAAATATCAGACATTTACATGAATCATTGCTAAATATTCTTGTATAGGGCACATATTATTGATAATGGTATGTCTACATAAATAGTATTAGTTGTATCTAATTTTACCAAAAACGCCGGAAATGTAAAATATAATTTTAATTTTCCATAAATAATTTATTTATAATTCATAAACAGATCAATAAAATTTAATTCGGCAAGCACTTGCTAAATAAAATAAATTTATTTGGAAGCTTTCTTAGCTTATGACTAACCTTCTATTCATGTTTAAATGAGGCAAAAAACAGACAACAAATTTGTAAAACATAACCAAATATAATTTAAAAACAGCTTCATGTTTCGGTCCTTACCTTGTTCCTCTTCAGGTTGAACTAATCATATGTTTCGAAACCTTCTTAATAAACGCCAAATGATGTAGAATTATGTCACAATTTTGACAATTCATTAAGAATTCCACATTTAGTCTAGTATTAACAAACTTTTCAGAAAGATTAAGCCAAGATATGATACAATTATGCAAATTATGCCCATAGTTTATAATTATATACTTTATAAACTGTGGGCCTAATTTGAATAATTCTATCAGATGTTGGCTTAATCTTTCTGAAAACTTGGTTAATACTAGATTTAATTTAGAATTCTTAATGCATTGTCAAAACTGTTATTTAGTTCCACATCATTTACAGTTTATTAACAAGGTTTCGAAACATTTATGTAGTTCAACTTGAAGAGGATCGAGATCGGGACCGAAACATGTGTTTGTTTTTAAAAAATAGTTGGTTGTTTTACAATTTTTTGTCTATTTTTAGCCTCATTTAAACTTACAGACGTTAATAACTATTATAAACTTTTATTCATTTAGTCGGTGGAAACATTAATAATGCATCTGATAACATTTTTCGCAGATATAAGTATATTTCCTTCGTTATGATCTGTTAAGTGATATTTCTTTTGTTCCTAATACTTTAGAGTAGCTCCTTCCCGGTTTGATTTCTTTTCGACCAAATTTAACAATTTTTAGAAACCATAGATTTCTTATATGCCAAAATTCAAATGTATGCTTATATCTGAAATTATTTTCAATTATAAATAAAAATATACTACCAATTTGCCAGAAATCAATATTGATATTTATTTAAGGCGCCCATATTTGTGGACTTAATCAGGTAAATATTCAAAAATTTTGATAAAACACTAAGCTTTCAATCCAATAAAATTAAATAAATAAGCCAGACGTCCATTTTAAATGGAGATTCAAGTCATGCGGATATGGAAAATGAAATAATACTAAAATAAAAATACTATAGCAAGTGCATATCGTAAATTTTGGAAAACTTATTAGTGTCATATTTTACATTGCATTAGGGTTACACCTGACATGGAGAATTTCGCTAGTCAGTTTTGGAAAATAATTAATTTTTCAACCAAATAATGTAAATTATAATTATTGTGATAGATGTGCTTGTACACAACTGTATCACATTTTTTGAACGTGTAACTTAATTAGCAATCAGAATTTTTCTACATTTTTCAAGCCAATATAGTAACAATATATTTGTCATGATGAGGTTTACAGTGATTAACTCAAATTAGGTATATTTTCCATTCTTCAATCTTCTATAGTTTATTAGCACTAGCAGTGGCTTTGTTGTGGTGATTGGTGGTTCTTTTGCATATAACATGATGAACTATTCAGTTCTGCATAATTCATTGACTTATGCTATACCACTACTCATCCACGAGTTGTCGAAGAATTTTTTATTTGAAACTCTGGATGATTTCAATACCTGACTTTGGAGAACACCCATTTAGTCCTATGTCTGTATGGGTTTAATTACAGATTTTTTAAATAAGAACTTTGTTTCAAGCTATTTTTTTATTATTGACCCATACCTAGTGTTTATTTCAATTTACTTTCCCTCTTTCGTAGAGTCCTTCTTCCAGTTCAATTTTGTTTGCCTGTGTGGTTTCCCAAATATTTGACTCTGTCTGCTTGAGGTATGTCAACGTTCTTAAAGTTATTATATCACATTTGGCGTTCCTTTTTTGTTCATTTTTTTTTAATTTTTAGGGTTCTCTTAATTTGACCAATATCCGATGCATTGCAATTGAAACAGTTAATTTTGTAAATCACATTATGCTATTTTAGAAAGTTAATTTTGTATTAATATTTATTATATATTTTAATAATTTATAGATTTAAAAAGCTCTCAAACACTGTATTTAAACAATTAAATTAACTTAAATTGTATGTTCACAATATAAGGTTAAAGTCTCTTATCCAATTGACCTACAGCCCATTTACGGCTTGGGCCTACCGGGGCGACTGCGGACTGTAATCTTGCAACTTAATAACCATTTATAAATTAATCAATTAATTATTAATAATTAAATTTCTAATTTTATTGATATATAAATAAGCTAATGTATTTATGTAAAATCAAAAATAAAAATAAATAAATATTCATTGTATTTATTCTTCTTTCTTCTTTTATGCCTCACCACATATACATTTATATTTGAATTACTATTGGCTCCAAAAAAATTTTATAATACACATAAATAATTATATTATATAAACATAAATTAATATATATATATAAAATATCGAGGAGCTAACCAAAAGTCCGATGTAAATAAATAACTACTTAAAACAAAGATAATTAAAAAATAAAACTTTTATATATTAACACAATATAATCAATTTTAACTTAATATGCACCAAATCCTGACCTTAATATATTTCAGATTCTTTATATTAAATTCATGAATAGCAATCTTATGAAATAAATTAATTAAATAATTAATAAGCTAATAGCATATGTTTTGAAAACATAAATTAGAAGTTAAAATCTTCTATTAATTTAACCAATAATAATTTATTTAAACAAAATTCAAAATTATAAAAAACTTAATAACCATTTATAAACTAGTCAATTAATTATTAATAATTAAATTTCTAATTTTATTGATATATAAATAAACTAACGTATTTATGTAAAATCAAAAATAAAAATAAATAAATATTCATTATATTTATTCTTCTTTTCTTCTTTATGCCTCACCACATATACATTTACATATGAATTACTATTGGCTCCAAAAAAATTTTATAATACACATAAATAATTATATTATATAAACATAAATTAATATATATATATAAAATATCGAGGAGCTAACCAAAAGTCCGATGTAAATAAATAACTACTTAAAACAAAGATAATTAAAAAATAAAACTTTTATATATTAACACAATATAATCAATTTTAACTTAATATGCGCCAAATCCTGACCTTAATATATTTCAGATTCTTTATATTAAATTCATGAATAGCAATCTAGACATAAAATAATCTATGGTAAACTATCATTTTTTCACATACATTCTTGAGATGTTTTATCATTTTTTAACTTATACATTTTTGTCAGAGTACCTATCTAATTGTGATGTGTTTATTGATTAAATTTACTTGATGAGAATTTATTAACAGAATATTAGTAGCTTTATTTATATCTTCAATGTGATGTGACAACCATAGTTTAATGAACGTAGACTTTCCCGGTTAATAAATCTTCAAGGTTAATCAACCGGGTCAGGTTTTTAAAAGACCACAACGTTTCTGCGGCCATATTCTGCTACCGTCTTCAGGCTGAAACGTTGTGTTCTTTTAAAAACCTGACCCGGTTGGTTAACCGTGAAGATTTCATCCAAACCATAGTTTGCTTTCTTTTTGAAAATTGGATGGTTTGTCATATATTTAAAAACGTTCAAGAATATGTTGAATTTTTGACACCAGTTAATTGGAATCGTTATCCTGACATTAAGAAAGTTAATAGAAGGATTAAGTAATATTTCAGAAACAAATTTAAATTTAGATTATATACTCAAATTATTGAACGCCTTACTCCTGTTTAGGGTTCGAATTTCTTTCAATTCTTGTAACATTTGTAATGCAAATTTATTTCCTTCTCTTGACACTAACGAGTTTGAATACCTACTAACAGTTTCAAACAAAATTAAATAGACTTAAATTTAACATATTACACGGTCTCTTTAAGACTGTATTTTTTGTTCACATCGTACTTATTCTCGCACGTTTAGTGAATTTGATGAGAATGATATAACAGACTTAGGTGTGGGCATGTTAGGCATTCTTTCAGCGAAGCGAAGTTTAAAATAAAAATGATAGGCAAATGTAATGTTACAGTGATTTTCAGAAATTTAAATAATTATGCAACTTCAAAAATTTTAACTCATCAAATTATAAACAGAAGAAATCAAATTGCTGTTTCCGAGCACTGACCAAGGTTCCTTTCTTGTTTTGCATTTAGTATTCGACCACAAATGTTGATCACGAGAAGAAGAGGGCGTTGAAGAACGATGTGTGGTTGATCCTCAAACGAGAAATGAAATAAATTATAGTGCTTAGTTAGCGGTCATGGTGTGCAATGAAAGAGTTATGCCAATATAAATCTATTGAAAACGGACTTTGAAGGATAGATTAACTCGCGAGTAATAGTAACCAACGTGAAATTCAACTTCATTCATAGGTTGTCAGATTTACGACATCTTAAACATGAAAACTGCGGATACAATTCATAAACTTAAAAAAGTTGTGTGCCACATGAAGCATTAGGAAACAGGTGAGGGTAATTATGAATGATTTTGTTACACTGAAAATAAGGAGTAGCCGTTGTAATCGTAGAAATTGTTTGTCTATTTATGGGAACGAGATTAATAAGTGATCTCTCTAAATTATTTTTTCTTCTTCACAAACTTTTCTAATCGATGTACGACCATTTATTTCCGTTTTCAAAAAGAATGTTAAGACAGGAAATCACTATCCAAGCATTTTAATGCAGTATCACCATTTATTCGAAAGATGACGTACGGAGGCTTTATATGGCTACAAACCTTTTAACGGATCTACATAACAGGGGGAAAAGGTTAAATAAAAGTTGGTTGAACTCTCTTCCGTAAAAATTATAATAAACCAAAACAGACGGAAAGGAATTTAGATTAGATCGATTTTGGATAACATAATCTGCGAAATTAAAATATTGATCGAAAGAATAATTTTAATAAGATTATCTGTGACCATTCAATAAATGAATTGAATATTACCTTTAACAGAATAAAATTTACTGATTTTTAGAACTTCTCCAATTGTTGTTAAAATTAATAATAATTTGATACGATAATTTCATAATTGCTTCTAAATTTCATAATTATATGTTGTATTTAAGCATCCTGAGAATATTTATGTCACTGCATTTAGGTCACTCAAAAAACCGTTAGTCCAAATTATTTTCATCATCCTTATGAAATTTTAAAGTAAATTTGAAATGATTTCAGTCAATTCTTCTTTATTTTTTAAAAAACCTTAAGGCGTCACAAAAATTAAGGATGAAATGTTGTTTACAAAAGTGCCTTGTATATTATGTATTATTCAATTTAAGATCCAATTAATTATTTTGATAAAATTTTTCTGATTTTATTGATTTTGAAATAAATTTACTTCTGTAGAAAGGTGTTCTCTCTTCTATCTACAACGTCAGTATCGTTCTCTATTGACATGACACACAACTCCCTGTTTTGAAGCACTATCAACCTTTATTAATATATCTTGGATACGAAAAGTATTTCCCGTTACTTTTGTTTGTATCGTCGTTTATTCCCTTTTACTCAGCACCGACTCCATCCGTTCTTCAGCTCAGTAAAAAGTTTTTCCTATAACCCTGCCGTTGTCCTTCTTATTTCTTATTGGAATCAACACTTTTCAAAGACGAACTCAAAGTAAAATATCATTATTAAAATGTTAACTTGAACCATTACGCATTACAAAAAGAAAATACTTGTAATTAGATTCACCGTGTCAATGCGTACGGCTCTTCAGCATATCATATATTATTTTCTTACAACTTACCAACTCAACAAATTATTGAATGTAATGGTTAAGGTTCGAGTCTTGCTTACTTCAAAATACTTTCCTCCAGTGTGCCACCACAAGCATTTATTAATTTATGTATCTCTATATGTTTTTGTCGTGGTAATCAGCTCTAAGACTGGTCTGATGCAATCCTCTATGCTTACCTAACCTTGTAAATAGCTACCACACCCTCCCTAATATGCTTAGCGCATTCTATCCTTGGCTTCCCTCTTCTGTTCTTGCCTCCCACACTTCTCTCTAATGCTTATTTTACAAGGCCATTATCTCTCAAAACGTGCTGGAGGATCGATACGCTGACCACGTGTCACTCCAAATTCTGAATGTGTCATTCCGCAGGTAGGCCTAGGCCCTAAATGGTAGGGCCATTGGAGAAGACGAAGATTAAGCTATCCTTTACAGTTACAATATATCACATTTAAGGAAAATAATACCTTATTTTTCCCATTTTTAAAAACAAAAACTAAGTCAAATACATTAAAAACTACAATTAAATTGTCTACAGTGTTACATCCCTTAATTTCCCTTGGTACTTATTATAGAATATTCTATCGCTGTAAAAGACAGAGTTATTTCGTCTTAACCTATGGTAACTATCCGACTGTCTGGTATTATATACATGGATCTAAACTATTTCTAATTAAGATTTTACTAAGGTACTATATCACAATTCAATTTATTATTTTACTAAGGTACTGAGGTAACAAATTATTCTCTATTCTAAAAATAAATACTAGGACTCGTAACAACATTTGGTTTTTAAGACTTAAACAATTTAACATTTCCAACATGTTACCCTAGTATATCTATTAATATTTAACACAGCCTATATTCATGTAATAAACATTACTTGTAGCCTATTTACATCAACCTTGTTGTCTGATTGTTTACATCAAATTGGTGGTTTGCTGGCCACCCTCTATCCTGTTGAATTTATTTTTTGAAATAATAAATCGTAAAAAGGCCTATAAGTAACTATAATTAATAAATTCTTGTCTTTTGTTTCAATACACGACGCTTTGTTCCTTAGTTTGGGACCTTATCTGGTTTTTTAGGAAGCAAGGAACTGAAGCAGAAGAAATTTCGGCGTGCATGCTGCACGAGCGTAGAAGCCATTACGCTCGTGTGACATGAACGCCAAAGTTTCTTCTACTTCAATTTCTTGTTTCCAAACGAAGGGACGAAAAGTCGTGTACTGAACAGAAAGAATAGAATTTATTAGTTACTAGCTACGCCCGTGACTTCGCGCGTAAATAGCTCATTTTATTTTGCCCTAAAAACGAAACAACAGGTAAAGAAATTTGATAAAATTGAATTAATTGAATATATAAAAAGTATTTACTATCGCTTCAGGGAAAATCATATAACTCGCACTTGGTTTTGAACACGTCCCGCTATCATACGTTTCGGAGCCAATAAAATGAGAAATTACTAAATATTAAAATTTACCTGACACGAAAAATAAAACCAATTTTCGTATTCAACGTATCGACGATCCAAGGAAGTTTATTATTTCTCAGGGAGTTAACTCTCTGAACAATAGGTTGATTACGGCGCGAATCCTACTGAACAATAGATGGACTGATCGCGCGTTCTCTCTCTCTCTCATGCTACGAAAATGACGCTTATATTAACACATTAAGTGGAAAGAATGGTACAGGAAGACCTAATAGATCTTTTAACTCGCACATGGTTTTCACGCCACCTTTCGCTCGTTAATTAAATGGATTTATAAATATTTACATAATGCCTTCTGAACTTTGCAAGATATCGAAATGAAACTTACACAAAAATTTAAGCTAAAATTGCTGTTTCACTGCCTGAAATTTTCATTGAAATCCGTTAAACCTTATCGGAGCATAAGCAGATCAACAGTATAGGCAACCCGCATTCAAATTTGGAGACTTGAATGCACGAATGCTAAGATATATTTCTTTAAATATATTTATATTATATATTATTTAATTAATATATTTTCCAATAAATTGAAATTAAACACGAATGGATAGTTAAATCTCCTGTTTTTAAACTCTCAAGTTTTCATTAAAATCCGTTGAGCCGTTTCTGAACCTGTTAGAGACAAACATACAGACAGACAGTAAGACAGATAGAGTCAGACAGACACTTCAATTTTATTTATTGGTCATTATAGGTCTTTTTATCATTTATTATAATAAATTAAATTTTATAATGTTTTAAATTAAAAGTCAAACCAATACGTGTAATATTAACCATGATACTGAGAACCTTAACAAGTTATTTGGTATATTATTCGTGTGTAACTTTAAGTTTACATATTTAACTTTAGGCCTATATGTAACAGTCCATATATATTCACCGTTAGATAAAGACGCATTGCTTGAAAGTGTTAATTTATGTTGCAATTATTCCTCATTGAAGATGTTGTGCTTATAGGTTTTATTATCAATTTTAACAGACGATAATTTCTAGGTTATATAGTAAATGTAATCAAATATTACCTTCTATAAAAATATACAAAACATTGCGCATAATAAAGTCCTAAAAATTTTACTTTGTGTTGGCAATAAAAAAATAAAAATATATAACCTCTACAGATGGCAGTCAACATTAATTAGAATTAAAGGTCAATAAAGGAATAATGCAAGGATACAGTTGGTCACCAATACTCTTTTATTTATATTTAGAACAGGCGAAGAAGAAAGTTAAAAAATGAATAAGGAAATGGTATCCAAATGCAAGGAGAAGAAATAAAAACCTTAATGCTTGCTGAATAAAATACAATAATATATTGCCTAGTGTTCTAATAAAAAGTCTTTGCAAACAACAAAGTGAGTACTTTCTGAATCGCTGTATAGTCAACTCGTATCGTCATGGGCGTATACTTTCCGTCCATTTTCTGAAGCTAATACAGGGTGTAATAAATTAAGGTTACAACGCTTCTGAGGGATGAAAGTTAGATAAATGAAACATTTCTACCATGTAACGGTCAAACATAACTGCTCGGATTTCGGTGGTACGGAGTCAAAAGAAGGGAGACAGTGTTTGAGATAGGGGTAATAAAACCCAGACAGTCGGACGCCAGCAGTGATTGTCCCACGACCGCTGGAGTTTGGAGACGCAGGCTGGGAAGTAAGCGTGGATTTTCCCTAAAAACCGTGGAGGAGATGGGCAAACTTTTCTTCCCAGAGAAGCGTAACGATAAGTCTGCCACCTTCGGATAAGAATTAAAGAAGTGGGAAAGAGTTATTAAAAATCCTTGCAGACGAGGAGATGACAGATTTTTCGTGGAGATGATTGGAAATTAGACAAGAGAGATTGAGGAGACGAGAGTGGTTGATCACATTATCGGGCAGGTAGTCCGATTGAAATGTAAATTGAACTGTACCAGGAAGAGTTGCAGTGGCGGCTCTGAGGCGTGTGTGACCCAAATAGGACGAAATTGCAACGAGGAAGGCGCTGGAAGATTCACTAAGCTGACGTGGTAAATACCTCTGTAACCTTTTTCCTGATTTCCTATACTGCCAGGTCCGAGTAGGTTTTGCGTGAAATATTTTGATCTATTAGAAGTCCCATATCATACGACCCTGAGTGTAGAGGTCGAAAATTGTAAGTTGTAAGAAAATAATTATTTATTTCATTTTTTTAAAATACATCTGTACTGTTAATTAAGAATAAAATGCCAGCTTAAAGTTTGTAATGAGAAAATTTTAAAATTTATGTTAAGTTATTAAGTAGAAAATATTTTTTTGCTATTATAATGAAAGTTCATTTGTAATTATTAATATTTCATGAAACTAAATAATATCCTCCATATTAATTTCAACCAGTTCACAAAGGATTGGAAAAGAATCACTCCCCCGTTGCAATGCACGAAATGTTCAGGTTGGCAACCCGTCGTACATATATTTTACTACGTTTAAGAATAAGTGTTGGAATTTTGTTTAAAACAAAAACAGTTCAATTAAATAACAGTTTATTAGCAGATATGTAAACCAATAACACCTTTTAGGCCAAGGTCTGACGATCACCTTGTTCGCCCAACAAGTGGCAACAGGAAATCATGTTTTGTTTTATGCCTGGGAGAGCTCGTATCTCATCTTACGATAATTCTGTCGGCGAGCCTTTCAAACTACTTGCACTGGCATTCGTAAAATCATGATTTTTTGGGAGTCCTTACAAGAAGAAATCGAGTGGGAGGGGGGTGGGGAAGTTAGATCTGGAGGTCACGGGAAAGTTCCTCCTCTCCCAATACAGCGGTTTCCAAATGTATCGGCCAAGTCCTGACGAATTGCTACTGAGAAATACTGGGGAAGTTCCGTCATGATTAAAAAACATTCGATGGCGAATGTGCAGTTAACACCACTATTTTACGGGTTGCCTACCCTGAACTCATCGCGCGTTTCTGTAGGTAAAAAATGTTGGTTTTGATTTGTGATTTCACCAGACAATCTTCTTCTTCTCTGGCACAAGAGTCCGATTTAGACCAAGATCATCTTCACTACTCTCATCCACATGGATCTATTCATAACTACCATCTTCCAATTTTTGACGCCTGCCCCTTGTGTATCTATCTTAAAGCGGTCCATCCTATCTTCTTCGTACCAATAATCTTGTAAAAAGTTAGTCGTATACATATATTTCCCTCCTCTATTCTGTATATGTGGCCCAGCCGTTTAAACATTTCAACTTTAATTATTTTTATTCTCTCAGGTTTTTATAGAGATGATACAGCTCTGGGTTATATTTAATTCTCCAAATTCCTCCATCTTGAGTTTGTCAATACACATTACTTAGGACCTTCCATTCATAAATCTATAGTTTCTTTTCCGTTGCCTTCGATAATGTTCAGCTTTCGGCTCCACATAACAGGACAGGTCTGATAATGGTTTCGTAAAGCTTCATTTTGGTCTTAAAGCTTAGGAGGCGGGATTTCAGATGCAATATCAGCCCATGATAACACTTATTTGCTATTATAATTCGATTACTAATTCCCCCAAGGAAGTGTCATTGCCTATTTCCTATACAACATCTTCTCCCACGATATCCCACAACATCCCAACACCAGAACAATCTTTATTCGCATACGACATAGCCATCACCTAATGGAACCTCCTCTCTCATCTCCAATTTCCAACCACTCCAATCAGCGCTCAACAAACTAGAACAATGGTCCAAACAATGGCGAATTACCACCAAAATCAATACTCGTCCCGTTCACACTAACAAAAAACACTCCTCCCCATATCTACCTCTATCTAAACAAGTCGTTAATCCCTACAAAAACAAAAAACCTCCTACTTCGTTATCATGTTTGATTCAAAACTCTCGTCGAAACCTCATATTAATCTTCTCCTCTCCAAAATCAACCATCAATTCAGAATCCTATATCCCCTCCTAAATAGAAAAGCCCCTGTTACCAACAGCACAAAACGCCTCCTACACCTCTCCATAATACACCCCGCCTGGTCCTATACCGCGTCCATATGGGGAACAACGTCCAAAATCCGTTCAGCTAAAATTCAAACCTCAGAAAACATAATTCTACGCACTAATACAAACTTTCCCTGGTACCCTAGAAATTCCATCATCCACTATAACATCAAATTTCCCAAAGTAAACTCCGTAATCTCTTAATCCATAACCTCCCTAATTAAAAGCGCCCTCAACCACCCAAACCCCATGAACCAGCAATTATATGACAATCCTCCTCCATCTACAAGCTTCCTTCTTGCACCCACGTCATATGCCTCTCAGGTACACACAAAAAGACCTAACTGTGGTGTTTGGCTTTGCTTACACCAACAAAAATATTATTATAACAAGGAATTGTTAAATAATAATAAAAAAGTATATTTAATTTGAATATATTTCATTTCATTATGATATTAAATTATAAAATTTACAAAAGAAATATAACTCAAATTAAGTTTTAGTGAAAAAAATATAAATTTACGAATATCAAATTGGCTCAGTCGGTAAAGCAAGAAAATAGAATCTACGCAGCTTCTAAATGGCTGCTCCCGGAAACGTGGGTGACGAACGATATAATTGAAATTTAAAAATCGCGAACCAAACGAGAATGGTTTAAGTGGAAAGCCGGGTAAAAATGCCGTTACCAGATGTTAACAAGGGCCTGGTGACGTCGTTCCTGGTTTGCCGTGCCGGATGCTGAACACGTCTCCTCTAGCGCCTCTTCTTCAGCTTAAATCTCCATCAAATGTTATCTTTTTGTGTGTTTTCCGTACTACAAATGAATCTTCTTTCTCGAACATGCCGAAATTAACTTTTACGCCTGTCCAGCCACTACTCTCCCATTCCGACCTTCTCAGGACAGCTCCTGGGACCAAGTGTCGAAAACAATGCACCCCAGGCAATAAATACTGTTTTAAACGGCGACGTTTCCCGCCCACTCGGCCTCACCAAACCATTCTCGTTTTCCGTCCTGCTGTACGCAAATAACAAAAACTAAATTATTTTTGCTTTACCCAATGAATGTAAAGGTCATGAATCACAACATAACCCATTTACTAAAGTAGGTTAATTAAATGGATTAACTTACGTCCATGTCCGCATGTCAATTATATACACTATTTTATTTTTGTATTCATTATTTTAATATTATAATACTGGATCATTTATTGTACAAACTGATAATCTTAATGACAAAAGTTTTTATATGAATAAAAAAGCAATGTTAGTAAACAATTCAATGTTGTTTTAATTAAATTTTGTTCTCCCATATAAAAGATTCTTAGGAATACGCCATTCCTTAAATTTGTAGCAGTGACGTTCGTCTTTCAGTAGAGACTAAGTACGTAAAGAATAAAAGTAAGTATTTATGTAAATACACCGTTAGATTAATTATTCTATAATCGTTCGAGTAAATGTATGCGCAAATACTATTAGTTTTTTTGCGCAAGGATTGTTAGTTATAAGCTGAGTCCTTGAGAACGAAGTAGTACTTAAAAATAATTTTCCAAAATATGTCTCTCAGTAATCCAACTTTTGGTAAAGAATAATGAATAATATTATTTTTTTCATGACTATTTCAATGACAATCTAATTCAAAATAAATTTTTGAAAAAATTGAGGGATACAGAGGTCTCTTACAGTGAGAACTTAGCAATGGTTTGGTGAAAGAGTGCGAAAAAATTTTGGCACTGGAGCTATTACATTTATTTTGCGGCGTCTATACAAAGCTATTTGCTCTTTTTCAGTCACAGAAAAATTTATTAAAGAGCCAATCCAATTACCAAGAGAGTTCGTCCACGAAAGTATAGGGGAAATTTTCCTGAATGTGATTTCTCCTCTCATCCCCTTTCCACGTAACCCTTCCACACTCTCTCATGTTGAGGGGACACACTAGCTGGGGAAAAAAAAGTTTTTTAAGCATAGAAGGGACTTTGTGCTTTGCAATTTATCGTTCGTCACGAGAGAACCACAGTGGGTGAGTTATTAGGCTGCTGCAGAGAAACTCGGAATTTATTTAGCCAAAGGTTTTGCCTGACGTGTCGTGTTGCAAACACGACAGATAATTCCGCCCTCCGGGAGCTGTGTCACGGGAAACCTCGAGCGCAAGAGAAACAAAACAGTCCCCAGTAATTTAAAACGACATCGTCCTGCCAGCTACGTACAACATAGCCAATTAGCCACGGTCCAGCGACCCTAAGGTGCAGCAGGTGGTGGCTCGGTTCATCGCCGAACCCTGTTCGGAAATTAGTAACCCGAGACCCACCACGAGACAATTTAAATAGCAATATTCTTCCACAGTTCAACACGTAGGTCTTAGGTTGTGGGGTCCAACTAATCCTGTTTAATTCAATCGTTTAAACCGTTTTTGTTCATCTCAATAATATACAACTTATTTTTTGCAGTTATCGAACTTGTTAAAGTTACTGTAAACAGGTTATTTATATAGATTTTTGAAAATATTTAAGGGCAGGCTCCTCAAATAAACATATTTCCGAACTTTAAACAAATTTATTTCTGTATTAATTTATAGAAATATCCTATACATTTTTCTTGCTAAAAGAAGATTGTCATAAAACATGTAAGGCTTTTTAATTATAAATTATGGTATTAGAAATTAACCCCATTAAGGACCCCGTTTACTATTTTTTGTGTGTTTGAAACGAACAAATGAACAAATTTATTAATATAAGAATAACGATTTAATTACATTTTAAATAAATGTAAAATTATATATAATTACATAAACATAATGCAACGGAGAGTAATTAAATCGTTTCTAAAAAAAAGTATAATGTCTTTCCAGTTCTGTACAAAATGGGGAACGAAGGGGTGACCCACTCAAACAGCTGCAAATATCTTGGGATCACGATTAGTAAAGATTTAAATAGGGTAATGAAGGGAACGAGGTTTCTGGCCGATAAAGGATAGAGGGCGCTGCTGCTCCACTTTGTAAACAGGGTCTTGATGAGAAGCACGAGAAAAACCAAGATTTATGCTTAAAAATCGCTGGACAGGCCAATTTTAGAATATGGGGTAACGTGCTGGGATCCATATAGAAATGGACACACTCTAGCGTTGGAAGAAAGACATAAAGGGGCTGAAAAAATGTTTGGGGGTCGATTCGCGAACAATGCTAATGATAATTTTGAAGCTCTTAGTAATAGGAGGAAAAATGTGATGTTGTGTGTATTATATAAAGCTTATACGGGTGAACTGGCCTGGAAAATAATAGCAAATCATTTTACGGCGCCGAATTATGTGTCTAAAAATGATCACACGTTCAAAATTGAAGAAAAAACGCAACGCACAGACGTGGCAAACTTTTCCTTTTTAAATAGATCAATACACGATTGGAATTCCTTTCCTGTAGATATACTGACGATTTTTCCGAGTAGCGCAATTCAGCTTTTGATTGGCCTAAGGAATGTAAAATGGGCAGAAGTACACACACACATATTAGAATATGAAGGAGTGAAGTGCTAAATTATTTCCTAAAGATCCATTAAAATGGTGACGTGAACTGCAGTGAAGTTAATTCTGTGTGACTCCTGAATTCTCTTTTCTTTTCAGGTAAAGATTTCGTAAGAGAGTACAAAATTGTTCCTTACTGTAAATTTTATTGGCAATCGAGTAAATTTGAATTCTATTGTGCTTACGTTTTTTATAGCTGACAACTGGAAAATACCCAATAACCACTAAGTGACAATAATGATAATCATAACATATAACTATTTAAAATGTAACAAAATAGACTGTTAAATACGGTTGTTTCTCTTGTCAAATTAATGTGCGCTTGTTCGACATGATACCAGAAATGAAACTATTTAATCATTCGTTGTTAAATAATACAATATGAGTCAATTTAACTCACTCCACTAACCTTGCATTTTCCTAAAAAAGACTTTCATAGTCAACAATCTCTTGTTTAATATGATCTTAAAAACAATTAATATGAAGTATCTCTTGTTGAAATAAAGTTATGCTATATTTATAATATTTCATTTTAAAATACTAACTTTTTACAGTATGATTTTAGAAATAATAAAATTCTTAATGGTCATTATAAAACGCTGAACAAAGTAAATTATAATATTAATTAATATGTCAGAACCATTTGCCACCGAATTATACGATGTTTCGTTTCAGTTTTGGAACCGGTTGTTGTGGTATTTAGTCCTAAGACTGGTCTGATGCAACCCTCCAAAATAACCTATATTACACAAGCCTTTTCATATCATCTACAACATTCCACATCATCCCTAATCTGCTTAGCGTATTCCATCCTAGCCTTCGTCTCCTGTTTTTACCCCCCACACTTCCCTAATGCTAATTTTCCAAGACCTTCATATCTTAAAACGTGCCCTATTAATCTATCCCTCCTCTTGGTCAATGTTCGGTTTTCCCCTATTCTGTTAAGAACTTCCTTGTTAGTGATTCTATCTACCCATCTGATTTTCAGCATTGTGCTATAGCACCTCATTTCAATGACTACAAATGTTTTCCTGTCTGCACATCCTATCGTCCATGTTTCGCAATGATATAACGCCAAAGATTTTAGTAATAATTTCCAAATATTCATACTTATATTAGTCTTAAGTAAATTCCTCTTTTTTGCGAAAGCCTTCCTTTCCTGTCCTCTTCTACTCTTTATGTATACTTTACTTCTACCATCCCTAGTTATTACGTTTTCCAAGTAGCAGAAGTCCTTAACTACCTTCAAATTATTCCTTCCCAATCTAACACCATTTGTTATTCCACGGTTTCCCACACTACACATCATTACCTTGGTTTTCCCTCTATTAATCCTCATATTGAACTCTTTATCCAGGACCATGTTCATGCCATGTAATTTGGTTATGCCTCCCCTAAAACTACAATATCTTCGACAAATCGTAGATTTTTTTATTTCTTCTCCTTGCGGTCTGATTCCTTTTCCATACTACTGATAAGGTGTAAAAGATGACAAATTTTGTATTGATGAATATCTAAAACTTTAAAGAATACTATTTCATGTAAACACGATATATATAACTTTTTTATGCAATAATGTGTGTTAAAATATGGGAATAAAACATTCAAAATTTTATCATTTGCAATACTAAATGAAGTTAATTGTAAGAACGTTTATATCTATTCACACAACTGTATTAAAATTATTTGTAATTTAATAATACTAGAATTCTGTCGTCTTATAGACTGAATAAGGTTCCAAAACAGGACGGTACGTCGTGTAGTTTTGTATTCAAATTAGTGACGTATGAATTTTTTAATTTTATTAATTCAATATATATTGGGTAACATGAGGGTAATCCTGCAATAGTTACCTCAACTTTAATAGCACAGGAAGTACATGCACCTCCTAAGAAGATGAAGGTTCCTCGCCATGTGAGAACCTTGAAATTACATAGATAACGAGCCCCCCACACTCAAGGGTAGCTGCTTCTCTCTGTGTAGGCATAGGCGAGAGACACTCGCATAATTATATTAAAACTTAAAGGGAGAGTGAGAGGCAAAATAAATGTGAGATAGAAAGTAAAACCATTGTAGTGTAGAATAAGAACGTTGCACAGGAACAGAGTGAAAGTATAAGAACGTTGAAAGAAATATCGGTACAGCTTACAACAGAAAAACTAAAGAAACCGCTCACTCGATTTTAAGATTTATTATCAGTAGATTTGGTTCCATAAATGCTCAAATAATTAACATAAATAAACACATTTACTTTATTGAGTTTATTTCTGTTCTACGGATGAATGTTTTCAAAGAGGCTGCCCTGCTTTTGGCACTTATTTAATTATTCCCGCACCTTTAGTATGACAGAAGAAGAAAATTTTCTGTAATCAGATTGTCTCGCAGTGTCACAACGAACTTTTTGTTGCAATAACCAGAATAACTCAAGTTCCTGTTTTCTCAAAGCACATAACCAGATCTGCTAATGACTCCTAACAGAGACTTGTGTATTCAGAAAATATTCTTCCAGCGTATTTTAAAGACTTAGAAAAATTGAAAATTGCATACAGAATTAATATCAATTAATGTCTTAACTAACATTAAATAGGATTATGGTTCTATTAAAAGCTTAAGTTCGTAAGCAGGTGACTACGACTTTAATGACAAAGCAACCGACCGAGATTGCTTAAGGCACTCTGAGGATTTTTTATTATTTTACTTCCAGGCTACTAACGTTGCTCGGAGTTTTAATTAGATCCAGAGAATATGCTAACGGCATTAATGCTGCTGCAGAAAATATATTCTTTCAGCATTCCCTCAAACGTTACGTACCTTCAAAAATCTTATCTGCAGAAAGATACAGATCATATGAAAAAGTCCAGAATAAACATATCCCAATCATCGTGTCACTAAATTCATAGGTTCATTTATTTGTGCCACTATACGGGGAATAAAGTATTCATTCATGCTATATATTTTCCCGCGATGTAAATATCCGTCTATATAAATAAGAATAAGAGTAAATTTGTTTGTTTGTTCCTATACCATTCATCCCATTGCGACAAAATTTTGGCGAATTTAGTTCTTACCCCATATGTATTCTAAGATTTAGGTTCCTTCGTTCCCACACATTCAAGCCAACAAATGGCCCCACTCAAGACAGTTTCAAAAAGTCCTCAACCGATATCACGCGATTCGCACCAATATTTCAAGCAACTTCTATATTTTCGGTGTATGAGTATACACACTTGACAGAAGTTAAGTAAGACAAATACAAACAGAGGCAATTATTTGCTGTTGATTGTAAATTTACAATAGATAAACGATATTACACACATCTGCTTTGTTTCTTCCGAGTTAATTTATAGTATTCGCCACATAGTAATACTTTCGCTGTTAAATAATTTATTCCACCCAAACGTCAATGGATATGATTATATATGTTATTATGCTTAACACAATACTAGGATTTAAATAGTGGCACACCTTGGGAAATGACAAATGCAATATTTTTCAATTAATCTAGGATTTATGGAAGCCTAATTTGACAAATATGACAGGTTTTAAATAAGTTTTAAAATTAAAATTTACCACAATTTATTACAAAAAATTCTAAAACTTCAATTATACAGCATTTAATCCCTTTAGCATGCGTAAGTTAAAATCATGGCTCAATTAAGGGTGTTTTTAATATTTGGATGAGTACAAATGGATTTATTATCAATTCTTCATTAAAATATTTGAGGCAGCATTGAACCTTAATATCAATTATGTAAATGGGGACGATTTTTAAATATCAGGTTTAATTACTTATTGGGTAGCCACGTGCAGCAGATTTTCGTTCTATTGACGAACCTGTCTTTATCTACATTCCTGTCTTGATGTAGGCTACTAGGTGACCGGAACTTCCTTCTTACTTCGGGTTGAATTGTAAATTTTCCCGTTTTCCGGCGGAAAGTGGGATGAATCTGGTACTGTTTGTGATTGAGGAAAACCCAGTTTTTCCAATTTCTTTCCTCTAGTCTTCTTTGTTCTCAATACCTTCTCACTTGTTACACTCTCCATCTTCCTCCTTCTTTACAACATCCGTTACACTTTCCAGCTTTCTCCCCCCTTCCGCCTCGCCTTCTTAACGTCTTGAATAACTCTGTATATTTTTCGGATTCTCGCCTCTCAGATAAACTCGTATAACCCATCTGCAAAGGAAAACGCTATTCCACATGATGTTTGTTACTACAACCCTCATGAGTCTTTCGTCCAGCGCGGAATTTTTTCCATGACACAGGGAAAAGTGTCCTGAAATTTTGAAAGGTGAATGTTCCATCAACAAATATAATATTTAATATTATAAATCTGTAGACAGCCACGTCTCCCGTCCGGCAGCCTGGTACTTCTATCTGCCTGTCGCCAGTTATAATGTCCTTTCCGAATATTTGGATCCTTTAAAATTCTAAAAGTTTGAACACAATTAGGTAGGGGTCCTCTGCTCTATAATTACTTTCATGTGAAGTAATTATTTATCACAGTACTTTTTGAAATTAATAAAACTCATCTCATTTGAAGCAAAGCAAATAATTAATTATTTTCAAAATTAAATTAAGGTAGCCGTCAATTACTTTAATATAGATTAGAGCAATTTTATTTCAAGTTTAATACTGACGAAAACTTTACTTATGCAATAGACTATTTTTTACAAACGTAAAAACTATGACTAAGAGAAATAATGGAATGTACAATACCAGTTTATTTACAGATTATCTGCTACTTTAGACTCATGGTTTTCAAAGCTGCCACTCATATGCCGAAAACGTGTACATACGATTGAATGCTCAAGCTTAAAGTTGCTAAACACAAGATTATAAAATTTTGTACTTAAATTCACATCCAATATAGCCCAGATTGATGCTCTTCGGGAAAGCTAGGAAACTCTCGGCTTGAGCTTCGTCAAAGAAATCAAGTTGCAGAGACTAACAGAGAGTACGCTTATGTTACAAGTAGTTAGTGTTACTTCTATAAATTAATCTATTTTATGAATGGGAACGTGATATTTTAAGCCAAAATATGAACACATAGACGGATAATGATAATAAATACGAAAAAATTTCTTAAATCATCATTTTCCAAATTTCAAGTAACTACGGCAGATTTTAAACTATAATCGCCTAACACAAACTTGTAAAATAAAAGCTAAGATTTTTTAATCATTAAAATTTATTAGAGTTTTTGCAACTGAATAAACTTGGTTATGCAAGTAATCAAAATATGTTTTATTTTTAATTTTACGCTTCTTTCATCATAAAAAATTGTTAAGTTTTATAAAACAAAATTTTGAGGTTAAAGGTTATTTCTTGGGTTGAGTGTGCAGCATGCTACAGATTGCAGAGGAGTGAGAGGTGATGCCAAAGTGATACAACTACGATATCCACGTGTTCGATTTTTCGCTTGAAATATTAAATTTCAGTTCATAACATAGGTAATAATCTACTGAATTAACTGAATTAACTCTGCCACGTTTCACGTTGTACTGGATATTTATTTCGATAATGATATTGAGTTTCAGTTCATAAAGTAGGTTAATTTATAGTATAGTATATAACGCATTTAAATATCCGGGCAACGCCTGGCAACCATCTACACTAACCATTCAACAGTAACATTTTATTTCATATCACATATAGTCATTATTTACTGTCTTTCACTTATATAACTAACGCTTTAAAATGTTTAAAAGGTACTTTAAGATAATATCAATTTGAAGGAGTTAAAGATCGCTCCAGATATCACATTTAGAAATACGTGTTTCACACGATACCGCTCGATGGCCTCTAATTGTGCAGTTGATACTATAGTCACAGAATGACACTCCAGTACTTATTACTGAAAAGAATAGTTGCACTTAGCTGTTCTGCGGCGCCATCTTAATTCTTTTCAGTCAGCGGTCTTCCTCGCCTACACCCAGCCAAACGTTAAGTCCACCGTCTCATTGCCAAGTCCTAAAAGCAACTACTTCTCGCGGGAACAAACGCCACATTAACCAATCAAATTTCCCAAGCATCGGGGCCATTTATCAATAGAACATTCAATCCTCTCACTCTTTCAAACAACCGGACCACTTCACTCGACAATTGCGGCTCCACACAAAAGCGGACTCGCCAAATCATTGAAAATACTCATTCGCCGGCATTATTTTTGTATCGATGCCGTAGCAAATAATGCAAAACACTGCTTCAATCACAGAACTTTGAAGTCAATGCTATATTGCCATTTATGTATAGAATGACAAATAATAATTTAAAAAGGTAATATTTTAAATGATCATGAGCAGATGTATAATTTACAATATAATTGAGAAAAAAATCCTTTCTTTTAAGTATATACAGAGTAGGATAGCATAGGCAAGGAAGGCTTCCGCGACAAAGAGGGATTTACTTACAGTTAATATAAGTTTGAATATTAGGAAATCGTTGCTAAAAATGTTCGTATGGAGCGGAGCGTTATATGGGTGCGAAACGTGGACGATAGGAGTTAGGGAAAGGAAAGGAATAGAGAAGCCTTTGAAACGTGGTGCTATAGGCGAATGCTGAAAATCCGATGGGTGGATAGAATCACAGAGGAGGAAGTTATAAACAGAATGGGAGAAAAGCGAACATTTGGAGGACGTTGACTAAGAGAAGGGATAGATTAATAGGCCACGTTTTAAGTCACTCGGGTCTTGTAAAATTAGCATTAGAGGGAAGTGTGTGGGGTAAGAACAGAAGAGGGAGTAGGAGGATGGAATACGCTAGGCAGATTAGGGAGGATGTGAGTTGTGCTAGTTATCAGGAAATGAAAGGGCTTGCGCAAGATAAGTTAGCATGGAGGGTTGTATCAGACCAGTCTTAGGACTGAATACCACAACAACAACAAATTCTTCTGTTATGTACTTAAGAAACTGTAACACATCACACAGCCTCTCTAATCTGATGAACGTATTCCATCGTTGGCCTCCGTCTCCCTCACACTACCCTCGAATGCTAATTTTACGAGACCCTCACGTCTTAAAACGTGGCCTTTCCTTGGTCAACGTCCTCCATATTGTTCGGGCTTCTCGTATTCTGTTTAGACTTTCTCGTTAGTGATTCTATCCACCCATCTGATTTTCGGCATTCTCTTATAGCACCACATTTCATAGGCTTCTATTCTTTTACTTTCTGCAACTCCTACCTTCCACTATTCATACCCATATAACGCTACACTCCATACGAACATTTTTAGCAATGTTTTCCTAACCTTCACACTTATATTACCCGTAAGTAAATTCTTCTTTTTTTGCGAAAGCCTTCCTTGCCTGTGCTTTCCTACACTTAATGTCTAGTATACATCTGCCATTCTTATATTTTGCTTCACAAGTAGCAGAATTATTTAACGTCCTTCAAAATATCCCTTCGATTTGATATTCCACTGTTTCTTACATTACACTCCATTACCTTGGTTTTCCGTCTATTAATCCTCCGATGGAAATATTTCTCCAGGGCCACATTTATGCAATTTATTATGGTTTCTAAGTCTTCTTCTGACTCACCTAATACTAAAATATCATTGGCAAAGCATAGGGTTTTTTTTACTTCTGCTTGTAATTTGATTTCGTTTTAATTTTTTTTTACCTTCATTCATCGTCTGCTCTATATATAAGTTAGCATGGGCGACAGACTGCATCCTTCGCTTACTTCTTTCTTGATTTCTGTTTTCTTTTCTTGCTCTTCAAATATAATTACAGCAATCTGTAAAGCTGGTAGATAATTCTTCTATCTCGATATTTATACCTGTAATCTTCAAAATCCAAGGGTTTATGCTACTTAGAGCGTTGTCCTAGAGATTATTGCCAAATGAATTCATTATACTGGCTAATAGAAATAATTAGCCGAGCAACGCCGGACATTCAGCTAATTGTACCGATGTTACAGTAATAGTTTTGCCGAAATTTTGCTTAGAATAAAATGATTGTAGTTAGTATTTAATTTTCTTGAAATGAACAAAACCCAATTCCTGTTTATCTGTCTGTTACATTGACTTTATTCGCTTTCACAAGAAAACACATTTTAACTATCAGAATGTTTTTCTTCTTTGAGGAGTGAGATGTACAATTCATAGAAATAGTTTGATGTAAAGGTTCTGCGCTTCATGCGCTACAATTCTCATATTTCAATTTTTTTAGGACTGGTAAATTCGCATCAACTATCACGATATGACCTTCATAGCCTTTATGAAATAAATATTATTGTTTCAAATAATACAGTTGTTAATGATTATAATACTCGTCTGTGATGATTTCTGGGTTTAACTGTGTTGACATAGTTTCAGTGCCCGCACAGTTTATCCAGATGTTCTTCCGGGGTTTATTTACAAATCTACATAAATGAATTCCTCGAAGCGAAAATGCTTGTTTAAATTAGTAGATTTGAAGTAAGGTAAAATGCGACAAGTTGTTGCCCCAAGGGAAATCTGGGGGTGGAAATATCAGCGTCTGTGCGTGTTTGTACGTGCCGACACTAATGTGGTTAGGGACTGGCTGTGCTGGACAGTCTGCCGCGCTGACCGTGGGGAAATCTAGTCCACCGACAAGCCACCCTGGCCTGCGCGCCGCCACTCGCGAAAAGAAACACATCCTGCCTATTAACTACGACTCAAAGTACTAGCTGCGGAATTTCATAAATATCTATCAATCTAAGCGTAGTGTACCGCACAGTAAATTTTTTAAAAAAATCCGTTGAACGCTTGGAATATTTAACTACGTTATTTGTAATGATGTGGGCCAACTATTTAAATTATTCTACGACAATTTTATTTATATAAAAAACCACTTAAAAATGAATTCTGCACGCTATTAAAAACAAATAAATTAATTCAAGGGCACGACTTTTAAATATCAGGGTTGATTACTTATTGGAGTCACCACGTGCAGCAGAGATTTCATTCACTTGAAGAACCTGATTTATCTTCATTCCTGTCTCGATTCAGGTTACTAGGCTACTGGAACTTCCTTCATACTTTAGGTTGAATTGTAGATTTTCCCTCCACCGGCGGAAAGTGGGATGAACCTAGTACTATCGGTGATTGAGGAAAACTCATTTTCCCCCTTCTTTGTTCTCAATATCTTCTCAATAAAGAGCAACAATTCACACTTCACTTTCAACTCTTGTTGCACTCTCCAACGTTTTCCTCCATTTCACGTCCTTATCAACTCTCCTCCCTTCCACCTCGCCCTGTCAGCGACTTGAACGACACTCCCTCTCTACCACATCGCCCTCCCAAAATCTTGAACCATTCTCCTACTCTGCCTCTTCGCCTTCTCATCGTCTTGCACCACACTAAATATTTTCGACTCCTCACCTCTCAGCTCAACTCGTATATCTCCAAGGGAAAACGTAATCCAACGTGTGATTTCTTCCGCCAATCCTCATGAGTTCTTCGTCCGGCGAGTAAATTTTCCATGACACAAGGAACAGTGCCGTTCGGAAATTTTGTAGGGTGAATGCTCCTTCAGGAAAACAAGCTTAGTATTATCTACCTGGAGACAGGCATGTCCCCCCGCCGCCTGACGCCGGAAAAAACACTTCTTACCTGCTTGTTGGCAGTTAGGATGTTCTTGCGGAATTTTTTATATAATTTAAAAACTTAAATAAATAAAATAAAATTGGTAAGGTGTTCTACAGCGCTACATATTTTTGATTCTATATTACATTCTGGATTGTTTGGCAACTTGTTCTTTTGTTGTATATTAACTGGGTTCCCGGCGTTCCTGGGAGTTCATTTAAATTCTGCCGCTACAGCAGTAATCTTTTTCTAAACACGAGAGTAAACCACTAGCTTAAGCATCATATTTTTTAATTTCAATATACCACGTCAGTATTTTATGAGTGCCGAGTTTCATCATAACCACCACGATGATTCAATTTCTTAATCGAGTCAATAAATCTCCTGGTACCCTGAATAAGTGCAGTAATTTAAAAAATGTACACTATTAACATCCATCTCTGTAACCGCAAAAAGTATTTCATCATCATCATGAAATCCCGTAGTGCAACATAGAGTATAGGGGATCAATATAGAAACTTCATCTGGTACTTTTGACAGCCAGCGTCTATATCTAACTCCAGGTTTTAACTTATTCCATTTCTTCTATATTTACAGATCTTTGCAATGTTTGTTTGGGCCTCCCTCTCTTGCGCAAAGTATTTATTTGCTGCCAAATATCTGCAGTTTGTGTAAGTTTAATTTTCCGTACTGTGTGTTACAAGTGGCGGTAGTTGTGTCTTTCTCCTGCAGCCCTGCTTGCTTACGCGTTGCAAGGAACACGTGTACAATTTTATTTTCAAAATTAATCCATGCGGCACATTCCTAAAGAAAAATAAATAGAGACGGTTATTTATATTTATAAGCAGAATATACTTGGAACATATCCCCGACTGATTACCGAGAAATAGAGTCTACGGAAAATTATGGAGTGTGAGCGGCTTATTAATATTTGAATAATTATAAACGAATTATGAACTATTATTACTTATGATTATATAGTTGTTAATCGTAAATTATCATTTATTTCAGTCGTGATACTTTTAATTGTTTCTTACGTATAATTGACTGTTAATTACAAGAGTAGCATTTCTTAAACACTTGCATTGCGACTTCTGAAACATTTTCAATAATTATTAGCTTTGCTCAAATAAGATATTTGTTAAATTTAAGAAATATTTCACTCTTGACAGCAATTTAATCAGGCTACTTGGCAACATAATCTATTTTGTTGCAAGCAGTGGTGGCTGGTGCATATGTACTTACGTCTTACAGCACATGAATTAATTTAGGAGGAATTATTAGTTTTGTAATTTTAAGAGTGTAAATTTCTGCTTCGATTTCGAAGACTTTAAAACTGTCCGGCTTCCAGCGCGCTCCCACTCGAATATTTCTTGGCTACATTCTTTATAGCACAAGAATCTTGTCTGGAATGAGAAATGCGCATGCGCATTATTACCGTTTCACTTCCCTGCTCGCCTAAGATCCAGCAAGAATATGGGCTACCTAACGCACAGCGCCGTCAGAGTGAGAGTGCTGACTGCTGACAGCTGTAGGCAGCCTTATCACGATACAATTATAAATGTTTTTGGCGAATTAATAAAACGATTACTGTTCATGCACTTGCTATGGTTCATTTGGTTTAATCAAAGTTTATTAAAATTAGAAAACATTTAACAGGTGGCATTTCAAAGACTTTCATAATTCTGAGAAAATTACCGTACGATACGCATACAATATTAACATAATACGCGAATTTTTCCTAAAATTAATATTATTCATTTAAAATATGTAATAAGTAAAATATATTGTTCGTTTCTATTACACGTGATGGAGACGAAATTACAAATGTAGCATATCATGGGTCTTAGAGTATGAACAACCCTGTAGATGTTGTAGTATTATTAACACCTTTATCCACCTAAAACTTGTCTTGGGGTGATGTAGCACATAACTTTAAAAACTCACGAGCTGCCACTTGTTGCAAGTTCTATATGTCTGCAGAGTCGGAACCATTTTGGCCTAAAAGAGGGAAGGAAGGAGCCCAAAGATCGACACAACCATTTTCTGGGTTCAACAGGACAATACGCAAGTTTCACGATTTCGGATGAATGGTATACGAATTCATAAGGCGAAACCTTATAAGTCACAATAGATTTGGCAAGTGTTTCTTTTCAGATTGGGAATGGGCTTTACCTTCGGGTGTTCCTCGTTCTTTCTTTTGTTTTTAAGGTTCTCACATGACGAGGCACCTCGATTTCATTTAGGAGGTGTATGTAATGGGGTCCGAGACCATGGGAATACGCTAAGAGTTGTCCATTGAAGCCACTGAATCAGTCAGCCAGCTACCTCCTAAAACTTGTGGAGACACGGAGAAGGGAATTCTCTGAACTCAGAGCAATCCACTCTCCCGTCATTTGGAAGGTCGCGAAAATAGTACCAATAACCTGATCTATCTAATGCAGATTTTATGGGGATTTCCCTGCATTTTTTGGGGGAATCACCGGGTACGATCCTTTCTCTACCATCTACATCCCTTTTTTTCATTCCCTTCCTATGCTATTAAAGGGGTTTTGCCTACAAGCCAATCGGAGTCGTTTAATGGATTTATGACTCTCAATATGATGTACCATCATAAGCTGAGTCCCTTCAAAGTAGCTTGGTGTTGAAGACTCAGTTTGTAAATATCAATCAATCAAGTCACAAAATTACAACGTCGTTAATTTAATAAATATCTGTACATCAATCTCTAAATATTCTATTAATTCATTTCACCCCCACTTACTGAGTTATCTGAACACGTCGTCTGTATGTTACATTCAAAGTCAAAGAAATTTATGCATAACAGATATTCCAAAGCAATGATTATGTCTCATTTTATTTTTAACATTAAAAATTAAACCTGTTTTATATAAACATGTTATCCGCAACCATATATTAATTATTAACAAATTATTTTAAAACAATTATAATATTATACAATTCTAAACTTATTTACTTTATAACATATAAAATCCCCGCACATAATTGCCCTATACTCCCAATCTCACTCTTTTTGTTCATAATTCTATCTTTATTCATCGTCATGTACAAACCTTCCAACAATTCTCTCTTGAATTTGTGATTTTCATTATGCAATATAGTTATATCTTCTTACTTTTGACATGATGAAAAGAAAAACCTTACTTTCTTAACATACACTTGTTATTACTTAATAAAGGTTTCGTACTTCAATAGTTTTAATATATATTTTTTGGTTTGACAGGCTACATGAAAAGGAGGGATGTGGAAGGTAGAGCAAGGTAGCCAAGGGTTGACTAGGGCCCCCGAGATATAGTTTAAGGATCCTACCCGGTGTTTCACCTAAAGAGATGCAGGGAAAACCCAAAGAAAACCGGTATCAGGTAGGCCGCATTGGGCACTATTCTCACGCCCTTCCGAATGACGGGAGACGAGTTTGCTGTGAGGTCACAGCATTCCCTTCTCCGTGTCTTCACAAGTTTTAGGAGGCAGTTAGCCGACTGATCCAATGGGATCAGCAGACAACTTTTGCCTTATGCCCAAGATCTTCGATCCCAATACATATACCTCCTAAAATAGGCGAAAGTGTTTCGGCATGTGAGAACTTTGAAAAAAACCAAGAGAGAGTACGAGGCATTCACGACATAATCAGGTGAGCCCCATAGAAGGGCCTGCAGCAGAAAGCTCCAACAGGAACTCTTGTCCGAAAAGATATTATATATATATATATATATATATATATATATATAGAGAGAGAGAGAGAGAGAGAGAGAGAGAGAAAGAGAGAGTTTCTTGAATAACAAATGTTTCATAGCATAGTAAAGGTGAAAGATCAATGTCGGTTAAGTTTAAAATTTAGACAAATATTAGTTAGCAGTGCAACAGGATATAATTTGCAAAATGGAATTTTTTCAGCGACGCGCCTTATTATCACTTACGTTTAGCGATCACCTGTGATCGCGGATTAATAGTCCGGTGAATAATGTAAAAAATTTAGTATTTTCTGTCTTGTAACACGATTGGCTGTTGACTATATAATAGGTTTTTATGATAAATTAATAATGCAGTGAGCAAAGGTTAAATTTAAACAGTAGTTATTTGTATCGGCGATTCATGTCCATTACAATATACTGGAATTTGGCTAAAATCTAATCAACATAGGTTTATGACTTTAAAATTTACAATTTATAAAAAGTCAGCCAATAAGTCAGCATATTAATTAGTCACTGCTTACTCAAAAACGATGTTTCGTCTCCTTTAGAGACTTCCTCAGGCGCACTAGTCATTATAAAAACCAATCAGTCGCAACTGTGTGTACGCACGGTTATTGTTGCGAATCAGGCAGTACCAACATTAGAAACGAAGTTTTGGTTTGACAACTTACATGATAGTTTGCATCTTTTCCATACATTTTTTCCCGAGTCTTTTTATGTTGGTAATTGCCCGATTGCGCTAACTCAGCCGCCAGTGTTCGGTTTCCCACTGAACTCGCGATATACGAACTCTGTAGCTTCTAAAGTATTTGTGAGGTAATTAGATATTTATTTTATAGCTTGAGCTGGTTTGGATCCCTTATGTTGTAAATGTTTACTTTATTTTTAAATGTATTTTCGTAAATTTGGGGGGAATTGTGAGGTTCTCTTTCTCTCAGGGGACACAGGCAGACTGATAGAAGCAAATTTGTGATATAAAAATTAGAGGAGGATGAAAATGAACACTTACTACTTGTCGACCCAGTGTCTCCTAGGCAGTCGATTGAAAATAGGCGTTCGGCAAACAAGTTGGAGCCGTAAACGTTTACTCTCCACCGGCGTTGCTTTCCTTCTGCGCACCTCGAAAACACCGTAAATATACACTTCCACTTGGACGTTCCTGATCATCGACAGCCAACCTTTTTCACTCTAGCTCGGGTATGTGTTTACGCCGCGTTCTCACCCCGACTGTCTTCTTGACCCAGTCTCCCCCTTTTTTTACCCACACCAAAAGTTTCTCTTTTTCTCCCAATGTCCAGCTTTTTGTTTAAACCGCTACCCCAAGATTTTGCGCGATATATCTTTTTGTCTTTCAGCCTCCCAAGCATAAAATAAATTTACTGAAATTAATTAAAATTAAATACGCACGCTACATTGTATATTCAAATCAAAAGTAATTCCGAATATATAAAAAGCTTCTTGGCTTTCCATTCGGGTAATCTCAAAGAATAGTGACGTTTCAACGGCTTTCACTGCAATCGTCTTCCAGGCTGAAACGTCGCTATTCTTTGAGATGACTGGGATGGAATCCCGAGAAGCTTTTCTACATTCAATTCACCGGGAAACCCTTCGATCTTTAGTAATTCCTAGTACTAGTACATAATATGACGCGCATAAAATTTGGTCGTATATTTTGTTTTGTTTATATAAATTTATTATACAATATCAAGCATTTTGAACGAAGTTTCCGTAGAGAACAGTACTGAGGAATTCGCAAGGCACCCTTCCGGGGAAAACCCCAGCAAGCCTAACAGGCGAAGTCTTTATCTGAAAGTATTTTTGCGACACAGCGAAAACTCACACGTCAGCCGAGGTTAGCAAGGTGGTTGACCCTAAAGATTGCTAGCGGTGGCCCCTCCCAAATTTGAAATTTTAGGAGGACCTGGGGAAGATAGAAAATGCACGGAGACCAATCACGTTTTAGGAGAGGTGAGCTAGAGGACGTCGAAAATGGTATTCGGAAAAGAGAGTTAGGGTGTGAGAGTTCAGCTCGAGGAAACGGAAAGTTGGACTGACTGGCTTCGAGTCTGAGAGGAGAGGCTGCAAGTAACACAAGGAAACGACACCACAGTAAGACCTGCCGTTTCTATGCTGACCCAAAAGCTGCCTTTACGTAGAATCCAGGACTGCCGGTCAACAAGGAAACTAGGGGAGGATGAATGTAAAGTAAGGAATAAAAGGTAATAATCTCTAGCACTGCTATGCGTATAAACACGTAATTCAGCCCTGAATAAAGTACATCAAATTTACTAAGGTCTCTTGCAATATTATTTCTTTGGTTAGAGCTCAGCTGGGCAAAAAATAAAATTCATTAATATTAATGAATTTCTTGAATTATTCACTTCTATTAACAATAAAAACGTTTTAAATTTCAAAGTTGAGATTTAAATATAACTCTAATTTTTTAATAAACATTTATAAAATTTTAAAATTTATCATGTAACACTTTTTTTCTCATCAACCATTACTTTATCTTTCAGTTTGTTAACCTTTTTCTTTCATTTGGGTTATGTTTTCATTATTCCTTTCAATGATTTTTCTTTTCCTAAATTTATTTGATGTGCTATTATATTATTGTCTTGTTTATTTAAATTGTTTATGCATGGATATCATATCTATCTAGTTAATTTTATCTTACTGATTCAAGTATATATTCACATAATTGTTCTCGATCCCTTTTAGAAATTTCTAGGGTAAATAAATTTTTTATAAATTATAAAATCCACGCAACAATAGGGATTGGTAAAGTGTAAGTTATAAAAAAATTATTTCAATAACGTATAAGTCTAAGCTTAATGAAAACGGGAACAAATGAAAGAAGGAAAAGGTCTATATTTGGTTGAGTTGGCTCATCTGTTTTATTTGACGTACTTAAAAATTGTTGCGGCCGCATCTCTGACAGACGAACAGTGTTGAATTGTCGAGGGTTTAATAGAGGGGCCGTTGTTGTCCTGCAAGGCCGACCAACGAGACAAGTCTGAAGAGCTTTGAAGACCCCGGAGCAATCATTTAACCGGATTTTCTGGGCACCAGGGATTAATCTGGCCAGTTCGTACGGCAGAATGAAGAGAGAAAAGGCGACACTGGCGTTGCGCCGTTATCTGCGCGGAGCAGGCCGGCCAACCTGACAGAGACTAATATGCCCACAAGGACTATGTCTGACCTCAGTTCTCAAACTCACATCCGTTTACCGCGTAATTCATATCGCGCAAACTTCGGCTGCGCCAAAAACACGATTCTGTATGCCACGCTTGGCCACTGGTAACTTTTATTCGTAAAAAAGACGTGCGACTCATGATAAACCGAGATGTTTGGTTATCCGTATGGACGATACTCGGAGAAAAAGTCATTCCGATTCTCATATTATTAATGCTAGTCTTTAATAAATTTGTACCAACACCCGTAGTGATTCGGTTATTCATTTTTGTTCACATTCATATTAATGAATGTTCATAAGAATAATAATGAAGACCCTCCAAGTTTTGCGGTTAATTCATGAGCGTAACAGCAATACACTCAAGTACGTTCCAAGGTCTACTAATTTATTGATGTACCAGCCATTTATTTAATACAAAAATTAGATACTTTTCTATTAACGTTTTTAGGTCAACCAAAGGCGTTCGGCATAATTTGTAAGGTATTAAATTCTGATCACATTTTATAACTATCTTAGTTCACTTACACCTATCACGTTATAAGGAAAGAATATTGCCAATTA
This sequence comes from Eucriotettix oculatus, assembly GCA_034510155.1. Lineage (NCBI taxonomy): Eukaryota > Metazoa > Arthropoda > Insecta > Orthoptera > Tetrigidae > Eucriotettix > Eucriotettix oculatus. The sequence goes on along the minus strand of CM067378.1, from coordinate 13,935,456 downwards.
GTTTGGCAAGGCAAAGATCCTACAGTCGTTTTCCCAACAGAGCTTCATTCGTAATGATTCGTTTACCAATAGTTACACTATTTTAAGTGTGCTAACGTATATCATACGATTTATTCAGTTTCCTATCATTGTAGTTTAGTGGAATATTTACACATTATGTGAAATGTTGATTTCATTCTCGTCATGACCAAATGTTTAAGGTTATTTCCAATTGTCGTAGGGCAGGGTTTACCAAAATTTTTCCGTAATTGAAAACTTTGAAAAATCAGACATTTTAACAGAATCCTTGGCTTATTTTTTAGATTGTAAAAATTACTTCAAATTATTATTTAGTAAATGTTTTTAAATATAAAACTGTAATATAATGTAACCATAAAATAATAATCAATAAAGCACTTATGACTTTGATGATTTGCCCCTGGAATTACATATCTTTTTGATATCAGAAAAATATTTGTATGTTGAATTCCAATATCTGATGTGGCGTCGAGCCTGATTCTGCACTTTGACTTCGTTGCATCATAATAAGAAAATCCCACTCCACATAAATAGAAAGATGAAGTTAAACAATAAATAGCTTGTATCGGGGTACTCTACTCTTCTGACGAACTCGCCAAGAAATATCTGTATATTTGTTTCAAATGACAGTCACTGATTAAGTCAATTATATTTTCCTAGTCACTTGCATTAAAGGTACTGGCTTATCTGTCGCGAAAAATTGATTCTGAACCAAGGGATCGTCCTTACTATTTCTTATAAAATATTGCAAACGAGTTGATTTCAAGTGATGTATGTGTTCTAAAATCATTCTGGAAACTTCATCGCCTACTTTAAAATTTAATTCGTTCAAACTTTCATGTAAGGAAGGAAAACAATTAAAATTTTTAGAATCAACTGAAGAATTCCGAAATTGAATTTTTTGATAAAAGATGTAATGTTATCTCTTCTATTGAAAATTGTAATACTTGCTTGTCCCTCGTAATAACAAGTTAATTCTACTTTGTAAAAATATTTGCCATATATGCAAGATTTATCAACAATGAAGTATTTGTTAAACCTTCAACAAAATATTGTAATAATAATAATAATGTTCCGTAGATCCTGTAAAGAAGCTAAGCTTCAAGAATGTGGAATGAGTCAGGGTGTACATTTATTACATTATTTTATTATATAAAAGATAAATATACTTACAACAAATTTTTGTAACCAAATAGAAAGGCGATTCCAACATTATAAACTAATTACTCGTCTCCGATTCTTCTATAAATTCCTTTTCTGAATAGAAGGAGTGGCTAAGCAAAAATGAGGATAATTAAGCCTTAAATTTACCTTGGTTATCGGACAACTGTTTAATTCTATGCGGCAGTCTGTTGAAGATGGATATCCCAGAATAGTGCACACCTTTCTGTGCAATTGACAATGTTTTACATTTTTTGTACAGATTATTTTTGTTCCTTGTATTGAAGGGATGAATATCAGAATTATTAAAAAATAAGTGCCTATTTGTGATTAAAAATAACATCAATATTGGCACGTCAAAGTGAAAATACCTAACGTTTTGAACAGAGTTCTGCAAGAAGTTAGTGAATTATTTTGTGCCGTCAAGATGACTAACAACTCATTTCGAAGTTTAAAAAGTCTTTATTATGCTTTGTGTCCACTACTCATTTCAGCACACATATAGTTTATCACTTTCGCGGCTTCATTCATACCATTATTTAAATTTGTGGAAAATGTTTGTCACCAGTAGTTTTTCTATTAACAATTTCAGATCGTCGTTCGCTCCACTTGCTTTGTTTTACTGCTTTGTGAGATTACATAACAAGACGTAATTAAAATGTCATCAAATTTACAAAATTTAATTAACATAATTTATAAGGTTGGTTAATTTGTCGGCCATAAGTGCTCATTGTGAAGTCAGATAAAATATTCAATTAAAATTTTTTGACTCTAACTTTAAAATAAATATTGACTGTATAACTCTGGCCTATGGTAATCTCTAGCTCAGGATTCTAGTTAACAAAACACGTTAATACTTGTACATTGTTACCCATTTTTCCTATTGTAGCAGGAAACAAGGTATAGGGTTTGTTTGTTTCGCAATGTTATTGAAACGACTTCGAAAGAATCTAGAAACAAAGAAAGGTGTGAGAAATTATACCACTTTCTCCCGTTAGATGTAAACGGAGCTTTAGTTTTGCGAACTGATTAAGTGGTATTATAACAGTATATTATGATCCATGTATTGATAGAATCACTTGAAATTTTTTACGGAACATCTATTCAAGGCTCACGGAACACTAGTGTTCTACGGAATACAGTTTGGGAAACCCGGTCGTAGGATATAGTAATATTGAATAAGTAAAACAAGAATATGAATAAATTTAATGTGTTATAAGACATTAATATCTAAATATTCATTTTATAATTTTGTCAGTGTTACTATTTTTGAATTTATTAAAAACCAAATCTAAAGTTTCTGTTAAATGAAGGTAAATGTAAAATCTTGGTACTCATAGACTTGAATTCAGTCTTCTATATGATTCGTTGAATGAGAAAATGCATAATTTTAGTAGTTATAGATTCTATACCCGTCATGTATAACACGACAATGAAGCTTCAAGAAAAAATACGGAGATAGTACGCAAATATATTAAGAGAATATTTGGATTGCGATTTTTTGGTTTTCCCGGATCAATTAATTTACGTTTTATGCTACATATCAGTTTCCTGCAAATTTTCCGTAGATTTACCATATTCACATTTTTCTAAAGGAAATTCTTTCTCAATTGGCTAAACTGTAAGCAAATTGTAATAAATTGATTTTATTCTCTCGAGAAGAAGCAAAAAACAGTGGTTGCATTAAGTTAAATTAAGCTAGCGGGTCTGTAAGACTCTTCAAAATAAATAAAATTTGAGTTGTTATATTTTTGAAAAGGAGATGATATGCCTCTTAGATATAAGGGTAAGCTATTACTGTTGATTTGATTACAATTTATCTGGTATAGATCGAATCGACATAAGTTTCATATTTACGGTTTAGTCTGTATTAATTACTATTTCAATAGCGTTATCGGTTCCTAATAAAACTTACTATATAAGGCATCGTAAATTGTTTAAACATTTTTTCTTACATAAGAATGTTCTTCTGTCAAACAATATAGAAGTACAAACTACAGTATGTACATTTTTCGTACAATGAACAATTTCTACCTGGACACAGGATAATTATCTGTATTAAGTGTCATAGTGATAAAATATAGGTCAATCACTACATCATTCGTATATCTGTCCAAACCAACGGGCTATTCAAGTATACAATCCTTTAATATATTATATCTAGATTGTCTATTATTATTATTATTATTGTTATAACATCATTAATTTCAAAATTATTATTACTTGTATTATGCTCACTATGTACTTTAATTTCTAAGCATAGAAAAGGCCAATTTCGTTTCGCATATTTTGTACGTAACTTTCCTCAGAAAGCTTCAGTCGTAATGACTTGTTTAAATGTAGTTACACTATTTTAAGAGTATTAACGACGATCAAACGATTTTTATACATTTTACTATCAATGAAGTCACTGAATATTAATATTTGCATATTCAGCTTAAGTATTTTGTACGTATAACTTTCAGTATGTAATATTTTTCGATCCTCTTGGTAATTTCCTTCTCTTATGTGCAACAAAGGTATTGTGTTCGCTTTTGTTAGTATGTTTACATTGTTCTTGTGCTGGTAATGTAATGAATTAAGGTGGCATTTTATTCAATGTGTGGCGATACTCAACACACTATGGTTGAAAAATTTCCCATTGTCAACAACCAGGTGGGAATTACTACCAAGTCCGACGGAAGTAACATGTAGAAGACGCCAATTTGGTGGATAGGAGAGACCCTAGGCGTGTGAAATCTGTAGTTTTGCGGATTAAGGAAAAGGGAACGAGAACAATTATGTGAAAATATACTTCAATCAAGAGGATAAAATTAAAGATATAGATATGGTATGCATGCATATACAATTTAGATAAAGAAAACAATAATATAATATCACATCATAAAAATTGAGGGAAAGAAAAATCGTTGAAAGTAATAATGAAAACATAACCCAAATAAATAAAAAGGTTAACAAACTGAAAGACAGAATAATGGTTGATGACGAAAAAAGTGTGTTGACATGATAAATTTAAAAAGTTGAGGGTTAAAGTGCACACATAGAGGCAAAACGAAGAAAGTACTTCCATTGCACATAGAAAATAGAAGCCAGCAATAGGATCGGAAAAAAACATTCATATATTACTTAATTACGAACAAAAGTGAACCTTTGGAGGGAATGTACACTTTGAAAACTTAAAGAATGTACTAAATATTAAAAATCAAAATTCAATATGGGTCTTTTTATGCTGGCACATTGAAATACATAGCGTAAATAACACAAGTAATAATAATATTAAAATTAAAAATGTAACTATGTACTTTTATTATGTAAGTATAATAGACAATGAAAATATAAGTTCAGTACTGGAACTGTAGCATAGTACGACCTCTCTCCAATTTAATTCGTATTTTAGAACCAATTAAATTAAGAAAATTAGATTCATTAATATTTGGAGACAGGCAGACAAGAGGTGGAAAACCCACGATTGAAAAGGTGCCAGAATGTCGCGAACAAATCATATCTGCGTATTAGTTACAAGGGATGAGAGTGCAAAATCTCGCGCTTGGCGAAAAAATGATAACGACTGGTGAACTCACGTCTGGTGGGGGCGGCCTTTTCCCACAAAGAAGGAGAAATAACAGATTGGCTGGGAGGCGACAAAGACGTGAAATATTAAGTTTCTTTGGAGTTGAAAGTAAGAGGAAATAGGAGAGGAGAGAAGTAGCAGCGTTTCTCGGAAACTGGAAGGAAGATGAAGTAGAAGAGGAGAGAAGGAGCAATGTATGGTTGAAGTTTGGAGAGAAGTGAAGGTCAAGGAGAGAAGAATGAACACTAAGAATTCAATAGTCATTGTGGCTTTGATGCTATAACTAAAAGAAAGAAAACGCTTTCGATAGTTGGTAGCAGGCGAAAAACCAAATCTGCATAACACATTGCGGTGCAAAATTTCAGTTTCCGCCACCACACAGCACCCAGTGGGAGGAAGGGAAATAAACCAGGAGGAAGTTTCTGGAAGGAAGAAATCACCCTGTACCTTCACCGATAGAAGATTAAAGCAGTCCGGAATAACTAACTACCCGTTTTTGCCCTACAGTTATTAACCCTTAGCTAGGCCATTGCTGATTTAATATTCCATTCAACTTAAATAATACATTTGTAATAATGATAGAAAATGCAAGGCCCAACAATGAATCTGTGTTTTAATATATAAATAAAATCACCATTTTCAAAATGTAAGTAAATTTTATTAATAATTAAATTCTCTCCACCCTTTCATTTACAGAACATAAATGTAAAAGGTATTTTACATAAATGGGCCGTCGTTGTAGACATATATACGAATCACGTAGCGATTGATGTATTTGGACTGGGCAAACGAATGTTAACGAACGTTTACGGACGTGTTAACAACAAGGACCATTTATCACTAGAACAATTTTTAAGAAAAAACACTGCAGGCAATTATTCTGTAACTGAAGTAAGATTGTAAATTGTATTAAATGTGTAAATATTTTTGTTTGTTTTTGTATATTGTTTTTCAAATGTGTAACGTTTTATGTGGTTTCTGATTTTACTTTAAATTAATAGAGCAGGGAAATTCAAATAATAGGAATATTTAATATTAATTAATATATTAACAAAAGAAAACAAAAAATAAAATGAAAACTTAACTTCCTCGCTCTTTAAAAACATACATTTTAAAAAATGACTTTGAATATATGATTTTAAAAAGTCCAAACAAGTTGAATCTGTCTCGCAGGGGAAAGTGGGCTCAAATACCTAGTCTTTATGTTCTGAACACTGCTTGATGGTGGCAGTTGCTACTGTAGTTTTCAGTAGACAGCATTGAGGGATTTACCGTTGATTTAGTACCCAAGCGACACCGGACACGTAGGTAGACCTGGCCGGAACCTTTGTAACCGTTGAAGATGCAGGACTTGGCTGCTAGCGACGCTTATGACGTGTAACTCAATACTTCCTCCTAACTTCTCAACAAATCATCCTTCTCGATCATTCCTCCCACTAACTCACTTGCCCGTACAACAACCACTCTACAACTCTATTTTTCAACCCTCCGCAGCTAACTTCCACAATTGTCAAAATGTTTAGACAGAAAATTGTTACCCGACACAAATATTTATTACTCAAAGGCCAGCGGTGGCGATTCTTAACCCTTCTCCAATTGATGTTGTGGTGCCAGGCCTCCTTAATGGTTGTTTATTCGTCTCCTTATTACAGGCGTGCATTTCGACCACCGCAAACCCCGCAGATGTGAAAAAAATAGATTAAAAGATTAAAATTATTTATTTTAAATAAAATAAAATAACCCCTTTAATAATTTGAAAAACTAGTGTACGCTGCAAAGGAAAACCAAACTTTACTGTGATGTAATAGAGAAAACTGATAAAATAACTTACATGGACTTAGAAAGTGGTTTTATTAGGAACAGTTTAACCAAAAAGTATTTAAAAAATAATATTAACATTTTTATCTATAAAGTGACCATGATACACGTGTAGATAAAAAATAATATGGGTTGGTCCTTACAAAGGATATATAAATATTCATTTTGAGTGAAAAGAGTTGTAAACTTGTAGCCACCGCGAACAGCTTATGTCTGTTGAAGACTATAGAATCAGGCATATAACTTCAACATAAAGAGTCAATAACCTATCTTGCTCAAGCCTTTTCATTTTCACATCACTACCACATCACACATCCTCTCTAATCTGTTTAGCATATTCTATCCTTCGCCTCCCTTTTCTGTTCTTACCCAACCCACGCACTTCTTTCTAATTCAGATTTTACAAGACCCTAAAATCGTGGCCTATTAATCAATCCCTTCTCTTGGTCAAGGTCCTTAAAATTGATCTCAATTCCCCTATTCTGCTTAGAGCTTCCTGGGTACTAACTCTATCCATCCATCCGATTCTCAGCATTCTTCTATAGCTCTACATTTCGAAAGCTTCTATTCTTTTCCTTTCTGCAACTCCTATCGTCCACGCTTCACATCCATATTCTTTTATTGCCCATAAGTAAATTCCCATTTTTATGCGAAAGTCTTTCTGGCCTGTGCTTTCCTACTCTTTATGTCTCTATACTTCTACTATCCCTATTTATTAAACTACGCAAGCAGATGAATTCCTTAACTTTCTTCAAACTGCATACAATAGCAGTACTCGCTATTTTGAAATTAAAGACAGACATTTCAATTTTATTATTGGTATTGATTGAATCGATAGTCTTAGGAATGACTGAATACGAATTTGGATATCGTTACTTAAAACGTCACAATTTTCAAAATCAACGCTATAATGAACCAAACCTAAAAATAATGATTATCTCGGCCGTAACCGTCGTTGGATATGGTCCGCGACGCTAAATTCTTCACATGTAATTTATGTAATTCGTCACGTGTACATTCAATAAAATTTTCGCTGGAGGAAATCAAGGAGTAAACATGATGATTTGCTAAATTTTACGCCTGAGGAAGGAGACGAAACGTCATTTTTGAATAAATAGTGATAAATTTATATGCTGGCTTATTGGCCGTCTTTTTATTTATTGTAATATTTAAAATTATTACATTTGAAATGTGCTGTACTTAATGCTTTTTAAACCAACAAAATATGCTGTACAATTTGAAATTGCAACAAAACATGCTTATTGATACAGAAATTATAGTTATATTTTCACTATTGTTAATGAAAGATTTTATTATGATAATTTTTTATAAAATGCTATGAGAAGTTACATATCATTATGAGATCTTTGGACTAAAGGGTTTAAAAATGTTGGAGTGCTGAAGCATAAGACTTCTTATGCTGACGATGTGGAAGGTTGCGAATTGAATTCTTTTATATTCTTGATTAATACTATAGAAGGTAATAAAATCTTTGTAATGACCTTGTTAATTCACTTAATGTTCAAACTTTTGATGTATGATTTGAATCTGTCATTATTTGTATTAATTTACAGCTGATTATGGTCGGGATGCGACCGAAAGTTGTTTCATATACTTATATATATATTTATATGTACAAACGCTTATTTAATTAGTTTGATATTTGGGTATACTTTAAGAGTAGTGTATTGATTATGTCTGAAATAATTTCAATGTGTTACGGTGATTACCGTAATCTCTTCTAAAGTTTTCTACGTAGTCCTACACTACAGCTCTTGATTTTATCATGAGTTTTACTGGTGAAAGTGAATGAGAAATTTAGGGAAGTTTAAAGCCTTTGTTCATAAAACCAAAATAATTATAACGAGGGAAAGGCTTAATTATAAGTAATTGACGACTGCAAAGTCTTTGAAATCTCTTTGTGGGGATTTTGATGAGAAAATGGAAATTTCACGTGATTCCAAGCTTCTATTGGTAGGTGAAGAGAGAGGAGAATGACATTTTCTTATCAGGTCGACTTCTTCAGCCTTGGTGGTTGGTGACACAGCCAGTTAACAGAACAGGGAAGGGGGCTAAGTCTATTTCTCACACAGGGAGGGAAAAGCAAGATTAATGAAATACGTCGTTTGGAAAACATGCGAAGCTTTTAAAGCAGTAGGGGTCCCCAGTGGTGTCAAAGAAATGATGAATTGTCTGCTCTGTTGACTGCATACAGTTCCCGCACTTGTATTTATAACTGACTGGAAGAGAGTCAGGTTGTCACTTCCCTAAAAAAATGTCTCCCTAAAGGAAGTCTGGTGTTTAATATACACGGGAAAATGAACTCACAATCAACGAGTTCGTATGTTTAAGTGATATATGCTGCGATTTTTACGGTCCATTGCGGTTTGATTTCCTTGTGGAAGATTAAAAATTGCAAATAATAAAATTATTTTATGATACAACTTTATAGGTAATTAAAATGATGCAGGATACTATAATTATTAAAAAATTCTCTATTACTAAACTTACACGAGTAATCGAAAAAAACTCAAAAACTGTAAGAAAAAGAGTATCTTTAACCAATTGCTTCCACCCACATATTCAGATTCTAAAAGCCACTAAAGTACTATGGACAAAAAAAATTATTTTTTGGTATTTGTTGGTTTATTTCATCTATTTATAATACCAGCGCATTGAAAGTGCCGATTGCCAGTTAAATGTTTTCTTTAAAATATCGTAGATAATAAATGAAAATTACTTTTAACTACAACAACATTCTGTCCAATTTATAATTTTAAAAATACATGAAATTAGGATTTTATAATAAATTTAATTTTTTTGTCAATGAAAATAGTATACAAATTTATTCAAAACTCCTACCATTAAAACATCTAAGAAGGTTAAATGAATATTTCTCTGGTTTTATCTCTAATAATAAGCGCTCCTATATCGTCTAAACCAAGTAGTTCAAGGGAGACCAAAACTCTTTGAACAAATATATTGCTTGTAAAACTACTTTTTCTCCGGCGTGAAAATTAATAACAACAGTTGCAGCGGATAAATAAGTTGACCCACTATCACAATAGAAATTTATAGTAAATCCTGTAGTTGGATCTGTCTCGTAGATATTTCTCCACCATTGAAATTAATATTAAATGACGTCAATGGCAATAAATAGCTCCGTCTCCACTCCACTGTTTAATGAATTATTTAATGGTTGTAGCAATAAATACAATTTATTACAGAATTACAAATTCACGAACAATTATTAGCGATAAAAGAATCTATGCATAGCACGATTGCCGCTGATTCGGAGTCCAAAGATGATCTTTCACAACGATTCTCCTCCTCTTGATATCCCTGCACGTTAGTGACAATCTCATTTCACTTAAAACATTTCTGTCCTTCTCTCCCTTTCTACAAGCTGGACATGTATGAAATGAAAGAACGATAATTTAATTTTCAAGTTATGTAAAAAATGATATGTTTTTGCCAGTGCTATTGATTCACGATGTATTAAGATTTCAGAGCTTGGAGTAAACATAACTATCACTACTATTTACAAAAAATTATAGGTATTAAATTTTTAATGAAATCGTCTGTTGATATATTATGAATGGAATAAGGTTTAAAATAGAGAAAGGAGAAAGAAACAATATAGGAAAGAAGTGGGCACTCTTAAAGGAAAACATGACTAGAACAGCAGAAGAAAAAATAGGCAGAATTACTCAGATCAATAGGAAAGCATGGATAACACAAGAAATAATAAATATGATTGATAAAAGGCGAACTCGAGAGATGAAAATGGTAAAGAGCAGTACAGACGCTTGAAGAATGAAATAGGAAATGCAAAGCAGCAAAAGAGGCTTGGTTACAAGTGAAATTCAAAGCGGGTGAAGATTTCATGGTGAAAGGGAAAATAGACGCAACTTATAGGAAAATCAAAGAAACATTTGGCGAGAGGAAAAATATTAGCAAGAACACCAGGAGAATGGATGGGAAACAAATTATGGGTAAAGATGAATAGGCAGAAAAGTAGAAGGAATATCTAAAAGAGCTGTATCATGGTGGAAAAATAGATCAGTCAGTAATAGAAGAAGAAGAGGAGGGGGATGATGAATTTTAAGGTCAGAGTTTTATAGGGCGCTGAAATACCTGAGTTATGGTAAAGCTCCGGGAATTGATAACATTCCAGCAGAGTTGATAAGATCATCGGGAGAAGAAGCAATATCATGGCTGTTCGGGATAGTTTATGAAATATACGAAACAGGAAGAAAACAAGATTTTAGTAAAAAAAATATACCCATACCGAAGAAGGCTGGGGCTGATAAATGCTAACGGCACAGAACGATTATTTTAGTATCCCATGCATGCAAAATATGAACGAAAATAGTGTACAGGAGAATGGAACTTCAAATAGAATGAGAGTTTGGAGATCAGTTTGGTTTTAAGAAGAATATAGGGACAAGAGAAGCTATATTGACTTTGCGATTAATTTCAGAAGACAGGATACGAAAAAACGGCCTACGTTCATGGCATTTGTAGATTTAGAAAAAGCGTTTGATACCATGAGCTGGAACTCACTATTAAGGAATTTGAAAAGCATTGAAATAAAATATCGAGAAAGGAGGCTAATACATAACCTCTACACAAGACAGGCAGCAGTAATTAGAATAGAAGACTAAAAAAAGAAAGCCGTACTCAAGAAAGGAGTAAGTCAACGATGCAGTCTGTAGCCCATGCTGTTTAACTTATATATAGAACAGGCGATGAAGAAAGTTAAAACGGAATATGGAAAAGGAATCATACTGCAAGGAGACGAAATAAAAATCTTATGCTTTGCCCACAATATTGTACTATTAGGGGAGTCAGAAGAAGACTTGAAAACCATAATAAATGGCATGAACGTAGTCCTGGAGAAAGAGTTCAATATGAGGATTAATAGAGACAGAACCAAGGTAATGGAGTGTAGTATGGGAAACAGTGGAATAATTAACGGTGTTAGTTTGGGAAAGGATATTTTGACGAATGTTAAGGAATTCTGCTACTTGGGAAGCGTAATAACTACGGACGGTGGAAGTATAGTAGACATAAAGAAAAGGATAGCTCAGAAAAGGAAGGTTTCGCGAAAAAGAGGGATTTACTTACGGGTAATATAAGTGTGAATACACGTTGACTAAGAGAAGGGATAGATTAATAGGCCACGTTTTAGACACGAGGGTCTTGTAAAATTAGCATTAGAGGGAAGTGTGTGGGGTAAGAGCAGAAAATGGAGGCAAAGAATGGAATACGCTTAGCAGATTACGAGGATGTGCTAGTTATAAGGAAATGAAAAGGCTTGCGCGAGATTGGTAAGCATGGAGGGTTGCATCAGACCAGTCTTAGGACTGAATACCAGACCACAAGGTTTAAACGACTCGTTTTTGATGAATAGTGGGGGTAGACTGGAGCTCACTTTAACTCCAATTTTGTAACAAAGTTGATAGTGTAAAAGCAATTATGAAAACCTTGGTGCCTGCAAATATATTGTGTTATATTTATGATAGGTTTACGGCATGAAAATCTTTTTCTGAGAGATAAGTTACCGGTGGGGTAAAAGTAAATTGTTTGAATATTTCGCACTTAAGTATATAATGAGCTTTTTAACAATGCCAAATATACCCTTTCTGTATTCTTTACTGTGCGAGGGACACGTTATGCTACTACTATCAGACTGTAGACATTACGGTATGTAACACCCGCAATTAAATAAAATACTCATTTTCATATAAAAAAATGAACTCTAACGTGCACGGCGACAGCATTCGGCTATTTTCCTGGCTAAAGCGGACCACGTATAGTTAATAAAGATATTATAAATCTAGATGAAAAGGTTTATGATCGAAAATAGATATTGGTGACTGATTGAAGAAACGTCGGCGATTTGTCCAAGGTAGAAGATGGCTTTGAATGGAAATTATAATCCATTAACAACAGATATTAATTTGTTTATGTTTGACCCACGCGTGTTTTACAAATAACTTATTATAATACAATATGATGAAATAAGTTCACAGTCTAAAATAATTATACTTGTTTTTAACTTAACAATATCACCCTGTCATTATTCAGAAAACTTTTGGAATTAAAATTATGTGGCAGCGAAGTGGAATAATTAGCAGATACTGTCCGGAAAATTCGATGAATGGCGTCATACTGCTCATGGTCGTAAGATCGCGGCACCATCAAATTACTGGCTGAAGAAGCCAGGACATGTCTGACTAAGTATCCAAGCAGCTGCGTTGCGAGAGTGTTTCTTGTGTGTTTACAGCACATTATAGTTCGCGCGATCGAAACACAAATTTTATCAGTGAACGAATAAGCTGTTATGTTTGCAACTTGGAAAATCTGGGAAGTAATGTTATAAAATAATGACAAACATTTACAAAGATCGAGCTTTCTTCTTATAAACTAGGTATTCTCCATTACTTCGAGAAAAGGCTTGGTGGGAATCAAAATCAATCAATGTCTCCTTGAAGTGTGTTTATCAGTAGTTTAAATGGCACCGGGAAGGTCATCACCCCAAACTGCCTGCCTGTAAGGATATTGTCACACTTGAGCGGGTGCGGGGATCGTGCTCCGGATCAGACAACAAGATGCCACACTTGGACGGGTGCCGAGCGAACGCGTTTCCCCGTCCCGCAGGTCCCGCAGCATGTTGCGGAATGTTCCAAGGGACAGACCTGTGACCAGTTCGATTTGATTACACCAGAAACAAATGTCAGTGAAACATATTTGATTAATTAAAATTTTTGAAGTAAGATTTCCAGGCGCCCAACATGAATTTTATGCGAGCTTGATGTTTCTTTAGTATATATGCGATATTGATATGTATATACTAAGTATCCATTATGCAGTTTGATCTAAACCTACATTGGCGGAACGTAGTGAATTTCATGTTTATTTAGGCCCGGTGCACACAGAACAAACATGTTTCTTGTACAGCGTTTCACGTGTCATAAAACTGATACGTAAGATAAGACATGAATGTACACACTGGGTAGGAACAGGGTTTCATGAAACGAGAAGGAATGGTTTCATCAAATAGAACTCCTTTTTGCCTGAGATTTGATAATTTGCCTATTTTTTGTAGAGTCAGGGCATAAGTTTTTAACAAAAGCGATGACTCTCCGTACTTAAAATGTGAAGCCATCTTCAAACCTAATTTTCCGTTTTAAAATTTTGTCATAAAACTTTTTTTTCGTAAAGAATTGCTAAAATTCATATTGAATTTTACAGTGACCATTTACTGTGAGATCCAGAAATCAAAGTAGAACTATAGGGAACTAGTGCATACTATAATACTTTTATTATGGCATGGTGGATTGTAAATGCGTGTTGCTTCATGAAACACGTTTGGTCAGTGTTCATGTCCAAATGAAACGTGTTTAATGAAACGCGTTTCATTAAATATTTTTCCTCACCTTACTTGTGATGATAGCTCAGCACATACGTTAGCTTAAAGTTTGAGGCTGATTAAGCAATTAGTAACGGCGAGAAGTATGGAAAAGCTCAGAAAAAGTGTTATCTTAAAATAGGGGTTTCAATCTGACGGCCACAAGGCCCTCGGAGAGATTTTTCTTGGCCTCTAATTATCTTAAATAAAATGAAAGCCTTTTCCTCCTTCTTCCTTTATTGTTTTCCTCGGATAATAACACTTCAATCCTTCGCTGCAATCTCGAAGTCTCACACCATGCTGCTGCTTCCTCCAATGATCAACAGACGCTTCATACTCTCCTCTACCTGTAAATCCTTACATTATATTTTTCCACCCTTCGCTTTCGCAGGTCACTTCCGTATATCTGCCCCCTCCAAGGGATAAAACTCTCTCACGTGATGATTGTCTGCCAATCATCGTGAGTTCTCCGTCAAGCGAGGGAGTTTTTTGATGATACGGATATGTGTCCCTCGGAATATACGAAAGATGAACACCCTCTCAGCGAAAAACAAGATTACAGTTAGCTCCACACTCAGGTACATCTTTCAAGCCGCCAACTCGGCGCCCGAAAAACCCCCTTTTCCCTGTCCAGCGACATACTCTTGCCGAAATTTTTAAATAATGAAAAATTCCATAAATAGAAATAAAAATTGGGCCGGGTTGTACTGCGCTACAGTATCAAGCAGCTGCTCGAACAATTCCAGAGCTGTACCCTAATCGCCTACTTCATCCTTCCTTTTTGTGGCATTTGTCGAGTAAAATTAGTGGTAATGACATGAATGATGGTGGATCTGAGATCAAGACGAAAAATGTTTTATGAGGGAAAAAATGAGGTTGCCATTTTGAAAACAGGACTTGGTACTTGCAGCTTGCAAGAATGAGGTTAGAAGCTGAAAATAATGCATGCATCTTTAAATCCTACGACTTGTGTCTTGAATATATTTTCGTTACCTGCTACCCTTTAGTACTGTTCCAGATGGTACATCCTGTACATCCAAACAAACCTAAAATCAAGACTTTCCATTGCCTTCTTCACCAACAAGTAGTTTGGGTGAAATCTTCACGGTTAACCAACAAGTTGTTTGTTTAAAAATATATTAAAATGCATAAATTACTAAAAAACCATAACAAAGACCGTTAACTTAATTCGGTCGAGAACACTTAACAATCGACAATTTACTTCGTTCTTTCAAGATTTAGAATCTGAATTCAAAGATCTACCTTTTTTCACAGAATTTCGTTGGTTGTTCTTCCACAATGTTCTGAAGACTTTCTATCATCTTTTGGAAGGAATAATTTTTATTTTTGGAGATGAAATATGAAAAAACTAAAATATATCGATTATAATGACATCCTTTATTTAATTATTCTGTCCATATTCCTAAACCCTCACTATAATTTATAGTTTTAAGAAAATTCGTAATTGTGATGTTGCCTGCGGGAATCTTACCAGTTGCATGAAATGACCCGTGTATTAAATGAGTTTGACACGCCTGTCTTAAAACAATCAAGCAATTAGTAGTAGTCAACCATGTGACGCAAGCGTGGTGGTACATTTGATGTAAGCGTAGAACCTGAGGCTCATCACGTAGTGTTACTAGTGATATTATCTGGGAACATCTGTTACCTTAAAGCCTGGGGTTGATCAAGCAATTCGTAGTAACGCATTCATCTTATATTTTACTTCGTTATAATAATAATATATCAATATTTTTCTTCAGTTATCTAATCAACTTATTGTAATAAGAAGAAATTAGAGAATTATTTATTTGCATGATTCCGGTACAATCGCGGATGGCAGAATTTAACACCAGATACGAGTATATGAAGTTATCTCTTTGAGCAAAGTATTCAGCAAGCCAGTACCAAGTTGATTCTCACACAAAATGTAACGTAGTTTCCAGGGACACATTAAATCGCGTACATTCATTTACGAAGCCTATAATTGAAAATAATCAAAGTTTCCGGGATAAATGCGCATTCTGCAGGCCGCAATTGGAGACGTAAGCCCGGCTCCTTTACGACGACATGGCGCTATAACGCGGCGCTAAGCCTGCTCAGGATGAAGTGGCCATTTCCCGTGACGACCCCATCTGGCCGCCTCGATATAAACCAGTAGAAGCCTGGCCACTGTTCCCTCACTGGCGTTTCGCAATTCGCCCACAAATCCACCTTTTAAGCCTGATGAGGCGCAACACATGTGTTAAAGCTAACGACGGACATTATTAGTCAAAACCAGTATTTCAGTAAGCTCAGATCCCGGAAGCTAATGTGAGCGCTTCACACAATGACTTGTATGGCGTTCATAGTGATATTTTGGACGTGGTTAGTCATTCTATTTGATCATTACTAAAATATAAATATTACTGTTGATAATATCGAGAAACATTTGTTTTATTTACTATTTTATGTAATCTCTAAAACCAATTCAGTTAATAAGAGTCGTTTATGCTGCATTTGAGTTCTAATGTATAAAAATCTAAATTACATGTAATATAACTCAATAACATCTATAAAATATTTATTTTACCAGTTTTCTCTGCACCCAAGATATTATTATTTCCATTGGGCTGTTTAAACTATACAGCTTTCTGTTGCGTGAATTAATGTACATATCACAAATATAGGAAATGAGTAGTAGAAAATGACTGAATTCGAAAGTATATGTAGGAACGGCAACGTCATCGCATGGGTTTCCTCCTCTTTATCGCCCTTCTAGAACCGCTAAACCTCTTGGTATCGTTTATTGCAGTTCATAACTGAAAAATGTGAACCTCTTTGGTATCAATATTGTAAAATAAATACCAGAGGTGGGGAACCTGTGACCTTTAGATCTCCGCGGGTTTCTTGTGCGGCCTTCATAAAAGCTAGTACTAAGAAACCTCGGTTTTCACCGATAATACGTCCGAAACGATCGGTGAAAGCTACTACTTGTCACATCCTCCCTAATCTGTTTAGCGCATTCCATCTCACACACTTCTTCTAATGCTAATTTTACAAGCCCCTCATATCTCAAAACGTGGCCTATTAATCTATCCCTTCTCTTGGTCAAAGTATTCCAAATTTTTCCCTCTTCCCCTATTCTTCAGAAACTTCTTGGTTACTAACTCTATCCACCCAACTAATTTTCATCATCATTCTGTAGCACAGCAATTCGAAAGCTTCTTTTCCTTTATGCAGCCCCTATCGTCCACGTTTCGCACCCATATAACGCCCCTCTCGATACGAACTTTCAGACTGTGCTAACCAAGTTTAGTTCTAACACAAAAAGAAACGATGGTGAAGGGATATACCACTTTTAAATAGCTTAAGATTAGACTGAAGGAATAAGGAAAATCATCAGTGCGTTGATATCGTCTGTGTGAATATCAAAATCAGAAAGTATGATATTTGTGCAGATTTTACGAAAGGGATGCACTTTACATGTGAAAATGTAATGTTTTTGATGTCGCTGTCTTGACCTACGGCACCTCGTATGCTAACTCGTCAAGTTTCCGTTGCTGTTCCTGTCTGCTGTCGTACGAATGAATATCCCAGATATCACCATCTGCCAAAGCCCTCTGAATCAGGATGTTTCTAAAACGTCCATAGTTTATAAAAACGTCTTCGAACCTCGGTTTTCTATTGCTCACAGGAAAACTGACTTTAGCACAGGGCACTACAGCAATGTATAAGAAGTTTAGTTAGAGCACGTAAAATTTTCTGCTACACTTACTCGTTGATGTACATCAGATAAATCGTTTTAAGGGTTGCACTCTGCTCGGAATCTTTCAGTGTATTTCTTTTGGTTCAATCAGCTATCACCTTTCATCAAAGACATGAAATCACCCCAACATACAAAGTGCCTCCTTCTCGCAGCTATACGATGTTGCTCGGTGTCGCTCCCCGCCAATTGAGATTATCAAGATAAAGTGATTATAAAGTAGATTATAGTGAGTCTAAATCGTAACGATCGGAACAATAATTAAAACATAATTAAATATAATTAAGCAATTGATGACCTTTTAGAGACTATTATTATTAAATTTAGTTGTAACGACGTTTCGGCATGTTTTTATGCCCCCTTCATGTTTTTTCCTCCCTGTAGAGGAAAATATACAGAAAATTAACAATAAGGCAATGTTGTGGTAAGTTTTGTTTCCATATATATTTATATAAAAAATCTGTTTCAATTTCATTGCCTCAGAGTTAATTTTTTGTATATTTTCCTCTACAGGGAGGAAAAAACCTAAAGAAGGCAAAAAACATGCCGAAACGTCGTTAGAACTAAATTTAATAATAAAAGTCTGTAAAAGGTCATCAGTTGTTAAGTTATATATCAACAGACGTTAAATTTTAACCTTTGTAATTATATATATTTATATAATAATTAAAAAGAAAATAATTACAAAAATATATGCGGAATACATTTATAATGATATGATTATAGATAAATTCGATTGTTCACTTTTACGTATAAAGAAATATAAATTAACTACTTTTAATAGTGTTAAAGAGCTCAACTACTGTAATTTATTAACCAAATGTATTTTTTTAATTGGTCGTATTACTACACGAGATCCATTTCAGTCATTAGTTAGTTCTATCGCGTGAGTTGTACCATTAAATAAGTGCCCGATGACCTGAATTGCGAATTAAAGGAGAAAAGAAATATTATTTTTGCAGTTTCACACCTGTAAAATCGTTATATGTATACTAATTGGTGCACCTGGATAACAAATGAAACGGTAATGGAGTGTAGTATAAGAAACAGTGGAATAACAAAGAGAGTTAGATTAGGAAGG
Organism: Eucriotettix oculatus; assembly: GCA_034510155.1. Taxonomy (NCBI): domain Eukaryota; kingdom Metazoa; phylum Arthropoda; class Insecta; order Orthoptera; family Tetrigidae; genus Eucriotettix; species Eucriotettix oculatus. Next base: position 13,916,645 of record CM067378.1, on the reverse strand, counting down.
GATATTTTGACGGAAGTTAAGGAATTCTGCTACTTGGGACTAATGACATAAAGAGTAGGATAGCACAGGAAAGGAGGCTTTCGCGAAAAAGAGGGATTTACTTACGGGTAATATAAGTGTGAATACTAGGAATTCGTTTCTAAAAATGTTCGTATGGAGGGGGGTTTATATGGGTGCGAAACGTGGACGTTAGGAGTTGGGGAAAGGAAAATAATAGAATCCTTTGAAATATGGTGCTATAGGCGAATACTGAAAATCAGATGGGTGGATAGAATAAAAAACGAGGAAGTTCTAAACAGAATAGGGGAAAAGCGAACAATATGGAGGGCGTTGAATAAGAGAAGGGATAGATTAATAAGCCACGTTTTAAGACTCGAGGGTCTTGTATAATTAGCATTAGAGGGAAGTGTGTGGGTAGAACAGGTGAGGGAGGAAACGGATGGAATACGTTAAGTAGATTAGGAAGAATGTGCTAGTTATAAGGAAATGAAAAGGCTTGCGCAATATAGGTTAGCATGGAGGTTTGCATCAGAACAGTCTTAGGACTGAATACCACAACAACATAACGAATTCTTGTTACGTTCGCTAAATCGTCGGTCATTGCCTTGGTGTATGGAGGTTCCTCAAGACAATCGTATCAAAGGTGAACAAACCCGGCAGTGTCATAGAAATTCTGACGATCAAATCAACATGTCAGCGGTCTTATATACTAGGGCAATGACATCCACAACACATCTTTAAAAACCTCTCACCCCACGAGTTCAAACGAAGTTGTCCCATAAATTATTAACTTTGTTCAACATCTGGTACAGTGTACTAATAGAGTAAACCGAAATTAAAACGAATAATGGTTTGCTAATCAGGGACTCAGGATTCCTACTAAGTACTGCCTGGAACCCGGCCTTGGATCGCATTCTCGACAAGGAAAGGAAGAAGGAATGGCGGAAACAATGAGACGATTCAATCTCTCACGTTGACTCACGCCACCACATCTGACGAATAAGGTGAGGGAAGAAACCTTCAGGTACCTAATAAATAGGTAGCCACATCCCGCCCAAAGATGATGACAGAGCCAGTCATGGAAACGTCAACTCCACTCGGTTGGAAGCTCGAGAACTGTTTGTACATGCTCTAAGGGGTTAAGATCCGGGGAAATCCCTGACCAGCCCATGCGCTGTAAATATTTACCTTGAAGACTCTCGTCCACATTGTTGACTCTATGTGGACGTGCATTGTCCGTCATAAATTTCAAGAGTGTAATAACTGCATTTCTTAAAAGTCGGACGCGTCGTTCCTATACCTCGTCTCTGTATCTCTGGGAATTCACAGAATTAGCTGTTAAGATCTGAAGATCTGTATGACCATTGAACATTGTTCCTGCCCACACAAGTACGTCACCACCACCAAATGGGATATTTTCAATGGTGTTTGTGGGATAAAACAGGGTTACATGTTCTGTCCAGATTATTGCGCGACGGGAATTATTTTTCAAACCGGTTTTTGTGACTCATCCAGAGTACGAAGGGCCTTGGTCTGTGTCTGACCTTCTTCCAGACGTCCAATTATTCTACCCTTAAAAACAAGGTCCAGTTGACGTCTCTGCAGCATGTTCATGTCGTCATATATACATAGTGATAAGAAATAACACACTATTCACAATGAGAAGAATGAGCCGCACTGGGTCTGTTTCCTTAACTTCGAAACACGTGTTTATTTTGGAGCATACGGCGTGATAACTGTTTATAGAGATTGTTCACCTTATGCACTTTCCCAGTTTTTTCAAATTGTTATTAACTTCTGGACACTATGGTACATCGAACAGGATAAGATTGCGCTTTACATCATAAATATTTTTTTTCAAGACAATTTACGACATGTCATCTTTATTCTTAAATCGGTGTATCTCAAACTTGCTCTGTAGCCTCTGCTTAACAAAGATCTACAGGCAGTTCGAAACGTAGAAGCAATCATTTTAAAAAAAGTTACCAACGTTCTGTGATCCAGGTAAAAGGTCGTACGATATAATAATAATCTTTACGAGAAACTGCTTTTACGTTTATTCTTATTATCCATTGTCTTATCAGAATTCTCAGAAGTTTCCTGTAATTTTTGTTTTTATTATTTTACTTCTGCAGTTGCTTTAATGTCGGTTTTACTGTTAATTCCCTGAAAAACTCTGTAGAGGAACCACACTTTAGGAATATTAGTATTGACAGCTAACTGCATGTAGCGTAACATTACTTTCCGTTTTCTCTAATTAAATAAAAGAGAGTGCGTAATTAATCTATACCAATAAATATAATTGAAGTCTGTCTTTTTGATATGGTTAACTCCTCTTTAATGGCATAGGAAAATAATTGAAAAGGGGAGGTGGAAGGTAGAGCAAGGTAGCCAAGGGTTGACCAGGATTCCTACCCTGTGTTTCACCTAAAGAGATGCAGGGAAAACCCTAGACAACCTGCATCAGGTAGGTCGGGCTATTGGGTACTATTCTTAGCGCTTAGAATATCAAAGAGCAGAAAAAATCCGGTCTAGGTCTTTAGACGGTATAAATTATGCGTTATCAAGGATTTAGAAATCTGACGGTGTAAAAGAGCGTAGACACAAAACAGATCGTGTGAATCACGCGATAGCAAGTACTCAAGAATCCGACGGTTTAAGAGACCCAAATAGATCCTATCAATCACGCGACATCAAGGCATTAGGAATCCGATGCCATGAGAGAGCAACGTTTAAGGCAAGATCAAATGAGAACAATTAATAGGCAGCGTTTACAGTCGAAATATACCATCAATATTGGTTTAAATTATGACACGAACATTAGTTCCTCCTGCAAAGCTAAAATTGGGTCAATGAATGTAGTTTGTAACTAATATCAGGCGTTAACTTGACAAAGAGTTCTTTTACTCGTGGGCAGCTATACGTTGTTTGTTCACGAGTTAGTAACTCTACCAATATTGTCATTTTAGCCCAAGAAAATAAAACTAGAAATATAGTTTATAAAAAAGATCTGCTCTGTAATGTATAATTTTTTTTGAGTTAACAGGCTACAGGCGGGTGATCGTGAAATAGGCAAATTCTGCTCCTCTTTAATATCATAGGAAGGGAATTCAAAGGGGGTGGGTGTGAAAGGTAGAGCAAGGAAGCCAATGGTTGATTAGGGCCCCCGGGCTATAGTTTAAGGATCCTACCCGGTGTTTCACCTAAAGAGATGCAGGGGAAACTCTAGGAAACCTGCATCTTGTAGGTCAGGCATTGGGTACTATTCTCACGCCCTTCCGAATGACGGGATACGAGTTTGCTGTGGGGTCGTAGCATTCCCTTCTCTTCTAGGAGGCAGTTGGCCTACTGATCCAATGGGATCAGCGGACAACTCTTGCCTTATTCCCAAGGTATTCGACCCCAGTACATAAACCTCCCAAAATAGGTAAAGGTATCTTGGCATGTGAGAACTTAAAAAAAACGAGACAGTACGAAGCATTACCGACATAGATCAGGTGAGCCCCGCAGTCATTCTGGTGGGAAACGACTTCTCCCACCTTCTCTTAGCATTTTAATGTATTAAATACGCATCTGTTTTCCTGGCTTTGTGGGTGACAAAAGGATGATCCTTCCTGTTGAATGTGCGAGAGAGGCCCATTTACGAAAAAGGGATCACAGTGAATAATTAGGGGATTGCTTCTGACGAAAACGTAAGATCCCTGCAAAATTGGGAATCTCAAGGAGAACGCAAAACATATGCATTGTTTAGGCCCAGCAGTTAAAATTTTTTCTATTGGCTGAAATTGTTAACGAGCGAGCCAATAGCAGTCTTTTAAGGATAACAGCTGATTGTTCGTTTGAAATTATGTAGCTTCCCACCGAGGTTACGTAGGAAGGGATTTTGATACAGAGAAGTCAGAAAATGTTGAGGTTCGAAGGAGAGAGTAGATGAACAGGTGTTGAGAGACGGGAGACAGAAGTTGTTGGGAGACGGAAGTCATTTGATACAAAAGTTAAATTGTTGGCCGCTGAAAGAAGGAGAGAAGCCGCCGGAAGGAGATAAGGGAGTCTCCGCCAGGTTTGTCCACGAGATTCAGCCCGGAAGGTGATTAACAGAGGACATCCGCCAATGCAGCCACTGTCATCATCGTGACGCAAAGCAGACCAGGATGTAGACGCAGATACTTCGCGGGTATCGTTGCTTTGAGTTAGAATAGAGTTCACATTTGCCAGGCTTATTGCCATTAGAAATCTAAACTACTTCTCAATTCACCCCACAGAATACTCTGATGTTAAAGTCTCATCTAAATTTTTTATTTTAGTAACAGTTTTTTTGTTAATATTTTATTTATTTTAAAATTAAAATTTTAAAGTTAAATTAGTCTTTTTTCTGTAATATATCCCCATTAATTAATAAATTACACTATAATTAAAATAATAAATTAAATTCAATCCCATCACCACACCTAAAACTCATCCTTTAAAGCAAGCATATTTCATGTAATACATAATTATAAAGAAAGGTGATAACAATATTTTCATTTCATAGATACGTAATCAGAATAATAAATATGTATAAACTACAAAAATTGTTAAAAAAAATTATGTGTATATTCAACTTTATTAAAATTCTGTACCTGTTGTTTCGTTTTTTAGGGTATTACATTAAGCTTGACTCCCTACAAGCTTGGCTTTAACCAAATTAGATTTTTATACATTTACTTTGCTTTTGTTTATAAAAAGTAACATTTTAACCATCGTTTTGGCGCCTAAGGCCCAGGGTACTATGCAGTTTAATTTCGATTATATTTGGAAAGCCAGGTCAGGTATTGGGATGAACCTTTATGTCATCCCAGAAGGATGTGTTTACAATGGTCTGCCGAGGTCACAATCCGGAAGAGGCCGTAGTTTCTAAGGAAATGATGAAAGACTGAGAAAAAAAATACAGCGTAGTTCCTGGGCGCCTACTGCGCCCACTCGAGCCACATTTTGCTGCAGTACGTTGCTATTATTTAGTTTTCTTTCGTAGAATTCATTGACAAATATTCACGTCTAGCATTACATATTTTGTTGCATAAGTACTTATTTTTATAGTTTTTCATAACTCTTTTGAGAAATTACAGTTTTGATACAGGAGTAAAAAAGTGTATAAATTGAATAATGTTTCGTCTTATTTTAGAGTACCATATATGTGACTTAAATGTAGTGCCGGAAGACGATATTGCATAATCGTCGAATGCATCGGAATTTGAAGTTAACGAAGAGGCAACAATAAGCGAATTACCAAGTCATAAGAGAACACGCTGTGACCATACAAAGAAACTAAACAAGAGTGTGAAACTCAATATTGCTGTATAAAGGCAGTAAATATTTGTGTTTGCGATTATATATTAAAATAATGTGCCAAGAATGTTTTGATGAATCTTCAAAAAAGGTTCGGCAGACAAAGAATAATTTACTGTTTTAATAAAAATTATAATTACCTACTTTATAATAATATATGTATCTCAAAATCAAATTAAAATTTAATAATATAAATATCTGATTGTATTTTTAATAATTGCTTGAGCGGTTGATTTTTCAGGTCTCGAAGTGATGTTTGGTTTCTAAAACAGCGTTTCAGTATTTTAGAAGTTATAAAATATCAAAATTTGTTTAATATTAAACTCAAAATTTTTATTTTTGTAGAATTTTATTAAAATATTTGTATTACAGTTTAAAGTAATGAAGACTTTCATTGTATATGTGAATTGTGTATATAAGAGTACAAAAATATATAATGAAATTACCTGAAGGTAAATTGATATTAATTGGTTCATAATACTGTTCAGAAACGTAAGAGTCAAACCAGTACAGTAGATATGCTGGGCCTAGCGCGCCTAACAATGTTACAATATGAAGGGCACCTAACGGACGGTTGATAAATTACGCCAGGAAGTCTGAAATACGTTGTTTCAATTAAATAAAATCTTTGCCTGTAGTTGTTCATAAGTTTATTGGATTTTATTATTGTTAAAATCAGACGTTAAGTGATTTATAATAAACTATGAAAATGCGGTAGTAATAAAACTAAATGCGCTGAGTTTAAAGTAAAAATCATATCAAGTATAATTTTTTGTTTATCCCGCAAAAACTGTGGAGTCTCTGTTGGTGTTGGATTGTCTCCGGCAACCGGATAGTAATGAAGAACGGTTAGGCATGTCCGCGGCAGCCTATTACTTTATCGTTTGCAGCTACCTTGTCGTATTGTATATTAATGCAGGCTGGCTGTGCAATTTCTCGGAGAGCCGGGAGCCGTTCTCCTTGAGACCTTTCACTTGTAATGAGTGTGTTCAACATTGATGTGGCTCGGTCGGGCACGTCACCGGGATCGCTCAATCATTCACGAGCTCTCCTTCGCCATTCCCAACTCTGCAAACAAAGCACCTCTCGGCCGAGAGCGTAAATTACGCTATAACTTTCAGCACTGCCAACTGCGCAAGCCTACTTTCAAACGTTTTTTTTCTTTAAAGTCAGGGAGGAGGGCTTCGAAAAGTGAAACTTTACCGCGGATGTTAAAAGAGCTTTGATTTCATTTGAATGTTGACACCACATAAAGTTAATTAAGTTGGCTGTTTACGCAACCATTTTCCTGAGATTTCAACACTTAAATAACTTTTATAATTCGCTGACTTTCAGATTATCAAAAGTATTATCCTAGAAATATTTTTAGTTGATGTATGCAGTAAAATTGAATTTACACATCTGAAATGAAGATCGCGTTCGTATTAATTCATTCATGACTTAACTTTACTGTTATTTTCATTGCATTATATATAAATATATATAATTACCAGAGATACTAGGGGATTGTTATTAAGTTAAAGTTTTCTTATTTTTTGAAACGTTCGTAATACAACATACAATACATTGAACTAAGTTAGATATTGTAAATTTAATCTATTTTACTAGGGCTGTAAGACGTGTTTATACGCATAGCAGAGCGAGATATCATTGCATTTTGTTTATTACTTTTCATCATCCTCCCCTAGTATCCTGGTTGACCGGCAATTCTGGATTCAACGCTAAGGCATTGTGAAACAGGCAGCTCTGATGTGATGTCGTTTCCTTGTGATACTTGCAGCCAGAACGACTCTTCTCTCGGACTTGAAGCCAGCCAGTCCGACTTTCCGCTTGTGCTAGCTCCTCTCTGGCCTTTCACCTCCAACTCTCTTTTCCGAATGCCTATTTAGAGGTCCTCTTTACCTCGAACCCACCTCTTTTAAAATCCTCATTGGTCTCACCGCTTTCTCTATCTTCCCCAGGTCCTCCAATGGGGTTGGCGTCCCTACCCTACCTCTCCAATTCAAAATTTGGGAGGGGTCACCCTTAGCCATGTTTTGGGTAAACCACCTTGTTAACTTGGCTGACCTGGGTTTTTCGGCGGGCCGAAAATAACTTTCAAGGCAGGTGTGCGCCTATCAGGCTTCAAGTTTTATGACTTTGTTTGTCCTGCTGGGCTTAACCCATAAGGGTGCCTCGCGAATATCTCAGGAATTGTACTCTAAGGAAACTTCGTACAGAATGCTAATATTATAAATTAATTTAGATAAATAAAATAAAATATACGGCGAAAAATGTATACGCATCACAATACGTTACTTGTATTGCGCAAGTCTTTCGGGCAGAGTTACAGAATAGGTGTGGTCAAATTACCTTGACTTGGCCAATTTAATTTCGTGTAACATACGGGTGCAGAAATACAGGGGAACAAAGACCTTCACTGTCTCCTCAGCCTGTTATTACATGATGGGGTTCTTGGTATATAGCTCCTGAGTATTACTGCACCAACTACACACAAACAAAAAGTACTTCTGTGAAATTGATAGTGATGAATGAAGTGCTATATGTATTTACAGAAAGCTTGTCCGGAAACTTGGCATACATCAACGTCAACTTATCAGAGGTATCAAAAGCCAACACACCACTGGAAGATGCCTGTACTCTGCTATATGACGCTTTGTAGATTGTCAAACATGTACACTGTGATTTTCTCGTGGTCATGTGGTTGACAAAATTAGCATCAAATTAGGAAGTGGTTTCTGTCGGAATACTGGATATTTTAGCATGTTCAAAATTAATGACATCATTTTTGGGAATGCTACAACATTTGAAGACAATAAGTCAACGTTTCCCAGCAGTGACGCTCCTGTGATGCGGAGAGAACCTTTACCAGGTACAAAACTATCCTCAGCGACTTAAAGGATGGAAAACCATGAAAGTTCTCCTTATAATCCTGTGCAACTTCTCAGAAACTGAAGACTGAGCGAACTTAAGAACATTTTCGAATTAGTAAGCAGTTTTAAAACCAAGGATTTATTCTTTGGGAAAGCTTTATTCCACTGTAGTATGTTTTTTCCTTTTCGGAAACATGCATTTTTTAGTATCAATAGCTAATAATAGCAAGTACCATTCTCGTAATTTGTTCTATAATTAATTTTGAACTTTTGTGGCACAAAATATCAACATTAATTAAACGTCTATAAAATTATAATTAATTACTTAAGTTCATACTTATATTAGTTTTAGGTCATAAGTGCTTATATATTTCTCTGATTTTTAGATCATTTCTGGGCCTTACTAATTACCCTCACGTTCTCGAGGGCTTTAATATCCTCTTATGAAAAGAAAACATTTCCGTGTATGCATTACGTGATCATGCTCTGTGAAACCAGATGATATTTTTCAGTTTAATGTACTGTATAAGAAATAACATCTGTGTTTACGTTAGCTGCCATTTAAGGCACCTGCTATTCAAATATTAGAAAAGAAACTCTGAGTTTAGCTACTTAATTTCTATTAAAAATGTTTACTATATAATTCGTATCAATTCAATTAATATATTGTGAGTTTTCTCCGTTTTTTCCGAGAAAAATAGAAGTCCTGCTCAGTATTTTAGGGACTGAATCTGCATAAGCAATTATTCTAGACCCTGATATAATGTAACTGGATTACAAGTATTTTTTTATTTTATGTCGCATTCAAATCTTACTCAAGAGTGCAAGAGTGACAGTTACATGGTATACATGTATTTTATATACTTTTTATAGATTCTATGAAACTATAGAATGTCTGAATTTTAATAATTGAAACTAATGATAGTTCTAAATATCTTTCTTTTTCAGTTCGGGCCACATACATAAGGTTTTATAATGCGGGGCTTCATTGTCTTTGCCTTTCATATCATGTAGGATCAAGAAATAAATTCATTTGTGTCTGGATATCAACGAAGAAAATTATTATACTGAAAGAGGATAGGTGAATTTTCGTGACGGAAGAAACATAGAAACACTGGATAGAAGCCTTCGCAGCCAGTTCTGCATTTATTTATGTCTCTAAGCGTTCGGCAGTCAACTTTGGCGACGGTCAGACTGATCATTGTGACGCAACCTGGACAGGCGTTTCTAGGCTTGTGTTCCGAGATATATTTTCTTACTTAAACAGTAGCAGAAAAATTATTAGCAAGAACAACAGGAGAGCAGATGGGAAGCCAATTCTAAAGAAGAAAAGGAGGAAAGATGGAAGGAATATCTAGAAGAGCTGTATCACGGCGGAAATTATATACCCATTACGAAGAGGACTGGAGCTGATAGATTCGAAGAACACAGCATAATTTGTTTAATATCCCATGAGTGCAGAAAATTAACGAAAATAGTATATCGGTAGATGAAAGGTCAAATAAAATGCTAGTTAGGAGGAGATCAATTTAGTTTTAGGGTAAATGTAGGGACAAATAAAGTAATATTGGTACAATAAATAAAAACAGGCCGACGTTCATGGCATTTGTAGATTTAGAAAAAATCTTTGAAAATGTAACTGGAAAACGTTACTAAGGATTTTGAAGAGCACAGGAATAAAATATCTAGAAAGAAGATTTATACATAACCTCTACAGAAGGCAGAATTGGAGATCAAGAAAAGTAAGAAGAAATCAAGAGTAGAGTAAGGCAAGCATGATGTCTGTCGCCCATGATGTTTAACTTATATATGGAACAGAAGGTAAAGAAAATTAAACGTAATATGGGAATGGAATCATACAGTAAGGAGAAGAAATAAAAACCTTACGCTTTTCCGACGATATTGTAGTATTGGGGAGTCAGAAGAAGACTTGGAAACCATAATAAATGGCACGAACGGCTGGAGAAAGAGTTCAATTTGAGGATAAATAGCGGGAAAACCAAGGTAATGGAGTGTAGTATGGTTAACAGTGCAATAACAAAGGATGTTGGATTGGAAAGGGACATTTAGAAGGAAGTGAAGGAATTTTTCTACTTGGGTAGAGTAATAATTATGGATGGTAGAAGTTAGTAGACATAAATAGAAGGATAGCACAGGCAAGGAAGGCTTTCGTAAAAAAGTGGAATTTACTTACGGGTAATATGTGTGAATATTAAGGAATCGTTGCTGAAATGTGGCGTTATATGGGTGCGAAGCGTGGACGATAGGAGTTTCAGAAAGGAAAAGAATAGAAATATTTGGATTGTGGTGCTATATGAGAATTATTAAAATCAGATGGGTGGATATAATCACTAAGCAGGAAGTTCTTAACAGAATAGGGGAAGAGCGAACAATATGAAGGACGCTGACCAAGGGAAGGGATAGATTAATGGGCCACGTATTAAGATATGACGGTCTTGTAAAATTAGCATTAGATGAAGTGCGTGGGTTAAGAACAAAAGAGGGAGGCCAAGGATAGAAAATGCTAAGCAGAGCATGTGGGCTATGGTAGTTATGCGGAATTGAAAAGCTTGAATAAGGAAGGTTAGCATGGTATGTTGCCTCAGATCAGTCAAATGACTGAATACCACTACAACAACTTGTACAGTGACTAAATTAATTCTTGTTTTCATCAAAATACGACCGTGATATACTATTACCTTTGGTTTCAACTATTTGAAGCATAAAATCGTTTTATACATTTACTAGTGCATATATTTTTACGATCAATATAATTTCATTAATGTAAAGTAAAACATGAACAGCAGTTTTTTTAGTTTGTAATACCTACAAAGACTTTCTGAAATTTATGGGAAAAGTATGTAGTATGGATGCCCTCTTTTGTTTCTTTTAGTCAATCTGAAAATAGAGCGAACTCTGGTTCCTGTAAAGTAAGAACGTTACTTTCGCGCTGACTCAATGGCGTGGAACGGGTAGTTTCTAAGTTGTTCTGGGTTTGATGGACTGTAATTCTCTGTCGGTCGTGTCTTCGTCTGTACGGCGGCTCCCTGCTGATTTAGCAAGGCAGTCGGCGATATATATTGCCACAGATATAGGTCGTTACATTTTATGCTCTCTCCTTTTTGCGATATCTCTGCTAGCACCGCATGTGCTTTATGCACGCAATAACAGCCGCAGAACAGGCAGTGTGATGTGTGAGCTACTGTAATTACACCTGGCTACAGATCCTCTCCTCCATATGCGAACGTCTGTTGCTCTACAAGACACTTGAGACGAGAAACGGATATTTAATATACAAATGTAGGACCATTTGAAAATACATCACATATCCTAATTAGGGAATTGGCACTGTCGAAGTTGTAAGTGCATACCTGACCTCCATTTTTGCAGTAACGTGATTAAGTTTCTGACAATATTGCTTAAGTATACCCGTAATCGTATTTATTTGATTGGTTGAAATAAACTGCAAACGTGAAAAAGAATGTAGACTTCGAAGAGTTGATTATAGAATCATTGACATTGAAGAAGTGAGTAATTAAGTGTTGTTATGCACCAGCCAGAATTGACGGTTACGTAATTATATTTTTGTATTGTTGAAAGATACAGGACTCGTCCCCAAATCGTCAGTTAGGAATTTTGTTATGCCCTGGCAAAATTAGAATTTTTAGTAGTTTATTACCCATTGATCCAGCCGCAGGTTTTGAAATTAGTCAGGAGTAAAAAATGCCTGTGGATTTTGAGGAAGATATATATGCGGAACTAGATTTTAGTCTGCAATCGGATTTTTCTATTAGAGATAACCATATTATAACTATCACGAATATTACGAACTGCTGCTACTTTTATTAAGACGGACTGGAATTGTGTTAGCATTAGTTATTCTGAGAATTGAGGACTTTAACTCAATGCTTCCGTTCCAAGTCTGAACCTGTTTTTCTGAACATTGCTAGACCATTTAGGTGGCTTCATTATTTTTTGATGAAAGCTTTGTGGCACAATGACGAAAGCAGACGGATTAATAATAACAAGACTTTATTTAGTGAAGAAATGCTACCCACTAATCCATTTGTTTTTCCTAAACTTAAATGTTTAAATAAGCTATCCTTAAATTTTGAATAGTCTTACATTCCCTAATTACTACTGGTAACTCGTTAAATTCTTTTAAACCTTTAATAAATATTTTGTTTTGTTTTAAATATAACCTAGCCCTATTAATATCTAATTCTTCTTTACTTCTAGCATTGTATTGGTTTCTATCATATATGTTATGTACTATAAGAAGCTAAGTAATTTTTGAAATATGACTGTAACAAATTATATCGTGGTATGAAAATTTAAAAATTCCTTGGCACAAAGCCAATTCACTTCGCTTAAGATTACTGCGACACTTTTATTCTTACAAAAATAATTCTTAATGCCCTACTATGCAACTTAATTAGTCTGTCCCTACATTTATTAAATATCCCATACAGCACAGTACGACAATAATTAAAAAGTGGAAATATAATACAATTCTAAATTACAATTTTACCTTCCTTAGTTAAAAACTTAGAAACGAAAATGTTCTCACACTGAACTATTTGGCGTAAGTTTCTTTTGAAACGTTTCGGCATTATTTTCATGTCGTGGAGGAAGACGTTGAAGCCAGTACCCCCCGGTGCTGTGTCGTCCTCTGATGGCCTTTGAGCTCCCAGATCGCTGGAGTCAGCAACTAATTGTTAATGTGATGTTTCCATGACACATGGTGGAGGCGGACTGCAGGCTTCCCCTTGAATCACCTTACAGCATAGTATTTCTTCCCAGGAGAGTTTTTACAGGCCCTGGACTTGACTCTGGAGTGAAACCCTCTCTCCTCCACTTCTCTGCACGAACTGTTTGGAGATTATAGACGCAGATCATCCACTCTCCAGAAAGAATTCCTCGCTTATCTGACTGTTCTTTTGCCACCTTTTTCGACACCACATCATTTTCTGTTCCAATCTTGTACAACAATCACAGTTTATAATTGTGGAAATAACACGCCCCCAATTTCTCGCGAATTTAGTGAATCCTCGCCATTTTGTCACTTAGCGTGGAGAAATATTTATGCGGGGGCACGTCCTTCCAGGTCTACGAAAAACGTCGCACCTCTTTGTCATCGCAGATTTCACACTTATTGTGCTAAAGGCCCAAAACTCCCTCAGGCCAACGTTCCTATGTTATTTTGCCTATCCCCTCGGTGCATTCAGCCTAGCTTTCCATGCTGTCAACCGGTTACTAAAAAAATCTATATACATTAATAACTACTTATTTATAATATCTACTACACGTGGTTTACTATTAGTTTTGGTGTATTACACGGTGAGACAGATTAAAATCTAGGGTTATTCATCATTATCATCCAAATTAAAAAATTCCTTGAAGAAATGAATCAATAATTATTTGATTTTTATTAATTAGTTACATAGTTTCCTACGTCTTCTATATTGAATTAATATTAAATTTAAAAATTGTGTATGACAGTGACGTGAACCATCATTTTCGAATTTTTTTACCACGAAATTAATTTTTGTATCGTTTACGGTATTTGGTATTTTCTATTACGCGATTTTAATAAATATATTGTAATTACAATAAAATTTTTACATTTGTCATTAACAACGCTATTGGGTTATTTCTTCTTCACTTTGTCTCCATTCATAAGAAAAGTAATAACTAGTTTTGGCTCTTTTTGCCATTCTCTAATAAAAACTGAAAACAGATAAATCGCTTGATTATGTACAATACGTTTTTGTCATATAATCAAAATTTAATTTATTGCAACAATTTTACCTTGTTGTTAACAGAATGAAACCCATATTAAATTCAGTACGATCAACTGTAATTATCCCATTACTGGCGTTGTGGCATGAATATTTAACGAAAAGATAATTCTTTGTCCAATTAATTTAATGTTTAATAATTAAATACAGTTACCTAATTGATGTTATGTAAAATTAATACGAGCATCAAAGCTATTAGATAGGATTTAGGTATGGATGCTAAAATCAGGAGAATAAACAAGTCATGAATCAAATATAACCTTTAAAGTATTACTTCCAACTCCTTCTGATGCTTAAAACCGTTTCAAAGGAAATTATTCTTCTAAGTTACGTATCTATAAATGTTAAATTACTATACGATGCAATGAGATAAATTCGTCACATTTGTGTGGTATAGTTAGCAACAACATTGCAGAAATTTTGATTCTAGAGCCAAGGTACCGCATTCCGATCATTACTTTTAAATGTGGCCTTTTCCAGTTTTTAGTATATCTGTTTTGTATTGCGAAGTTACATTTTGTGCTATTTCGCAAATTTATGTATTCATGATTGCCCAAATAGTATTTAGCCGTGCTTTTCCCAACGTGATCCACAAAATATGCTTACCGTGATGCCAACGAAGGGCTCAGTTGATTGCTATAAGCATTAAAATGATAGATACATGTAAGTGTTCTCTCATCTAAAAATTTCTGATACAAACTATTCCTTGTTGTCAAACCAGTCGAAACTAAAAAGTTGAAACATCACGGATGACACAAAAGCGACTCTGGAGTGAATCAATGAAATTCATAATATTTACAAAGAAAAATTACTTTCACCTTGAATTGACAAAATTCACTAATCTATTGCGCTTCCTTCACAATACGCGGACATTATCAGATTTATCAACAAATAAAATAAAATAACAATATAACTACAGCCTACTACGCAATTATATTGCGAATTTTCCATGTCAGTTGCAACAAATCAAAAAATTATATTTTTGAAAAATAAGTTTTTTGAAAATAGCCAGAATTTTGGAGAAAGAAATATGTAATAAGGCAGTAGTAACCCTCAAACGTTTTAGGTGTTAAAAGAGAGGTAGAGAGAAGAGTATTAGTTATTATATATATATGTATATACATATATATATATACTTTTTATAATATCTTAAAACCAATTCTAAGAGCAATTCCACAACCAAATTCTGACTCACCACTACATCATTTAAATCTAAACATAATATTGATAATGTAAAAATATTACATAAACAAAATGATATTATTAAAAGGAAGATTTTATAATCTATATACATTTTTAAAAATGACAATGGTATTAATTCCAGAAAGGAAAGTGAAGATACATCATTAGACTTAAGTTTTAGATTAGATCAAAAATTTTACAGTTCTAACAAGTTTTGTTTTGGATTTTCACTTATCAAAGCTTGTTCTATGAGATTCGATAAATCGATTCTAATTGTAACAATTAACATTATAGCGCAGTAGGACCCCTCTCCAATAATATTCGAATTTTTGTTTTTAAGGATATAAGAATCCGGCATTCGAATTGGTGACAGATACGTAAGAAGTGTTTTTTTCGGTGTCAGGCTGGCGGACGGGGGACATGCCTGTCTGCAGAGTTATAATACTAAGATTGTTTAGCTGAAGGAACATTCACCCTTCAAAATTTCTGAAGGATACTGTTCCCTGTGTCATTGAAAATTTCCCGTGCTTGACGAAGGACTCATGTGGATTGTTGCAACAAACATCACGTGGGATAGCGTCATCCCTTGTAGAAGGGATATACGAGTTGAGCTGGGAGGTGAGAATACGGAAAATATTGAGAATGGTTCTAGACGTTGAGAGGGCGAGCTGGAAGAAAGGAGATCTGAACAGGACGTGGAAGGGAGTAGAAAGCTGAGAGTAGAAAGGATGTTGAAAGGGAGGAGGAAGCTGGAGAGAGCAATAAGAGTTGAAAGCGAGTTGTGAATTGTTGTTCATTAGTAAGAAAATATTGAGAACAAGGAAAGCCAAAGGGAAAAAGTAGGAAAAATGGGTTTTCCTCAATTACCGGCAGTACCAGTTTCATACCACTTTTCAACCCGAAGGAAGAAGAAAGGCCCCGTCGCCTAGTAACCTGCATCAAGACTCAACAGATTCGTCAAGAGAACGAAATCTCTGCTGCTTGTGGTTACTCCAACGAGCAATTATTGAAAAATATTCCCCTTGAGTTAATTAATTTATTTGCAATAGCGCGCTGGACCCCCTTTTTAAAGTGATTTTTTTATAATTTAAATTATCATATTATAACCTAAAGCAAGTAATTTCATTAAATAATAAAAATAAAAATACTCCTATATAACTTACATCTTCACTTTTGACTATTTAAATTACACCGCGGCTAAATTTTAACTCAAGTTCTGGACTCATTGAAAGTTTTTTCAATACCAATTTCGACGACTCGTGGCTGTATGTTGCTGACTGTTTGGCTAGCACACGGGCGAAATACTTGTTGAACTTCTGGAACTCCGAAGTTCGGTAAATGACCTGTGTAGGCCAGCACAAGCTGGAATCATGTACATTCAACGAAGCATTTAGAAATTAATTATTACACAAATTTATTAATTGACAACTGAGGATGACTATGGCATATGCCGAAAGTTCCTTCACAATTGAATAAAAGTTTGCAAACAAAATTAATATATATAGTTTTGATTCATTTAATGGTGTAACTAATTAAAAACTGTGTTTTTTCGTCATTATCACCTACTGGAATTTTTGTCAGTAAATGATATTAATAAAACAATCATACTAATAAGATTCGGGTGTGTGCATTGTAGTGTTAAAAGATATATTAAATTTTTTGTTAATAAAGTACAGGCTTTCTATATCTATACTACTTTTATTGTGGTATTATATATAATAGGAAAAAATTAACGGTTCCAGTTTATATGTTGTTCTTTAGATAAAACTAAATAAAATCCTTAAATATTTCTTTGAAGTGAAAAGTGCGTCACACATCCTGATCGGCAAGTAGGTCGTTGACATTGCTAACTCAAACGAGTCTGTCATTTAGTAAGATTTCCTCGGGTGTAAATATTATACGTCAGTTAATACGAAAGGAAAAACTATTAAAATTCGTTGGCGGGCATTCGGCTCACGTATGCGGTTGCGATCTCGTATTCAGGCTGTGGCTCTGTACTAAATGTTTTAACGAATCCCACAAATAAAACCTTGCAACGCGGGGCTCTTGAGGTTACGGAAACAAAACACGTGCCGAATATCAACGCATCTGCAACACGGCATCCTTTCCCCATCTGCATGATACGTGTCATAGCGACCAATCGCGTTCGTCTTCCTGCAAATCTTAATTCCTCTTCATTTCGGAAACAAATGGAATTCTTGAATAAATCCCTCAAATTAGACCAAAATGCGTTCTACTGATTTATTTACAGAGACAGCGTGACCCCTTTTCATAATTACATTAATTTTGATCTGAAACAGATTTTAATCAAATTTGCAACCTTTCTCCTGTACTATGCGAGTTATTTATGTAAATAACTCTGTGTCGCGAACATTGCAAGAGAATGTCAACAAACCAATAAGGGTTTACTGCAAATTAATTATTTCAATAACTCTACATATAAATATAGGAAACGTTTAAATAAAAATAATTTGTAGTCGGTTCAAATGTATGGCCGTCATTTAAAACTTTTAACATATGAAAGCGTTTGATAATGTGAACTGGAACACACTATTTAGGATTTTGACGAACACTGGAATAAAATATCGAAAAAGAAGGTTTATACATAACCTCTACGGGAGGCGGTCAGCAATAATTACAATTGAATTGAAAATCAAGAAAAGAAAGCAGAAAGCAAGAAAGTAGTAAAAGAAGGATGCAGTCTGTCGCCCATGCTGTTTAGCTTATATATAGAACAGGCGATGAAGAAAGTTAAAACGGAATGTGGAAAAGGAATCATACTGCAAGGAGGAGAAATAAAATAAGCTACGCTTTGCCGACGATATTGTAGTATTCGGGGAATTAGTAGAAGACTTGAAAAACATAATAAATGGCACGAACGTGATCATGGAGAAAGAGTTCAATATGACGATTATTATGTAATGCATGGCAAATAGTGGAATAACAAAGGGGAAGGGATATTGACATAAAGAGAAGGATAGTACCGGCAAGGAAGGTTTTCGCGAACAAGAGGATTTTACTTACGGGTAATATAAATGTGAATATTAGGAAATTGTTATTAAAATGTTCGTATTTAACGTGGCTTTATATGGGTGTGAAACGTGAACGATAGGAGTTGCGGAAAGGAAAGGAATATAAGCCTTTAAAATGTGGTGTTATAGAAGAATGTTGAAAATCAAATGGGTGGATAGAATCACAAACGAGGAATTTCTAAACAGAATATGGGAAAAGCGAACAATTTGGAGAACGCTGACTAACAGAAGAGATAGATTAATAGGCCACGTTTTAAGACAGGACGGTCTTGTAAAATTAATATTAGGAGGAAGTTTGTGAGTTAAGGACAGACGAGGGAGGCCAAGGATGGAATACGCTTAGCAGATTAGAGAGTATGTGGGTTGAGCTAATTATAAGGAAATGAAAAGGCTTGTGCAAGATAGGTTAGCATGGAGGGTTGCATCAGACCAGTCTTAGGACTGAATATCACAAAAACAACGTGTTTTAGAGGGAAGATTGTGGGGTACGAACAGAAGAGGGAGGCCAAGGATGGAATACAGTAAACATAAGCAGGTTTGGGAGGATATGTTCGTTATTTTGAAATGAAAAAGCACGCACAAAATGCATGGAGGGTTGCATCAGACAGTCTTAGGACTGCATACGACGGCAACAACACAGTATAGGATAATTTATTTAATTAAAATAGCCATACAATTTTTAACATAGGATGCAGAGTTATTATCTCCTACTTTGTTTTGTGTAGCAACATATCAGTGTTCAAGTCAAAACTAGGGGAGACACGGAGAGGGAAATGCTGCGACCCCACAGACAACTCCTCTCATGCTATTGAGAGAGGCGTGAGAATAGTTCTCAATAGCCGGCCTACCTTATGCAGGTTTATTCTAGGTTTTTCCTTGCATTTCTTTTAGGTGAATCATCGGGTAGGATCCATAGATTCTAGTCCGGGGGCCCCTAGTCTACACTCCACATCCCCACTTTTTAATTCCTTTGTTATGCTATTAAAGGGAAGTTGCCTGTTTCAAAATCACCCTCATGTAGCCTGTTATTCAAAAAATAAATTGGGTGACATGTATGGCCGCACTGTTTACACTGAGACAGAGACAGCGTCAATGAGGATAATATACTG
The DNA here is from genome assembly GCA_034510155.1 of Eucriotettix oculatus. Classification (NCBI taxonomy): domain Eukaryota; kingdom Metazoa; phylum Arthropoda; class Insecta; order Orthoptera; family Tetrigidae; genus Eucriotettix; species Eucriotettix oculatus. The sequence goes on along the minus strand of CM067378.1, from coordinate 13,897,323 downwards.
AGTACAAATGCCATTTCTCGTGATTAACTAAACGTTTTACGTGCGATTTATCTCAAGATGTTTAACTGTACACACTTTATAGACATATAGAATTTTGCACAGAACTTATACAAATGCGTATGGAAAATACGGACTAAATAGGTGATAAAAAATTACTTTTTAACTTGCAAGTACCATCGCAACAACATGAATATTGTCCTGAATATTTTAATTTCTAATCAGTACACTATAAATTTTATTAATAACACATAAACATTACATTAAAAATTTAATTCCCTACCACTACTGGCTCTAAATAACACCACTCCAAGTTTTTCCTTGTTCTCCTTCATTACAAGTTTTTATGTCACCAATTCGTCCAATTTTTTAAAAAGAATATTACATATATAACACTTAAAGATGTACTAATAGAATTTCATTCTTGATAAAGAAAACCAGATGGATTTATTTGTCACTAAAAGAAAAATGCGTAAAGATTTCAATTTATGTCGTTCTGATAAACAATTTTACACATTGGGCAAGCAAAGAGGACACAAATAATGTTGTGTGCTTCCCATAAAAACTTCAATGCATGACGTTTCTATTGAGTTCTCACTTCTAATTTGTATTGCATGGATCGATTCTTTAACTGGATATGATGTCAAAAGATTCGTGCGTCATACGTCAGTATTTTTAACAGTGTCAGGCTGCATGAGCGTATCGAATAAATGACAACTTCCCTTGTCAAGGCCGAGGTCCTTTATGGGCTTCAGAGCCAAGGAAAAAGATTAATAAAGTTGTTATTTCCGATTTAATACTGAATTACGTCCAAGTAGACAATATTCGTGATTTCTTCAAGACGTTATAACAACGAAATAGACAATTTGTGAGCTTTACTCATAGTAGAATAAACAGGAATAGAAACATTTTGAGACGAAGTAAAATCACCGTATATAAATCATTAAATCTGTTATGGTAAATGTAAAAAAAATCATGAAAATACTGACTCGGGGCAGAACAAGCAGTAAGCGTTTCGTGAAAGTTGACAAAATTATTTTCAATAATACAGTGATCACTCGTTATCAACTTCAATTTATTTAGTATTAACTAAGAATATTTGGTCACATAAAATTTTTTAAACATTCAGTAAAAATATGTGTAGTTCCTTAATAATATCTGGAGAGTAAAATAAATTCTGGACATTTTTTTCTCTGAAGATCGCGGTCAAGGCACCGGTTTGAGAGTTGTTCAAAATTTAAGGGAGAGGTCGTTATCACTGTTTACTGATCATTGTTTGTAAACCCTTGAAACTTGGATTAGTCTTGCAAATGCTATGAATCGCGGGGGTGGCTACAAGGATGTAACACAAAGACTACCTGTTAAGGAGGCACTATTAAAGAATTATTTACCACCGAAGAAACAATTTTTTTAATAGGTGTGGCTATAAAATAACGATACTATTGCTGTAAAGAATTTAATTCTGCATTAATAGATATAGTTATTATCACATTCATTCAATATATACACCTTGTTTATCTCTTCAACGCTCCGAGAGAATTTTCCTTTGTTCCACACAGTGGTTGCAGTTTTCTTCTGCGAACTGCAAGACGTGTGCAGATTTTTCTTTCACAGCAATAACGACAGAAATATTGGTACTTTCCATGCAGATTTGACCTGGTGAAACAAATAAAAGTCCCGTAGTGCTAGTTCAGGCGAATAAGGCATATTGGCAAACACTGGATTGTTGTACTTGGCTGCAAACATCTTGACAGATAATGCACAATGACGCGGCGCGTTTTCTTAAAGGAAAAACCATGACTGTGTAGCGCAGAGAATCACCAAGTAATTATTTGGCGTGATAATTATAATTATATATTGTAACGCTTCCCTCCCCTTTGAATCATTTCACGTCGTAATGCAGGCCCGGGTGCCACTGCATACGCAGAATTAATATATAATTCTCTATAATAAAACAAACGGCAATCGCGAACCGCGAGATTCTGAGGGAGATGACCAGCGTCGAGCCAAGACACGCGAGGTTGAGTCCAGCACGAGACTCAGGGGTCTTGGCTTTAATGAATTAATTAAGGGAGGGATGGTTTATACAATGATCAAAATAGGGGTTAAAATTTTAAAAATTTAAAATAACATTTAATTCCCGGCCAAAGCTCACTCCGACTCTACAATCATTAAACGTTGCTCACATTCATACTCACACTCACTTAAGCTCTAATACTTAATCTAAACCACGAACAATTACAAAGATTAAAAAAATTATTAAATATTAAACTGTTCACCGTCACGTCCGAAATGTTATAGCCGGTCGTGGCAGCCAAGTCACACGCAGTGAAAACAAAGGGAAGGGGAGGGCTTACTGTCTGCAGCCAAATATGTCCACTTTCCGCCTGGGTCCATTCATTTCCAGCTCTTCGGGCTGGTGTCTCTGCTCTCCAAAACTGTTCTCTCCAACAATCACTGTCCTCCTCACCATTCACAGCAATATAATCTCCATCTCCTTTGCTGCCTCAATCTGAAGTCTCATATTCTCCAAAAAAACTACTGTCCACTTTTCAACAAAAATCTCTCAATCCACTTATTTTTTAGTGGGACAAAGGCCCCAAGGGCGGTGCCCCTTGAAAGCACGCACCGCCCGCATGGGGGTCTACCATTTTCTACACCCCCTCTGTCGTGCTGTTAGTACACTAACTGGAACACAAGGATCAGGATTTTGTGTTTGATCCGACCTGAGGGCATAATACCCTTTAATACGGTCGTTCACGGAGAAAAATTGTGAGAGAAACAGAATGAAGAGCGTAGGGTTGAGGGAAAAGTGCCGATAATTTAACCAGTAGGGTTTCCTTACCGGGAAAAAAAATCCTCAGCGATAGTAAGAGGGGTTGAAGGGCACAAGGAGCTACATGCGACAGCAACATGCGATTGGAAATTTTTGGTTGGATATTGTTAGTAGTTGGGGTTGGGTATCATGCATGCCGATCCACTTCTTCTCCGTCACGTCCGTATTGCCGAGCATGTCCTGTAACAATCCGTTAGCAAGAGTGCTAAATAAAATTCGTTTAGACAATCATGGGATGTTGCGTTGGAGGAGGAGGTGTTTGGGGCGTTTGTATCTCGGGTCGCGAGTGTGATCATAGTTGCCCAGACACAAGTCCACTTTATTTATTATTTCCCAGGCACTTCCTGAGGGTTTTCAAATCATATGACCGCAGACCGCTCCCAGGTCAACGACTGTCCAGCTTCAAAATATCTGACCTGCCAACACACAATGACTACCTGAGGATTACTACAACGACCGACGGCGCACCATCTAAGTGACGAACATTATAACAGGCCTGAAGGGCGAATTCACTATATATAAAATATCTTAAAAAAAAGAAATCAACGAACAAGGAATTTTCTTTGTGTTTGCAAGCGAGGACTGTTGGCGACAGAAAGTCGAGGGGACCCGACAGAATGTCTCGCCTGTCATTAAGAAAATTTCCTTCAGACGGAGGTTAATCGCCCTGTAATTTTCCCAGATGATTTACCCCACCACCTGGATGACCCTAAGGGAGAGGGTTTGAAACGCAGAGATGGATTGGGTGAAGTATACCACGTGATAGGCGGTAACACCAAGGGTGGTGGAAAACTGGAGTTGAGCAGGGAGGCGACAAGGAGATGAGAGGGACAGTTCTTGAAATGTGTTCGATGAAGAAGGTTAACAGACACCTCTTGTCAAATGCTTAGTGGAGAAGAGCTAGTGAATCACTAAACTACTTGGAGGAGAAACAGCTATCTGAACGAAATCAACCGCCCGTATATGACAAATTAACCTGGTCATATGCCATCAAGAACGCATGGCCGTAGACTCGTAAGTTGTTTGTGACGCGAAGACGAAGGGTCAACGCTTCAATTTATACCTGTGATGAGGAAACGTCAACAGGACGCAATTGCCGCCTTCGCGCCTACCCACATCCAAGAATATCTGCTCCGGACTACAAGAAGCGACATCCAGGAATGCTCCAGTATGTCACTAAAACAGACGTGTCACTTGTGTGTTATGTGAATCTGCCACTCTGTTCTGCACGTATCCCGCCCACATAAATCCCCTGGAATTATACTCGTATAGTGACAAACTTTGTTTATTTTCTAACACCTGAGTGAGTTCAAAGTAAAGAAATTGTAAAGAGCACGGTTATTTTGTAAATAATTATTAATGTACTTTCATTAACTTATTTTAATAATTAAAATATGGTGCATAAATATTCATTTAAATCCAAGTAAAAAAACATTTAAATATACTCAGATAAACCCCGATATTACACCTTGTTTTTCAACAATGCCGGTCGTTTTTTGCTAATTTTTTTTCGCGGAGTTGAACAAGAACCTCAGGATATTAATGTTAATTAATGGTTTGACGTTCTCGAATAATATTACCGACGATGTCAATAATTTCATCCGTTTTTAACTGGGGCATGAATCAGCTTCACCGACGTCTTGGCCATCTTCAAACCTCTTAAACTCTGACACGTTATATAAATTATTTGCCATGGCCTTCCCTTAATAAAAGATAAGTTTTAGTAGCGCTTTATCAAGTGTCATGTCAAATTTCACAACGATTTGTCACTTTTACTGAGAAACAAAACAACAGCTCTTATAAAAAATGAGGCTGTGGCTGAAGTAACTTGTTTACAGTCGCGGGAGACCCATTACAAAAGGAAACCGATTCGCTCTGCAAATCTGTTGTACTTTTTCTATGAAAACGTAAGTCTAATTGTTTATAAGCACACCTCGTATTTCAATTTTTTTTAAATACTCTATTTCATCATTACTTACGAGACAGCAAAAGGGATGGTGGATTCCAGTGCAACCCAAGTAGATAAAATGACTTTGGCGACCATTGCGCGACAGGTTGCGAGATGTTAAAATATTTAACAACGACAGAAACCAGCGGAGACCAAATCAACAAGCGTTTCCGTAAGCATTTCTGGCGAACCATCAGCAATGGGCGCATGTCTCGTTTCACAAAATACGGTTTTACAATTTGAATGATGAAATTAAAATCAAGAATAATTTCTTCCACTTGGGTAATGAATATTTAATCATTTATAATATGTTGTAATGTTTGTCGGGATTTGGTTTTCTTTATATGATTTCATTTGATTATTAAGATTTTTATTTTACAACAAAACAAGAATACAAATTTAATTTACATTTTTAATTGAATGAAATCTTTCTCCCAGGGTACAATCTCGGGGGGAGATTCAGGTAAATATTTTAGTGGCAATATGCCTTAAAGTTTCTTTGATAATACTTTGTAAAAAAAATTAATGCTTGTATTTTGTCCAGCAATTTTTACTCCTTACCCTCTTTACACTGACAGGTCCCGCAAGACGAGGCAAAAAAGGCTTCTCAGATCCTAAAATTATTTGGTGCTTCTCAATTTTTTACCTGGTTACAATGAGTGTGAGGAGAGAGCACGTTGAAACAGGGGTAAGATGCAACAGCGAAATTTTCACCTAAAGTACCGCATTCTATGCTGCCATTATTACTAGAAATATACACTTTCCGTCCAATAGTTAAACCCGTATTAAATCCTTTCAATGCTGGGCCTAGACAGTGTTTTGGCAGAGTATTCCGTTAATGTAATATAGACGGTCAATACTCGGTTCAGTAACGAGTGTTTCGGCCGCCACAGTAGTTAACAAAATAGTCTTCTTACTTTAGCGTGTATAAATACTTGAATTATATTGACATAGACACCTATCCTACATGTCGGAATTAAGCGTTTCTTGCTATATGTAAGAAATTCTTACACTAACTTTCAGTTAAATCTCAAATTTGAAATTCATACTGTAGTTTTCTACTATAAAGACCTATAAAATGTAAAACTTTCAGATTTTTATCTGCATTCCACAACAGAGATTTGTAATTCAAACTTTGAGAAATACCGTCGTAAAAGGATGTAATTTGTAATGATACGTAACGTAGTCCTCGAGAAAGTCTTCAATATGAGGATTAATAGAGGCAAAACCAAGGTAATGGAGTGTAGTGTGCGAAACAGTGGAATAACAAAGGGTGTTAGATTGGGAAGGGATATTTTGAGGAAAGTTAAGGAATTCTACTACTTGGGAAGCAGAATAACTAGGGATGTAGAAGTATTGCAAAAATAAGGAGTAGGATAGCACAGGCAAGGAAGACTTTCGCTAAAAAGAGAGATTAACTTACGGGTAATATAAGTGTGAATATTAGGAAATCGTTGCTGAAAATGTTCCTATGGAGCGTGGTGTTATATGGGTGGGAAACGTGGACGATAGGAGTTATGGAAAGGAAAATAAAGCCTATGAAATGTGGTGCTAGAGGCGAATGCTGAAAATCAGATGGGTGGATAGAATCACAAAGGAGGAAGTTCCTAACAGAATGGGGGAAAAGCGAACAATTTGGAGAACGCTGACTAAGAGAAGAGATAGATTAATAGGCCACGTTTTAAGACAGGACGGTCTTGTAAAATTAGTATTAGGGGGAAGTGTGTGGGTTAAGGACAGACGAGGGAGGCCAAGGCTGGAATTCGCTTAGCAGATTAGAGAGGATGTGGGTTGAGCTAATTATAAGGAAATGAAGAGGCTTGTGCAAGATAGGTTAGCATGGAGGGTTGCAACAGACCAGTCTTAGGACTGAATATCACAAAAACAACGTATAAAAGCACGAAAAATATTGGGGATCTTAAACTGTTTCTTCTTCAAGAAATAAGCCAGAGGTTCAATTTGTGGCCTGAATGTATTAAATACGATACTGTTTATTTGAAAAGAATACGACTACACAGTCCTGGATAGTTTAGAAAAACATAGATACCTGCAAACGCGAAAAACGGCGTGCGCCCTACAACAAAAGTATCGGTCATTTTTGAACCAGACACAATATAAATGAAACAAAATTAGTTTAGAACTGCCAAATGGAATGCGCCAACAAAATAGTAACGTTTTCTGAGAAGATGCGACAGTCAATTTCCTTTTTTCTGGACCACTTGGCAAGGATTGACCCCTCTGATAGACTTGAATGCGACTTGTAACTTTGTTTTCTATTTTTTTTAATGATTCACTTTGGTATTCATTTCTGCCTTAATCAGGTCGTAAGTCTTGAAATAATTTTCAAATTATTTAATAAATACTAAAAGTTTAAAACAACCCATATTGAAATTAATCAATCAGCATTATAAAATTGTAATTTTGAACTCAACATTTTAATTTACCAATGTTGCTAGTTTATTCAGATTATGAAATTGATAATATTCCAATAGTAGCCGCTTCCCCCATCCAATTATCTTTGGACATTTTGCGTTTTCCCGCAACATTCTGCGGATCCTGCGGGACGGGAAAACGCGTTCGCCCCGCTCCCGTCCAAGTGTGGCATCTCGCATTTAAATAAAAGGGTTGTCTGATCCGCAGGTGGCTACCCGCACCCGCGACCCGCTCAAGTGTGTCACTAGCCTAACCAATTATTATCAACCCTCGCACTCTAATCAATCTTAGAGTCGGGCTGAGTATTCGAATCGGTCAGTGAATCACGTATTTGAAACTGTTGCAGGTGCTGTTTTCATTCATCTCTCGGTATGATTTTGTGATAATATTTTCAAAGAAATGTCAAAGGTGTCTAGTCGAATTACATTGACGTCTGTCCAGGTATATAAGAAACATGAATGTCTGAGTGATTTTAAATCTTCAGCGTGAAAATACAACATGTGGAAATCTGCTCATTTTCATGAGTTGAAGAACATAATAGAGCCAACTTTCAACTTCCAGATGTGCAAATATATCTATAGAAATGGAAGAGGGTGAAACAGTTTCTATAAATCCCATAACATTCATTCCGACGGATCTCAATTTTAGCTTTAGACTTCAATATTCACTGAGGTCAACAAGTTACAGTTGTATATTATTGAAGCTATTAATTACTTCTTATACTATTAAATATCAATAAACAAATAATAAATTTATATTTTGGACTAAAGATAAAATCACTTCCATTTCCTGCCCATCATAAAACTGAAATATCCTGAAATCGATATAGTATTATATACTACTGCGTATACTTAAATTAAAACTACTGCGGATTTCACGTGAAATGACAACTCTGTGATTGAGGACAAATACTTTGTAATATTGCACAAATGATTTTGAACTGCTTCAGTTATCCATTAACGGAAACACAATAATGTTGCTGTTGAAGTTATGAAATTTATAATGCGACGGAAACAGATTAAATTCCATGTCCTTCACAACATTAATTGAATAACGGTGATTGACCAAATTTGTAATCCAGTAATGTCGTTAAATGAATAGCGAATCCAATTGAAATTAGCGATGTCTCGAATAATTTATTGTGGTATTAGGGTCTGAAACGCAGTAGTGTCTGAATGATTTGTCACGGATGAGGTTCAATGCGAAGCTTCAGTACGCATTTTGTGATTGCAGTCCTATTTTAATGTTTCGCTAGGAATGTTTTCATTTGTGGTTAGTAATTTAATAAAGTACATCCAATCTGTTATTACTTTTTCGTTTCACTGTTTGTTAGTTTTAAATTAGCGTGTAAAATTATTTCATACTCTCTTAAGAGAGTATATAATATAATTTAATTAGATTTCTGTTTTCTTGGTATTTACGTCTTCTTACCGACCTCCTGTGGTGTAGTGGTTAGCTCCGGATACTGTGATGATACCAAATACTAATTGGTGTGACTATAAACAAAAATATAATTTAAAAAAGAAAAAAAATTCGCCAAACAAAATGTCTCGGATTATGAAAACAATTGTCAAAACAGAAAAAGGTAATCCATATTCATCAAAAGTTTGTTAATCAATAAACCGTGAAATGAATACAAACTTGTAACCGAAACCATTAGAATAAGAAATGCTCAATATTTAATAATCCTATTTTGCAAAAATATGTTAAAGCCAACGTAACCTAAGTTCATTTTAATATGAATTATTTTCTGTGATACATAGTTTTCTGGGGAAAATATTACCTGTTGCAGGAATTTAGACCCCAAAGACTATATATCAAATATTTTATTAACTTATACGATCGAAATAAATTATCTGTTATCATTAAAATGATAAATTTTCTAAAGAATAAAATAATTGAATCTTCACCAAAAATTGTTCAAGTAAGTGAAATAAATATATATTCTATTATTACTTCGAAGTATATTTAGAGATTTATTCAAGAAGTAAGCAAAATGTTTATGTAAAAGTTAATGTTTTAAATGAAATCAATAAGGAGAATAAAATGCAAAGTAAAATTGTAAATAAATCGATTTAGTAATAATAATATAAGAAGCTGTGGATGAGAGCAAGAATGTAAGTTCTTTGACGTTAGAGTAAATATGATATTGTAGTAGAGTAGTAATTAAGTCTTTAATGTTATAAGTCTATACGAAAGTGTAATTTTGGGACGTGTACATGTGTTTGAAAATGTATTATAAGAATTTTTTTACATTTAGTAATATAACTGAAAATTGTTTTAGGTGTGCTAACTGTATTGCATTTCAATAGTTTGAATATATTGAGGGGATATTGATTAATTAATTAATTAATTAAGTGATAAGATTTTATGATATCTATAAAACAATTTAATTTGACAAAAACAAACATTAATGAACGTAGACTTTCCCGGACTTTTCAGGCTATAGCCTGAAGACGGCGGCAGAAGATGGCCACAGAAACGTTGTGTTCTTTTAAATACCTGACCCGGTTGGTTAACCGTGAAGATTTCATCCGAAAAACAAACATATTTACAATAATAATTACAATTTTTAATGTTGAATATTTACGCCGGCACTTATTTTCAACAAAAACTACATATATATTTACAAGAATGATTTATATTAAACTTAAAAAATTCTAACAATTTTGTGACTAATCTCAGGGTCGCATTTATGGGCCTTCTCATAGAACAGAAAATATTTTACCCTATTCCACTCGGACCTGGCAGCAAACAGAAAATTACAAAGAGTTACAGATGCAGTAGTTTACCTAATCGGCTTTGTGCAGGTTCCAGCTCCTTTGTCGTCCTTTCTCCAGATCGTCACCGCTCTCGAACAATCTCCTCCAAATTCTATCTCAAAATTCCATCTCACCGCTATCCCACAATCTGCAACTTCTCTCATATCAATCTCCACCACCAATCTCTCATGACAATCTCAACATCTCTCAAATTCACTCTCCACCACCAATCTGTCACCAATCTCCACTACCAATCTGTCCCGAAAAATGTCTATGCCGGCCTCTTTAAAACTTCCTCCCCACTTCCGCACCACATTAAAAAACTATCGGGAAAACTCAGTAAAATTAGCTTTACATTACGAGTGTTAGCTCGGGAAGCCGACATAGCTACATCAAAAATGATGTACCATGGATATTTTGGTTCTGTCATGTGTTACGGTATTTCAAACTGGGGTCATTCGCATCACGCGCTTCACATTCTTAAACTACAAAAGCGGGCCGTACGAATAGTATCTGGTGCGGAGTGGAATACCACTTGCAAACCTTTGTTTTGCAAACTTGGAATTTTAACCTTACCTTGTACGTATATTCTAGAAAATTTTAAATTTGTATGGAGCAACATCAATCAATATGCTCTAAACGGTTCAAGCCATTTGTACAACACAAGAAATCGCTCTCAGCTCCATGTTGAAAAACATCGTTTAAGTCTTTTTGAAACAAGCATTCATTATTCCGGTATAAATCTATACAATAGTCTCCCGGAAGAAATAAAAGCTTTAAAGGTTCAAAAATTATTCATAAAGAGTTGTAAATCTCTGTTAATGAATGGAGCGTATTATTCACTGAAAGAGTTCGTAGATAGGAAGGACTAAAACAGTTTTCTGGTGTCCTATCAAATTCTCCTATTATTTTAGAACTATACTCTACTAGAATTTAACTGCTGACTTATTTTCTTTTTCATGTTCGACGGGAACCTACGCACGATCTTCTGCTGCCTCCTCCGTCGATTGTAAATTGAAGATCGAATTTTATCTTTCCTCTTTTTGTCATACAATTCTTAGTTGTAAAATTTTGTATATTTCTTGTAATATTATATGTGACGTATCCTATTTCCTCAACCCAGGGCTAATGGATTCAATAATAATAAATCTAAATCTAATAAATTTATCACCAAGGTGGCAGGGATGTATATCCTCCAATAATATCCACACGCCACCCGGCGCCGATTCTCACACAATTTTTGAAAACTCCCGAGCCGAGACGCCGAGTCTAGGTTTTATGGCCAAAGTGTCAACTGCCGTCTTCTTTGTTTTGTTTCTGCGCCCGATTAGATGTATTTGTTCGTTACAAGTTGTTATTGTATAATTTTATGTTTATGATTTATTGTTTAATAAATAGTTGCAGATGATTATGACGTAGCTGCTAATAAACAGTTGGACTTTATTGGAATATTAAGTGTGTTACCTTAACATAGTCTTTTAAATATCCAATTTGGTATTTTTAACTTTCACGTTCATTGCAAACATAAAATTCTATATACATTCAAATAACTTTGTTTTGGTAAAACATCATCAGATGCACAGTTTTAACGTACCTTATCATTATGAAACAATATTTTAACAATTCTACTCATTAAATTACATAAGCTTTTATTTAAATATCATATGTAAAGGTAAGTACTCCTTCGAGTTATTTCACAGTCTAATAAAGCTGATTAATACTGCTTCATTGCGAATTGTATTACAGATATTAATCTTAATTTAAAGTTCAACCTCATTAGAAATGGATGAAATCTTCACGGTTAACCAACCGGGTCAGGTTTTTAAAAGAACCCAACGTTTCCGCGGTCATTTTCTTCAGGCTGAAGATGGCGGCAGAAAATGGCCGCGGAAACGTTGTGTTCTTTTAAAAAACCTGACCCGGTTGTTTAACCGTGAAGATTTCATCCGAATTATTCACCGGGAAAGTCTACGTTCATTCATTAGAAATGTGTTTTTAGCGTCTCATCTGGTCTAACAGGTAGGTAGATATAATAATTGATAGACTTCTTATTATGACACCAGTGGTCAAGAGAAATACATTTTAGAAGATTTGACGTATTTTGCAGAAAGTATAAAAATTTCCAGAGTACGTTAACGTAGTTACGAGGAGAATTTAAACAAAAATAATTTTTTGGTGCTTAAGAGCCGTATTTATTCCCCTTTCGTTTCTTTTTATAATCAATTATGGGATGATTGCACCATTTAACTTTTAACCGTGGTGAGTTTGGCGCTTTGTGTCGTTCACTCATATATGACTTTGAAATTTGCAACTTAATAACTTAATAACCATTGTATCCTTTTCAGCAGATCTAACGCCTTGCCATGGCGGCTCACCGTCGCTAATTTTAAAAGGCGGACCGGTCGTGTCAGACAAGAAGTAAGAACTGGTTTTTTAAGTAACTAAAAAGAGGCTAAAAAGGAGTGTTACCCAAATGTAATGCGTCACGAGATAGCTCCTCCCCACGTGAATACGACATGCCCGGTCACGTCGAAAATATTAATTGCGTCATTTTTAATAATACTGAATTATTAAAATATTTAATATAAAAGTTTTTCCTTCATTTTATATAGATTTGAAATTATTTTTAGATCTCATTTTCTGGAAAATTTGTAATTTAAGTCGCATTCCCTTCATTTCATACAGCTTTCTAATCAGTTCAAAGACTTTCTCATTAAAACGTTAGTAATTAAGGAATAGTTTTCCCTTCATTATATATAGACATGAATAGATTGAAACAGTTTAAAGACATTATCATTGAAACATTTATAATTAAGTAAGTTTTACCTTCAATTAATATAGATTTGAAATGAATTATATAACTTAGTCACTGAAATTTTTTTAATTTACTCAAATCTTCATTTTATACAGATTTGAAAAATTTAAATTTTTGTAACTATTTTCCTTCAATGTACAGAGCTTTGAAATGAATTTAAAGTCTTTATCAAGGAAGTATTTGCATTTAAGTAACATTCCGTGCTTTTCTAAAATTATTTACAAAAATGTTTATTTATTCATACACAAACATTATACTTTTATTTAAAAATATATTTAAAAACATTTTTGTGTTCTTTATCTCTAATTTAACTATTACAGATTTGTTATATTGCAATTACATAACAAATTAATCACATTTCATTGTTCGATATCGTTGAGTGTACTGAAAAAACATGCGTGCGAATAATCGCGCGATACGAAGTTTTCGTGATTTTCTTGTTCATGAGTATTTTTAGGAGAATTTATGTGTGAAAGACCAATTTAAGAGGGCACTGTTGACGTATTTAATATTCAGTGACCAGATTATTATTTATTGTTGTTCCGTGTGGGCTGTGAATGTGAAACTTGTAGCAACGATATGACCCTTGACAGTAAGAATGATTTGAATGATTGTTTCTTCTGGAGGTGTACTAAAAGAACTACCGGAGAGAAGTGTAACTAAATAAAATCTATTCGGTATGGATTTTGGTTCGCTTGATCACATTTAACTTTATCTCAAATTATGAAAATGGCTTACGAAATGATTTCACGAGATGAAATTGCATACAAATTATCACTGACAAAAAGAATATAACTGACACGACACATTTTGTACGAGAATCGATGACTCACTATTTAGACAACAATTACGAACGCCTTGGTAGACCCGGAGTCGTTTTCTACAATTACTCAAACATGTAAGTAAAATTCGTTCCTTCATCGTTTTTCTATACGTGTACATCTTAAATTGAATCCATGTGTGAGTGCTATTGAACTGCGACGTCATTAGTTATGAATCACTACTTGAGCACCAGCGACGAGATGTTCACTAATCTTACAAGACCGTATCAGACAAAAAGAACTGATTTCTTAAGTAACTAAAAATAATATAAAATATTTCTTTCGCTCATCAGACAAGCAAAAAAATTGCGCTACTAATGTGTACGTAAAAAATAATTGTATTAGTAACAAGAAGCTAATCTAATAGTTTTAATAATTTGTCTACAATACAATTCCTTTTCAATTCTAGGGGTAATTCTACTATATACTTTGTAACATCCCGTTACATGGAACGAGGATTACCCCCCCTTTTTTCTAATCTTTTTATTGACTAAATTGTTGCAATTATTATTCTTTTTAGTTTTCGTTATTGTTTTAATTGTAGATTTGTCAACGTAGCGATGCGCGTAACGGCTTTCCGTTATCAAAGAACGCCTATAACCACGGAGATGCGAGTGTCGCGTTTACTCCGTGAAACGATGCGTTTATGCTTTGGGCTGCGCTGCTATATTGTTTTTCCGTTAGAGATTTCATTCTGGTTCGGGGCGTCGTGGGTGATAGACGTATTGTTCAGGAGAAGGAAAGTTGAGACTGGTTCGGGGCGTCGTATAGGATAAACGTATTTATGAGAAAAAGGAAAGTTGTTTCTGATTCGAGGCGTCGTATGTAACAGACGTTTGTGGATAGAGTAGAATTGTTTATAGTCCAAGTGCGGGCAGACATAGGCCCAGTAAAAGAGTATAGGCTTTATACTAGGAATCTTAGGCGAGTACCGTAGCGTGTCTACGAATTCAATCCGCCTACATCACGGTGGGACGTCCGCAGCATTGGCCGTTCCGGAATCATCTTGTGAACCGAGAGAGTCCTGGACGGGATCTAGGAGGCGATCGTATCCACTGGTCTCATCCCTAACCATCCGAGCCGAGGGATTGGACGTGTCCTGGCGTCAAGCAGCAGCCGAGCGGGATCGATTGTTGGACTACGCCACAAAAATAAGGTGAAATCGTGGCAGTATTGATACTGTAATTGTGACTTCCGATACTGTGATTTTTGACCTAAAATTAGCAAAAGTGCGACGGTATAATAATCACGCGCTACTAACATTAAATTTCATTTATGACGCGCGTTTAAACAATTGAGTGAAACCCTTTAAAGAAAGCGTGTCGAAAACTTAAGCGCGATTATAAAAACTTGCATTAAAATATTCTCCTTTCTTAAGCTCACTAAACATTGATTGTAGATTGAAAGTGATATATATAATTGTGTGAGCAAAATTAGTGGTGAATTGATTTATTAAATTCAGTGTCGTTTTTAGTATATTTATGTCTAGCAATAAACTTGTATTATAAAGTAATTCAAACAGCTGGGTAGCGTGTGACGTATGCGCTCACGCAACAATTGAACGTGAATCAGCTGTTTTCCATTGCTTTGGAAGACAGAGATACCACTAATCAGATAATACCGCGACTCTTTGTCTTAACGGCGTATGCGCGCACACTCGTGGCGCCTGAGCATTAACTCTTAGAATAATCAACACGGACTTATGTAAATATTTGAATGTTATTTAACCCAAGCATTAGCTGTGCTTCATAAATGGTTCATTAATGTTATTAAAGCGAATAGAATTAATATTATAAAATTGTGTAAAAATAATGTGTATGATTTATGTACCTATTCCTTAACCTCCCTTTCCCATATTTAGTCCGAGCTGCCTTCACAAAAGTCTGGTGTATCTTACAAAGCAGGATTCACACCCTAAATAAAAATAACTTACTCGGCGCTAGTGCGACGTTGGAAGTTGACCCCAACGTAGTGTAGCGAAAGGTTGTTATAACTTATAATGTAAGTAAATCTGATTTGACATTATTTCACTCTTTGATGGGTGGGGTGTATATTGCCGAACGTTCTTGAATTATTCGCGTGAATACTTTAATTGATCTGAAATAAATCTACATTATTGTTTACAAAGCATGCAGCCTGTAGAAACGTTCATAATTCTAGGAGTTTACTCCTTTAATTATGAAATGAGGTAGTCCTTTCTACATCTTAATTATTTACGGAATCATAGATATTTATTGGTGACGGGAACCCCAGGATGGTATACCAAAAGGTGTTATATAATTAAGTAATACAAAATAGGTTCATCTTTGTGTGTTTATATCACATTACTTATTGGGAACTCTAAAAGCATAGCAGACCCTATTGTAATATATATTTGTACGAATATCTCTTATCAATCTAGATACCGAGACAGTTTATTTATTTAATTTATCAATGTATGCAAATAATGAATAAGTACATATCATATTCTCAATGATATACAGCGTAATACTTTGTTCCGTCGTAAACAAGCTGCTTCGTGGCAGGGAGTGGTGATCGTTTCAAGTTACATCAAAATCTGGTGACAACGTTAGTTTGGTATGCTTTGTGTCCGGTATTTCATTGTTGTATTTTCAAAATATTGTGAATACTACACTTATTTGGTGATTTCATTTATTTACTCCGTTAGTACTGGAATGAGGAAATATGAGGCGCCATTATATGTAATAAAAATCTTCTTCAACCTACAATTATCCTCAATTAAAAGTTTAATTGTACATAACTTAACATTGGGTTTACTAATTTGTGTTGTGGTATTCAGTCCTAAGACTGGTCTGATGCAACCCCCATGCTAACCTATCTCGCGCAAGCCTTTACATTTCCTTATAATTAGCACAACCCACATCCTCCCTAACCTGATTACTACCTGGCTAAAATAACCAAAATTATATTAGCCACTATACAGGCTATTATTAAATTCATTATACAACTCTGGAGAAGTGTGTAACTACGAATCAAAACAAACATTTTTCATCCGTACACAATAAGTCGGAAACGAGCTGTATGTCGTCGAATGTTCTTGAAATATACACGTGAATACTCTCATTGATGTCAAATAAATCTATATTATTGTCTACAAAGCATGCAGCCTGTCAATATAGTAACAGGAAACGTTCGTAATTCTAGGAATATTACTCGTTTAACTGTGAAATTGGTACTCCTTTATAGATCTTAATTATTTTATGAATGATGGATATTTATTGATGGGAGTCCCTGGATGGTATACTAAAAGTTATGATATAATTAAGTAATTCAAAATAGGTACATTTTTGTATGTCTTGTGGTACGCGATTGTCATGTACCACATTAAATGAATTTAATTATTATTTTTATTCTTATTGTAAAATATATAAGTATTTGGACCTTAGTTGGACGAAATCGGGAGCATTAATGAACGCGATAGATTAATTAAATGACGAATTACAGTCACCTTCTCGGCCAGAAAACGGAAACATTAAGGTTCGGTACGATCTTATTGGACGAGGTAGATTCAAGGCTAGGCTGATGAAGACATGGGGTGACAGATGGTATTTACCACGAACGCATCTTGTCAGCCGTGGGAACAAGAAAATTTGACCTGACGCCTGGACCTGTTACCGGCTGAACATATCAAGTATTTACCCCGAGCCACTGAAAGCCAGAACAATATAGATAAGTGACTTCAAAACAACAATTTATTATGCAGTGCCCAAGGATCTGAAGGGCACTAGCCGAAATAAACAATACCACAAACTTACCCCACCATAAGGAGGAGGTAAAAAGTGCACGCCCACCAGGAGAGATTTGGGCGGGGCGTGGAGATTAAAAACGAGGGTGCAGTAAAAAAAAGAGAGAGAGGGAGAGAGAAGAAGAGGGGGAGAGAGAGAGGAGAGAAAGACTAAATTCAAACAGTTACGTCGCTCAAAATTTAAGTTTATTTGACGCAATCTTATAGAATCATCCGTCCGACTAAAAATTCTATGAAGATTAATCAGCAGAGGCTATGAAAATTCAAGTGCGAGCCGACGAGCAGCCCTGGAGGGACGAAAACGACGCTCAGCCTACCTCCGACGCTTGATAGACTCTACAACCAGCAGCCAGCAAGGACGTCAGAGATCGTCAACAACGCCGTGTTGATGTAGACAGACACCTTGTTGTTTCTCGCCTCTGGTCGCTTCTCTATAAAGTGTTCGCCCTCCTCCCATATTTTATTAATAAACCCACGTAGCATTAACTATCCCTGAGAAAAAGTAACTCATGTTCCCGATTTAGTAAGCGAGGGTCCCATAAAATACAATGTTTAACAAATCCCTTTTTGTTAAAATTAAAATTTATAAATTTTTTATCCCTTATATTAATCAAAATAATAATCGTCACAATTTAAATTCATCTCCCCCACCTACCTAATATTAAAACCCTTACCACAGTCTATATCACAAAACTTGCTGAGCACTCTAAAGCCATAGCAGACCCTATTGAGTCTTTTTAATAAATGTATGTCCGGCTTACCAAATCTTATCAATATAGATCCCAAGATATTTTATGTGTCTAATTCAATAATATTTGTATGTATGTCAATTAAATAAACTACATATTATTAATTTTTCAATTATTTAATGTGTAATCCTATGTTTCGTTATAAATGTTGTTATTGAAGGTCATTGGCATCATTCTCTAGTTTCATAGAACTTAAGTGTAGTAATAATTACCATGCTATTTTGATTTTCAGACATTAATTACAATATTTTAAGAATTAAAAATTGACTACTTGTACACATCTCTAGATATCCGGTCGTACCCTCGAATTCAAGCATTTCCTTCCAGGCCCAGGAAACGTGATTGTCGGCAAGTTTCTTCAAAATCTGGTGAGAAAATAAACTATACGTCCGGTATTTCAATCATGCTATTTTCAAATTATTGTGAATGATACATTTCGTTGGAAATTTGATTTATTCACTCTATTATTACAGGAATGAAATGAACAAATAAATCTGCTCGGGCTTTGGCGGCGCAGCAACAAAACAAAGGAGACGGCAGTTGTCACTTGGGCCATAAAACCTAGACTCGGCGTCTCGGCTCGGGAGTTTCCCAAAATTGTGTGAGAAGCGGCACCGGGTGGCGTGTTTTCCCCAAGTGTAACCAGGGATATTATTGGAGGAGATCCATCCCTGCCACCTTGGTGATAGGTGTCGCAGAAGTGGGGACGAGGTTTTAAAGAGGCAGACGGTGACATTTTGGTAGCAGATTGGTGGTACAGAATGAATTAGAAGTATTGGTGAGAGATTGCCGGTATAGAGTGAATTTGAGAGATGTAGCAGCTTGATTAGTGATCAGATTGATGGAGAGACAGATTGGTACAGATTTAATTAGAAATAGAGAGATTGGTTTTCGAGAGCGGTGAGATGAGAATTGGTCAGATGGTGCGAGAGCGGTGAGATGGAATTTTGAGATAGATTTTGGAGGAGATTGTTGGATAGCGGTGACGATCTGGAGAAATGACGAGGAAGGAGCTGGAATGTGCACTAAGACGATTAGGTAAATTACTGCATCTGTAACTCTTTGTAATTTTCTGTTTGCTGCCAGATCCGAGTGGATTAGTGTAATAAAATATCTGTTCTATGAGAAGTGCGACCCTGTGATTAGTCCTATAATTGTTAGAATTGTTTACGTTTAATATAAATCATTTTTGCCGACCTCCTGTAGTGTAGTGGCTAGCCTCTAGTTGCTGCCTCACAACCCAGAGGTCCCGGGTTCGAATCCTGGCATGGGCTTGGATGTTTGTGTCGTCATAGTCGCGAAGACCGGGATCAAGACTGTTGGAGGATGGATACGCTGACCACGTGTCACTCCAAATACAGAAAGTGTCATGCAAGATGACAGTCCGCAGTCGATTCGGTAGGCCCAGGCCCTTAATGGGCTGTAGAGCCATGGAGGAAAGGAAAATAAATCATTTTGTAAATATATATGTAGTTTTTATTAGCGGAAGAAGTGCCGGCATAATAACTAAACATTAACAATTGTAATTATTATTGTAAATATGTTCTGTTTTGTTAAAAGTAAATTGTTTAATGTTCTTTTATAAAATATAATAATTTATTTTATTATTAATTAATATCCGTCCCCCTATTTTAATTATAGGTAATATGATGCAACATTACATAAAAATACTCTTATAACCTACAATATTCACAATTAAAAGTTTAATTATACATAACTAACATCGGGTCTTACTAATTTGCCTGGCCAACATAACCAAAAATGTAATATCATTCAGTATACAGGCTGTTATTAAATTCACGTTACAACACTTGAGGAGTTTAAGTACGAATCAATATAAACATTTTTCACCCGTACACAGTGTCAGAAACGAACCACTACCCCGCTTCGACGTGCGAAAGGTTTAGGGCAACAAACTCGTTGTACACAACTTTTTATATTGTAATGTCGCTCGACGTACAGAGGTAATGTGGTTAGCTCGAAAGTAGGGAGTGTTGGTCGTCATAGTGTGGACACGGTATAACAACAAATGTTGGGACTTGGCTGAAAAACAACAGTTGAATTAAACTGATATTGAATGAATTTCAGGTAACATTCCCGGCTGAATCGCGGAGGAAATAAGACCTGACCAACTAGTGCATCCACAATGCGAAAATGTTGACCGTAAATCGCTCTTGTGTGCTGTGGCAATAGTACGCATGGATTTTCATCAGACCACACGTGGCTATTGTGGCTATTCAATATTGCTTGTTGGCGATATTTCGCCTCGCACAGAAAATTCCGGATTTGTTTTTTTTGTGTGTGAGGTTTCTAGACCTTTCCAAATCTGCAATAGTTCCATTCACATTCAATCATCCCCTTACTCATTCATTTTATATTTTTGGCTCCCAAATCCCAATAAAAAACTACATAGCTTACCTTGGACTTATTCTAGACTCCAAACTTTCCTGGAAACCTCATCTTACCCACCTTTCATGCAAAATTAACACTAAAATAAAACTACTCTATCCACTCCTCAACAGAAACGCCCCAATCTCCATCTCAACCAAAAAACTGATTTACCTCTGCATAATCCGCCCCATGTGGTCATACGCATGCTCCATTTGGGGATCAACTGCCAATTCCAATTCATATAAAATTCAAACCAAGAAGAAGAGTCCTTATCATTACTAACTCCAAAAGCTCCATCAATAAATCCAATGACAACATAGCCCTCTTCCACAGAAATCTACCTCCTCCTCCACACAACCGCAAGACTAAACTGAAAACTACCATGATATCAGAAAAAACTGCAATGTTTCTTGATAAAAGTTAAAAATTTGTGGTCGTATGCCAAGAAACGGTCCTGTTGACAATCAGCGAATCTTATAATACTGCGGCGGATGAACACAGTACGTTTGACAAAGATTACCCAATTCTTAGCAACGAAAAAGAAATAATTGAATGCATACAGTCCGTAGTAAACCTGTGTGAGCGGGCGTGTGTTTGCTGAGCTCCACAATTTCGAGGAAATTTCGATTTTTGGAGTTGGGAGAATTTGGAGAGGTGTTTAGTTTTGTTACTCAGTATTTTCCCTGCTAGAGTATAAGAACCAAGAGCACAGAAAAACCTCTCGGTGGCGTGAATTTAATGGGTAGAGCAGCTATCATTGAATGACTGATTATTCCATAGATAAATTATTAGCAGCTGATGAAGGTAGGGGAAACCCCCTCCCCTCTTAATCCACCATCATTATCCAGCACTTAACTCCACGATTAAGTCCAACGATTGCCTTTGCTCGCTGGAACACCTCTCAAGTGCTCCGAGCAAATATTTCATTCCTAATCTTCTTTTCCTCTCAATTCTTTATAGTATTGTGTTGACTGCCTTAGACTCTTCACTTTGTGCGTTTCTATAAGTCCGTGACTGTCATCATACGCTACCGTCTGTCGTGTTCACCCATTTTCATCACAGTTAGTACGATATTGCTATTACTCAGCAGAAAAAGATCTATATGACACCATATATTGTAAATCAGGAGAGAAAGAACCATACTAAGAAGTGTAGGAACAGAAAACCTATTAGACTCGTGCCTTGAGATATTCCTCATGAAAGTTGCACTGAAATGTTTTACATGTAAAAGTAGCAAAACTTCAGGTTTAATTATCTCAAAATACGTCACTCCCAATTTTTAAGAAAACCAGTCTTTTATGTACACAAACAACGGATTTTCTGTTGGGATCTGCCGGTTTATAACAGGTATAGGCTTCAGAAACTATGTCGCTAAAGGGACCAACTTTGATCTCGTGTCAAATCAGTTCTAGTGGCCAGATAGTGAAATTTAGCTTATCGGCACACCTACCACAATATGTAGTAGTATGATCATAGAAGTAGTACAGTTGGTCGTTATCACATGTATCACTCCTAAAATCTCCACAAAATTTTGTCGCGGTAAGTTCGGTGGCCCATTAATCAGCAGCAAAATAATTTCTAAATGGATAGCCCTTGGTGATTTGACATGGAATGACCCTAGAGTAGACGACTTGAATGGGGACAAAGATAGACTAACCAAAGGAGGGGATTATTCTAAAGTACTGCTACACAAACAGTTAATTTAATTCCAGATCCTTTTGTAGGAAATCCAGCAGCACTTAAATCTTTTATTGAGATTGCGGAAGCAGCTTTGAGTGTAACACGTCCTATTGTTCTTATATTTATAGAGGCCAAGAAAGCTGGTGAAACAAAAAAAAATTACTAGCTAGATCTAAACGTAGTATGTGCGCTGATATTAAAGCAAGCTTAGAGGAAAATTATTTAACGAAGGAAACCTTTTGATCATTATGGGTCTTCATTATTTACCAGTAGACAACATCTAAAGAAACTATTAGTCAGTGGGCCTCCAGAGTGGATATGATGGTCATAGATCTAAGTATAAACCTTAAGACTGAAGGGGAAAGAAAAGGATTGATAGAAAACGGGTAGCACATCGTAGAAACCAGAGAATCAGATAAAAGATTAAATAAAAACAAGAGGAAAATAGTTGTACAGTCGGCTTTACAGGAGAAATCAGAACTCCAGTCAATGCGCTTTCGCTAAAATGAAAAGTTACGGATTCCAAAATAGTTTTCTGACTTTAAATTTACAATATATAAAAAGTTCAATATTCAAGTATTTACATGTAAAAAAAATTAACGTCGCTGACCATCTCCAGCGACGGTTCTGGCCGAAATGATGTAGTTACATGAGTGCTTTCGACAGTTAAATTTTTACAATGGAGAAGAATATTAGGCTGGTTTCACATGATCCGTTTTTGTCCCGGATCGCCCGGGCCGGGGAAAAGGCGGTAGTTTAGTCTACTGAAGAAGCTTATGGACCCTTTCACATTGTCCGGTGAGGGGAAAGGAACGGACGGAGGCGACGGAACTGCTACTGCGTTCGTTCGGGTGAACAACAATGTATCTCTGACAGCAATGGCGTCGCGTCATTGTCTTGAGTGAGCTGCAGTGGGTCCAAACATATTTTTAATCCTTCCGCATTAATAAAATGGACGATATTGATAGAAAATTTTTCTATTACCCCAGTAAGACCTGTGGCGTGGGATAAATTTTATGACATACATAGGAATGATAATCAAGATGCCGGGCATGAAGTTTGCTAAGAACTACTTCCACAATTTAATGCTGTTATGCTGTTTAACTGATATATAGAACAAGCTACGAAGAAAGTTGAAACGGAATATGGAAAATAAATCATACTGCAAGAAAAAAAAACATTACGCTTTTCCGACGATATTGTAGTACTAGGAGAATCAGAAGAAGACTTGGAAACCATAATAAATGGCGTAGTCCTGGAGAAATAGTTCAATATGAGGATTAATCGATGGAAAACCAAGGTAATGGAGTATAGTATGGGAAACAGTAGAATAACAAAGGGTGTTAGATAGAGAAGGGATATTTTGATGGAAGTTAAAGAATTATGCTACTTGGGAAGCGTAATAACTAGGGATGGTAGAAGTATAGTAGACATAAAGAGTAGGATAGCATAGACAAGGAAGGCTTTCGCGGAAAAGAGGGATTTACTTTCGGGTAATATAAGTGTGAATATTAGGAAATTGTTGCAAAAATGTTCATCTGAAGTGTGGCGTTATATGGGTGCGAAGCGTGGACATAGGAGTTGGGGAAAGGAAAAGAATAGAAGTCTTTGAAATGTGGTGCTATATGAGAATTATTAAAATCAGATGGGTAGATAGAATCACTAAGGAGGAAGTTCTTAACAGAATAGGTGAAGAGCGAACAATATGGAGGACGTTGACCAAGAGAAGGGATAGATTAATAGGCCACGTATTAAGACATGAGGGTGAGAACAGAAGTGGGAGGCAAGAATGGAATGCGATAAGCAGATTAGGGAATACGTGGGATGTGCTAGTTAAGTGGAAATGAAAATACTTGCGCAAGATAGGTTAGCATGGAGGGTTGCATCAGACTAGTCATTGGACTGAATACAACAAACAACATTGTGTTGTTCAATCGGCGAAGATTGCATCTTTTTATAATAACTAATGAAATTGTCTTGAAATGAACTTATAATTAACATATCCCAAAGAAAAGACGATATATTTTACGGACTAATTAATAATGTTTAAAGTAAATGAAACAAATATAGATGCAACAGAGAAATTGATATTTAAAACAATTCAGAGGAATTTTATTTGGTATACATGGGAACCAGTTTCATTTATTGAAATGAAAGCTTCTTTTGTTTTGATATTAAATATAGCGCCAAACCCTAATTTCTCTATAAATGATTAATTTTCTATAGAATGCACCACAAACGATTAAGTAAACATATGATAAATTAATAGCCTTTCTTTTCTTGAAATAAGTGAGCCTTTAGTAATGTCATTTTTTTTAGAAATAATTCATTAAAATGGAGTAAGGTCTTACGAAAATGCTGTGTTCATCAACTAAGTGTCTAATATTCACCCTCAGTTTTCCGTTTTCTTAGAGATTCGTGAATCCAGTAGGTTATCACATCTTTATCATATTTTTTGTAGTTAATATCGATTGTACGGATAAAAGTCCACGAAAGAAATAAACAAAACATAATCAAGAAACGATATCTGCTCCTAGCTCTATCCATGCTTCCTCTTTTTTAAAATTATTCATATTATCTGTTTATTTAATTAACAAGTTTGTTTCTCCACTTCCATGAATGATTTCTCCACATACTTACGCTTCCCTCTCCTTCGGATCCGTTCACGTCACAAGCCGTCCCTGACACCACTGGATACGTAGAATTAATATATCTATACTAAAGGAAACGGCAATCGCGAACCGCCTGATACAGAAGGAGATGGCCAGCGTCGAGCCAAGTCACGGGAGCTTTTGAGCCGAGCATGACTCTCAGGGGTCTTGGCTTTAATTAATTGATTACGGGACGGGAGGTTTATTTAATAATTAAACAACTGGTTAAAATTTTAAATAATTTATCCGTTAAATTAAGGATAAAGCTCAGTCGCATTATTCAATGTTGCTTTTACTCACTCACGCTCACATTCATACTCACTTAAACATATGCTACTCTAAGCTAAACCAAAATATTTACAACAATCCTGAATTATATGAGACATCATAATGTTCAGTGGCACGTCCGGTCATTGCACTCACAACCACACGAAGTAAAAAGGAACTGAGTGGGCTTGCTATTTGGAGGTCTCGGTGCGTTGTCCGTAGATTGTACCCAGGCACATGCAGGAACAGGGACGTGTGGTATCATCTTGAGCAGGATCGGTTCTTGACACCTCTGCGATGACGCCTCTCTTTGCTGCATAAATGTGCTTTCCACCTTCGATCGCTCTTCAAAACTCAATTATCTCTTAAATCATCCGCTCTCACACTCCGACGTCTCGACAAACTAATTGCATACTGCACTCCTTTCAAAACATCACTTCACTCCTTCCACTCTCACCAAACTATCTCTTCTCCACGGCCACTTAATTCATTCCTCTGTTTCTCCAAAAAACACACTGTCCTCTCTCCAAAGCACTCTGTCAAATCTAGCCTAAATCCACAAATCTCCTCTATTTATCACTTGCCCCTACTTGTTGAGGGTTTTCAAATAAAAGTTTACGGTCCACCCTGACAGCGAACCGCTCCCAGGCCAACGACCGTCCAGCCTCAAAACATTTCACGCGCTCTTAAGAGATCTGTCGCACTCAATAAGTCCTACGACCGACCACGCACATTTATTACAACGTCCAATAAAAGTCACTGTGTTTCATAAAATATTATTATTCAATTAAAAAAAACATAAATGGCATTGTATATTCCAGTTGCTGTTGTCAGTCTCTTGATTGTGTAAAGGCAGAAAATAAGCTTGCGTATGCTTAGTGTTGACGAGTGTGGATTGCTGAGGAATGCTGTGGCGCGCAAGAGTCGGATGGATCGGCCGTGGCTGACTGCAGCTGACAGTGGCTTGTCCGAAAGGACTGATCTTACGCAGTGTACCTAGTGTGACGTGGCAAACTTTTGACCATGTGAACAATGCCTAAACACCAGAAATAATTAGCATCCCCGAAGTTAGTCCCAATCGTTTCTAGTTGAAACAAGGAAAAATTTTAACGAAACTTGGTACGCATTACTTTAAATGCTGAAAATACAATTCTTCTTCGGAACTGCTGAGATTAAAAGTGAAATTTTATTTAAAGCCAATACGATAACTATTGGTTATTTAAAAGATACGTCAAGTTTGCTGTTATATTAAAATTACTGTTAAATCTAGATTCAGCACCTATCTCTCGTGGGTGAGGAAGAAAAGTAGAATTCCAACTAACACCCTTACTAACGCACATGAATATTTCTTCGTCGTAATGACGTTAACTAATACTAGTTATACTCGCTTAGTCAATCTTCAGCCAATCATTATTTGGGATGCGGGGTCCGTATGGCTTAACTTTTAATTGAGAAATTGTGCAGTGCACACACATTTTTCAATTTATTTAAGTTCATGGTACACTAGACCACAGCGTCTGCACCTTGATTGATGATTAATGTGGCAATATTATAACTACTCCAATGTTATTTAAAAATTTGTATAATACGGAAACTTGATAGTAGCGTGAGAAGAATCGGCCAAGAAAATGTATTTATAATATAAGTTCCTTTAAGTGACAGGATAAATGTTGTATCTCACACAGTTATCATTGGACTACACTCGTTCGCTTCAACTCAGTGGCCTGCTTTACCGAGGATGAAGCTGCTATTTTATAGCGAACGCCGCTGCATTTTTATAACCTTTTTAAAGAATGGAGCATATATATAACACAGTTATGTCGCCATGAATAATAACGGCGCTAAAGTTGCATTACTGTCTCTTCAATTTAATCCCGAAAATTATTAGCGATACGTTTCACTGGGACAATTAATTGAAATATGAAAAATAAATAAAACTTCCTTGTCATTTTATTATTACTTCATTAATTTAATATATAAGCCTTAATCATGATTATAATGTCATTTTAAAGTGTATCTGTTTATTTTCTGACAGTTGGTCTTGCTGTTTATTTATAGATATAATATATGATAATTATCTTTGTTACGTTCTCTAGACAATTCTGTGATACAGAAATTCTAGATACGATGCTTATTTTAATTTATACTAAATAATTATCACCTTCTAATGTCCTGTAATCGATTTGTAGTTCAATTCCCTCACTTTGTTAAAATAAAAAGTACATTAGCGAACGATCAAACATGATAGAGTAATTACTAAGAACATTAAACACTTGGTTCTTTGTAGATGAGGTTATTAATAAAAATGATTTATAGGTTAAAATTTAGTTCGTTGATAGTTATTGAGTATTTATTTCGTTATTATTTAGTTTCTAAAATCAAGATTTTAATAGCTGGAACGTATTGAATGTTGCCAAAATGAATACATTATAGTATTTTGGAATGGACCACTCACACGCATATTTAATATTGAGACTAATATCATTAATTAATTACTTTTAGAACAAGTGAAATAATGGTTAAGTATTAGGTTTACGTTTTGAAATCGAGTATTTGTTGGAGCCAGGTGATAGGCAGTTTTTTGTGGTTTTTGGGATGCGTGGTCGCCAATTTCCACATACTTTATCAAACAAATGTCATAATTGAACATATTTTTTTAATATTCAGTTGCAAGGAGGACTGTAACATGAAGAGGTTTGAATATTCCAAAATGTACCATGCATCGAGACTGATCAGATCTTGAGAGGTTGTTGAAGGATGAGTTTGATCTGATCACCGAATGAGATAAGAGATAGTTACCTCTTTCAAAAATTGATTAGAAAGAAAATATATTTATTATTACAAAATATATTAATGAAAACTACTATAACAGTAGAATTGAAATTAAGGTTTAAAAAGTGTTAGTATCGCAATCACTAAAAAAATGGCAGTAGTTTCGATGTCTATCTTCTTCTATCACTTAGCATTTCTCCCAAACATTCAGCAACGTTTTCTTCAAAATCGTCGTTTTTGACATTTACGCACTCTATTAGTGGCATAGGCTTGTGTTCATTTACACTACACATTTTTCAGAGCTGATACAGAAGTGTGACGCGCACCAAGTTAAAGTTACACTTACCGACATGGGGTCCCTGACTGATAATTTCATATAAAAGTCCAACAAACCTTTCTCACTTCAAAATTCACAATAAACAAAACTACGGCTAAAAAGTCAACATTTAATTTTGTATTCAACTCACCAAATAAGTGGATCTCCAATGGGAAATCCTTTGTTCCCTTTTTGACAGAGATTGTGATGAGAGATTAAAGAGCCTTATGTATACTTCAGATACGTAGCTGATTTTTTTGCATCTCTAAATTAGATAATTTAATCAAAATTTTCAATATTTGTCATCAAAATTTAAATTTTCTTATAAAATAGAACAAAATAACTCTATTAATTTTCTTGATGTTCTGATAAGTGTTCAAAATAAAAAATATATAAGCAATTGATATAAAAAATCTACATATTCAGGAAGAGTTCTTAATTACATGTCCAATCACCCCTTTGCTCAAAAGAAAGCCATGGTTTATAATCTGGTAGGTAAGTCTGTCAAGTTGTCAAATCATAAATACCACAGTGTAAATCTAAATAATGTTATCAATATTTTACTACTAAATCCATACTCAATCAAATTCATCAACAAACATGTCTAAATTAGATTGAATAAAATCAGGTATTCCGACAATAATTTACATGTTAAAAAGATAGAAAAATGAATTTCATAATCATACAATATAAACTAATTGACTTGTTTCATAATTACGGCGTAGATGTTGTTTTTAAATCAATAAATAATTTAAATTGCGTTCAAAATATTAAAGACAAAATTATCGTTCTGGAAAGATATAATGTTATCTACAAAATTAATAGTTTAGATTATAACGCATTGTATATCGGACAAACTAAAAAAGCTTTAAAAACTCACATTAAGGAACATAAAAACATCTAATTAGGCATTCAAAAGTACACAGTTGTGTTCAAACACATACATATTATTAATCACAATTTGACTGGCAAAATGTGGAAATTTTTCCGAAGAAAATAATTACTTTTCGAGAATTGTAAGTGAAATGTTGTATATCAGGTGAGACCCTCAAGCAATCAATGTTAAAAATGACATTAATAATTTGAACAAAATTTCCGATACTCTTTTGCTGTAGTAGTTTAACGCTCTAATATTCTTCTCCGTGTTTAAATTTAATTGCTGAAAGAACTCATTGATACTCATCGTTTCGACTGTGACCGTCGCTGGAGACTGTCCATGCGCAGCACCAATTTCTTTACATGTTAATTCAATAATCGTTTCATTAGTCATTAATATTATTATATTTTCCTTTCAATTATAATGCCACACTATAAAATATTAGCTTAATTAATTAATAATTGTTTATTAAGTAAACCCCATCTCGCATATTTTTTATAATTGACCCACCAAACTGAAGTATATTATATTATATTATAAATTAATAAACCCCACTAACTATTATTATTGCCAATTATTTGTCACAACTTTTTTAAAATCTTCAATCTTTTTCTTTTTGAAATGTTAATACTGCCATTTGTAGAGGAGATTAGGGTTATCGAAATGCTTTACTGAGCTTCATTTGAAGTATTTCCACTTCCTTAGAATTTTTAACAACTTTGAGAGCTGTAAAAATCGCTCTAAAGTTCAGGAACAAAAAATTCAGAATGTCGATTAATTAATTCCGATTGAACCCTAACATTATTATCAATGTCTCTCATTGGTATCAACTACGTTTTATTTTTTTGTCGGTGATGAAGATTGCTTCTGAGTATATTTAATCGTCAGAAAAGAACGTGGCACTTTATTATAAAAATTTTGTGTCGGTTTAGTGTACTTCCGACTCGAGAAAATGTTTGCTGTTAATAAATCAGCCATTACAAAATATGGACTCGACATAAATGATAATAGACTGCTTCCTGACGGGAATAAATGACCAATTCTGCATTAAGAAGTAAAGGGTGACGTGAAGAACAAATTCCGCCTCCGTGGGTTCCAGAGTCATCCATCACCTCTGACAGAGCCAGCGCGTGACTCTCAACACGGGCACCGCTCGATTTTGGCGGATGCGATTTCTTGCGCCAAGCCCATTTCCGGAATTTGTGCCCTCTCTTACTGTCGGAAGTTCCCAACATATTTCAGTCATCACCACGAATTTCAAAATTATCTAATCAGAAATTCATAGCTATAAGCGTACGTATACTCGTATTTACATTCCACTTCAGTGATAAATACTGATTATTATGAATTTTAAAACTTTTTAAATATTTTATCAATGATTAAAATGAGAAAACATTCTGAATTCACAACTACATTTTTACAAATAGAAAATACTGAATCAAATATTTAATAAGCAGCGCTTCATTATTGAAATTTTTTTCGTTTCTAATTTCATACTTTTGTTGGTCATAACTATAACCCGACACCGAATAAACAGATCCGAAAACAGTTTTAATATGTTCCGTCCAGAAACAATATTAAATAGTTGGTATTTATTCACAACAATTCCTCGGCCCAGTAGAAAAATGATGTTTAGATAGCAGAGTGCCACTAATTTTATTTAAAATTAGCTGGGTACCCGGCTTTACCCGGGTATGTATTTATATTATCATCGTACATTATTTGATTCATGTTCAACACATAACTAAACCAACATCGAAAACGTCACATTAAATGCTTAGTTAAGGTTTATAATGTAACACAGTGACTCGCATTGGACTGGTTTCGACACCAAACTCGATACTTTCCTTGTTATTTTCATATTACCAAGAATTAAATTTTAAAAATTACCTGAGGCGAGAAATAAAACCAGTTTAACAATTTATGTATACATCGTATCGACGATCCAAATAAGCTAATTTTTTCTCAGCGTGCTGCAACAATAGATTGTAAGTGGGATAAATTATATAGAAACACATAATATATAAAAAATATGTTCTTTGTGTTGTCCTGATATTCAGTCCTGAGACTGGTCTGCACCCCACAGATGTATTTATATACTAAAAGAACAGGAAAAATAAATCCTGTTTCAATATCAGATGGCACGAGAATCGACGCAAAGAACCACCGAGGCAACCTGACCGATGAAGAGATGCAGCATCATCACCAGATCTACAAGCCGGTGATGTACACGATTATGTTTTTCGCCTCTTGCTTGATTGAGTAATTTAAAATTTTCGATGCCCAGTTTTTCTTTAATCCCACATATGCCCATTATACTCTTGCTCTCCGGTGAGTATTAGTAAGCACCCGGCCCTAAAGTTTAATAACGTATATATGATTAAAATTTAATTTAGTAAAATGGTTAATTTTTATATATAAAACTCCAAATTATCTTTAATAATTAAATAATAACCCTGCCACCACACCTCCATGCTAACCTATCGTGCACAGGACTTGAACACTGTAACTGGTCAAGGAAGAAGTCCTGCATAACTACTCAATCATCCTTAATCTGCTAAGCGTATTCCATCCTTTATGTTCTTTGTAACGTGTATATCTCCACCTCCAACAATTAATGTTTTTAGAAACTCCGAGTGCATCCAATGTAAAAATTAAGGTTCAGTCATAAACCATAATATGAGACTAGTGTGTGAAATGGAACGAGATATCTAAGGCAAAATGTTATATGTTCCTCTAGAATTAAAGGAAAAACTGGCAGACTCAACATATAAGAATGAGTTACAGGATGCTGTACCCAAAAAGAATAGATTAATAAAGAAAAGGAACGGGAAAGAGGGAAAATGTTAGCAAAAAATGTGCAGTTGCAAATAAAATCATTTTACGAGAGGAAAACTTGATAAAGCGATCAACCGTACGCTAAATTAAATATTAAACGCTCATTATAGCGACGAAGAAGTTCGGTGGCAAGTTCCAGGCGAACCTGAGAAGAAAGGGTAATTATGCTGTTTGTTAATGTCTAAAATGACGGTTTGCTGTTTAAAATCAAAAGTATATTACCGTCCTACTATTATGAAATATTGAAATCCTATCTCACGGATAGACATTTTATGGTTAGCTATGGAGAGTCCCTCACTTCACTATTTCCTATAAAAGCTGGTGTTCCCTAAGGAAGGGTGTTGGGACCATTGTTGTATCTCATATTTACTGCTGATCTCCCAGTCTCACCACATGTTACAGTTGCTCATTTGCGGATGATACGGCGATACTTTCATCCGATGTAGATCCTAATGTAGCTTCTGAAAAGATACAAACCCACTTAAATGAAATGACACAATGGTATCACAAGTGACGAATTCATGTAAATGAATCCAAATCTAGACATATAACATTAACAACTGCTGTAAATTTAAACGGTAAACCAATACCGCAGGAAGAAACAGTAAAGTACCTGGGAATGCATCTATATAGACGACTTAGATGGAAACAAACGTAAACAATTAGGTCTAAAATTCCAGAAATTTTATTGGCTCTTGGGACCAAAATCGCATCCTTCTCTAGAAACTAAATTACTGCAATATGAAACTACTATCCGACCAATATGGCTGCACGGGATACAACTTTTGGGAACAGCTAGTAGATCAAACGTAGACATTATCAAGCCATTCCAATCAAAAGTACTAAACGCTCCATGGTTCGTTCCGAACGAGGTCATCCGAAAAATTTAGGGTATTTCAACCCTTACTGAAGAAATACAAAACAACAGTGAGCGCTACAACAACAGACTACAAATACAATCAAAGAAACTAGTGAAGCGACTCTTGAACTTCAGTGACTAGGAGCCTCGGCTCAAGAAATTTAAACCTTTGGACCTGTTAACAAGATTCAAGTAAAGTGAAGAAACAAATTTTTACTTAACCTTGAAATACTTACAATGGAATGTTTTTCACCATGTCTTGTGTTTTGAAAATCATATAAATTACTAAATATGTCGCTTTATGACAGATTGTAAGCTATAATTAAATTGTTTTTAACCCTTCCCTATTCGCTAGTATTTGTATACGTATTCTGCTCGATCATAAGGCATAATAAGTACACCCCTAAAATAGATTTTATGTTCCTAGTTTGTAAGGTATCTGATTTGTGTGTTTATATTTATATATATATATATATATATATATATAGTGATATACTTTTTTTGGGTATAAAACATTAATTAATTAAAAGAACAAATTATGATCAATTTTAAAATTTTTCATTTATTAATTTAAAGTGAATACACGGGCTTAATCTCAGGGGATTTTGGGTCTCTCAAGAGATGGAGTATGCAGTAGCTGAAAATAGAAAGAAAAATCATTGAATATTATTTAATCAGAGCAATGAGCAAGTTTCACAAATTTTTATAACTTACCCACAATTACTGGGCCAACAAACATCCACCTTTCGAATGTTTGTGCGTCTCTCTGGCGTCTTGCAGGATTTGACCACGTCTGGACACGTCTGCCCTCGTCCGTCCTCTCCTCCACTCGTCTGCCTTCTCACCACTGCTCGGACCACGTCCGTCCTCTCCTCCCCTCGTCTCACTTATGGCATCTGATCGGACCAAATCCGTCCTTTCCTCCACTCGTCTCACTTCTCCGTATCTGCTCGAACCAAGTCCGTCCTCTCCTCCACTCGTCTGCCTTCTGGCCTGGTCGGACCACGTCCGTCCTCTCCTCCACTCGTCTCACTTATGGCTTCGAGCCACCCATCGGCTTCCCTTTTAAATCTTCCGACGGGAATTCCCCTATTTAACAAAATTTCGGGGTTCCCCGCCCTCATTTTTTACACACGCTCGGCGGGACTCTCCCGCGGGGAATCACCATCTTTCAGCCGACTAGCCATTGCTGTTGGCCGAACTGCGCCTCATAACGCCACAACATCGCAAAATCCGCCTTTTTTATCACAATATAATATATAAAATATTAACGTTTTTCGTATAATTTCTCTACGTCTACGTTCATTTTCTTACCTTTCGATACTAACTTTTTAAAGCCAATACCGTTGGGTGCTCAGCTGTCAGTCGTAGAACAAGAACTCAGGTTGAAGGATTTTACGTCTACTGTAGATCGTTCGGTAGCCGTAACAAGGACAGGCGTGAGATTTTTGATAAACCGGCACCAGTCCACCTTTAGGGGATTATTTTGGGGAGTGATTCTGAAACAGGCAACTCCCTTTTAATAATTTTGTTTTGGTTAACAGGTTACATAAGTGTGATCCTGAAACAGGCATCTCCCCTTCAATAGCATAGGAAGGGTATTAAAAATGGGGGATGTGGAAAGTAGAGCAAGGTAGTCAAGGGTTGACTAAGACCCTCGGGGGTCGCTGCACTCTCTTCTGGTCTCTCCATCAGTTTCAGGAGGCAGTTAGTTGGCTGACTGATCCAATGGGATCAATGGACAACTCTTACAGTATGCCCAATACATACACCTCATAAAATAAGTGAAGTTTCTTGGAATGTGCCCATATTTTTACAAATTTATTTGCATTTATACCCAAAAATTAATGTTTCATGAAAAGCACTGGATTTTAAAAGAGGCAAATCTAAGGGCTGAGAATTAGTGACAAAGGAAAATATTTACACAAATCAAATGGGCAGCTGATTGCTACGATAGCTCGTTTCCTGCTGATTGCTCGGTATATGTATATTTCTCTGCCACTTTATCCTTCACTGTAATGCTTTACATATCTGCAAAGCTAAGTTTGAATTGGATTATCTCCACTATCCCTGAGAATTTAACATTTGCAATTGTTTCGTGTATCTTTAATAGTGTGTATTTTAATAACTAGTAAAATTAGTCACCAGACGTCGCTAGTTATGACAGTAAAGATTATAGTGTTTCGTCGTGTATACCTTTGGTAGTTTGGCGCCGAATGATACTTTTGTTAGGTTTACATTTGCTATGTTGAACGAAATATCTAAATAAGAATTTCTCTTCTATTTCTAGTACATTTAGTGTGCGGAACGTCACAGTTGGTATATAATTCTAGTGAAAAACATGTGAGTAAAACATTTATAAATCAACATTGCACATATGCAATGGTGTGCAGTTGTTATTGTTTACTGAATCCCATGTTACAGAAATACCAAATATTTACTTTTCATTTACTTTTATTTCCTGTTTCTGCTCTTCATATATATATATATATATATATATACCATAATGGAACCTCTAATTTATATAGACAAAGGAAAACGTAAAGTAATGACAATTGATGACGTTGGATTTAGCATCTGATAGTGATGATGGGCTGGATTTCGACGTTTTTACGGATGATGATCCAACAGTAAGTGAAAATGATTACGAGTTCAGTCAAGGAATTATTTCACCTGAGGGTACAAACCGCTCGATATCCCGTAGTCCGGACGTTAACGGGAGGAGCGAGACCTTGGCGTGTAAGAATTGCAACCCCTAGAGTCCACGGCGTCGGCTGATGTTCGAGAGGGCGAACGGTTGGTTGTAGCACCGTAGACCTCGAATAGGGCCTCGATGATCAGCAACGACATTAGTGCTTCCCTAACAGCAAACGCTTCAGGGGGTATGCAAGTATGTGCTTGAGCCGTTCTTCCTTGTTACGGACTGGGAAAAGTAGCGTGTCGTCACTTTCTGGGTTATACAATTTGACGCTTCGAGATGAAGTAAAATTTTGTGACCGAAGAAAGAGCTCCTAAGGTGGGGATCAGAATCGATAGGTATCGACTAAAAGCGTAGTGTTGCTGTGGTATTCAGTCCCAAGACTGGTCTGATGCAAACCTCCATGCTAACCTATCTTGCGCAAGCCTTTTCATTTCCTTATAACTACACTCCCCTCTACTGCTAATTTTACAAGACCCTCACATCTTAAAACGTGGCCTATTAAACGCGTATAAGAAAACGTAAATTACAAGAAAGACAACAGAAGAAATTCGTTGAAAACGAATTAGGCGGTAAAGAATAGTTCTCTACAAAAATTCGTATTAAAAAGTAGATAATTGAAATAAATTTTGACAATGCAGTCGAAAATGGGCGGAGCTTGTTATATTCGACTCTACGAAGATTTTAATAAATTAAGATCAACTGCATCGGAAACTAATTGGAGTTCATTATTTCCATAGAAATATTGACTATAATGAAAAATATAAAGATGCTATTGATCAAGTTTTTATAGCTTTGACCACCTCTTTATCGCGACAATTACATGTACTGAAAAAGTTAATTACAATAGAATGTAGGAGTAATATTCTAGATAATAAAAATGGAATAACATGGATAATTAAGAGAATTATTATATCTTTTTAGAAAGAAGGTCGAAAAAATAGAGGATAAAATTCCGAAAATGGGAGATAGAATTTCAATAATTGGAGAGAAATTTCTATTCTATTCTCGTTACTAAAAACCGTGTGATGAAGTGGCCATCACGAGTCCGTCACAATATATGTATACATTGAAACGTTTTATTGCTTTTTTTCACATTTCCATTGGTCGACTTCTAATCGAATGGTGAGGCAAAAAACAAAACATTGCATGAATTTATTTCAAGTTCTAACTGTTTATGAACTTGATTTGCCGGGATACTCAACGTTCTAACAACATTTTCTACTCACAAATTAAGGGAAAATTAAAAGACATTACATCATTACTGTTATTTGCTTAATTTGTTTGACATGAAATCATATGTGCATTCATATTTAAGTTGTTTGTGTCTAGTTCAATTCAATAAAGTACCAGCGTTTTGACTATGTTTGTAAATTGAAGAAATAACTTATTTACAACGAATTCTCACTACGGAAATAAACATAGAACATAAATCATTAATAAACGAACACAGTGATATTTTAATGTAGTCAACTTAAAGCTAAAAGTGTCAAAGAAGTCAAACATATTCGGAAGTTATTTACAGTTCGTTATATTGTACTCGATACGGACGCGTGTAAATCCTTCGTCCAATCAATATTACCTTTGCTGAGGTTACACTTTACACAGAATCACAGTTCGTAATATGGATGGATGTCGTTCACCTGTAATGATCACTAAAGCTTCGTTGATATGCTGCCCGCCGGATGAGGTCGACACAGCGAACGTTGACAACTATCACTTATCAAGATGAAGTCATCACCCAGATCTCTAATCCGCCTTCGCTATGGAGGTGACCGTGACAGACTTCAGGACATCTGGACGTATTGACCACTTATACCCTATTACTGATTGTGAGATTAATGTGGTGACGTCTTGTAGTTCTAATGTGGTGGTGTCTTGTAGTAGTTCTAATGTGGTTGTTATGTGGAATTAAGGGGAGCTTGAATGCCTCCGCCTTTCGTTTCTCCGTCGGATGCTCTTCCCACCTACGCCCTTTCGCTTCCACCAAAAGACCCCTATATCTTATAAATAAAACTGCTCGTTAGGAAGCTTCTGCATATCTCGTCAATAGATGTTATCGAAATAAATAAACACTAGGGCAATTAATATGTAGAGTCAATGATACATTGCAGACGTCAACTTCTCCACCATGAATACTTTATTATATTTCCAAAAATGTCCTGAATAATCACGGGCCAGAGTCGACTCGAGTCCGACCACAAAAAAAAAGAATGAGTCATTGAATGTCTCAACAAACTCTTTGCCCGGTAACCTCCCTCAGAGAGTAAAAGCTTGACTTTAGGCGTGATTTGCAATATTGAATATTAATTAAGCAACACCAATGTCAATAACGTATCCACGTACGGGGATGTTACTATATATATATATATATATATATATATATACTCAGCAGCTAGTTTATATCTTCTTTAATTTGCTGTTAATTATTTATGCATGTCGCAATAGTCACCGCTACTCCACACAAACTAGCTGCTGAGTGTTAAAACAGAACAGTAGTGAAGTACAAGTAGCTTTCTTAAAATAAATGCCTCAATATTTAATTACTATCTCTCAGGTTTGATGAAATTAAATTAGTATCATAGACTATAACGTTATCATAAAGACAGATAATTCAGTGTAACGCGACAGCTTAGTAGTTCCATGATATACATTAGATGAGAATCTAAATCTATATGAATATGAACCCTGTCTATTTATTACTTTCTTCTTCAAATATCCATGTTTAAATATATACTTATTTAAAACTTTGTCCATATCTACGATTATCATGAAAGTGTTGCTTCTCTGTAATGTATTAAATACGCGAAATGAAATTTTAAATCCTGCATATGCGTTTCCTAGCTGTGGGTGGCACTCAAAGTCTTTAGAACAAAAGGTTGACCCTGCCGACTGTATGTGGGAGAGGGCCCATTCACGATAAAGGGATCAGCATGAATAATTAGGAGCTGCTTTTGGTTAAAGTGGAAGTTTCGAGGATAATTTGGGATCTCACGGATAAACGCTTTACACATGCAGTATGTAGGTCCAGCATTTTAAAATTTTCCTATTGGCTGCAATTGGTAATGAGCAATCCAATAGAAGTTATTTAAGGATTACAGCTTTTTTGTGTTAGGAGTTGATGCAAAAATTCAATTGTTAGCCATTGATAGATGGAGAAAGGCCGGCAAATTGTAACCAAAAAACTCAATTGTTAGCCGCCGGATGGAAATAAGGAAGCCTCCGAGATTCAGCCCGGACGGTGATGAACAGAGGTCATCCGCCGATGCAGACCTGAATGCAGATGCAAAAACTTCGCGTTAATCGTGCAATTGCATTAAATATGAGTTCACATTAGCCAGGCCTATTGCCATTAGAAACTAAATTGCTTCCCGGTTCACCCCACAAAGTATCCTGATTTTAGAGTCTCAATACTAATTTATTGTCTTTAGTAATATTTTCTTTAATTACATGCTACTACCATCAATGCTCATTTTTAATTATTTTATATTATTAAATTTAGAATCTTAAGGTTAATCCTGTTTTGTCTTTTCATATTTATAAACCTTATCATTAATTGATCCCATTATATTATATTAATTACTAAATATCAAAAATTAAATTAGTCCACCCTACAAGTATCATAACAGTGTCCACCAAAGTGGAGCTTATCATATTATAATAATACATAAATTTGTAAAAAAAATTCAATTTCCAATCCCATCAGTAATTATCAATACATATCATATCACAACCTTTCCTTAAATAGTGCCAAACTGATCCCCTGTCAATTATTACTGTATCTGACGCTGCATTCTTTACCAAATAATTCTTGACAGGATTTTATAGTAAATTACATTATTAGAATCAGTCAGCAAATATTTTGTTAGGTACGGTTGAATGACATTATTTTTAAATTTTCGGTCAGTCCCACTCGTCTACAATAAGACAACCGCTGCGCATAGAATTGTTCATTTTCTCCACCTCATTCTTGACGCTCCTGGGAGAGTTAGGCAGGGTGTAACAAACGTCGACGACAAAAACTCGGAATGAATTTTTGTTTTGAGCGAATGCATCATAATAACGACATGGGGCCGGAAATTAATGGTTGTGTTTGAGGATGAGCCTCGTAATCTGGACAAAAATGTGAGACGCCGGCAACAACTGATATTTAAGATGGAACAAGTAGGCAAATTTTTATGACGAGGTTAATACATCGCAGCACCGTCCATTTAATTAGCTGTATCTGATTGGTTTGTATTCAGTTCAACTAGCTAGTTGGAGCGAACTGTTCACATATAAGATGAAGTGAGCGTATTCTAACTATATACAGACAGCGTTTTCTATGCATTGATTTCGGAACAAATTAAAAAATAACAGTTGCAGTGCGTACTGTCTAACATATTGGAACTATGTGTACGCGGAGAGTTAGTACACGACGGGTAATAATTTTCTGGTGCTGAGAAGTATATACATCTACTTAAATTTTATTCACAACATACTTTCTCATATCATTTGTAACCAGAATCTCTCATACAAATACAAATATCAAGACATTTTGTCATAAAATATATAATTTTGTTAAACGTTAAGAAAATTAAGAGATGATTGTGTTTCATCGGATACCTGCAATTAATGTTATTTTACATAAATATGTAGCTGTAAATACTTTATTTGTTCAATTTTGAAAAGCTAAAGTTCTTATGTTTTACTTAATACGATGTTGATATGTAATAACCTACTTCGCCACACTACAATTTAGTAAATTCAATTTGCATCTCTGTTCTCAACCGGCCTAACATTATGAATAACTCTTAGGAAACCTAAAACTTTATTGTAACTTTAATTTCTTCAACAATTATAATCCTTATTCTTATACAAGAAATAGAAAAGTAATTCCTCTAACTACGAAAATATTTTTAAAATTTAAATGTAGCAATGTACACCTGTCTTATGGAACACAGTGACTGATGTTTGAAATTCCTGTACATTAATTGCTACTGAGCTAAAATTTTAATAGTGTTTTAACAACGCACATGTGCAGTAATGTACAAGATTTTATTTTTTTAAACTTGTTTTTGTTGAGATATTTTGTAAATTATTTTCAAAAATTGGCAGTTTTGAAAATGTTCTTTGCGTTACGTCTTTGAATATATTTTAGCCTCTTTACATTTATAAGTACGGCTGACCATTTTTATCAATTGTCAGTATTAGTAAAACTGAGAGGAAAATATATATTTTTTTACTAAGACCTTCATAGCGTTACTTAAAAAATAGCACTTTTCAGTACATTTAAACATTTATTCGCCTAAACTACTGAATCAAGCAAGTAACTAATACTTGTATTTGAAAATATTAGCATGTAGATTATACAGTAAAATAATAAAGACAATATCTTAATATATGTGACGCATGGAAAGCTTTTGGTACCAGAAATCATGAAGCTGGGAAAAACACATTTTTCTGAAAAAGTAGTATTAATTTATTAAATTAGAATATAATATATTAATTAAAATTGTCCTGCAGCATGTGCTACACCTTCCTTCTGTTTTCAGTTTACTGAATTTATAGGAATATTAATATAAAAAAAATAAAAATAGGTTTTTTCATATTTTGGCCGAAATTTCAGTCCCCATACTCTTAATATGAGTCAATATAAAAACAATGCCTATTAACAACTAATCTATTGTGTAGCGCGACTTATTGTTGCATGAAATAATTTATAATATAATTTTTTGAGAAATAGGAATGTACACAGCAGCTAGACACGTGCGTCTGGCTAAGAGTATTTCCTGAGTAAGGCGAAATCTTGTGCATATTATTTAGCTAGTCACGAAATAATTTATTTTTCTTTAATGTTTTTTAAGTTTGTAAAACAGTTATTTTCTTTGTGTAATAAATAGATATTTGTTAGAGTAAAACCTTCAAATATACCTTCAGTCCCGATAGTACTCTACAATTGAGATTGTCTATCTGTATAGTAACGGTAACCCAATAATTATCATAAATCCTCAAGTGCGCCATTACCCCAAACAGATTAGTAATTGTAATACTTTTTTCTTATACGATATAGTTCTTTCTCATACTAGAACGTTCTATAATAATCCGTAACTATCTGAGTATTTCCAAGAATTTCAAAACGCGTTTCAAAATTTCATGAATATATTCAATATGAAGTGTTTTTTCCGTTTTACGATTTGTTGTCTTAATATCTTTGTAATACGCGTAAATTTAAATCTTGTGCTCTGGTAACAGACTCAAAATTTTACCTTCTCATTTAAATAAAACCGCATTTTTATTTAATAAGCATGGTTCATACTCAAATTTCTTACTCCTAAAAAAGCATAACTTTCACAAACCAGTCTAGAGCATATTTTATTAAACTAAAATCTGTTTCTCACCGTTTTCCAAGCAGTTCTATCGAGCGATGGATCCATCACATTACTCCAGTTTTATGGGATACCATTAACACAAGTAATGATGCTCTTCCGCAGTTCCCCTCAGTTTGTTTATCCCAAATTGGCATCCCGTTTAATTGTCTGTAAGTAATTAATTTAGGTATAAGATTATCCTCAGTGAGTAGTTAAGAAATCATTGCAAAACGGTGTCATAATATTTCACCCTCAAAACAACCAAATACCTTTCTGGTGGATTTTATGTAAAATTGACCTAAATATAAGTACATTATTTCAAATTCACTTCAATTCCTCACAAACATATAATAATTTAATTTAAAAAATTTCAATTAAAGTTTTGACGAAAGAAGTTGTCTGCTCGTGTGACTGTTAACCTCGGTGTTATTAAAATATATTTGTGTTATGATTATATATAAAAAAGAGTCGAAAAAACCATCAATGTTTAACGCATTGATAGTTTGATTCTTTAAACTTAAATTAAAATGGAATTTCATTGGTTAATTTCGGTCTAATATCATAAAAAATATCTATATGTACGAGTGCGTATTATTTCTGAAGAATGGCATAGCAGTAAAAACGTTTGGAATGAAAAGATGTTCGATGTATGAATTTGTCTTCTCACTTATTAACCCTTCCCTTAAATGAGAAAAAATAATTCAGGAATACATACGTCATTCAACGTATGCCTAAATATTCAACGTATGCCTAATTATGTCCCACTATATCCGTTTACTATTTACAATTAATTTATTCAATAATTAAGGATGTATTTTTTAAAAGTAAAAGATTTTATTTAAATTTCAAAATCATTTTCAGTAAGAGCAGGTAGATATTCAAATGTTGAATTGGAATAAAACAAGATGTGTGTGAGGTAGAGGTGAGAAAATAAAATGAGAATTAATTTAAAGAGTCGAAAAAACCAACGTCCAAAACGATTCAGTAACAAGAGTTACGGCTCACTGTTCGATTCCTAGAACCGTGAATGAGTTACTTAAGGTGCAGAGTTGTGAGCAAATTGCGAGTCGGTAATAAACTGGGAATAAATTTTGAAGTGATGAGCTCATATCCTTTTATAACAGGCAGTATATTAAGTCTTAATTATAGGTAAAATAATCATGACAGTTACTTAATTTTGATTTATTATTACGACTTCTCTGCATTCATTGTTATCATATTAAATAAAATAATCATGACAGTTACTTAATTTTGATTTATTCTTACGACTTCTCTGCATTCATTGTTATCATATTATTCCCAGTGTTTTTGTACTTCCGATGTGTAACAGTTTTCTTCCACCTTTTGAATAATAATCGTATTTATTTATTTAATCTATGGGGAAATGCTCGGTGGCAGATACATAGGACTTAAAATGAGTTTTCAAGTTTTAATAATCTGGTAGTACGCACCATATATAACTTTAAAGTAATTAATATAATTATAGTACTTCAATATAAATCATATATACACCTCTTCTTCTTCGTTGGCTCTGCAGCCCATTAAGGGCCTTGACCTACCAGAAGGAGTGCGGACTGTCATTTCACATGACACATTCCGAATATGGAGTGACACGTGGTCAGCGTATCGACTCTCCATAAGTCTTAACCCCAGTCTCCGTGACGATGACACCACAAACATCCAAGCCAATGCCAAGATTCAAACCCAGGACCTCTGGGTCGTAAGGCAGCAACGGAAGCCACTACACCACAGGAGGTCGGCAAATATGCACCTAATAAATAAATATACCTGGAATGATGGTATTGGAAGATAAATTTTGAAAGAGTAATAAAGAGAAAAGCACTGGAAATATATTTCACTTCAGTATATTGTTAGAGATTTTGGAGCACTGATAATTCACTGTATTCCACTACACTATATTCTATACCGAGTTTAGATTAAGTCTAAATTTTCATTTCATTAGAGGAAGCAAATTGTTAGTCATTAATTGTCCTATTTAGGAATGAGTATTTTCTAACATCTGCTTTTTGCTGCCTTACATTTAGTTTTAGCAAGTGATTGGTCTTCCCATACTATTTTGGATTCCCTGTCAAGGTTTTTCGTCTGCGAAGACTGGGTAGAAACTGTGTAGCGTAGCTCTTTCTCTTCTTGTATCCCACCTCAGTCGCTTTACCTTTCCGTACCGAGATTAGATCGTGTTCCCAAGGACCGTGAAGCCGTACGAAAACCAATCTATTTTCAGAAGGAATTGCAGGTTTTTCCCAAATGTAAAATTGAATAATTTCTTTAGAGAGGGATCCACAGTTAAAGGCTTTTGCCCACTAGAACGTACAATACTAGGAGCGTGCCAGGAACGAAAATGACCGCTCCGGTCACTACTATGCCCACTGCAACGGATATACATCATACTATACCCGTATACAACGAATATGACAACCGTACCATAACCGTTTAGGGGTCTTTCGGCTCCGATCGCTGTGTCGTCATATTTTGCAGACGAATCTATTGTGGTGTTTGCTCTATTTAACAAGGAATTGTTAAATAATAAAAAGAGTATATTTAATTTGAATATATTCCATTTAATTATGATGATAGTTAAGATCGAAATTGTGGAATTACAATATAAAATTTACAAAAGAAATATAACTCAAATTAAGTTTTAGAAAAAATATAAATTTACGAATAAAATGTATTATCAAATTGGCTCAGTCGGTAAAGCAAAAAGAATTTATGCAGCTTCTAAACGGCTGCTCCGGGAACGCGGGTGACAAACGATATCAGTGAAATAAAAACAATCACGAATCAACGAGAATGGTTTAAGTGGAAACTGGGTAAAAATGCCGTTACCAGATATTTCGCCTGGTGACGTCGTTCTTC
Organism: Eucriotettix oculatus; assembly: GCA_034510155.1. Taxonomy (NCBI): domain Eukaryota; kingdom Metazoa; phylum Arthropoda; class Insecta; order Orthoptera; family Tetrigidae; genus Eucriotettix; species Eucriotettix oculatus. The sequence goes on along the minus strand of CM067378.1, from coordinate 13,852,620 downwards.
ATTTGCCGTTGCCGGATGTTCCTTTGCTGGACACGTCTTCTAGAGCCTCTAGCGCCTCTTCTTCAGATTAAATCCCCATCAAATGTTATATTTTTGTTTTCTGTACTCCCATCAAATGAATCTTCTTTCTCAAAACGTGCAGAATTTAATTTTTTCACATGTTGCTTCTTCAGCCACTGCTCTCTCATCCCGTCTTTCTTAGGGCAGCTCCCGGGACCAACTGTCCAAATACAATACACTCCAGGTAATAAATAATGTTGTTAACGGCGACGTTTCCCGCCTACTCGGCCTTGACGAAACCACCCTCACTTTTCATCGTGCTGTACGCGAATACCAAAATCTAAATTATTTTTGCTTTACCGCTTCAATGTAGGGGTCATGAGTCACAACACTATGAACAGTGTGTGGATTGTGAACATATCGTCGAAACTTTACTAAAATATGCCTATTAGAAAACTAGAGTTACAAGAAATAATGATTGACATTATTTTGGACGCGGACGAAGAAAACGAGAAAATTTCTGTAAGATTATACTGGATTCTCGAATCGCTAACGAAACGAGAAACTGAGAAAGAATATTGAACGTTATATTGGCACTTAGTTGATGATGTCATTCCAGTTTAATGAATTATTTATAAAACTTGAAAATGTCATTACCATATTTAAAGAAATTATTATACCAAAAATATGACTACTGTGAGTGAAACTCAATCTATTAATTTTTCAATTTATTTAATTTTTTCCGGCTTATTCTATATAAAAGTAATCATTCGTAGAAGATTTTGGATATAGCGTCATATTTAATATCGCAACAGATAAGGTTTCACTTCAATTAATTAAATTGGTTTCCAAGTATTGCAAATAGAATTCCTCTGAAGTGTTCTGAATGACAATTTCTCTGTTGCTTATCTATTTGTTTCATTTACTGTAGACATTGTTAATTCGTCCTTAAAAAATATCGTCTTTGCTTTTGAATGTGTTAATTATAAGTCACTAAGTTTATTTGCAGACAATTTCATTCGTTTTATAATAAGGAGGCACTAATGCCAAACAATTTTGAAAGTAATACTAGCAATGTACTAAGAGGAAATAGTTGTAGAATAGGGTAGCAACGTGGTGTGTCGTCTACATTTTTAGTACTCGACTTGACAAGAATACATCATCTTGAAGAGAATAAATTAACCTCTCCATTGTTCACCTTCACCAATTCGTAGTGGTACAGGGAGTGGAATTCGGATTTTGAATCAACCTTTCAGCTTCTCAGATAAGTATTTATAAAATATTTGACTAATTGAGGTCTTTGCGTGCCTTATTTTTGGAGATCAATCTTTTATCATCTTCCTTTACACTTATGAAAGTACACTACATTTAAATTTAATTTTCATTTTTATCATCTCATATTTCGTTTATAACTAGTGATGGTAGAAGTATGGTAGTCGTAAAGATTAGGATAGCGCAGGCAAGGAAGACGTTCCAAAAGAAGAGTAATTTACTTACTGCTTGTGTAAATATGAGTATTAGGAAACCATTAATAAATATATGCGTGCGTAGTGTGGCGTATATGGGTGCGAAACGTGGACAATAGGAGTTGCAGAAAGGAAAAGAAAAAATTTTTTCGAAATGTGGGGCTGTACGAGAATGCTAAAAATCAGATGGGTGTAACTAACCAGGAAGTTCTGAGCAGAATAAATTAAGGGAGAATAATATGGAGGCGTTAGACCAAGAAAAGGGATAGATTAATAGGTCACGTTCTGAGAAATGAGAATCTTGTAAAATTAGCATTAGAGAGAAGTAGGAGGGGGAAAGAACAGAAAAGGAAGTATAAGGATGGAATATGCTAATCCGATTAAGGAGGACGAGGGATGTATTAGTTATGTAAAAATGAAAAGGCTTGCGCAGAATATGTTAGCACGGTGGGTTGAATCAGACCTGCCTGAGGACTAACTATGAAGGAATAAGGAATAAGCGTTTTGTGCCTGACTTTAGTTGAATATAAATATGAACTTTTTTTATTTAGAATTTTACATAATAATAGTATAAAAAATGTTGAGAGAAATGAGTCACCACAGTACTGTACGGTACCATTTTTTACACCACATAATTTGTCATTTTAACGTTTTCTAAATACTCAAAATCATACCTTAACAATTCAGTAAATAAATTAAACAAATTTATGTTTGATGATGGATGACTATCTGACCCGACGATGACCAGGATTTATTTATATCACCCCTCAGCAGTATTTAATTTCACTGTAATATCTTTGCTAACACGTGACTAAGCCACAGCGAAAGAGTCTCTTTTTTTAAATTTACCTTATCACGCGCTCTCTATTTCATCAGAGCTGGATTTCATCACATCCATCTTGATCACCCAGAATCTTAATTGAATCAAAAAATGAAACTTAAATAAGCATATAAATACATAAAAATTCACAGAAACAGTCCATTATATATAAAAGGAGAAAAATCTTGATCCATCCCTTCTGTAGATACATGTATACTTACATGTACGAAGAATAAAATTGAGTGTGTGCTGCCCTATTTACTGTATAAAGTCCCTCAATCATTCCCACTGCGGTATTCATAAAATAATTAAAAATAAGCATTACTTAAATTAAATGTTTCTTAAATTTAAGCATCAGTTCAAATTTAACAGCCATTATTCGTCCGATTAGAAAGGCTACGTTATGCCATAATGTATCTTGTTACAGTTTCTGTACGTATTTAGGGTAGGATCTATTTAGACCTGAAAGAGATAGAGAGAGAAAGGAAGGAATCTATCTATTTAAAAGATCGACCAAAAACTTTTCTGGGATGAACACTACAACACACCAAAGTTTCATGGCAGTCGTATGAAAGTATAGGACCACATAATTAACAAATCTTATAGGTCGAAATATGTTCAAAATGCCTGGTATATTTAAGTCTGGGGCGCACAGCTTCCATTGCTGAGTACAAGGAAGACGTAACTTCCTCCTACTGTTTCTTTCACCCCTTTGACCGCAGGCCAAGGATTTTATATTAAGTCTCCTTCGAGCCGAGAGGGCATTGTATTCTACGAGGTCGCGGACTTCGGATACACGGTAAGAATATTTTCGTTGATTCCATTGGACCAGTCGGCCAGCTACCCCTCCACCCCAAATCAGGATGTGCCGTGGAGTATCTGTCTTCCGCGTGGCAGTAGTACCAAATACCTGATGATGGTTTCTATAAGGTACTTCCACTATCACTTTCCGGTGAATCACCAGATAGAATCCTTAAACTGTATCCCTGAGGCCTTAGACAACTATTGGCTATCTTGATTTACGTTCCAAATCTCCTCTTTCACATACGTTCCTAAGCTATTATAGTGGAGAGCCACCAAAGCGGAACATCCTCACTATACCTGACTTCTAAAACAAGCATCCATTACCTGTTATTTATATACACTGAGTGACCCAATTATTATGACCAGCCCCTCAATACAATGCTACGGCACCTTTTTCTCTTCATGCTGCTAGAATTCTTCTGGGCATGTATTCTATCTTATGCTGGTAGGTGGTATTATGAATCTGAGACCATATCTGGCAAACTGCATTTCCAATTCCTTAAGATTTGATGATACAAGATCCAGCTGCCTGATAGCCCGTTTGATCACGTCGCACAATTACTTATTTTGGTGGTATCTGGTGATTTTGTAGAGCAATGAAGCAGGGTAAAGTGTCCGTCATGCTCTTCGAACCATTTGAGACCAATTCTAGCGTTATGACAAGGATCATTGTCCTGCTGGAAGTATCCATCCCTGGCAGAGAACACTATTTACATAACAGGATGCAATTGGTGTGTGATAATAAATAAACACCCTTGGGAATTTAGACGTTATTTCAAAGGTAACAAAGGACCAATACCATGCCAAGGAAAGATCCCCCAAACCATAATATTGCGGCCACCAGCTTGAAGTCTTGTGGCAATGCAATTGGGGTCCACGCTTTCGTTATGTTTTTTCTATATTCGACCGTGTCATTTGCATGTGCATTTGAAGTCGCGATGCATCAGAACACGTGACCCTTTCACTCATATATTGTATATTCCTTGTGAAGACGTCTGCTCTTGTTCAAGGCAGACGGAAGATTTCATGGCGCATGCTGTGTAGATGTTATTAGTTAGTCCATGATTAAGATTCTGCGATATTGATGCACTGATGCTTTTCTGTTGAATTGAACACCTTTGGCAAGTCTCTTTACAGCTCGAGCATTGATTAGCCTGTGTCGACCACAAACCTGTCATTGAGACCCAGATCTTTGCTTGTGAACATTAATATCTACTGATCTCGAACACTTCAGAAGTAAGGTCGTTTTGCTGATACTGGCTCCGACGCATCGAACGCCTACGATCAAACTCAGTTAAATCACGTCTCAAAAAATATAGATGATTAACTTCTTCTGAATTCCCATTTTAAGCTATCTTGCCCTCTAGCAGCAACACGCTGTCAGGTGGTCATAATAAATTGCCCACTCAGTGTAGGAAATACTTCCCGTAATTAATATTTTAATCAAACTAAATGCTCAATTGTGCTAATTTTTCTTTGGTATTAAATATCTTTTGAAACTTTGGCATTCAGAACAATAACTTATTCTAATTATTGTACAATTTAAAATTAATTAATCCTTCTTGAATGTGATAACCGACAGTGGACTAGTGGCTAGCGTTCCTGCCTCACAACAAATACGTCCAGCTTTAAAATCATGGCATGGGCTTCGATACTTGTACCGTCATTGTTACGGAGACTGGTATTAAGACTGCTGGAGAATCGATACACTGACCTCGTATACTCCATATTCGGAATGTGCCATGTTAGATGACAGTCTGAAGTCAACCCGGTAGGCCAAGGCCAAAGAAGTCGAAGAAACATAATAGTTTGGAATTTTAATTTCTGTAAACGATATTTGATTTTAAAATTTAATATTGTTAATTTTGAGATTTCTAACAACAGTTGATAGCTAAACTCAGATTTTAAGAAACGAACCAATGTTTAGATATTTTGTCCTCAAGTATGTAATTATGTGGTAATGAAAAAATCTTCCAAATTATATAAATTTTGGTTTTAATCTTAAGAAGACGACGGCAACACGATTTTAAGTATTCTGAGGAGGAATTACCTTAATCCATGCTTAAGAACATTCTCCATCCTTTGGAGCAACAGGTTACTTGGGTTGAAGCATTCTAGAGTTTTGCACGTCGACTCTAAAGTGCTTACATTTTCATAATTAGTGCTACGTGTTTGACCACAGTAGGTCAAATTATAATAGCTAACCTATTAATATCATAAAATTAGAAATTTATGTAACACTCAATTTTTGCGAAAGTATGGTTATTTTATCTATTTTAAATTAAACACCTGGATCAGAGTAAATTTCAACGCATAAATACGAAATATAACAAATACTTCATAATAAAAATGAAAATTATATTAGTAGTTTCCTTAATTAGTACAACAATATTGTAATATAACTGAAACGGTTTTATTTCTTCTCCTTATAAACTGACTAGATTTTAAGCTACAGCTACACAATTTATGTCTGCTAAATTGAAATATTTGGAATATATTACAAGTAAAGCAAAAGACCACTTGAATCAGAAGCACTAAGTTGAAGGTAGTCCTAATATCCTGCCATATAAATATTATCTGCAAATGAATATAGTGTACAGTGTTAATTCATGTCGGCAGTATGGTACTGATAAGTCAATTATATGTAATTATATGCCGTTTGTTTTTTATTTTATTGTATATGTTTGAATAAGGCTGCTACTATTAAAATATTGTTAAGGTGAATGGATAACGTTAGAATGAGTGGAGTGTGTCTACAATATGACATTTGAGCGCGGATTGTAGTTTCCGCAGTATGCATTGTAGCGAACAAGCTGTGTCGTGAGGTGCACGCACTAAGTCCGTTTGTAAAACATTGTTGCGTGGTCAAAGCATGTGAATGTTCTCGAAGGAACTTAAACATTTTAATGTGAGAATGTGCTGGTGTGCTCGGACGTAATTGGCTAAGCAGGTCACCTAACACAGTTTCAGCAAGATGGCTGATACGGGGTTGTAAGACGAACAAGTCAGATGGTGTTGGGAGAGCGAAGGGGAAGACGTACTTTTTGAGTTGGGTGATAGGAGTGACACGGGGTGGATATGATCCCGTGAATTAAGTCGGAAGGGTAACGTCTACAGTGTTCCCTGTGTTACAGTGAGCGGGTCTAGAGGGCAAATTGATAAGTCGTAGAAACCAGTCATACAAGGCTCAGAGCAGGGTCAGAAGATCCTCGCAGATATACTTTGTAAGAAAGAAAGTTCTTCTTTGCCCGAATATTCATCTAGACGCCGTGAAGTTACCACAGCAGTGGACAAGGGTTGAGGATTCAAGGCACATATGGTATAATCCAGACTAGCAGTTTGCCGATGTGGTGATATATTGTTGCGTTTGAAGACCAATGTTGCATTGGTGGTGGTTTGAATAGAACAAGTTAGAATATTAAACTGTTGATTGCTGTGTTCTAATCCATGTTTGTTAATTTTTAGTGAAGTTATATCTTAAATTTGGAAACCAAGTCACTTGAGGTTGCAGTGGGAAGTGGGCCAATTGTCCTGATACAATAGCAGCAGCCAAACCGGATGTTAGGTGGGGAATGCACAATTGTGAAACTTTCTCTTTTCTTTCTATTATCATATAATTTTAACATAATAATTCTGACTATGTTTTTATTTTATTTTACAGTTGCTGCAATTATTTAACTCACGAGAGGCCCAAATTCTCATGCAGATTTTGAGTTTCCTTGTATATTAATTGTAAATGATAATTTTTGCGTAAAAGTAGAATATAATTAAATTAAATTCGGATTAATTATTTCTAGTACCACTCCCGTTAGTATATATATATATATATATTCAAAATTTTAACAATTATTAATGGGAGAAATGCCTAAATAGTGGGAATTTCAGAGGGATAACCTTGGAGTGGAATGTGGACTCCTCCAAAGGAATTCCAGCTGCCGAGACGCTGTGACGGCTAGACGATTATAATCCGGCTACAATAGCCAGAGGTATATTGGAACTTCTACAGAGAGAGGGAAAAAGAAAGATAGAGAGAGGGGGGAGATAGAGAGAGATCTGTATTGAACTAAAGTTACGGGAGAAACATTTAAGGCTGAGAAGTCTTCTTTTATGACGGTCAACGGATGTTGGGACAACAGGACACACTTTTTTTTTTCACGGACAAAACGAACCCAATCCTGAAAACATTCCATGTTATTGAAGGGCAAATCAGTTAGCGAGGATTGGAAATTGGAATTGACAGCATGTTGGGATCTTATGCCGTAAATAATCCCCAGGGATTGAATTTCGGCACGTAGGGATGTGACCCTTGTAATATCTGTAACCGCGCTGGCGCGGAAATAAATATCAGGGAACAAAGAAATATTTAAATACCACTGGTTGCCTTAACAAATGGGATTTCGGGGTCTAAATAAAATTTGGTTTCAGACGTTTGAAGGAGGTCAACTGGCGACGCTGAGGAGTGTGTTCTAGGAAGAAGATGGGACAAAAGTGACGCTACTATTCAATCTAGTACGCTGAAAGATTTCCCATTCCTTGATGCCCACGGAGGGGATCGTCCATGGATTATCCTGAGATTATACAGCGAGGTAATTGTTTCGCCTTACCTTCAGAATTAGTATATATTTTCTTGGTTAAGTTTTTTAAAAATAATTTCCCCATTTATCTCATTAATTACCCTGTAAGTTTATTCCTAACTCACACCACCATACAAGATTTAACAAACGAATTGCCTTCGACTCAGTCTGATCTTTCCTCTTTCTTACATAAAAGTTCGGATCTATTAACACCCTTTTTAATTTGATTAATCTAATTTTTAGTGAGGTGCGTCATTTAAATAGTTATGCGATATATTTTCTTATTACGTGTTTATTATTGGTTTTTGAATTTAGTATAATGCGTGTATGTGACAATCGCCATTGGAGACAATTAAACATCAAGGCGCCACAGAGGTGAGACATCGGAGTACAGAACGTCCCAGAATCGCCGATTGGTGACTTAAAGAGTCCAATTCCTTGACCCCGGGAAATTTGAAGGTCTCGTCCCCTTCCTGAAATTAGGGAGAGAAAGCGTGGACAAGGCGGGCATTTGATTGTAGGCTGAGGGTCAGGTGATCCGCCATGCACCTCATGATGGGAGGAATGTACGAGATGACCTGAGAAGACGGATGGGAGAAATTTCGGCAGTCGGACATTAATATTTGAAGTAGAGAAATGTTGGAGAGTCGTGGAATAGGCGTTGATCAGTCGGGAATGGAACTTGGAGGTAGGAAGGTGGAGATGAGAGACAAAGGTTGGATTTTATCGATGAACATTGGAATTATAAAGAAGCAGATTTAGACTGAGAGAAGTTTGTTTTCAATCTAATTTGGGGGCAAACTGAAAAGAAGGTAGAAGGCAGCGAGCAGAGAGTGCCACGCCTACGTTATCCGGGCGCCAGAATTCTTAAAAGGAAGACCAGGTACCGGTTGCAGAAATCATCATTGGAAGGAGCCGCCTGAAAAACGCGGAAGAACTACGCAAGCAGCCTGAATTACTGAAAAGAGGAAGTAGCCGCTGTTTCACAAAAGAGAACAGGTGCGTGTCTGTGCCACTGCCTGAAATGTGTAATGACTGTCGTTCTGCTGCGAAAATCCCAATAAAATGATCTTTATGAGATTGATTATAAGCTGAGCTAGTCGTAGTAAAATTTTAAATTAAACCCTAAGTTTTGAAATTGTTATTTATTTTTTCTGTTTATAAATTTTATTTGTTTTCATTTAATTTAACCATATAGTTGGTTTCACATTCATAAATAAAAATTGAAACTCCCTAGTCTCATTATATTAGCAGATACATTCTTATCGTTAATCTGTATATTGATTTCAGGTAGAAAATCATCTACAATTAATTTCTCTCTCTCTCTCAATGTCTTTTTCTTCTACTGATCTACGAAATATAATGAAAATTTTATTCTAACATAATATTATTGTTACAGTAATTGAAATTTTTTTATTTTATATTAATAGTATGTGAACAATTATTTAGTATTGAAAATTTGGTAAAATGTTTACGGCGTTTCAGTATTGTTGAAATATGATCTCAGTGTGCGCCGACATTAGGAGGTACTAATGAAGACGCAAGATGCCATTAACATAACCCTTGACTACGACATACCTCCGTAGTAATAGGGAAGGTAACCTGCCATGATAATTGATAGCTTTCCACATTGGGGATAATTCGTATGCATTATCCAACAATGAAGGTCCCTCTTACAGCTATATCTTTCTCACTTACTCTAATAACTGTGGAATACTACGCCATATAGAAATAGCTGTTAGAATAGAAGTTACACTAAAACTACGATTCCCTAACTATATTAACACACGAAAATTTAACCTATTAAATAATTATTAATACATTTACAATTAGTAATAATATTAACACACGAAAATTTAACCTATTAAATAATTATTAATACATTTACAATTAGTAATAATATTAACACTAGAAAATTAAACCCAACCTATTAAATATTTATTAATAAATTTACAATTAATTCATTTCAGTAAATGATTTTAGTACTAATTTAGTTTCACAGTAAACTATGTTATTACATTATATATTTCTGGATTATAATTGGTTTCAGTTTGTAAGTTATATTACGGCACAAATTATTTTGAAACTGTCGTTCTCTTTCGCAGAATATCGAGTTGGGAACAGATTCTAAAAACTCTCCAAATATTTGCCTTTACGGAATTCAAAATACCAATTGAAATGTAATGCAGATATATTTTTATTACTAATGTTTTGTTTTAAAGAAGAACTAGCTAGTCAAGACTTCTTTATGTGTTCAATATTATTAATTTCTGAATCACATAATTATGTTCAGACGACCTCCTGATGTCTAGTGGCTAGCGTCGCAGCCTCAAAACCCAAAGGTTCCGGGTTCGAATGCTGGCTTGGAAGTTTGAGTCGTCATGGTCAGGGAGACTGGGATTAAGACTGTTGAATGGTCTTCAGATCCAAGGTGGAGGAAGAAGAAGAACAGATATGTTTATAATCATAATTAAATTATAGCATCGATAGTTGATATTTGTTTATAGAAAACATGGATTGCAATTAGAACATTCAAATATTGTGATTAATGTGCATTGACAATTGTTCGTATCGGAACAACGATAGCCTTTACAGGCTATTCAGTATTTACTTATTGATATGGTAGTTCATCACAGACTGCTGACGTTTAGCTGAAAATAAATGGGTAGTCGTATCACAATTCGACGCCAAGTGGTCTGCTTTCTTAAAATTGGAGGGGAGTTCACTTTACCATTAACGTAACGTTTGTTACGATAACTTAGTAGTGTCCAAGCTATTTTGAAGCCATGGCACATATTGTGTTAAGTTCTGGGTATATTTTACGGCAAAGGAATCGTTCGAAATATAAAGGAATCGTAAGTATTGGATTTAGTAAAAGAAATTTGGCACTGTCTGAATATCCCATGTTTTTTTTGGGTAACAGGCTACATGAGGGTGATCCTGAAGCAGGCAACTCCCCTTTAATACCATAGGAAGGGACTTGAAAAGGGGGATGCGGAAGGTAGAGCAATGCAGCCCAGGGTTGACTACGGCCCGTAATGCTATAGTATAAGGATCCTACCCGGTGTTTCACCTAAAGGCGATGCAGGGAAAAACCCTAGAAAACCTGCATCAGGTAGGTCGGGTGCACCTAGGCCTTTATATACCGTGCCTCAATCAACAGTACTGCGACTTATAATGGTTGTCTGTAATGCGTATTAATACCATTCATCCGATTACCATGAAAATTTGGTGTTCTGAATATCTCACCATGGAGAACGTTTCTGTCGATTTATATCCTTTCCCTATTAGGCCAAAAACCAAAAGACATTCAGAACTTGCAGCAGGATGGCCTGTCAAGAATTATATATATATATATATATATATATATATATTGTAATATCCTTTTCAGGGTATAAAACATTAATTAATCATTTGAACAAATTTTAATCAATTTGAAAATTTTACATTTATCAATTTATGGTGATTACATGAGTCATTATCTCAGGGGATTTTGGGCCTCTCAAGAAGTGGAGTATGTAGTTACCACAATTACTGGGCCTACAAACGTCCAACTTCACGAATGTTTCCGCGTCTCTCTGGCGTCTTGCAGGATTATTATCGATGAAGGTAGTATGAACCAGGTCCAACTCATCTGCTTTTCATCTAAAACTCAATCCGTCGTCCGTCCTCTCCTCAACTCATCTGATCTCTGTCAACATCTGACCACGTCTCCTCCTCTGGCAGATCCGTCCTCTCCGCAACTCATCTGCCCTCTGACCCCATCTGACAGCATCTGGCCTCTGCAAACATCTGACAGCATCTGATCACGAGCCACCTATCGGCTCCCCTTTTAAATTCTAACACGGTAATTCCCCGCCATCGGTTTTCTTACACAATTCAGGGGTTTGCCGCCATTGGTTCTTCACAAAATTCCGGGGTTCCCCGCCATAGGTCTGTTACAAAATTCCGGGGTCCCCCACCAGAGGTTTATTTTATAAACTTCCAGGGTTCCCCGCCATTTTTTTACACACGCCTCGAGGTGGTTTCCAGCGGGTATCCCCATCGGCCAACTTCACATTGTTGTTGGCCTCGCTTGTCGCGCACAAAACTTAAAAAGTAATAATCTCTTGTCATTGGCTGAACTGCGCCTCATAACGCCACAATATCACCAAAATTCGCTTTTGTTCATTACAATATATATATATATATATACATTGTAATATAAAAACACGATACCGCGTTTAAAGCATTAATCAAGGCCGCCCATTAAAATCTATGCTCAATTTAAAAACATTGATTGTAAATAGTGTATTTTGTTGTTGTGGGAATCAGTCCTAAGACTGGTCTGATTCAACCCATGCTAACGTATCCTGCGCAAGTATTTTTACTTCATAATAGCTACCACATCACACATTCTCCCTAATCTACTTAGCGGATTACATCCTTAACCTCTATATTCTGTTCTTTTCCCACACACTTCCCTCTAAGGCTAATTTTCTAAGACCCTCATATATCAAAATGTGGCCTCCTAAGTAAGCTATTCCTTCTCTTGGTCAAAGTCCTTTAAATTGTTCTCTCTTCCCCTATTCTCCTTAGAACTTCCTGGTTACTTACCCTATCCTCCTATCTGATTTTCAGCATTCTCCTATATCACAACGTTTTGAAAGCTTCCGTTCTCCAACTCCTATCTTTCACGTTAACATTATCCATTATAATTATCTTTTTCGTTGTATTTAATTGTTGCTGTAAACAAAAAATCAAGATATATAAACATTTATCAATCAATCCTTTATCTTTTTCGCATTGTCAATATTTGTATCACATTAATTTATCCTATTAGTTTTATAGGCAGTTTAATCTTTAATTACAAAATTTTTGCATAGTCTTCCAACACAAGCTCCATCCATTTTTGATTGCAGCGCTCTCAAATTTAATTTTTTTTCGAATTTGTTTCAATTATTTAACTAATTTGTATAAAACTATTTCTTACTTTACTGCCTAATTCGTTTTTTTACGAATTCTTACTGTTAACGAAGGATTTGCGTTCATTATACGGGTCTAATCGATAGTTATCGATTTTGTTACACCACAATTTTTTAACCGAGGAGCTCATTCTCAGATCGCGAGAAGATCACTTTGTGTCACCACTTCAGTCTCGTCGGATATATAGCTTTGCGCTCCAGGAATCTGCCGACACATTGTTTGACGTTCGGACTTAAAAAATATTTCGCTGAATCTCTCTACCGAGGAAGCGAACGTCACCAAGTCTTCCCTTACGTGGTCACATTCCCGCCCTCCTCCACGCCAGGCTGCGTCATGAACTCCGAGGGGTGCGCTTTGACGTCCTGCCAGGTTTCAATCTTCTTGGGAACATCGACTCCGGTTCTACAAACGGATACAGCTTCGTCGAGCTACGCTGTTTCGTTCGGACTTGGCAATCTCCAGCGACCTCCTGGAAGCTGCATCTTGACTATTCAGGTGAAAGAATTCCCGCATATTTGCCCCACTTGGTTTAAAATTTCAAATTAATTTGTATATATTCCTGTTTGAGTCAGCAGATAACTTTACGTATACACGATCAATTGCAGGAATCAGGTGCTCATTTTGGTTTTTGAAATATCACCAATTTTCTCTTTAATTATAAGTAATCTTTGTACATTACTGTGAGAAAACAGTTCAAGTACGAGAGACTAATTATCGAGTCTGAAATTTATCACGGAAGAGAATCTTAAATTATGTACATAAATTCAACTATAACTAGTTTTGCTACAGTAATTGTGTTAACAACAAAAGCTTACTGGCACCTATCCTAAATCCTGCTCCCTCACGCTTTCCTGGCCCCGGTTAGCGGGACGATCTGCAATTGTCGTTAAATCTGCGTCCTGAGTTCGTACTCTCCGGTTGCCGGCCGTTCACCTAAAGATATTAGCCCGGAAACAGGTTAGTATTCGGAAGTTAATAATATTAACTTTGACGTAAAATTGAACGGAAAACGTTTATGTATAAATATGCTAAGGGTAAAATATTACTAAAACTTAACCAAAATTTGACTTAAGTAATTATACTTTTTAATTATCTTTGACAATCGTCGTGGGCGCCGCACGCAGCAGATCAGCAACTCTTAGTAGTATTTAATGTTAGGTCCTACCATAAAGACGTATAGAACCTGACACACGATAGACAATACCCTCACGTAACCTGTCAAGTAAGATAATTATATAGCTCTTAATTTATATTTTAAAATGGAAGCTTCTCTCCAATTCCTCCCTTACCACATTATTTCGTTTCTACTGCGTACCTCAGGTGCCACGCTATTTCTCGCAACCTATGATTAATTTTACATGTAATATTTCATGACCCATGAAATATTATGCTTTCTTTTTTCAAGTAAGCTCCAGTATAAATTTACTGCATGAACACTAATAAAATATATCACATGTTATTAAATGGAACTTTTGGAGTTATAAAAACGTCCAGGTGTGTAAATATCATTTGGAAAATTTTTTTTTGACCAAAACTGTCTGAATTAAATTGTGATAATGGAATTATAAAATTTATCATAATGGCATTATATAATCAGAGTTAAGTGAGTCTGCGTACACAAAAATAGTTTTCATCTTAAACATTTTTCTTGTGGGATATTATATCGCGAGCATTGTTATTACTTAACCGATTTTTCAGCTAAATCGGCGATGATCTTTATTTTAATCTGTGATTATACATGAAGAGGAAGTGGCACCAGAAAACTTACATACATTGCAATGAAATTGCAGATCCATGTTTCCGATACGTGACTTATCGAAAAAATGAAAGCTTCAGGAATCTCAGCAATGTCTACCTACGCGAAAAGGGGAATTATGATCAACCTCGTTGGTGGTAGACGATGAGAGAGATAGGAATTAGGGAAAGAAATTAAAGAGTCGTAGAGAGGGCAAAATCCTCTTATTATGACGGACGAGAAAGGGCGATAGAAATTTCGAAAGGAGGAGAGGAATAAAGCAGTCGTTAGGTGATAGTAAACAGAGGAGAAAACATATCTAATTTCTCTTTTTGAAATTTTTAAAGTTTTAAATTTATTTATACATTAATAACGTTCATATATGTGACAAACATGATTAATTTCGGTTATTTGTGTTCCCCAATAATTATTATTTATTACAACAAAATAAATCTAATCATGGCCAAATACAAAAATTTAAGTACATTTAATTTAATCGAGAGAGGGAAACTGACGTGTTTCAGATAGCCGTTGGAGAGTGACTACTAGCACATTGACTACATTAATAGCAGTTTTTATGCAAGCCAATCAGATTATGAAGTAAAAGTTTCTTGAGTGGAGGTTTTTAGATGTAGAAACGTTTGCCCATTTCTCTTTTCTCATTCGCTAACCTACAGATCGGTTCCCATTAGAAAAAGACTGTAATAAATGTTTGAGTTAACGTGAGCTTCGGCCTATCCCCTCTACAAGTAAACTACTACGCGCCTTACTTCAACATGACTTACTATTTCACTCGCAAGTTATCACAAACTAAAAATTTCTCAATTTGAGATTTTTAAAGAAGGAATATACGCAATTGACAAAATGCTGCAGTTTAGCTAACGATTGCAAGAAACGAAACACAGGATAATGTACTTCATGAATGCTTTATGTATTCATATAAAAATGACTCTTAGTTTTAAAAACAAGGCCTATTGTTTATTGAAACACAGCGTTTCAGCAAAATTTATGTACCTAACGGAGTCGAGGAGTATTTTTGCCGAAACAGTTGTTTTAATATATAATTGACCAAAAAAATTATTACATCCATGAATTAGAAGGTATTTATTAATATAAATTAGTTGTACTGTTCTGACGTGGTTTTTAAAATTTTTAATATTTATAATTATATCAAAGAATTCATAGTTTACATATTAAATGCGTGGGCACCAATAAATCTTAACATTCACATTTAAAACAGTTTTATTATTAACATATGTAATAGAGTCAACAAATTACAAAATTTAGAAATCAATTCATTTTTTCAAATTTTATTTACCCAGCTGAGTCGTAACCAAAATATAACGAAGCAAGAGACTTTAGTAAATTTAATCTACTTTACGTGTTTATGCGCACAGCAGAGCGAGAGATTATTGCCTTTTCTTTCTCACTTTGCATTCATCCTCCCCAAGTATCCTGGTTGGTCAGAAATCCTGGATTCAAGGCAGCTTCCGGGTTGTTATGTGAAGTACGCAGGCCTCTGATGTAATTAAGATAAAGTGTCTGCACATTCCTTTCCTCGTGATACTTAGAGCAGCCAGATCGCCTCTCCTGTCTGACTCTTTGAAACCCTACTAGTCCGACTTTCCGTTTCGGTAACTCCTCTCTGACCTCTCACCACTAACTCTCTTTTCCGAATGCTCTTTTCGGGGGCCTCTCCACCTAGAACTCACCTCTCCTAAAAACCTCTTTTGTCTCCCCGCATTATCTATCTTCCCCAGGTCCACCAATGTTGTAGGCGTCCCTACTCTTTCTCTCCAAAAATTCAAAATTTGGGAGGGGCCACCCCTAGCCGTCTTTTGGGTCAATCGCCGAGCCTCAAAAATTCTTTCGGACAAAGGGTTAAGGCCCCTCAGGCGCCTGTCAGGCTTTAAGTTTATGACTGTGTTTGTTTGCCGGGTTTACGCCGGAAGGGTGCTTTGCGAATACCACAGGATCTGTTCTCTATGGGAACTTCGTACAGAATGCTTAATAATGTTAATTACATTAGATAATATAAAATATACGACGAAAATGTATACGCGTCACACTGTATAGAATTAAAGCATATTTTACTTCACATAGCCTGAAGACGACGGAACAAATGGCCGCACAAACGTTATGTGTTTTTAAAAGTCTGACCCGGTTGGCTAACCGTGAAGATTTCATCCGACTTATTCACCGGGAAAGTCTACGTTCATCAAAACATGTTTTATTTATTAGTCATACAGTCGTAATATATAAAGAAATTACTTGCTATTACGAATTTTATCATGTTAAATGTGTTTATAAAATATGTTTGTCAACTAATTTATCTCAAGAAATGATAAAAAAACAATGAAACTGGACCATAATCCTCGTTCCACTAAACGTAAATTTTGTTGAGTTTTTTTTCAGTCACTCCTTTCCTGCATAACAACGGAATTGCTACACGTCACAAATTCAAAGTTGTGAAGTGTTTCAAAATCACATATAATGTAATTAGGCTACTACACCAGACAGAAGTTTTAATTTCTAAAATCAACATGATAAGCGTATACACATCGAAAGCGTAGAATGGAACATAATAAATCAAAGCCGGATTCTAACAAACCGTTTGTAAATTTCGATTTAATTATCCCTCTCATTCGCATTGTTTTAATTTGCACGTTTGCGCAGAATCATTTAACTTATCGCCCACTTAAAATTAGGCAAATTGAGTCAACTGTATTACCGTTGCAAATTAAACTCGACGTTATGTTGTTCCACAGACCCCACAATTATTACGTAATGCAGAGAGGTAAATTATTCAATTATTGCGAACGAATTACTGAGAAAGCTTTTTGAAAGCTTCTCTATAAAATCTGATACCGGAAAAGCGGAAGTGAACATTTTTTTTCACCTCTGTTCCTCTCTCTGGTGTAGGATTTTTGGGCCGTCATTTGATACCCCCTGGGAGCGGCGCGGCGCGGAGCGGCGTAGCTCTGTTCTGGAAGTAGACGGCTAATTGAGCAAACTGCGCTGCTGTAGTCTTCGGCTCCAACTTTCCGTCTGGCTCTCCGTTCTTAGCCCGAGCCACAACTCACCAAATAAAAAAGTCGCTGCTAACGTTTAATACTCTGTGAAGTTTCTGTATTTACTTTCCACAACTTCTGTATTAAATCAAACGGAGAAACTGGGGCATAAATGAAATTCTTATTTTACTTAAATTATCTTATTTTGCAACATAAAAATAATTCCCCTACAAACTGATCAGGTATGTATTTTTCTTGAAATAAATTAATATTTTAAAGGATAATTTGATGTAGGAACCAATATTTTCAGTCAGTAGATAATATACGTAAATTAGATCTAGGAATCTTGAAATTTTAGAAATATGAATAGATTTTATAATTTATTAAAAAGGAAAAAAAGACAATTGTACAGAACATCATTTTTAATCATTTTATAATTAATATGCCTTTATTTAACTGTCTATATTTCTTTCCACATAAGGTCAAGAAAAATGATAAGAAAATCTAAAAAGAAAAATGGAAATTAAGGGTAGATATAGTAGGAATTAGTAAAGTTAGATGGAAGGAAGAGAAAGATTTTGGTCGGATCAATATTGGGTGATTAGCACAAAAGCGAATAGAGGAAATGCTGGGGTAGGTCTTGTAGTGAATAGAAGGCTGGAGCAACGTTGTTATTATAAACAATATAATAAAAAGGTTAGAAACAAAACCGCAGCCGACGACAATTATTCAAGTTTGTATGTCCATAAGTACCGCAGAGAAAATCTACGAAGAAATTGGAGAAATAATGAAGTGTGTCAAGGAAAACGAGAATTTGATAGCAATGGATGACTGGAAAGCAGTAATAGGAAAGAGAAGAGTATGTGATGAAGTTGGGGACTATGGACTTGGGGAAAGAAATAAAAGGGGTGATAGGATAGTAGAATTTTGCATTGAGCACAGACTAGTCGTGACGAATACCTAGTTTAGGAATCATGAAATCATGAAGACTGTACACATGGAAGAAGCCGGGGAACACGGACAGGTACCAATTAGATTATATAATGATAGATAGAGGTATGTTAGTCAGGTGCTAAACTGCAAGACGTACCCAGGAGAAAATATAAACTCCAACCATAATCAGATGGTTTTGAAATGCAGGCTGAAAATGAAGAAAGTCAAGAAAGGAATTAGAACAAAAAGATGAGAAATAGAAAAACTGCAACAACAGGGCGTGCTTCAGAGTTCCAAATAAGATATCAGGAGTAGATTAATATAAAAAGGAGAAAGAAACAATATAGAAGAGAAGTGAGCACTCTTAAAGGAAGAAATGACTAGAGCAGCAAAATAAAAAATAGTTCAGACCAATAGGAAAGCATGGATAACACAAGAAATAATCAAAATGATTGATGAAAGGCGTAAATATAAAAATGCGAGAGATGAATATGGTAAAGAGAAAGAGCAGTACAGACGCTTGAAGAATGAGATAGGAAGTGCAAATCAGCAAAAAGAGGTTTGGCTAGAAGACAAATGCAAAGCAGTTGAAGATTTCATGGTGAAAGGAAAAATAGACGCAGCTTATAGGAAAATCAATAAAACATTCGGCGAGAGGAAAAATATTAGCAAGAACATCAGGAGAGCCGATGGGAAGCCAATTAAGGATAAAGAAGGAGAGGCAGAAAGATGGAAGGAATATGTAGAAGAGCTGTATCACGGTGGAAATTAATATCAGAAGAAGATGAGGTGAATAACTTAGAATTGGGGAAGAATTAAATGTTAGTGAAATATAATTTTAATTGCACACTTAGCAGCAGCTTTTATCATCTCGTTTGACCGGTTAGGTGACGTCATAATGTATCCTGGTGCACACCTATTTTGGCCTGAAAGGGAGGAAGGCAACTAAATTTTAAAAAGATCGACGGAAACCTTCTATGGGCTATAACACACCTAATGGCAAACTGATGAATGGTATGGGAACGCTTAAGGAATGATCATTTAGTCGCAGATCAGATGACTGACATGGGACATTATTTTGGCCTGAAAGGGTGAAGGAAGGAACGTAAACTTTCAAAATGTTGACAGAAATTTTCCTACAACATAAACGAACACAAATACGAAGTATGTGTTTAGCTTTGTTTATCAGAATCGTTCTCAAAAATACTGTTAAATAATAGTGAAATAAACCAAAGCCGCAAATTAATTTATTACTACTTAATTAAATAGGACGTTTCGCCTCTCTTTAGAGACTCAGGCATATAATTTAGCAATTCATTTCATTTACTTCTTGACTGCCTCAGTCGAAAATATTAAGTGTATTGAAGTATATACATGTAAAAAAATTTAATGAACAATTTAATAACGACGCGTCGTATTTAATTAAATATTAATCAATTTATATGCTGACTTATTGGCCGTCTTTCTATTTATTTTAAATTTAAACTCAGAAAGCTGTGTTGAATGAATGGTAATGTTAGTTTGGCCTACAAAACAGTGAGAGATTAATGTATATACAAATAATTAAGTTAAATAAAATGATGTAGGGAATGCTGGAACATATAATTTAGATATGTAAAGATATATTTTTTAATTAAATTTTATAAAATTTGACTTAACTTGAAGGTTAACTGTAGTACATCTAAGATGGAAGTATAACTAGAGTACTAGATGTTTTGACCTGTTGTTTAAAATCCTTAAATTAATAATTTTGCGTACGAAAGTTTGGTGGAGCTGTTAAGCTATAAGCTAGGTCAGTTACAATTTTTAATTGCTTTGCACTCGAACGTCAGTTAGAGTGGAAGATACAGGTAAAAACCCCAGGATTTATAGCATTAATACTTGTTAAACTATGATTCGTAAATATATAATTTAGTGCTACAATTTGTAAGAATTTGGGTGATGAGCCTTATTTCTGGGATATGTATTAGAGTGAGTTTTTAAAAAGCAGTTCAAAAGAACATGTGTAAAGTTCTTGTGGCATATTACGAACCCATTAGGTGAACAACATTCTTTTAAGTATATGACAAAATAATTTATGTGGCTATTTTTATAATCAGGAACCAACTTTAACTCAGTGGTATGTGAGGATCAGCAATTTCTTACCAATAATAAAATGTTTTCTCCATAAATACATTTAAAGGTGAGGCATTAATAAAACTCATTATAACCTATAACCACTTAGGAGAACTACAATAAACTCATATTACTGGTAAAAGGTACACAGATTGAAATGAATTATACAAGGTGTTTCAAAAAGAATATACGTATTTCGAATGCATATTAAACTTTAAGACATACGAATATAAAACTTTGCACACATCTAGCGGCTATTAATATAAAGTAGACTATGTATTCGTTTCTCCAATAGCCAAGTCGAGGTGCACAGATCGATAGTTTTGATAAAATAATACTTTGTAATACGTATATTCTTTTTGAAACGCCCTGTATATAACAACTACATAATATTGAAAACCGTCTTCCCTAGATTTTAGTCACAAAGATAGAGATAACTGAATTTGCAATAAATTCTGTTATTTTAACCTCAAAAAAGGACAGAATATATTGTTTTTGTTGTGGTATTGAGTCCTAAGACTGGTCTGATGCAACTCTCCATGGTTACCTATCTTGCGCAAGCCTTTTCACTTCTCAATAACTACCACATCCTCCCTAATATCCTTAGCGTACACCATCCTTGATCTCCCTCCTCTGTTCTAACCCCATACATTCCCTCTAATGCTAATTTTACAAGACCCTCATGTCTCAAAACGTAGCCTATTAATCTATCCCTCAACGTTCTCCACATTGTTCGCTCTTCCCCTATTCTGTTTATAACTTCCTCGTTAGTGACTTTATCCACCCATCTGATTTTCAGCATTCTCCTATAGCACCACATTTCAAAGGCTTCTATTCTTTTCCTTTCCGCAACTCCTACCGTCCACATTTCGCAACCATACAACGCCACTCTACATACAAACACTTTTAGCAATGATTTGCTAATATTCATACTTATATTACCCGTAAGTAAATTTTGTTTTCGCGAAAGCCTTCCTTGCCTGTTCTATCCAACTCTTTATGTCTACTATACTTCTACCATCCCTAATTATTATGCTTCTTAAATAGCAGAATTTCTTAACTTCCTTCAAAATATATCTTCCCAATCCAACACCCTTTGCTATTACAGTGTTTCCCATACTACACTCCATTACCTTGTTTTTCCCTCTATTAATCCTCATATTGAACTCTTTCTCCAGGACCACGTTCATGCCATTCATTATGGCATATCTTATTTTAATTAAAATCAGTTAGAAAATAGAGCACAACTGATATAGCAAGCAGTAATATTATTTGGATGGTTAACCAAACCTCTGGTTTTTAAAAACTGCTAAATTATTCCACTTGTCTTAGTAAGTGATAATTAATCTATGAAATTATAATTAATAAAAGTCTTACCGATGGTTTATTTACTGATAATTAGGTATTTCCTAAAGTTCGTGTTTGCCAGATGCAGCTCGAAATCTGCGTGGTTACTTGAAATATATATATATATATATATATATATATATATATATATACAAATTTACTTATAAAAATATATTTGATATCGTTTATCATCAATCTTCCAGCCGTGAGCATTTTTCAGACTATATATAATATAAAAAAATGCGAGATTATCACGAAACTCTCACCATTTTTCCTTTATAAACTCAATAGGTTTCTCTGACACACTTATGGTGACGTCATCAACTTAAACGTGTTGGAAAACCCCATCACTCACTCACTCACACACACACACACACACACACACACACATATATATATATGTTTATGTTAGGTGTTTTTAGTCTAGATTTTAAGAATATATGTACCTTTTTACATTTTGAATCACCTAAACTATTTAGTTTTATGGTAAACTGTAGTGTTCCCAGTGTAAAAAACACTCAACATCCATACCATTGCCAGAATTTGAACCCGGAAAGTCTATGCCCTTTCGGGCTACAATGTCAGTACTTACTAAATTTTGTTGAAATGTGTACACGTGTTGAAATAATGACAAACATACAAGTAAATAAATGTATGTCATATGGAGGCCAATATTTCCCGTTTTATCAACTTATTTCCATTACACAGATAGCAGGATGTGTCTGTCTGGTAATAACGCCATAATAAACAGCAAAGGGTTAACCTCCTGTGGTATAGTGGCTTGCATTGCTGCCTCACAACCCAGGGGATAGAATCCTGGTATGGCCTTGGATGTATGTGTCGCCATGGTCGCGATTCAAACTGTTGGAGAATTGATACGCTCTAAATTCGGAATGTGTCATGCAAGATGATGTGCGGAGTTGACACGGTAGGCCTTGGCCCTCAATTGGCTGTAGATCCAAAGATGAAGAAGAAGGAACAACAAAGGTGTCTTGTTTCAGGATGATATTTTCAGAATTAGGGAGAGGGTAGCTACCGAAGTTTTTTAAACCTCTAGGCAGTCTATGTTCGGATTTCATTTTTAGAAACATAATTTCGATTGGCAAAATATTAAAGTCGTGGATAGTTAAACAATGATTTCACAATACTGAAGAGAAAATGCTTTAATTTTCAAAAATGATTCGAATAATTTTACGAAATATTATGATACTCGGTTGTTATAAAATTTAATTTTACGTATCTTATCAATATTTATTTTAATCTCCATAATTTCACATTTACTTTACCGAGCTATACAATAAATCAATTGATGCAGCCAACGACGGACAAATTACATTTTGACATCTGCCTTTTTAAGTATGATATATGTATTTTCATTTATTCAAAACTGTGATTTTTTTATTAATATTCTCACTAAAATCCTTCAAAACTGAATAAATTATATGAATTAAAATTATTATCAATTGCTAATATCGTATAAAATTGTTTGCTTGTATTTAACAGCAGAAGAAAATTTAGAAAGTATGGTATCAACTGAAGACGTTTTAAATTTTAACGAAATTTTGTAACGATCTATGGAACGTATAGAACAATATGGTGGATATTTTGACGTATTAACTGCGGTTATGTTATAAGATATGATACTAGAAAACAAAACTTTGGTACCCTCTTGTAGCCTGTCACCTTAAGAAATGCTCCAGTGCAGGTTTAGTGAATATTTCTGTTGAAACGAGGAGGGGTACATTCGGGGATATTTTCTAGTTTTTCTGGTTTTGGCCAAGAAAATTGAGTCTGGTTTGAGAAGTGTATGCTCCAGGGTCGCAGATCTTAGGAATACGGTAAGTTCCTTTTCAAACTATAAGCCATCTGCCCCCTACACTGGTCAAGGCATGCAGAAGCGTATTCCACCAAAAACCCACAACAATGACCACTTCGGTCATCGGAAGGGCGTGGGACAAATACCACAAGCCCAATCTACCTGATTACCAATTTTAGGCGTATAACGGGTAGGATCATTAAACTATATTTCATGGGTGCTAGTTAACCCATATCTTTCTGTTCCCCTTCCACTGTTAAAGGGGAAATAACACAACGTGGATATGCTCCTGAATCCTGTCAGCCTGAAAGACATAAGAAGCATATGAATTTAAATTGGACGTTCTATGAGACCAGCTTCAATTTGTACAATACGTAAAATTAAATTAGATATGGAAAATGCATAATATATAAAATGTACAAGTAATTACATAGACCTAAATAAATTTCAGTCTGTAATTCGTTCATAATACAGTGTTAATAAATTCACGTTACAACGCTTGTGGAGTGAAGGTACAAATAAAAACAGACGTTATTTTACCAATACATAAATTAATGGAAACGAACAATTTAACAAGTTTGCATTTAACGTCTGTTATATATAATAAAACAATTTACGACCTTTTTCAGACTTTATACATTAAATTTCATTAACAACAACGTTTCGGCATATTTCCATACCTTCTTCAGGTTTTCTTTCTATAGAGGAAACATTTACAGTAAATTAAAGCAAAGAAAGTTTAATATAATTTGAAAAATTATATGGAAACTAAACCAAACTTACCAACTTTCGTTTCCGTATAAGTTTTTTTCAACTTTACCTTTCTTAGTTTTAAATTACTGTAAATATTTCATCTAAAGGAAGAAAATCTGAAGTAGGCATGAAAATATACAGAAACGATGTTGTTAGTTAAATTTAAAGAATAAAGTCCTAAGATGTCATAAATTGGTTTATTTGATATTTTTTATAAGACATTCTATTAAGCAAAATTTTGTTAACAGTTCTGCAAGCCGATAAAACACTTTAGAGCTAGAGCTCCAAATGACGACCACATTTTTCAACGCACAGTTGGCTCAGGCAAATCATGTTTCCTTTACTATTTGCAACTCATCAAACGCTTGAATAATTCTTTCGATGAGCTCTTCAACGGTTTGGACTGGACGTTCATAAAGTACGGTTTTTAGTAGTCCCAACAAGAAGATATCGAGGTGGGGGTGGGGCTGGAGATTGGGAGACCGGTCGTCCCTCTCGCTCGATTCAGTAGTTTACAAATGAATAGAACTGCAAGCGAGAAATGTGTGGGAGCCTCGTCATGCTAAATAAACATTCCATGGCGATCTGGTAGTAGAAAAACATCATGAAGTACTGGTAACTCAATTAAAAATGAACTTCACATAAGATTCGCCGTTGAGTGGTGGAGAAAGATAGAACGGACCAACTAGTACATCATCCACAGTACCAGCCCCCACGTAGACAGAAAAACGCCTTTTCCGAGCTGATTTTCATCAATCGACACGTGGTTATTGTGGCTGTTGAAAATTGCGTCTGAGTAAATTTTGCCTCGACACTAAAAATTGCGGACGTTAATTGTTTTTCCAAATGTACTGTAATATGTTAAAAACGCAAAATGTTCCTTGAATCTGCGTTTCCCAGCTGTGGGTTGCACTGAAAGTCTTTAGGACAAAAGGCTGACTTTTCTGGCTGAATGTGGGAGAGGGCCCATTCATGAAAAAGGGATCGCCGTAAATAATTATGTGCTGCCTTAGGTAAAAACTGAAGTTCCATGGAAAATTTGGAATTTCACGGAGGAACGCTAAACACATGCAGTATTTAGTCCCAGCAGATTGAAATTTTTCCTATTGGCTGCAAAAGTTAAAGAGCAAGCCAGCAGAAGTTATTTGAGGATTACAGATTATTGGTGGTTTGGAATTACGTATCTTCCCACCGAGATTTCATGGGAAGGGATTTTTCACAAGAACAGAAGATGTTGGGAGACTTAAAGGAGTCGATGTAAAGGTTAAATTGTTAGTCGCTGAGAGGAGAGAGGCTGGCAAATGCTGACCGAAAAACGAAACTGTTAGCCGCCGGAAGGAGATAATGGAGTCTCAGCCAGAATTGCGCACGCGTCCACAAGATTGAGCCCAGTCAGTGATGAACAGAGGTCATCCGCCGACGCAGCCATCATCGACGCAGACCAGAATGTTGATGCAGAAACTTCGCGGTAATCGTGAAATAACATAAATATGAGTTCACATTACCCAGACCTATTGCCGTAATAATCTAAATTTCTTCTTGGTTCACCCCTCATAGTACCCTCATTTTAAAGTCTCAATGCAAATTTATTGTTTTTAATAACATTTTCTTTAATAATTCGTAACTCCCATCAATGCTCATGTTTAATTATTTTATGTTATTAAATTCAGAACCTTAAACTTAATCTTGTCGTGTCTTTTCATAGTTAGAAACCATATCATTAATTGATATCATTATTACATGATATTTATTAAATA
Source organism: Eucriotettix oculatus (assembly GCA_034510155.1). NCBI lineage: Eukaryota > Metazoa > Arthropoda > Insecta > Orthoptera > Tetrigidae > Eucriotettix > Eucriotettix oculatus. The sequence continues at coordinate 13,826,524 of CM067378.1, read as the reverse complement.
TCATGAATTAATTCATCCCACCTAACCAATAATTATCATTACAAATGGCCACCAACGTGGGGCAAATATTATAATAATAGATAAATTAATAAATTAAATTGAACCATCATCCCACCAACAATTATTATTGCAGTACCATTTCGTAAAGGGGAGTCGGCAAGTGCCATGGCTTTCCTCTTTTGAAGATGATGCGGATGTAACAAATTTTAGTGAATAACTTTGCAACCCGTAACATAATTGACACAGGTCAGCAGATTCAGATTTTGTATTCGTGTTTATGCTAGGACTATCTTAAAACCGCCTAGAAGCTTCAGCGTCTCCTCTGTTTACCTTGAACGTAACTGTCTCTGTCATAGAGCTTACAAGTAGAGAATAAATGGTGTGGACAGTTATTCGTTGAAGAGGAAACTTCACATGATAAAAACGACAGGCAGCTCTCCCATTCTGACCCATTCCGTCATAAAACAAGAAGCATGTCAATGTATTCAATTTCACAAACCAGTGACAAATGCTTTTCAATCCGATAGACTTCAGTACCATAAACCTAAAGAAACAGGCGCTGAACAGTTCTGATTTGAACTACAGACACCAGCTATATCTGCTAGTCAGAGAGAATGAAGGTTTTTCCTAGCCTCTGTTCCTACCTTTCCACTTCTACTTTTTCTCGCAACGTTCCGCTCACTGACACGAAGAGCTTTTGGCGCCAAGAGCGTGTACAACGGGTGCTCTACCCTGAACCCTTAGTGGGTTTTTGCCGGATAAGAGGTACGTTTCCGCCCCATATGTACGTGTAAAAAATGTTTGTGTTGATTTGTTCTTTCATCCCTCAGGCGTTGTGACACGAAGTTATTAACACCTGTGTATCCGTTTTCCCTAAACGTGGCTAAACGCAATTTACATCTTTGTTATTTCCATGAGAATGTGTTTTTGCAGCTGAGTTCCAGCTCGTTTGTTTGGTATTTAGATTCATGAAAGTTCTACATGCAATCGCTATCCAATAATGTTGCTATTTTCACTTGTGATTGATTCACATAGTATCACCCACAACGGTATTACAACCAGGCGACGTACGTTGATGAAACTAGTAATTAACTGAACGTTAAACGAAACTGCGTTCCAAGGGTCACGGTAAATTGGATAGCACCATGAACTAATTTGCCAATTAAAGAGGAAAACACAAACGGAAAAATAACGTACAGTATCAAGGGTCCGTAATAGGAACTGTTTACGGGTTTCTAGATTGCGTAACAATCTAAATCATTATAAATAATATTGGTATAACTATACTTCCATACAGTTTTTGGCACAGAATTTTTATATAAATTCATTTAAATATACCTTTGAAATTGCTATAACATTAGTGGAAATATGTACATAATATTCGCCAGAATAATGCATTGATCGTATGATGTATCTTATATATGACGAAGTACACTCTTAAACGCAGAAATGACTACAGCAGACGATGAAAAATTAGGAAGAACAGCTCAGAACAATCAGAAAGCATGGATAATAAAAGAAATAATAAAAATGATTTATGAAAGGCGTAATTATAAAAACGCAAGATACGAAAATAGTAAAGAGCAATACAAATGTCTGAAGAATGAGATAATAGGAAGTTCAAAGTAGTCAAAGAGGTTAGGCTCAAGAGAAATGCAAAGCGGTTAACATTTCATGGGGAAAGGGAAAATAGACGCAGCATATAGGAAAATCAAAGAAACATTCAGAGGGAAGATAAATATTAGCAAGAACATCAGGATAGTGGATGGGAAGCCAATTCCAAAAATGTAAGGAATACCTACAAGAACTGTATCACGATGGAAATTAGATAGCTGAGAGATATGAGTAATTGTAAAGCGACAGGAATTTATAACATTCCAGCGGAGTTGATAACAACATCGGGTGAAGAAAAAATATCATGGCTGTTCAGGATAGTTAGCGAAAGCTACGAAACAAAAATAATACCAGAAGATTTTAGTACAAAACATACTTATTTGTTACCAAATAACCTTGGACTAATAGACGCGAACAGCACAGTAAAATTAGTTTAGTATCTCATGTAGCCAAAATATTAACTCAATTAGTAGAGAGGAGGATGGAAAGGCAAATAGAATACGAGTTAGGAGAAGATAAGTTTGGTTTTAGGAATAATGTAGGGACAAGACAATATTTTGCGTCTGATTTCAGAAGAAAGGTTAAGAAACAACAGGCTCATGTTCCTGGCATTTAGAAAAAGCCGTTGATAATGTGAACTGGAACACACTATTAAGGATTATGAAGAGGATGGGAACAAGAAAGAAGGCTTATACAAAACCTCTACAGAAGGCACTAAGCAGTAATTATAATTGAAGATCAAGAAAATAAAGTAGAAATCAAGAAAGGAGTCATACAAGAATGCAGTCTGTCGCCCATGCTGTTTAACTTGTATATAGAACAGGCGATGAAGATGGTGAAACGGAATAACTGCAAGGAGAAGAAATAAAACCCCTACGCTTTGCCGATTATATTGTATTATTTGGGGAATGAGAAGAAGACTTGGGAAACATAATAAATTACATCAACGTGGTCCTGGGGAAAGAGTTCAGTATGAGGATGAATAGAGGAAAAACCAATGTAATGGAGTGTAGTATGGGAAACAGTGAAATAACAAAGGTTGTTAGATTGGGAAGAGATTTTTGACGGAAGTTGAGGAATTCTGCTACTTGGGAAGAGTAATAACTAGGGATGATAGAAGTATAGTAGACATAAAGAGTAGGGTAGCAGAGGCAAGGAAGGCTTTCGCGAAAAAGAGGGATTTACTTACGGGTAATATAAGTGTGAATATTAGAAAATTGTTGCTAAAAATGTTCGTATGGAGCGTGGTATTATATGGCTGCGAAACGTGGACGATAGCAGTTGAACAACCCTTTGAAATTTGGTGCTGTAGGAGAATGCTGAAAATCAGATGGGTGGATAGAATCACAGACGAGGAAGTTCTAAACAGAATAGGGGAAAAGCGATCAATATGGAGGACGTTGACTAAGAGAAAGGCTAGATTAATAGGCCACGTTTTAAGACACGATGGTCTTGTAAAATTAGCATTAGAGGGAAGTGTGTGGGGTAAGAACAGAAAAATGAGACAAGGATGGAATACGCTAAGCAGATTATGGTAGAGTTGAGTTGTGATATTTATAAGGAAATGAAAAGGCTTACGCCAGATAGTTTAAATTGAAAGTTGCATCAGAAGAGTCTTAGAACTGAATACCACTACAACAAAAAGGTTATTGTGTATTTGCTTGGGCCAGTACGGAAGACGTTCAGGTTTATTTGTTTATTCAGGTAGTTCTCAGTCGGGGAAATAGGATAAATAAAAAGTAACTACAAAATTATAAGTACAGCTTAACTTAATAGTACACACCACATCCTATTGAACTTATATAACTGAGAACTTGATGTGAAATGATACGTCAGTGTAGTTATACATAATTACACCCTCGTGGCGCTATCTTCAGGCGCATTTCTTACGTCGATTCACGTCGTGCATGTAAGGAGAAAACAGACCCGTAGTATAATTCAATAGAGAGGCAGGATTAGACCCATTAACTCACCTATTATGGATTTCCATAAGCTAATAACAATTTTTGCCCTTACTTAGGCCTCTCGAGAAACTCTGTAACTACGTCGACAACTCCATTAATCAACTAATTTTAAATATAAATTACGAGTTTTGTGTTAATTATATCATTTGGGAGGTCTTTATACGGTTTTATGTCTGAATAACGAACATTGGCTTCAAAGGGACTAAGGCTATGTTTTTCTATTGACAGTTGTGAACGGCGTAACCTGTAGTGCGGATTATTTGTGCCGTTTATGCTAATGTAACGACGGATTTCAAAATGAACTTTAATATTTTGAGTACATAAGAACTGGGCGGGGTTAAAATGCCTAGGCTTTGCAACAATGGCTTACAATTTAATTGCTAATCCGTAACAAATTCTCCATGGGAAATAAGAGTGGTATTCTACTTCTGCGATATTAATAACGATCACCTGGACAAATAATCTTATCATGTAGCAGGGTTTTGCAGAAAGTTAAATGATATGTTCGTCCTATTTTAGTTTATCATCCTCCAACCTCAGAAAGGTCACCTGTTATGACCAATTTTCAGGAGGAGGAGTAGTTAGTTTTTTTATTTAAATGGTACAAATGGTGTCTTCCCTTAATTACTTATATCTGATCTTCTTCCGTTTTATATTATTCTTGATCTGATTTTTTATTGGTTCATAAACATGTATATTTTAACTATTTGTTTTCATATTTCTATAATGTAATTTAGACCTCATAGCCTCTCAGCTTTTGTTTCCGTTCCTGGTACGAAGATTTGGGCCTCTACTTTCTAACTTTTTCCTTCTTTCTTTATTACTGTAATGCTCCTTTTGTGGTGGGAGTGGACTGTATTTTTGAATTTTAAAGGAGAGGAGAGAATTGGTGGACTGGATTATTTAAACTTTTTGCAATTATTCCCCTGCGGATTATGGTGGCCACACCAAATATTTCAATTTCAATTTCAATTGGAAATAATTGTTAAGTTCTTCTTCCATTTTGAGAGATCTGTGCTGCCAGATATGTAGCACACTCTCCCTCTGATTTTAACTTTCCATGCGTTTGCACCGCAAATTATTTGTTCAAACTTTTTGCTGCTTCTTTATCCAGTAAAAACAATCTCATATGTGGATTTCAAGATCAAGATGTAGAAAGACGCATATCAATTTTTTTTGTACAAAGCTTTCTCTGGGTGAAGCCATAAATTGGTGGTTCATTTCAATCGCTAATTTCGCATTTAATTGTGAATCTGCATCAAATTTTAATCATTTTCTTAAAGAACTAACTTGATTGAAAGGAAACAGCTAGTCAGATACGTAGGATAAATTAAATGTGCTCAGAATGGAGCCTTGTGGAACATTACAGCTTACAGTTGCTCATTGTGACAAATACACATACCGTCGACGTTTTGTATTCAATTTTCCAGGTATTATCGCATGAGGGAATTCTGGCTCTAATTCTGTAAAGTTCCAGATTTTCAAGTAACAGGGCCATCACAGGTTGAAAAAGGCTAAATCCAAGATTGCTGGAGTACGTTCCCTGAACATTAAATCGTTTAATAAACTATTGGGTGGGTTGCCATATCCATGTAAACTTACTCTGTTCAAAGTTACCCATTTGTATGTCGTGAATAATGCTAATAAATATCATGCTCTACTACAAAAAAATAGACTTCAGTAACTTTAAATCTATAACATTGTACTGGTTTCCGAATCGGAGTCAGTCTTACGCAGTACGAGCTTTGTACAGCACTTCACCGTTAAATAAACGCATATAACCTCTACGTGTCTGTGTTATTGAAACGTGACTATAGATAAACCAAGTAAGGATATGACAAGACCAATTAATTAACTAAAGAGGGAAAGAAAGGTAATGGCGTATCTATATTTAAAAGATGACAGTCACCATTGCATACAACCAGCAATGGTGACTGCAATCTTTGACACCAAATAAACCATCTTTCCTGTCTTGATATATAAACCCTTTAAGACGCCCGTCTTTATGGAGAATAGGGTATTATATCGGCTCAACTTCTAACTACATAAATAATAGCCGAGAAAACTGTGCCGGCCATGCCAAACACACTTCGAGTTATAAGTTATGTCCTTATACGTTCCTATACCATTCATTCGATTCACGTGTATTTTTGTATACGTGTTTAGTGATGAAATCGCGAAGGAAGGTTTCTGTCGATCTTTCGAAGATTTTTGGAGCACTGTAGTGCTAGACTAAAACAATTTTTTGGTCGATATTTTTAAGAGAGAGATGCTTTCCCTTTTCCCTTCCAGGCAAAGAATGTCCTGCCTTGAAGAAGTTGCAACAGGATAGATTCTCAAATAGGCTATCAAACAAGATTCTTAAATTGCTGTTTAACGAGAAATAATTATTATATTTAACTTGTATATAATGAAATCAATTAAGACCAAATTATGAGTGACAATTTTTCTAAGCAAATTTCATGTGCAACATCTCTGGAAAGGTGAGAGATATAGATCATCAGAACAAAATGAATGAATAAACGAGATGTGAAATTCAAGGAAGTTGACGAAAGACATTTTTAACACGACTGAGAATCAAAACATCAAAAGTTATTATATGAGTTCAAATTTTCACTTTTGCACGTGAATTGTAAACTTACGACTTCTTAAAGCTAATAATTCATTCGACTGCTCCCCACGAGTCTCCCTTCTTCTCATCGAAGCTGTATATATGATAAACCAACGACGTCACTGTATTAGCGAATTTATCCTTCCTTATCTTTAAAACACCTGAGATGTGGCAGTAGCGAATCTCATATTTTTTCGCTTGGTAGCAGGTGATGTGTGGTAGCAGTGGATTGTAGCACTCTGAAGAGATTTAAAGACTTCTGTCGCGCTCCGTAAAACTGAACGCAGTAGATCCTTCTACACTTTAATTTTCATAATATATTATCAGCTAATTGGCTATGCTCAGTATTTACTAGTATTGTTAGTAGTTACTCCTCAAAGACAAATAATGTTTATCAGTATTATTGAATTACATAATTATATAAATTTATTGTTGTGGTATTCAGTCCTGGTCTGATAAAGCCCTTCAAGCTAACCTATCTTCCGCAAGTCTTTTCATTTCTGGTATAACTACCACATCCCACATGCTCCCTAAGCTACTTATCATATTCTGCTCTTACCCCACACACACACTTCCCTCTAATGCTAATTTTACAAGAGCCTTGTGTCTTAAAATGTGGCCTATTAATCTATCCCTTCTCTTGGTCAACGTTCTCCATATTTCAAATAAGCAAAATTCCTTAACCACCGTCAAAATATCCTTTCCCAATCTAACACCCTTTGATATTACACAGTTTACCAAACTAAACTCCATTACCTTGGTTATCCCTCTATTAATCCTCATACTGAACTATTTCTCCATTACCTCGTTCATACCATTTATTATGGTTTCCAAGTGTTCTTCTGACTCCCCTAATACTACAATATCATGGGCAAAGTGTAGAGTTTTTATTTCGTATCCTTGCAGTATGATTCATTTTCTATATTTGGTTTTAACTTTCTTCATCACTTGTTCCATATATAGTTAAAGAACATGGGCGACAGACTGCATCCTTATTTTACTTCTTTCTTGATTTATGCTTTCGTTTCTTGATCGTCAATTATAATTACTGATGGCCGCCACCTGTAGGGGCTATGGGTAATTCTTCTTTCTCGACATTTTATTCCTGTCATTTTCAAAATCATTAATATATTGTTCCAGTTTACCTTAGCAAAGTTTTTTTTTCTAAATCTACAAATGCCATGAACGTAGGCTAGTTATTCTTATCCTGTCTTCTCAAATTAGACGCAGAGTCAATATTGCTTTTCTTGTCCCCACATTCTTCCTGAAACGAAACTGTTCTTTTAACTCGCATTCTGTTTGACGTTCCATCCGGCTATATAATATCTATATAATCATGTATGAGATACTAAACTAATTCTCCTGTGCTGTTCGTATCTATCAGCCAAATAGGTATAATTATGTTGTTCCTAAAATCGTCTAGTATTATTCCTGTTTCCTAGATTAGACTTTTTACTGAAACCATATTATATTAATCCTCCAGAAAATTGAAGCTGCCAGTAGAAGCACATATAAAAATATAAGTAATACCTCAGTAATCGTATTTTGTATTTAACCTAATCCAACGATGTATTTGCAGTAGTTTACGTATTCACAGGGAGCTTCCATTTATAAGAAAATTGCAGTGTTGATACAGCTTTCCCCGTGTGGATTATTTTTGTAATTTAATTTATAAAGGGAATGTTTCTTAAGCCTAAGGCGCGTTAGTGCCACCCTCCCCGATAAGGGCATCATTATCCAGCGCAAGACGCTTCCTCCCCCGCATGTGGCTCCATTACCACGCAGCTCACTGAGCCAGCTCAAAGGCGTACACGACATTTACAATAGTGCTCTGTTATTCCCGAATGAGGCTAATGAAGCGCAGTGCAGAGCCTTTGTTTCCACCCCGCTCCAGACTGAGTTGCGTATTCTTGGAGGTTGTTAAACTAGCAGGAAATATAGAGGGGAGGGGACAAGGGTATCAGATGCTAAGATATTTCTTCTTGCAAATTAGTTCCGACGGGGCTACCGCAAGCTATGAAATGTGGGTCAAGTTTGTGTGCTCTTCTCTTTGCCTTCAAAGCTCTCAGGAAGGTTTTACGGAATAAGTAAATAGGTTAACCCGTGTTATAACTTTATCACAGCTTTTCCTCAACGCATGCGCAGTCAGGTTACTTGTGCTAAAAACTTTGCCATTATAGTAACAAGAATACATTGCTTATTGAACTACGAACTATTCTCAGTAGCAGGAAGGACTTTCTGTTCGGACAATGCGTCACTTCTCCTTGGCGAATTACATCATTTGTAAACTTTTACTGAGGGATAATGCTAACTGTTTAGTACAGTGAGAAAATGAAAATATGTTTTATAAAATTATACAACATAGCGAATAGATTATATTTGGTCCATAGCATCCAACACACAAAAACGCTATAAAATTTACTAAAATAAAATGTAGTGACCATTCATCGGCTTTCTGATCCAGACCGATTTCTTCCACCATCCATCGTTTCCCGCATACTGAAAAATCCACCAATCTGAGTCAGTACCTTGTACTTATGTTTTCCAGAATTATTCCAGAAAGTTCTAGAATAATTTCACATGATCCCCACGCGATGGTTAATGAACTGCAATTTCGAGAGGACAGCCCCGCGTACCGTCTCCACGCCTTTTTCTATTCGTTAGCAGGCTTCATGAGGGCGATCCTGAAACAGGCAACCCTCCTTTAATAGCATAGGAAAGGAATTTAAAAGGAGGGATGTGGAAGGTAGAAAAAGTTAATCAAGGGGTGACTAGGGCTCCAGGGCTATAGTTTAAGGATACTGCCTGGTGTTTCACGTAAAGAGATAAAGGTAAAATCCTAGAAAACCTGCATCAATAGGTCGGGCATTGAGTACTATTCTCACGCCCTTCTAAATGACGGGAGATGTGCTTGCTTTGGAGTCGCAGCATTTCCTTATATGTATCCACCAGTTTTAGGAAACAGCCGCTTGTTCCAATGGTATCAGCGAACAGCTCTTACCGTATGCCCAAAGTTTTAGAACCCAGTACATACACTTCCTAAAATAGGTGAAGGTGGATCGTCATGTGAGAACCTTGAAAAAACCAGAGAGAGTACTAAGCATTCCCGACGGAGTCAAGTGAGTCCCGTAGAAATTTTTTTTGGGGGGTGGGGGTTAATAGGCTACTTAAAGGTGATCCTGAAACTAGCAACTCCTAACTAGTATAGGAAGGGAATTGAAAAAGGGTCAATATCCCAGTGAGAACCGTTCTTCTTTCAGAGAAAATAATTACAAGCTGTGGGCTCCCGTTGCCTTCCTCCGGATGATCTCTGTGGGAGTTAAATTACAGATCGGAATGATGTACGCAACTAAACACAACATCGAACATGGAACTTTTGTGTCGTGACTCAGCTACGCTAGACACTACACCACAGGAGGTCGGCGTTACTTCGGCAATTAAACTGTATGACAGTCAGCAGAAATTAGAATAGGAGGGGAAGAAAAGAAACCAGAAATCAAGAAAGGAGAAATCAAGGATATTATATATATATATATATATATATATATATATATATATATACAAGAACCAACGATGCTAAAAAAGTTTCGTATGGAGTGTGGCTTTATGGGTGCGAAACGTGGACGCTAGGAGTTGCAGAAAGAAAACGAATAGAAGCCTTTGTATTGTGTTGCTATAAGATAATTTTGAAAATCAGATGGGTGGATAAAATCACTAACCAGGAAATTATAAGCATAATTTGGGAAAAGCGAACAATATGGAGAACGTTGATCAAGAGAAGGGATAGAATAATAAACCACATAAGAGTCTTGTAAAATTGGCATTAGAGGAAAGCTTTTTGGATAAGAATAGAGATAGGCGAAGGATGGAATACGCTATGAAAATCAATGAGGACGTGGGATGTTATAGTCATGTAAAGAAAAGGCTTAGCAACGAGGGTTGCATCAGGCCAGTCTTAGGACTGAATACCACTACATACACAAAAGAAGTCTGATCACGATTTGCTGTCCCGAGGTTCATACTTTTAATGCACCAATCTTAACGTTTGAAGAATGTGGTGGCTCAAAAACCTGTGATGGAGAAGCGTAACCGCGAGGAGTTTGACTGTCGAAACAGTATAACATATGGGAAATAATCGTCCGTCCACGCGTTCACCCCAACAAACGTTTTATTTAAAAGTAACTCAATCCACAAAAACTGCTCTCCTACTCATATCAATTATTTTAAAAATCAAGGTAAATAATACGATTAAAATTAAGTGTCTTGTGTATTTCTCAAACGATGGAGGTTCTGTAGCTACGTGTTGGAGCACACTGCACGAGGACCTTAAGGCGAGTAGAAGCGTCTTATACGTGCAATGAAAGTAAAATAACAGAATAATGCTCACCGCGACTATTTGGCAACGCTGCTTGGCCCGCTTTACACATTAAGCGTTTTGATTGGTGAATTCGGTAAGAATACATATATTTAAGCTATCTCTTTCTTGCATTTCTTACATCCATTACACTTGAAATATATAGAAGTGCCAATTTATAAAGCATTGATATAAAATCTCTTTTGCTGTAGACCTTTTAACAAGAAACATAAATAATCATTAGTGATCCGCTACTTTTAAAACATTTTTTATTTACGGCAACCTTCTATAAAATAAAAAGAATTACTATTTTTTTTAAAAAAAGCCTCTTTTTATAAATTTTTCAAGGATCGAAGTCTATAAATATTATAACAACACTAATATGTATAATTTTTTTTTAGATGAAGAGATTATTGACAACTTTCAGGACGTTCAACACCTTCTACGTTTCTAAGGATCTCAAAACAATTATATAAGCATTTATTATTTGAGGGCTGACCAATGTTTATATTTTAGTCTGTTTCTATTAAAAATACAAAAAATCGTCAAAATGTCGATTTACGGTGGTCTGAGAAGAAAAGGTCATATGACCTAAATTGCTAGGAATCGAATTTCCAATCGACTATGTCTCCTCATAATTTTTATATAATTCTCAGTTTTAGAACAACGGGGTCCTGATGTTGTATGGGTTCCAAAATTGAGTTTTATATTGTTTTGTAGCTCGAAATGGTTTACGGGAAGATTTGGTCCACATTGAAAATATACATATCTACTGGTAGCTTTTGGTGAGAATCGGAAAACCACCGAAAAAACATCTTCAAGAAGTGGAAGAAAACGGAGGTTTGTTGACATTTTCACTTCTTTCACATTATACACTATTGTCCTTATTAAACATGATGATATATTTTCCCCTTATTTTTACCAGTCACTTCATTAAACCAAAACTATATTTCAATTTTGATTTCAAAACTTTATTTGGAAGAAGCTTTCGGAAATCGCCATATTCATCAACAAAATAATATTTTTAAACATTATATCATTGAAAAATAAGTTATATATCAAACTTTTATACAAATTTCCATATTTATATGTATAAAAAAATTTGTAATGTTTTAAAAAATTTGTAATTTGTTTTGTAGATGAATATGACATTTGCCAAAAGCTTCTTCGAAATAAAGTTTTGAAATCAAAATTGAAATATAGTTTTGGGTTATTGAAGTGAATGATAATAGTGAGGGAAAAGTATAATACTAATAAATTAATTAACAGTCTTTTAACAAATTTTTAATTAATTCCTCGATGACTGTATTTAATTTAATACTTATACCGGTGATTTTGATGGAAGGCAAGGAATTCTGCTACTTGGGAAGCGTAATAACTAGGGATGGTAGAAGTATAGTAGACATAAAGGGTAGAATAGCACAGACAAGGAAGGCTTTCGCGAAAAAGAGGAATTTACTTATGGGTAATATAAGTGTGAATATTAGGAAATCGTTGCTAAAAATGTTCGTATGGAGCGTGGCGTTATATGGGTGCAAAACCTGGACGATAGAAGTTGGGGAAAGGAAAAGAATAGAATGCTGAAAATCAGATGGGTGGATAGAATCACAAACGAAGAAGTTTTAAACAGAATAGGGGAAAAGAAAACAATATGGAGGGCGTTGACTAAGAGAAGGGAAAGATTAATAGGCCACGTCTTAAGAGACGAGGGACTTTAAAAATTAGCATTAGAGGGAAATGGGGTAAGAACAGACAAGAGAGACCAAGGATGGAATACGGTAAGCAGTTTAGGGAGGATGTGGGTTGTGCTAGTTATAAGGAAATGAATATTCTTGCGCAAGATAGGTTAGCATGGAGGGATACATCATACCAGTCTTAGGACTGAATACCACAAAAACACCGGTGTTGAATGCCAATAACATATGAATAATATTTTATTTGCTTTTACAAATGAGCAATTACTAAATATTAAAATTTACCTAACGCTATAAATAAAACTAATTAACGCATACATCGTATCGATGGTCCAAAGACATGTATTATTTCTCAGGGAGTTATCTCTGTGCCAACGGTAGGTTAATTACGACCCGAAATGTTTATAATTTATAAAATATATAGGATTATTAATCAAGAATAAATGTTTATAATTTTTCACAAATAAAAATTCTGTATACCTAAAAGACATTAAAAATCATAGGCAGCTTTGGACCCTGAGGAACGTGTGTGCCAAATTTGGTCAAATTCGGACCAGTTGTTTGGACGCCTATAGCTGGAACATGCATACTGACGCACTGACAAAGATTTTAGATATATAGACTTAAACTGGTTGCTTTGTTAATCGTAATGTAACTCATATGACTTGCATCGCTTGAGAAGGCTTTCGACCCATTTTTCAAGTATAGATATTAGGCAACATCGAATTCAAAATCACAGTAAACAGTAGTGGATATACATATATCTTGTGGGAAGGGGAAGTTTTGTAAAATTTATATTTAATTTTTATAATAATTAATTAATCAACCTCAAAATAATTTTCAGTCGATATATTTTACGACCATTATAAAATAAATTTTATAATTCAACTTTTAATTATTATTCAAGTAATAGACGCTATATGTATCGCGTAGTCTCGACGGTTTTTACTGCGGTTTGGCCATGAGATTTTCATTTTCTCGTTTATAGTTTCAATTTTTTATTTTTATCAAAAAAATTATTTAACGCCACAATGTTTTTGTACATATTTGTATTTAACTCGGGCTGTGGTATGATTGAAAGATGTAATGTATTTATAACATTAAGATAAACCACACCAAAAACATAAACACTTTGTAATTTTATATTAAATATTAGTATTAATAGTTTCTTGATCATAATAAAGTATGTTAATAGTCATTAAATATATCTCGTTAAGGATTTAATTCATCATAGGTATGTATATACCTGTAAGAAATACTAATACAAGCGATTTTTTAAAAATGGCCTAATATAACTTTGCTTTCTTGTCGGATTTGTTATACTAAATAATAGCCCCTTGGTTAAAGAATTTCCTAGAAATTTTGCGTTATTACTATAATGAAGTTTACGTAAGTGTGGAAAAGCTGTCAATCAACGCAGTATACAAAAGAGACATCATGTTACCTCGTTATACAAGAGGGGCGCAGAACCAAATATTGGAAAAGTAGTTCTTATGAACATATGCATTCTGCATTTACTTTAGTTCAATCTATAAAAGATACGTTATTTGTTAAGATTTACGTTTCTTTATATCGAAAGAGACGTCTTATTTAATCAAGTAGATATTTATTTATTGTATTTCTGAACCATTACTTTAGATAATTGGATAATTATTTTCTGAAGATAGACTCTTCAATATTCTTTTCCTATCACTTATTTGCTGTCGTAAGTTCAAAAGTTACCCCAATATGATTAAATGGTATTATATTAAAATGAGACCGTGTTCTTAGGCAAGGATTTTCCCGATATCTTTGTTAATATTTCCAAAATTGGCAATGACTTGATGAAGTGTTTGTGATGTTGACCCAAGCCGACCGACTAGGGCTGACTGAGACTATGTTCGTCCTTAATGCGCGCCATTTAGATGGATCCCGGATCCCGGCTCCCTCGGCCTATTAGCCAGGCGAGGATTTCCGGACAACGATAGCATCTCCATTATGAATGATCGCTGCGGGACAATCTGCAATTAAGCCTCTGTCCCCAGTACTTCGGTTAAGCCTTCCATCATTATGCTGCTGTGACACAGCGAACAGTCATAACAATCACAGAAACATTGACTAGTTGCGTTCGTACCAACTCTGCTTTCGGAGGCAGTACAGAAAAATGTCCGTGGCTAAGTCAAACTTTTCAATTTTTTTAAAAATTTTTGTTTCTTGTCGTTGGATGAATGTTAAATCCCGAAGGATTATCTTAAGAACACTCTACACATTGCATCTCGTCAAAAACACGAGGAGTTTTGCAGTCATTAAATTAAACTTTCCTGCCTTTAATTCCATTAACCAGTTTGCTTCGTATCAAATCTCCAATAATTTTTTTTCACGATTGACACTTTCCTGAACGTTTTTTGTTAACTTCATTATCCTGTCAATGGAGAATTTTTACAAATCTGCCAACTACGATTAACGAATACATAAATAATTTTTATATATAGGGGAAGTCAAAACAATTTTTATAAAATTATTGAAAAAGAAAAATAACTTCATTAGAATATAAAACATAGTTCATTCTGTTACATGCTTAATCTAATATCAATAAAACTTAAAACAACAAATTTAGACTTTTGATGAATTCAAAAAAGAAACTTACAAATTTCCCGTTCTGCCCCACTTCCCATGTCAGAACGGGTTAGGATGTTTTATATTTAGAATTAGTGCAATAAGATGAGATTTTATTTAAGAAATGTTTGACCAGCTTTTCTGTTTTCTTTATTATACTTATTTAGCGTACAGTTGATCGATTTATTTATTTTTACTTTCGCACAGCATTTGCTATCATTTTTAATTTTCTTCCATTGCTTTTTTTTCTGAATATATTCTTTTTGGAAACTGCATCCTGTAACTCATCCTTATAAGATAAGTTTATCAGTTTTTCATTTCTTTTCTCGAGTAAGTTTTACCTTAAAGAGTAGGATCCCTATTCGCCCCGCGCGCTAATTTCAGTTTAAGGTTTATCACCGAGCTTTAATACAAGCTATTTAAACATTATACTTAACTTATATACAGTTAAAGACATCTAGGTTACGAATATATTCCATTAAAGAGTTAAAAGCGAAGAGTTTTGTAGATTACGTCTGTCGAAATACTGCAAGAATGTAAGATGCCAAATCCAGAGTTCATAATGTTTCATTGTTATCTACTAACCTCCAGAATTACCATTATATATATGAACTAGTTTTATCGATGGCGAGGTTTACGTTCGTTTTGAAGGAAAATCAGAATATTAAGACCCAAAAATAATACAGATTACTGAGATATGGGTCATGATCATATCGCTCAGTATAGAATAGGAAAAAATCAATTTTTGTGGAACAGCTCAACAAATTGCTTGTGAGATACAATTCCGGATTTTTTAAATTTATGAATACTTATAATCAGCTGTTTATGTACCATAAATCAATGTTTTGTTTCAGACTTAATTTCTAAACAAAACTAAATACTTGCAAGAAGATCTCACTAAAAGTTATTGCACATGTAAGAAAATATTATCAAATAATTTGCTTAATTACAACATTACAATTCAGTGTTTTAATCTAAAAGTTTGATAATCGCTCTTATTACTCATTACTTATTAGTCGGAATGCTTTAATGTTTTATAGCTTTTTTTCTTGCTTCGTCAGGTGTCTGGCCATATAATTGCGAAGCAGTGTTTAACACAGTTCCTTTTAATTTAAATCCTCACCTCACTAAGAAATATTTAGTTCATGTTGATTTAATAGATTAAGTATATACCATAGTCCATTGACAATACTTCTGAATACTCTGTAATAAAATATTTGCTGAAATATACATTTTAATGAATGAAATAAGGTGGTGAAGGAGAAAACATTTAATTTCAAAGTATAAATATTTGTAGCGCAGTAGGACCGCTCCCTAATTTAATTTCACGTGTTTTTTATTTCAAATGATCGAAATCCAGAAAGTAATATTCTAACTCGGATACTGGTAGGCAAAAGGTGAGGTTTTCCCGGCGCCAGGATGCCGGGTTCAGAACGTGTCGGTCTGCATCTACAAAAGAGTTAGCATGTTTCATTGAAATAACTTGCACACTTCAAAATTTCCCAAGAACACTATTCTTTTTGTCAGAGAAAAATTACCGTGCTGGATGAAGGACTCATAAAGGTTGGCGAATACACGTCAAGTGAGGTAGTGCTTCCCTTGGAGTAAGGGAAAATAAGTTTAGCTGGGAGGTGAGAATACGAAACATTAGGAGAGTGGAACAAGAGGAGGAAGCTGGAGAGTGGATCAAGACGTTGAAAGAGTGTGTAAGCAGATAGGCAGAGTTTTGCTTGGGAGTAGAAGGGAACAGTAAGCCGAGGAAGAATAAGAGAAGATAGAAATGAACAACCAATAAGTCAGTGTTGATCGAGATTTGAAACGGGGGTGAGCATTGTTGCTCTTGAGCTCAAAGGAGGAGCGAGAAATAAAGGTCAGAACTTCGTACTTGCATGAACTGTGTATTGGAGTGAAGAACTAAAACTGGGTTTTCCTCAATTACCGGTAATACCAGTTCCAGAGCCTTTTCCGTCAAGAGAGGGCAAATCGACAACCCAACCTGCAAGTATGAGATTGGAAGAAGGAAAACTACTACGCAGAACTTCCGAAATTGCCGAGTAGATAAAACAGGTTCGCCACGAGCGTGAAATTTCTGCTGCCCGTTGTTACCACAATAATTAGCCCTGAGCAACTCTTTATAATTAAAACAATTATCCCCTTTAATTAATATGTATAATTGTAACAGTGCGCAGGCCCATTAATGAAATTGTTCTTTTTCATATAAATAGAATAATTATTTTTAAAGTAGAAATTTTTTAAAAATTATTTAAATTAATAACCCACTTCCTATAATCATTTACATATTTAATACGCGTTATGATAACTTAGGCATTGACATTGCGAATCTTTGTAGGATATCATTGCTTGAGGTGACGGCTGTACCCAACCGTTAGATTAATATATATATATATATTTATGCAAAAATAAAAAATAACATTCATAGTCAGACGGTCGTCTCGTAATCGATCCTGTAACGTTTTACGTAATACTGTACACATTCACCACTATTAACATCGTAAGTTTGTTTACAATCAAACGTCTTATAACTTACCAACATATCTTACTGATTTTGCATATAATGTATTTACTATTCAATAAAATTTTATATTACATTACATTAATTTCTCTCATACAAATCAACTATTTACACAGAGTTTCTATCGAAGAAATCATGAATTATTTAAAAAATCTACATGATACAACATTCTAAATATATTCTGTATATATCAAATGTATCCATAGCTATTAACGGATGAAAAAGGAAACATATAAATGTACTTTACAATATTTTTACTATAACATCGGTAAAGTTTTGGTTACATGCCATGCTCGCCGATATTCCGACAGACCGGCGTTTTGTTACATGTTATTGCTGTAAATCAGGCGACAATGACAACCAATGTCATTGTCGCCTGATCTACAGCAATATGGAATTTTTCAACCACTGATTAAATAAAATGTTAATCGCCAGCTTAATTCATTACAAGTCAATCTAATGGCGCTTTATGAGATCAAATACTGCAAATATATTTAGTATATTAATCATGACTTTTGTCACAATAATTGAATCAACTAAATTAACCACCAAATTACACACATAAATTTTTATTTAATCAAGCCGACGTATCCTCACCATGTATAAAACTTCTCCAAAAAATTCATAAACTAATACAATTAAATATTGTTAAAATTTAAATAAATAGACATGAAACTCATAATTTTCACGTACTTAGTTTTAAATCCACATGGTCAGATTTAACAGTATAAATAACAATGTTGCTCTTTATTATTGTACCATATTTTCCTTGAATCTGCCGTTGGAGATTTAGATTTTATACATTTTATTCATTACAATTTACAACTAAATACTTCAAAATTGTAAGTTTTCTTATTATTTATAATGCTGTTGTTATTAAGGAATTGAAAGTTTTATGATTTATATATACTTTATTTTAAACATTTTTATAGGAAAATACGAATAAATTTCCTGGAAATGTCCAAAACATGCTTTAATTAAATAAATAGTTAGGTCTGCAATTTGGTTGATAAATTTTTTGCAAAAGATAACTATTTATATAAATTTATTACAACACAAAAAAACGCTGAATTATTTTATATTTAATGGAATTGGTTTCTTCTTCTGTTGTGTAATTTTAATGAATTATTTAGGTACTGAAATAACAATAAATTATTTCAAAGAATACTTATAATATCGCAATTTGTTTATAAGATATACAGAACGTTTTGGATTTACGATTGTCATTTGTAAAATGCTGGAACACGGTAAATGTCATATACGGTTATTTATCATCCATCAAGAGAAATAGAACCTTATACTAAATAATTCTTGTAAAATTGAATAACTGCTTCATAATTTGTATGCACCGATATGAAGTAGCGTCCCACGCCGAAAATGAATTAAAGGGAAACAAGTATTTGGTAGACGGGACTCTGTTTTTTTGTATACTCCGGGAGCCATTTAGTAAGGGTGGAATTCTTCTAATACAAAGTTATGGAACAAGGGGAGACGGTCCAAGAAGAAAAGCACTGGGATCCTCGGCCTTCTAAATTAAATCAGTAAACAAATTAAATCTGTGTTCTTATGAAATACGAGTGCAATCATGGTTCAGTATTTTAAAAGCTAATTAAGTAATATATATAGGTTTAAGAAATTTCCTGGAATTACCTATTTTCAAATAACATCTCTTTTAGTGAACTAAGGAAAAGTGCTGAAAACTGTGAAAATAAGTCATACTATTGCGATTAAAAGCCAATAAAACATCTTTAACGCAGTTACAAATTTTCATTGTCGATAGAAATTATTTTAGGGTGGGTGGTAGTATATCGGGAGATATCCTTCTTCTTCTTGATCGGTGCTACAGTCTCTGTAGAAGCATGGCCTACTTTATCGCCTGCCTCCATTTATTTCTGCCCTTTGCCTTCCTTTTACAATTCGTTATCCCCATTTTATTCAGGTTCTCCTCCACATTTTCAATCCACCCTTTCCTAGGCTTTTCTCTTCTCCTTCTAGCATTATGATTTTCAAAAAATACTTTCTTAGCATTCTCTACACATGACTGGCGCATTATTTCTTTCCCTGTTTGCTTTTATTTACTATATTCATCTGTTGTCCAAAGTGTGTCTGCAATTTTGCGTTTGGCGTTGATCTCCGCACATTTACCCCCCTCTCACACACACACGGTTCCAAGTTTCTTTCTTTCCCATCTCAATAACCAACTTTCTTCCTTTTCTCTCATTACCCAATTATGTTATTGTATATTTTAATATAGTCATCCATATTTTGATTCTACTGTTGCTAATAACATGTTTTGCCTTAAATATATTCTCCAAGGTACAATATAACCGACTTCCACATAAAATTCTTTCTTGCATTGTTACCGACCCTAAAAAACGTAATGCTTCCACTTTTTGGTATTAATCAGGATTCAATGCGTATTGACGTCTCTTCCCTGCCTCTGTTGGGATCCCTCATCATTATATACTTTGCTTTACCAATATTCAGTTCCTGTCTTAGATTTCTCACCGCTAATTCTAATATTATATTATCTGATAACCATCCATATAGTAGCAACTGCTCTTTAATACCATAGAAACGGAAATTGAAAGAGGTTAAGTGGAAGGGAGAGGAAGGAAGACAAGGGTTTACTATGGCCTCCGGCAGTAATTTAACGATCCTACCCGGTATTCATCTGAAAGAGATACAGGGCATCAAGTAGGTCGGGTTCTGGGGTCGGAAGAGAAGTTTTCTGAGTGTTCGCACTATTTCGCTCTCCGTAGTCACGATCTGTATAAGAGGCATCTGCCCGACGGATCCAATAGGATCAATGGACGACTGTTACCGTGCTCCCAAAGTCAGTGACTCCAGAACAAACATCTCCCATATGAGAACGAGGTGCCTCAGCGTATAAAAAGTATATAAAACCAGAGAGAGGATGACGCATCGCCAAAAAGTACGCCCCATATTCAGCCAGAGGCAGAAATCTGCATCAGCTAAGATCAACTCCCACAGAGCTTCGTTTTTAGGAAGGTAAGCTACGTGAGAGTTATCCGCTTTCGTTGCTCTTCCATATATAAATAGGTGGAAAAGTTGGAATGTAGAAGGTACAGCAAGCTAGTCAACCGACCTCCTGTGGTCTAGTGGCTAGAATCGCTGCCTCACAACCCAGAAGTCCCAGGTTCGAATCCTGGCATGGGCTTGGATGTTTGTGACGTCATAGTCACGGAGGCTGGGGTTAAGACTGACGGAGAGTCAATACACTGACACGTATCACTCCCAATTCAAATTGTGTTATGTAAGGTGACAGTTCCCAGTCGTCCTGGTAGGGCGAGGCCCTGAACGGGCTGTAGAGCCAACGACGAAGCAAGGTTGATTTTAGCACCGAGGCTGTAGTTAAGATTCCCTCACTGATTCACCTTAAAGTAATGTTGAGAAACTCTAAAGAAAGATGCGTCAGGTTGGTCTAGCATTTGGTATTATTCTCTCCCGATGACGGGGGACATTATTTCTTGTGGGGACGTCGCAAGCGCGAGTCCATACCTCGACCCAATTTAGTTTACAAAACGTCTGGAATACCAAATATTACACATTAAGTCGTGTCTGAGCGACCAATAGGCAACTAATTCCTGCAGGCTAAATGGAAAATATAAATGAATTAGCAACGTCATTGGAGCTAAAATAATCCGAAGAAGACCGGTTATTCACGATCCTGATTGCAGTTCTACTTTCTGTATGTGGTCAGTGCATGTTTCTGGACGAACTACAGGACTCGCATTATTCCAGCAAGTCCCATTTGTAAAATTAAATCGTGACTGTTGCGGTATTTCAGGTTAATGAGTGGTTTTACTATTGTGCTTACAAATCAGAATGGACAATACAGATTTAGTGGAGTATATTGAGGAACTTATAACCTGTCGCCAATCATTTGGTATGTAACAACTTTGTGTATTTAGTTTAAATTATAAAGTTACATTAATTTATATTTAATTTATAATTGAATATTTTAGTTATTCATTGGTTCTATTATTATTAAGCACATCATTGAAACCCGAAGGCATAAGTTTTTAAAATGAAGAACCGTCGTATACAAGTTTTTAAAAGTCCTCCAAACTGTGCATAACTTAACATAATAAAGTGATGCTAGAGCTTCGTAAAGCTAAACTCGTCATTGTAAATTGTAAAAGCTTACCTGGACTGTTTAGTCTTTATCTGTTATTCATTGAGGTTATAATAATTCTTAGTATTCTTCTTATTCTGCGTTAAGTTATCACAGTTTTTCCCAGAACATAGTTGTTTTCTCAAGTCAAACAAATCTTTTCCATCTTCTCTGAAAACGAAAATTGAAGACTTATTTACGTAACAAATTTGTTATGCCGTTTCTGTGGATGGCTTCTTAAGAACGGATAGTCACTGCTTATAATGACACATTATAAAATTGAAAAGTCACTAGCCTCCAGAGTAAGGAATGTGACTTCCAAACTGATATGGTGATAAAAGAGGAATTCGCTGACGATTAAATATTAGGAGTGAAATAGGGGAAGAACGGGATAGCGGGTTAGAACGAAATACGCTATTTTATTTAAATAATGGTCCTGGAGGTTCTTAAATACGGGCTGAACGTTGGAACTGGTAAAGGAAGAGGTCCTGCCAGCAAATTTGACTAAGTTTTGACTCCACATTATGAATGAGCTCTTGTTTTTCGACTTTTTTATTTTGCAGCTTTTCGACGGAAATTAATCTAAAAAACTCCGCAATTTTAATTCTTTAATGGTATATATTCATGAACGAGGTGTCTATAGCTGAATTTAAGCTACTTATGCGGGTTAAATTTAATTGTATTAAGGCTTGGTGGAAAACCTTAAACTGAGAATAGCGTGCGGGGCAGAATGGCTAAATGTTATGTGTTCCTCAAGAAAAAAATGAAAACCTGGCAGACTCAACTCATAAGAATAGATTAAGAAAGAAAAGGAACGGAAAAAGGGGCAAATATGTTAGCAAAAACTCTGCTGTTGAAAAACTCGTTTTGCCAAAGGAAAAATTCATAAAACAATCAACCGTACGCAATAAGGAAGTTTCATTTTTAAACTTCACAAAAATATATATTCGTTTTTTAAGTTATATTGATATTACATTACGTATGTAACAGATCAAACTAATATTTAATACTTTTATGAAATTATTCTTCTTTATCCATAATTTTATAAAAATTGTTAAACAATATGTCCCATTTCGCCCCGACCTCAATTTTATGAAGATACTCTACTTTATTTCATGATAGTAAAATGTGGTACGAAAAGCCCCTAAAATATTATTTATTTTATGAAGTCCAGAATGCGAAAAAAAGAGTTCTTAAGTCCGATAATAGTTAGACTGGTAAGTTTACCTTTAGAAATGACCAGTTTATTGGTCATATGCACATACCTCAATCTTGAAAATAATTTTAATCTAATCATGAAGAGAGTCTATAAACGTATCTCGCTCCGAAGGAAAGTTAACGTAATTTTATACTGTGCTACATTTTCTTGTGCTTATACTTTTATCAAGTAGTGTCAAGTACTGAAAATAAATAAGATTTGGCTATCTTAACTAGTTAAATATGTAAATAAAATGTAATAAAATTTTATTTTTATTTAAAAGAACACATACTCGCAAAATTTTGATTCATATCATTTTTTGCGGCTAGGCATAAATTATCTGACAGGCGTGCAAAACACGTTTTCTGCTTTGTTGATTCAAATGAATAAAATCATTAAACGGTTTACTGGGCGTTAAATTTACAAGTGTTTACAGAAACACGGATATGGAAGAATAAATAACGGAAATATTGTGCGTTGTTTCTTCGAAAATCCAATTATTTCTGCATTCATACATATAGTAGACCAAATATTAAAACATTTCATATTATTTTACAGCTTATTACTTGCGGCATTGAAATCTATGTTTGTAAATATGAAGTATATTTCTAAGAAATAGCCCATATGTTTGAAAATTAACTTCCAACTACGGCAATTATTAATTCACAGAAAATAAATTGGATGCAATAAAAAACATTTCAGAAATTAACCTTTTCTTAAATTTTTACACCCTAAATTAAAAGTATGGTCAAAATTAAATTAATGATAATGTTATTTATAATTTGTATTTATATTGTTGCTATTTGCAATCCACATTATTATTAATACTAGCTGCGGACCCGGCGTTGCCCTGGAATTTATTTATATTATCCCGGTACATTATTTAATTATTAATCAACACATGAATCAACCGGCATCGAAAACGTCACAGTATGAACCTCAAATATAGTATCTCGAGAGATTGAAAAGTACTTCCGGTGCAATAAGAGGGCTAAAACGAATTCAGTACTCTAACAGAATATAAATATTCCCCCATATAAGGGATGAATTTTTACTTAAGTCGCTTATTAAATCATAATGCAACACAGTGACTCGCATTACACTGGTTTCTACACCAAACTTGATAGTTTCCTTGCTCTTTTTAATATGACACATTTCCACCCCCGCCCCATCCCTCACATGCTTAAAGGGGTGGTAATTATACACAAATATTGTTGGAGAAACACTATAAATGTAATTGAATTCTTGAATTTTTTCGACTCACATATGAACCTTCATTACATATAAAAGTTCCACCCGCTATGGGTGGTAGCTGTGTCTCATCTCCAAAGTATTTGGTTTTGGGTCTGGAGGAATATGGAATCAAAACTGTTCTATCCTTTAAATATATTACGCAGAAGCGTCTCTTACTCTGTCCAATCCAAATGTAATATTCGCATTCAAAACATCAGAATAAAGATCCAATAGGACCTATTTCGATACCAAACTTTTTTTTCATATGACGCCCCATATACCCCCACGTTAAATGGGGTGGAAATTATACGCAAACAAATTAACCGACAAATTTATTAAGTTTATGGGCTTTTAAAAATCACTCCCCCCCCCCCGCCCCCGCCCAAAGTGTTTGTAGCTGTGCTTTCCCTAATTGTGTTGACTTCGGTTCGCCAAGAACAACCTGTTAAAAATCCGGTCGAAATTGTTCCATCCGTTTAAAGATAGTATGCGGAAGTCTGTTTTACCCCCTTCCAACACCTCTTAGGGAATGATCTATAACTTGAATTGCATTTTTTGTCAGAATTAAACTCAGTGGCTCACGTTATTGCTGTTTAAAGCCCATTCTCGATTATTTTCCCTAAGAAACCACCCCTCTTATTATGTATGAGGTTGAAATTATAAGCTAGCAGTATCGGAGGAGATACTATCAAATTAATTTACCCAAGAATGCATTTGTATGGTAAAAGCATTGACCGTTTTTGCTTTTTTAAAATTTTCCACCCTCGCGCCTAGGGGTAATAGCCGAGTTTTACCTCCACTGATATATACCACGTGTTAGTCTATCAAAACTTACCAAAAATCGATATGGCGCGGGCAATATGGAGGGGGAAATGTATGGTCATCCCAGGTGGGGGAGATAGGCAACCCAAATACACTTTGGAAATTCAAACGCGTGGTTGAAAGTAGCCTTCTCGAACTTAAGTTTCCTGGAATTTTCCAACTTTCTGCGCAATTTTTTAAATTTTTCTTTCCGTAAGAACCTTGTACAAAGTATTAGAATTCTTATAAAAAAAGGATGGATGAAATCGGTACAGCCATTCTCAAGTTATGGCGTGACCAAGGGAAATAGGGACTCATTTTTATATATAAAGATTACGTATGATGCGTATTCACATTAATAATCTTTTTTTTCACTGAGAAGTATTCAAAACATTAAAAACTGAAATTATTTTTGTGGGAAAATAGTAACAGTCCGGTCGAAATTCTTCCCTTCTGATCTTCTAAATTATGTTTCATGCTCTTTTCTGACCTTCAATTGGAAGCAGTTGTTCCCTCATCTGTTAGAAATTTATTTAAAATTCAAACTCAGCGATATCATCAATTTTTGTTTACATGAAATATTTATTGAAAAATTATTAAAAAATTCCAAATCAGCGGCTTGAATAGTCCCTATTCAGTGATGTATAGAAATATTATATTACGTTTTTGGACTTTTGGCCCCGATTTTGGCAGTTAGGTTCACTGTGTGTACTACGAAGTGAGAAAAATCTACTTAGGAGTCTGAAAAGTAGTAAACATTCACATTTCAATTGAAGCTGGCTCTGTAGGCAGTCAAATTTAGATTCTTATATATTTGGTTCCCTTTGGCACATAGAAATTTCAAAATTTATCATTTGAAGAAACTACCTGAGAAAAACGGAGATGAAAAGTCGTGCTTAATTAATTAAATCGTATTGAATTAACCAAAAACAGTCTTAATAATATAATTTTAATTTTCAGTAGGAAAATTTCGACTATTTTGTCATTTTCAACCCGTTTAAAGTTATGCGTATATATAAAACTGACAACAAGACGTTATAAACGAGTTGAAATTATTAAAATAGTTGAAAGCTTCCTAATGAAAATAAAAATGTTATTCTGAAGACTGTTTCTGGCTGATTCAACACATTCAAATTCTACCAGTCTAATTATTAATGGATTAATTAAACTATGTCTATATTTGGCCGCAAATATTTTTCATTTCATAATTAAGGTTAATAAGGACTGATAATGACATCTGATGACGCAAAAAAATTACATATAATTGTAAGTCGAAGTTTATTAATTATATATTTGTGAAAGTCAATTTACTTTTGTTTGAAATTGTTGCTAAATTTTTGCTTCGTGGAGGAATAGTTTGATTAAGATATACCGGAAATATAAAATTATCAAATATTTTGTTTCTATGGAAACGTTTATCAGTTTAAATGTAATGATTATTATGATATTTTTATTTTGTTGAATTTTGAAGTTTGGTGCTTTGCAAAGGTAATCCTAGATGTAAATTATGAATGCAACCGAGATTTGTAAAACCTACGCTGCTGGCTACCTCACACAACGTCCAAATTACTAGATATTATATCCGCGGCTGAGTTGGATGCGAACAGCAGCACAATAGAAACAAATGAGTCTGAGTAAATTTATCGTTACACAACTGTCGCATCTACTGGCACAGGCTTCCAGATTGCTTGTTCTGCCGGGGGCTTGGCATACAACGTTATCCTAATGTCCATTACGTAAATTGGCTCCTCCCAGAACAGCTCCGATGTAAGGCTATGTTGTCCCGAAAGCAAGGTTCAATACGCAATCGGACGCTTTCCCAGTACAAAAGTTTCGATTCATTCAAAGTCATGAAATGAGTTACGTTGCTTTCATTCAATACGAGTACATCAATTTCCTTTAATTCTGAAAACCTGTAATGGGGGAAACGAAACTCCGGAGAACCCTTTGGATCATTTCGAGTGCTTTCAGGAAGATTCTCTCTCTACGTTCTGAATACATTTTTACTAAACCGAACTAATAATCCAATCATCAGAAGCCTTTACGACATATTTAATTACACTATGTATTCCACAAGTATAAAAAGTATTATTCGACGATAATAATAGTAGCTTTTTTAGCATTTTAATCACATTTTAAAAATAAATACATGCAGAAGATGTTATTTTTATGCAATTTTTTTTAAATTTCAAACCACTTAGCCGAGAACGATTAAGTGTTATTACAGCTGTTATGACTTAAATATAATGACACAGATATTGTGACAGAAATTAAAAAATGAATATTTTAAGTCAAAGGAAGTAGAAATGCTTCAACCGAAGCTCACGCAGGAACGTATAGATATTTTAGAAGAAAGACAAGAATGGAAAAATGTCTACCGGACCAGGGACTCGAATTAGCTCAGTTGGTAGAATGCCCGGGAAACGGGAGGTCCAGGATTCGAGTCCCTGGTCCGGTCGACATATTTCTATTATAGTATTTCTTCCGTTGAAGCATTTCTACTTCCTTTTACTTGAACTCCATGCACCTTTCATCAATTTACGCAATGTCCATTTTTCACGTATTTTTTTCTAGAATTAGGGTGTGAAGAATGTGATTAGTGAATTGCAGGTGAGCCTATCTTAAGTTTACAGGAATGGAGGGATGTTAAATCGGTCCATGGATGTCAACTTGGATTAGCTCAGTTGGTTTCCTTCATGGAAAATTTCCCGCGCTGGACGAAGGAGTGGTTTGGATTGTTGGAATAAAACATATGGGATAGCGTTTTCCCTTAGAGAAGGGATATACGAGTTTAGCTGGGAGTCGAGAAGCCAAAAAATATGCAGAGTGGTTCAAGACGTTGAGCAGTCGAGGTGGAAGGGAGGAGAAAGCTGATAGTGGAATGAATGTTGAAAGGGATGAGTAAGTTGGAGAGTGCAACAAGAATTGAAAGTAAACTGTTGCTCTTTAGTGAAACGATATTGAGAACAAGGAGGGTGAGATGAAAGAAGGAGGAAAAACTCATCACCAGCAGTACCTGGCTCATCCCACTTTCCGTCGGCAGAGGGAAAATTTACTGTTTCTGTTTTTATTTCATTAAACACCAGTCGTCGATTAATCATTACTCTGACGAAAGTGAGAATTCCTGTCGCCCTGTGTAATAATGGTGAAAATTTTCGTTTATCTACAAATCCTTCTGGCATACATATTTATCAATTTAATTAGTTTCCTTTTTAATTGAACATTTTATACATATTATTTATTTTAGTGTTTAAAATTTTGTCTAACTGGGTGTCTAACGTTGTCTGAAAATTATTTTATACGACAATAATCACTTGGTCAACCACTCGTTTAATTAGCATAAATTCTTGATGGCACGCATAGACCAATAGCGTTCGGAGGTTAGCTTCAAAGTAAACATGATCATACTGACGGTACATTATAGAGTAAAGCTTTCGTCCAGTACATTGAATAAGAGAGTCTAAAAATGCCGATGAAGTTAGAGAATGAAAATATTCAGGATACTTTAATTAATCACCCGGTCCAAAGTAAACATGGCTCATTGTGGTAAATAATTAAAAGAAATAGTGACTTTACCTTAGATGAATTTAAAATAAGCCTGGTACCTTAAGTATTTTGTAGAGATAAATTTTGGGAGCAAAAATCAGAA
This sequence comes from Eucriotettix oculatus, assembly GCA_034510155.1. Classification (NCBI taxonomy): domain Eukaryota; kingdom Metazoa; phylum Arthropoda; class Insecta; order Orthoptera; family Tetrigidae; genus Eucriotettix; species Eucriotettix oculatus. The sequence continues at coordinate 13,798,140 of CM067378.1, read as the reverse complement.
CAGTTTATGAAAATTTTTTATTATCTTGTCGGCACTGCTAAATAGCAAAGAATAGTATTTAAGTTCTTGGCAAAAATTTTAAATCTAATTATTATATCTGTCAGGACCAGAAAATTATTATTGTTTCATTTACGGTTTAAGTAACACTAAGGGATGTAATATTATTTTTATTCTAAAATAAACTTGAAACTTGGAAACGGATTTCTGTATTAAATTTCTTTGTACCGATGAAATTAATTCTATTCCGAATTTGTATTAAAATAATGATAGAAGTGTTATATAACTTTTAGACAAAGAAAAAATAAGTATTACACAAAAAAATTTTACTTAAAAAATTTCACCACTTATAAAATACCATCCACAATAAAAAGAGGTAAGTACAGACTTTTTCAGGCTTAGGAATTGGTTATTTCCTTTTCATGCTCTTGCATCGCAAGAAGACTCGTATTTAATCACCGCTTATTTTGAATTCCGAGAAAAACTGGGCCCATATTTGCTGCAGTTAAATTAAAGGAATGTTGGAGTTATTCGAGCATTTCTGTGAATAACACTTCACAAAACTTATTAAATTTTAATATAGCACTGTAATATTTATGAAACAAAATATTTCTTAAAATTGCAGGGAATAAAATTGGAAGAAAATTCTTTTATCTTCGTTAAATGGAGGCTCCCACAATTTCAGTGCCAGTTTAATGAAGGTACCGATGTTAGAAGGGAAAGAAAGAAGTACGAAAATGACACTGAAAGCAAGTGAAGAAACTTACTTTAAATTGAAGTCGAATTACTAATATTTTTATGCTAAAATGAGGGTTATATTATGTATTATGTAGTTAGGAAACATTTTCGCAGCAGGTATTAGAACACTCGTTGAGTAAATTGGCTGTTTAACCAATAGAAATGCACATTTTCCGATTGGTAGCTGGTAAAATGTATTCATATTACAACATGGTTTTATCATAGCCTTAATATAGTAATAAAAGTTAGCGTTGTCCATATTTTGTAACTTATTCATGAACCCTCCCAATTTTCGTACGAGTGCACACGGCATGTTAAGAAATCCGTTTCTTTTGTATCGATGCAGGAAGACCAACAAACACTTATAGGAGCGTGAAGACGCACTATAACAGATTCCTGTCCCTCACTTTAGCAAGTTAATGAGTGGCACATGAAATGTCAAACTGGAATATTAACTCTCACGATGCAATTCGCTCCGGTCCACCTGGCGCTGTCGTCACGTCAGACACTAGCGCTGCAGTGGACCGAGTCATCCGAAATAATCAGCGGAAACTGTGAAATGGCAAATAAATTTTCTCTTAACGTAGAGAATACCAAAAAAGTTAACTTCACAGCAAACACAAACAGTTTATCTCCTAATTTGGAAAACATTTCAGAGCACACGCCTTTTCTTGGTCTGCTGATTGACAATAGTTTGAAAAAGAATCACCATATTGTGGTACGCGATTGCCTGTACCACATAAATTCTAATTAAATTGTATTTTTATTTTCTTGTACATATGTATTTAGGTCTAAGCAGGACGAAATCGGGAGCATGAATGAACGCGATAGGTTAATTAAATGACGAATTACAGTCATCTTCTCGGCCAGAAAACGGAAACATTAAGGTTCGGTAAATATTATTGGACGAGATAGCATCAAGTCTCGCCTGCGGAAGACATGGACAACAGATGTTATTTGTCAGCAATACATCTGTTGTCAGCCGCGGGAAAAATTGACCTGACGCCTGCTTCCTACCTGCTCTGTACCCGATTCCCCGAAAGCCGGAACAATAGAGGCAAGTGACTTCATAACAACAATTTGTTATGCCCAAGTTTATGAAGGACACTTGCCGAAAATAAGAATCTCCAGAATCCTACCCTCCATATGGAGGAAGTAGGAAGTGCACCCCCACCAGGAGAGAATTGGGGCGGGGCGAGAAGAAGAAAACCAGGGCGCATCAGGAGACGCGGGTTGCAGATTAGAAAATTGAGTTTACAAGGACAGTTTTGGAGAGCAGATTACAAGAGCAGATTACAACATCAGGTTACAAGAGCAGTTTACAAGAGAGTTTACAAGAGCAGTTTTAGAAGCCAGCATACCTCCGACGCTTGGAAGACGACGCCAAGCAGGCATCAGCTGAGTCACCTGCCAGTAAGGACGTCGGAGATCGTCACAGCACCGTGGTGATGTACCCACCTTATTGTTTCCTGCCTTTGGTCGTTTATATATAGTGTTCGCTTTTCCCCCCATATTCGATTTATACCCACTGAGCATTTAGCTTTCCCTTAGTTAAAGAGTCACTCATGCTCCCGACGTAGTGAGCGAGGATCCCCCTTTATATGCAAATTTAATAAATCTGCATTTGTTAAAATTTAAATATTATAATTTTTAATTCTCCCCACCTACAAATTAATAGAACCCCCACCACAATATAAACAAACTATCAGAAAAACTCAGTAAAAATTTGTGAACATTGCGAGTGTTAGCTCGGGAAACCTACATCATAAATGATGTACCATGCATATTTTCATTCGGTTATATGTTAACGGCATAGCAAACTGGGATCATTCGCAAACTACAAAAGCAGGCCGTACGAATAGTATCCGGTGCGGAGTGGAATACCACTTGCACTCCTTTGTTTTCCTAAACTTGGAATTATGACTTTTCTTCGTACGTATATTCTAGAATTTAAAATTTGGTATGGAACAACATCAATCTATATGCTCTAAATGGTTAAAGCCATTTAAACTACACAAGGAATCGCACTCAACTCCGTGTTGAAAAAAAAATTGTTAAGCCTTGTTGAAGCATGCATTCGCTATTCCGGTATAAATCTATAAGTTGCAATACTTTTCCGGAAGAAATAAATACTTTAAAGGTTCAAAATTTATTAATCAAAAGTTGAAAATCTCTGATAATGAATGGAACGTATTATTCACTCAAAAAGAGTTCATAGATAGGAAGTTTTCTGGGGTCCTATCAAATTATATTATTTTACACTTATACTGTACTATAATTTAACAGACGACTCGTTTTATTTTTCGTGTTAGCAGGAATCTAGGCAATATTTGCTGCTGCCTACTCCGTCGACTTTTAATTTTAAAATTTGGTTTATTTTTTGTAATATTATTTTCGAGGCATCCTATTTCCTCGACCGATGATTAATGGATTGAATAATGATTCTACAATTAATCCTCTTGTTGTACTCCTTCTCCAGGCCCACGTTCATGCCATTTATTATGGTTTCCAAGTCTTCTTCTGATTCTCCTAATACCCCTTGGGGTATTTATTTCTTCTCCTTGTATTTTGATTCCCTTTCAATGTTCATTTCTAAGTTTCTTCATCACCTGTTCTATATATATGTTAAAGAACATGGACGGTTTCTTCGATTTCTGCTTCATTTCATTGATTTTCAATGCCATCTCCAGAGGTTGTGAATAACTTTTCTTTTTAGATATTATATTTCTGTCATATTCAAAATTCTTAATAGTTTGTTCCAGTTTACATTATGAAAGGCTTTTTCAATATCTACTAATGACGTGAACGTAGATATTTTTTTTTCTTATCCTGTCTTATAAAATTAGACGCAGAGTCAATATTTCTTCGGTTGACCCTACATTCTTTCTAAAACCAAAATAAACGTCTCCTAAGTCGCATTCTGTTGGTCATTCCATCCTTCTATATCCATTTTCGTTAATATTTTAAACGCATGAGATTCTAAACTAATTTTCCTCTGCGGTTCGCATCTATCAGGTCAAGTCTTCTTCGGTATAATTATGTTGTTCCTGTTCCGTAGATTTTGCAAATTATCCTAAACACCCATGATATTGCTTCTTCACCCGACGATCTTATCAACTATCCTGGAATGTTATCAATTCCTGACGCTTTCCCATTTCTCAGACCTGTCAGCGCCCTGTCAAACTACGACTTTAAAATGTTGTCCCCTAACTCTTTATCATCCAGCTCCCCTTCTTCTTCTATTGCTGACTGATCTAGATTCCCATTGTGATACAGTACTTCTTGATATTTTTTCCATCTTTCCGCATTTTCTTCTTTTTGTAGAAGTTTCTTCTAATTTTTTTCCTGATGTTCTTACTAGTATTTTTTTCTCCGGATGTTTCTTTGGTTTTACTATAAGCTGCGTCTATTTTCTCATTCACTATGAAATTTTCAATCGCTTTGCATTTCTCTTGGAGCGAAGCTTCTTTGGTTGCTTTACCCTTCTATATATCTCATTTTTCAGGAGTCTGCACTGCTCTATACGATCTTCGTCTATTGAGTTTTATGATTACGCCTTTCATCAATCATTTTTATTATTTATTGTGTTATCCATGCTTTCCTGTTGGTCTGAGCTATTCTTCCCACTTTTTAATCGGCTGCTATAGTCATTTATTCCTTTCAGTTGGCCCATTTCTCTTCTACATTGTTCCTTTCTTCTGTCTCCATTAACCTATGTACGAGAACAGACCTTAAAGATAGAGTCCATGTGATCAACAAATCATACTGTATCTCTAATCTGTTTGAGAGTCATGTGTAGTCTACAATTTGGTTAGTTCGTCGTGGATATCTCTGACCTGGTGAGTGAACAGTTACAAGAGGATAACTCTAGACCACACACAGTTCATGAAACAGTACAAAAAATGTCGTATATTTGTTTCGGGTGTCTACCGCATTCTTCATATTTACCTGATTTAGCTTCTAGTGACTCATGTGTTTGTTCTCCTCAAGGAGCATAAAATTCATTACTGACGATGGGATGAATGACGCGTCGCAACAGTGCTTACGCACCTAGTCCGACGAATGTTTGTTTCTCTCGTGAAATCCAGGTATTAGCAAAACAATGCCTTAGCCGAATTGAACCTCATAAGGACTTCGTTGAAAAGTGATCAAGTACTTTTAATTCTGTTGAACAAATATTCATTATTATAAATGTAATAAAATTACTTTTTTGACTTAGAATGGTATTTACATTCCATTATTTACGATTAATATTACTTTAAGCTGCTTAGAACTTCTTGACTGTAAAATCTCTTACCCGTTACATAGATGCATCTAATTTTAATGCCGCCTAACTTTAAAGAAAAACAATTTTTGGTTTTAGGTTTAAAAAATTTAATAAAAGAAAAACATTTATTTGCCACAATTTTACAAAATAAAAATATAACAAATGTTTTCGACGTTCAGCAGATCAAGTCTGCAAAATTTACAATTCAAATGAATTTACACCGGTATTATGCAATAGAATTAAAATTCATTATTCACCTTTTCCCGAATTTATTATTTGTGGATTGAACTGTTATCGAAATCAGAGCTATATGTTTAGCGCGCATAAATTTACGAGAAATTGGAGTTGTGTCACAGCAGACATGGTAGTGGGCCAATGTTTGTGTTACAGTTCTTCACGACCGAGCCTTACAAACAGGAAAATATACTTTAGGTGCTATGTCTAAAGTAGTCTCGTTCCAGGCCATAAGCTGAGAAATTAGTACTACTATAGGCTTAGCAGAGTTAAAGGTGCCACCCCGTGCAGAATCGTCTGTACCCACTCGTCTTATAGATGCTACAAATTTCATTTTACATAAGGCTTAGGACAACTTTTTAAAGACTGTTCATTTTTATTTTCACTTGAGAAAATAGTTACAATTTTATATTGTTTTCGCTGCTGTAAATATGACTATAAAATTGGATCAATGATTTTCTTTATAGCGCGTTGAACCTCACCCTAATTTTTTCATTTATATTTTCAACGATTCAAATTCAGAGACAGGCAGATAGAGGCGGGATTCTCTAGAATAAAGAAGGCGCTAAGGTGTTGCAAAGAAAGCGTGTCTGCCTGCACGTCCATAGGACTAGCGTTGTTATTTTAGCCGGGGACATTAACCCCGAAAAAACCAAGGACACCCTTCGTCGCCGCAAAAATTCCCACTTTTGTCGAAAGATGTAAATTAGGATTATCGAAGACATGTCACGTGGGGAGGGGCTTTCCCTTAGAGAAGGGGAAATGAAGAGTGGGCTAGAAGATGAAAAGGCGAAAAATTATGCAGTGCTGATCAAGACTTGAAAGGTCGAGGAATCCGAGTGTTGCCTTTAATAAATATATAATTGTAAACAGTGCGCAGGACCCTCTAAATAAATTGTTTTTTAAAATAAATAAAATTATTATTGTTTTTAAACTAAGTAACTAAGTAAAAATCCACCCCTTTTTCAAATACAAGATCACCAATCGGCAGTTTCAAACGCCCTTCGCTATCGGACTTAAATGTTTTTCCATCCTGCGCTTGTTTTTGGAATCTTCGTATAATTTCCCATTGTTAAATAACTATCTGGTGAGTCATATGAAATATTGTCCAAAGACGGTGGCTGTCTGTAACATTGCGACCACATTCGAAACAGTGCGTAATGAAACAATATCTTTAATAAATAAAAAATAGTTTTCTGACTTTAACATTTACAATTAATAAAAAATAATAAGTCAGAAATAATTTTTTTTGCATCATTCCAACAATTAAATTAGATAATTTAATACGAATTTTCTATAGTTATCATCAAAATTTAAATTTTACTTATAGAATAGAACAGAATAACTTCATTAATTTTCTTGATGTTTTCAAAGGGTTTTAAATAAAGAAAAATATTACCAATTGGTATCAAAGGTCTACATATTCAGGAAGAGTTCTTAATTATACGTCGAATCACTCCATTTTTCAAAAGAAAGTCATGGTATTTAATCTGGTAGTTGTCACATTACAAATACCACAGTGAAAATCTAAATAAAGTTACCAATATTATGTTACTAAATGAAATTGTCAAAACTAGATTGAATAAAATGAGGTATTCCGACAATAATTTATCTGTTAAAAAGATTATTAACAGAAAAATTAATTTAAAATTTTTACTTTATATAGCTAACATACAATATAAACTAACTGACGTGTTTCACAGTATAGATCTTGTTTTAATTAATAAATTATTTAAATTTCGTTCAAATCATTAAAGAAAAAATTAACTTTCTGGAAAGACATTAATTAATTTTCTAGGTTGTAATGCATTGTATATAAGACAAACTAAAAGTGCTTGAAAAAATCGCATTAGGGAATAAAAACAACATCAAATTAGACATTCCAACGTGCATGACTGTGACCAAACACATGGATATTAATAATCACATATTCGATTGGCAAAATGAGGAAATTTTATACGAAGAAAATAATTACTTCTCGAGAATTATGAGTGAAATGTATATCAGGTGCAACCCTCATGCAATCAATGTTAAAAGTGACACGAATAATTTCAAAAAAAATTTACGATACACTTTTGCTATAGTAGTTTAACTTTTTAATATTCTTCTCCATTGTTAAAATTTAACTGCCGAAAGCAATTATTGTTACTACATCATTTCGGCCGTAACCGTCCGCGACACTAAATTCTTCACATTTATACTTGTAATTCTTAGCATGTACATTCAATAATCTTTTCGGCTGAGGGATTAAAGTATGATGAATGGCTAAATTTGTAAGTTTTGAACCATGTTTTTTTAAAAAAATAAAGAAATTGTAACATAGAACTCATATTTAACTTCTTGTAATATTATGTTTGTAGTACTCCTGAGGAAGTCTCAAGAAGAAGACGAAACGTAGATTTGAATAAATAGCGATAAATTTATACTCTAATTTATTGGCCGTCTTTTCATTTATTGTAAATATCATTAATAGCCGGTATAATAATGTAAAAAATGTCGGCAATAATTATAACCGGTACACAACACAACTGGCTACTTAATTTTACAATATAACCATTACATTTAATTAATAATAATTTAATTAATGATATAATGAGTAATTGACGATGCCAGTACGAAAATACGAAATGTGTTTCGATTCACGCTCAAAAATTATCAATAACGACGTAAACTAAGTTTTGTTGGACTCCAACCGGGTGTGAATGAAGTTTCGACTTTTCGATCCGGATATTGCCATTATCTTCTGCTGAAGAAGATGTTGCAATGTTCGCCATCGTAGCGTCACCCGGTTGGAGGCCCGAGAGAACTTTGTTAACTACGTACCCCAGGAAAGCCATCGTATGATTAAAAACGATTTTGGCACTTAATGACCACAGTAAAGAAAATATTAATTTCTATTTAAATTTCTAATTTTATATAGCCCCTTCATATTTGTATGTCACAAAATTTCGGTCTACTTGTGACTTGTTTCATCTGACATACTGAGAGTCTCACATTTTTCAGTCACAAATCAATATATTAATTGAGGAGGTACTTTTAAAGCAATAGATTGCATGATATATAAGTACACAAATCCTTAATGTCATAAAAATTGGAGTTTTGAAGACTTCATAAGCTCACATAGTAACGCTTCGAAACTTTAGCAGCACAAACTTATTCTCCAGACTTATATCAGCCCTGCTAAACAATTTCTGACACAAGAGACTATAATCTAGGGAACTTTATTTTTGCTGGAAATATTTCAACATATTTTACTGACTTCCGTAAATAATGAACACGGGCTACGCTAACTTGAGTCATATGTCTTAGACTTGTCACTTCTTCTAGCCAGGTTCCCAAACAGTATGGTGACAAATTTGCTCGCGAAGAGGCTTTGTTTTCTAATATACCTTAATGTAGAGCCAAAATTAATTAATTAGCTAAGCAATTACCGCCATTTGTTTTCTCACGGTTTGTTGGCGCCATGCCACCCCGTTATTGTTCCGAAGTAGCAGTGGCGCGAACAGGGGTGGAGATCAAAAAGGGTTGGATACTCGGGCGATAAATTATCGCGATATTCATTTTGGTTAAGGGTTCGCTGAGACACGTCAACCTTAATTATGTAACAACTGGCTGCGTCAGTAAGATCAGTCACTATACAACTTTCTAGCGATTTTAGTGTAAAAAAAATAGCTATCCCGAATAGTGTTCTTTATTATTAGAGTTCCTAAACTAACAAGCGTCAAAGAAAACTAATTCCCTTGCGGAATGCTCGTGTTTACTTAAAACATGTAGACTAATGCAATCAACCTAATTTACTCTGTAAAAATTGTACGTGTTTGAGCACCGGATAAAGTTTATACTTAAGATAAAAGCGGTGAGTTATTAATAGTTATTTAAGAAAAAAATAAAAATTGACAGCTTTCAACATTTGTCGCAATCATTCATTTTCAAAAACAATATGTCATTTGACATTCCGTTAAGCACTATAATTTTTACAAGGACTATATGCAGAAAATAATAGTTCCGTTACATTTAATTGTAGTTATTTTGGCTATCCAAATTTCATAAAAATTACTGTGGTTTATGAACTCTGCCAAATGCTTAATTTACATTGTTTAAAATTTCTGATTTTTAAAGAATAATTGTGACGTAAGTCGAAAAGTAGAAATTGGAAGTAATGAAAATAACTGGAGACTGTGAAAAATGTTTATTATTACTACTGAATATTATCAGAAGTCCAATACTTCTCAAATCTGAATCACATTCAATATATGAAGTCGGCACTATAAGAATCGTGTGGCATTAATATGTTCTGAAAGCAGTCAACTATTGAATATCAATTCGGATAAGGTTTAATTCACAATGAGAGAAAACTTTGAAACTTTTGTCTTGTAATGTATTTAACGCGGGCAATACTTTATTGAACATAATAAAAAACGGCACGGTAGAGTTAAATAATACGAAAGTAAAATTTTTAAAAAATTATGATGAACATAAAAGAGATTTATTTTAGGGCTCTACTAAAAAAATAAATATACGAGTTCTAAAACAGCAAAACAATTTAAATATTTTTCTTGGGGAACTGTACGCTCAAAATAGGTTGGCCATAATATTTGTAATGATGGTCATTTTGTTCAAACTGTTAGAATTTTAAAGGATCTAAAATCTCACCAAGAACATTATGACTGGTGACAGGCAGGTAGAAGTGGAATTTACCAGCGCAAGGCTCCCGGTCGGGAAGCGTGACTGTCTGCGGATTTATAATATTAAGCTTGTTTTGCTGAAGTAACAGTCACCCTTCAAAGTTTCAGAAGGACACTGTTCCCTTTGTCACGGATATTTCCTGCGCTGGATGAATGACTCGTCAGGATTGGCGGTACAAACATCACGTGGGAGAAGGGATATACGCTGGGAGACGAGAGGTCGAAATATATTTAGAGTCGTTCAAGACGTTGAGAAGGTGAGGTGGAAGGATGGAGAGTTGATCAGGATGTGAAAAGGAGGAGAAATCTGAAGAGTGAAACGAATGTTAAAATGGAAGAGAAAGCTGGAGAGTGCAACAAGAGTTGAAAGTGAGGTGTGAATTGTTTCTCTTTAATGAGCATATAGTGAGAACAAGGAAGGTCAGAGGGAAGAAGGATAAAAACAGGGTTTTCCTTTAACACCAGAAGTACCAGGTTCATCCCACTTTCCGCCGGCAGAAGGAAAAATTATAATTCAACCTGAAGTAACGCCTAGTAACTGCGTCGAGAGACGAATGAAGATAAAATAGGTTAGTCAAGTGAACGAAATCTGTGCTGCATATGTTTACCCCTATAAGTAATTAACCCTGATATTTAACAATCGTCCTCTTGAATTAATTTATTTGTTTGTAATAGTGCGCAGGACCCCATAAAGTGATTTTTGTTTTTTATAAATTAAAATTATTATTTTATATCTTAAACCGCAAGTAATTTCATTAAATAATTTAAATAAAACCACTATAATCATTTACACTATATTAATGTTGGTACTTCACCGCAGACAATCCAGGAACTTTTGAATTGTGATTGAGGCTGATCAGGTAGCCTGTCTGATGATGCCTTTATAGACGGCGATATCCTTCCAGGTTAGTGTCGAGCAGAACTCTAAACCCCTCTCTGAATAAGCAGTCTTTTTTCCTACTTTTCTTTGTATGAACCTCCAGTACTGAATCACATCGCGTACATAACTAACTACTATCACCCCTTTTCTGCATAACTTGTTACCTCGAAAAACGTTATTTTTCACTCCAAATTTTAAAATTTTCAACGGTTTTCATCAATTACTTCCATTTTCTTAATAATGGGGCAAAACACCCCTTCTTTATTAATCCTGGAACTTAACATATTGTGTCAGATATTGTAACCTTAAATAAATTTATATCCCTGTTGCTTAGTCAGCGACCACGTGAATTCCTCAAAAGGAAATCGCTTAGTGGGGCTATTCCTAATAAGAACTATATATCTGGCAATACACTGACGACACAATTCCTGACGTGAGAAATTTAGTTCAAAAAAATTATTTAAAGTAAAATAGTTGCCTTAATAAGACGCAAAGGCAGCTTCGAAACATCGTCATATCTAAATTGTTAATTATTTCTCGTTATTTTGCAAGGTTTGTCTATTAATATAAGGTCGGATCTGTTTTTATTAGTTCCACAGTTGTTAATTTTTACATTACTGCCATCATTAAGAGAAACAGGTTGATCTATTTTAAATGGAAAACTGCTCCTGCAGACTTTCGGCAGACAACTGAAGACTGTCAGTCTGATTGACCGTGTAGAATTTGTCCGTCTGATCGATCATTGAAACTGACAGTCTTGAATTGCCCCAGCCTGCATTTTGGGCTGTTGTGTATTATTCTCAAGCTCTTCCGAACGATAACAGATGACTTTTTCGTTCGAGTAACGGGCTACATGAGGGTGATACTGAAACAGGTAACTCCTCTTTAATAGTATAGGAAGGTAATTGAAAATGGGGTATTTACGAGCCTTAATGTTTGCCCTATTCGTTCCCGACCATTCAGAGATAAACAACTGTTAACAACCCAATTCCTTTCCGCCCAGTTAGTAAAGTACAATGAAATGAAATGTATTTTCAGAGTGAATTTATATTTTTATGCCATGTTTAACAATTATTGAATTTAAAAATAAATTGTTATCATGCGCAAGCTTTCTCATTTCTGCATAAATACCACACCAAAACTCCTCACTAATTTTCTTACCTTATTCCACCCTTGGCCTCCCTCTTCTGTTCTTACCCCAGACACTTCCGTCCAATGCTAATTTTACGAGACATAAGTGTCTCAAAATGTGGGCTGATAATCTATCCCTTCTCTTGGTCAAAAAACCTCAATAATTTTCTTTTTTCCCCTATTCTGCTTAGATAAAAAAATGTCAATCACAGATATTTCACTAGTCCATTACTTTTCTATTTGGATCACGAGTAAAAACGAATTTACAGATATCGGGATGGTTTGAATGAAATATAGCCTTTTTTAATGAGGTCATGAAGTTCTATTTTGATTTGAAAGGGCATTTCAAATAAACCTTAAACAGCTTGCCTTATTCCACTTCAATATTTCAGCATCGACCTGCACTTATTTAAGAACCCTACAGTTCATTAAACTTATCTGTGAAATCTTTCACATGCGTTCGTTGTTCGCTCTAGGTTGGCTGTAAATTCCACCCACATAGTTGGAGGAAATGTGGAAATTCATTAAAAAATTTTAAACTTAATTTTGGGTTTCGGGAAAATTATTAATTTTTGGTGATTCTTGGTGTTGAGATTGTAATAAGTAGACGTGGCAACCGCCATCTTATTTCGCCACTGGGTGAAGAATTCCTCGTATTCCCAGGTAAATACCAAGGCGCCAGATAGGCGGAAGCAACGGGTGATTTCGTGCTAAAAACGCCACCTAGCGACTTACAGTTCTGATACCTGGCTTCAGTTCTTTGACTCCGGGTGTGGCGCCGGAAACCAGCACTGGAATTTATGAAGGCCAGAATTTTAGGAAGAAAAACCCCGGGCCAAGGGTGATTGGAGGTTCAGATCAGGTGACCCACCATGCAACTCATCGTGGGGGATTTAAGAAAAATTACCTGAGAGGATGCGGGCCAAACTTAGACCAGTGGGGAACGAAATTTCCAAGGAGAAAGATTTCTAGAGGTGGCGTGGTAGTGAATCACGGCACGAGAGAAGCTGTAAATTGATGAGTCGGGATGGAGCTTTGAAGCAGGAAGGTGGAGAGGATGATTCAAAAAATTTAATTTGAATCTGCGGCAGCATGCAGGAAGAGGATGCCATTTACTTAATCCGGCCCAGAATTCTAAGAAGGAACTCCAGGTGTGGCGCCGGAAACCAGCACTGGAAGGAAGCCGCCATTAAGGAAAACAAGGAAGGCAGGTGCGTCTCTGTTCGTCGGTCTGAGGTGTGTATTGACTCTTTGAATGGTGCGTAGATAAGCCCTTAGAGACTTACTCAAATGCCAATTGACCTAATCGAAGTTTTTTTTCTTCAAGTTGAACCCAAAATTTAATAATTATTGGTGATATTTATTTTTTGGTTTTGTGAAAAAATTTAATTTGTTTTAATTAACTAAATTCAATTTTATAATTCTTTATTATTTAAATTCAAAAATAATCCACCCCTAGTTCATTATAAGACTATGAAGGCGTGCAGGACTTATCAATACTATTGGAAGGAATTGGGATTCGCTGAGGGGCCGAGTTTTCAGGCGGGGAAGAATCGGGTTTTTTCATTTATATACCTGAAAGTGACCACAATAACCCGGAATAATTAAGTGATCAAAGTTACCGGAACACTGTATTAACAGTAACATTTATTATGAAAACAACGTTTCTTTCACAACCCGTGTACGTCATCAGGTGTAGATTATTCTTTGTGTTCTTGTAAAATATTTTGTTAAAATACTGCTCTGATAACTTTCAACCTTAGTAAATTATTCTTGTCTGACTTGTGGGCCATCATTTATTGTGGGCGAATGGAGTAATTATGCAAACTACTGTAGGGCGATGATTGAATAAACAAGAAAAATTAGGTAACTTTAATATAAATGTATGTGTGCGTGCGTTTTAGTTTAGTATCATATATTAAATTAAATCTGTACTTGACCACAATTAATTTTTAACTTTAATTTCCCTTATTATTTCCTTTATTTATAAAGTGTGTTTCAATTTTAATTGGTGAAATACGCTCAATGTACTTACGCAATGTACAACGCTCTGTATCATGAAACTTCTTACTAACTAAATTAATACGTTTACTACAGTTCTGGACTTTGTCGTTTATTCGTTACAAACTGATATTCATCGACTTGCCTGGGAATTAATTTATCTCAACATTATATTGCGTTGGAGAAACAATTAATTAATTTCTAATATCATTGGTATTTCAAGTATTTTGCAATTTAAGCCATCTGACAAACATGGACCGAGTTCGTGGACACTGAGAACGTCACGGTTCATCTCAACGACAGTACGAAAGGACAATAATCCATTTTAACCTGCATTCCACAGAATGAGAACGTCAACAAGCTGCTTGCCGAGTCTCAATTTATAACTTAAAGAACACCAAACATCCAAATTTGACAAATCTCTTTATCATAACTGTTTTGGTCACTCTGAAATTAAACTGTTCCAACCCAAATTGTAATTTAAAAATTAACAAAGTAAAAATTAATTCCGGTACCTTTATAGAATTCAGCGTAAGAGCTATCTCCTCTTATTTGTATGGAGCCTCAATCATCTCTTCTACAACTTATGTGTTATGGATATTAACTTGTAAATTATTATACAAAGTTAAACACATGTACAAATTGTAATAAAATTTGTTGCATAAAAAAACATGGAAATAAGAAACGAGCAACGAATTATGGTTAAAAAAATATGCCTACGGGCAATTGATTTTTTGGGATAACCGGTAACATGAGGGAGATCCTGAAACAGACCTAGGAAATGCATGGAATACTCTAGGATACCTGCATTACGTTGCATCGAAAGACAGAAGATGATTTCGCTACGGGGTCGCAGCCACCAGTTTTAGGAGACAGTTGGTCGACTGATCCAATGGGATCAGAGAACAACTCTTACTATATGCCCAATATGTTCGACCCCAGTACATGCACCTTCTAAAAAATATTAAGGTCTGTTAGAACATTCAAACTTAGAGAACGAGACATACTTTTCGGCATGTTCTCACTCTGAGGAAAAAATCCTAGGAGAGAAACCTCCCATAGGTATCCCCATTTACATCTAATTGATTATTTATTTTTGGTAACACGCTACGTGAGGGTGACACTGGAACATCCAACTCTTCTTTAATATCATGACGAGGGAATAGAATTAATGTTTCTGTAATACGTCAAATATTCTTTTCATAAGAGAGTGATATTCGAGCACGTTTCACATGCTTAATATCCCGGGCAGAACCAACTACGTTCCTTTCTTTCAATATACCTTTTGTGTATTGGATTCTATTATGTAACTGTGCACATTTTTAATTTCATAAAGCTACGAGTCATATTTTTCTCACTGTTACTAAACCAGAATATTCTAGACTCTCTAAAGGTAGCAGGAGAATTCTTGACTTAGTTAAGTTTGGACACTCTAAGGAAACCGGTCAAATATTTAACTCCATGAAGGTGGCGGACATATTTTTCTTTATGTTAATTCGCCTAGATTTTTAGACTCTCCTAGGGTACAGTGCGAATTTAATGTACCAGCAGAATTCTTGCCTAGTTTAAGGTACCTGTTAATTTAAAGCAAATCTCTTATTGGGACAGTTTGGGGTGACTCTTCAAATGTTTAGTGGTCCAAAAAGGAGATGGTTCGATTCCAGTTAAAATACGGACTAACATAGAGAAACACTCAGGCAACACTGGGAACTCATATACTTAAAAAAATATATTATCTTGGAGTATAAATTAAGTGGGCTACATTAAACGATATCCTTAAAAAACATTAATAAATCCAATTTTGACAAAGTCAGCAGAGAAGATATTAAGAGTTGTCATATTGCATCACAACTCATAACTCCCACCGCATAAACTTAAGAGGCATGGTTGATTTTAGCACTATTGGAAACGGTGGATTAGATACACTGTAGTATATTTTAAACTATTTTGTCGCTTAGGACTTAGTATTCTCCCGTCCATTTTTAGTTGATTTTGACTGAAAATAAACAAAACACGCTCGGTGAATGGTTATCTAAATCAAAAGCCTCTTAAAAATTGGATTCAAAATTGCTTTTGGTAATTTTCTCATGATTTTTGGCAACCCTGTCAACCCTTTATTGACGTACTCACAAAATATGCCGCTAGTAGTTATAATTAGACGCGTCCATAAAAGTATAAAGTTTTGTTGCAATTTCTCCTTTCGATGAAAAGTGAATGAGAAACATACCGAAATTTATTTTGGTATGTATATAGATGATCATCCAATTTTATATGTTTGTTTAGAAACAACGCAACCCGAACGGCATAAATCTTTCAAGCTTAATAGACGTGTGGCTCGTTCAGCGCCCTTGTGAAAACATGCAAATTAAGATTTTGACTCGTGACCATGCAATTAGGGCAATAACTGATGCTTTGTGAGAGTCGCAAATCTCTTGTGCTAATATGGCGTACGGGGTGTCAAGAGGCGTGTTAATGTGACAGCCGTACACTCTCTGCTCGCGCCCATAAAACATGCACACTTGAGTGAAGGGGACTCCACCCCATTAACCAATCAGGACTACAGCACACCGCCAAAGAGATTGTGCGATCGATGCGGCGCAGATCCGTCACAGCACTTCGCGCCCTTTTAAAGCATTAAGTAAATCTTTTTCACATGCTCGTCGTATCATTGACCAATTAGCCAAAATAAAGTAGTTACAACAATGATTACAAAGTAAAAAGATCTACGCAAACGAGATTATAGTAATTATATGAATACTTAATAGAAAATAGAGTCTAATTTTTTGCACACATGTCGTACTTAAATACTTTTTATTCATTCTTCCGTACATTGTGTGATGGTTACCGCTATACAGTAAGGGCTGGTGGGCGTTAATTTAATAAAATTTATAATAACAATATATTAAAATATAACTTTTATCACATTAAGTTTAATAATAAACAAATAAAAATACAGCAAAAATATTAGTATTTAATATAAAAACGTTCAATATTAATTAAGGATACATAATGAAATGAATAGGGGGATTTTATTTATTTTAATGCAATATTAATATATCAAGAAAGAACTTTTATATATAAAAAATATTCTGCTCTATAAGAAGGCTCATATCATACCACCCCAAGTTTAGATATCGAGAATTGTTTATTTTATTCAATTAATTTGTAATTTTTTTAAAGTAAATATATTTTATATAAGTAAATATATTGCCGCCTTAAAGTTTAAATATAAGATATATAAAAAAGACTATTTATTCTAAACAAATTTATATCAATATTACAATTATCTTATATTTAAACTTTAAGGCGGCAATATATTTACTTATACAAAATATATTTACTTAAAAATTTTTACAAATTAATTTAATAAAATAAACAATTCTCGATATCTAAACTTGGGGTGGTATGATATGAGCCTTCTCATAGAGCAGAATATTTCATACATTTACTCGGTAAAGAAAATCGGTAAAAAGTTATTGTGTCATCATAATGGATCTTTAAGCGTCTGCTCGTTGCAATTTCCTCCTAATTTGGGACGTGTTCAAATATTTATGATACACTAAAAGTGTGATAAAAGGCAGGAATATAAGTCAAAATTTTAAATGCAGTTCAATGGAAACTTATTTCGAGGGAATTACTGTATACGCTGGGGGGTACATACAAACTCACTTCAATTCCATGTCCGTCATATTGGATCTATCATTTGGTTTTTTTAAAATATATACATAAAATTTAAAATAAACAAACGCGCAAATCCCTTGATACCCAGTTTTTTTTATAAATTAAAGACTATTTTCAATTTCTTGTCAGCCATATTTTATCTTACATTTTTTAATATCAACTTTAAAATCATAAATTTCCTACAAATAGATTTACAGAGTTTCTGTACTTTCAATATTTTTTGACTTTTCTCACTTTTTTATTTTTAGTTTTGGACCACTGTGGTGTTGGCCGCCGAAGATGATAATCCACAGAGACTGTAAGGTATCCGAGGCACAGATTAAAATATAGGTATTTAAGGCTCACGAAGATGTATTTCAAACTTAGCAAGTAGTACTTATTTTAAAACTGACCTCTTCTCTTCCTGTTTTTTATCTCTCCAGGATATGAAATTATGTCCTGCCTTTCAAGGCGGTGAAATTTTTCCCTTTTTAGTTGTATTTAGTTATTGATTTTTCTTCCTTCGTCTTGGGCGTGATCATCATTGTAGACCGCAAAGCTGGATTGTTGACAGATGTTTTCAATCTTACAGGCTTCTAGCCGTTGGGAAGAATAATTGAGTTGGTGGAATATTCACGTATCTATTATTCTGTTTTTACTTTCTACCATAAATAAATACCATATACCGTCGGATATATATTGTAACACGTAAAGTTACAGCCCCAGCCGATTATCGATATGCGCAGCATTACAGACGACAGACGCAATTGTTGAGTGTGTGATGTCACTGGCTGTAACGCGGGAGAGCAAGACTGTACGTTCATTTCGGCGTGATAGGACGTTCCAATGGCCCGACATCGCGCGGGAACTTGCATACCTGTGATTGGTGGATGATGTCATGTGGCTGTGATTCTGCAGGTTGGTGCAAGCCAGGGGAAACATGTATAGGAGTCGGCATCGCGAGGCGCTGGAAGACGGAAGTGTTTTGGACCACTAATTTCTTTGTGGCCACGTGTGTGAGTTTAGGCGGATAAAGACCAGCAAAAAAGCCACGATGAAGTGTTTCTAGGCCTCGATTAGAATCCCGATTAATAGCGAGTATTAGTTGCTGATGTTATTGAGGTATATACGTGCGATAGAAAGGTCGATTGAGTGACCACGCCCTACATTAAATCATGCAATGATTTAAATGAATTTGATTTATTTGAACTTATTATTTTTTTCTGTGGAAAAAGTACCTGGCGCCCTATATTATTCCTTGTCCGAGGAGTAAATCGTATTACGACCTAAAGCTGAGCGGCCGGAAGAAACGAGTTATATATTGTGATGAAAAAACGCGGATTTTGTGATATTGTGGCGTAATGAGACGCAGTTCGGCCAACAACAATGTCAAGTCGGCTGAAAGCGGGTGAACCCCCGAAGGGGGTGCCCCGCGGGAAACTCCCGCCGAGCGTGTGTAAAAAATGAGGGCGGGGAACCCGGAATTTTATGAAATAAACTGGCGGGGAACCCCGGAATTTGTAAAAGACCCCGGAGTTTTATGAAATAGACCTATGGCGGGGAATTCCCGTCGGAGAATTTAAAAGGAGAGCCGATGGGTGGCTCGTGAACAGATGGAATGAGAGTGGAGACGAGATCAGAGGCTGTGAGAGGTGGTCAGAGACGTCAGATGTGGTGAGACGTGAGCAGACGTGGTCAGAGGTTTGCAGAGGTCAGATGTTTCGAGGAAGCAGATGACTTGCGGATCTGGTTCATACTACCTTCATTGATAAAAAATCCTGCAAGACGCCAGAGACGCGGAAAAAATCGTGAAGGTGGATGTTTGTAGGCCCAGTAATTGTGGGTAAGTTATTAAAAAGCTGTGAAACTTGCTCATTGTTCTGGTTGAATAATATTTAATGATTTTTTTTCTATTTTCAGTAACTGCATACTCCATCTCTCGAGAGACCCAAAATCCCCTGAGATTAAGCCCATGTAATCACTTTAAATTAATAAATGAAAAATTTTCAAATTGATTATAATTTGTTGAATTGATTAATTAATGTTTTATACCCTAAAAAGTATATTACAATATATATATATATGTGTGTGTGTGTGTGTGTGTGTGTGATGTCTCCAAAAATTAGCGGTAATTGCAAATTGTAAATGTAAATCAACAGGTCTCATAATATACGATTTTCTCAGACCTAAATTTAGTTTTATCCGTTTTTAAGCACTCAATTAAACTAAGCCTCATATTTGTGTGATATATACATATATCGTTTATTCTATTTAATTATTCATTTTCCTACTAGAAATAAGAATATTTTAAATTAGGTTATAAGGTCTACAGAATTTCGAGAGACATGGGCCAACGTCGGTCAAGATAGGAAGTTAGCGGCTCTGCGCTCTACTTTCTTACAAATACTTGCAGCTAAAAATTATAAATACTTTCATCGCCAACTTTAGCAAACTTAAGTTGATAACAAGCAATTTACCGTGGCGTAATAACAATTTTCAGACATTCTCTTCTGCGATTTTTGATACGATTTGGTCAAAATTTATTAAACAATATGTCCTGTATACAATAACAAAGAAATTCTCTTTATAGGTTCCATATAAGCCTGTCCCAAAGAAAAAAATTGATTCCAAAAGCAGCAGAAAGCGGATACTGCACAGTTTCAAGTTTACAAAACAAATATTATTTCAAGAATACAATGAACTAGAAATTATTTTGTCTTTTTGAATCATGTCACCATGGTGCTTTCGTCAGTCACAATAAAATGATTCAAACTAATTAAAATTTTTTGTTTTATTTTAAATACAGGAGATTTCAATCAAAAAGTGTAAATTGTTAATTGTGTCAGTTAATGAATATAAACGAGGGGAACTACAAAAATACTATACAAATAGTTGGGTCAATTTGAAATGTGAAAAAACTTTCAATTATTTAAATATATAGGAATCTTGTAAAAATTTTAATGCGTTTATTAAAAACCAAATTTTTCGTTATATGTGACAATTAATAACAGAAAGATTTTTTTCAAAATTAATAGTTTATAATATATATTGTAATGAAGAAGACTTTGCTCTTGATTAATTATGCAAGGAATGAACATATAATTAAAATGGAAGGATAATTTCACAAACAACTCCAATTTACAAACTAAAAATATTCAAATTTGTTAATACGAATTACAAAAATAAGGTTAAAATATGTACAGAGAAAAATTTATATTTTCGGTTCTAAATCTACTTTCCTTTCTCCAGGGGATTTTGGGCCAAGTAGCAGAGACACGTTTTAAAAGCAAATCAACTGTGTCCGACAATGCATATGACAATGGGCGGATCTCACCAACGTCCAATTATTTACGGCTCGGTCGTCCTTATTCAGACCATCAGCATACCAGCAGCAAGGGGGAAGGGGGCGATGTCGTCGAAGGCGCGATGCTCCAACTCTCCAGATCATGGATCATCAGGTTCACCGAAAACTGCTCAGGCTGTTCAGAGAAGTAAGCATATTGCAGGCTTGCGCACTCTCGCTCGGGTTTCAAACCCGACACGTATCGCGTCCACCCTTCGCCGTAACTGCCGCAAGACTCCTGAAGTTACAAACCTTCCATTTCGGGTTCACATTCCTCCTAGCCTCGCTCCTTAACTTGTGTTTATGGAGGCCTCCCCCGCCCCCTATTCGTCACAGCTGTCCGTCCCTCTTCTGACCAACTTCTGACCATCGCGTCGCTATTGTTCGTAAAGCTGCAAAAAAACGTCCACGTCCAGACACGCTGTCTTGACATCGTGATAAAATTTATTAAATACTGGATTTTCGATAATGTACGCCACAATATATTGAAGAGTGTTTAGTTATTTTACTTCACCTGATAAAATATCTGTGGGTACAGATACAGAAATATCTAAATTTATATACCATTCTTATGAAATTTAAAATTGTTTAAGAAAATCTCCTCAAGCAGTAATTATAAAACTGGATAAAATGTAGCGATCTGTTTTCATTATGTTTTCAGTAATTAGAATTGCAGATCAAGAAAAGAAAGGAAATCAAGAAAGGAGTAAAATAATGAGCTCCTTGGAATTGTCTTTGGATTGCAGGGGGTGAAACATCTGTATATTGATTTGTGGCCTAACGATTAGAATATTTAACGCCGGATATTTTTAGCGGGAAATAGAATGTGACATTAGTTTGAGTAATGTGCTAAAACCATTCTACCACTGTAATGTAATTAACATGCCAAGTCAAAAACAAGTGATAGATGTCGGGATTGCAGTATCTCCCAGACCGCGAGAGAACTGAATCAGGAATGAAGACTCCATGAAGGGTTCCATAGTACTGAGTGTTTTACCATGGATTGAATAGTATTGCATGTGTGCAATAGTTTGAAAGATTTACTTTAATCATGTATTAATTTATCTGCAATTTCTAAATTGCGTGGTACCGGCACAGCTAAAGATTTCCCCTGACGTCAGAAGTTGCGTAACTGTGAAGTTCTACCAGAAAAGTAAATATCTTAAGAACTGACGGCATCTATAAATTAAAATAAAGAAATCGCTCGGTCCAGACGAACTTCAGACAAAGAAAAGACAAACCTATTGAACAGGAGGAGAATCGATAAATTAAAAATAAAGAAATCGCGCGGGCCAGAGGAAATCTCCACAGAAATAATTAAACTTGGTTGGGAGGCAATTATTCCGAATCTAATAAATATCTCAATACTGGCAACAGATTGGGAAACGGGAATTATTGTACTCGTACTTAAATATGGAAACAAAACGGACATACGAAATTATGGACCAATAAGTCTAACCTCAGTGGTATGCAAAATAATGGAACATTTAATAAATACGTACTTTTGGGATGTATTTGAATATAAAGTGCGGTTCTTTTAGGATCAACATGGTTTTCTATCGGGTGTTTCGTGTGAAAGTCAGATTTGTTTAAGATATAGCAGACGAAGTCGATCGTGGCGGTTATTCATTTGGGAAAGATTTTAGAATTTATCCTCACGACATCCTGATAAAAAAGTCACATGGAATGGATTTAGAAAAAAAAGTTTGTTGGTTACAATAAGTCTTAAGAAATAGAGTACAAAAGTTAAAGTTAGGGAAAAAATTTCCTAACTCGGATTTGTAACATCGGGAGTCCCCCGGGGATCAATTATTGGCCCATTATTGTTTCTCATATTTATTGATGGTTTACCAATTGATATAAACTATACGGTTCGACGTTTTGCAGAAAACTGTGTAATCTACAGGGAAATAACTGGGAAACAATACGCCGCTGCTCTACAAAATGACTTAGATACTCTAAGTACATGGGCTAAGCTGAAAAAAGTAAGGCGATCAGCTTTACTAAAATGCTCCTTCAATATGCCTTGGAATATAAAGTAGATGGGGAATAATTGATCCAGGAGACAAACTGTAAATACCTAGGAATTTATTTCAACAGTAAGCTGGGGGCAGGCAAACTACGCTACAAGGAAAGCGTGGAACACTTCGCACTTTGTAATGCGAACACTCAAAAAGGATAATGGCATATTTGTCATTAATACGCACACTTATGGAATATGGTGCAGCATGGTGGGATTCGTACAATAAAAATAAAATAGAATTCTTGCAAAGAAGGGCCGCAGAATTCGTACAAATAGTACATGGGTACGGGAGTTGAAAGGTAAAGCACTAGGGTGGGATACGCTGCAGACAAGAAGAGAAAAGAGCCTTTGCTGGTCAAAAACCTTGGCAGGGCATTCGATATAGAATGAAAGAATCGACTCGGTAAGGTTCTAATTAAATGCGAGGCAGCAAAGAAGTTAATCAACACATACATACATTCATACATACCGTTATTACCTGCTGTTTTCCATCCTCGGTCCTTGACTGTGGAATTGAATACATGATGTTCAGCATTGTACAGAAGGTTATGAAAAACGATGTAAAACGAAAATTATTTATTTACGTCCGTGACAAAACGTGAGAAAGATATAATGCGAAAACAACTAAGACTGGGTGTATCGTTGTGTAGAATAATGGCATTTCGCATAAAGGTTAAAATACCTTCATGCCCCATAAGCTCGTTCGATAGAACCACTATAATGGGAAAATTATCAAAAATTACCAGTAATCGCGTCGAATCCATCATTTTTGGTGTGACAGAGAAGAACAATGATACAGATAAAGCCAGTTAAGGAACAAAGGGGCTGAAGATTGAAATTCCTCTAAATCGGTTGCTATTGAGCTGAAATTTTAACTGCGATAACAACGCACATGTCTAACAACGAACGAAATGTTGTTTCTGTGAAAGTGTTTTTTGTTAAGATATTTTCAAAATTGTTTTCAAAATTTGGCAGTTTTGAAAAATTTCCTTGCGTTACGTACTTGAAAATATTTTACCTCTTTTGTAGGGCTGGCCAATTTAATCAATTGCCAGTATTATTTTTGAAATTAAATAAAACAGTGGGGAGAAAATAATTTTTTACTAAGAGCTTCATACGGTTACAATTGGCACTTTTCATCACTTTGAAAATTTGTTTCACCTGAAATACTCGAACAATTAAAGACATAATACTTACATTTAATGGTATACGCATGTAGGTAATGTACAAAAGTAATGAAGGCAATATCTTAATATTTGTGACGCGTTTTTGGTAACAGAAATCATGAAGTTGAGAAAAACACATTTTTCTGAAGAAAGTAATATTTTATTAATTTACAATAAAATCCTTTTAAATTGCTTCTAAGCCTTCAAAAATGACGAAATAGAATTAAAAGTTTTTCTATATGATCTGTAACGCTTACAGGCATATTAATATGAAAATTACAATTATAAAATCTATTTCTTCCAGATTTTGTCCGAAATTTCAGTCCCCGTGTACCGTAAGTTCATGGGGTGCAAAGAAGGGCACAAAACTTCCATGGATGTTAACGGATTATTTATAAAATGCATAAAAGAATAGTGATCGATATTATGTTTCGAGTTCTGTCGTTGGGTAAGTTGTTTAGTTTGTATCAGACCCAATGTGCTTGGGAATGTAGGAAATTTGTCTTATTTCTTCAACAGTTACTAATATTGTGTGTTCTAAAAAATTTATTACATTTCCATTGTAAAATTTTTAATAGTTTATATATTAAGTAAAACCTCTCTAATCACAGTCTCATAAAAATAATTACATCCTCAAGGGATGAAGTAAACAGTATCTTTCGAAACTTTTTATCGTGATAATCTATAACAATTCCGGAAAAATTAAAGAACTGCATAATCATATTCCGCAATCAATACACACCTGTTATTTGTCAAGAAAATTGGTGTTTTCCAAAAGTTTAAACAACCTCGGTTCTTGACTGTGGACTACTTAGCCCGTACTGGCTTTCTGCTCACATCACTAATGTACCAATCGCTTAACGATAACGCCGACCATTGTTGTTTTAGTTTCAGTCATTAGACTGGTCCGATGCAACTCTCTATGCTAACATATTTTGTGCCAACCCTTTCATTTATACACAACTACCACATCCAACACCACCCCTAATCTGCTTAGCGAATTCGATCCTTCGCCTCCCTCTTCTGCTCTTAACCCACCCACTTCCCTGTAATGCTAATTTTTATCTCGAAACGTGTCTATTAATCTATCTCTTTTCTTGGTCAACGTCGAACACTGTTCCATAATACATTATATAACATATTATAACACCCATTTCAATTTGTTCAATTTAATTATTTTGTATTTTTTATAGCGTATATCTCAATTAATTTGATTCAGTTTAATTTAATTTGTTATTTTAATGTAACCGCGTTGAGTGTTTTGCGGCTAAATTTCGTTGCTACCCCACGTTATTGAATTATTTTTATTTTAAATTTTTATCTGGCGTAAATAACTGTGTTAAATATGCGGTTAATACAAGCACGGGCAGGTACAGGTAACGAATTCTACGAAGAAGCTCCCGTTTAAAGATAGCCAGTTCCCGGAAACCGCCTTCGCCCATACAGACCCAAGCAGCATTTTCGCCAGCCAACGAAGGAACATTTAATAGATTTGGCTGAGGATACTAACGCCATTTCCCACCAATTAAGTAGCTGTAAATAGAAAGTAGTGAGTAGCAATGCAAAAAATTTTGCACAAATTGAGAAAGGCATTCTTTGCTGTGACTTGATGGAGATAGGGTCAGTGGAAGAACGAAGACATAAGCAGAAGGCCACCTGGCAGAAAGAACCGGGCGTTGCCCAAAGTCTTTTGGAAGCGATCCTTACTGATAAGTCGTCTGTTTCTGGGAGTGTTGCGACGATAAGTTTATTTACTTATTGATTAAAATACTTTTTATCGAGTTACACCTAAACACGGTATCCTTGGAGAAGAGTATCATGTTGAGCAGAAGACAATATATACTTTAAAATTTTGTAAATATTTTTCTTTTAATTTTGTTGAATAAATGTTGTAAATTTTATTTTGATTCTATTTAATGAAGACGTGGTTTGCCACAATATAAGATTTTATTTTCTATTTAGTAGAATATTAGCATAATATTTGCCAAAGTTTTCCGTTTCATGTCCTCTATTAATAAAACTGTCTATATTTTTGTGTATGTAAATACCTTCCTTCATATTTATCTTCTGCGTTTACCATCCATAATGTAATACTTTATCTTTATAGTAATCTACAAACGAATTTCTCTTTCCCATGCAAGGATAATGCCGTGTTTGCTTTAGATTATAACTTTAAGGTACTTACATGATTGCAAATGTACGGGTTTTCATATCAGGACTAATACCCCATGTATACCTTATAACAGTTATTGGAATGGCATTTCATAAACATGTCTTGTCTTTTACTGGAATTTTATCTTTAACTTAATAGATTACTGTCCTGATCTTATCATTTTGTCTCGTTGGAAACTTTTATTCCCCGCTCTCCTTGAAAATATTTATTGGTTTTGGCGTTAGTTTATATAAACCTATATTATTTCTATAGTTTCCAATTTTTTTAAATTCCTTGGAGTTATTTAATTGTGGATGGAAATATTAGCGTGATTAATATTTCAATTGTAATAAATATCTACACTGCAAATTTATTTCCCTCTTTCATCTCGCGATACATTTACATATTTATGAGCTTTTTGCTTGAATTTCAGCTATTCCTGGCAGAAAGTATGTATGTATGAAATATTCCTTCAGGAGTTTTATATTTTTCAACCACCAGGAGGTAATCTGTTTAAACAGTTTGGAGCTTTCGTTGGAAATTAGAAAGTCAGATTTCTTTTGAACGACGGCCAACTTGATTCTGGAAAGATAATTTCGGAGCAACTCTTTCCATTACATTATTGTACTCATGACTAATGTAGTGTCGTAGGATATTAATTCAACGAGTTTGTTTAATAATAATGTAATAAATGTTTCAGCCAGTGTTTATTGAAATATTAGATAAAGACGAAAAGAGTTGGAATTTGTTAATTCTCTCCGGAAGTCAACATATAATTTTCAGAGAAGGCTTACCATAATTACGAATTTTCACTTTCCAGCTACGTGGCCAACTGCATGGAACATTCTACCACGATTTTTACAAGTGCGCCAATTCTCAATTATTTTAACAAAAGTTTTTTCCCGTGGATCACTTCACTTCCATTTCAGATAAGATATTATCTTAGAATACAAATTGTTATCAGAGTAACAATTTATAAAATTATCATGAAATCTATTTAGTACCTGAAATAAATCATAAAATGCTACAATAAATGGAAGCAAACATTATAATTAAGATCTGTTAACTAGGTCACTAATCTTTTTCCAGCGGGTTACTGAATAACAAGCTCTTTATAATTATAATAAACCTGTGGTGTGCCTTTGCACTCACATTTATATGAAAGACAATTTCCCCCATGTTTTTCTTAATTTTACTTTGTATATATATTAGGAAGCGGGCTAGGCTGCTTGCCAGGCCAACGGCAGAGCAATAATGAACACGTTGGTTAATTTAACATCCAATTGAGATGATACGACAGACAGACGAGAAGCGGGAATATCAGTACCACTAAAGGACTGGTTATTTAAAAAAAATGATTGGCATGTCAGTTCTCGGAACTTGAAAACATGTCTCGAAATAACAATATGTGCAGTCTTTAAGAAATAACACGTGTTACAACAATAAGAAGGAAGGGACTCCGACCTAAGACCCAGGCCAGCCCAGAAAAAAGGACACGAACCACCAAAACACACCAACCACGAAGACAAAGACAAAATCCATGCCAAGCAGAGGAAGGCAGAGCATAAGCACAAGCTATTATATAATTACATTACAGTACATTGATTTTAAGAAGAGTCTACAGCATATTGCAGAGTATGAAGGTTTCTAATTTTCCAATAGCTGATTGTTGGCGTCATGAAGTCGAGAAGAAGCTAACCCAACCACAGACTGACCAAACCTAGATCTTCTAGTCGGTGACATACAAAATTCACGTTTCTCGCCCCTGGCTACAATTTCAGTGCTAGTAAAATTTTCGATGCCAAATTTTGTTTACACCCCACTTAATACATAGAATCTATTGATCTCCAGTGAGTTTAGCAGGCAGCAGGCTTAAAACTTTAATGATCTTTGAAACTTAATGTTTTATTTTATTTTGGTAACCCGCATTGTTTGAATTTAACTTAATAAAATTGTTCTTTTTTTAATTAAAATTTCAATTTCTTTTATTTATATTCATGATAGCATAATCACCACAAACGAAAACTTGTTGACCACTGTTATTGACGCAGGGACGTCAATCATCTGATTCTTATCGACTTATACTCGCTTTCCTCTTCAATAAACTATTCAGAGTACCTAAATAAGTATAAGTATCCCGGAAGCTTTTTATCCTCGACCAGTCAACGTCGTTAAAATAATCCAAATCATCCTAAACCAAGTATAAATAAATATAGTGATTTCCATTGGTCTCTATTCAAATGAAAATTTTTGTATCCGCTTTCTGCTTCGACCTGGCTGAAATGCGTATACTTACACCTAAAGTGCTTAAGGTCAGCCTCTATTGAATAACTTTAAATGTACTCTGTTTCCTAAAGACGAACAGTTCTCTTTACTATTTGAACCATAAGAGTAAATTATACTCCCCTTCATTCCATTTCTGTACACATTTTTGTTCCGCTAAAAAAACTCGTTTTTGTCTTTATTGTATTGTAAAGAAATTATTTTGGTGTTTTTCATAATTTAAAATAAGTTTGGAAAAACGTATTTTAATATTAAATGTTACTATGTAATATATTTTATAAAATATTTTCCGTAATTTTGAATGAGATTCTATGTGAAGTTACCAATTGAATGTTTATTTGGCAATACATTGTCATAATGTAATTCTTGTGTTTGTAATTCTGGACCATGTGTCTGAGGATTTAATAGGACCAATAACTCTAGAAATGACATTTGTATTAGTCTTTTGTTCACGTATCTCACCAATATCCGTCTCATTAAAATATAAGTTCGAGATTTTAAGAGACAATAGGAATTCCTGTTAATGAAGTGCTACTGAGCTGAAATTTTAACTGTATGTAGCAATGTACAAAATTGTAGTTTTGTAAACTTGTTTTTTGAAATTTATTTCCAAAATTTGTTAGATGTCAAAATGTTTTTTGCGTTACATACTTGAATATCTTTTAGATATTCTTACATTAGTATGTAGGTCTGACCATTGTCATCAATTGTCAGTATTATTATTGAAATTGATTAAAATTATGGGGAATAAATAATTTTTTTTACTAAGAGAAAATTGGCGCTTTTCAGTACTTTGATTTTTTCGCCTGAACTACTTGAACGATTAGAAAACTAATGCCTTTATTTGAAAGAATTAGCATGTAGATATATACAAAAAGAAATAAGAGAACATTTTAATATTTGGGACACATAGAAGTTTTTTTGTAGCAGAATTCATGAATCTGGGAAAAAAATATTTTTCTAAAAAAAGAAATAATTTTTAATTTCGAATCAAACTTATTTTTTAAAATTGTCCTAAATCATTTATTACATCTTTCTTGTTTTGTTTGGCAGCTTATTTTTTCAGTTTACTGAATTTATAGTCATATAAATATGAAAACAATTAGAAAATACATTTTTTTGCCGAAATTTCAGCCCCCGTGTCCTTTAAGGTTCGGATACCATATAACTGACAACACAAACGTTAACAGTTCGATGTATCAAATATGTCAAATATAGTTGAATGTTTAGATTAAATTCATTTCATTGCACTCTATTCATTTGCCATAAAAATTACTGGTACGTTTAAATATCTCACACAATCGGTTGGGTTAGGTTATGATACAATTAATGTCATCAATTATTGAGTTATTTAACTGCTACTATGATATATATTATCCCCACTTTAAACAGTATCACAGTTTAAATGAGTCAGCTAAATATGGATGTCTTTCACATTAAATGAACACAATGGTTTCTGAAAGACTTCCTCGATCATCTACTCGTCGCGTCACAGCGCTTGCTGCAACAATCGCTTGCCAGGATGACGTCATCAGCCAAGATTTCCAATCCACCTCTGCTTTGGATTCGACCATTAATTTTACCAACAATTTATTATAATGTTTGTAATTTATGTCGTGCTGGAATTGTTCTCCGATGACGGGAGAAAAATGCACAAACATGTTCCCTCAATAGGCGTTTAATACTGACCGCTTCAATAATACGTAACATTACAAAAATAAAAATGTAAACTTGTCCCATAGCTATAATAATAGCAGCGATATTGTAAGCATCAAATTTATTTGTGTGCTTCTTGCAGATATTTATCCCGAGGCAAATGGAAGCACTTTCTAGCCCACTGGAATAATAAAGATATTGTAGCAGCCATTTCACTGAGAAGTATCTCTCCAAAATGCTGTAGGTTTTTCAGAAACAATAATTATCCTTTGCATTCTATTTCAACAATGAGAAATTGTGGCCAGATGTCTATATATTAATCCTGGCATTTTAAAGATGTACAGTATTTAATGAAACATCAAAGAACACAATTTTAGGGGCTGGCAGTTCTATCATTCGGTGACACGTATTTAGCAAACAAAATTTTTATTGATAGAGCACCAAAAATTAAAAGATAAGTACAAGATAAGACATGGAATCTTTGTGCTATGAAAGAAATGAGAGCGCCACGTCCGAAAATTATATGGAAATTTCACAGTTTCCAGAGTCAAAGGCTTGGGCTAGCGTTCTGCGTGACGTCACGCGCATATTAGGCGTGGCATGTACCTGCGCAGTTCCATACCTTCATGTTTCTACCATGTTTCTTAGTAAAATTGTAAGGAGAGCTTGAATGCGTCTGTTCGTCAACATTTGTAGTTCCACTGGACTTCTAACCTAACAGACTGACTTCCGTCTCGCATTCGGATACTCCTCACAAAGAACTCGCGCCACTTTCAAACAAAAGAATAACGAGAATGCGTAAAAAAATTGTATCAGAATAAATGCTTTGCTTTAGGTGTACTTTGAAAACCTGATAAAATTAAGTTCTGTTTGAAATATTAATTAAACAAAAACAATGTAAAATAGCGTACACGCGTAAGGAAGTTACCTTCTCTCTGGTTCGCCGCTTCTCATCTATCTTTCTCTCTTTTTTACTCAGACAATGGAATACCCAAAAAATTGAATAATGATATAACTCATCATTGTCAACAAACTTCAAACCCAGGTTAATGAAGATGGTTGTCAGGCCTGGATACAAGATATTTTTACACAGTTGTTTCAATACAAGTGAATTGGTAGTTTAGTATGTTTATTCCTATAACTGACCAATTTTGAATAGTGAGTTGCTTTAGTTGCATTAACAAAGCTGCACTTTGCAGCGAGTTGTTTAGGCCTGCAGCTGGTGGGGCTTTATGAACGATCGCCTCGCATTTAGCTGCTGTATTAACGTGACGCTAAGGACTGCCTGCCAGATTGATAGAGAGGTCTGCGCTGAGCACTAATTGACCGAAGTGCCGAATGGACCCTGATCGAGAACTGCCTGCCAATAGCAGCTGCGTGTGGCCCTCGTATTAATAGTCTATTACGATATAGCCGGGCCTCTGCTTGCAGTGAATTGTCTTCTGCCCTCATAAACGCGCAAATATGGAACAAAACCACCCAGGAGCTTTCAATATTAACTGAGATTTTAGTGTGGTAGTTCACATTGTTCTATTCGGTAACAAACCATTTATGAGCAGCAACAAATCATGGGCTAACACTATCCATCAGAGTATAAGCTTTCTATAGCACCGGAGAAGCTGCTATTGTTTCTGCTTATTTGTTACACTTAGAACTTTGAAAATTTTAAATGATAGTAAAGTTATTGTAAGATAAGACATTATCATTGCTGATACAATCAAAAGTTTTACTTATGATGCATGAGCCAGAAAAAAAAATTGAAACATTTACAGCGCTTGAACACCAAGAATTTGTTTTATTAGTATAATGTTTACGTAATTGCGTATTATGTCAGAAAGTTTAGTTATGAGGTTGGTTGAAAGCCATTCATAATTTTTATTCACGACTAGCTATGGCCGCGACTTCGTTCGCGCGGGACTTTTACAAATAGCACCGTTACTCTCTTTCTTGTTCAGATTCATTTTCCCGTTCTTTCCTTTATTTTGTACTCGCCTTAATTGATGACAGGCACTTATTTTTCTCTTACCCATGACTAAAATACACTCTTGGATTTATTTACCTAAGAATTAACCATTTCCAAAATGAAAGCTATAATCAACGAAAAGTATTACACATAGTTCAATTGAAATAAGATCTAACCTTCTTATTAGTAAATTAAATCTACACCTGAGAAGGCATAATCAAGAAATCAAACTGAGACTACAAACGTTCCATACGACACCAACGTCAAAACAGGACCAATGAAACTAAGCTGTTAGTCCACGAGAATTTTCTACTCCAGTTGGCTTCGGCGCAGCATGTTGGTCATGATACCTGCTGGATGACAGTAATAAGAATTTACAAATCTGTGTCTTCATATTTTCAAGATATCTAAATGTAACATACCAGAAAATTTATGTTAAAATTCCTGTTTACATTGAAATGAAATCAGTTGATACGTTGCGAAGTATATAAGAGACCGTATATTAGAATAAAGACAGTCAAAAAATTTAAAACATAATTAGGCATCTTTTGAATCGCGTTAACATTCGGTAATTATTTTTAAATCACAGACAGACATTTCAATTTTATTTATAGGCATAGATTGCCACATAAAATTTATCATTTCATTTCAGCCATCCTGCAATAGTCATTGAGAAAGCTTTAAACATTTCGAGATGGGGTTTCACACAGTTTAAGTAAGCAACGTTAGAAATATAATACTCATTAGAACTCCTGTTATTGTTCAATCAAAGTATTAAAATGATTCAAGATCTTATCAGCTTGTCAGTATATGTGCCCCACCAATAGGCATCCACACTCCTGGTCCTAATTGTCATTATGTATGTACCAGCTAGCCGACGATACTGTAGTATTAGGGGAGTCAGAAGAAGACTACGAAACCACAATAAAAGACATGGATAAAGAGTTCAATATGAGGATTAATAGAGGCAAATGCAAGGTAATGAAATTTAGTATGGGAAACAGTGCACTAACAAAGAATGTTAGATTGGGAAGGGATATTATGGCGGTAGTAAAGGAATTCCGATACTTAGGAAACGTAATAACTAGGGACAGTATAAGTATAGTACACATAAAAAGTAGGATAGCACAGGCAATGAAGGCTTTCGCAAGAAAAATAGGAATTTAATTACGTGTAATATGTGTGAATATTAGGAAATCATTGCTAAAAATGTTCGTAGGGAGTGTGGCGTTATATGTGTCCGAAACGTGGACCATAAGAGTTGGAGAAAGGAGACGAATAGAAGCTTAGAAAAAATGTGGTGTTATAAAAAATGAGATGGATGGATAGAGTAACGACCCAGGAAGTTTTAAGCAGACTCAGGGAAGAAACAACAAACAACAATTGGAGGACGTTGCCCAAGAGAAGGGATAGACCACTTTAGAGACATGAGGATCTTGTAAAATTTGGAATAGGGGGAAGTGTTTGGGGTAAGCATAGAAGAGGGAGGCCATAGATGAAATACGCTGAGGTGATTAGGGAGGATGTGGGATGTGGTAGTTGTGCAAAAATGAAAAGGCCTGTGCAATATAGCCTTTCATGGAGGGTTGCATCAGACCGGTCTTAGGACTGAATACCACAACACACGTTTCAGCTATAGGCGTCCAAACTACTAGTCTGAATTTTAACCACACGTATACCTCGGGGCACGAAGCTGATCTTTATATTTTTAATTTACAGTTATATATGTAAAAAAGAAAAAAATTATGAAAAAGAATTCGTGTCCCATACACGCATCAAAATCTCCTAATGTGAATGCGAGTTGCCTATACCATTGATCTGTGAAATAATAGACTTTTTTGGATCGTCGATAGAATGTATGCATAAATTAGTTTTTTTCGCCTAAGGTAATTTTTAATATTTAGTGATTGCTTATTTGTAAAATAAAATAAAATATTGTGCGTTTGATAGTGACAATCACAGGCAAGAAAAAATAAACTTTAATAACAACAATACTGTACGTATCGGAAAAGTGAAACTATTAACAAATATCTGTTTTTTCCACTTTTTGAATTAGTTTATTTTCCGGTGGTTTTCCGCCTTTACCAAAGTCCGTAATTAACTTGAGGAAACGAGTAAGTGCTTATTCTCACTGTTTCACCAAGAACTGTCAGTATAAACATTTATTTCCAAGGTGTACCAACGCTCCACCCTCCCCAACATCCGCCGAGCTGCGAAACAATAAAAAACTCAATTTTGGAACTCCTTCTAACTTTTTTTACCCCCCAGTATATGGTTATCATTATTTTTTATCTATCTATAAGGGTTACAGTATGTACCCTAGCATAAGATAGTAATGTAGAATATTAAAATGAAAATTGAAAGAACTGGGAAACAAAACAAGTCTATAATAGGCGAGCATGTTTTTGGCTCATGTTGATCTTTGATAATACTGACGTACTGCGGCAATGTTATGCAGTAAAATTGTTAGTGATTGATAAGAGATCCACAAGCTACTTCAGTACGCACGTGTACAAACAATAAAAATTTTACCATTTTCGCCGAAAGCTACCCAGAAACCGTTACTCATCGCCTATTTTAAATATATAAATTTTCACTGGAGTACTTTAAACATAAGATAATTTATTCGTTGTAATAATTACGCAATTTTAACATATGTGTCTTCTGAAATGCATGAAAACAAATTCAGTGTTCCTAGTAAAAATATGGTAGACTGATTAGCAAGTACATATGAAAAATTACGTAAACGTTATTCAAACCTGTGGGAAGAATGTATTTTTGTATAGAATAATGGTATAATCACCCAATGTTATTTGTATAAATAATTATACCTCTGAACTGAGTATCGTATACCGCTTTACTCTAAATTATTATTGAACAATTTTGATCAAATTATAACTTATAATTCTTACTACATAAATCATTCATATATTTGATGGTGGAAATAATTTATTCAGACATTTTAATAGTTTAAAAATTTTATTACCTGTTTATTTTAGCGTATTAATAATTGGAATTTATCTATATATAATAAAAGTAATGTGAAAGATTTCTAACACAGTAAAAATAAATGTATCTAAAATTGCATGAGAATAGTACTCAATAGTCCGACCTAACTGATGCGGGTTTTCTATTATTTTATCTGCATCATTTTGGGCCGAACACCGGGTAGAGTCCTATAGTAAATTAAGTAAAATAGTCACAGATATTGGAAGGAAAACTACGATGGTCGGATTTCTTAATCTCTAGTTATATCTTTGACGTAGTAACTCCCTAGTTCCCTCATTGTTTATTAAATTTAGCAGACTATCTTTAGAGCATCTATTGCTATCGTCTATATATCTGGCAAACTGACCGTCGTCTCTGTACGTCCTCTCTCTACCACTGACGAAGAAATAGTTTGCAACTGATGACTTTTCTTTTAGGGGGAAGGTGGCAACATTTGTTATTAATTGTCTACATGAAAATAGTAACTACCCTTTAATAGCATAGGAAGGGACTTGAAAAGGGGGAATGTGAAAAGTTCAGCAAGGTAGTCAAGGGTTGACTAGGGTCCCGGAGTTACAGTTTAAGGATCCTACCCGGTGTTTCTCCTAAAGAGATGCAGGTAAAACCCTAGAAAACCTGCATCAGCAGACAACTCTTACTGTATTTACAAGGTCTACTTAACCTCCTAAAATAGATGAAAGTGCCTCGGTATGTGAGAACTTTGAAGAAGATAAAAATGAGGTATTCCCAATGAAGTCATCTGAGACCCGCCGTCAATCTGAGAGGAGAAATATCTGCGAGGGAAGACTCCTACAAGCATCCCTTTCATCAACGTAGCAGCAATGAAAACCCCGACAATACAACTTTTCCCAAATTAATAAATAAATAAGATTTTACTGTCATTAAACTGTTACAGAAATAGTCAACGTCAATAGATTAATTAACACACCTAAAGTAAAAGTAATGAAACCTCTAGAAAACCTGCAACAAGTAGGTCAGGCTATTGCGTATCATTCTCACGACCTTACGAATGAAGTTCCAGCATTCCATTCTCCGAGTCTCCACCAGTTTGACCAGTTAGAAAAAGCAGTAGTCCATCTGATCCAATGCGATCAGCGGAAAAATCTTACCGTATGCCCACGGTCTTCGACTTCAGTACAAAAACCTCCTAATATAGATTAAGGTGCCTAGGAATGTGAGAACCTTAGAAAAAAGCAGAGAGTACGAGGAATCCACAAAGGTGATCCCCGCAATTAATCTGGGGGGAAATGCCTGCGAAAGAAAGCTCCCACAGGCACCTGGAGATGGAGAGAAGTATATTTTGAGCAACAGGATACATGAGGGTGATCCTGAAAGAGACAAATCTCCTTTAATAGAATAGGAAGGGAATTGAATAGAGTGGGGGTAGAGCAAGGTAGCCAAGGGTTGATTGGGGCCCCCGGGCTATAGTTTAAAGAACTTACCAGGTGTTTCACCCAAAGAGATGCAGGTAAAACCCTAGAAAACCTGCATCAGGTAGGTCGGCATTGGGTACTATTCTTACGCCCTTCCGAATAACGGGGCACGAGTTTGCTGTGGGGTCGCAGTATTCCCTTCACCATGTCTCCACCAATTTTAGGAGGCAGTTGGTAAACTGATCCAATGGGATCAGCGGACAACTCTTGCCTTATGGCCAGGGTCTTTTTTAATTGTAAATATTTTTAGTTAGCATTAGAATAGTACAGGCGGTGAGAGAGAATGTGAGAGGGATGGTGTAAAGGAAGATTTTAGGATTGAGGAACCGCCTCAGTGAGATTTGGTCGTAATTGTAAAAAATATTTTGTTTCATAATTATTTTTTTTTAATATTTCAGTTCTTGTATTTAAGTAAACAAATAACCGTCATTTTTAATTAAAGCCAAGACCCTTAAGAGATCACGCTGGGTTCAAGAACTCATGTTTCTTAGCTCCGTCGCGATTGCCGTTTCTACACAAATATATATATATATATATATATATATATATATATATATATAAAGATTAAGGATTAAGACTGCTGGAGAATTGATACGCTGACCAGGTGTGACTCCAAATTCGGATCGTGTGATTCAAGATTACAGTCAACAGTCGACCCGGTAGGCCCAGGCCCTTAATGTGCTGTAGAGTCGAAGAAGAATAAGAATAAACCGGGGCTATGAATGTCTCCAGCAAGGCAGATCTTCATAACTCAAGATAAATCTAAGAGCCCCAAAATATATTCATAATTCTAACTAAATTAACAAATTGAATAATTTTTCTACTATTTCCTTACTATAAAAATAGAGAAATTTTCAGAAACCTTCAGCTTAGATATTGTGCAATTAATGTTCCGTACATTAAAACCTCCAATTCTGTTTTTCACATTTTTTGCAAAGCTTTTTACCAGATA
This sequence comes from Eucriotettix oculatus, assembly GCA_034510155.1. Lineage (NCBI taxonomy): Eukaryota > Metazoa > Arthropoda > Insecta > Orthoptera > Tetrigidae > Eucriotettix > Eucriotettix oculatus. Next base: position 13,760,567 of record CM067378.1, on the reverse strand, counting down.
TAATTGTTTCAATTATTTGGGTATTTTGATAATTGTAAAATATATTCTTTTCCTGCCTTTCACTAGATCAAATTAAATTAACTCTTTGGTGGATACACGACAGCGGCTATTATCCTGTATCACAATGGACCCATCTTCAATGGTGTGGCAATAATGTTAGGCTGCCATGATATTCCAATTAGTTAGTGTAGTCAGCTGCAAGAGCTATTATCACGTAATAATACCGCAAGCAGATTTCTCTGCAAATAATATAAAATTAACATTATATCTCGTAAAACGTTTTAGTTATCAGATTTTGGAATTCACCTGTATTATATTTTTTCTACCCGAAAAAATTTGTAACCCATTATCTAACAATTATTTTATGCGACATTCATTTGAACTATTCAAACGAATAAGATCTGTAGTAGTGGGTTTCAAATAAATATATTACTTCACATAATGCCTCGATTTTTGGAAGTTTTTCTACATTTCTCAATCGTTAAATGCGTGTTACATGGCGAATATATGGTGAGTACGCTGCTACAATCTCTTCACAGAAACTGACTGTGCTAATGCAACGTTCGCACTAATCAGCTTCGTGTTCACTTTGATCCGAATTTGTGTGGGTGATCTGCAAATTGCGTATCTAGTGTAAAGACAGGTCTGACGTCCGTGCAAACCTGAATGTAGTGCCGTTGAATTAATTACCAAGCCCCCTAAAAAATAAAAAGAATTATTGGTCAGTAACAGACAACCACACGCTGAGACTGACAATTTTCTACATCAACTGGAAACAGTAACTTGATAAATTTCTTTGACATTTCCGTATCAAACCAAGTCCCCACTTAGCAAACAAGTTGCATTTATTACCTTCTATGTAATTTAGATAAAGCTTCATATAAGGTACGCGTAGTTGAAACTTCTTCTGATCATAAAGCACAACTTAAGTATGGGAAAAGGTTACTTTTAATTTATTTAATTTCATTACAATAATTTATTTTTGGGAATATTAAAAAAGAAAAGAGAAACGTTTAAAATTATAGGTTTAATCTTAATAAGAATCAAATATATTTACAACGTTTTAGATAACATAAAAGGAAAAGGAGAATTGTTTTAGCATTAGACTTTAATCTCAAGGTTTCACAATAAGAAACCTAAGAAAGGAAATATATAAACTCATTCTTAATATTTGTAACAGCCAACAATTACGAGATCAATGGAAGGAAGGAGTCATTTGTCCAATTTTCAAGAAGGGAGAGAGACACGAATGCAGCAACTATAGGCCAATAACAGTCTTAAACGAAACATAAAATATTCTCTAACCTATAAAACAATAGACTTACAGAATATATAGAAAAACTCTTGTCAGATTACCAAATGGGCTTTCGGTAAAACCGCTCCACGATTGACAATATATTCATAATAAGGCAATTATACGAAAAGAGCCATAAATACGGAATACAGTTATTTAATGTTTATTGATTATAGACAAGCGTTTGAGTCAATACATAGAGACCAATTTATGGGATGCCTTCAGTTTTATAAAGTCCCAGCCAAATTGAAGGATATGATTGCGCAAACACTAACCAACAGCAAATCAAGAGTTAAAATTAACAATCAGCTGAGTGAAGAGTTTGAAATAACGTTCGTCGATCCCCTGTCAGCAACCTTATTTAATATAGTCATAGATGTAATTATGAGAAGAATGGAATTCAAAGGAAATATTAGCACACGTTTAAGACAATGCATAGCTTATGCAGATGATCTATTGATAACAACAAGAACGTATAAAGCATTGAACTAAAAACAATTTCCCTCGAATATGGGTTAATAATTAACACCAACAAAACAAAATTCTTAAGATGTGAAAAAGGTGATATTACTCCGACAAGTGTGTAACTATAGACGGCGAGAATTATCAAGAAGTAAAATCCTATAAGGCTCAGTGGTAAATGGAAGTAATAAGATCGAAGATGATATTAAGGAAAGAATTGCTGCAGGGAATAGAACATACTTTGCAAATAAAGATTTATGTAAAAGCAAATTACTCTCCAAATCTGCCAAAGTATGAAACTTACAAATGAAAAATAATTTCGTTAATACACAATCTGTTTTGTCCGTTTAGACATTGACCCGCCCTTATATATACATATATATAAATGACATATACAATTAGGAATAGCATATTCAGCTATCAATCTTTATAATATGATCACTATATAGTCTAAAATAATATCACAATAAGAATCAACGTACATAAATAATTATAAAGTTTTAAATCCTAGGAAGATTCCTACAACCACAAACATTTAAAAATTATCAGGAATTCCAAAATACTAAGAAAAGGGAACAAACAATTTGGTGAATCAGGAAATTGAATGATACGGCTGGAAGCCCAAGAATTGTTTTTTCCATTGGTAATTTGTATAATTAAAATATTATTGGTCAAAAATTTAATTTTCAATTAAAAATAATTGAAATCATGTTCCGGTTATTTATTTATTGAATTCAATTTGTCAAGACAGATCATTAATAGTTTTAAAAAACTCTTTTAAAAAGTGTTGTAAAATTAAATTCTAATAAAAATACTTTGTCACTTTAAAAATTTTTGCTAAAAAATTTTCCGAGACTTAAAAATTACCATATTTGCCATTCACGTTACCACCTCAGGTAATATGCCTCACGGGTAGCATGCGTGATATTTTAACGTAAATACAAGTTAAAAATAAACTGGCTAATTTCATAAATGTAATTAATAGATGCCTAATTATAAGTTGCGGCATATAAATAATATTTGAGAAATATTTTAATTAATGGTGGTAACACGCAACTCTGAATCGCGAATGGGAGCTTCCTTACGCTGCTTACCCCCTCATCAGGAACTATCCCTTTATTTATAGAGGCAACATTTTAAAGATCATATTATTGTAATTTTTAATAAAACGTCGCAGTATTCATATAACGATATTCCATAAACATAATTTTGACCATAGCTGGGGAAAATAGAGACTTAAAACGCCGAAATTATTGTTTGGTATTTCCTCTTTACTTTTCACTAGTTGCGGACCCGGTATAGCCTAGAAATTTATTTATATTATCCCCGTAAATTATTTATTTCTTGGACAACACATGATTAAACCGGCATCAGAAATACTCCCAGTATCTCGAGAGAGCCAAAAATACTACCGGGACTAAAAATATTTTCAGTAATTTAACAGAATAAAACATATCCCCTTCTTAAGGGATGAATGTTTACTTAAATCGCGTATTAAAAGTAATCATGTAACACAGAGACTATCATTACACCGGTTTTCCCACCAAAAATCGATAGTTTCATGACTCAATTCCATCCAAATAATATTACTGCTTGCTATATCAGTTGTGCTCTATTTTCTAACTGATTTTAATTAAAATAAGATATGCCATAATGAATGGCATGAACGTGGTCCTGGAGAACGAGTTCAATATGAGGATTAATAAAGGGAAACGGAATAATAAAGGGTGTTAGATTGGGAAATGATATTTTGACGGAAGTTAAGGAATTCGTCTACTTGGAAAGTGTAATAACCAAGAATTTCTTTTCGACTCAAAAATGAGCCTTTATTGCATACAAAAATTCGGCTAATTATTCCCCTTCCGCGTAGAGGTAGTAACAATGTCGTATTTACAAAGTGTCTCAAAACGTGGCCTATTAGTCTCTCCCTTCTCTTGGTCAACGTTCTCCATATTGTTCGTTCTTCCCCTATTCTTATTAGAACTTCCTCCTAAGTCATTCTATTCACCCATCTGATTTTAAGCATTCTCTTATAGCACCACATTTCAAAGGCTTCTACTGTTTCCACTTCTCCAATTGCTACCGTCCACGTTTCGCACCCATATAACGCTACACTTAACATGAAAATTTTTGGCAATGATTTACTAATATTCACGTTTATATTACCCGTAAGCAAATTCCTCTTTTTTGAGTAAGTCTTCCTTGCCTGTACTATCCTGCTCTTTATGTCTACGGTACTTCTACTATCCGTAGTTGATATCCTGGCCAAGTAGCAGAATTCCTTAACTTCCTTCAAAATAGCCCTTCCCAATCTAACACGATTTGTTATTCCAACTGTTTCCCATACTACACTCCATTACCTTGGTTTTTCATCTATTATACATCATGTTTTACTCTTCCTTCAGGAACATGTTCGTGCCATTTATTATAGTTTCCAAGTCTTCTTCTGAAGAAAGCATAGCGTTCTTACTCCTTCTCCTTGCAGTATGATTCCTTTTAATATTCCGTTTTAACTTTCTTCATCGCTTGTTCTATACGTAAGGTAAACAGCATGGGCGTTACATTGCATCCTTATCTTACTTCTTTCTTGATTTCTGCTTTCTTTTCATGATCTTCAATTCTAATTACTGTTGACTGCCTTCTGTAGAGGTTATGTATATGAGATATTTTATTCCTGTGTTCTTCAAAATCCTTATTAGTGTGTTCCAGTTCGCATTATCAAACGCTTTTTCTAATTGTACAAATGCAATGAACGTAGGTCTTTTTTTCTTATTCTGTCTTCCAAAATTAGACGCAAAGTCAATATTGCTTCTCTTGTCCCTAAAACCTTCCTAAACGCAAGCTGATCTTCTCCTAACACATTCTGTTTGACGTTCCATTGTTCTATATACTATTTTCGTTAATATTTTGCTTGCATGAGATACTAAACTAATTGTCCTGTGCTGTTCGCATCTGTCAGCCCCAGTTTTCTTCTTCTATTACTGACTAATCTAGATTTCTACCGTAATACAGATCTTATAGATGTTCCTTCTATCTTTCTGCTTTTCCTTCTTTATCCAGAATGGGCTTCCCATCCACTCTCCTGATGTTAGTGCTAATATTTTTGCCCTCTCCGAATGATCCTTGAATTTTTCTGTAATCCGCGTCTATTTTCCCTTTCTCCCTGAAATCTCCATTGTGTTTGTTGCTATATTTGGCAAGTAAATTTTTTAGTCCCGATATTTAATTATGTACATTTAAACTTTTAATTGGTATTACGTGAAGCATGTAAAAACATTTTATATTTTTTTAAGATAATGACATTTCCTATTTCCTTCTTCTAGGTCTAATGAAATAAAGTAATCCAATTAGTAAATTGTAAATGTCTTATTATATCAGTCATTGCCATATTTGGCAAGCAGACAATAGGAGGAAAATTACATATCAATAACCCGGCAGTCATTAACTAGGTACAATGAAACGGATTTTATCCGTGTCAATTAGTTCCACTGCGGAGCAAATGTTGGCACATAACACATTTCAAATGTATTATTGTTTGACTACGATGGAACGATTTATCAGTCTATGCACTTAATCACTCACAGTAGAAAAACAAAAAATCATAAAAAATAGTATATTCTTGTGTTATTCTAAGAACTCTTAATGATGTGAAGAAAACGTAAATAATTTTTAATTTCAAAATCAATAGACGCTGGACACGAAATAGACTCAATTAATTATTTTTATTTGCCTTTCCCAGCGGAACTGAAATTGTTATACTTCTTGTTTTATTTCGTTTAATATATGCCACCTCAGCCAATAATTGTAATCTATCAATTAAAATTTCGTAACAATTAAAGTTCCAACAAAAATGCCATATTAGTAAGTTAAAATTTTAAAAAAATAGTCATGTTTAAATGTAAGGGAACAAAAATAATTGACAAATTGCAACGTAAATGAAGCGAAACATTAAGTGATATGGATAAAGGAAACTAGAAATATTTTTTCAAAAATGAAATTTTATGAAACCACATTTACTTAAGAATAAAATCAACACATGGAACCGTTAAGTTATATTAATAATCTCATAATCAAAGCACTTTTACTTTTACAAAGATGCCCCCATTTTAAAAAAGTGCAACATCAGAAAATTCTAGGAAGCTATTTCGAGGACTGCGCTTTTATCATGTTTTGGAAATTTGTATAATGAAAACCCCGTATGTTTCTTTTTATATTTTCATTCTGATTACAGATTTATTTACGTAGACATTTTGCAACTACCTCGATACAATTTCTTTTAAACCTAATTTGGAAATCAGGGAAGGAGGGGGAGCACAGGTCAATTGGCTTAGTAACCCATGCATGCAAAATAACAAGAACATTTCGAGTTAGGAGAAGGTCAGTTTGGTTTACGGAAGGGACAAGTGAAGCAATATTGACTTTGCGTCTAATTTTAGAAGACAGGATAAGAAAAAAACAGGCCCACCTTCATGGCATTTGTAGATTTAGAAAAAGCCTTTGATAATGTGAACTGGAACACACTATTAAGGATTTTGAAGATGACAGGAATAAAATATCGAAATACAAGGCATATACATAATCTCTATGGCAGGCATCCAGCAGTATTTAGAATTGAAGATCAATAAAAGAAAGCAGAAATCAAGAAAGGAGTAAGAAAAGGATGCATTCTGTTGCCAACGCTATTTAACTTATTTATAGAACAGGTGACGAAGAAAGTTAAAACGGTAAATAGAAAAAAAATAATGCTGCAAGGAGAAGAAATAAAAACCCTACGATTTGCCGATGATATTGTAGTATTAGGGAACTCGGAGGAAGACTTGGAAACATTAATGAATGGCATGAACGTGGTCCTGGAGAACGAGTTCAATATGAGGATTAATAAAGGGAAACGGAATAATAAAGGGTGTTAGATTGGGAAATGATATTTTGACGGAAGTTAAGGAATTCGTCTACTTGGAAAGTGTAATAACTCGAGATGTTAGTTTATTTAGTAGACTTAAAGAGTAGGATAGTAGAATGGCACAGGCAAAGAAGGCTTTCGCCCAAAAGAGGCATTTCCTTACGGGTAATATAAGCGTGAATAGTAGCAAATCATTGCAGAAATGTTCATATGGAGTATATGGCGTTATATGGATGTGAAACGTGTACGATAGGAGTTTCATAAGTGAAAACAATAGAAGCCTTTGAAATTTTGTGTTATAGGAGAATGCTGAAAATCAGTTGGGTAGAAAGAATCACTAACGAGGAAGTTCTAAACAGAATAGGGAAAGAGCAGACAATATGGAGGACGTTGGCCAAGAGAATGGATAGGCTAATAGCCCACATTTTAAGACATAAGTCTTGTAAAATTCACATTAGAGGGAAGTGTGTGGAGTAATAGCAGAAAAGGGAGGCCCAGGATGACTAGGCTAAGCAGATTAGGAAGGATGTGGGATTTGGTATTTATAAGGAAATGATAAGGTTTGCGCAAGATAGATTAGCATGGAGGTTTGCATCAGACCAGTCTTTGGACTTTATGCGAGTAACTGTAGAGGCCAGCAATTATTTTTAACATGGCTTTTTAAATAAATTGACGTGAGGATAAATTTAGTGTTCTTCAAAAGTCATAATATAAGCCTTGTAAAAATATTATTCAATAAATTGTAATCCAGTTACTATTTAGGTCTATACAATGAATAGAGAAAAGCTCAATTGGAAACAGTATCCTGTAATAAGGAAAGATCCCGGATTTGAGTACCGGTCCGACGAAGAAAATTCCATTCACGTCCTTCAATTTAATTTCATGGCATCAATGGCTGAGATGGTTGAAAATGTGTGGGAGTTCTAATTGATTCATGGTTTACCTTCTTTAAAGCAATTCTAAATAACCGAAATAATTCCGACGTATGAGGGGTAAACTGTAAAAAATAATACAATTTTGGTAGAAAAACTTTTGTTGGAGGTATTTTATAAATTCCTGACTTAAAGTTAGCAACACAGGGGTGTCTAAAACAACTGACAGACAAACTTTACTTTGTTAATAACTTCAATATTGCGTTTAACGATGGAATGTGTATTTGAAGTTTGCACATTAGTTGAACAACGCTCAGTGATCCGGTTAATGCTTTCTGAATGTGAGAAACTACGTGAAATATTTCCTCAAATTATTTTACAGTACAATGAAAGTTGTATGAAAAGTGGAAATATGTATATCTAGGTAGAGCAGTTTAAATTCGGTTGAACCTCAGCGACTGACGAGCAGTGCCCTGGACGGCCAGTTGGAGGGAAACTCGCTTTGACGAAGTATTACTGTTGATAATATAGTTAAAAAAGTTTAGTTAAATAATCACACAGTTCATAACGCTATATGTGACAAACTCAAGTAAAACAAAATATGTACAAGGAGGTCACAAAAGAGTTACTCAACAACGTCCTACAACGTTCGTGCATACATGAAAAAACACTATGAAATGAAGAAAGATTTTAACGTGTAATGAAACTTGGGTTCATTATTTTGAAGCAGAGTCCAAAAGGTAAAGCTTACGAGGTCACCTATCAAAAAATTCAGATGGCAAACAAGTCATGCCATGAAAAATCATGTTGAGCGTTTTTTGGGAGTATATTTAGAATATCATCACTGATATAAGCAGTGTCTTGTAATGTCGCCTGAAAAACGCGAAAGCAACCTGAAATACGAAAAGGGAGGAGGAAGCCGCCGTTTCACAAAGGAAAAACAGGTGCGTGTCTTTGCTACACTCTGAAATGTGTCGTGACTACCGTTCTGCTGCAAACATTCCCCCAAATTGACACTTATGAGATTGATTATAAGTTGAGCTAGTCGTGGTAAATGTTTAAATTGAGACATATGTTTTGTAATGGTTGTGTTTTTGTTTTACTGTTAATAAATTTAATTTATTTTTTATTTAATCTAACCAAATATTTTTTTAGATTAAATGTAAGATCCAAAAACCCACAGTTTCATTACAGTCTACTGCTTTGACTTTCTTATGAATAAAGTAAAGCCAGCAGTGAGAGGAAAACTTCACGGATCACAAAGAAAATATGCACTTTTTCTCCGCGACAATTCTCGCCCTCACACCGCCAAGCTGACCCAAGGAACCACTGAAGACGTGGGCTGTGAGAAACCATCTCATCCTCCCTACAGGCCATATTTGGCTCACTCCGATTTTCATTGTTTATTCCGCGAATAAAATGTATAGCAAAGAGTTCGTGAGAAACAGACTCAAACAACAATACAATAACTGTTTTTATCAAAAGGAAAGAAAACTATTTCACTGGTGGGGGGAATATTTTGAGAAGTAATGAACACCTCGTTATGAAAAAATTCCGTTTTCATTCTAGATCAATTTGTCCCCTTGATTAATGAATGTTCCACATATTTTAAAAACATTGTTATTTTGAGAACGCAATTATTTAAATAAAACAGGTTGAATAAATAACATGAAATTCTATTGGAAAACATTACGTTATGTTAGGCAAAATAAAGGTATTGCTCCTAATTTTTTTGGGGGTTTAAGACATATCACGTCGTGGATACATCTGTATGTTAGGATTATTAATTATTTGTGTAAATTAATAATGATGAATTATAACTCTGGCAGGCCCCACTCAACATTCAAAGCAACATGATTTATAATATAACGTTTACATGGGTAGCTCTTTCGATCAACTCCTCCTTAAATATGGTTTTTAGAACTTCTGATAAAAGAATCCGGTTTTACTTTCTTTGGTGAAATATAAAATTAAATTTTTCTATTTCTTGCACGGTTGGGGCCATCTGGACCCCGCGCGACGTAGAATTTCGCAGGTAGAATTTCTTGGAATGATTTTGTTCTCTTCCTGGAATTTGACGGCTGTTTTCTATTACCCAGTTACCTTGTACATTGTTTGCAAGTGCAGGATTCTCTTTTCTTCCTTCGGAATATTTTAGATTACATTAGAGCACTAGTATTTTAAATTGTACTAGCAAAAATTTTCCCTCCTTTTCTCTACTTGAACGATTTGTAAATGAATATGATCGTGAAATTATGGACGTTGATAATGTATTCAGCAAGTGACGGATGGATACATCGTGAAAGGAACACTGCGTAAATAATAAAAAGGAGGTACCAGCAGAATTTTTGCCAAAGAAAGAACGACGTCCGCAGACAATTTTTGGTTTCACAAAATTGTTCTATTTGTTATCGTATGTACAGAAAAAAAGCAGCGTTATTGTTATCAACAATACATCAGGATAATTTCATTGACAAAGATTCGGGTGAGAAAATAAAAGTTGAAAAATTGACATTGTATAACTTGACAAATGACAAATTGTGAGCAACCTGCAGCCTTGGATGTTGTACAAGGCCACTAGCACTGTTTTAACATTTGATAAATGTCTGTGCAATTAACGCATTTATTATTTGTCAAACAAATAACCCTGACATGCCACGAGAACGGAGAGAATTTCTAAAATAACTTGATCATGTGAAAAATTCCGCAGAGTTTGTGAAGATTTTGAAAGAGCTCTCTATCGACCAACACGATTTACTTGTAAGTTTCGATGTGGTGTCACTTTTCACTCGAGTACCCATTGAAGAAACCTTGGAAATATTAAAAGACAAGTTCACTCCAACGGAAATTGAACTTTTCAAACACGCACTAAAAACAACTTATTTCCAGTTCCAAGGAGAATATTACGAACAGACAGAGGGAGTAGCTATGGGATCTCCTCTGTCTCCTGCTATAGCAAACATTTTTATGGAAGCTTTCGAGGAAAAAGCATTAAACACATCGCCCTACAAACCGAAGTGTTTCTATCGGTACGTAGACGATACGTTCGTGATTTGGCCGCATGGGATGCACACATTGGATATGTTCCTGAAACACCTAAACGGGATAAATTGCAATATTCAATTTACGATGGAGGTGGAGAAAGAAGGCTGTCTCCCGTTCTTGGATATCCTAATTACAAAGACACCGGATGGAAAACTTAGCCACTCTGTATACCGGAAACCGACGCATACAGACCTGTACCTCCATAATAATAGCAACCACCATCCAGCCCAAAAAAGAGCAGTTCTTAAAACTTTAATTCACCGTGCAAAAGCTGTCTCAGATGCCGGAAATCTCCAACGGGAACTTGCACACCTGAAAAATGTATTTTTGCAAAATGGATATTCCAACAAGGATATCTCTTGGGCCATGAGGAAGCCTATAAGGAAAACTGTGGAGAGTGACGTGGCGATTGCAACAGCAACCCTTCCCTATATAGGAAGTGTCTCCAACATCCTTGGAAGAATCCTGGCCAAACATAATATTAAAACGGTGTTTCGGCCACAGTCTAAAATACGACAGCTATTACGCCCCGTCAAGGACGCTATCGGATTAAAGGGACCAGGGGTGTACCAAGTCCATTGCCAATGTGGACTCACCTACATTGGACAAACAATCCGGAGCATCGAAGAACGCTGCACGGAACATGACAGATGCATCCGTCTGAAGCAGCTCAACAAGTCTGCTGTAGCCGAGCACGCACTTATGACTGGGCACACAATAAACTTTGAAGAAACCAAGATCCTCGACCGACCTAGAGGTTGGTTTAACAGCGTCCTCTCGGAGTCAGTGGAAATCAGGATCCACAACCCTATCCTGAACAAGGACACTGGTTTCCAACTAAGTAAAGCGTGGGACCCAGTCTTAAGTAGCTTGCGAGCACGGAATAAAGAATACGGGAGCCATATTAGCCGGCGGGCCGGTAGTCAACACGTCGATCCCTCTCCCGCTCTGGAACCCACGCCCGAAGACGCAGCGGAGATCCAGAACAGATACTGGTTACGCAGCCACGCTGACAGCCAATCAGCGCCCTCCGCAGCCGCAACCCTGACATCGCTATAAAAACCCCTGCTAGTGACTCGGCACCGTCAGTTCACCTGAAGAAGATGGCAGAGCAAGCCATGGAAACGTTGTGTTCAAACTTTATACTTACCCGGCAAGGGAACTTGCTAAATCTCTTCAACGCAAACGAATGAGCAATCCAAGAAAAATAAAAGCCAAGCTTAAGTATTACGTACTTGATTTAATTAGACATACGGAAAATTTGAATAAGTAAACGTTGCTTTCTGTGTCGACGAGCAAGAGATCCACATTCCAAACAACTGCTCCCCATGTTTTAAAAACGTTTGTAACGAACATTTAAAAAACGTATGTGAAACATGTTTTAATAAAAATGTAAACTAAAATTAATAATGATATCTTCAATAAAGAGTACTTTAACTTCTAGGCTATGTTAATTCGATTTTATTGCAATAATCAGTCCGTTAAAATAAATATACTGTTTTGGGGCCTCACGGGCCCCACGCGACTACTTAGGTCAGTTGCGCCACGTGACTATTTAAGGGCTAATGACGTATTAAAACATTGAGCCGTCCTTCGTATTAAGGCTGAACGTTAGTCATAAATGAAAGTAAAATTAAAAATAATTTCCTCGTATTACTGTGATATATGCATCACAATTTCCTGTTTAGGAACCTAGAAAATATGCATATTTCATCAAATTCAATATTTTGTATATAATTATGATATTAAAACCGTTTAATAGTTACACTTTTGTTTAGATTTATAATTATAAATGCTCTGCAGTGCACGGGAGGTATGATTTATATCTGTAGACTGATCCTAATCGTAACTGGCAGCTTTATGGGCGTTCTTATATATTGTACATGCACATTTGTCTACTTGGTTGTGGCTGTAGACGCTTATCCACGGTAAATCGCGCTGGAGATATTAGTGCTGCATCATTAATGCGAGCGAATGGCCTATGAGAATTATGGCCGACGTATTGTGCGTATAATAATCAATTTTTCGCCTCATAGCACGCAATAATTAGATGGGTGCACAACATTGCATGTTTGCAGAAATCTAGTTTTTGACACTTCTGGCGAAACATTTCACCCACAGCACACGGAATTCTAGTTCACGAGGCTTAATTGAAATTTGCCTGTAAACGTTAAGTGAACGGAATAATTAAAACCGGCATTTTTAAACAATACTATACTCAGAAAAAATAATGTTTTTAATTTTTATGTCATGTAACTGTTTGTGAAGGATTTTTAATTATACGTCTCCTCGTAAAAGTAAATTATTAATATTGTACGATTATTATTTCATTATATTACAAGATGAAGTGTTCATATTGCATGAATACTGTTCAAATTTCACCAGGGGGCAATGTTGTATGCATCAATATCAGTGAATATTGAAAAACAAATTCATTATATAGCAAATTTTGGTAGCTACAAAACTATTTTTTCTTATAAAATGGAACTAAAAGCCATCACTTACATTTTAAGTTTGCCAGACAGGACTGCTTAGATAGACGTTTTTAATTATGTACGTAATGAACTCCTGTTTTCCGAGTTTTCAGCCAGTACAGCAAGAAAATTGCCTGTGGTTAGCAATGGGCAGACCTATTGTTTTGTTGAGTCGTTCAAAGTCTATTTCTACCAATCGGCCCATTTAAACGACTCTTCGTCTCTCCGAATCCCATCCAATTCTATTCTCATTGTTGAACAGTAATATGTTTTGTAAGGGCAGGAGAAACGAATACACACAAAAAGTAAGAAACAGAATATGCAATAATTTTAAATTAATTCATTTATGAAAAATAATATAAATATATTTCTACAAGTATTTTACAAAGAACTTAGAGAAGTATTACGAATAAATTATCAAAATTATGTTTCTGTATTGATTATTTTAGCAATAAGTAAGGATTTACCATTCTGCCTGTTAATGGGGATAAGCATATCACTTCAAGTTTTATTATTATTTTATTATTGTTTATTAATTCTTGGAAAGATACGCTATTAAATTTGTCGATTCAGAACCAGAATCCAGTCTTCCTTCAACGCAACAGCTCAACTTGCAACTCACTCTACAGGAGTTCTTCAAAGGCGCAACTCTAGAAACTAACTCACGACTCTGCGACTCATGTAACTCGCGCACGACTCTACGAGTCAGTAACTCTATCTACTGAGCCGTTTAAGAGAAGGTCTTTTTACTATAAGAATCGTCCTAACCTATAGTTGAAAATCAAACACTATGTTCCCGTGAAAAATAAGAATTTAGAAGGTTCAATCAGCGAAGGAAACCTTACCTTTCTTCTACGGGATGGAAATGTATAAAAAAATATTCAGTTGTGTTGGTGTTGTCACCGAAATCAGACTTGTCCAATTGACGGTGGTCTGATTACCGGTACACGGTTGGTTGGTACGACCCCTCCCTTTCCGTCTGGCGGGAAAACCGTCAGATTCTAAGTTTGGTGATAGGTTTAAGACGTGTGTTCCAGTTGGTTGGTACGACCCTTCTCCCTTGATTCAGTGCCTGCCATCTGGCTGTGTATGTTCTCGGGACTAGCTTGAGAAAGGGGATATAATTGTTTGTCTTCGCAGACCGTAGTTCTGCTCTGCTGTGAAGTGGCGTGGACGGTGCGCTGAGGGGATCCCGTCCCAAAAATGCGTGTTGAGGTCACCATCTCCAGTGACTTTCGGAGTTGCGTCTGCATGAACCCGTGTACGTTTGCAGTTTTGGGTGAAAGCAGAGTTGGCGAACTATTATTTACTGGTTTCTTAAAAGACAAATGTGCATTATGTGTATTCAAGACCACACTTATATTTTGTGTTGTAATAAATTGCTTAAAATGCATATATGTTTTCCATTTTTCACGCAGAACCAAGGTAATAAATTCATCTCGGTGTGTCACCTTCGCCTGCTACTCATCCAAAAAGGGTCCAGCACGAAACAACAACTACAACAACGAGGTAGCGGAGAAGATGCCAGATGATAGGCGTAAAATAAAGTAGGTATTGATCAGAGCCATAGTTTTGTATATCATAAATTAGTGATCTTGTTAAGAGCCGTAGGGTGGCATATTACACACTCTGTTTACGCCTCAGTTAGGTGTTTACTTCTGTGGAAGTTTATAGGTCACGGTAAAATCTGCAATAATAACACGTTGAAATATTCTGGAGATAGTGACCAGGAAGAGTTAGCTCAACTGACAAGTGTCCACGGGCGAAACTCCATCAGTTCCAATGGTAGCAAGGCGGTTAGTTAACATCGTCTGGTTGCATTCATGGCTAAACCGCTAAGTGACGTGTGCATGACGTTTTTTTGCATATCATGGCCTGCTTGAATTAAGAGAAATAAATCTGTTAAATATTTTAATTTTGTATGTTCAGAATTTTGTAAATAGTTTTTTAATAATAACAGGACAATGTAGAAATGGAATAAAACCGCCTGTGTGTGAGGTATTAACTAAATTCTTTTATTATTTGAAAGGTCCATATTTGCTCTTTAAAATAGAAAATATTTTCGTTAATACCTCAAAACACAGCTGGTTTCTTTTCCATTTCAACATCAACCCGCCATTATTGAAAAACCCTAACTACTGCTATAACTATACTATTCTCTAAATATGTTAATATAAAATTCACATACATACTTTCTCATTCGTTTATTGTCTAAAGAGAAATAACGGTATAAATAATTATGTAATGACATATTTCTCAAATTTATCGGTTAAATTGTGCAGAATTATAATGCATAACAGAGGATGGAGGATGGCTTTAAAGAGATAATATCCTTGCAACCCATAAATAAAATCCGTAAACGACTCAACATAATAAAAAGGAATAATGATGGATGATGTGAAAAATTGTATTCATATGATAAATCGTAATAATTGAGAATTAATACAATATTTATTTGTATTAAGTGAATACACATTCCAATTATTCAGTACATAACTGAAACGTTCACATGCATACAGACAACTCTTATCATATGGCTAAGGTTTGCGGCCCCAGAACATTCACCTCCCAAATGAGACCGTGGAGGCTCATCTTGTGCACCATGGAAACCAGGGAGATAACGAGGAACCCCCAAAGGTAAAGCACATTCGCACTCTGACGAGAAACACCTGCGAGACATAACACAACTATCCCTATTACTATTAATTACTAATATATATGATTTTAAATAATGGAATTAAGTAAAGAAATTATTTGTAACTCTTCACTTTTGTCTGATATTTAATTGAGTACTTTTTTTTGCATTTGGAAATTACCTTTCATAATTTGGCTTTTACTATAGTGTCTATGTAGACCTTAAACCATCGGTAAAACTACCAGTAATTTTTACATTTTGTGCTCATAAATGTTGGGAAAACAAATATTTTATAACATAAGTTTAATTTGTTCAGAAACTGATATGCCTGCCGTTAAATAAATTATCAATCACGTTCCGTTTATAAACAGTGGTTGTTTTGTTTGGCATAATAAACACAAACAGATGTCGAAGTTATTATTGATGTTCGGAAATTTGGAATATCAATCGAAGGGGAAGTAGTCATTTGGAAACTAGGAAAAAAGGGTTTCCTACGTTTTACAACGTATTTTCATTAGTTTTCATACAGACGTTTTCGTTATATATCGAAAGCCTTTCCTCTTTGATGGTGAACTTACATTCAATGCTTTTCTCTCTTTAAAAATGTGGTAAGGCAAGGAATTACTAAGCATACGAGTATTGGTAAAACGTGAATGTAACTCAAGTTCTAATGGGGTTTGGACATTTATGTATTTGAGGCTACTATAATTAACGGATAAATTTCTTTTAAAGCTAGGGTTATCTCCTAATTATTATTTATTACTCTAATCATGGAAACGTGGATCAAAATAAAAAAAATTCCGATATAATGGCAGGGATGACGTCAACGAATGTCACTAGGTTTCACTACGGCCGTTCCACCAATTTGTGACGTCAATATACATAGGTTGTTATCCGAAATATGACAATACGTTTTATTATTGTTTGTTTAACAGTAATGCCGGCTTCTAAGCTCATGAATGAATTTATTGATACTGCAATTGAGTTACACTCGGGGGCAGTTATTAAAAATAAGCTTAAAATGAGGTATGTGAATAGTTACAAATAATAATAATGTAAACAGAAAAAGTAAATCGTAAATATCATCTTAAAGAAAAAATTAAAGTACCCATTGTTCAGATGTTATTTAATCGCAATACACTTCACTACACTTGCACTTCACGATTACTTACACTTACTAATTCTTTCCAGAAAAAATGTTGCTATTGGAAGGAAATGTTTAAAAAACTTCTGAAGTTAAATTATTCTAATCACTTACAGTGGGATTTAAGAACGAATATTTGCCAACATCAGTTTTAAAGCTGCTCTGCTCAATTTTACAATTAGGATCTCCTCTACTGTAATAACTTACTTCTAAAAACTTTGATGCAATATCCTCACAGGATTGTTGGCCTGCGTACGCTTTAAAAAGAGCCTAATTGATGAACCTTCTCATTTCCAAGACCAGGACACCGCTTAACAAATTTTGTCTTCTCCTCTGTACCCTTTCCAGTGCCTCGACCTGATCTTTTCGGAACGGATCCCAACAATTACAGCCGTACTCTAGAATTGGACGCACGAGAGATTTATACTATGCAAGTTCCTCTATTTCACAGTTTCTTTTTCTTAAAATCCGCAGAACGAAATGTAGTGCCTTCTATGCTTTCGTTGTCACATATTGTATTTGTTGTTCCCAGCCCGTATTACTGCACAAGTATATACCCAAATACTTAGTTACTTTCTTGTGCAATTTCATTACCGCTAAGCTTATAATTTAGTACTGTTTCAACGTGACGCCCACAAAAGCTTATTGCCTTGCTCTTGTTACAATTTATTTTCATTTTGTTAACAAGTACCCGATCTCTTATTGTATCTCAATCTTTTGGTTGAAATTCTTCATCGATCACAGTGTTGTAATACCACCGGGGCGGTATTGGAGTTCCAGGTACTGCTTCTTCTCCGATGAGGGGGGGACAGGTCAACGTAGAGGGGAGAAGTACTGGAGAGCGGAAGATATTTCTAGGAAAGGCAATAGGATAGAAGTAGTACGGTTCGAATCTTAGCCCAGCGGGAAGATGGTCGTCGTAGCTCGTCCAATAAGAGTTGTGAAGGTAGAAAGAAGATTTATTGAATAGGTGTTGAAATGAAACCGGAGATTAACTCCTGGAGTCACAACCCGAAGTGGTGGTAGGTAAATGACTGACTTTATCGTTCTCTGAGGCTCATATTTATACGAGCCTCAGTAGGACGTGTTGACTTTAACATTGAGGCCACAATATTGCACCGTTTTGAGTCAGCGTCTGGTGCTACAGTTGCCTTGGCTAATCGGCCTGGTTTCAAAGTACTAAGAATGTTACGACAACAGTTTTTATTTTCCGATACATTACGCAGTCGTCAGCAAAAAGACGCAACTGGGAATTAATGCCTGAAACTAAGTCATTTACGTAGACTAGAAATGATAAGGGACCAATAACAGAACCCTGCGGCACTCCTGATTTAACATTCGCAACAGGATAATCGTTACCTAATTTAACTATTTAGCTGTCGATCTCTTAAAAATTCTCTAATCCATAAAACCACTCGACTATCAATCCCAATTTCTGACATTTTTTGTAATAATTTGTCGTTAGGTACAATATCGAAAGCCTTTGCAAAATCTATGATGACGGCATCCACTCTTCCTCCTATGCCAACCTCATAGGCAATGCCTTGGTACAAGGAAATGACTTGGCTGTCACATGTGTAACCTTCTCGGAATACATGTTGTCCCTTGAAAATCCAGCCGTTAATGTCAAGCTCCTTCGGCATGAACGCCAAAATTTCTTTTGTTTAGCTTTATTGCTTCTGAACGTAATGTTCATTATAGGAATAATTGTATTATACATATGATATATTACGAATTTTCTTCGTATTTTCATACTTAAAATACGAGATGAGGTCCCAGACTAAGAGACAAAACGTCGTGTAATGAACTAATCTCAATAAATCTAATAATTCTTCATACTTATGATCCTTTTCCCATCTATTATTGATTTTTATGTTAAAACTTATTCCTAATTTCAGTAAGTATTTAATACACAAAGATAATTCTGAAATTAATTGTATAATACACTCATCCTACATATTTCTACTTTTAGTGGGTAATCTACTACCTTACGCCATCTTGGAACTAAGGCTTGTATACCCGCACTGTGTACCAGTAAATTTGAGCCACTGTTTTGCAGCGTTCACTAGGAGCCATAATCCTCAAACAACTTTCCACGAAGTGATTCCTTCAGTTTACCAAAGAAAAGGCAATATAATGAAGATAGGCCAGGAGTCTAAGGCCTGTGTTATAATATTGTCCATCTAAGTTTTCTGATCTCGTTCAAGGTCTTCTAACTGGTATGTGACAGTGCATGGTCCTTTAATAGCATAGCTACCTGATCTCCCCATGTAGTCAGTCGAGCTTGACGTACCTTCAGAGTTGTCATTTATGTGTGAAAATTAATGGTGGTTCTACGTAGCGTTATGGCCACAAGCAAGAGTCCTTATAAATAGAAAAAAAACTCGTAACAATAACTTTTACAGTTGAATGTGCGTTTTTTTTCTTAGACGAGTTTGTATGATCTTACTCCAAAGATTTCCCCTTTATTTCCTGCTCAAAATGGTGGAACCACGTTCCATCGCTGTGAGGAGTATACCAAATATTTGCGTGCACTCCTTCATCATGTAATGTGCTTGTCCATCGACTAACTGAACTGCGATCAACAGCAGAATCTCCAACTATTTCTTCTCACATCACAGGAATCCTATAAAATACCGATGCTTTTCACGAATGTCAAGTGCTTAAACTATGTTGTAGACATGCGATGACTGTGGCAATTACGGGAACGAAATAAAATTGAAGAAAATAGGTAAAGCTGTATCTATAAATTCTAAAATTTAGGATAATTTTTTTTTTAAAAAAAATGGTGTTACCATCGAAAATTTAACTGCAATGTTGAAAATATAACAGATTTTTTGAAAACTGTGTAAGGGGAAATCATTAGTCAAATGAAATTACAACTGCTTTATTTGACAAAACTTGTATAGAAAATTTACAACAAATTTACAAACAGAAAATTTTCGAGCGGTTGCAGCGTTATTTATACAGAATATTGCATTAAAATCTCTATAGTAAAATTGATTGTATGTGAGTGTGGGTGACAGTGTGCAAGTGTGTGTGTCTATACGCTCGTTGCGCATACAATTCTATACGAGTGGACCAATTGTATGCAAATTTGGTACACGTGCTCTTTGTGACTCGGAAATCAGTACTGTCGGGATTAGACTCAGCTACCACCTCCATGGATAGGATGAAAAATTTTAAATCCGCAAATTCGGCTAATATTAATATTATCATATAAATATATAATTGGATCAATTAATTTCATAATGTGTCCTCTGATACTAATACCGTAGAATTACAACCCCATCCATTATCTAAGGGGAGTATTCTTAAGTGAGAGGGTGGAAGGGCAAAATATAAACATACTTAAAAACATTTGAAAATGGGCTATAAACCGGTGTTATGTGAGTCACTGAGTTTCATTCCGACATGAAAATTGCAATTTAATTTACAGTTCGAGAGGGGTTGGAAGGGGGTAAAACAGACCTCCGATTACTATATTTAATAAATGGAACAATTTTGATCAAATTTTTAACACGTGATCTTGGCGGATAGTTCTCAACACAATGAGGTTAATACATGGCTAATTCCATGTTGGACGGGGATGGAGGGGCGGTAATTTTTAAACATTCATAAACAGTCGTTGTTTCCTTCTAATATGTATATTTTTTATTATATCAATTTATTTTACAGCGTTTCGCTGATTTTGTTTCCGTATAATTTCAACGCTACTCATCGTCTGATTGGAGCATTCATATGGTTGGACGTGTAGGGGACGTCATATGAAAATTAAAATAAAACAGTCAAGTTTGGTATCGATGTTGGTGTTATGATTCTGACATTTAGAATGCGAATACATTTTCAGTTCGTCCCCCTAATAGAGGGATGAGATGGGGTAAAACACACTTGTGCACAATACATTTTAAGGACAGAACAATATAGATAAACTTTTGTTGCTATATTCCCGGCAGAAAACAAAACCCTTAGGAGGTAAGTCACAGCTACTCCGCTAAGGGGAAGGAGTGGAATTAGTGGAATTTTTATTTGTAATACAGTCTCATATTTGACATGAAAAAAACTATTGTTGTCAGTTAATTCTATTGTTTTTCCCTGACAATATTAATGCATAATTTTAATTCCTACAGCATATGAGGGGTGGAGGTTGTAAATGAACAATATGAAAATAAGACAAACTCTGTGTTACATTATTACCTTTAATATGCGATTTAACTAAAATTTATCCCTTAGTTGGGGTAGATTTTTTTATTCTGTTAGAGTACTAAATATATTTCTATCCCTGCTATTGTACCAGGAGCATTTTTACTTTCTCTCGAGACACTGGAAGCATATTTTAGGTCATATTGTGACGTTTTCGATGAGCGTTTAATCATGTATTGACAAAGTAAATACCCGGGCAACGCCCAGCTATAATATAAAATATAATGCACTATTATTTCTTGAAAACGACTCTAATATGATCATGAAAGAGAAGCAAAGAAGTTGACCTTTTGTGGAGAGTAAACTTGACAAAACGGAGAAAAAGGAGAAATTAAGTAAAGGGAGGAGAAAAATTAAATAAATTCAAAATTTATGGAAAGGGTTCTATAGAAAAAAACAGTAAAACTAACTTTAACATGATTGCAATTTATAACTAAATATTTTATAAAGAAACATAGAAAAATATAATTACTAAAATTGACACTTCTATAAATTAACCAACGTGAACAAGAATTAAAAGCCAAATGAAGTAGAAATGCTTCAATGGAAGCTCAGGTTTAATCACCGTATATCTAATTTTTAAGAAAGAAAACTATGGAAAAATGTCAAACGGGCCCAGAACTCGAATTCAGGACCTCCTGCTTTCCGGAAAATCATATTTACACTCGTTTGTAGAATTGAATTTAGGAAATTAGGTATATTTAATTTATTTTAAAAATTTTGATATTATATATATGTCATTCAGTTTTTCACAGTTTATAATTTTCGAATTTTGGTGGATTGACAATTGGAGAGAATATTTTTTACTTTGTTTTATTGTTCTATGATTGCAAAAAAATTTAAATATTTTTTTAGTAATGCCCATTTCTGCATTCTCTACATTATTTAATCAACTTACCAATATGTAGTATAAGATTAACAATTTCATTTAGTCATATATATATGTGTGTATGTGCGTGTGTGTGTTTTACTGCATTCCATCGCATCTCTTAGTTTGATTTCGTAACAGGCTAAAGTATAAATAGTTTGCTGTATTCTCTTTGTTAACAACTGTGCTTGCACTGTTTCAAGATTAACATTTCTATAATTCATAATAGTAGTACTGGTTTAGATTCATAAAATTTTAAAATTTAATCAAGACCTTCTCAGTCTTAATAGAAATTCTTCATCAGAAAGTATTACAATAAATGATATTAGTTTGTTCGTGTTATTTATTTAGCTCCATGCTTCATGAGTCTTTGTGCTCAATAAACACACAACAGAATGCACTGCACATTGATTACTAAGAAGCTGACAATTGGATAAGCTGCTCTGGCAAAAATAAATGTTGTGATGGAATACAGAGTTGTAGACTGAGGAATTTCCATTGTTCATACACATAAAAAGTGTAATATCCCATATGAATGAAAACTAGATGAGTAACGTTTATGTTAAAGCAATTATTTGCAGGTATATTTACCTGTAATTAAGCACATAATTTGCACAAATTTCGCGAAACGCTGCAGCTTTCCAAATTTACTGTCCAATTCCAGCGGCACCAGCGAAGCTACAGCGGAATGCTAGCAAAGCAAATGGGAGTCTCCCTCACAGCCAGCAAGAATTGCCCCCGTCTATTACAGGGGCAGAATGCAGGGAATAGTTTAAAGTCCCCTGACGACTGGTCGGTATGTGTGCCTCAGGAATGTGTATGTACTGCCAGCGGCCTCTGCAAGCACCTACTACATTACAGTCACACAGACTCACCGTCACACACCTCCATCATACCGAAATCCCCAATTTATTCTTGATGATAATGGAAATTTCTGATGAAGTATATTTTCAAAAACATTGCTGTTAGTTGGAATTTTGGATTTATCTTCAGGCGCAGACTCTCTTTCATATTATAGTCAATCCATCCCAAATATTACAGAATAAAAGTAATTGGTTGCTCAGTCATGTTCAAAAAGTTCGTATTTTTCAGGAAATTTTCCTTATGATTTTGTAGTATAAAAATATATACTTTTTAATTTTCTTGTGCCCGATTAAAAATTAGCGACCTGTTTCTTCAGAGTTCATTGTCTTTTCTTTTTTTCAGTTGGCCATATGTATGATTTCCAGAATTACTCAGAAAATGGTTTTAAAATAAAGTACATTGTCTTACAAATAAAAACATGACTTTTTCTTGTACAATGTGTAAGAAAAATGAGAGTGGCACGTGAAGAAAATTCAATTTTCGAATGTGAATTCCTCCAAAATTGCACTATTTCTGTGTCCCAATTCTTTCTTGTACAATGATGATAATCCATTGGTTGTAAATCTGTCACAAAATATAATAAAAACCAAAAATATGTATTTTAAATTATGATTAAAAAACTCATCTACAATTAAAAAGACGATCAAATGACGCATTACAAATTTATGTTATAAGTATACAGAGAAAGAACAAGCATTCGAAATTCGGTGCTATAGGAGAATTGTGAAAATCAGATGGCTGGATAGGGTAACTAACCAAGAAGGTCCAAACAGAATAGGAGAAGGGAGAACGATTTGGAGGACTTTGAGCAAGAGAAGGGATAGATTAATAGGACACGCTTTAAGATACGAGGGTATTGCAAAATAAACATTAGAGGCAAGTGTGTGGCGTAAGAAGATTAGAGGGAGGGAAAGGATGGAAAACGCTAAGCAGATTAGGGAGGATGCGGGATGTGGTAGGTATTTAGAAATGAGAAGGATTGTGCACGACAGGTTAGTATGGAGGGTTGCATCAAACCAGTCTTAGAAACGATTACAACAGAAACATTATAAAATAATAACCTTAATTATAATTTGTTTTATAATTCTTAATGATCTGTACATACTTTCATTTTATTAAGCTCAAAATATTTTATACATTCTTTACTATATAAATTTCTAGTTTTTCCCGTAAAATATAAGTGATAAGTGAAGTATTTGCTCCAAACTTAAGAGTTCACAAAGATTAAAAATTCAAATCCCTGTGCTTACCAACCTCATACTGTAACATATGTTCACAAGGTATCATCCAAATATTACATTTAAATGAATACAAACAAAAAAGATGAAAAGTCTAAATTTATAAAAATCTCTAAAAATTATCGAATTTCCAAGAACGTAATTTGATAAATAAGCTGTCATTTAACTTAAAAAAATTTATTTATTCTAAACATTATGCGTAATATTTTTAAAATATATTATTGATTCTATAATTTTTTTATTAATTATATTATTTTGTTTAGGTATTATTTTCACATTATCGTAAATATATACTATATTATTATTACACGTAGAATGTGTAACATAAATTTATCGATTACGTGTGAGAAAATTACTGTTTTTAATGATGTTTCCTTAAAAAAAAGGAACTGTTTCTGTGCCTTAAGTTTTTTCCCCCCTTTCATATATAAAGCTGTAGTTACATTATGCAAACAATAGTGGTAGCTGGGATAACCTTTAAATACAGAATCCATTTAAAAATTGAGTGTTACAAATTTTTTCAAAACTTTAGTTCCAGTGTTGCTGCTGTGGGACTAGTAAATATCAAAAAATTTAACAAATGAAATATCTCTATACTATGAAACGTATGTATAAATTTCAACGCTGAAAAACTTTCAAAAACTCAATATTTTCGTGGGTGTTATACGAAGTTTGAGAAAAATTCCACTATTACAAAAAATATATATCACAAAACATCTTCATTCTTTCAGTAATTAGCATAAGAAAAGGTAATTTTCTTCATTTTCAAACGTTTGTTACAGTGTACTCCATAAATAAATTCATGTACTGATAGAAATTTGGTTTGTAGACGAGAATGCATTGAACAGTACAGTTCATTTGAAAATGGTAGTATAATCAGTGCTGAATATTAAGAAAATCTGTTTAATATCTGCAAATGGAGAAGCATCGTGTGTTCTGCAAAATAAATGGCAGCTTTTTTTACCTCTCGAAAGTTACAACATTGAAAGTTAAGTTTTTGGACATTCCTGGATCAGCCTCTCCCCGAAAAAAATGATAAATGTCAATATCAAATTCGAAGGTAGGATATAATCATTGATATCTAAAAACTCCTCTGGGATAAATGAAGAAGTTGTCCCCAACGAAACGTTGGTCCTAGTAGCAATAGACACGGTTATTCACAATGGGAGAATCAAGAACGCAGTAACCTCTCATTCAATGACGGACATTATTTGCATCAGAGACCAAAAAGTAGTTAGAAGAAAAGCAGGGCCACAGGATAAACCTACATCCGGAAATAGACTGAACACATATTTAAACTCGTGGATTTTTAAAACTTATTGAACTCTTATCAATTAATTATAAATTCTGTAGACCGTGAGCTTTCAGTTAATTTTGTAATGTTTTATTTTAACATTTTGTAGCTTAAAGCATAGTAGATATTTTTTATATTATGATCATAATTTATTTAGCAATCAGAAATAATTCTATAAGCTAAAATGCTCACACCTACTAATATAACATTTACAGGGAGCTATCCAATAATATAACCTGTATAAATTGACCTTAAACAATGACTCGTTTAACTTAAAATAGTTCATTACCACACCTTTTTTAGTCTTATTTATCACTGGTTCAAGGAGTATGTCTAGAAGTGGGTTGGGATGATTTTCCAAGACTGCGTGATGTTTGGTGGCTTTCTTATGGATGACGTCTTCTACCGTAGGAACATTTAAGTCTGTGTGTAGTGTGTGGTTCATTATGTACAATGGAGCGTGCCGGAGGATCTTGGATTTCCATCTTTGAAGAATTATTACGGATTTTATTGTCCATAGATGGCCGCGATTTTCTTCCTATAAGCCATAGTAGTTCTCTCGTCTTAATCTCAGCTTGTTTTCTCTTTTTAATTATATGATTTTTACAAGTCAATGTCGGATCTAAATGTAGTCCTAAATATTATACTGTTTTGTTTGTCGAATGGTACATTATTTATTGTGACTGAGGGAGCGCAAGTTATTTCCGGAGACTGAGTGTGAATGTGCAGATTTATTCTCCTTCACTTTTATTTTCCATTCTTCTAGCCATTGTTGTAGATTAGTTAGATTGTTGTTGATGTATTCAGTCCTGAGACTCGTTTGATGCAACCCTCCATGCTAACCTATGTCTAGAAGTTGAGCAAGCCTATTCATTTCCTTACAACTAGCACACAGCACTTCATCCCTAATTTCCTTAGCGCATTCCATTCTTTGCCTCCCCCGTCTGTTCTTACCCCACACACTCTCGTGTCTTAAAACGTGGCCTATTAATCTATCCCTTCTCTTAGTCAACGTCCTCCATATTGTTCGCTTTTCCCCTATTCTGTTTAGAATGTCATATGTGATTCTATCCACCAATCTGATTTTCGGCATTCACTTATAGCACCACATTTCAAAGGATTCTATTATTTTCCTTTCCCCAAATCCTATCGTCCACGTTTCGCACCCATATAATGCCACGCTCCATACAAACATTTTTAGCAATGATTTCCTAATATTCGCACTTTTTCGCGAAAGCCTTCCTTGCCTGTGCTATCCTACTCTTTATGTCTACTATACTTCTACCATCCCTAGCTATTACGCTTCCCAAGTAGCAGAATTCCCTAACTTCCGTCAAAATATCCCTTCCCAATCTAACACCCTTTGTTATTCCTCTGTTTCCCCTACTACAAGCCATTACTTGAGTTTTGACTCTATTAATCCTTATATTGAACACTTTCTCCACGACTACGTTCATGCCATTTATTATGGTTTCCAAGTCTTCTTCTGATTCTCCTAATACTACAAAATTGTCGGCAAAGCGCTAGGTTTTTATTTCTTCTCCTTGAAGTATGATTCCTTTTCCATATTCTGTTTTCACTTTACTAATCTCCTGTTCTATATATAAGCTAAATAGCAAGGATGACAGACTGCATCTTTGACTTACCCCTTTCCTGATATCGACTATCTTTTCTTGGTCTTCTATTCTAATTACTGCTGCCTGTCTTCTGTAGAGGTTATGTATTAGCCTCCTTTCTCGATATTTTATTGTAGTTGTCTTCAAAATCCTTAATAGTGTGTTCCAGTTCACATTATCAAACGTTTTTTCTAAATCTACAAATGCCATGAACGTAGGCCGTTTTTTTTGTATCCTGTCTTCTAAAATTGATCGCAAAGTCAATATTGCTTCTCTTGTCCCTATATTCGTCCTAAAACCAAACTGATCTTCTCCTAACTTGCATTCTATTTGACGTTCCATGCTCCTACATACTATTTTCGTTAATATTTTGCATGCATGCACGGGAAACTAAACTAATTGTTCTGTGCTGTTCGCATCCATCAGCCTCAGCCTTCTTCGGTATGGGTATAATTATGATTTTACTAAAATGTTCTGGGATTCTTCCTGTTTCGTATATTTCGCAAACTATCCTGAACAGCCATGATACTGCTTCTTCGCCCGATTCTCGTATCAACACTTCTGGAATCTTATCAATTCCTAGCGCTTTACGATAACTCAGGATTTTCAGCGGCCTATTAAAAAATTGACCTTAAAACTCTTCGTCATCCACCTCCTCTTCTTCTTCTATTACTGGCTGATCTAGACTTCCACCATGATACAGCTCTTCTAGATATTCCTTCCACCTTTCTACTTTTTCTTCTTTATCCATAATTGGCTTCCCATCCGCTCTCCTTATGTTCTTGCTAATGCTTTTCCTCTCGACAAATGATTTTCCTATAAGTTGCATCTATTTTTTTTCCACGATGAAATCCTCAACCGATTTGCAGCCTCTTTGGCTGATTTGCACTTCCTATCTATTTTATTCTTCAAGCGTCTGTACTTTTCTTTATCACTTTAATCTCTCGCGTTTTTATATTTACGCCTTTCATGTATCGTTTTTATTATTTCTTCTGTTATCCATGTTTCATATTAAACTGAGCTATTCTTCCTATTTTTTCTTCTGCTGCTCTAGTCATTTCTTCCTTTAAGAGTGCCCACTTCTCTTCTACGAGTACCAAACATACAGGAGAGACCCAAGCACACTGGCTTGTGCTACTCTAGATTTGATCGGAAAGAAGTTAGGTTTATCTCCGTTTACTGTTGTTTGGAATTTTCTGTCGTTCAAATATGACTTTAGGAGGTTGAAGTATGATGGTGGAAAGATAGTCTTCATTTTATAAATTAATCCTGAGTACTAGACTTTATCAAAAACCTGGCTCATGTTGAACAAACTCTCCTACAATATTGTTTATTTTCAAAAGCTTTATTTATGGTTTGGGTAATGCGGTGAATTTGTTGCACTGTGGTGTGTTTGTGCCAAAATCCAAACTGATGTGCTGGTATCCAGGTTTTTGAAGTCAGGTATTTTTGTAATCTACGAAGTACCAGTCTTTCAAGTATTTTTGAAATTAATGGCAGGAAACCTGTAGGTCTGTAAGAGGAGACATCTATTGGATCTTTTCCTGGTTTACTTATTACAATTTGCGTTGTTTTTATACTCTTTGGCCAGTATCTTAATCTTAGAATTCCATTGTAAATGCAGATTAACATTACTATTCCTTTTATAGGTAATTCTATTATTATTTTAGCCTTGACAAGATCAATTCCAGACGCCTTCTTTGGGTTTAGAAGTTTAACTTCTTGTGCAATTTCTTTTGGTGTCAATGCTTTGATAGGCTTTTTGTTTAATTTCTTGATCAGGTACATTGTCTATCGGTTGAAAGGTGTAGTCCGCATAAGCGGAGGTACAGTGTAAGTTCTTATTTGGTTTTTATACCGGGCTTGTAGCTCCATTTTTATCCGCGTGCGACTTCCATGTCAATTTTCAAGTGAGCCTCATGCAATATGACAAATTATTCTTCTGTATGCATACAGTACAAAATATTGGCATGGTCTTCCGATATTGGCACCAAGTTTCTCTTTGTCGTCAACTTCAATAACACCAAATTTTCTTTCTCGAAGATAATCAACACTTTAGTTTTTCTGCTTAGTTCTGGATTGTTTAACATCCTGTTTCAAAACGCAGTCTCTGTTGAGGATGCAGATATTGTTTCCTTTTTCTCACAGCAACGTATTTAAGGTATCTGAAAACCTGATATTCATATCAAATTTTGGAACCTCATTAACATGTACCTCAATCAGTACATTATTCCCATCAGACGTATCCATGAGGAGTACAATAATTTTACGTCGCAATCAAATCGATTTCACCTTTAAGGTTTAATGGTTCAATGCGTACTAGTTGCTAGAATAACTTTTAAAAGGGACTGTACCAACTTTTTATCATCGAATATAACCTTTAACTTTATTTTTAAAATATTACCGGACATCCTTGCGTCAGCACTTCGAACATTAGCCAGGTAGTTCCGGCCACTTCCTGAAATTGCCGGCCAAAGAAAGATATAGATACATGCCACAAGTGCATTTTCAGGAGTTGCAATATCCCTTTAGCGTTTCCTGTGCTGTGTACACTACGCTTAGCAACAATTATACAGTTGATAAATATGATTAATTTATCGCACTAATTGTAAATCACCTAAACAAATCAGTCATTGAATATGCTGTGGATGTCGATATACACTGATAATACGCCCATGATATGACGTGCTTGATTTTATGTACATTTTCAATTTTTTTAGCAGCTTAATTTCTGCATAGTTTCTGTAAAAAACTATTTTTCTCTTTACATCCGTTTCAAAGAGGAAATCAGATTACATTCTGACGTGACAATTTGACTCCTGAATAAAGTACATGAATGGTCGGTAACAAATAAAATGAAAATTAGCTCCACAGTGAATATGTAAATATAATTCTCGGGTCTACCTGACGACGATGGCGGAGTTTACCGTCGAAACGTGACGGAAACAAATTGTATTTCAATCAAATTCACCGGGAAAGCCTTCGCTATGTAGATTTTTTAATTATCTAACTGAATAGTATATTTTTGTGTATATTGGCGTTATTTTCAGTAAAGTTCTAAAATTAAACGTGGTGGATTTGTAGATACATAACAATAAAAAATTATTCGTTATTGACAGTATGTGACTAGAAATGAGTAAATGGTACAACAGCCGATAAGTAAGAAAATAATTCATATAAACTATTATTAAACAGTAGTTGGTACACGACGATTGGTTCCTACATTTGAAACCCCATTTGTTATGATTTAATCTCTAAAAATATAAGCTAAATTTACAATATAATATGTGTTATACAAGTATCATATAAAAATGAAAAATTAAGTTCGGCTTCAAGATATTAAAGAAGATAAAAATTTATACCAGCACGCCACACGAACGAATAGACCGAAATAACCGTTAAAACCAATAGATCGTTAGCGCATAGTTAATTTTATTAACCAAAATAGAAAAAATTACACAATGAATATAATTAAAAAGTTATAATAGTAGAAAAGAATAAATTTTGTTTAAATTGTTTGATTAATTTAACAATTGATTACGGACTTTATTCTATAAATTAATTCATAACAACTTTTCAGCAAGTTTTTATGCCTTAATCATGTTTTTTCTACAACAGTGTCAAAAAATAACAGAAAATCACATCAGAAGTCCAACAATATACGTTATAGCCCGTTATAGAGTCTGGCTATAACTACTTGTGGAAAAAGTGTTTCGTGTTGCCTTAGATCTCTACCACTATTGTTGTGAACCTGAAGAAAGCATAAAAACATGCCGAAACCTTATTGCAAATAATAATTTTGTAGAATAAAGTCTGTACAATGTCATCAATTGTTTAATCATATATAACAAACGTTAAATTTAAACCTTTCGAATATGGAATCCAGGTCGTAAATTTTTTGAGTTATTTTTTATATTAATGGCCAAACATTTTGAAGCACCTCACTCAGCAGTGTAGAATAAAGATTGCATTCAACATCTAAAATTATAATACTGTGCCAAATAAATATATATATACTTCCACATGACGGGATAATTTTATATATTAAATTAATGTATTAAATTATGCGTCTGTCTGAAACGAGATATTGTATTCATAATGAGCGAATTAAATTTTATAATGATTTTTTGGACATAATTTAATAATATTAAATTTTATTTATTTATTAGAGAACAAATTTTTTATGTTTATCAAGATGATCATTCATCTTATGTCGTGGCCAAACCGATGAAAATAATCTTAGCGTACTGTAGAACACAGTTTAATATTGCTTATTCGTCCAACATTCATTAACCAGAAAAATCAGTTGAGATTTTCATTATTGTAATTGAATGCAATGTGAAAATAATTTGAATATGCTAATTAAATGTAGTAAATTAATGTTTCGAAAATTAGCAGCTCGTAAACGATATTGACGTGAACCTGTTTGCAGTCACAGCCAATTGGATGATCGAACCACAAAGCCAAACTTCCACATTAGAAGCGAAATTTCGCGGAATCGTGGTGCGCTCAACCTGCTGGGACTGCATTCAAATGGACGGCGACAGCAAACATACGGCCGTCGCTAGCATTGATTGCTGGTGATTGTGTCACTCTATGCAAATCCTGTTGCGATTATCGGCTGCAGCCAGGTGGGCCTCGTAAATCTCCCCCGCCCCAGCTCGGCATTCAAACGCTGTGCGGTTACGCCAAACCAGTCGCCGCCATTATAATCATTCCGTGCATCATACGCGCTACCAAATTGTTACACCACTCTCAAATACTGCTAATACGCGGATCGGATATAATGATGAACACGACCGGAAGCCATGAGTATAAATATCTACATTTACAAACATATACCTACTTATTTTCAACCGCTGTTCTACAGCATCGTACGCATTCAGGCATAATTAAACCCGCATTAAACGCAATATATAACCATAATCAAGCATTTTTACGATCCAGAAGCTTAGAAAAACCGTATGTCAGCAACATACATTTCTTAATCCATTCGTCCCTGCCTGAGAGCTTAAGCTAAGTTTAATTTATTTGAAGATGGGATATACTTTAGTGTTATAGTGTGGTTATTATGTAAAACATACGTAATTCATAGATTAATAGATAAAAGAAATAAACAATATAAAAGAGAAAAGAGCACTCTTGAAGAAAGAAATAACCAGAGACAACCGAAGAAAAAAAGGAATAATAACTGACGCCAATAGGAAAGCATGATTAAAAAATGAAATATTAAAACTGATTAATGAATGGCGTAAATTTAAAAACGCGAGAGATTAAAATACTTTTAGAGATCAGTGCAGACGACTGAATAATGAGATCGATAGAAATTTCAAAGCAACAAAAGAGGCTTGGCTACAAAAGAAATGCAAAGTGGTTGAAGATTTCCTGGTGAAAGGGAAAATAGACGCAGCTTTTAGGAAAATCAAATAAACATCCGTAGACAGGAAAAATATTAGTAATAACATAAGGAGAGCTGATGGGGGCCAATTCTGGATAAAGAAGAAAAGTCGGATACATGGATGAAATATGTAAAAGAGCAGTATCACGATGGAAATCTAGACTAGAAAGTAATAGAAGAAGATGAGAAGGTGGATGATGAAGAGTTCAGGGACAAAATTTTAAGGTCTGAGTTTGATAGGACGCTGATAGATCTGAACTCTTGTAAAGTGTCTGGAATTGATATCATTCCAGTGGAGTTGATAAGGTCATCGGGTGAAAAAGCAATATCATGGCTGTTCGGGATAGTTTGCGAAACCTGCAAATCACTAAGAATACAAGAAGATTTTAGAAGAAAGACAAGAATGAAAAATGTCAACCGAGTCAGGGATTCAAACCCAGCACCTCCCGCTATCCAGCCGGGTGTTGTACCAACTGAGTTGGGTTCGAGTCGACTCGGATTAGCTCAGTTGGTAGGGAACCCGCCTGGATATCGGGAGGTCCTGGGTTCGAGTCCCTGGTTCGCTTGTCATTTTTCCATTCTAGTCCTTCTTCTAACATTAACTATATGCTTTACGGAGCTTCAATTTAAGTATTTCCACTTACATAGAAGATTTTAGTACAACCATAATTATACCCATACTGAAGAAGACTGGGGCTGATAGATGCGGACAGCACAGGACAATTAGATTAGTATCTCATGCATGCAAAATATTAACGAAAATACTATATAGGAGGATGAAACGTCAAATGGAATGCGAGTTAGGAAAAATAAGTTTGGTTTGAGGAAGAATGTAGGGACAGGAGAAGCGTCTAATTTTAGAAGACAGAATAAGAAAAACATGCCTATGTTCTTGTCATTATTCAATTTAGAGAAAGCCTTTGGTAATATGAACTGGAACACACTATTATGGATTTTGAAGAAGACAGGAATAAAATGTCGTGAAAGAATGCTTATCCATAACATGTTCAGAAGGCAATCAGCAGTAATTAGAATTCAAGTGCAAGAAAAGAAAGAAGCAATCAAGAAAGGAGTAAGACAAGGATGTAGTCTCTCTCTCACGCTCTATAACTTACATATAGAACAGGCGATGAAGAAATTTAAAACGGAATATGGAAAAGGAATCATACCTCAAGGAGAATAAACAAAACCCTATACTTTGCCAATAATATTGTAGTAATAAATGTCATCAACGTGTTCCTGGACAAATATTTCAATATGAGGGTTAACATAGACAAAACCAAGATAAATGAGTCTAGTAAGGGGAAACAGTGGAATAACAAATGATGTTAGATTTGGAAGCGATATTTTGAGGGACGTTAAGGAATTCTGCTACTTGGGCATCATAATAACTAGGGATGGTAGAAGGATAGTAGACATAAAGTGTAGGATAGCACAGGTAAGAAATGCTTTATTAAAAAAGAGGAATTTACTTACGCGTAATATAAGTGTGAATATAGTAAACGATGGGGGATATTAATTATTTAATTTAATAATTGGGTTTAAATATATACATTTATTAGATAAAAAACAATAATTTTAAAATGGGTCGTGCGTGTATATATTATGTACAAAATAATGAATTAAAATGGGGTTATATTAAAGTTCTCAGGGTAATTATGGTTTGGGTGACCACGTGTAGCAGATTTTCCGCTTGTTGACGAACCTGAGTTGTTTTCATATGCGTCTCGCTGTAACTTCCGTGTTGTGGAACTAGAAGCGGCCGGTCGACAATAGCACAAAGTCGTGCTGCCGGAATTGAGGAAACTCCGCTTTTTCCTCTTTCTTCCCTTGTTGTTAAGACCTTTCTTCTCTGCTTCCTGGACTGATCAAACCTCTCCACTGCCACCTCACCAATCTGCTCTCGCCGTAACTTCTCTGCTGCAAATCTCCTTTCGCCACCACCTTGTATCACCAGCAATCTCTTTCCCCACCACTCTCCTTCAATCTCCTCTCTCCACCTCCTTGTATCACCAGAAATCCATCCACCAATCTCCTTCAATATCCTCTCGCCATCACCTTGTATCACCTGCAAAAATCTGTCCAAAATTGTCTCCGGCAGCCTCTTTAAAACCTTGTCCCCACTTATCCAACACCTATTACTAAGGTGGCAGGGATGGATATTCACCAATAATATCCCTTGTTTCATTTGGGGAACACACGCCACCCGGTCACCAAATTCCTAGGCAGGTTAGGACATTCCGAAACCGGCGACGAGGTGTCTGAGCTTTATGGTCTAAGTGTCACCCGCAGTCGCTTTGGTTTGATTCCGAGCCGCCAAGACGGCGCGCGGAAAACCCCTTTCTTCCTGGCCAGCGACTTGCTCATGCCGAAATATTTGTTATTTAAGTTTCCGTAAATAATAAAAAAATTGGACGCGGGTTCTACTGCGCTACAATATTAGTAAATAATTACAAAAATTTTCGTATGGAATGTGGCGTTTTATAGGTGCGAAACGTGGACGATAGGAGTTGCAGAAAGAAAATGAATAGAAGTCTTTGAAATGTGGTGCTATAGGAGAATGCTGAAAATCAGATGGGAGAATAGAGTAACTAACTAGGAAGTTCTAAGCAGAATGATGGAGGAGCGATCAGTAAGCAGAAAGTTGACCAAGAGAAGGTATGTATTTATAGGCCACGTTTAAAGACATGAGGGTCTTGTAAAATTATCATTTGAGGTAGGAATATAAGAGGGGGGCTAAAGATGGAATACGCTAAGCAAATTAGAGAAGATGTGGGATGTTGTAGTTATGCGGGAACAAGAAGGTTTGCGAAAGATAGGTTACAATGGACACGTTTTAACCAACACTAACCAACACTGTTGAAATTTACGAAGCTCTTACACACATTGAAATAATCTGATGTAATTAATTATTGACATTTTTTCAGAACTATCAAGTAAAAGGTATTGTGTTATAACGCTTTATCAAATGGGCATAAATTTGAAAAATATTCAACTTACAAGTTGGATTCTTAAACTAACTTTTATTATAAAAGGTAACAAACTTCGTACGCTGGTACAAATTGGTTCATTATCGTGGAGGAAATAATCAAAATGATTTCAAAATGGGACACAAAATTAATGGGAAAAGAAATTTCTCGGGTGCTGCGTTGTGAGAAAGTACGTAGTGGTTTTAGCTCTGGTGCTCCTTCATTACTGGCTCCTGCTCGCAAATACACATCGACATAATAGCATCAAGTGATCTTTTCATCTCAAAGAGGTCATGGAACTTGTCATTTTAACAATTCGCGGTCTTTGTTTGGACACCTTGCGATTCCATTCCCAAAAGACACGCTAATGAGCTCCTGACACTCGAGCCCGTTCTGCGCGCGACAGCAACGTCGGCTCCTTACATACAGACGGTGAAAAGAATTGATGGCGAACGTGGAAAAGGTACTGTATTATGTTCAACAGATTTCTGACGTCAGAATGTTCGCTAAATCAGATCGACTTGGATAAATAGTTGGTATGAAGTTAAAAGTTCTAAAGATAAAATTAACCTAAATAATATCAATAATATAACTTGTATATTTTACTATAATTTGTGGATAGATGATTAGAATAATGATTAAATAAACAATTATAAGAACTCCTCCGCTGCTTCCAAACTGGGTGTCACTGTGTCCTTACACTTAAAAATTGAATTTATTAACTTCCAACGAATGTCTATCTTTACAATCAGGTTAACAAAAAATTGGTTAAATTTAAATTTTTATTCACCGGTGAATTGAATTAAAAAAATACAAAATATATTTGGTTCGAAATTTCTAGGTTTGAACTAAGTATCATACGGGCCCAGACAATTCCAAATGTTTCGAGAGGGGTAAAATTTGGGATCGCAGATCTTTGGTATACAATAAGATTTATCCTAAACAGCAAGTCATGAAGAGAATTTTGTGTCTCCACGGCAATTGTTAATGCACTCATCGTCGTTGGGCTTAGAGATGGGAACATACACATTAAACGAAGTGAGTAACCTGTAATTATCATGTCGAAAATGGCGATCCTAGGACCTAACAGCTACAAGATATTAAGGTATTAAATCTTGGCATGAGAACTGAGAAGCATCAAATTTCGTACGTGACTTCTTCACATATGAAATTCACGCTTCTAGCCCTAGGGTGTCAGCAGCCACGAGGGCGCTTCATTGCTGCAGATGAAGTGCATTTCCAACAGGATGGCCATAAAATCGGGTGTGGGAGACGTATACACACTGAAAATAAAACCTTTCCCGCACATTTCGAAATGTAAGAGCACCTTAAGTACACGAAAGTACGTATATTCGCCCCCATAAAGCATATGAGGCCAGGTGCAGTTCCATCCAGTAGTTTTCCTATTTTCTGCTTATTGGCTTCAGAAGAGGGTGTTAAATGGCAGATTTTCTTTTAATACTAGCGTCAGTGTGTCTATCGTTAAAATAGTCATATGGAAGATTAGTGCTAATTCAGAACCTCTCGTCTTCAAGCCTGAGAAATTGCCTTTACATGGTACCCCTGTTCTAACTCTTCGCAGACTACGGAAAGGTCACGGCGTATGATGGGAGAAGCGTGCAGTTCTCAGGTTTACTGGTGTCGGTTCTTGTCCGGTTGGTTGTAGTGGTTGGTCTGGGTATGTGAAACTTAAAGCCACAATTCCACCGAGGCAACTTTTAGGTAGCATGTATCATTCGGTATTGACGCATGCTACTTGTCGACTTTTTGCCAGGAATAATATTTCCATACTGCGATTCATTCTCTAAAGTTCCTTGACAACAGTACAGTGATTGCGATGCTTTAGTCCTTAAACAAACGCTATGTGATAATTTCAGCGTTTTTCAAATTAATCATAAGTGGTTTTCTAAATACACTAAACACACTTGCTAGCAACCCAAAAATATTTCCCACTACTCTCCTAGCGCGTGAATTCCTTTAATAGTGTAGTTTTTGACAAGTGGCCGAGAAATGGCTTTATTATGTGTTCCTATGGAGCAGGGGTGCTCAAACGGTCGATCGACCGCTCGATCGCGAATGCTTTTTAAGTCGATCTCAAGAAAAATTTACCGACATAGATCTATTCACATATTTTTTTATTTGATCGTCAATTAGGTCAGAATAATCCCCAAATCACTGTCTTTTATCGTAATAATCCCTTGCTAACGGTGAAAGGCGGCCTTAGCAGAGGAACGCGCGGTACTTATCAAAGAAATTCCGCGTCGCGTGACCTTTCTGATTCTTCTATAAACTTCGGGTGGCGTGTTTGGCGGCACGCTTACAATCTAACCATTAGTTAGTTAGGTACTTGAGAACATTCCAGATTTCGTCCGCGCCGATATAAAAATTGCGCCTGTGGGAGTAGGAGTCACTTTTATGATATTGTGTTGAGCTAATGACGATTTCCCTTCGATAACCAAGTCACCATTTCGTGGTAGCTTTGGGCGAAACTCTACTACAACGACAGCGACAACAACAATATACCAGAAACATCCTGACATATTTTCCTGTTTTTTTTTCTTCCAGTACTGGAAACATGAAATATGTATTATGCACAGTCACAAGCCTGACGAATAATAATCAAATGTAAATTACAGGCCCATCCTTTGTTATGCCATATTAACATTCTTGAAAATAATTTATCCCCGTTCCAATTATAATTGGTACAGTATGCATGAGATATTTTCAATTGCTCATAAAAGAATCTTATTCGTGCATTTTATTATTTATATAATCAAATTTATGATGTATTTTCTAATTATTTATTATATGTTCTAATGTTTGTGAAATATAATGCGCTGAATTTTAAAGCTACAAATCATGTATGAAAAGAATTTCATTCATATTTTAAAAGTTAAAATTGATGTTACCTTAAACTTAACAAAAATAGTATCCATATTATACAATAATTTATTTTAAGCTTTTTCTGATTTAAGAATAGCAAAGTCTTTGTGTATTAAAATAAATTCATTCAGATACAAACCAGAGTAATTGAATTTATTATATATTTTATATGAGTTGTAATTTGCAAAGGAATGTTTTAAAATGAAGTTCCGAGTTGATGTTGAATATTTGCTGTCATTGTAATCCCAATTACATTTGGAGAAAAGCTGACATTTAGACCGACATAACAAAACACAAGGAAGAATTCTAAATTCCACTCAAAACCTTCTATAACAATTAATAGAATTATAAAATGCCTCGCCTTGTTCCCAAATTGAGAACTAATTGAATTTTAACTGACGTTCCCTATAGACGCAAGAATAATAAAATTAGACGTTGTACATAACGGAGACAGAATTTCAGAAGCTTGAGAAAAGCAAAATCATAAAGTCATTTTGATATATTCTTTAAAAATTTCAATTGGGATATTTAACCTGAAAAATAAAGTATACATTGTTTATATTTATATTTTTTCGTTCTAAACTATTTTATTGAGATGGTTAGCAATAATTAAAGTTGAAATATTTATTAAACCATTATTCTTTTATAGATTACCTGCTATACTTTTCTTCCAGAATAAATATTTTCAGTTAGTTGCACAAATTGAATCCAGTTAGACCAAAGCATTTATTTACATCTTTGTGGTCATAATTGATAGCTCTGTAATAACTGAAGTAAAAATATTACGCTTAATTCAGTTTTATATATTAGCACATAAACGTGTGCAATCAGTTGTAATAAGGTAGGCAGATTAGTGAAATCACATTAGCTTTGCTGTCTACAATGCACAATTATTTTTAAGTTTTATGTGGTTTAATTACTTACAATCTTTACTAGCGCAACGTTTTTGCTTTATGATTTACTACCTGGATGCCTGGCGTTGCCCGGGTATTTATTTATTTCAGTACGGTACAGTTCTAGATTAAAAAGACAACATAACATGTTTACACCCACTACCATAACAATGGAATGTTAATCTCATGACAACATCTGTAATTACTCACAGTACCTTAATAGAGTGAAGAAAATTTTATTCAAAAGCATTCTCTGCCCAATAAGAGTCAAAAATACTTTCGGTACTCAAATTGAGGAAAAACAATGCTCCAGAAACGTTTAAAAAATGAAAATAACAACCAGTACATTAATATAGTAATGAAGTAAGAAAAATTTAGGCTTCCCAAAAAAATGAAAAATACGCCTGGTATATTAGGAGGGTTAAAAATAGCTCTCATACCCTAAAAGTTGCGGCCAACCCCAGGTAGGTGCTAGGGGTTGGTTTAGATTTATTGTTGTTTCCATTAATCCTCTATTGAGGAAATAGGATACGTCATACATTAAAGATTAAAAATGAACAAAATAAAGTACATAATTAAAGACAAATAAACTTAAAATAAATTAATAAAAGAAAATATACATAGGCAAAAGTCAATATAAACACAACACGGACACACGATGTCACACACACACTGGGAAACACAAACAAGCTCACACTGAGGAACACGCAATAGAGTTTTAACTACTTGGAGCTATGCGACCAGGAAACTGTCCTTCCCTCTGTCGTAGCTCCAGGCATTACACGAAACAAACAGAATAGAAATTTTGATATTTTACAAGTTGGCAGTAGCTTATTCCATACTTTTTGCAGGAACCTTGATTTAAATACTAGAAGGACGATTAAGAAAATCCTGTACCGAGTCAAACGCGCCATTTAAAAGAATAGTTTTACTCTGCTTCACGAAGCTTTTGTGTGTACTATTTTTAACCTCTAGCGGAAGGCTGTTGTATAAAATTATCCCGGTTGTTTTACTTACCCAGTGTTAAAACTGGACCGTAAGTGATACATGAATAAAGTTCGATTTAAATTGCTCCAGAAGTAAGAAGAACGTATTTAACTCCATTTATTCGTTAAAATTCAACTTAAACAGAATTTCGGTTTATTGACCTTCATCCCATTCCAACCCTTTCTCTACCCACGCCTGTAATATTATTTAACTTGCATATTGAATTTCACAGTTGGACTAAGCGTTTTCCATAAGCCCAAAATAGATACAAAACTCGGTTGATTTCTGATCGCCCTTCTCCACCCACACCTTAGGGCTAAATAATGAATTAAGTTGCATGTTTATTTTCAGACATGAACTCAGCGACTACCATAACCCCAAAATGGACATAAATCTTGGATGATTTGGTCCTATTGATTTTCAATCACTTTTCCTCAATCACCCACCCACACTTTTGAACTGAAGTACGATTTAAGTTGCGTACTGAATATCAGAATTATACCCAACCACTCTCATAACTTCGGTTTAAACACCTTTCTCGAATGTTTTATTATTGTTTTTATATAACGCCACTTCACCCACCAACTTCCCAATGTGAATGGGATTAAGATATTACAAAAACATTTGGTGGAACAATATCACACTTGCGTGACCCGGAAATATTTTTTCTATCCAACTATCGGCCATTTTTCGCTTGTTTATAAGTGTCCGTCTCTCCTTTTCTGGCACCATGGGTAGAGAATGGTAGTCCTGTATAACTCCCACAGCATTTGTTTTTGCGTCACGAGGAACATGCCCACAAAATGAGATTGAAATAATTTTCCCGTCTAGTATTGTACTCGGTTCTGCTTTACCCCCTTGCTTGGTCCCTAGTGTTAGGGGCTGAGCTGCAACTTTAATCGCATGTTGAGTGTGAGGATTAATTTCAGCTACTCCCGCAATTCCTATTAGACCCCAATCTTACTTTTATTGTTATTATTACGTAACGCTCCTCAACCCTCTATGCAATTTCGTCTCCCATTACTAATGGAGTTAAAATTATTAAAAAATGTGGGGGATAAGGTTTAAAAAATTGAAGTAGAAAAGTATTCATCAATCTCAGATATAAGTCGATTTTTTTATTAAAATTTACGTATATTCACTTCCTTTTAGGGGTTGAAATACAATTTCAATTGCATGTTAGTAGAACTAAACTCAGCGACTTTTTAACCCCGAGTTCGATACCAATGCCAGTTGTTGTATTTTTACGTGACACCATCCACCCCATCCGTTTTAGACTTCACATCATCCGTATTTGATTCAAGTTATATACCAATTCATGGAAACAAATACAAGTAAAGTAATTAGCCATCGAAAGTATTCATTAGACCCACATATCGACCGTTTCGTATTTAAAAATTTCCGTTTCATTTTTCCCTCACCCGTCCATAGCTGTTGTAAATAACAGTTGTTCAATACCCTTACAATTCTTTTATCGCGTCTCAAGTAACGTGCGTATGAAACTTGATAGAATAGTTGTTACTGTTCATGTGTTGTCACGAAAATATGCGCAAAACTGTTTATGTGAAACACATATTATATAGAATATTAGTAGCTTGTAATACCGATAATTGAATGCATGGAAACTATACATTAGTTCAAAGTACTGACATAACAGCATGAAGGATTACTCTGGAACTTTTGGCCTCTGATAGACCATACAATGTTTGTGAACTTTCGTCTGCCTACGGGCAATTTAAATGCTGGAGAAAGCACTGGAGCAATGATTCCAGGCTTCAATGTGAAATGTGTATCGATAATAAGTAAATCTATACCAATAAATAAAATTGAAGTATGTCTGTCCATATGTTTGTTTCGATTAGAATCCGAAACGGCGCAACGAATTTCAATGAAATTTTGAGGGTTTCAAAAAAGGCAATTTAATCTAAGTATTAGTGCATATTTCATTTCGATAATGATATTAATATATATATTAATTCTATGTGAAGGTTTCTTTTCTATACGTGCGTTAAAATCTTCAACATGAATGTTAGTTGATCTGTTTATGATTAAAAATGGCCTTAACAGATTTCAATGAAAACTTCAGGGATAGAAACAGGAATTTTAACTTTAATTTTTGTGTATTATTGGGGAAAATGTTTCAGAGAAAGCTGAATATGTACTTTGAAAATTAGGTTTATGACAAAAAGAAGACTGATGGATGAAAATGTAATAACTTTCTACCCTGAACGTCCACCAAATAAATGGTTTAATAATGGGGCCAGCTGTGAAATGGACAGGACGAGGCAGACCCCACAGAAAACACCTTTTCCGTAATTCCGACAATATGCTACCTGATGCAGATTTTCTAGAATTAGTTCTGCATTTCTTTCACGTGAATATAAAGTTGGATTCTTAAACTATCGCCCAGGAGCTCTAGTTAACCCTATTTGTCTAGCAAAAAGCGAATACCTGTGTGAGTTACTCTCACGGGTATTTGCCCACAGAGGGAGGATGCGGGTTTACTTTTGGGGGCGCCTCGTCCTCTCTCTAATTTCAATGTTCTCAAATGACGAGACGCCATAATCTTTTTCGGGAGATGCATGCACTGGGATCGAGGTCCTTGTCGGTGACCACATTGTATCAGTTGGCCAAATGCCTTCTAAAACTGGCGGGAACACTGATAATAGGACGTTGTGATCCAACAGTATAAACATCTCCCGTCATTAGGAAGAGCGTGAAAAAAATACACAAAAAACCCAGCCTATATGATGCAGGTTTTCTAGAATTTTCCCTGCCTTTAGTTTAGGGTAGGAAACAACCTATAATCCTAGTCAACCCTTGGTTAACTTGCTTTGCCTTCAAAATTCCGCTCCTAACGATCACCATCAAGCAGCCGTTACCAAAAAGAATCAGTTTGTGGCATTCTTCTTCCAGCCGAATTTAAAGTTCTATCCAATGCTGTAAACGGTAAGTTACCATTTATTGGATCACAATCATTGAAGTCTGTCCCCCTAAATAGGGGGCGGAAGGGGAATGATGTGTGTACAGCCTCTCATCCACAATTCGGAGGCCGAACCTACCCGCGGTGCTCCTGTGTAAACTAATCGGCCACGGCGTAAACGGGGAGCAACGTGCCTCTCTCATGTGCCTTGGTGTCGGGTCCCGCCTGTCATTCCTGGGTATGTGAAACCTAATAGTAGGGGACGGACCAGGGTGGCTCGCCGGGAACTAGTATCAATCATGAGCGCAGGGGATGGATTGAGACGGGTCGGAGTAATCGCGCGGTTGCTCTAGTAACTGAGTCCATCTCAAGACAGACATCAAGCCCTCGGGCTAAGGTGTCGAGTATGGAAATTGCTAGCCATACTTAGTTATCCGATGATGAAACTGTCTGGGTGTAATTAACCGATTATTGGGTGGTTGCGCAGATCATCCATAGGGAATAGCTGCTAGCTTCCACTTCGGATGGGGGTGCGCTTGGCCTCGGAAACCAGGTGCTGCAATCCGGAAGAAGCAGGAAGCTTCCAATGCTAGTCGTAGAGTGGTACTCTCAATTTTATCGGGGTGCAGCCACTCGCCTTTAAAGGGGAAAAAGGCCACAATTGACTAGAAGTGCCAGCGCTACCGTTAAGGTTGAACCCGGCCAGTCGTAGGTGAGTACTCGCTCCCATCGGGCTTACGCGTCAGGTCCTTATGGGTGAAAGAGGCTCCCTAGGCTGGCTCAAAGCGCGGCACGAGGTTGACCTGAGCCGTCAGCAAAAAATAGATGTAGACAGGTGTGAACTTTAGCCCAGCTGTCGCTCTAATGGGCGGCAGCCCTGCTCACAATTGGGTTGTACTCTGTCGGGCAAATGGTAGTCATGATTACAGGAAAAGCTCGATGGGATCAGCACCTGACCCCGTGTATGTCCTACTGGCTTTACAGGGCGAATGCACGTAAATTGGCGTACTGAACCCCGAGGGGTTCCTCGCCGAAGGTGCTCAATCATCTGTTGAAATCCAGCTGGCGGAGTGCATTTCCAACAGGTAAGAAAAAAATGGGGTGTGGGAGCCGTACGCAACCTGAGCTACATAATCCGCAACTCGCGAGCCGGTCGGGTGGAAAAGTTCCTTCGTGCAATCCCTGGTTAACTCCACTCGGCCGGATTTCAACAGATGCGTGAGCACCTTCGGCGAGGAACCCTCCTGGGCTCTGAACGCCATATACGCGCATTAGCCTAGTAAAGCATCATGGCATACACGGGGTCAGGTACTGGTCCTTTCCAGTATTTCCTTAAATCTAACTACCAACTGTCCTCCTAAATAGTCGGATCAAGATAAACGAGAGAAAATCAACACAAGTTACATTCACCACAGGACGTATAGCGTGCCCTCCGGTCTACTTAAATAACATTCAACTTCAAATAAAGAACGAAGCTAAATATTTGGGTTTACATCTAGACCAAAAAATTACCTGGAAAAAACATGTCCGAAAAACGAAAGCAAATGAATCTATAAGTAAGGGAAATGTTTTGGTTAATGGGAAAAAAATATAAATTGT
Source organism: Eucriotettix oculatus (assembly GCA_034510155.1). Lineage (NCBI taxonomy): Eukaryota > Metazoa > Arthropoda > Insecta > Orthoptera > Tetrigidae > Eucriotettix > Eucriotettix oculatus. The sequence continues at coordinate 13,716,006 of CM067378.1, read as the reverse complement.
CTGCAGACAATAAAATGTTATTATACAAATGCGTCTTTAAGCCCGTATGAACTTAGGGCATAGAATTGCGGGGTGCACCAAGCCATCGAATAAAAAAATTATTCATAGGATACAGTCAAAAATACTCCGCACAATCACCAACGCACCATGGTTTGTTTCCAATTCCACATTACACAACGATCTTAACATCCCATTCATCACCGAGGAAATCAAAAGACTGACACACTACTTCCAATGAATGGAAGGACATCAAAATAGGCTAATAACCGAAAAAACCTACCCTCCTTAAACACAGAGAAGACTTAGAAGATCATGATTCAGGACAAGCAAGACATAAACTAGTCAAACAAAATACACCACTGAACTTCTAGGGAATAATCATTGGACGATTACCCTACTCCCGTTTTAAAGCATGCTTGTATACAATTTACTTATTGCATTGCCCTGTGAGCACTGCAGATTGTAAATTAACAATTTAAATAAACAAAAAAATGCTCGTTGCAATTCTTCATTGAAGTCACAAATTAGTCTGCATAGGATTTAATTAATAAAATTGTAGGTGAGCCTGTATCCAGGCCTCCGCAATGAATGGGGAAATATTGCATTTGATGCTGAGTCAGCACGGACAGTTCAGTTCGATTCCCGATCTGGCCGAGACTTTTCCACTTGCATTCTTGAATTACATAAAATCTCATTACAACTGCAATAGGGGGTCACAAAAGAGTTACTCAACAACATCCTACAACGTTTGTGCATACATGAAAAAACACTATGAAACGAAGAAAGATTTTAACGTGTAATGAAACTTAGGTTCACTATTGAAGTATTACTCTGTACAAGTAAACGACAAGGCGCCAGAGAGGCGAGACATTGGATTACCGAACGTGACAGATCAACCGTTTGGCGACTTAAAAATCTGGTACCTGAGTCTAATTTCTTGACCTCGGGAATTTTGAAGGGCGCGGCCCTTTCCAGAAATTAAGGAGAAAAACCACGGCCAAAGTTGAATTGAGAGTCAGGTGATCCGCCATGCATCTCACGGTGAGGTGAATGAACAAGATGACCTGCGAGGATAGATGGGAAAAATTTCAGCGGTCGAGCATGGACATTTGAGGAAGGTAGAAGTCTGGAGGGTGAGTGCTGTTTGATCCACTTTACGGCTGTCGGTCATGAACATATGAAGGAGGAACAAGTTGGGTAACCGTGGAATAGAAGTTCATCTAACGGGAATGAAACTTGGAAGAAGGAAGGTGGAGATGAGAGATATATTTTGGCGATGATAATCAGAAACTAGGCAGAAGTAGTGAGAGAAGGTCTAAATCTAATCCGGGGGCAAACTGAAAAGAAGATAGATGGCAGCGAACAGAAGGTGGCCCGTCTACGCATTCCGGGCCCCATAATTCCTAGAAAGAAGACCAGGTGCCGACGGCAGAATTCATCACTGGAAGGAGTCGACTGACGAACGCGGAAGCGGCCTGAATTACGAAAAGGGAGGAGGAAACCACCGTTTCACACAGGAAAAACAGGCACGTGTCTGTGCCATTATCTGAAATGTGTCATGACTGTCGTTCTGCTGCAAATAATCGTCACTAGATGATCTTCATGAGATTGGTTATAAGCTGAGCTAGTCGTGGTAAATTTTTAAGTTGGTCCCTAAGTTTTGTAACTGTGGTTTTCTTTTGTTTTCTGTTAATAAATCTAATTTTTTTTATTTTTTTTAATATTAACAAACAATCTACTTTGATGTAAATTAAAATCTAAATCCACCCAGTTCAGTATAGTACATTAATATTTAAAAGAGATTGTCTCCGCTTCTGACAGGTAATGCAGCCGTGCATTCTTTCAAATATCCTACTAGTGGCTTTAAGAACATATTTTATGGACTTTCGAATGAAGGGGAAGTAATAAACAGAGAGAAGTACAGCTTTCTACATCCAAGATGTACTTGTTTATTGTTAGTTTTCGGCAGTATATTCCTGCAAAGAGAAGTTATCGTGTATTTGTAAAGCTTGATACTCTCAATATTCAATGCAGCAGAGCAGGGATCGACGTGGTCTGGCGTTTAACCGCGTATGTGGTACGCCACCTGCTGCTGGCTAAAGTTCTGCGGTGCCATTAATGCGGGGCCATTACCACAACACGCTCCCCCATGGGCCACCGTGATCACATGCACGAAAGAAAGTGTTTAAGTGACTCCTGCCAGTTTAATGGCCCACTATCTCATCGCTACGCCACCTACGTCGCTGGGAAAACATTCATAATAGCAGTTTCTTCCCTTACGTTGCCTTCAAGTAGTGTTTAGAGCTTCCAATTTTAAGAAGAGATTTCTCAAAACCGACCGTATAACTTCATCGAAGGAGAAATTTTGTAAATAACTCGCCGACTGTTTCCCGGGTATTTATTCATATTAAACCTGAATAAATTCAATAACATTCTCGTAGTGAACGCGCGATTTAATTGACGTTAATCCTTGATGCGCACATCCCGACTTGTACCGTTGTACATAACGAGGATTATGCCTGACGGTACATGATTTCTCCCGGCACATTAAATACACACTTCACCGCAAGATAATCTAGGAATCCCAGTGCTGTAAGGGAATTAAAAATACTCTCGGAACTTTGAGTTTAAATTCTCCCGGTACCCTATAGGGCGGTGTTCCCGACGTGGGTCCCACGCCCCACACCATTCTTCAGGGGAAAATTCCAAAATGACGTCACCTACAACTTAAAACACGAACTATTTGCTATAATTATACTTATAAAAGAGGAAAAATGGTTGATTTTTCAATTTTAAATAAGCGTTCGTTAAATGTTGCACGTAGCTTATAAAATACTCTCAAAAGTAATTAATGAAAGGCTAAAACAAACAACAGAGACTATAATGGGCGAATATCAGTGTGGATTCCGGCTGAATAAGGGAACTAATGATCAGCAGTTCACTATAAGACAAATACTGGAAAAGCGTTATGAATTTGGACTAGATATGCATGTACTGTTTATAGATTTCCAACAAGCGTTTGACAATATTTATAAGAGGCAACTATATGAAGCCATGCATATAATGGGAATCCCACAGAAGTTAGCCCGTTTGATAATGATGACTATGACAAGGTCTAAGGTGAAAGTTAAAATTGATAACAGACTTAGTGATGGCTTTCATTTTAATAAAGAGGTGAAATAGGGAGATGGGCTGTCTACCTTACTTTTTATATTAACTCTACACCATTTAATAAAAGACTTGGCCAAAGAAGCACAATTTTCAATAAGATGAGACAGATATGCGCATATGAGGACATCGCCATTGTAGCTAGATCTAAACAAAAAATAATTGAAATAAATGAAGAATTAGAGGAAAATGGCAGAAAGAATGGGGCTTAAAGTGCATATAGGGAAAACAAAATATATCAGCTTGAAAAGCAAAACGAACGTTACAGGATCTGCAAATTGGAGAGAAAAAAATTGAGGGAGTAGCGATACTTAGATATCTAGAAAACATTGTTGACAATGACTATAAAATAAGTATCACAATACGAGACCGAATCCAAGCAGAAAATAACGCATACTTAGCAAACTCAAAACTGTTAAAAAGCAAAATATTACTCAGGAAAGATAAAATACAGATATGTAAAACACTAATAAGACCAGTGTTAACATATGGGACAGAATCTTGGACACTGACAAAAAACGATCAAGATGCTCTAAGGAAATTTGAATGGAACATAATAAAAAGAATAATAATACGTTACATGATATCTTTAAGGATCTTACATGATTTTTAAGGCCCATCCATAGGCCATTTAAATCGTATGAACACAAATAGTACACCGTCAAAAGTATTCAAAGCTTGACTATATTCGACAATGAAGAAAGGAAGACAAAGAACGAAATGGATGGAGGATGTGATAAAGGATCTGAAGATTATGAAAGTGAGAGAATGGAGAGAAAAGATCAGGGTTGTGAAGCATGGTGGCGTATTGTGAAGGAGGCCAAGGCCCACACAGGGCTGTAGTGCCGTGCAGGAAGGAAAGATCCTATAAATAAACTGTCACCAACCAATTTCTTTTACAAATCTGACTGTTGCGATTGTAACTTAAGTTGCATTGGCAAACAAAAATAATTTTGAATATTAGAATTAAAGAACATAGAAGTAATGTTTACCTTTATAGCAGTAAACATAACCAGATCACCAAATATTGTGCTTCGATCGTGACAACACTTGTATTTTAGATAGAGTACCACATTTTGGAAAATATTGCTTTCAGAAATGTTACAAATTTAAAATTTTCCTGAAATTGTTTAGAGTAAACGTGACACAAATAATTTGAGTAAACTTTACGATGTGCCATTTTAGTTACTTTGTACTCTCTGGTCTGTAGTGTTATATATTTAGTATGCTCCTGTTTCCAATACTGTTAGTTTCACTTTAAGACCCATTTGGAAAGATGCTAAGCTGGCGTGGAAACGTCGGTCTATCCAAATTTGTTAATTAGCTCAGTCTATTTTGTATGGTGCGTCTGTTAAAGAAGGTCGTATCTATTGTTATTAGTTCAAATGACGTTAATTTTTACATTTTTGTATTTATAATTATCAGTCAGTATGTATGGTTGGGTGCCGCTTCATAATTTGTTAAGAAAGGTTATTTCCCTCTGGCGTTTAATAATAATAATTTATTGCACAAAGTACTTGAGGGCATTTTGCACATATCAAACGTGAACTGTAGCTACAAGGATTGCTATAGTACATAGGCGGAAGGGGGATGATGTGTGTATAGCCTCTCATCCTCAAGTCGGAGGTCGAAACTACCCGAGGTGCCCCTGTGTAATCTAATAGGCCACGGCGTAAACTAGGAGCAGCGTGCATCTCTCATGTGCTTTGGTGTCGGGTCCGGTCCTGTCATAACCTAATAGTAGGGGGCGGACCAGGGTGGCTCGCCGGGAACTAGTATCCTTTATGAGCACGGGGGATGGACTGCGACGGATCGGAGTAATCACGCGGTTCCTCTAGTAACTGAGTCCATCTCAAGAAAGTCATCAAGCCCTCGGGCAAAGGTTTCGAACATGAAAACTGCTAGCCATACTTAGTTATCCGATGATGAAACTGTCTTGGTGTAATTCACCGATTATTGGGTGGTTGCGCAGATCATCCATAGGGAATAGCTGCTAGCTTCCACTTCGGATGGGGGTGCGCTTGGCCTCGGAAACCAGGTGCTGCAATCCGGAAGAAGCGGGAAGCTTCCAATGCTAGTCGTAGCGTGGTACTCTCCTTTATCAGGGTGCAGCCACACACCTTTATCTTGAAAAAAGGCTACGCTTGACTTGAAGTGCCAGCGCTACCGTTAAGGTTGAACCCGGCCAGTCGCTTCCATCGTGGCTGTGTACGAGGCCCTTATGGGAGAAAGAGGCTCCCTTGGTTGGCTCAAAGCGCGGCACGAGGTTGACCTGAGCCCTAAGCGAAGAATACAGGTAGACAGGGGCGAGCTTTAGCCCAGCTGTCGCTATACTGGGCGGCAGCCCTGCTCACAATTGGTTTGGACTCTGTCGGGCAGTGGTATGCGCTCAAAAACCCACGGTGGCGGTGCTAGCAAGTCGGTGCCTGGGTATGTGTAATCTAAGAGTAGGGGGCGGACCAGGCAGCGGCCCCGAGGGCACTCCCGCCGTTGCGGGCGGAGTGCATTTCTAAAAGGTCAAAAACTCGGGTGTGGGAGCCGTACGCAATCTGCTACTCGCGAGCCGGTCAGGTGGAGAAGCGTCTCGGAGCAATCCCTGGCTAACTCCACTCGGCCGGATTTCAACAGATGCTTTAGCACCTTCGGCAAGGAGCCCCTCGGGGTTCTGTACGCCAATTTATGCGCATTCGCCCTGTAAAGCCAGTATGGCATACACGGGGTCAGGTGCTGGTCCCATCCAGCTTTTCCTGTAATCATGACTACCATTACATATATCTAATAAAATATTTGTTTTACATCAATACATTATAATCAAGCATTACCGTATATACACAATACATATGTCAAACATCATATTACTGATTTCAATGTACTCAAAAATTTAATATATACAATTATTTATGAGCATATTCTTGCGTTGGTCTTAAAATTGCTGTGAGGCAGTACCTGACTGTCATGTGACAGGGCATTAAAAATTTTTTATAGAACTTTAATAAAATGTTCTTTTTGGTCTTAGCACAATTACATCTAAATAGATTATTTCTGTTTCTAGTAAAATATTCATGGGAATAATTCAAGTGATCATAACTTAATCGAATCAATATATAACAAACAAGGCAGGTACAGTCATGATGCAAAGTGCCTGCAGTGGCTCAGATATGGGAGGTGACAAATTAGTCTGATAGCTTTTTTTCGTAATCAGGACAGCCTGTCAGCAGAAGATAGTATAGCTTCATAGAATAGATGACTGTGGACATGGTTAAAGTAAACCGCTCTTAAAACGTAAGCACTTACTCATGATTAATAAAAACAAAAATACCTCTACTTACATTTCGTATGTTAGTCGAATAATGGATCAAGGAATTTGACTGAGCCAGAATCTATTTTTTTGACTACGTATGGCTGAAATGAATTCAAGATTTGGATTTTATCATTATTTAGACAGTAAGTTTGATGTACACCAGTCTTGGATTTTGTCTGAGATAATTAATGAAATGGAGCCAATTCATTGACCAATGTAGACATTTATGTCATCTGCAAACAGTTATGATTGGAAATTATGGCTAAGGATATTGTTAGGCAGATCTGTAATGTAGATAATGAAAATGTTGGGGCCTACAATAGAGCCTTCAGGTGCACCAGGGTTTGACACATCATCACCGTAGACAACTTTCCGATACCTCCTAGGGAAATAAAATTTAATCATATTGACAGACTTTCCTCAAATCCATAGAATTACAGTTTTTCAATAAGGATGTTATGCGATACATTGTCAAAAGTTTTAGAGAGGACATAGCAAGAGGTTTGTATTATCAAGTTTAGCAAGGCAATAACTTATAAAAGACACTGCAGCATTTACTGTTCCAATTAGGAGCGACTAAAAAAGTTATGTTTCTATAACTATTGTAAATGTTATGGTCTTCCTTTTTGTACACTGGGATAACCTTCACAAATTTGAAATCAGTAGGAAAAGTGGCTTGGGATATACAGTTATAAAATACATGTGTTAGTGGTTCTGCCAGAACACAAGACACAGTACATACTAACATAAATTTGAATTTATTGGTTGGTATCGGTATACCGTTTAAATAATTTGAGTAATCAAATTGTGTGGAATTTAAGACACAGTATCCATTTTTTCATTAAACTTGTCAATTAAAAACACATTAAAGTCATATAGAGAGAGGCTGTAATTGCTTTTTTATGTATTGCACTTCAATCCCCCTATATTAATCATATTCCACATACCTTTCATTTTATTTGGGAGATTATTAACGATTGTTGAGATGCGCAACGGATTAATTGCTTATTTAAGAAAGACCGTTGCATTGACAGCAGAAATATGAGAACTGATTAATGAGGAGAATTTTGGAAGCATCCTGCCCATTTCAGGTACCATCCGGATTGGTAGACTCCGAAATCACATAAGTTATTTCACACGTAGTGACTTCAATTGCTAAAATTTCTTGCATATTGGTACTCGCACGGAGAATACCGTGTGGCATTCGTCGGCCTAGGAATCATGTGCAGTCTTATGTGAACGTTCCTGATACATCGTTACGCAAATATTTTTGCGTCGTGGGCAACTTGGCTTTTTTTTCGTTTGTAGGTGCACTCCCTGTTTTACGGACATTAATTTTTTGCTTCTTTGACAGCCTGTGTAGTGATACTACCTTTGAGTGACTTAAATTTATAACTGCAGTGAAATGTAATGTGAGAAACGTAAAAAAAACTTCTGGTGGTTTAGCAGAGATTCCTGCTCTAGAAGCTCAGCGCTACTCGTCAACATGTAGGTAAAGAGAGGAATCAGGTACGTACCGTAATATGTTTCTAACGATAGAGAAGTATTATAATACTTCCTTCCTGTTATTGTTTTTTAGTATTCAATCCTAAGACTGGTTTGATGCAACCTTCCATGCTAACCTATCTTGCGCAAGCCTTTATATTCCGCATAACTAGTACATTCCACATCCCCCCTAACTAGTTTAGTGTATTACATCCTTGACCTCCCTCTCCTGTTCTTACCCCACCCACTTCCCTCTAATGCTAATATTACAAGACCCTCGTGTCTTAAAACGTGGCCTATTAATCTATCCCTTCTCTTAGTCAACGACCTCCATATTGTCCGCTTTTCCCCTATTCTGTTTAGAACTTTCTCGTATGTGATTCTACCCACCCATCTGATTTTCAACATTCGCCTATAGCACCAGGTTTCAAAGGCTTCTATGTTTTTCCTTTCCCCAACTCCTATCGTCCACGTTTCGCGCCCATATAACGACACGCTCTATACAAACAATTTTATCAACGATTTCCTAATATCCACATTTATATTACTCGTACGTAAATCCCTCTTCCTTGACTATCCTACTCTTTGTGTCTACTATACTTCTTCGATCGCTAGTTATTATGCTTCCCAAGTAGCATAATTCCTTAACTTCCGTCAAAATATCCCTTCCCAATCTAACACCCTTTGTTATTCCACTGCTTCCCATGCTACACTCCATTACCTTGGTTTTGCCTCTATTAATCCTCATATTGAACTCTTTCTCCAGGACTACGTTCATGCCATTTATTATGGTTTCCATGGCTTCTTCTGATTCTCCTAATACTACAATATCGTCGGCAAAGTGTAAGGTTTTTATTTCTTCTCCTTTCAGCATGAATCATGTTCCATATTCCGTATTAACTTTCTTCATCGCCTGTTGTATATATATGTTAAACAGCATGGGCGACAGACTCCATCCTTGCCTTACTCCTTTCTTGATTTCTGTTTTCTTTTCTTGATCTTCTATTCTAATTACTGCTGCCTGTCTTCTGTAGAGGTTATGCATTAGCCTCCTTTCTCGATATTTTATTCTAGTTGTCTTCAAAATCCTTAATAGGGTGTTCCAGTTCACATTATCAAATGCTTTTTCTAAATCTACAAATTCCATGAACGTAGGCCAGTTTCCTGTCTTATAAAATTAATCGCAATGTCAATATAGCTTCTCTTGTCCATATATTCTTCTTAAAACCAAACTGATCTAACTCGCATTCTATTTGACGTTCCATTCTTCACTTCTTTACTAAAGCTGTGAAACGGAAACTATTGCGGAGTACGAATGTGATTGTGCATGATTTGATAATAAAATACTAATAACTGAAGTCATGAACGAAATAATATATCTGTATTTGCTAAAAACGAGAGCAAAACTAAAATTTTATAAAAATAATATATATAATTTCTCTTGAACTCCCTAAGAAAATGATATTAATCCAATTTAATTTGATGCGCCTAACTACCGTTTTCTATTTTTTGAAACTTTTTTTTAAACATTTTCCTTAATAAATCCAGATTCTTACACATTGGCATCTATTGACTGATAAATTGAACAAGTCCATGCAAGTGCGACTCTTCCTGCTTTTTCTTCGCGATGCTCTGATACAATAATGGGTAGTAATTTATAGTACTAGTATATTGTCGGTCTGTTTGTTACGTTTTCACGTAAAAACTAAACTCTCCTTGTTCTTGTGCACAGATAAGGTTGAAGGTTTAGCTAGCAAAAACGGTGATAAAGGCTACAATTTACGGTTGAAAAATTACTTTCTTTCTTACAAAATAAAAACTTAACGCACAGAGAAAATAACAGCGTGGGCGGGTGGAGCTGTGGACAACTGCTAGTTTATAATACTCCTTAATCTGTTTCATATATCAGAAATTATAAATAATATTTTAAATTATAATGTAATTCTTCGTCACGTTTTATGAACATTTATTTTTTTTAAATATTTACTTCAAGGGATATTTTATAATTTATGTTTATAGATATACGTTTCAAGGAGTTGAGTTTAAAGTTAAATTCAAAAGGTAATTAAAGAGCTTTTAACAAAACAATTTGCGTATTCGAAGAGGAAATGATATCTCATACGTCTCTGGTTCAATCTTAGTCTAAATACCACTCCTAGACATCAAAGATTGATACACCTCACAGCGTTCCTTTGTTGAAACGTAGCTTCGCTTGTTTGCCAGCTTACCTTGATCAAGGAAGGGGAAGTGATGTCGGTCTCCCCTTTTAATACTGTGGCGAGTATATATTTCGTCGTATATTTTATTTCAATACCTAAATTAATTTTACTATATTTAGCATTCTGTACGAAGTTTCAATAGAGTTCAGTTCCTGAGACATTCGCAAGGCACCCTTCCGTGTTAACTCGGAAAGACAAACACAGTCATAAAACTTGAAGCCTGACAGGCCTTAACCTTTGAAAAAATATTTGCGGTTCGGCGTAAAACCCTAGGTCAGCCAAGGTTAGCAACGTGGTTGAACAAATTTATCGAGAGGAAGGGTAGAGACACCAACCCCATTGGAGGAACCTGGTAAGATATAAAAGAAGCGGGAAGACCAACGAAGTTTTAGGAGAGGTAAGTTCGAGGTGGAGAGGATTTCAAAATGGGAATTCGGAAAAGAGAGTCGTCTTTATGTGCTCATTGGCTTCCAGATATCAGCCGTGATATTTATTCGTCGTAAAACAATGAATTCGCTTTTTCTATTCGTCGCACGAGATTGAATTATGTATCTATTTGTTTTTTTACTTTTTTCATTGAAGAATTTGCTCTACAAACACAAATATTTCTGTAGCATCATTGATATAATCTTTCAAGTCCAAAATACGTTTCTATTGCTCAATAAATTTACTTCAGACTCATTGTCACCACTTCCCAAAATATTTTCAGGTTTTTAAAACAAAATCGCAATTGTAGCTTATGTTATTCCCAAGTCATCTATACCAATAAATAAAATTGAAGTGTCTGTGTATCTGTTTGACTCTCTGTCCATATATTTGTCTCGAATAAGCTCCGATGTGGCTCATCGGATTTTAATGAAATTTTGAAGGCTCAAAAACAATAAATTTAACTTAAATATTTGTGCATATTTCATTTCAATAATATATATAGTAGACATACTAAATGCATATAATGTATATATATATATATATTAATTCTACGGTGAGGTTCCTTTCATACGTGCTTTAAAATCACCAATAGTGAATGCGGGTTGCCTATTACACTTGATCTGTTTATGCTCCGAAACGGCTCGACAGATTTCAATGAAAATTTCAGGGATTGAAACAGTAATATAAACTTAAACTTTCGTGTATGTTTCATTTCTATACCTTGAAAAGTTCAGAAGATATTAATATAAATATTTATAAATCCATTGAATTGCCGGGCGTAAGGCGGTGTGAAAACCAACTGCGAGTTAAAAGATCTATTTGGCGTTTCCATTTACTGTGCCATTATAAGCATAATTTTGGCAGCATAAAAGAAAGAAAGAGAGAGTGAGGGAGAGTATTCTCACTCCATCTATTGTTTTAAACCAACTGCGAGTTATAAGGTTTGCCGTGGGGCGATCATAAATAAATGATACCGTACTTTCGTTTTTAGGGCATAATAATAAAGCTATTTCGAAGTCGGGGACATAGTTAGTAGTAAATATAACTAAACGGAATTGAGTTACTTGAAACGAACTGTTAGGAAGTAATGACTTTGCGGAGAAGTGGCGCCAATGATATAATGGACCGGAAAGTATAAATTGCACGGTAATTTCAAAAATTAACAATTCAAATCAGCCTAATGAAAACAAATATTTAAAATCAAATATCTATTATTTCCAAACGGGATTTTCTGATAAGTGAATATATTGGCCCGATGTAAGTAGGTCCAATTCTTCCTGGTCTTGGGCAGCCAGTCGTCAGTCCTACGTCTTCGTCCCCGTAAAATTCCGCGTCGTCATCGTCGGGTCGTGTTTGGTCTTCAACCTCCCTTTGAGCGTCGGGTTCGTGGTATGGCTTCATCCTCAGTACGTGGACGGTGTCACGGCTCTTTCTGCGTCTCGAATTAGGATCGTAATCCTCGACCTCATATGTGACGTCGGATAAACGTCGTAACACACGGTACGGGCCAAAGTACCGTTTGAGGAGCTTTTCCGAGAGGCCGATTTTGCGAATAGGAGTAAAGATCCAGACTAGATCCCCTGGCTGGTATTAATCTGGACGATGTCTTGCGTCGTATCGTTGTCCAGCGGTGGGTGCGTCGTGGAACTCCCGCAGAATTTCTAGACGCAGTTGCTTGGGGATGACTACCAACCACCTTCTCCCCAACGAGTCGTAATTCTTCTTGTGTAGTACGTCATTAATTATTTCGTAGTCCCCTTTCACACCTTGGGAAGAGTTCAAAGCTTGTATAATCTCATTCAGCTTCGGATCCTTTCTCTGTTCCACAGAAATATTTGTCAAAGAGTTAAGAGAATCCAGGATCTCAGTATTCGGTTCTTCGTCGTCGACAGGGTTTCGGGAGAGACAGTCTGCATCCTGATGCTTTTGTCCACTCTTGTACTTTATCGTGATGTCATATTCCTGAAGTCGTAGTCTTGAGTTGTGGCAATGTTAATGTTATATTCATGACTTGTGAAATATAGTGAAATTAAACTGTAGGAATATTTAAATTAAATCTCATTTTTTTATTCGATACAAACATACGGACAGACAGTCAGACTGATAGACAGACATTTCTATTTTATTTATTGGTATAGATTATTGATATATGTTAATTAAGGCTCGCTTCGACATGTTGCGTATCCTAAAGGGTTCCCAAAGTGAAACGAAATATATCTTTTTATATGATAAACTTCATTGGAGATCCAAATCTAGAATTTAGCAACACAATAAATTTTCCATTATTTTATGTTACAGGCTAATTTATTTGTTTATTCTACAATGAAAGCAACAAGAAACTACTATACGTTGCCCAAAATCTGGAACCGATAGATAATTGTGTTAATATTTGTATGAAATTAAAAATAAATTAATAATTGCGTGTATTATACTGTATCTGAAAAGTCAGTTCAGCTAATTTTTAGAAATTTTGATGCTAGTAGTTTGATATGAAGTAAATTTTTTCAAAGGACTTCATGGTTTCCTTAAAACTTAGGTTAATTAAGTGTGAGTGATAGTATCGTACCAGTGCTGAGAATTTAAACCAGTTGTAATTGTGATTGTATTTCTCGGTTGTGGTTGAATGCTCTGACGTAAGTAGAGCGCTCGTATCGCCTTTCGCGAAGTAAGGAAAATTGACGTAGTGTGGCTCATGTCTGCAGGCTGCCAGCTCCTGCTTCCTAACTAAGGAAAGGCAAACAATTTACGGGGCACAGTAAGGGATGTGCCGCGCCGGGATTGGCTCCAATAAATTCCAGCGTCACGCTGAAATGTACGCGATTTAATATATAACGGCGACGCAGCCACTCCGCCGGAAAATTGGCAAATAATTAGGCAGAGTGCTGATGTGGCGCTGGTATCGTAATTAAATAACGAATTTATAGGCCCGGGTTTTCAAATGATGAAAGAGCCTTCCTGGTTCCGCTGAAATCACTTGAATTCACGCTCAGGTTTCAGTGACGTGATGAAACTTGAAGATTTAGAATCGGTGAAGTATAAACTTCCTCCAGAAGAAAGGCGAAAATATTCTTGGTATTTTTGCAAGCTTCTAGGCTCCCAATTGATATACGATATTATCATCACACATGTTTCCTTCCCAAAACAACCTGTAAAACAGATAAGTAAACAACGACAATATATGTACGTATTTAATAATCTAATGCAAACATCGCGATTGCAGATGCAACATTATTAGACATATTCATTAACTATAACAAACTGTAAAAATAATAATAGACTCTCTGAAATTTGAAGGTGAACTGGGCTTAGGTTTACAAGAGTGGAGGAACTACCAGTCTACCTGGACTATCTCAGTTGGTTAGAGAGGGAGGTTCTGGGTTCAATTCCCGTGTTCGGTCAACATTTTTTTCCATTCTTATCTTATAAATATTAATTTGATTTGTTAAAGGAAAATCCTGCACTGTCGGTAATTTTTTAAGAGGACCAAAAATTATTTTCTTGAAGAAGCTTTACCTGAAATATTTCTGCAGGTAAATTATTCCAGCTGCTTATTTTACGTTTTAGGAATAAAATATTCCAGTGTCTGTCTTTAGTTTTTCCCATTTTAGATTAAACTGGTTACGTGTCTGTCGTTACACGAAAATTCATTTATATTTTTCCACTACAGTTTTAAATGGAACAATAATCTCTTAAATTTCATCATAACCGTCCTGATAGTCACAATTCAGTTTATTTATTTATTTATTTCGCCCGGTATTATGACAAATGGCAGCGTTGAACTCTTTCTTGAAAAGACTAAATTTTCCCCCGCAGTAATTGATGATAGACACTTATTTCTTGTCTTAGATCTGACCGTTATATTATATACACATTCGGATTTATTTACTTATAAATTCCCCATCTTCAAAATCGTCTCTATAATCAACCAAAAGTAAGTTATAACTCAACTGAAATAGAAAACAACCATTTATTGGTAAACTAGTCATGACTATGACTTCGTTCGCGCATAAATAGCTCTTTTAATTTGCTCTAAAATCGAAATTACGGTATCATTTATTTATGATCACTTCACGGAAAATTTTTTCCCTCATTTGCAACAGTAGATGGAGTGAGAATTCTCACCCCCCCTCTCTCTCACTCTCTCATGCTGCCAAAATTACTCTTATAATAGCACAGTTAGTGGGATGAATGTTATAGGCACGCCTCATAGGACTTGAAAATCGCAGTTGGTTTTCACGCCGGCTTGCGCGCGGCAATTCAATGAATTTATAAATATTTACAATAATATCTTATGAACTCTGAAAATACCTGTTTCAATCCCTGAAATTTTCATTTATCCGTTAACCTGTTTCGGAGCATAGATAAAGAGTATATGCAACTCGCATTAACGTTTCGGACACTTCAACGCGCGTAATCGAAGAAACCTTCCCATAGAATTAAAATTTCAATTATATTAATACAATTGTTGAAATGAAAAATGCACGAATATTAAATTTAAATTTCCGCTTTTAAACCCTCAAAAAATTTCATTGAAATCCGTTGAACCGACTATAAGCCTATTCGATCCAAACATACTGTGGTGACTCATGTCCCCTACATTGAATCCGTAAAGCAAAAATAATTTAGTTTAGTATTATACCGACTCGGGTTCAGCAGGACAAAAGCGAGAAGGGTCAAGGTCACGTCGGGGTGAAACCTCACCGATTACGACATTATTCATTGCCTCGAGTGTTTTGGTGAGCAGGTGGAGCAGAGTCTGCCGGGTATTATTGTTGAGCAGTTGTTGGAGGGAGCCTGTCTAAGAGAGACGCAGAGAGAGAAAGCAGTGGCAGAACAAACATGTATAAAATTTAGTTTTCTCCCCATATGGAGAAGAGAAATTCAAATGGTGGGAAAACAGAAAATAAAAAGATAACATTTGATGCGGATTTAATCTGAAGGAGAGGCGCTAGAGGATCTTAATCAAAAGAAGACGGCGTACGAACAGAAACGAAGAACGACGTCGCCAGGTGTTAACATCTGTTAATAGCATTTTTACCCGGTTTTCCTTGAAAACCACTCTCATTTGATTCCCGATTGTTTTTTATTTCATTAATATCGTTTTTCGTCGCGTTCCGGAGAGCAGCCGTTTAGGAGCTGCAAAGATTTTGTTTGCTTTACCAACTTAGAAAAATTGATAATACATTTTATTCGTAAATTTATTGTTACTGAAACTTTTATTTTGAGTTATATTGTTATTTTGTAAATAATTTTATATCGTATTACCACAGTTTCGATCTTATCAACATGATTAAATTGATTATATCAAAGTTAACTATTCTTTCTTTTATAAGTTCCTTATTATTGCAAATGTATTGTCGGTGTAAACAAGAGTAACACCACAACACTGGCAGACAGACTGAAAAATTCAATTTTAATTATTGATATAGGTTAAATCGGCAGTTTAGAACGACATAGGCAAGAA
Source organism: Eucriotettix oculatus (assembly GCA_034510155.1). Classification (NCBI taxonomy): domain Eukaryota; kingdom Metazoa; phylum Arthropoda; class Insecta; order Orthoptera; family Tetrigidae; genus Eucriotettix; species Eucriotettix oculatus. The sequence goes on along the minus strand of CM067378.1, from coordinate 13,699,940 downwards.
ATAGAACTTCAGATTTAAAAAACTTTCATACAGCAGCGCCCATACAGCTTTGTCACAGCACGTTGATTATGATGCCCGCTAGATGGCAGTAAGAGCCTTTTTAAATAAATATTTATATTCATATCCTCTGAACCAGGAAGGTCTCGAAATGGAAAAAAAACTTGAGTTAAAATTTCTTTTTTAATCCCTAACATTTTATTTTAAACCCGTTAAGCTGTTTCGTAGCCTGTTAGATACCAACACTGAGACATTAAAACAGCCATTTATGATTGGGCATAGTATAAAAGCAGGTTTCACTTCAATTTATGTATCTCTTTTGAAATACCGAAAAGGACACTTCTATTTCATTTTTTTAGATGATTGGGCAACGAACTTCTGAAGAATTACGAAAATTATTGACATCTGCAAAAGCGAAAAGCAGCTTGCACTCCTACAATGTTGGCTCCGTCGTAGTAGTAGAGATTCTCCCAAAGCTAACACGAAATGATGACTTCGTTTCCGTTGTCGAGATAGTCTTTGAGTAGTCACTCTGTAGAGATTTGGTAGCTTGTGAGGACGGCGCAAGAAAATGGAGAATGAATCAAGATTCACTTCCGGAAATAGGAGTTGTCTAGGATTGACGATAGAATAGAAGATAGGAGGGATTTCTTCGTGGATTGAGTTTAGATTGGAGCCAAGTCCAATCTTCAGAACAGCGAGGAGTGCAGGCTGCAGGGAGACAACTTGACTTCCAATGAGGTAGAAAAGAATGTTTAGTATTATTGTTCAGTCCTACAAGAACAATGATATAAGAAAAAAGATTGTGTAGATGAATTGATCAGCCCGTTGTCTTAAGACTGAGTACAATTCAAGAACTGCCCCTATGGTCTCATTAATGCCGTTAACCTAGTTACAACAAGGCCACGAAAAAGACTTACGCCGTATTTAATAACAATCCTGCGTCAGAGTCCTACCAGCTGCGAGCGTAATAGTCGCGTTTTAACCGAGGTAAGCGTGCTGTTTCATTGCTACATTTCACTCCGCTACAAATCTGGCCACAATTTTTAATCGGTCACAATGAAAATATAAGAAGTTTGGTTTAGAACTAAGAAAACTTAAGAGAATCCACATCTACAATATCATCAATTACGTTTTTTACTGTACCAGTTGACATTCATTCACACATTTGTGTACGCACTTGTGTAGTGATTATATCAGACTTGATTGCTGCATAGGATTATTCTCAGCATTATATTAAAAATTCTACGCATTTTTTAACTCTGCTAATAATTTTCTTCAACCGCAAATTGTTTTGTGGTATTTATTCATTACTAGCTGGGAAACGGGCATTGCCCGGGTATTTATATATATTATCCCGTTACAATATTAAATTCTGGGTTAACACATAACTAAGTCGACATCGAATACGTCAGAAAACATTAACCTCAAATATACTCCCAGTATCTCTAGAGAGTCCAAAATACGCTTCGTCAAAAGCATGAATAAATATATTTTCAGTATTTTAACAATAAAAAATTTCCCCCACTTAATTTTTACTTAAATACCATATTAAAGGTCATAATGTAACACTGCGACTCGTATTACACAGATTTCGACAAAAAACTCGATAGATTCCTTTTTTTCATATTAGCAAATATTAAATATTAATATTACCTGAAGTGAGAAATGAAGCTAATTTATGTGCGCATTGTATCGACGATCCGAAGAAGTTAATTTTTTTGCAGCCTGCAGGAACAATAGATAGTAAGTAGGATGATGTGGGAACATGTAATAGGACTCATAACTCGCAGTTGGTTTACACACCGGATTTCACGCGGCACTTTACATTTAAATTTATATTCATATTATATTAATATCTTCTGAAATATATCGAAATTAAATGTACACGAATATTTATATTAAATCTCACTTTTCTTAAAACCTTAAATTTCTTTGAAATCCGTTGAGTCCTAACGGAGCCTATTAGAGACAAACACACAGACAGACGCTTCAATGTTATTTATTGGTATAGATCTACAACGAAGAATAAATCATTTTTGTAAGAATAATAATATTTCTTACTGAAATTCATATGTGATACAAGACATTTCATGGAGAATATTTCTTTTGACTGGGTCCCACTTGAAATCAAAAGTATATGAATAAATGTAAATACAACAAATATTTACTTCGATCAACGTTTTAACAGATGATAATCAATACGATTCCTCGCTTTTACGAATGACATAAAAAATGTCTAAGTGCTTTGGCGCAGCGATTCTGAAAACAACAGATTTCAGCCATTAATGTGATTTAAATACCGAGTTAGAGTTGGAGAATAATTATCGTGTCTTTATTAACTTTTAGCCGGTGGAATAAAAACAGAGGGAATTGTAACGGGCTCAGGGGCGGAATGAATTTACATCTGCTAGAAGCGCCCTGTGAACAAAATGCAAATGCCGCTGAGAACCAAGACCTGTTCAGTGCACTCGCACAACGGGGCATTCGAATTGACCATTTCAAAGGCGGAACCGCAGAAGGTCCTCTTCAATTTGGAATATATTGTTTATTCTTATTCAGGTACACATTTTAGTCCGAGAAACGATTTTTAAAACTCGTTGTATTGAGAATCCGTCACACTCATTGGTTCCTCTGCTTTGCTTTTAAAACTGATCATTCCTACATAATTTCCCATATTTAATAAACCTTACTGTTACGTAATATTAAGAACTATTGATAACGTACGTTCCAACCGAGTTTCATGCAAAGGAAAGTTATTAATACTTTATTAAACCTCTGCGCCTCAAGGCCTAGACATCCCTTCAATTTAAAAGCTTATTATATACGCCTTTGATCTGAGACACAAAGAACATAAAAAATATTTGACGACAAAATACAGAATAAAAGTGAGCCGATAAAATCAAATGTATATACAAAAATTAAACAATAAAAATGTAACAATTTTAATTATACACAACTAATAGTGTGCCATGCAAGCATTAATGATTTCTACACAGATAATAATTAAATAATTTATTTTGAAAGTAAAACAACTCAAAATGAATATTTTCCTCTCATATTTAACGTAATTTTTGTTATTACCTTTTCTATAAAAAATATGTGAGTTTTTGTTATGTTGCATTCAACAAGTTGTGATTTAACATATTTCTTTTCTCGTAAAACATTAATTTATTACTATATACTAATTGTGCCCCACAGAAAATACTGAATTAAACCAAGAACGATAATGCAAGCTCTTTGTGGAAAGGGTCAACTACGAATTGAAAGATTTTACGCAGACCAAATACAAGAAGCGCCCTTCTAATAAGAACAGTAATGGACGAAACCCACAAAATTAACACTTCATGTACAACATGAATACATTATAATGAAATGAACATAAATATGGAACTATACAAAACAACAAACTGTAATTAGTATGGGAAAAAGGTGTAAAATATTAATGAGAAGTAAGCAATAAATTGGCGTGTATTTACAGATATATATAACACAGAAAATTACACGTCATTTAGCATCGATCGGGTGTCGCTTTTAATTATTTTCGTTGCAGAAAGCTTCACTCTCAAACACATAGGTTTGTAAAACCATCATTTCAATTTGCAACTCATCTGGAACTGTTTCCGCGCCTTTATTAAATGACAAGGAATAAAGAAAATAAGAATACTGTTTTCCGATCTAAATATTTTAAATTGCGATTGAAACTCGCTTCTTAATTTCTGGATTGCATAGCCAATATTTGTGTTCTTGAATGAAAGTTTTTGCAAAACGTTAAACCAAAGTTCTAGTTTTCTTACAATTGTAAATCTTGAAAAATACATTTTTTAAATTGCGTCTTTTAAATCAAGGCAAGTTATTCTGAAACAGCGGTTAAATATTCTTTAACCATCTCTCTATCATAAAATTGTTTAATTTTTTTTACTAAAATTTGGATAACCGTAAAACTAGCTTTCACTTTGAGATCAGAGAAAAATACGTAAAGTAGGGAAGTCTCTAACTATAATACACAAGCATGTAAATTATAATGATATTAACATATTTTATAAATCTCAAGCATCCATTTAACACTTAAAACTAAATACAAACGAGTTCAAACATGAAACAACTTTGAAATTGGATGAAAGCCTTTGAGTTTTAAATATATTTTGTTGTTTTGAGTGTGCCTTGATTTGCCTTTCCAGCGCAGTAGGACGCCTACCTAATTTTGTTAAAATTTTTAGGTTTTAAAGCATCTAAAAATGCAGCAAAAACATTCTAACTGGCGACAGGCAGGTAGAAGTGGAATTTCTGGGCGCCAGGCTGACAGTCGGGAGACATGCAGGCTGCGGATTTGTAGTGTTAAACTTATTTTGCTGAGGGAATATTCACCCTTCAAAATTTCCGAAGGACACAGTTCCCAGTATCATAGAAAAATTCCCGCGCAGGACGAAGGACTCATGAGCATCGGCGGAACAAACATCACGTGGAGAAGGGATGTATGAGTTTAGCTGGGAGACGAGAAGCCGAAAAGTTGGCAGAATGGTTCTAGACGGGCTAGAGATGGCGAGTTGTTCAAGACGTTGAGAAGGCGAAGTGGAAGGGAGGAGAGTTGATCAGGACGTTGAAGGTAGGAGACAGCTGTAGAGTGGAACGGATATTAAAACGGGGAAAGAAGCTAGAGTGTGCAACAAGAGGTGAAAGTGAGGTATGAATTGTTACTCTTTAGTGAGCAAGTATTCAGAATAAGGAAAGCCAGAGGGCAGAAGGAAGAAAAACTGGGTTTTCCACAATCACTGGCTGTACTAGGTTCATCCCACTTTCCGCCGGGTGATGTACAATTCAACCCGAAGGAAGAAAAAGTTACGGTCGCATAGTAACCTGCATCAAGACACGAATGCAGATAAAACAGGTTCGTCAAGTTAACGAAATCTCTTCTGCACGTGGTTACCCCATAAGTAATTAACCCTGTTTTTAAGAAATCGTCCCCTTGAATTAATTGATTTGTTTGTAATAGCGTAGGACCCCTTACAGTGTATTCTATCTTAATGTGCAAGTAATTTTATTAAATAACTTAAAATAAAACCCCTAAGATCACTTACACCCCAAAGTGACGTTTAATGTATTTTTTAACACGAATAACGAATAGGGACACGAAAATAGCTTAGCCTTCTACAAAAGCTAAAACAATTCAATTTCCAATTTACATTACAACTTGTTGTAAATTCATAAACAGTTGACCAACTGGAATCCGGCCGGATACCGTCAATATACTTAAATATCCGACTGATATAGAATTTTCAGTAAATTACAATAATTTCATAAAAATCACTGTGTTTAATTCACCTACAAATATATACAGAATTACATACATTACGTATTCAAGTAAGATATTCTTTAATTCCTCTTTCTTAAAAAGAAAAATCGTACTGAACTAGAGACAATTTATCGTTATTATGAGGTTTCGTTTATCTTCATAAACAAGGCCAGCTTCGGGAAAAAAATGTTCGCTACTACAAGTTCCTGGAAGTTTAGTTCTGGTAAACTTTGTCAAGTACTATGTAATATTACCTGACCATTAAATATGAAGGTACTGATTGCGATCAAATGAAACTGCATTAAAATAAAAGTCATGATTACTTCAAACCTTGTTTTTATTGATCGTTAGTCATTTTCATTAGCCATCTCGTTAATGCAATCTCAGAATATCTCCTGATCTACACAAGTTGATTCCTTCTCATCTCTTCTACTTCATTTAGCGGGCGTTGAAAATTAACTGCTACTGGTATAAGTTTATTCGAAAGTTATTTTTATAATTGCATTAGGATCTTCTCACGAGATCTTTAATCTTTAACAAACCCCAAATAGTTTATTTTGAATCTTCGATCTAAAAATGTGACAATCAAGTAGTTTGAATGTTAAACTAAGAAGCTAACATGACTTTCTAATTTAGTTTTTAATGAGACCCTCATAACTGATAAAGCCGCAGTTCTTTGCGCTACCTCATCATTATCTGTATATTTATTAGTGCAGTAGATTTTGGAATTGATTCAGAAATACAAACTAGCACAACTTGTTACATTTATTCTTCTTCAAACGTCTTAAAAAGCTTATCGCACCTGCTTTATTATTACACTGTTGAGGCGACATATTGGAGAGTGAATCGTGAGTTTTCTTCCAACAAGTGCTTTATTATGAGTAGCATGCTATAAAATGAATAACGTTTACCATGGTATGGCTTGTAACTTTTGGTGAACTTGTGGAACCGTGCTGGAGACGTCAGAAACACATGTGTTCTCCAGCAACAACGGGGAAGGCAGATATTCACCGCAAAATCGGTGATATGTTTGACAGCATGCAGAGGATCCCGAAAGCCAGTGGGAGTGCCTCTTAAAGAACGACGCCAGGACAGTTGAAGGGAAAGAGAGCTTAGTGCTACTCTTTGGACATGCGTTTAGGAGCGATTAAGACGAGATAGATATCTCGGTAACGATTTCTGGTTAAAAGAGCGATATCTTGTCGGTAATTGTGTGTCACCAATGTGTGCCCGTCTCTGACTTTCAGCATCTGGATCATAGCGTTCCTAGGGACAACTCGCTATCATCTTGAAAGTCGGACCCCGGAGAATTCGGCGCCTAGAATCAGCAAACCACGTCAGAGTAAGTATTGTTGTACACATGTCTTTGGTGATGAAATAACAAACTAGACCGTTAGCTGCTCAGATTATTTTTCCATGCTGCCTGTAATCCCTAAAAAAAGAGTGGCGAAATATTTGTAATAGCATGTTATGAGAAAATTACTTCCCAAAATCTTGGAAATTCGTACAAATAATACTGATACCTAAACCCGGCAAACCAAGAAAATTTCCTTCGTCATATCGGTCCATAAGCCTACCGCCGCAGCTATCGAAGATATTTGAAAGATTACTGCTTAAAAGACTAGAGACTGATTCTAGACTGAGATACTACCGACACATCAATTTGCATTCCGCTCACGCCACTCTACAATAAATCAGTGCCACTGAATTCTGAATGAAATAATAAAGGGCTTAGAAGAGAACAAAGTTTGTGTGGCAGCTTTCTTAGATATTGCACAAGCATATGACTGAATTTGTCACGTCGGTTTACTATTCAAACGTAAACTTACCATTCCCACTGATTATTACCACATATTAAAAACCTTTCTAAGTGATCGCTTTTTTCAAACTAAGTGTAACAATATTTCCACAATTCATCCAATTGCCTCAGAAGTACCACAGGGTAGTGTCCTGGGACCGCTTTTATACCTTATATTTACAGCGGACATACCTGAAGAAGATAACACAATTCTTGCAACCTACGCTGATGACACCGCAATTTTATCTTCAGATAATTGACCCTCTTGTAGCTGCTGGTATCCTACAAAATCATTTAAACAGCCTTGATGATAAACTTTTGGCGTATAACTGTAAATCCTAATAAATAAGTGCAAGTATATTTTACCATCAGGAAAACAAACTGTCCTAATGTCTCAATAAGTAATACACCATTACCTATAACCAAAGAAGTCAAATACCTTGGTCTACTCTAAACGTAGATGGAAATCGCATTTAATATGCAAAAGGGATCATATCAGTAATAAGGAAGAATTGCCTACTTTGCAGAAGCTACAAATTGAAAACAGAAAATAAAATAATTATATATAAATGCATTATTAAACCCATATGGACACATGGGATCCAACTATGGGGGTGCACCAAGCCTTCGAATTAAAAAATTATTCAAGGTATTCAGTCAACAATCCTTCGTACCATCTTAAACGCACCCTGGTTTGTGAGCAACAAAACAATACATGAAGATCTAGCCATACCTACTATAGAAGATGAAATACGCAGACTCCGAACTAATTAGCGTAAAAATCTCTTAGGACACCATAAGGAAAAGGTCAGCCGTTTAGCAAATTAACTAACAACACGTCGCAGATTGAAGGGGAAGCGGCCAACAGATCTGTGAAGTTTAATTTTATTGCATTCACATATCTTTTTACAATAAATAAAACGACGTCCAAAAAGTCAGCACTAAATATGTAACCATTTATTAACAAAAGCGACGTTTCATCTCCATTTTGAGACTTCATCAGGCTTACGACAAACATAATATTACAATAAATTAATTCTGAGTTCTATCTTACAATTTTGAATATATATATATATATATATACGTCGCTTTTGTTAATAAATAGTTATATATTTAACGTTGACTTTTTGACCGTCGCTTTAATTATGGTAAATATTTAAGTCAGAGAAGCACATATCTTTTTGTTTCATTCGGAGCGTGTGGTTACTGGACAACTTCTCCCCTCATTGTATTTCCTTCATCCGATTTGCTTAGAGTTCAAAATGAACAGCTTATAAATTTATTAATAAACAAAAATAAATATATAAATATTGAGTGCAATCAAAATTGTAGGCCAGAATCATAATTTTGTGTACAGTTCTTTTTCACCGAGGATTTATGTTTATTTTTATTATATAGAATGATCTAAATTATTCATGACCATTCTATTTAATATAGTTCCTTCATATTTATGTTGTAAGGGAAGGGTGTTGCACACATAAAAGGTTGGAATTCTACGTCATGCTGATGTCGCACATCAACTGATGCGCAGGTAAATTTAGTTTAGTTTGAATCGGCAGCAGTTGTTTTTAAAAATTTATTGTTTGCAGTTCTGAGAATGGTCCTTGAAGAAGTCTGCTGCAGATCCACTGTTCCCATTGAATATTTTATTTACCAACGAGGCTGGATGACAAGAGATGGCGTTGTGAACTTTCATAACCAGTGTGTGGGCGGATGATATTACCTATGCATTTGCAGAAAGAACGCTTCAAGATCGTTTCTCCATCAAAGCATTGACAGGTGTTATTGGTAATAAATTACTAGAAGAACGTGTCTATTAAACTCTGGAGGCCAGTTTTCGTTAGATCAATACTGGATAGAAAGGGATGAACAACACCTTCAAGTTTTTTTTCTTCTCATACTAGTAATCTTGCTGGCGTCATAGAGGCAATCACAGAGGAACGAAAAGACACCCAGATGCTTTAATGTTCCACGTAATGGTCCTTAGAAGCAAGTAAAAAGACATTCGGAAACCAAGACTGACTGCAGGAATCAGCAGGTGGCATCGTCCGTCCACATAGTCATAACCAGAGACAAAGAAGGAAAACTAGAATTATACAAAAGAACCTGTGCTGACAAAGGATGCAGCTGCCTACAAAAACAATAATCAGATGTATCAGTGCAATTGCATCAAAATGCGTATATCAAATTGCTTCTGCACAGCTAGCCTCACATATTCATAATCCTGTAATAGATTGAGTCCCTTACTAAATTTAAAATCTGAGCTAGCCGTCCGTTTTAATGAACCCTAAATTTGTATTAGTCATAATTGTTTCAACAAATTAATTTGTTAAATGATGACAATAAATTGGCCGTAATTTATATTAAAGAAATCATTTCCCGCTGTGCTCCATTACAGCATATGTGAATGAAATTTCAGTTCTATAATTAAATTGGCTGCAGTTTTACATAAGTTTCTAAATATTCAAAAACTGGTCAATAAACTAACAATAAAAATGTAATTGATTGCATATGTTTATAAATTATCTTCAAGTACGAGAGTAATTTGTGGTCTAAAAATCCCTTGTAAAGGAAGCGTATAGTTTGAAATGTCACTTGTTTATACAGATAAATAACATTATGCCAGAAAGCAGACTACTGAAACAAATTATGCAATGAAAGCCGGAAGGAAGAAGGGAACAAGGCAGACCCAGTAAGAGCTAGATTAGTAACATCAATGAAGAAATCCAAAAAAGAGGAAAAAGAGAAAATTTATGGAAAGACAGAGAGGAGTGTAGTTTGGGAATCGGAAGACGCAAGACGTTATAACATTATTAAAACTATATTATTTAAATAAATGTTGCCAGCGTTACATTTAAAGTTATGATATTTATAGGTATAATACTTAAGTGAAAATATATTGTATGCTGTGACAAACCCTTTCATTTTAACATATTACTTCATATAGTCTTCTTCTTCCTTGACTCTGCATCCTATTCAGGGTCTGTCCTACAGGGTAAACTGCGGACTGTCATCTTATATGACACATTGGAATGATACGTGGTCATTGTATCGAGTGTCCAGCAGTGTTGATTCCACTCTTAGTAACCATGACGTCACAAATATCCAGCCCATGCCAGGACCTCTGCGGTATTATGCAGCGACGCTAGCCACTACACCACACGATTATTAATTATCAACTTATTCTATGAACATGTGTACAGGTCGCAGAATGAATGCGTTTCCCTTCTTGTATGAATACTTCCACTCCTCAAAATATTCGTCGTTTTTATAACACCATATATAGTCATAATTTCATAATGGTAACTTCACGTGGTCTTAATGGCTATTCATATGAATCAAAGTATCACGGTATTACTTTATACATGTAAGAACAAAATGGAATTAAAGCCACATTCTCAGCAAATGTGTGATGGACTACCATCTGAATTTGCGAGAAATATCGTTTTTATCCTAAGGAAGTATAAGGAAAATATTGTTTGTATCATTTGTCGATTGTGAGTTGTTTTCATTGGGCTGTGGTTCTGTAAAATTAAGTAATGTATTCGATACGTTCTTTCCTTCGAATGATTTGGACTCTGGTCTTTGATTCATAATATTTTACTTGTACGTAAAGTATTATGCACAAATTTAATTTTTATTCGAGTTTTTGTATTCGAAATCTTATTATTTCATTTATACGACTGTTTCTGCTGTAAATCAGAAATTGATCATTTTCTTCAAAATTAATTTCCTCTAAAATAGTTTACACTTTGACAAGATGCCCCCTAGTAGTATTATCAAACATCTCATAACCATGACTGACTTTATTCCTATCATCTTTTCCAAGTCCTTACTTCTTACACTATGTTGATTGACAAATATGTAGCAGATATATCAATTATGAGTATCCTATTACTTGTGCTTTAAAATGTAAGTTATAAATATTACGTTGAGTATAACATACAAAAGTCATTCTATGCATTTGTAATCGGGAATTTATTTTATTTGATCTATGAAAATGTATTAAAATCAGAAGCTACGCGGTGTAGCCTCCTGTGCGGCAGCTACATTCAACACTTACACAAATCCTATTGTGTTGGTCTCCACATTACACTAACAGTCTTTTACACAAAGCAGAACACAGCTGAACAATAAAAAGTGTTATTAATAATCCCATAAAAAACCTGACAAAAGCAAACTTCATTAAAATTGCCGGTGCTCCCGCTTGGACTGAGCTCACTCTCCGCAACTTGGTTGATCCGATGCTGCAAAACAATATTATAGAGCAAATATTGAGACGAAATCCGAAAGCGAGATACTTCCCGCATATCCGTGTTTGCCAATTTCTCATGAAATTATTAATGAGCAAACAAGAATGTTTGCTTAGCAGCGAAGCATACTGTATTGTATTCGTTCTATTATTCAGCACACATTCATTGAACTTGTTAGGTCTTAATATGAATATTACGAAACGCAAATATACGTAAAACTGTCGAATGTAAAGAGTAATATGCGTTGGAACGCTAATGGAATTTAACATTTTCAATTATATAAAAACCAGAGGTCGTAAATTTCTGCACACAATGTAAAAGTTGGTTAACATTTTAGCAAACAAAATAGTATGAATATTATTATATATTCCGTCAAATGTAAATGATAGAGTACGTTGCAGTTTAATAAAAAAATTTAAGTAAAAATATATATTTGGGCCAGTAAATTCTGTAAACATTATTAAAAATTGTTAAAAATTTGGCAAAGTAAATTAATAAATTGCGGCAATCTGTGTCCTAAATATAGAATCTAGAACTTGTTTTAATTAACATTCATATTTATCAAACAATTTTCTAACCATTACTCACAACTTTACCACATTTTTTATAAAGGGAACCTATGTTTCTCCAGCCGACTATAAATTAATATATGACCCAAAGGTATAGCAAGTGAGAAGGAAAGCACTGCAATGACCAAATGACCAATTGAAGATTGGAAATGAAAAACGCTGAAAGTGCCAAAATTGGATATTTTCGGATTTTTCCTCAAAACCGCTCAATGTGCCATGACCAATAATTTGGGAAACGTTGAAAGTTCCAAATTCCAGAAAAGCCTCCTTGTAATTAAAAATACCTCCACTAGATGTAACAGCGTGTAAGTTCCTTTGGTCATAACATGAGAAACGCTGAATATGCCGAGCGTGTTTAGCGTCTTTATGATGGAATGTAAAGGTAAGATTAAAAACATAAAGAAGAATAGTGAGCTAAGAATTCAAGAAAAGCCGTATTTAACAACCAAAGGGACATGTGTTGCTCAGAAAGGAAAATAATGTTAACTACTTGATACCAGAAGAACTAAAAGCTATGGTTGCCACTGGTAGGATTAAAAACCCTTTCAAAGTAGTGAAAATGGATTAAGGTAATTTCTTATATTTACCTTCCTTGGCTAACAGATTTTTAGATACCAGAAAACTACGAGTAACAAAAGTTTCAGGCAATACGTTTCAGCTCAGACAAGAAAGGCAAACTTATGAAAAAAATTTCCTTTTATGATGGAGTTAGACTGAGTTTGTTGTGTTGAAGAAGGGGTTCAAAGTTCATGATCTTCCCAACCTATGAAATATTCTTCGCCTTTCATTGAGCAATAAATTAAGTGCTGAGAAAAAGAATAACCAAATAGTCATGGTTGATTTTCTTGAAGAGATGTACAGGTAATTTTATATCTTGTTGTGTCAGTGATGCCTATATTGTATTCTTTGTTACTATTGATGTGTGGACATGCTGCGATTACTTCGAAGTGAAGCATGACACATCTTTACCCAAATTGCTATTTTTTATTTCTTTATATTCTAAAAATACTACTTCTTTGCAACACTTTTTATGTCAGAAATAAGAAACTATGTGAACCTCTCATAATTTTCATTCCATCCATAAAATAATTTGTAATGTGAATTTGACATGGTTGTTTCCCGTTTCCTTACTTTTGACATTTTGGCACTTTCAGCGTTTCCCATTTCCAGTTTTCAATTGTGATGCGAAAAATGCGAGCAACCTATAACTGTTATGGAGTGTCGGTACAATTGACAGGGAATACTAAAAATTCAGCAAATTTCTGTGAATTGACGTTCTCTGGTTATTAAAGAGGAAGATGTTCCGAAACCTTTCAACTGCACTCATACTAACTAATTGTTGCATCGGTTTGAGGATTTAGATACCTTACGGATAGAGAAGCTGCTTCCTAATTGAACTCACGTTTTGTAATCGCACAAAAACATTTCAATAACAGTAATTGATCGCGTAGCGATCCATAATTTTTGAATGATATAAAAATTCAGCAAGAGCATTCTAACTGGGGGCAGACTGGCGGTCGGGAGGTATGCCTGTCTTCATATTTATAATGTTAGTCTTGTTTTTGCTAAGGGAAGATTCTTCTTCCAAAATTTCCAAAGGTCAGTGTTCTCTGTGTGCGCTGGACGAAGGACTCACGAGGATTGGCGGACAAACATCACGTGTGATTGTATTTTGCCTTGGAGAAGGGATATACGAACTGAGCTGGGAGGTGAGGGGCCAAAAAATGTTCAGTTTTGTGCAAGACGTTGAGAAGGCGAGCAGTCAGAGTAGGAGAACGGTTTTAAAGGTTGAGGAGGTACAGATGAAGAGTTAATCAGGACGCGGTAGGGACAAGAGAGATAGAGAGTCAAACGGATTTTGAATCGGAGGAGTAAGCTGGAGTGTGCAACAAGAGTTGAAAGTTAGTTGTGAATTGTTACTCTTTAGTGGGAATGTATTGAGAACAAGGAGAAGGAAAAACTGAGTAATCGTCAATCACCAGCAGTATGAGTTTCATCCCATTTTCCGCCGGAAGAGGGAAGATTAAAGTTCCGGTTGCCTAGTAACTGCGACGAGAGACGAATGAAGATAAAACTGGTTCATCAAGTACCCCAATGAGTAATTAAGCCTGATATTTGAAAAGAGTTCCCTTTATTTAGTTCATTTATTTGTAATAGTGCGCATGGCCCCTTTTAAAGTGACTGTTTTTTATATATAAGTAGAATATTATTATATCATACCCTTAAATAATTTAAGTAAAAACCGCTAAATCGGGATGTGATTACTACGCCATCTTACGTAACGTAGCTATTAAACCTAACAATCCATTTTTTAGAATCAGTCACCTTAAAGTAATTATAAAAAATTAATGACATATAACCGTCTGTCATAGTTGGCATGCGGCATCAGCAGTAAATTTATAAATTAATGCTTTGTGGCAAATGCCTTTTCAGTGAATAACAAAATTAATATGTGTTTTTCTTAAACTAGGTAAATTATATCTGCTCTTTAAGAAATAATACCAGGAAAATATATCTCACTAAAGACCTATTTCGCTATTCTCGATCTTTTTTAAAATAATAGAGAAAGCTATAGAATAAGGATTTCAAAATTTTTATAGAAAAACACTCATTTAGAGACACGGCTTAGCATGACTACCGGTACCGCCATGTACGAATTTGTCCAAGACATTCAGAACTCCCTTGATTAAAACTTAAAAGTGACGCGTATATTCAAAGATCAATAAAAATCGTTTGACTTAGTCGAACAAAATATATTACTGAATAAACTAAAATGCTACGGTATCAGGTGAAACGCTTTTTCACTCATCAACTCATACATAAGTAATAAAAGGCAAGTGGTGGCCATTGGGAATTAAAACGGTGAAAATTCCCTTTCAGAATGGCACGTAGGAGGAATACAATTGTCAATTCTACGACCTTTTTTCATTTATATTGTACAATTATTTTCTTCCTGTAAAATTTCATCACGTGAAACCAGTGTCACATGCGATTGACACCAACTCAGTAGTTTCTGATACTCTGCCGTCAAAAGGACAAAGGGAGTAAGTCTAAAAAAATGTTTTTCAGAAACCAAGGGGTAAAGTTTTTTGAGCTTCGACATTACATAAACCTCTTATATATAGATTTATCTGTGCTTAGAAATATGAATTTTTCTTTATAAATTAATTATAACACATTTATCCTTGAAATATTTTCAAAAGTCAAAAATTTTTGCTTACTGCCTTTCTAGTTCTGACGCAGTCCTGCTCTAAACGTTCTCAGGGTGAAAGTTACAAACACATTACGAAAGTTGGAGCCATGATTCGGTGCAAATAAGTTAATACTTATTATCGTAAATAATTAACTAATCTTTATTTCGGCAGCTAATAATCTTTTTGTTGAAGACGACTGTAAGTGAGGAGTGTGGGTTATTTATTTAAAATTATATAACAAAGTTATTTGTGCTTTCAATATTATAATAATTTAATTTTTAAAAAGTCAATTTCTTTACTCGGCCGTACAGACTTTTACAAATATACATATTAATTAGAGGGGACTTTTTTTCAATTTCAATGGGTCTCTCGGGGTTAATTATCGGGGTAACAACGTGCAGCAAAGATTTCACGCTCGTGACGAACCTGTTTCATCTACTCAGTAATTCCCAAGTTCTGCGTAGTAGTTTTACTTCTTCCACTTTCACACTTGCAGTTAGGATTGTTTATTTGCCCTCTGTTGACGGAAAAGGCTCTGAAACGGTCACTGCCGGTTGTTGAGGAAACCCAGTCTTCCTCCTTCTTCACTCCAACATACAGTTAAAGCAAGTCCAAAGTTCTGGCCTTTCTTGTTAGTTCTTCCTTCTCACTTAAGATTAACAATACTCACCTCCCTTTCAACTCTCCGTCAACACTGACTTATTAATTACTTTTTCGGCTTCCTGTTCCCTTTCACTTCCGAGACACTCCTGAATCTCTCCTTAAACTCCCTTTCAACGTCTTGATACATTCTCCAGCTTTCTCCTCCCTTTCAACAATTTGTACCACTCTACTAGCTTTCTCCTACCTTTCAACGCTTGTTCCACTCTGCTAATTTTTCGTGGTCTCGCTTCCCCTCCTCCATGGGAAACCAATCTTTATGCTGCCATTGTCCAGCGCGGGAATTTTCGCTGATAAAGAGAATACTGTCCTTGGAAAATTTTGAAGGGTGAACGTACCTTCAGTAAAAAGTATTATCTTTTGTAGCTACGAACGGACCACTTTTTACCCCGGCACCCTTAAGCCGGGAAAATTCCACCTCTTGCCTGCCTGTCTCCAAGTTGGAATATTCTTCCTGGGTTTCGATCATTTAAAATAAAAAACACTTTTATTCTCAATACATTAGCGAAATTCTTCATATCAGGTCATTTCTAAATTCTATAAATTTGCAAAATGTAATGTCAATATATGTTTTAGGATTATTATTAATTAAAATTGCATTCTTGATGTGTAATTGCTTTAGTTTTAAAATATCGGTCACAACAACAAAAGTTTTATGATCTATTTATTGGCATTTTTTCCCTGGATGGTGCAGTATTAACACAATTTTGTCTTTTAGATTTTTAATTCTGAGTTACCAGGTGAGCCTGAACTTCAGGTATTGGCCTACAAAGTTGGAAAGAACTCGCATCAGGACTGACTCGGCGGACTCAGCGGTGGGAGGTCTGAGGTTCGATTCCCGGTTTGGTCTAGATTTTTCCATTATGATCTCCAAAATCTAGTTTGATAACTTTTCCGTAAGCTTTAATTGAAGTAACTATTTTCTATTTAAAAATTTGTATTTTGTTCAAGAAATATGCTATTATAAATTACCTTGGAATAAACTAAATCTAGCAATAACAATGATAGTGATAAAATTCTTTCACTAATAAGAACTCTTGAAGCCTTTACTATAAAGTATGCTGATTTGGCAAAGCACTTTATCACCAGTGTCTATAATCAACAACCACTAACCAGAGAGAGGGCACGACGACTCCAGAGAATAAATTAGCTTCACAGGGGCTACAATCGACGTAAACACGAAAAAAATGTACATCTCGTAGTTACCCATCACTCCGAAAGTAAAACTTCGCACATACGCACAGTGTGCGTCCTCTTTTACCGACTCCATTACGTACGTACTCCTTGAAACCTTTTACCCGCCACACACTCACTACTCCAACAATTTATCGAGAAAAATTTTCGGTCTATTTATATGTTCCTTGCAAAGTGATTATTGGTCCTTGAACATTCTGGTTTCTCTAATTTGAGAAAGAAACTGCAAGCTTTTCCGTTAGCGTTTTTGTGATTAAGTCGCCAATAACTTAGGTTCACTTGAAGTTACCTAAATCATCGTTCAATATAGTTAAAAAAATATAGTTCAATTTCTATAACTTTCTGTGTGAATATTTTAGAAGGAAAATTGTCTCGCACGTTCTGGAAGGTGTCGAAGTCAGCTCGAAACAAAATTTTATGTTGTGTATGCTTATAATAAATCACAGTAAAATGTATTGCACTTCGAAATGAACGGTAATCCTGTCTCTGAAGGCGTTAAGACAATCCGGAGAATTAGTTGTACATTACCTATCGCAGGTCCATTAAGTGGTTGAGCTTCCACCACGTGCTGTAACTATTAATCTTGTCCCACGCACACCGCCTGTAGTAGCCACAGCTTACCCGAATACACTCCAATGCAACTAATACACAAATTCACAGGAAACGCGTATTTTGATAATCTCATGAAAATCAAATAATAATGATAATAAAGTTATTTTGATCTAGACCTAATAAGTACACAACCATTCCCCTAGACGGAAAGAAAATTACGCAATACATATGTTGTAATATTTATTCCATATTATACAATTATTTATTATGACTTCACGGTTAAACGTTATTATTTCCTTAACTAATTGACGTTGTAATGATAATATAATGGTGGGGTGGGGAATTGAATTTATTTTCTTAATTATAAAATAATGCATTAATGGGGATTTATTATTGAAAAGAAAAGACTGATTTAACTTTAAAGTTCTCAATTTAATATAAATAAAATATTTCAGCGAGAGCATAAATGGTATTTACAATTTATCAGCGAAAACATTATTAAAACAATTAATTTGCGTGAAACTTTAAAATCATGGTACTCAGTGGGGTGAATTGGGGAGCAATTTAGATTTATAATGGCAATAGGCCTGGCAAGAGTGAACTCTATTCTAATTCAATGCTACGATACCCGCGATTGTTCTGGGTCTTCAACCCGGTCTGCGTCGATGATGATGGCTGCATCGGCGGATGACCTCTGTTCATCACCGTCCGGGCTGAATCTCGTGGGCAAATATGGCGGAGACGCCCTTATCTCCTTCCGGTGGCTACCAGTTTAGTTTTAGGTCAGAAATAGCCGGCCCCTCTCCTTCTCTCAGCGGCTAACAATTTAAATTTTGCATCAACTCTCTTCCGTCTCTCAACAAATTCTGTCTTCCGTCTCCCAAAAGCTTCTGCTCTTCTTCACCAAAATCTATACCCACGAAAGCACGGTGGGAAGTTACATGATTCCAAACCACCAATAAGCTGTTATCCTCAAAAGACTTCTATTGACTTGCTCGTTAACAATAGCAGCCAATAGGAAAAACTTCAACTGCATGTGTTTTGCGTTTCTCCGTGAGATTCCAAATTTTCCACGGAACTTTCGTTTTTGCCAGAAGCAGCCTCCTAATTATTCACGGCAATCCGTTTTTGTGAATGGACCATCTTCCACATTCAATCGGAAGTGTTATCTTTTTCTCCTAAGAAATGCGAGTGCCACCCACACAGTCAGAAAAAAACAGATGTACAAACTTTAAGATTAACTTTGCGTATTTAATACATTACAAGTTTCACCATGTTTTATTCTTAAATTCCCTCGGGTATCTTATAGTAAATATTGGGTTAGTATTTAATAAAAAATAAGGTTAATAGTCATTTAACATTCCTCTATATTTATTTTAAATTAACTAGGGTACTTATTTATATTAACCCGGTACATTATTTAATTATTGGTCTGCACATGATTAAACCAGTATCGGGAGCGAATAAAAGTTATTTCTCACAGCATTTTTTCACGTTTCGAAGATCACGGTTAGAAAGTTTGATCAAAATTGCTCGTCACTTTTAAGATTGTATACAACAGTTTGTGTACACCTCCTTCTTATATACTTCTTAGTGGTTGAAGTTCGAATTTGATTGAAAAACAAATTCAGTGAAAACGCTTTCAATTAATTGACCCAGAAAAATATTTTTTTGGAGGAAATAATGCATGATTAAGAATATTAAAAAATTCCTGTCCTATCTACCCCTGCCACAGTAGTCTTACCAGAACAGTGTTGATATCCGAGTGGCCAAGATCACGTATTCAAGTATGTTTTACTCCCTTCGAACCCTTCCTAGAAGGTGAGCTAAAACTAAAATTGCATTTTTGATTACAGAATTAAAGTCAGCGACTCACATTGCACCGGTTTAGTGCCCAATGAAGACAGTTTTTTGGTTACTTTTGTGATGTCCTTCCACTACAACCCCTAGGAGTACTCCCCTTCAATCATGAATGGGGTTGAAATTATACGCCAACAGTACGGAGGTCACAATTGCAAATTAACTTACCGAGAAATGTATTTATAAGATGGATGTTTTCCAATTTTTTATTATTTTAAAATTTCCATCCCCGCTAGTGAGACAGGTAGCCGAGTCTCACCCAAATAGTGTTGATTTCCGAGTCGCAAAGAACAAGCATATTTCGTCGAAATGGATGCACTCGTTTAGATTTGTATGTGGAGCATACATACAAACACAAAAATACAATCAATTAAATTCATTTTTTGGCGCAAAATAACAAATTTAATGAACGTTTTATTTGAATAACAATATATTTTAAGTACTTAGAAAATATACTCTCTCGATTGCGGCGCTCACTCTGTTCTATATAAAAGCGACGCGTCCGGCCGCCAATTTTATTTTGTTGAAAATGAAATAAAGCATTCAAAATTTCAAAAACAAAGATTTATACACAAATGTCTAATTTAATTTCGTTTGCCGGTTATAATACAAACTCTTTTACAGGGGCTCTTCGTAAGACCTCAAAATAGTTATGGATTTTAGATTAACACTATAAATAACACATAAAAATGAAAACAGAAATCATCAAACCGTGATGGAGGAATATTGCTAGGTTTACTAAAGTTGTTTTAAACATACCTTAGCGCACACGTGTAAATAGATTTCATTTATATCCGAACTTTCACTTTCTATTTACAATCATCAACTTATACCTGAAATAAAAGCACTACACTTTCATTTAAATAAAAGTACTTCACATTTTTCTAGCACAGACATTCTCTACAAATTCGTGCGAGATCCAACTTTCTTACATGCCTCGACAACATCAAATCCACGCCGATTCGCCCATGTGCATGAAACAGTGTCACCAGATAACAATTTTGGAGAATTGTAGTGGTCAGGCAACATACTGTCCCTTTTCAAAGCTAACAAAAAACTCTAGGTATTCTAAGCTACCTTTGCCTAGGTGAATAAGAGTTCTAAATACAAGCTTTTCTGTGCAGACCAGAATTTGATTTGCAGTCTGTCTCAAGTGATATCTCGCTGTCAACTGATCCGCGAAACGCTCTCTGAGGCCTGTCACTGACAAATCCTTCACTGTCTATCTGTCAAACCCTTTTCTACTGTTCATCACAATTATTAATTACCACTCTTTTCTTTCCTTTAGTGCAAAATCATGATATCTGCAAAGCGCCTGTGATTAAACTTGTGTTACTGCGTTTAGCTATGTTCACTTCTGAGAGATTCAAGCCTCCCTTATTCCCAGGGATGGCCGCATATAATGATTGTTTAACCATTACTTAGTATTTGCTGCTGGCGCAATTATATAATTCTTCAATTATTCCACTGCATAAGCACGTGCTTCTGCACACTCCGTAGTATTTCCTGCAGGTAAAATTACTTTAATGTTAAATTATTCCAATATAATTAATTACGCGTGTCCTAGTAAATTTTTCTGAATCTGGAAAATTATACCTCCATTATTTAATGTGCCAACTGGGCATTATTATTATTATTATTATTATAATGGCAAAGGTTCTATCACTTGAAAACTTCAAACTCTCAAATATTGAGACTACTATTCTCTTGGTCGTTGGTTAGAACCCTACTTTGGGTGCTTAATTTATAAGTAATCACTTTTGGTGTTTTATCTTATATTTTCCTCTGCCTTATAATAAAAATACTGATCAATTGGGTGGGTTTTGAGATAATAATAAAGAAAACAGGATTATATTGGAAACTATTTAAACTTTATTTTTCGTAACTTTGTAAATATGATATATATTTGTTCGCAGGCATTTATAATGAGCGCTATTCTCTAAAGGGGAATTCGTGGCTTGGAAGAATAATTGATTAGCATATTGGCAAAATGGCAAATAAACCGGCTCATCCCAGGAGTTTCAATACCTCGGATTAACCTTGGTGGAATTGTGGTGGTACTCTCCCTCTCTGTTGGTTGAAGGAGGCATCCAGTCCGCTCTTTGTTGTGGTTGAGTCACATCCAAGCCTGATGATTTCTGGGTTCTAGCCGGCCCAGCATAAGTCTCAAACCATTGACCCAAAGAAATACGTGTTGGCTGCTAAGGCCGAAAACTCTCTTTTCACTGTTGAGACCAGAATACAAAATTCTGCTTCCGTCCTTCATTTCATCACCCGGATTCCCCCTTCCATAACTGTAATCTACCAATCACATTGCATTTCTCGCCGGAAAATATTCCCTTGACTCAGTTTTTGTCGGGTGCGAAAAATATATTTTTTTGCCAGCGTCGCTTCCTCTAACTGTTGTAATCAGATTATCCTTGTCTGTTCAGCAATGCGTATCGGTAGCTGGAATTTCCTTCGGCGGTGTACGCAATCACCACCAAGGTTAGTCCTCGGGAAAGCCCACTTTTTAGACATAGCCCCCATTAAATATCGTTAGAATTTTTTTCTAAATACAACAACACATTTTGTCACAATTATTCCCAGCAATAAGCTGCTTCCGCAACACAGGAAAAGATTAGTCTCGCCTCCGAAAAAGTTTCCAGCCGATGGCATCCCTGGTGCACTGCTCTAGGTATCCAAGACGCTGCTGTTCAAATCACTAATGCCATCATTCCTTACCGAGTTTCGGTTGTATTCCTTTCGACGAATTATCTATTATTGGCATTTAATGACATTGAAATTACTTCCGCATCACTATAACGTCTGTTCTCAACAATTTCCATCATCTTATCTCTCTGAATTTGCTTCAAAGATGTATCATTTGAGCCAACGAAATGTTCATGTCCGAATTAATTTATTTATTTAAATTAATTAATTCCTAATTAATACGGTCATTTATATAAACTTATGTGTGTGGGAGATTTAATAATCGTAGCCATCAAATGTTACATATTAAATCGATAAAACAGAACAGACCAATATAGTTCATTAGTCTTGTTTTAAAAATCTTCTTGGCGAATCGGATGCAACTTTATTGGGCGCTGTGACGCATTAGGGGAAACAAATGAGCTTACGTTTATAGGTGTGCCTTTGACAAGGTAATCGCCTTTGAATGCGCAAGTGCGATTGTTTTCTCTCTTGTAACTGCGTTAAGGTTTCCCATTTAGAGGAGACCCACCAAGCCGAGCATCCCCCTTAATGGAGCACACTCGTTGCTAACAGCGAGCAATTCAATTCGGTTCCTCTTTTCCGCTGGCTTTAAAACTGCATCAGTAATAGTAGCAGGCACCTGACAGTTAGCGGCATTAGCTGTGATCCTGACCAAATGGGACGAACGAGAAGGAGAACACGCCCGAGGTCGCATTCTCGGTAACTCGATAGGAAACTCAATCAGAGGCTGAAACTTTGCAGCTACCTTTGTGATACGCGGTTCTCTTTCTCCGGAATTCCGTTACCACAGTACAAGCTCGTAAGAAGCACGAGCTTCTTTCAGGTCCTCAACATGCCATACAATCGCATTAAACTTTATCCTAAGGGCAGGCAAACGTACACACACATTTTAGCCAGAGATAAACTTTAATTCTCTTCACCTAAACATTATTAAAATTAGTAGTTTCATCATAATTGTTCATTAATGGTAGTTATTGTTCACTTCTAGTCTAATGAATTGGAAATGCTTTAAATGAAGCTCAGTAAAGTATATGGCTAAATTTAGAAGAAAGAGAAGAATGGAAAAACGTCACCCGGACAAGGGACTCGAAACCAGGACCTTTCGATATCCAGTCAGGTGCTCTACAAACTGAGTCGACAAGCAAGGCCCGATTCAACACCTCTCCATTCCAGTAAACCAAAGCTAGGCTCACCTACTAATTCATTGATCACACTCTTCATACCCTAATTCTAGGAAATACTCGTACATGCATAATTTAGCACAGGTGCATTGAATTCTAGCCTAAGGAAGTGGAAATACTTCAATGAAGCTCAGTAAATCATATAGGTACAACCATTATAATATAATTATTTTATTAGTGTTACTTTTCTGTGGTTCACTGCAAAATATACTCAGTAATTTGTTTAAAAAACAAAATATTTCTGTAATTTTTAAGGCTACATCATCTTTCTCTGGTATTATAAAACGCACAAAGATCCTAAAAATAAACTGTCACCGACCATTTTTTTTATAAAACTGACTGTTGCGATTGTAAATTAAGTTGCATTGGATAAACGAAAAGAATTTTGAATCTTAGAATTAAATAACATATAACTAATGTTAAACTTTCAAGAAGTAAACATAACCCGATTACCAAACATAGTGTTTCGATCATGACAATACTTCTATTTTAGACAGAGTACCATATTTTTAAAAAAATATTGATTTTATAAATGTTACAAACTAAAAGATGTCTTGAAATGGTTAATAGTAACCATGCCAAATACGTGAAGAATGGAAATTGATCACAGCGGGGGGTCGAGCACCTTGTCCGGCTGACATTCTTCCATTCTTGTCTTTCTTATAAAGGTATTGACTTGATGAATTACTTGTAAACTAAGGGTTATTATGATAAAGTGGCATAAAAACTCCGTTACTTTATCTGACCCTTTACTTCGTGCACATAGTTGGCATCGGACAACACCTCCAGTTGCAGCCAGTAGACTTTTCCTCGAAACATTACGATATTATTTAATTCTAAACTGTTACTTGTTAATTTCTATATTATTATAATGCTATATATTCTGTCAGTTTTCTAGTTTTCCTTAAGATTTTGTTAAAGTAATTCATTGTTGACTGTTTTGTATGCAGCAACATATTACAAGCGATTAGATGTCGTATTCAGTCCTTAGATTGGTCTGATGCAACTCTCTATGGAAGTGAAAAGGTTTTCACAGACTTTTTCACTTCCACGTAGCTACCACATCGCACATTATCCATAATCTGTTCAGTGTATTCTATCCTTGACCTCCCTCCTTTGATCTTGCATCACACGTAACCCAGAAATGTTTGTTTCACAAGACATCGACAATTGACCTATTAATCTATCCTTTTCTATTCTCTTATTCTGCATAGAACTTCCTGGTTAGTCACTTTTTCCACCTATCTTATTTTCAGCATTCTCCTATAGCACCACATATCAAAAGCAGTAAGTAAATTCCTCTTCTTGAGAAAGATTTTCTTATCTGTACTATTCTACTACCCTACGCTTTGCCGATGATATTGTAGTAGGGGAGCCAAAAGAATACTTCGAAATCATAATAAATGGCATGAACGTGGTCCTGGAAAGAGAGATCAATGTGAGGATTAATATAGGCAATACCAGTGCAGTATGGGAAACAGAATAACAAAGGCTTTTAGATTGGAAAGGGATATTTTGAAAGAAGTTAAGGACTGTTGCTTCGGAAGAGAAATAAATAGGGATGGTACGAACATAGTAGATATAAAGTAAAGGATAGCATAGGTTTGCGCAAAAACAGGAATTCACTTACAGGTAAAATAAGTGTGAATATTAGGAAATCGTTGCTAAAATTTCTCGTATGGAGCGTGGCGTTATATGTGTGGTGACTCATGACCTCTACATTGAATCGGTAAAGCAAAAATAATTTAGTTTTTGGTATTCGCGTACAGCAGAACGAAAAGCGAGGGTGGTTAGGTCAAGGCCGAGTAGGTGGGAAACGTCTCCGTTTACAACATTATTTATTGCCTGGAGTGCATTGTCTTTGGACAGTTGGTCCCAGGAGCTGTCCTGAGAAAGACGGGGTGAGAGAGCAGTGGCTGAATAAGCAATATGTGTAAAAGTTAAATTCGGCATGTTTCGAGAAAGAAGCTTCATTTGGTGGAAGTACAGAAAATAAAAAGATAACAGGTGATGGGGATTTAATCTGAAGAAGAGGCTCTAGAGGATCTTGAAGACGTGTGCAGCAAAGGAACATCCGGTAACGGCAAACCAAGAACGACGTCACCAGGCAGAACATCTGGTGATGGCATTCTTACCCGGTTTTTCCAATTAAACAATTCTCGTTGATTCACGATTGTTTTTATTTATCTTATATCGTTTGTAACCCGCGTTCCCGGGAGCAGCCGTTTAGAAGCTGCATAGATTCTTTTTGCTTTACCGACTGAGCCAATTTAATGATACATTTTATTCGTAAATTAATATTTTTACTAAAACTTAATTTGAGTTAAATTTTTTTTGTAAAATTTATATTGTAATACCACATTTTCCATCTTTATTATAATCATAATTAAATGGAATATATTCAAATTAAATATCCTCTTTTTATTATATAACAATTCCTTGTAATAATAATATATTTGCGGTGTAAACAAAGAGTAAACACCACATATGGGTGCGAAACGTGGACGATAGGAGTTGCGGAAAGGAAAATTATAGAAGCCGTTGAAATGTGGTACTATAGGCGAATGCTGAAAATCAGATGGGTGGTTAGAATCACAAACGATGAAGTTCTAACCAGAATAGGGGAAAAGCGAACAATATGGTGGACGTTGACTAAGAGAAGGGATAGATTAATATGCCACTTTTTAAGACATGAAAGGGTTGTAAAATTAACATTAGAGGGACGTGTGTGGGGAAAGAACAGAAAATGGACATCAAGCTTGTAATACGCTAAGCTAGTTAGGGAGGATATGGGATACACTTATTATGCAGAAAATAAAGGCTTGCGCAAGATAGGTTAGCATGGAAGGCTGCATCAAACCAGTCTAAGGAATGAATACCACAACAACATTAATCTACTATTTATTTGGTATACGTCTACCATCCCCCCTGGTTATTATTCTGCCAAAGTAGCAGAGTTCTTTAACTTTCTTCAAAATATACCTTTCCAATCTAACACCCTTTGTTTTTCCATTATTTCCTGTACTACACTCTATTACCATGATTTTCCTTTAATAATATTCATGTTTAACTCTTTCTCTAGGACTAAGTTCATGCCATTTATTTCTGTTTACGAGTCTTCTTCTGACACCCCTAATACCACAATATTAGCAGCAAACCTTAGGTATTTTATTTATTCTCCTTGTATTTTGAGTCCTTTTCCAAATTGTTTTGAACTTTCTTCATCTCCTGTTCTAAATATAAGTTGAACGGCATTATATACGACATTATATTCCTGGGCAACTCGGAAGATATAGATAAGATTTTTGTTTCTCAGAGAAATATGTCTGTTCACCTCAGGAACTTCATGCGGAACTTTTTTTAAAAAATTGGGCATTTTCACTCTGTCGTGCAAATAAATTCACTCATAATGTTATTCGATACGACTAATAGGAAGTTATTTATAAATAATTTTGTTTTTTATGACCTCAATACAAGAAACAAAAATAATTTATACAAAAATGTACAACATTGTCACTTGCACAGTAAGTTATTAATTATTCCCGGATCATCGTCTCTAACAGACTGCCCCAAAGAATCCAACAGTTGACTAATCAATGACCAAGGGCAATTTAAAACTGAGTTATCTTCATTTCTCCTTATCCATCCCTTCTATTGGGTAAAATAATTTGTAGAAGAACCTCAGGTATACAATTAACTTATAATTGAAATAGTCAGTAGGAATTATTAATCGTAATCCTTTTCCTATGTGGGTGTATAATATATTACTATTGGAGTATGACTGTAAAAAGGAAAAGAACTGTTTATTTGTTTATGTTATACAGTATTATTAATCCTAAACAATAAAATACCCTGACTCGTTCCACGTCCTTGAAGCTAAGCTTCTCTAAAGAATCCTGGCGTAAGTGTGCACCCCACCCATACCGTGAAACTTTGAAATTATTCACCATCTACATTGACAGAAACACTATCACTTCAACTTACCCCGGAAAATGTTTTTTCGACGAAAATATCGACCGTTTTCGCATGTTTTAAAATTCCTACCTTTGCCTCCCAACATTAGGGTTCTAGTTGTGGCTTAAACCCATTGTATTCTTTTACTGATCATAGGGTCCAAATGATCCACGCCATTGATGCCGAAAATGCACTATTCATACATATACACACCTTTGAATTTTGCATATAAGAAGATTATATTAATATGTATGTATATTTCCTTTTACTGCATTAAAGGTATTCCTAACAAAGAGTTAATGTAAATACTTTTTTTCAAATAGGTTTCCTCTAATATGTGAACTGTTTTTAAACCTTGAAATAATCATAGTGAAACTATTAGGAAAGGTTTTGAGGTAAAGCGAAATTATAAACTAACACGTTTCGTAAAGCGTAAATTTGTTAATCCTTACGTGAAATCTGTATATAAAAAGGGTATAAGTGAGAGTATGTACGGCTGTACGGACGGCTAATATAAAAGGTTGAGTAAATAGAGTGAATAGCTGAAATAATTTAATAGAATACATTTAACTGCATATGAAAGGGAGGATGCTTAATATTAGTAATGTGGAGATCCCTGTTAATATTCTTAATTTTCTTAGTTTTGCAGATATGTTTAATTTAGCAAGTGCCGCTAGAAAGAAAGATTATTTGAATTTGAAAGTAAAACAGGTTCGTCAAGTGAACGAAATCTCTGCTGCACGTGGTTACTCCAGTGAATAATTAACCCTGATATGTAAAATCCTCCCCATAAATTAATTTATTTATTTGTAATAGCGCTCAGGATCCAATTCAGTGACTGTTGTTTTATAAATAAAATTATCATATTATATACTAAAGCCAGTAATTTCATTAAATAATTTAAATAGTTCAACATCATTTAAACATTGTTTTAGTCATGGCGTTTCCACAGTACGAATTAAAATAATATATAATTACTTCAAACTGATTTATTTTTCTCCATGAAATACGAATGGTGTAAAAGGAACCAATTTTTGGGTAACTTAGTATACCTCATATGATAGACGAGGGAAAAGATTGCGGACTATATCTTCATGTTTTGCAGACGATTTGTAAATTGCTGCTTTTACACCCAACATTGTTTTGCACTACATGCGACAGTTAACTCAGATTTTTCCATGCGTGTCACTGTCAATCGAATCCCATGCGTCACTTACTCATGTTGGCCTCTGAGATTATATGCAAATCAGCAGGCTTGCTTCTCAATTAACGTGTTTGAACGTTACGTGGACGGATCAATCCGGTTTTGCTGCAACACAACATTTGAGTGGAAAGAATTAGCGCTTTCCACCATTTGTCCACGTCATTCTATGTTCGCTATGCTCTGATTGGCGTGAAGTAATTAAGTGTAGCATGTAGGTTCCGGGCTAATTCGCAAAACTAGGAGCGAAGCAGAGTCGACGCTCACTGCGTAATAATCGATGAACGAACGACATGAATCCCACGCGAGGTAAAATAATAATTTCTCATCCTTTTCCCTGTCGCGTTCTAGTAATTACCTTTTGCGAAAAATAAAAACATAAAAAGCGGGCTCATAAAAGTAAGGGTTTATGCACACAACAAAATACGACCAGAGAATCATTTTGCTAGGATATTCATATTTCACAGCGCTATTCAAATCTAATTATAACACAGGAAGGTCTAAATAACGGACAGCCTTGTTATATCTGAAATAAGTAATGGAGTTCATTGTTTGGACTGAAATCTTAAATATCCAGAAACGCTTGGAAAAAGGTACAACTGGAGCTTAAATTCAGTACAAGTTATGTCAATCTTTCACTTCTCATTTGTCTTATTATTGAGAGATTGAAATGAATACGATGGATATTAATTATTGTAATTATAATATTAATAAATTTATCATGAGTATTTGTAATAAAAAAGAAAACAATTTACTTTACCCTAAATAAATTTACATTAATATTACAATGTTGATATTTTCAAACTTGAAGCCGGCAATTCTTTCTTCATTAACACTACATATATATTTACAAGATATGATACAATTAAATTTTTTTAAACTAACAATTTTCTGTCTCCAAACTCAGGGTCGTATGTTATGTGCTTTCTCATAGATCAGAATATTTCACACAAAATCTACTCGGACCTGACAGTATATGAAATCAGCAAAACGTAACAGGAGTAATTACCATGTCAACATATTGGATCTTCCGGCGTCTTCGTCGTTGCAATTTTCACTTAATTGCTCGATCCAAATCAGAGCCGCCGCCTCTATTCTTCCTGGTTCAGGAAAATTTTTAGTTTGTCCTCGTCTCCTTGGACTACATGTCCGATTATGTCTCTAAATCCCCTTGGAAATCTCTGCTGGAATCTCACTCGAAAATCTATCTGCAAAGCTTTATAATTTCTACTCCCCACTTCTTTAGCTCATATCATCTAGGTAGCAAGGATGGATATTAACCGAGAACATTTATATTTACACTTCTCTGGGAGTCACAGTTTGCCCCTCACCTTTACGGTATTTGGGGAGAAACACCACCCGATGCCACCAAATCTCACCACAGTTGGGAAACACCTCAGGCGCGCCTTGATGACGGGGTTTTATTGCCATTAGCTCAAATACAGTCTCCTTTCTTTTGACTCCGCAGCGCCAAAGTCCGAGCAGATGTGTTTGACCGTTACAAGATCAACATCACATTCTCTAGAAAGAATTTCTGAATCTGAATCAGAAATCATATTCTACAGTAACCTTATTCAAAATCTATACATTCGTTGAGTATTAGAATGTCTGTTGTGTAAAGCAGAGTAAAGAAAGCGAAAGTCGAGTGCAATCGAAGATTAGCTATGCTACCGAAAACACGTACGGTAAGATACGTAAAGGGAGTGAAATCAAAGGATTGAAGTATCGTAAAAGTAACCAGTAAAAGCGAGAACCGGGAAACACTACCAATGACGAAACGTAGTAGGAAAGGCGAAAGGAACATCAGTGTTATAATACAAAGGCTTAATGTAATGTTTTTATTAATATTTGAAATTGTCATTGGCTGTATGTTATACAGAATTTTTAAGTTCTTTAACAGTTAATAAGACTTATTTTAGTATATTTGAAAGAATAGATACAGAGAAGCCTCAATTTTATTTACGGACTAGGTTGGCGGGCGACGATACCCGGGAATTCATTTTTATTATCCCGCTACATTATTTGATTCGTCAGTAACCTATTTCCATAAACGTGATTAAAACATCGGGGAGAGCTTCACAATTTGAAAATTTAATTTTTATCGCATCCTACTTTATGAGAGCTGAATTCTATCAAAACCACAGCAATAAATCAGTATCACGTTAAGAAATCTAATGGCATAATTACATTATGACAGTAACTTTAAAAAAATGTAGAATAGATAGGGAGAGAGACTCTATCAATCTCATTAACCACAAAGAATATTTTTCACATGCACATCAGCCGTTAATTTACGTTTTAAATATCTTAATCCTCCTCACTTGCCCCCAGGGGTGGTAGCAATGTCTTACCTCTACTTGCTTTCCTTTGGTCGGAAGGAACCCGTGTACAAAATTCAGTCGAAACTGTTCCACGAGTTTATATTTGTATGCAACACATACATTAAAAAATACACTGAAACAGTCACTTAATTTTATAAGGATAAAATACTTGAACCATCTGTTTGGTATGATTACCCTGAAACAATGTCTATGAAAAATAAAATCTGTGTATGCGGCCAGGGCCTTTATATAACAAATCTGCACTGTGACTTGTAAAACATTTTGCATTATTATTAACAAACCAAAAATTTATAATTACCTAAATAACTTAAATACTTAAGGATTATTTCATGCTGAACAGCAATTTAGTTACTTCGCTTGACAGGCTTGACACGCGAGACGAATAATCTATCAATTAGCAAGTTCTGTATGTCCTTAGGGTAGAACCTATTTTATGTCTGAAAGGGGGAAAGGAAGGAACCTAATTTTTCGAAAGTTTGACAGTCAACGTCTCTGCAATGATCAATATGTCACATTATTCGGATGAGTGGTACAGGAACTCCAAAGGGCAAACACTATAACTGTTTTTCACCTAAATTCAATGGATTTAAAAATATTTCATTTTTTCTACTTTGCAAAATATTAAAATGATGCATACATTAAAGCGTAATTTAAAATCCCTATCGAAATCACTAAAATTTTCGTAAAATGAATTGAGCAGGTTTGGAGACAAACATACAAACAGACACTTAAATTTCATTTAATGGTATGGATGATATTTGAAATTTTAATTATAAAGTTCGTAGAAGTAGAAAAGAATTCAGCTTGGCTTGCAACTATGTTGTCTGAGTGTCCCGTACACAACTTAAATGGTTAGTTATCCCTATCATTGTCTTCTAATTTAAATAATTAATTGCACCTATATTTGCTTTTAATTACTTTTTGATATTGTAAAGGTGTAATATTATTTGAGTAAGCAAGGGGTACAGTTGGATCACCCTCTCAGAATTTGTTACAAACCTTAACTTCCCCTGATGGCTGTTGAGATGCGCTGTCTAATCGCCTGAAGTAGGCTTTTGTATTGCCACACATACTTTACCTCCCAGTATAAAAGTTCAGTGCTGAATTGTTCTTTTTGCCTTAATTTTCTGTGACAGACTTACATGAGGTTGTCCCAGTAAGTGGCAGTTCCGTAGGATAGGAAGGGAATCAGAAAGGGGAGATGCGGAAAGGAGAAAAAGGCAGCCAAGGGTTGACTAGGGTCCCTGGTTCCTACCCGAAGAGCCTGAAAGCTATGCCAAACAAACCATAGAAAATCTGCATTATTATTATTATTTCTGGGGGTGATCCTGATACAAGCAACTCCTTTTTAACAGTTTGGGAAACTAATTGAAACCCCCTTTGTGGAAGGTAAAGCAAGTTAGGCAAGGGTTGAGTTGTGCTAACGGGATATAATCTAAGGATACTACCCGGTCTTTCACGTGAAGAAAATGCAGGTTTAACTAAAGACAATCTGCATCAGGTACGTCGGGCTTTTGGGTACTATTCTCACGTCCCTCCGAATGATAAGGTTGCAGTATTTCCTTCACGGTGTCTCCACCAGTTTTAGGAGGCAGTTGGCCGACTGATCCAATGGTATTAGCGGACAACTCTTACCGTATGCCCAAAGTCTTCGACCCTAGTACATACACCTCCTCTGGATGTGAGAACCGTAAAAAGCCAGAGAGAATACCAAGCATCCCGAAACGTTAGCCTCATAATCAATCTGGGGGAAAATACCTGCAAGAGAAAACTGCAACAGGCCTCTCTTAAATCTGCACTATGAAGATAGGACAGTTTTGTGAGCGATTTGAAGTGAAACATCGTGGAGAGACATTTGACTCTGGTTCAGAGCAGAGTATGCCGTTGCATGAATCAGTCTGGATTCAAGGACAGTCAATAAATTTTTATGTATATGACAATTAATTGCACTCATAGCGACGCCCGATTCTAAAGTAACAATCCGTTGGACATTAGCAAAAACAAAATAATAATAATTGGGACAGTATTGAAGATAAACGGAATGAGATTCCTCTGCTCTAAACGTGGTTGTTAAATCCTAACACTTTAAAATTTCTTCCCCAGATTGACTCCGGGGCTCGCCTAACTCCGTCTGACTTTCTCTGGTTTTTACAAATTTCTCACATGACGAAGCACCCCTACCAATTTTAGGAGGTGGATGTGTTTGGGTCGAAGACCTTGGGCATGTGGTAATAGTTGTTCGTTGATCCCATTGGATCAATCGGCAAACTGCATCCTAAAAGTTGTGGATACACGGAGAAGAGAATGTGTCCCCACAGCAAAATCGTTTCCCGTTATTCGGAAGGGTGTGAGAATAGTACCAATAGTCCGACCTACGTGATGCAGGTTTTCTACATTTTCTCTGCTTCTGTTTAGATGTAACACAGGGTAGGATTCTTAAAATATAGCCCCGGGGCCCTAGTCAACCATTGGCTATCTTGCTCTACCTTCCAAATAACACCTTCCTATGCTATTAAAGTTGAGTTGCCTGTTTCAGGATCACCCTCATGTAGCCTGTTACTCCAAAAAATAACTTTATATCAGGGATATTTTTAAACTAATTCAGCTGAGTACCATCAAAGAAAAAATTCGTGTCTCAACTATTAATTCGTCATTAGAATTGGTGCATTTATACGGTAGCAATTAAAATTACAAACAATTAAAGCGACAACATGATTTTTTTTAAAAAAAACTAATAACTTAGTGGCACGGAAATCTCAGATTGCGTCCTGAAAATTTATCATTTTCAATGACCTTTATATTTACAGACAAATAAAATCCTATCTACTGAAGAAAAAGAATATTTATAATTAAGAATTACAATAAAATATATGTTAAAGTCATCAAAGCTACATTACACAACCTACATAAATTTATCCCGTTAACTTAACCAGCAAATAATATTTCTGTAGCGCGACTTAGAAATGCATGATATTTAATGGAAAGTATATTAAATTTTGGAGCTAGGAATGTGAAGCAGCGAGACACGTGCGCCTGGTTCATAGTATTACCCGGTTCAAAAATAAACCACAGCCAATGAAACACGCTGCGTCGCAGGTACAAAGGAAAGCTCGTCTCCTCCTTCTAAAAAGAGTACAAGTTTGCTCCGAAAACAGTCCGAAGCTGACTTGACGTAGAAGATTCAGTGCTTGCTGATTGGTTCTACGATGAAAGAGCGGGATAATTAGGAACCAACCAGAGCCTTTGAACGATCCCTGACCAAGGAAAAGGCTAGGTGATCAGACATTCTGCTGTTGAAGTTGACTGAGACAAGACGTTCTGGTGTTGCAGCAGTTAGAGGGCACGAACAGGACCACGTGGCATAGGTAAGACTGTTTTGTGACTGATTAATTTACGCAGAAGACGTTGTTAGCATATTTACGCCAAGGTAAACCTTGACCGTGGAGAACTGTTGCATATTTAGTTTGCCGGGAAGTAAATTCGCCTGACCGAGTCACTAAGAGGGAAGTGAAGAACGAGAGCTTTCCTGATGTACTACCAATCATCGATTATTCAAAAACTATAAATATTCAAATTTCAGAGGAAAAAAAGTATTATTATGCTAATAAACCATTCGAATGTTAAATAATGATACGGAAAAAGAAGCGTGTATTTTTTTAAAGTTACCAGAAAAAAGATATAATTAAGAAAATTGACCAGAGAGGGCCTCTCAGATACTTCCTTCCTCCTTGGCTCTACAGCCCAATGAGGGCCTGGGCCTACCGAGTCGACTGTGGACTGTCATCTTGCAAGACACTTTCCGAATTTAGAGTGACACGTGGTCGGCGTATCGTTTCTCCAACAGTCTTCATCCCGGTCTTCGCGATCATGAAGACCTAAACATCCAAGCCCATGCCAGGATTCGAAACCGGGACCTCTGAGTTGTGAGGTAGCAACGCTAGCCACTACACCACATTAGGTCGGCCTGTCAGATACTTACCTTTACAATATAATATATATTAAACAACTATTCGCGATACCTGAAAAAAAATTATACTAGTAATTCTGATTCATCGAGTGAGTTATCAGGCAGAGAAACAACGCAACTCTAAACTTCCGACTGAACAAAATAGTCCCAATTGCCTCACAGTCCATTTTAATAACATTCCCCCTCTCAATTATTTAATTTCCTTCCGTGACGGGGACGAAATTCTCTCCAAACAAAAGTATTTACATTTATAATTTGAAGAGAGCCATTCACCCCACTTACCAATGATGTTTTGGGAATATACCAGGCCGTGTCACAGATAGGTCTCACAGAGTCTCAACGATTTAAGACCCTTACAGGCAGAAAACTGCCTAGGTTTTATTACCCTGTTTTCTGTCTTCAATTTCTCTCAATGCGACTGCCTTTGATTTTGTGCTACAAAATTCCGTATTGAGTTGTGTATTACCAAAACTCTATCAACTGAAAAACGTTTACATAGTTCGTCGCAAAATATATTAACCAACTTTGAATTGTCTGTCCATCACAGTCCACATGTATTTAGCAATCCAAAGTCTTTACTCGTGTTGAAACGTTATTTACCCAGTATTAATTTTTATACGTTTCACAATAAATACCCATCAATTTATTATATTTATAAATCGTCTCTCTCTTTATATTTGCATCAAAATAAGAAAACTTCGTTTATATATCCACCACCTGATGTCCAGAGACGACACAACTATCCACCCAATTCTTTCCATTTCCCAAAAGATATTTTTTATTTATTCATACAAAAATCTGTTAAAGTTTGACGTCATGTACGATACTGTACAATAGGATATTTGCCTGTATTCAAAAATACCAAAGTTTACTGTCACTCTTGAATCCATATTTTGATCTATTTTCCCAAAACAATATTAACTTTTTGGAATATACAAATAAAGAAAATTCAGTTTTCTTGGTTCTCGGCCACGTGATCGGAAACGCTACATGATTGGCAGCAGGCGTCACAAGTTGGTACTAAGCTGTGTTGTGTGTTTAAGTTGTAAGCGTTCGCGTATAAGGTGCCAGTTATTCTCGGCTTTTTTAGTGTTATTAGTGACAAATTTGGTTTTATTAAAGCACAAACATTCTCATTTTTATGAAATCGAGAGAAATTTCGTGAAAGCAGACAGCAGAAACCTGCCCAAATTGTATGCAATTATGATTGGATTATTCTTCAGAAGTAACCAGTTAGGAGGAATTATTTGTTTTGTAATTTTAAGAAACTTTAATATAACAGTATTTTAAGAGTGTGAATTTATGCTTCTGTTTCGAAGACTTTTTAAACTGTCCGCCTTCCAGCGCGCTCCCTCCCGTATATATCTTGGCTATATTCTTCATAGCACGAGAACCTTGTCTGGAATGAGAAATTCGCCTGCGCAGTATTACCGTTTCACCCTCCTGATGGTCAGAGATCAAGCAATAACGTATTATTGCTACCAACCAGACGTCCAGCGCCGTCAGGCGAGCGTGCGTGCTGCCACAGCTGTAGGCAGCCTCATCAGGATACGGGTTTTAATTTTTTTCATGAATTAATAAAAAGATAATGTTTATGCACTTGTGGTTTATTTGCTTTAATCAAAGTTTATTAAAAATAAAAAACGTTTAACAGGTGGCAATTAGAGGACTTCCATAATTCTGAGAAAATTACCGTGGTCTTGCATATAATACTTCCATAATATGTGACTTTCTCCTCAAATTAACTTTCATTTAAAAATGTAGTAAGTAAACATATTGTCGACATGGTTTTATATTTTTACAATTTTAAAATGTTTCTATTTCACGTGATGGAGATGAAATTATAAATGTAGCATATTTTTATGTCGTGGAATATTAACAGCCTTGTAGATTTTGTAGTATTATTACTATCTTTGTCCCTCTAAAACTTGTGTTAGGTTGATGAAGCTCATAATTTAAATACTCACGAGCCACCACTGGTAATAACCCAAACTTTCATGCTGTGAAACTTAAAAATGTTAAAAGTGCTTCTGTAAGTATAATAAAAAATATATAATCTTCATTTAAATAATAATAATTGAAATAAATTAATTAAATGAGACGTGTATATAACCTGAAAAATCTGTTGCCTCGTGTTGGGTCAAATTTACAGTGTATTACTGTGCAGCAGTTATGTAAAAGGAAAATACAACCTCTTGTCAGCAACACTGCGCTCCTCAGAGTTCATTGAGGAATCAAATAAAAGATATTAGAAAATTGTGAACTTTTGAAATATCAAAATGAAGTGAGACTTCTCAATGCATTATTTCATAATGAAGTGAAGTTTGTTATAAAAAAAATAACCTGTTCTCTATTGGTCGTGACTGGAAAGTTAAAATTAATCTGTTTCTGAGATCCTAATTTCGTAAATTTCTACTGTATGCTGATTTATTATGCGGGAGATGTTTAATAGTTTACATAGGTTTTGGTGAAAATATTGAGCTGTCAAATTAAATTCAAAATTATATTTTTCCGG
This sequence comes from Eucriotettix oculatus, assembly GCA_034510155.1. Classification (NCBI taxonomy): domain Eukaryota; kingdom Metazoa; phylum Arthropoda; class Insecta; order Orthoptera; family Tetrigidae; genus Eucriotettix; species Eucriotettix oculatus. The sequence goes on along the minus strand of CM067378.1, from coordinate 13,662,695 downwards.
GGAAGTTTCCGCCTTACACGAGAGATAGATATTTTGAGAGCGACGACCAATTAGCGTGACAACATGGGCGTCCGCGTTGTTACATGACGCTCTGTGTCGTAATTACAGCACGCTCTACTAATTGCTTGTGACGCTTACTGACATATTTGTCGGCCGCAAAGTCTGGCGGCAATAATTGAAACTGCCGACAGTGTTGTGATCGAGCTTAGCGGGACAGAGAACCGAGTCGTTCGTTGTAAGCCCACGGACCTAAGTTCAGCAATCGGCTAAATTGTTTCGATAGCGGCTTAGCGATGACATGTTTAACATGAGAGATTATTAGAAATTACAATTAAACCTTTGCTTCAAGAGATACGTAAATATTTACAACGCTCCAATAATAATGTATAAACGCGTGTTGTATTTTATTTGCACGGAATGTGACTAGCAATCATTTGAGTTGAGTACTTGTATATATATCTTTTCCAATATTACTCTCTGATATATACACACTTCAGGTAATTAAACGTCCAGCAACTTTTTGTTAGCTTAAGATACAATTTTTTGTAAATCCAGTTTAGCAAAGACGTGAATTTAAATTCTCTCTATCATTAACAAAACATATTTAGCTTTATGAAAACAAAACTCTGGATTAAGGTGGTGTCGATGGAAAAGCATTTAATTAAAAATAAAAGTAGAGGTATAGTGTTCACCATATGATGATGTTCCACGAGAAAAACAATCTATGTAGTGAACTAAGGAATGATGAAAGTTGGTTTTTCGAATACACAATCATATTTTTACAAACATTTGATTACGTACTGCAGCCTTCTAAATGTTTTAGTAAAAAGTAATAGTTATAAATACGTAAATAGTTACAATTATATAAAAATTTCAAAACGTAGTTTAAAAGTATTTTCGGATAAAATGTATTATGAATTATAAATGTTGATCGGTGTTTTTGTTCATGTGGTATTCAGTCCTAAGACTGGTCTGATGCAACTCTCCATGCTAACCTATCTTGATCAAGCATTTTCATTTCCTCATAACTACCACATTCTCCCTAATGTGCTTAGCGTATTTCGTCCTAGGCCTCCCTCTTCTGTTCTTACTCCACACAATTCCCTCTAATGCTAATTTTACAAGACCCTCATGCTTCAAAACGTGGTTATCAATTGATCCCTTCTCTCGGCCAACGTCCTCTATATTGTTCGCTCTTCCTCTATTCTGATTAGAACTTTCCACCCATCTGACTTTCAGCACCACATTTCAATTGCTTCTATTCTTTTCCTTTTTGCAACTCCTACCATCCACGTTTCGCACACATATAATGCCACACAACATACGAACAGTATTAGTGATTATTTCCTAATATTCACACTTATATTACCTATAGATAAATTCCTCTGTTTCGCGAAAGTCTTCCTAGCCTGTGCTATCCTAGCCTTTAAGTCTACAATACTTCCATTATCCCCAGTTGTTATGCTGTACAAGTAGCAGAATTCCTTAACTTCCTTCAAAATATCCCTTCCTAATTTAACACCCTTTGTTATTCCACTGGTTTTCCCTCTATTAATCCTCATATTGAAATTTTTCTCCAGAACCACGTCCATGCCATTTATTGTGGTTACAACTCTTCTTCTGACTGCCCTGATATCATCGGCAAACCATGGGTATTATTTTTCTTCTCCTTGTAGTATAAATCCTTTTCCATATTTCGTTTTAACTTTCTTGATCGCATGTAGGTTATATATGTTAAACAGCATGGGCAACAGACTGGATCCTTGTCTCACTCATTTCTTCATTTTTTTCTTGATCTTAAATTTGAATTGCAGCTATCTGCCTTCCAAAGAGGTTTTTTATAAGCCTTCGTTCTCAAAAATTTATTCCCGTCCTCTTCAAAATCCTTAGTAGTGTTCACATAATCAAAGTTTTTTAAATCTACTAATTCTATGAACGCAGGCCTGTTTTTTTCTTATTCTGTGTTCTAAAATTATTGTTTCTCCCGTTGCTATATTCTTCCTAAAACAAAAATGATATTTTCCCAACTCCCATTATGTTTTACGTTCCATTCTCCTATATTCTATTTTCGTTGATATTTTGTATGCATGAGGTACTAAACGAATTTCCCTGTACTGTTCGCATCTATCAGCCCCTATCTACTTAGGTATGGGTATAATTATGTTTTTACTGAAATCTTCGGGTTTGCCAGTATTGATCAATATATTGGATTACGTCACTAAAGCGTTGAAAATACTGATATTATGAATACTCAAACTGCAAATATGATTGGTTTTAAATTGAAGTAAGTCAACAAAGGCTTATGTAAAAACAAAACAAAAATTCGTCTGGTAATGGTTCTATTTAAACGGTAAGCCACTTTATAAAACAGGAACATTGTTAATCTAATAATAATAGAGCGATTTCTATGGGCATTAATTTAATTTATATCCATTATGCAAATTCTGAACAAAGATGTAGTCCTGTTATTTCACAGGCATACGGTCCTGTTAATTCATTTTGATGCGACCCAGAAATGAGAAGCGACAGCTTTTAGTTTGCAGTATTAACTTACAAATATTAAGTGTGTTAACAGGAACTGCTACTACTCCAACGATTACCTCCACCAGATTTCAGTCCTATAAAGTCCACGTTTTTTTTCTTAGCTCCAAACACCTTTTTCAAACGAAAAACTTTGCAAAACACAACGGGACTAAAATTCTTTGAAGAGCTGAAATCAGTAAGAGAGGACAAATGACATAAAGGAATGGTTTTTAGGGTGTCTAAGAGATCGCATAGTGGGTTAACAAAACATTAATTACTGATACCTCTCTGGGTAACCAGCAACAGATTTTTTCTTTCTTTGATCGGACACCCATAATGATAAAACATGTTTAGACATCCTGAAAACTAAAGAAAGTTGAAGAAAAAATTAATTACGATGAAGTTAAAGAAACAGCATCCTGCGATACCAACTGGTATGAAGAGGATACAAGGGTCAAAAAGGAAACAAAAAATAAAACACTTTTTCTTTCAGCTTAACATAAGCTGTTTTATGATTTATCAATCTGATCCGCTGCTATTCCTAGTCAACGTGGTGCCCAAACAGGTCATGCAGACGTTGTATCCATGAATGATGTTCTGGTAAGCTCGCTTGAACACACCTGGTACCCATTCAATATATTCTGCAGCAGATCTTCCTTTGTTTCTGCAAATAAACCGCAGGATTTTCGATTAGGAAGCAGGTCAACGTTCAGTGATCCGGTTAATATTTTCTGAAGTAAAGGGCCGAAAAAATATTTCCTTAAATGATTTTACTGTGCGGTGAAAGTTTTATGAATTTGGGAAATTTTAATAACTTCGTAGAACAGTTCAAGACCGATTGACCCTCGGTGATTGACGGGCAGTGTCTTAGTCGGTCAGTTGTAGTGTCAACTCCTTTGCTTGAAACCATGAAGACCAACGTATAACTGTTGAATATGTTGTAAAAAATTGTAATACGGTTTGGCACAGGTAATATCGTTTCAGAAACAAAATAAGTGCAAGGTTGGTTTCGAAAGAACGCCATGAAAGAGAAGGTGATATTTTTTTAACAATTCTTGAAGAAACCTTGGTTCACCATTGGATACAGAGTCAAAGTAAAATTCAGCAACAACGAGATCAAAGAATTTCAGTAAAACTATCTTATGCAACCAGACAAAGACCTCTTTACATCATGTTATAAAAACTAGTTTACCGTTGAGACAAGTGAATTAATTGTTGTTGTTGTGGTATTGTGTCCTAAGACTGATCTGATGCAACCCTCCATGCTAACCTATGTTGCGTAATCTCCCTAATCTTCTTAGTGAATTCCATCCCTAGCCTCCCTCTTTTGTTCGTACCCCACTCACTTCCCTCTAATGCTAATTTTACAAGACTCTCATGTCTCAAAATCTGGTTAACGTTCATTGTTCGCTTTTCACCTATTCTGTTTAGAACATCCTCGTTACTGATTTTATCCACCCATCTGATTTTCAGCATTCCCCTATTAAAACATTATAAAGGCTCTATTCTTTTCCTTTCTGCAATTCCTATCGTTCACGTTTCGCACCCATAGAACGCCTCACTCAATACGAACATTTTTTGTAATGATTTCCCAGTACTCACGCTTATATTGCCCGTAAGATAATTCCTCTTTTTACAGAAAGTCTTCCTTGTCTGTGCTATCCTACTCTTTATGTCTACTATACTTCCACCTTTCCTAGTTATTACGCTCCTCATGTATCAGAATTCATTAACTTCTTTCAAAATATCATTATTATTAATATTCGGGTGGAATATGTTGAGAAGTAGCAAAAGTCTCATTTTGTATAAATAAACAGTTTTATTTACATATAAATTTGTCTAGCTATTGAATTTCCCACGCATTGGACCACAGATAATGTACAAATATTGATTTGTTATAGCGTATGTTTACAGATGTTCAAGAAAGTGTGTTTGTCCTCTCAGTATTGATTACCACTTTATCGTACTTAGGAAAGCTAAAATTTACGAACGAATGTCTGCATTGCGTAATAATAATAATTATGTCTTACTTTCCAAACTATAGCTGCAAATTGGGCTGGTTTACCCATGTCGTTGAAAACTGGCTATTAAATTTATATATATGTTTGACTGTGTTCAACCTATATTCTTACATTCACCTCGTTCTTTGTTGTTATAATCAATAGGCAATTCAAATGGTTGCTTAAAATTAACAACTGTACTGGGTATAAAAGGAAACAATAATGATGAAGGATCGATAGTCACACCGAAGTAGGAAATTCAATGAACTTACATCGGTGTACAATTTAAAGGAGCAATTCAAAGTTGCCATTCCCACAATGCTCTAACAATCAGTGTGTTATATCTTTGTGTACCTTCAAAGAACATTCTCGTCAGTTCACTTTACATTAACTTCGTATTGAATAATTACCCCTATCGATTTAACATGAAAAAAAACAGGGTAAATAAATTGATTATTACTGGTAGCCAGAATGTTGCTTTTAACGAACCCGAGTCTTATTTACATATACGAATATACAACAACGTTTTTTCATAAAAAAAACGTTTTAACTTCAGCTGATTTACAATCCTTTATAATTTACTCTACATGAGAATTATGCTATAATTTGCTTACGTGTTTTGTAGGGTGAGCCGTGTAATTTGTAAATTGGCAAAGAAACAGTTTGTACGTTCCTTAATGATGTATTCTGTGCAATTTGCAAAGCAGTTGGCTTAAGAATATAATGTTCTATTCCGTTTCCCTGTGTTTCATTTTAATGTTGTTTTTAAGTTACAACGTTCGTGGACTAGGAAAGACAAGAGTTTTATGGAAGTCCATTACGTAAATTGCTATCTTGTTAAAGCTCAGCCACTAGAGGAGAATGCTGCATCTCGTTATCGGAGGAACTTGGCAAGAAATCCACGCAACCACGGAATCTCAGACGCTGCCGGACGGAAATGTGCGAAAATGATTAAAGTTCACTTACACATCTACTAATTATATACTATCGAGAAATCTAATCTAAGGAGCAAACAACAAGTTAAAGTAGTAATGTTTCCTTTTTATTTTCCCCAATACAGAAACATCAGTTAACGACAAATCTTGACTACTTTTTGTTTCTGTAAACAGTAATGACTTCACTGAAAACAAATAGCTACGTCAACAGAAATTACAATTATTAAATGTACAATCAAAAGGAATGTGGCATCAATGTTACTTAAAGAATATAATAACACTTATTTACTTAATACAGAAATCAAGCTATAAAAAGATTAAAGGTTATAATGAATGAATGTTAAACGACTCGTAATGAGGCCTAAATCTAATTTTTGCATTAACATTCTATAGTGATCAAAGTGTATCACTGTTATTTAAACGTTTAAAGTAATTAGGTTAATATCTGCCTGTTTGGAAATCAGTAAACAGTAAAACAGCCTATAAGTCAGAAGAAATTTAGCATAAACTTTATTAACCGTAGTTCATACACTACGTTTCGTTCCTCAGTTTGGAACCTCATCATGTGTACCATAAACTCTAAAAAGGAAAACAAATGTTTGACTTTTTAAGGTACTTTATATGTTCGAGATGCACGTTAGCATTCTCCAAAGTGAATGGAAAAGAAGGATGATATTAAAACTTTCTTAAACTATTCGTGTTCCTTAATTTCCTCTTGTATAACAATACGTAACATTATCCAATAAAAATAAGATTAAAAACACTCTTTGTATATAAGAATTATAGCTCAGTGTTACATGCGATTTTACAAACTGCTAATTTATTTAATACTAATTTGGTAATAAGCTCGAAAATGTCACATTAAGCAAGTGGAATTTGGATTTCATCATAACGGCGTTGTGACTCACAGTAACCTAATGAAGTCAAGAAATGTTTAGTAAAATACTGAATCCATCCTGTGTTTGAGTTGGATCGTAAGAAACATAAATAATTTACAAATATGAATGGAATCTGTTCCAAGACTACTCGGAACGTTGTTTCACCTTCATTCCTTAGACTGAAATACAATTTGGCAAGGTGGATATCCAGCTAAGCTTAATTTCACTACCCTAAATTGGACACAAATCCCGGTTTTGTTCTTGTTGAAATAGTTTAATTAGGTTTCACCTCCTTCGTCTCCTATACTTACACAAAAGGATTGGAGTGCAACTGATCCTGGTTTCTGAAAGTCAGTGGTTAAACCCAGTGCCTTCCATCAGCTCGAAATGTACAAAATTCTGTCAGTTTTGCATTATTTGTATGTGAGGCACTTTTACCCCCAACTGATCACATCATTAGAGATTGAAATTAGACATTTACAGTTTACAAAATGACACTATCAACATGTGCGACACGAAAACTATTCAGTCGACTGTAATTTATGCCGTTTTATTATATTTATATTAAACAACTCACTCCAAGAGCTAGAAGTGCTATATTCAAACACGTTTTCTTCAATAAAGTAAGTAATATGTGTACAGTGTTTCATAGAAATTTCTCCACGTGATTAATTTTATGTAGGTAATATTGTTTCTCTCCCTTCCAACCGAAGTCTTAGGGGCTTAACTGCCACATAAGCGGCATGTTGAATATCAGAATTAAACTAACTTACTTACTTACTTACGGACCAAACTGTTGTTTTTAAGTATTACACAATTCTCTCAAGAGTTCTAAACTCCCGTTCTAAATGCTGTTTTAATTATACATAAACAACGCCGCGACAGCACAATCAATCTCATTGACCGTCCTATACTCGTGGAACACAACAGAGTTATGTTCTGGAACATTAGGCATACACGTAAAATATTTTCTCGCTTTTTTCTTCACACATTAAAATTTTTATGCGGAAGATTGACTCTAGATTGAGTGGTTTAAAAGAAACGACTCCTTCCGAGGAGCGGTCTCCATCTCACTGTGAAGTAGGGAGTGAATGACTCTTGCCACGGCTCCCGCTGCGAGAAGCAGACCGCTCCGCTCAACTACATAACTCCACTCTGAAAGAACGAGAATGCAGCGGTATGACTCAGAACGGAATAGTCGGTCACGCTCCCTCTCCGACCCTGAGGTGCAATGAGATCACGAACGACAGAGTTTTTACTCTTCCTCATTGCGAGTCGTGAGGAGGAACGTGATTGAAATTCTCTGCTCTCTAAAAATGCGTCTGCAATCTTTCAAGATGTCCTGTTAGTTAGTCTTACATTTGGTGCGCTAAATTTGATTTCACTATTTTCGTTCGTGTGGAAATTTTTGAATAGTGGCTGGGTTGAAAATTAACGCAACTATCATTATAATCATCGACGCACGTATTTCAGTACATAAAAAATAATGCACTATCAAATTAATGTAATAACAAATTATACACATTAACCTACTGATGCAACTCAACCAGCAGTTTTATTATTATCTTTCTTATACACCTAAGCGCCTAACATTCATAGTAAACACGAGCACATTAATTTGAACAGCTTTCGGTGAAAGGCTCTTCACAAGGAGCGAGAGCCGAAGAGCAAGCTTCGGGTATGAAGCAGCTCAGATCCATCTTTACATACACGAAAATACTTAATTTAATAATTAAAAATTTTATTGGATATTAATTTAACAATGTTACGAGAAATTTTTGGGGAAAATGAGTGAACTTAGGTTTTAGTAGTAAATTTTAGTCCTATATTTAAAAACATTGAGTAAGTCTTGTATAAAATAAAATATGAAAGTAAAAAGGCAAATTATTTTCAAACACTTTTAAATATAATACTGAAATAACCTATTTAACAATGAGTGTGTGGTTGAGGAAACGAAATTACAATTACACAGTTGACATCAATCCAATTTGTTTTCAATCCTGGGCTAAGAAGCTGGAATAAGTATTGTAGAGCAATAGGATCCTCCCCAATTTTATTTGAATTCATGTAATTTTTAAGGATATAAAATTTCAGGAAGATCGTTAACAGGCGACATCCAGGTAAGAAGGATTTCTCTCTTCTCTCGGCGAAAGGTTGGTGCTCGGGAGACATGCCATTATGCGTACTTATAACGTTAAACGTTTTTGGTTAAAAGATTATTTCCCTTTCAAAATTTTCGAAGGACGCTGTTCCCTGTGTCATGCAATGTGAAGAACCAAAAAATATTCAGTGTAGAGCCCGACGTTGAGAAGTCGGGGAGGCAGAGTAGCAGTATGGTGTAAAACGTTAATAAGGCAAGGAGGCAGAGTAAGTGTAGTGAAAGACGTTGAGAAGGCGATGAGATTGAGAGTTGATCATGGTCGAACAGATTTTGAAATGGAGGAATAAGTTGGAGTGTGCAACAAGAGTTGAAAGTGAGTCGTGATGTGTTGCTCTTTAGTGTTAACAACAAGAAAGTCTAATTACCGGCAGTACGAGTTCATCTCACTTTCCGCCGCTAGAGGGAAAGTCTACAATTCAACCAGAAGGAAGGAGGAAGTTTTGGTCGCCCAGTAACCAGCATTAAGACATGAATAAAAACAAAAGAATTCGTCAAGTGACCGAAATCTCTGCTGCACGTGGTCACCTCAAAGAATAATTAACCCTGAGACTTAAAAAATCGTCCCCTTGAATTTATTTATTTGTAATAGCGCACAGGACCTCTTCTAAAAGGACTTTTTATAAATTAAAATTATTATATAATACCCTTAAAGTGAATTCATTAAATAATTAAATAAAAACCCCTATATCATTTAAAGTATAAATATGAAGTTTTACTTTTAAATTATGTAAGTTGTATTTAATTAGCATTCGCCTATATTTAAATTCAGCAATTAAATTTTAATTTTACAATCTCGGTTATCTTTTAAAAATACTTAATAATGCGTTTTTAAATTAAACTGTTAAACAATTATGCTTTGTATAATATTGTAGATTCCTTACATAATAATAGCTATGAAAAACGACAGTTATTTTCTTCAAGAATTTTGCTTGGAAAAACTCATTAACAAACAAAGAATTATAGTTAAGTTATGAGAATTTTATAATCTTCCTAGATTACGAAGACAAAATTAAAGTATTTAATTATGTGTATAACGCATACCTTGAAACCTGTGTGAGCTATTGTCGATTTCTTTACAATAGAGAAGTGAGAAACTAATTTTGTCCTGAAAAATTTAAGACTAAAGTCTTTGCTTTACCCCTAGTCAATGTTAAATTAGCAAACTTTTAGCCACAAACTCTGAATTATACGTAATGTAATGAGTGTATGTGGCAATTGCCATTTTATTTCGTCACTGGGTGAAGAATTCCCCTTGTTGGAGACATGTAAACATCAAGGAGCCACAGAAGCGAGACACCGGAGTACCGATCGTGCCAGAATCACCGTGGTGACCTAATGATGTATCTCAGTCGAGTTGTTTGATCCCAAAAAATTTGAAAAGTGCGCTCCCTTCCAGAAATTAGGGAGAGAAACCGAGGGCCAGGCTGTATTTTGATTGGAGGCTGAGGGTCAGGTGATCCGCCATGCACCTCAGGGTTGGAAGGATTGAACGAGATTACCTGCGAAGATGGATGGGAGAAATTTCGGGAGTCGAATATGAGCATTTGACGGAGGAAAATGTTGGAGAGTCGTGGAATAGAAGTTGATCAGTCGGGAATGGGGCTTAGAAGTAGGAAGGTGGGGACGAGAGATAGAGTATGGCGATGAACATTCGAAGTAGGAAGAAGTAGCTTGAGACTGAGAGAAGTTTGTTTGCTATCATATCTGGTGGCAAACGTTAAAGAAGGTAAACGGCAGCGAGCAAAGGGTGCCCGTCTTCGTAATACGGGTACCAGATGTCCTAAAAAGGAAACTAAGTACCGACTGCAGAAATCATCACTGGAAGGAGCCGCCTGACGAACGCGAGAGAAATACACGCGCAGTCTGAATTACTCAATGAGATAGCCGCCATTTCGCAAAGGAGAACAGGTGCGTGTCTGTGCTAGTGTCTAAAATGTGTCATGGCTGTCGTTCTGCTGCAAAAATTTCCACAAAATACCCGTAAAAGATTGACTATAAGCTGAGATAGCCGCGGTAAATTGTTGAACTGGACCCTAAGTTTTTGTAATCATTATTTTTTGCTGTTAATGAATCTAATTCGTTTATTTAATCGAAGCAAATAATTTGTTTAAGATTTAAATTAAAATCTAAATCTCCCCAGTTAATTATAGTAACAAAGTATAAAAATTTATTGGAAAATATCTATTTATTGCAAATTCTGATATTATAAATACTACTTATTGAATTTCAATATCTATTCCTTAATATTTCTTTACCGACATGCACGTTACTTTGAACGATATTTAGAAGTTTCGATGTACCCTTTATTAGTTAGATTATTTTTACCCCATAGGAGTGGGCTTCTTCAGACTGATCCAGATGTAGGGGCTAATACGGGACTTATACTGACAGACAGTTAAGTGCCTTCCTCAAGGAGACGACTCATAATGGGACCGAATGAAGCTTGTCACACAGAGAAACTTGTACTTAACTTTTGTCAGCTTAGGAGCAGCCCGCTGGATAACATCTTGTTACAGGAATTACGCCGAGTGATTTCAACTACATGATGAGGTCTCCGCTTTCTCGCTTCTTTCAGTAAGCGTAAGAGGAATTACAGAATAGCTGTTAGTGCCTAAACGCGGGATTACAATGTTGTGCTCAACGGGGCTACGCTCTCAGGGCTGTGACGCACCACTTAAATACTTGATTGAGAATGTCGGCTCAACACATCACCAACCCACTAATGTGAATTTAATATGTCAAAGAGGTTGCGTGAATAACATCCTACCGCAGTGAATGTTACTGAGTGTTGCGTAAGCTATGCATTACAAAATAATATAGTCAGACGGTCATTGATCCCTAATACGGAGACACATAACAGGAATTACAGGAGATACTTAATGTCTGATGACAGAGTTAATGCAAAACAGAAATCAGAGACAGATCACGTGTTAAGGATGTGCACCAGAGAACAATATATGTGTCAACCTTAAAATATTTTTGTAACAGAGTGATAAAATTTCCAATCTTAGCTCTGTGACGGCCTGTAATACTTAACAAGAACTAAATATTCATTGTAATAGAATTATTGATAATGAGAAACCTAGCCATTTAAGACGATCTCAATTTAGGTTGCAAATACATATTTTAAGAAACTATTCCTATTTTAATTTGACTTAGCATTTTTTATGATAAACCATAAAAGTTTTATGTTCAGTTCTCCGTGTAAAAGTATTTTCTTAGTTAAATATTATAAAAAGTAAATTCATTATATGAAAAATATTTAGAATTAGCTTTATATATCTAATATTAACTGAAATTAGCAGGAATTCTTTTATATTGTTTGACTACAGTATGTTCTTCTGCAGTCATATATTTTTCAACACTTGATTAAACCATTAGAGAGCGTCATATGTTTTAATTTTATTCGATTACGCCCTTTTACAGAAAGAACACCCTGAAGAAGGTGTGAATATATCCGAAACGTCGTTTATCTTTTAAATGGGATAAATAAATTTGACTGTGGAAAGGTTAATAATTATTTCTATAAATTTACAACAGACGTAAAATTAATTATTTTTCATTTTATCCAAATATTTTGCATCATACAAAATATTCTATCAAATGCTTACGTGCTTATACACAAATGTTATGAGGTTTAAGAATCGCAAGTAGAACCAACTTTATGTTTTTAAAGAGATTTATTTTACTAAATGAGTACCTTTCGGCTCTAACCATATTAATCCGTGGAATGTAAACCGTAACATTACAAGAAATTATATATATTAGAATTATCATGAACAAAGAGTATTTGAGACTCATAATCGCTAGTCTGTTACACTACTATAGGTATCATTCAATACTTAAATTTTGAATTTATTTCACATAATTTAATGCTTGAAATTTTCTCATCTCATGTTCAAATGCGTTTCCTTCAAACTATAGGATATGAAAGTTAAATGTAATTCAATAAATTTTTATCACAAAAATAAGTATAATACATTCATTCTTGTAACCGATTGTTATATTTACCTGATGGAAGTCCCAAATTAAGGGAGGAACCGTAGAGATTTATCTATTTTTCCTTTATACTGTTTTCAATATTAATTTATCCATTGAAGTTGTTATTAAGTATTAAACTCGTTCTGAGTAATTGGCCATTATATTACGACACATAAAATAATAATTTTAGAATCGCTTTCATTTACAGAAATCATTGGTAAAATCGAATATTAAATTCAGTGTTATGATTCGTTTATTGCACAACTTACCTGCACGCTGCGTCTCACCGGCAGGTTACGACTTAGGCCGGGATTGTCGAGACACCTGCACAATTCTCCGCTCGGTCAGTAATATGATCTTAACATTAGGAATCTAAAAGTTCCTTCTGCCCTGGTCGTGGTCCACATTTTAAACATCTCTCTTCCAAAAATCGTGTTTCCATCTCACCGACTATAGCTCCGAGTTTTCCTTCTCCTTTTTCTATCAGTCAATCAGCTTTAATATTAAATAACTTTAACTGATTGGAATTTTCATAATTACAACCTATAAAACATTTTCAACCTCCGGATGCAACCATCTGTTTGCACATGTTTTTCGTAAGATGCAGTTGCCGAAATTTCTAAATAACCGAGAGAAATAAATCCGTTTGGATTTTATATATGGGCCAGTTATTGTCATTGAAGAAGGTCTATGACTTTTGTTCAGATTAAGAAACCGCAATGTAGACCGCCACAAAAGAAAACTTCGGACGCACAAACAATTAGCAGCCTTCAGATTCTCTCGCGTAATTTTAATTATTTACAACATATGTGCTACTCTTACAGTTGTTCTTTTATATCCTAAAATTTAAGAGTACATGAGAGTAACATACTAAACTTTATGAAATATAATTTTGAAAACGTAAGTTTGTATATTTACGGTTTATTTAGGTCCATCTTTTTCTCGGAATCAGTTTTTATATTCGATTTTGACCAATTATATCTTACAATAAATCTTAAGTAAATAACAAATATTGATAAAAGCCACAAGTAGGATTTTTCAATCATTCCAATTCAATGGATCTTTGTTAATTACGAACACTGATGGAATAATTTAAATGGAAGTTTCGAAAAAAATTGGGATCAAATTCAATATAAAGCAGAGAATTTAAAATTTATCCCTCTATATTATACGTTTGAAGTTATGTAAAATTATCGAACTACAACTGACGTTAGTCATTTGATTTAGATTTCAAATATCGTGAGAGTTTTATATAATGTCTTATTCACATTTTTAAATCCAAATTTTGAAGTTATAGTTTAGGTTATCAATGCTTGATTGTGCAACATATTACTGAGTAATGTATTATTATTAACAGATAATTTAAAATAAAATTTAACCAATACATTTTAATGCCAACTCTTAATAGGCTAAATATATAAAAAAAATCATGTCCCGTAGTCAACCAGAACTTAATTTCTTTTTACTTAATAGAAATTCATAATGATTCTAATACGTGTAGCAAATGAGTTTATGAAATGTCTACGTCACGAAACACAGAAGGATGATACAACCCAGTATCACCTGTAAATCACTGCAGAAGAATACTTGATTTATAGAGTTCTTTATGTGCGCTCAGTTTCTCTCAGGTGCCACCAGTCACAGCGTTTCTAGGAAAATATAAAATTGTCCAATTGGAATGACTGAATTATACCGTTATGCGCTGAGAGTTCAATTAAGAAAATAACTGACAGTTAAGACAATAATGCCTGGTTTTATAATATTGACAAATATATAGAAATATTTGTGCCTCATATCTAAGTAAACAAAAATAATTTATTAAACAAGGGATTAATTAATTAAACAAACGGCTTCAGAAAATAAGTACTGTTACTTAACGTCTGTTCTTCAAAAGAATTATATAGAATTTAATTAAGGAACTTGTCTTTAATGTCATTCTATAAGTAATTATTTTTATTATTACTATTGAAAGAAAGGTTAACTGCCTTTTTCGTTGCACAGGTGGGGGAAAGTGCGGCTTCCGTCTGTTTCCTGTGCAGCCTTCATAAAACCTAGTAGAGTGAAACATCTGTTTTCGTCGATGATAGGTCTGAACGTCATCGGCGAAATCCGAAACCAAGGCAATTATTTTCAGATGAAACTATTTATATGCAGTTAATTCTTTATAGATACTCAATAATAAATACATATATACGTTGCAAAGAATATATATATATAGTTAAGTAATAAAATTTTATACGCTTTAACAAACTAAAGTAAATGTTGATCTACCGTATTACTGCAAAGTTCCCTCCCTGCCTACCAGCAGTTTGAATTTTACAACATTTTTAAGCATATTTAGACTACTGATAAACTATCCACTACCAATTTTGCACACAAAATTAACGGTTCTGATTGTAACTTAATTTATATCTGCCAAAAAAATAACTTTGAATATTATAATTGAAGATAAGACTAATTTTTAACTTTCAAGCTGTATACATAACCACCATTTTATTCCTTTCAAACATTGTTTCGATTTGAGAACACTGCTATTGTAGACGGAGAACCACATATTCAGAAAAGAAATCTTACAAAGTGGAAGTCATCCGGAAAATGTTAGATTTAAGTATGAGACTGATAATATTGGTATGCATTGCAGTGTGTTATTTTAGTTCTTTTACTGGTTTATCATGGGTATTATATCTCTGGTATTCAAATATTGTCAGTTTCCATTCAAGTGCCATTTGAGAAAGATGCAGGGATCTCATCTAAACATCGGCCTATCTAGATTTATTCAATTATTTAAAGTATTTTTTGTTAAGTAATGTCGTATCTCTTGCTCTAATTTATTTAATGCAATAAATTGATAAAAGTATAATCATATAAGTATACGGCCATCTTCATTACTGCCTAATTTAAATGGGGCCTCTTATGGAAAAAAAATCCACACCTCTGGAATAAGGAGTGTTAGAATAATAACTAGGTTATACTCTTAATTTGAATTAAATATTTAAATAAGCAAAGTGAAAGAGCGGAGCAAGAAGCACATATGGTGAAGCTCTTTCCCTTAAATTTTCTTCCCGAAATATAAATAGTAATTGAATCAAAAGAATTATATTATCTTCTCAGTAAAAAGGTCGGACCCACTAAATGTGTAAATTGTAAACGTTAGGCTTATTTGGACCCGGAGTAACTGTGTA
Source organism: Eucriotettix oculatus (assembly GCA_034510155.1). Lineage (NCBI taxonomy): Eukaryota > Metazoa > Arthropoda > Insecta > Orthoptera > Tetrigidae > Eucriotettix > Eucriotettix oculatus. The sequence continues at coordinate 13,647,035 of CM067378.1, read as the reverse complement.
GGAGTTGCTGAGCGCTTCCATATTGTCTCCTGTTGCTACTTTAGACAGGATTAAGAAGGAGCTGAGAATGTTGGCATAATCGACAGTTGAGTTCCTCTGGAAATGGCCGTTGTGACTCAACTAACATGACGTCAGTTTGCGGGCCGGAGATTCAATTGTGACCCGCACCCTTCGAAAAGGGACTATTAGCAGCGCTCCCAGAAGATTGCTGTAGAATAACGCAGCAGGAAATTGCCCTCCTGTTCCAATATACTTGCCGTATTCGTATTAAACCTTTAGAAGCTAGGGAATCTGCTACAAGGGGGCTGTTAAAAGTAACAAGAACACATTGTAATATCCTCTAATGGAAGGGATGATGGCAAAGACCTATATACAGTTCCATGATGAAAAATGTGCTCGAATTTGTAGCATAAAAAGCAGGGCAGAGTACATTCAATCCCGTTGCTTTAGTTATTAAAAAATGCATTAACGAAACATTATTTCTCTACAATATCAATCAGCAAAGATGTTTATTCTCAGAATAATTACTCAGCACACGACATTACTTATAAAAATGAGAAAATGTTGTATACGAAATTATAAGTTTTGTATATATTATCAATTTAAATAAAATGATGAATAAGCACAGAGACATAGTTTTCAAATAAAATGCTTGAATGTTTTCCGTATTTTAATAATTTAGGGGCATTTTTCCACCCAAAATTGCAAAATAAAAACAAAGAAACAGACACTATATATATTCTTTTTACTTCAAAAAAATATACAAATGTTTTTGATAATTAATTTTAAGTTATTCTGAATAATTATATAATAAACAAAAATACAGCCAATTTGTCGGCAAAAAATATGTAGTTAATTTTATTACGACGTTTCATCTACGACGCAAAATTATCCAGATGTGAAATAGACTTATTCATTTAAAAATTAACCTGATGAAGTCTATAAATAGGTCTATACTTATATTTATTATACTTAATTGTCAGATCATTGAGTTACTGAATAATTTTATTCTAGGAACATTTTGTTTTGATAAAACAGTCACGAAGAGTTATATATATCAAAAAATTTTACATTTATATCACATAATTAAATATTTTTTGTATTAATTTTTTTATAAAAATTTTATCTTTAAGCAATAATTAATCTGAAACAAAAATAAACTGCAATAAAAATTACACTAATTTTTTTAATCAAATAAAGTAATATCTCAAATTTTATATTCTCATTAAGGGATTGGTTAAGGTATAACTTCCTTTATAATTTCTCATTAATCAATTTAGAAACTCTAAAAAGAACCCTGAAATTCAATTTATCTATTTAATCAATGGAATTAATATCATTATTAACATTAAAGAATAAATATTAAATCTTTAGAGCAACGTTTACATTCCAATGGTTCGTTTTCGAATAAATCGTTTGAATATTGTTTGGGTTGGTTGTAACAACCCATAAAAATATTTTTAACCTCTGTAATTGCAAAATAAGATGTAATTTAATTAATTACGAATGTAGCTCAATCGTATATGTGGCCAAATTTCCATGATTAGAACATTGGAAGATTTCATATTTTCTTCTTTGAAGGACTGAATAGGATACAAGGGATGGAAAGGAAAAAAGCTGCCTCGGGTTTCTGTAGCAGAATAACTGTCTGAACTATGGAGGCCCATTACAATAGAGTGTTTTGAGCTCTAACATACGAGTAGATGCTCTGAACTGTATACATCCACGTCGTGAAAACGAAAATGTAGTTCTTTCCTTGCTCGGGAGGCATTTTCATTATAAACGTTCGTTCGCTTAATCGTATTAATTCGGATAAATGATAATGCTCTGTATCTTTTTCACCCCCGATGTGGACAATGGAAATACGCGATTACTATCAGTTCTCAAATCGGCTCTGATTCTGAAACAAATTCAGAAACGAAATTGATTTATACACTGTTTCACATACTATTTAAAGATTAACTTACAAATTTACTGTACCAATATTACAGCAATTGCATATTGTAGGTAAGTTGAAACAAATCTTCAATAACAAAAGTAACTTAAATAAAAAGATTTATAATAACATAAGTAAAATAACGGGTTCTATCATAATTGTATGGGACGTAGTTGGATCAATGAGACCAAAATAGAAAACGTCATTAGCACATATGATGCATGCATTTCATCAGTTCTATAGCACGTATCGTCCACTTACAAATATTTTTATTTAAATATGTCCTGAATCTGTTAAGTACATATTTTTCTACTATTACACGCATTTTCTCTTAAACGTCTATAATCATTTTTGTCGTTTGTCAATTTATCCATTATTTCCTTGTATTGGTCTTTTTTCATTACGACAACTTGTTTAGTTTTATCTGAATTTATAAAACAAATATTATTACTGCTTATATTAAAAGATTTTATCAATTTCAAATTGTGGTTTATTACGTTAGTTATATGTTCATGTTGTTTATTACTGTTTGAATTTAGAAATTTTGTAATGCATTTACTGATAACATTTTTGTGACTACTGCTGGTGTCAAAGTTTATAATACATATTGCTTTAGCTATTGTGTTATTGGATTTTTGTTAGCACTAAGATTTAAATTGAAGAACCTATGCAGACTTAAAAATCTGGTAATGGCTTCAGATATTATTGCGACTCTGATGTTTACTAGTCTCTTTTGTTTATCTAAATTCATGTATTATGCAGTAAAATTTTTATTAATAAAATTACATGAACGGCTGTAATTACATTTAAGTTTTATAGAAGAGAGGTTCTAAGTGGTAAGTGTAATGATATAAAACACAACTACTTACGGAATTTGGCGGTACGGAATCAAAGGCAAGCGGAGTGAGGTAAGTTGCAGGATTCAGCCAGGGTTAGTAAAACGTCGACACGATGGCACGACTGAGGTTTTTCCAAGTCTCTTGAGATTTGGCAACAACAGGCGGTGAGGAGGATGGTGTTTTTGCCCAAAATTGTCGAGGGGGTGGGGAAAATGGCTCCTACCAGAGAGGGGAGATGATAATTTTTATTTGATAGTGTCGGGTCCCGCCACAGACGGAATATTGGAGACAAATTATTAAAAGCAGAAGGAAAGTTGATTTTCAGGAGGATTATTTGGACATTTAAGGACGTCGATATTGGACGTTAAGAGGCATTATGATTAAGATTGAACTTTAAGAGTAGTTGAAGATTTCATTTTAAAAGGGAGCAATAAGGAATTGGAAATTTCCCTGGTCGTGGACATTTTAATGACGGGAGGAAGGCGTGCTTCAGTACGGGGCTCCCCGGTGGTGGGATTTCAGAAGGGTCCAGCGACAAGTTCCAGGCAAGCTGTGAAGAAAAGGTAAGTACCACTGTTTGTAACCTTTTACCTATTTCCTAGTACTGCCAATTCCTAGTAGGATTTGTGTTTGTGCTCTGCTCCAAGAGAATACCCATTTAAACTACTCTTTGTGTAGAAATGATGTATTTAGTTTACCAGATATTGTTTAAAAAACTGCCGGCTAGTAACTACAAATTGTAGTTCATTGTAAATTGAAAAATTTCTAGTAAATGGATTTTTCTCATTCATAAAAACATTTATTATTATAAAATAATTATTCACTACTAATTCATTTCAAGTTCAGTGTAGTAATGTATAGACATGTCCTTCCTTTTATATGTTATAGATTAATGAAATTGTAATTAATTATTCTAATTTATATTTTTCTGATTTCACAATCATATGTAATTAATTTGACCTGCTTTTCATTCATAATTTTAGTGGTAATATTTATAACATAACAAACCCTATAAACCAATTTATTAGACATAATGGTTTCAGTTCTCAATAACCAACATCTTGATTAATAACTAGATTAATTAGTTTAATTCCGAATTTTTCGTAACAGCATTGTTCTTATGGAACATTAAAAAGTTTTTAATAAATGTATTTCCTAAATTATTATGTACTATACTACACTACATAAAAATGATTGATGAAAGGCGTAAGTATAAAAACGCGAGAGATGCAAATGGGAAAGAGCAGTACCGACGCTTGAAAAATAAGATAGATAGGAAGTGCAAATCAACCAAAGAGGTGTGGCTACAAGAGAAATGCAAAGCAGTTGAAGATTTCACGGTGAAAGGGAAAAAAAGCAGCTTAAAGGAAAATCAAAGAAACATTCAGCGAGAAGAAAAATATTAGCAAGAACATCAGGAGAGCGGATGGGAAGCCAATTATAGATAAAGAAGGAAAAGCAGAAAGATGGAAGGCATATCTATCACGGTGAAAATCTAGATCAGTCAGTAATGGAAGAAGAAGAGGAGGTGGATGATGAAGAGTTGGGGGCAAAATTATAAAGTCAGAGTTAGATAGGGCGCTGGCAGACCTGAGCAACTGTAAAGACCCAGGAATTGATAACATTCCTGCAGAGATGATAAGATCATCGGGCGAATAAGCAATATCTCGACTATTCAGGATATTTTGCAAAATCTAAGAAACGGTAAGAATCCCAGAAGATTTTAGTAAAAATATAATTATACCCATACCGAAGTAGACTGGGGCTGATATGCGAACAGGACAGGGCAATTAGTTTAATATCTAATGCATGCAAAAAATCAACTAAAATAGTATTAGGAGAATGCACCCTGAACTAGAATGCGAATAAGGAGACGATCAATTTAGCTTTAGGAAGAATGTAGGGACAAGAGAAGCAATATTAACTTTGCGACTAATTTTAGAAAACCTAATAAGAAATACCGGTCAAGGTTCATGGCATTTGTAATGTAGAAAAAGCGTTTGATAATGTGAAATGGATCAAACTATTAGCAATTTTGAAGAAAACTAGAATAAAATATCGAGAAAGGAGGCTTATACATAACCTCTACAGAAGACAGGCAGCAGTAATTAGAATAGAAGACCAAGAAAAGAAAGCCGTAATAAAGAAAGGAGAAAGTCAAGGATGCAGTCTGTCGCCCATGCTGTTTAACTTATATACGGAACAGGCGATGAGCAATGTGAAAACAGAATAAGTAGAAGGAATCATACTTCAAGGAGAAGAAATAAAAACCTAGCGTTTCGCCGACGTTATTATAGTATTAGGGGAATCAGAAGAAGACTTGGAAACCAGAATAAATGGCATGAACGTAGTCCTGGAGACAGAATTCAATATGAGGATTAATAGAGGGAGAACCAAGGTAATGGAGTGTAGTTTCGGAAACAGTGGGAAAAAAGGGTGTTATATTGGGAAGGGATATTTTGTTAAAGGTTAAGGAATTCTGCTACGTGGGAAGCGTAATAACTAGGGGCGGTAGAAGTATAGTAGACATAAAGAGTATGATAGCACAAGCAAGGAAGGCTTTCGCGAAAAAAACGAATTTACTTACTAGTAATGTAAGTGTGAATATTTGGAAATCGTTACTAAAAATATTCGTATGGAGTCTGGTGTTATATGGGTGAGAATAGGAGATGAAGAAAGGAAAAGAATAGAATATTTTGAAATATGGTGCTATAGGCGAATGAGATGGGTGGATAGAATCACTAACGAAGAAGTTCTAAACATTATAGAGGAAGAGCGAGGAATGTGGAGGACGTTGACCATGAGTAAGGATATATTAAGAGATGAGGGTTTTGTAAAATTAGTCTTAAAGGGAAATGTGTGTTGGGAAGTACGGAAGAGGGAGGCCAAGGACGGAATACGCTAATCAATTTAGGGAGGATGTGGAATGTGCTAGTTATGTGGAAATGAAAAGGCTTGCGAAATATGGGTTAGCATGGAGGATTGCAGCATACCAGACTGAATACCACAACAACAATCTTTAACCAGATAGAAACAGATAACACGATTACTTAATATTCACATAACAAAATTGAAAACTATTTGTTGTTCGGCAACGAAACTAATTTAGAACACAATAAAATATCAATTAAATAAGATAAACAGTTTTAAAATCAGGGAAACACATATGTGTCAATTACAGTATATGATGTAACAGGGTAGTGGTGTACAATTGTGTAATGCTTATTAATATATGTTAAGCATCCAGTTGAAAATTACCTATTTGTTCGAAAACAATTCTTCGAAATTTCACACAATTTAAAATGGGAAAAACTTGAGTCATCTGCCTTGGCCCAAATGACTTTACACACACTAATTTTGGAGTATTTGTTTTCATATTAAATTTATAAAGAAAGGTTAACTAAAAGGAGAAATTCTATTAATAAATTTATTTAATAGTTGAACTGAATTCTTTACGTTATTCTACACTAAAAAGTTACTGAACACGGCAAATTAATATTTTCTTATTTAGTATGGTTAATTTCACTCAGGACAATTAATACAATACTCGCCACTCCTTGGGGAAGAATTTTCATGACTATTGACATTGCGGGAAGTGAGACAAGACTACAGAAATCATATTAATAATTAATACCAGACGAAGTTGCTTACAGATTTCAATTAATGAAGTAAATAGTGAATTTTAATAACTCTTGCTTCTCTGAACTAATATGCTTTTTTGTGTTTTCATCCAGTGCATTAATCATCGTATTTATGTCGTAGCAACATGCAACCTCTGTTGAATGTGAGTGAGTAAAATGTTTAATAGTTACTTCTTTGTCGTATTACGCATTTCGTGGTACTTCCCCGTCATCAAATACTGTCGTGATTTCAGATAGCTGATTGCGTTGTAAAGGTTAGCTTTATACACATGGATTTATCCAGAATTATATATCAATGCGCACGTTTATGTTACTCATGTTTAAGCTGGTTTTAATGACCAGATTCCTGAACAAATCTCGGTATCAGAAAATACCGTAAAATTGATGTCTCTCTGTTACAGAGATACAACGTGGCCAGAAGTCACAAATTTGTCACATTTGATTATGAAGGCTAAAATAGATAGTTACCCAGAGGTGTGCAGAGTTGTTACGGAGATAATACGCTGACTGAATTGGAGCTGCAAAGCGAGTTAATGAAGTAATCTCTGGTTTTAGTCGAGCACTGCAGTTTTTAATTACTTGTGAACGTCACAACCAGATGCATGACAGTATCTGAGCTACAACTGGCCCCGGTCACGTAGCGCAACAAAAGCCAACACTAGTGTTCATTTATTCATATAGGACTGCAAACAAATCTTTCACAATTACATTTGGGTTGAACAACTAAATCAAAAGAAGCACAATTGATTTTACAAAATTTTACAAAATGTTAGCAAATGTTCTTTATTAAACAGGAAAATAATGAAAGTTGTAGTGCAGTAGGACCCCTCCGTAATTTTATTCGATTTTCAAATTTTTGAATGATCTAAAGGTTCGGAAAGTACATTAATGGCTCGGCGACAGGCAGGGGAGAAGTTTTTTTTCCGGCGCCAGTCTGCCGGACGGGGGACATGCCTGTCTGCGGATTTATAATATTAAGCTCGTTATGCTCACGGAACATTCACCTTTAAATTTAAGAAGGACAGTATTCCCTGTGCCATGGAAAATTTCCCGCGCTGGACGATGGACTCATTAGGATTGGCGAAACAAACATCACGTGGAATAACGTTTTCCCTTGGAGAAAGGGTATACGAGTTTAGCTGGGAGGCGAGAAGATTAAAAAAAATAAGAGTGGTTCAAAACGATGAGAAGGCGAGGTGGAACGGATGAAAGTTGATAATGACATGGAAAGGAGGAGAAATCTGGCGAGAAAACGAATGTTGACGGGGAGGAGGAAGCTGAAAACTGTAACAAAAGTTGAAAGCGAGGTGTGAATTGTTGCTCTTTATGAGAAAATAGTGAGAACAAGGAAGTGCAGTGAGAAGAAGGAAAAACAACTGGGAATATATTACAACTCAACACGAAGGAGAAGGAATTTCCGATCGCCTAGTAATCTGCATCGAGACACGAAAGAAGACAAAACAGGTTCGCAAGTGAACGAAATCTCTGCTGCACGTGGTTAACCCACAAGTAATTAACCATGATATCTCCTTTAGTTAATTTACTTATTTGCAATAGCACGTAGGACCGCTTTTAAGTGAAAATTATTATATTTCATCTTAAAGAGTAAGTAATTTTATTAGATAATAAAAATAAAAACCCAACACATCATTTACAAAGTTAGTTAGCAAATTCACAAATATTTAAAGTTTCGGTACTTTTTATATGTAATATAAAAGTTATTGTATTTAATGGTTGTATTTCATATATGTTTTGTTTCAATTTTCGATCTGTTTAAATTTATGCTAATAGAATTTGCCTGTGACAGGATAAAGAAATGCTATATTGATTTAGCAATATTTCAGTTCCTGATTAACGTTTTACTCGAGAGGTAGCTAGTTTTGAATAGTCATCTGATGTAACTAATTTTTTGGAGTGTTTTCATGTTAAAATGATTATAAAGATTATTTGAAGGGAAAAATTAACATATTAACAATTTAATTTAATAGTTGAACTGGGTCCTCTACACAAAGGAGTTACTGAAACGTGGCAAATTAATATATTTTTATTTAGTACTACTACTTTCATTCACGACAGTTAATAGAACAGGAGACTATAAATGAGCTAGTAATAACATGGGACCTATTTCTAAGCCTATAATGTAGCAGGATTTCAGTTCTATACATCGCAGTGAAAAGTATTCACACGCCTTTATGTACTTCGTGTTTTGTGGCTGATTCAGGAAGGCCTCTCCTCCTTTTCCAGGAAGATGCAGACAGATGTCTACTCCGTAATTTCCTATTGCGGGCCGCGTTATAGCTGTCAGTGTCGAGGTAAATGAACCAATGTTCAGTGATTCGTTGGTTGACTGACGGGTCATGGATCAGGAAGAGCTTATTTTCTGAAATACTTATTTTACAAGGGATGGTCGGGAAGCTTATTTTCTTCCAGACAGTTGATCATAACATTCACATAACCATTTCCTTCTCCCGATGTTGTTCGCGATTGTTGCGTATCACATGATTTTAACTCTTCTTATTATTAATATTATATTTTGTGTATATATGTAACAATTTAGTCCTAAGCTAGACGAAGTCTAACCATGAATGAAAGCGATTGGTCATTTAAATGACGAATTACAATCACCATAGCTGCCAGAAAATGGAAGCATTAAGGTTCTGAATGCTGATTGGATGAGGGGCTTGAAGGCCAGACTGAGGAAGGAACAGTGGTGACATAGAAATAACCACGAATCTATATGGTCAACCCGGGTAAAAAGGAATGTAATATGGCGTCGGGACGTTCATGCCGTTTATATTCTCAACGGCGAAACAATGCAAGAGTTTTTCCCTAGAGGCCGGAAGCTTTAATAATACGGCCAAGCGATTACAAAATAAGAGTAAGGGCAAATTTATTGGGCCTCGACGAAGACGAAAAACAGCGTCCCACATTTCCGAAGAACACTCACTGAAAAAATTATATTGCCAGCTAACCCCTCCATATGGAGGGCGTAAAAATTATACGCCCATGAGGGGAAATTATTAGTATAGGGCGTGGCTTGCAGAGGAAAACCAGCGGGATCTTGGAGAGAAGGAACAGCCAGGTCGGTCCGAATTTTTAGGCAGCAGTCATTCAAAATTTTATAGAGAGCAGAGTCCAAAATTGTATAGAGCAGTCAGTCCAACTGTTTAGAGTGATAAAGGCCTTAGTACATTAGTCCGGACAAAACTTCAGAAGGAGATCATCCAGAAGAAGATATAAAACTTAGTCGACGAGCATCCCTGGGGGACGAGCAGATTACCTCTTTAGCTTGGGAGAACCTTCAACGAGCAACGTCAACAGGACGACGCGCAGTCATCACCAGTCGATTAACAGCAACCAGCAGTGACGCTCTGGATCATCGACGGCGCTTTGGTGAAGTACTGACCTTAATTGTATCTCGCCTCGCGTCGCGTCTATTTAAAGTGTTCTCGCTTCCCTCCATATTTTGCAATTACACCCGTTGAGCATTAGCATTCCCTAAGATAAAAATCTTCATGTTCCTGACTGAGTCGGCAAGGGTGAAATTAAATTCAAATTCACTTAAATTTATTTAGTTAAATTGATGTCAATAATTATTATTTCCGCCATTTACCTAATTTAAGTTTAAAAGTTATAGTTTTTTATATCCCTTGTATAACACGTAGTAATTACACCCCGTAATAATTAAATTCATTTTCCACAGCCTAACATAAATATTAAAAAAAACTTACCACAATCTCCCTTTCATTCTCTTCTCCTCCAGACTTTCAAGCACTGCGGCGCTGAACATCCCTTCTTCTTTACAGAGGCTTCTATTCCATATAACTGCCTATTTTGTAGGTCTACCACCACCAAGTTCAGCACACGATCGGTCATTTTTCCATTTCACCTGACTCAGTCACGTATGGGACGGGGGTTGCCCTACAATACTGTTGAATGTGCGTTCCGAGATTTTCACAAGGCCTGGCCTCAAGTCCTTTCTATTGTCCGCTGCGTCTTGCCAATTCGGCGCAAGGCCACGATGGAATTTTCACGTCAGTCACAAGATGGTTTTTTCTCCCGCTCACTCAGATATTATAAATTTCGTGAGTAGTTAAATAAATCGGGGTGTTCTATGAGCTTTACAATATAGATAAAGAAGACAAGAATATAAAAATGTTGAGTGGACCCACAATCCGCTTTCCGGGTGACACTCTACCACTGAGCAAGTCTGAAAGGATGTCCAGAGGACCGATTCAACATCCTTCTACTTCAGTTAACATAAGATAACACAGCTACAATTTACTAATTACATTCGTCACAATCTAATTTCTAGGAATAAAGTCAAGTAAACTGATAAAAGATGCACGGAATTAACTTCTGCTCGCTGCCGTATATCTTCTTTTCCTCTTGCCACCAGATTAGATTGGAAACTTCTTTCACTTCCTAATTTCTGATGTTCATCGACAAACTCCAAACTCTATCTCTCATCTCATCTCCACCTTCTTACTTCCAAGTATCATTCCCAACTACCGTGCCGTGGAACAAACATCACGCGCCCTCTAGACTTTTTCCCTCAACTCTCCGTGCCAATATGCCGAAATTTCTCCCATCCATCCTCGCAAGTCATCTCGTTCATTCACCCCACCATGAGATGCATGCCAGACCACCTGATTCTCAGCCTACAATTAACATCTAGCTTGGCCCGCAAATTCTCCCCCTAATTTCTAGAAAGGGACGCGACCTTTAAAAATCCCGGGGTAAAGAAACTGGACTCAGGTACCAGATTATTTGAAGTCACCGAACGGTGATTTTGTTACGTTCGGTATTCCAATGTCTCGCCTCTCTGGCGCCTTGGTGTTAACTTGTACCGAGTTGCTCCAATATGGGGAATTCTTCACCCAGGGATGAAATAAAATGACGATTGCCACATACACTCATAACAGTACGTTCGACATTCAAAAATCGCTGCATGTCTCCTCTTCGTGCCTTCTATTCCTATGATTTAGTGACGCATTACTGAATGTCTAAATATTTGTCCATTATCTAAGCTGATATTAATGTGATCGAATGTTTTCATTATTTGCTGATATTTATCAAAATATTCTGGTTTATTTAGTACGTTCATTTGACGCAGATAATAATATGTAACATTGAAATATTTCTTCAATAGTAATGAAATCAGAAAACGAAAAAAGTACCTGTGTCCAAAGAATGCTATTTATTATAGCAAATTTTTGAAATGTGTACCTACTTTAATGATTAGGATAGAAAACCTCGACCTTTTAATTAATCAATGCTCGTTCTACAATTAGTACTGAATAATTTATGGCTGGATGTCGACATGAATTATAGTAATAAATAAATATAATAAACATAAATTAAATAAAACTAATAAGTAATAAATGCTACAACAATGAGAGTTATTAAAATGGCCTTTTACACATAGGTTAAGTTTTTTAACGGAAAACTCAACGTTTTCTGATTAAATAATAGTATTCTGACTAAAATATTTACAATAAATAATAAATTAAAACTGGCAATAAGGAACATAAAAATATCAAATTAGGCATTCAAAGGTACACAGTTGTGTCCAAACACATACATGTTAATAATTACAATTTATATTTGCAAAATGTGGAAATTTTAGATCAAGAAAATAATTGCTTCTCGAGAATTATGAGTGAAATGTTGTATGTCAGGTGTAACCCTCAAGTAAACAATATTAAAATGACAGGAATAATTTTAAGAAAATTTACGATACTCTTTTGTTGTAGTAATTTAACGCTTTAATATTTTTCTCCTTTGTTAAAATTTTACTGGCGAAAGCACTCATTGTTACACTTAATTTGAGCCATAACCGTCCTTGGAGATTGTCCGCGACATCACTCAGAATTGATTTAATGTAATATTATGTTTTAGTAAGCTTGATGAAGTTTGAAAATGGAGATGAAACGTCGCTTTTGTTAATAAATAGTTATATAATTATGCCGTCTTTTAGCCGTCTTTTTTTATTTTCTGACTTATATTTATTTTTATGAAAACGATTAATTCAGTGTAAATAATAATAGAGCTACCGACTATGCACTATGAATCTTAAAGTCGGAATATGATAAAACAATTTTAAGAGCATTGTATACATATAGCTTGATTCTCATACGGAGGATGTGAAATTAAATGTTATTAAGTTTTCCTGGAATATTATTTTATTTTTATTTCCGAAACATGTCATTTTGTTTTATTCTAAATATTTTTAAATCTCACTGGTATAATTGGTTTCATATAAAAATAAACAGAACAAATTTCAATTAATTCATCAAATCATATCTGCCACGGTCGATCAATATGCTGAGTTGAAAACAGTGTTCATCAAATATTTTCACTCTGCAGTTTAATTTGGGATTGTGGCGAACTTTTTCCAGTTGGTTCTCTGTGACCATTTTGCTGGAGTGCGGACGATACCTCGTTAACACAGCAATGGGACACGTTGCTTCTCGCAAATCAATAAACAATTATAGCTACACGCGATGACAAAAACGTGCTGTCACTCGGCCATGTTTTGTTTTATTTCTAAGTGAGGGGTCCTCGCACCAGAAATCTGTTTGTCCCATAGACTGCGCCAAACGTTGCTGAGCGGTGTTGTTATTTGAATTTACAAGGAGATTCGTAGGAACAAATTTCAAAATAATTTGAACTATTCCTAATGCATATGTCCGTGCAACACATTGCAAGATAGTATCAATTTAAAATTCCAATACGACTTACGAACAAAAACAAATTCGGATTAACGCTGTACGCTATTATTCAGTGTTTTTTCAAAACAGGCCTGAAGCAGTTTGTTTTTTATTTAATCGCATAATTTCGCACAAGTTGTGGATTTTTGTAGGAGTCGGGCGCTTATTTAACTTTCAATGAACTGTAATGTAAAATAGAATAATTGAATAAATGTAAGCTTAAAATATTTGAAAAACAAATCAAAGGGACATTTTAAATTCATAAAACACTTTGCAAGACTATTTTTCACCTTAGTTTGCACTTATTCTCAAACAGTGTTTAAATAAACAGTACAAGGTGCGAACAGTAAATAGTAATAAATAAATTATTGTATTGGTAATCATTGTTTAATATTTTAGTACTTAACGGGAGTTAGAAATTATAGTTTGCTGTGGTATTCTGAAAAATGTTGCTTTCCTTCATCCTGTAAATTACATATTATTTGATATACAGTAATGATGTTTTCGCACTTTTACTGAAAGATTTAAAAATCATGAAAGATGAAATAATTTACTTTAATAGCAACGTTTTCAAAATATATTGCCTTAACGCGCGTTTTATTAATTTTTATTAGATTCTACAATACTACTATAGTTATATTGTCGCCGTAGTAGTAGTAGAGTTTCACTAAAAGTTACCCCGAGATAATGACTTGGTTACCGTTGTCGTGATGATAGTCTTTGTGTAGTCACTCGGTAGAGATTTGGTAGCTTGTGGTGACTGCGTGCATAATTAGAAAGGAGGAGAGTGAATCAAGATTCACTTCCGGAAATAATAGTTGTCTAGGATTGACGATAGGATAGGAAATAGGATAGATTTATTCGTGGATTGAGTTCGGATGGGAACTAAGTCCAATCTTTAGAACAGCGAGCAGTGTTGGCTGTAAGAAGACGGACTTACCTGAAGAAAAGGTCTTGCACCACAATGAATATTTTATGGCTCCTCACCTCTCAGCTCAACTCGTATTTCCGTTCTTCAAGAGAAAACGCTTTCCCAAGTGATGCTTGTTCCGTCAATCCTCATGAGTCCTTCGTCCAGCGCGGGAAATTTTTCATGGCACAGGGAACACTGTCTTTTGGAAATTTTGAACGGTGAATGCTTCTTCAATAAAACAAGCTTAGTATTATATATCTGCATACCGGCATTTTCCTCGTCCGGCAGCCTGGCAACGGTAAAATCCATTCTTCCCTCGCTGTTGCTGGTTATAATAATCTTTCTGAATTTTTATGTCCTTTAAAAATAAAAAAATTGAATAAAATTGGGACGGGGTCCTACTGTGCTACAAGATTCTAATTTCTTCGATGAGAGTCCTATCTGTTTACCAGTGCTATGTTTTAAATACATCAACGTTGAAGTATGGCATCGTCTGGAGTTCAAGTGTGAGGTTAGAATGTAATGGACTTTGGCGAAATGACGATTCATATTTGAATCAATGAATAATTGTTGAAGTATTTACCATTGGAATTTTTCCAGCATAGGAAGATCACGGAGAGTAACACCAAAGCAACGAGGAGTGTAATGGAAAATGAAGAATAGCGAAGAGGAATAAAAGCTTTCAAAATAGTTAATCAGATAAGTAGCCACTAACCCCAAGCATTAATTCCAAGCTCATAAATAGTTCCACTGGATTGATCAGGAAAACATCTAATAAAGAATTTAGCCCCGTAGGCCGGCTTATACTTGAAGTAAAAACCTGACTCTGATTTGGTGTGTATTATATAACGCTTTAATTCATGAAATGCAATTTTTCAAATGTTTCTTTCAATTGTAATATTGTTAATTTGGAAAAATGGGGTATTTAAATGAGTAAAAATGTAGTTTAAATTGGGTAGATTCTGACGAAGGGTTTAGTTAACATTAAAACATTTAAGGGAACGTGTAAGAGTATCACATATCGATTGGAGTTTTGTATTTATTTAATAATGTATATTAAGAAGAGCGGATAAGAGGTTTATCGTTGGGGGCGGTGGAAGTATTCTCTCTCCCGACTTTCCGAGAACGGATCCTGTAAAAAATTTGTCCAGTAAATATATTTAACGGAAATCAACGAGTTGATATTTTGTCTGAATAATTCGTTTATGGAAATGCGAAATAATTGTTTTGCCTCAGAGATTTTCGTAAAATTTACTTTATTGAAGGTTTACTCAGTGAATGTTTGGGAAACACCTAATGTGTGATATTAATATTTGTAACTAAACTTAACGTTTAATTGATGCAGACAAATTTAATAAAATAAAAGGAATTTAATGTATCTTCATGTTTCGGTCCTGATCAAGAGTCTCTTCAGATTGAGCTTAAGTTAACAAGACACTAAGATATTACAAAGATATAAAGTCGAGCGAAAGACTACAAATAATTATGGAACCGAAGAACAATAAAATTGAAAGAAACATTTGAAAAATTGCATTTCATGAATTAAAACGTTATATAATACACATCAAATCAGAGTCAGGTTTTTACTTCAAGTATAAGCCGGCCTACGGGGCTAAATTCTTTATTAGATGTTTTCCTGATCAATCCAGTGGAACTATTTATGAGCTTGGAATTAATGCTTGGGGTTAGTGGCTACGCGGCTGTTGTCCTTGAGATAAGATGGGGCGGGGAGGGAAAATATGTGGACAAGGAAACTAGGGGGAACCTGTATTGCAATACCAGAAAGCTTTAAGATTTTACCTTAGTCAAAATTATATGAGTTGGGCGACACGCGGGTCTTCGGTCAGGGAGTCCTGGGACATTTTTAAATCCTTAATAAAGAAAAGTACGTTCAAATTAAATACCTAAAGCAACACGCTTATCCGGGGTACTACAATTCCGAAATAAAAAAATTGAAGAGGAAGATTAGGAAATTGTATAGAAAACGGAAAGGAAGCGAAAACAATAGAATCAACTTTGGGCAGTTCAGTAGAAAGTAAACAAGGGCTAAAAGCGAAATTCAGAAAAACTAGATAAAAATATACTGGGAAACAAAATTAACGGTTGGGGTCAATTTTTTAAATATGTTCGTAGAAGGTACAGGGATACAGGTTCGTCTCCTAAAGGATGAGGAAAATACAATTATTTTAAGCGACAAGGGAAAAGCAAACAAATTTGAAAAATAGTTTGCATCATTTGTTGTTGTGCGATATTCAGTCGTAAGACTGATCTGATGCAACCCTCCATGCTAACCTATCTTGCGCAAACCTTTTCATTTCCTAATAACTATCACAACCCACATCGGCCCTAATCTCCTTAGCGTATTCCATCCTTGTCCTTCCTCGTCTGTTCATACCCCACACACTTCCCTCTAACGGTAATTTTACAAAAGCCTCGTGTCTTAAATCGTGGCCTATTAATCTATCCCTTCTCTTAGTCAACGTTCTCCATATTGCTCGCTTTTCCCCTATTCTGTTTAGAACTTCCTCGTTTGTGATTCTATCCACCCATCTGATTTTCAGCATTCGCCTATAGCACCACATTTCAAAGGCATCTATAGTTATCCTTTCCCCAACTCCTATCGTCCACGTTTCACACCCATATAACGCCATGCTCCATACGAACATCTTTAGCAACGATTTCCTAATATTCACACTTGTATTATCCGTAAGTAAATCCCTCTTTTTCGCGAAAGCCTTCCTTGCCCTATGGGAGGCCTTCCCAGTCCTTTCTTAGCTGAAATTGTTTTACATGACTTATAATATTATTATCTTTCCATACTGAACTTCAAACCTGTTTTCCACACCTTTAACAAGTATCATACTTCTATTACATTCACACGACAATTAGAAAAAAAATACATACACTTCACCACAAAAAAAATCTACGGGCGCACTACTTTAAAGTTAGCGTTTCACAGCGCTCGTTAAATTAATTGAAGAGCCCCGCCCCCTCCCCCCCTAAAAATACCCTGGGAAAATTTTTGGTACCCAGTTGACATTGATACAAACATTGAATCTACACAATAAATTCGACGTATTCAGTTTTTAACTCTAATATGAATAATTTAATACTAAGTTGATATTTTATAATTTAATCGTTGTTTAAAAACTCTGACACTTATCGAATATCATTACAATAATTTACCTTTAGAAAAAAAATAGTTATTTAGTTTCATAATTTAATCAGTAATATTTCCTTAACGTAAATTTTTTAAGAAAAATATATAAAGATGGTTACAGCGAAACATTTATTTGATTATGATTTAAAATAACTAGTTTATAGACAAAATAGATTTTTTATTTATTTATTACCACGTTTCGCCTTTGAATTTGGCCCTTCATCGGGTATAAATAAATATCCTCGTGTATTAAAGCATGAAATTAATCAATAATGTTGACAAAATCTCAGATCCAAAAGAAAATCAACAATTTTTTGACCTGGATTGTTTCTATGCACAGGTAAAACTGATGTGTCTATAATTTAATTATTGTTGTATCCTGTACCGTGCTTATCCCCTCCCATCTCTTTCTAACTTTTTTAAATTTCTTTAACTCTCCGCATCTCTCCTTACTTCCCTCTCACTAACCCTATTTTATCTCTCTCTCTCTGTATCTCCATCTCTCTCTAAGTCTAAGACCTAACACGTAATGTGAATTTACTACGTAGAATAATACAATTGTTTCATGCCCAATGAGTCTGTTTAATATATAATCCTATTACCTTTCTTAACTTATAATTGATTAAAAAGTTCTTTCTTAACTATTGAAATTACTTCAAGAAGCAATTTTCTATTTTATGAAAATATAAAATAATTTTATGATGTTAAAACTTATGTATTAATTTCTTTCTCTTATTTTTTTATTTTGGCAGCCGTAACAATATTCTTCCATATTTTCTTAAACATATACGTGTCATATTCATTTAATTCACTATTATTGCGCAGACATTCTATTAACGAAAGCTCCTGTATGTATTAGATATTATCAGACGGAGATATTGATACGTGACAATTTTATAAATTTGACCGGTGAATATATATTGTGTTCATTATTTTAACAGTTATTATTTGGGATAATTACTAAATATTGTTTATAATGTAATCATATGTTCTACTTTGAAAAACGCTTTTTTAATTAATGAATCCAATTATAAAAAAACTCTGAAATAATGCAATTGAAAACACACAAAAACACCGAATGGAAATTCGCTATATTTAAAAATGTGAAATAAGGGGGCTTCTTGTTTCCTTTATGCTCCATTTTGATTAAATATGTCTGACTAGAAATACTTGGACGGATGATAAAAACTGTAATGAATTAAGGTGTGGTTTGCCATTTTATTTAACCAGTGGTGACATTTGGTTTGAGAAATTCCGTATTGGCGTCAATCAGGAGACTAAAATACGCCAGCAGGCGCCTATTTGGCGGCGAGAAGAGACCCTAAGCCTGTGAAATCCTGATTTTCGCTTATTAACGGAGGTTTATATGCCCAGGGCGTTGAACCCTCAGGAATTTCGAAGACTGCTGAAAAAATGACTTATGAAGAAACCACGGACCAAGCTGGATATTTGATTGGAGCTTGGGAGTCATGTGATCCGCCATCCACCCTCATGGTGGGGGTATGTGGACAGTTGACCTAGGACGCGACGTAATGGAAAATCAACCAGTGGGGAAAGAAATCTGGAAGAAGAAGGGAATGGAAGTTTGAAGTAGTAAGATGGATAGGAGATGAGAGAGAGAGAGGGGGGGAGGGAATTCAGCAGTCGATAATGGAATGGTGGAAAGGAGGCGTTGTATTGAGAGTTAGTCTGGAGTGCTATTTTGAATAAGGAGGATGTCAGAGCAGATGAGACCTGACAAGTGAGTCTTGCCATAACAGAAGGCGTCAACTAGTAATCGTGATGGCCTAAGAGAGGGAAAGATGACTGACGGTAGAGTGCGGCAAAGTGGCTTCGCCCGTCAACGAAATCGCGCAACCATAATTCTTTGAAGGAAGAGCCAGATACTGGCACACGAACCGCGGGAGCAAGCCCAGGTAACCAGCCCAGAGCAACCGAAGGAAGCAGCTGCCTCACAGACACAGTAACCAAATGTGTTAGTGTCAATTAATGCTTAATGTTCTTGAAAAGACTGACGAAATAATTAAAGATGGTATTTTCAGGAATCTTATTGTATGTATGATATTATTTAAGATGGAATTTTGGAAAATCTTAGTTCAGTTTTGAGTTTTGTGCGTTAAGTAATAGTTAAACAGGAAAAACCTTAATATTTCTTGTTTAACCCGTTCCCTGTCTCCGACGAGTTATCTCGTCCTGAACGGTCGACGAAAAATTGACGTCGCCGAGTCAACTCGTCCTAACTCAATTTTATTTCTTCTTCCTTGAACTGGTCGAGATATCTTGTCCGCTTCATGGAAGTTCGTAGTTTTGATGTGAGAGAGCGTAATTGTCTTCACAACGCATGATCTACTCCAAACTTCTTCGATTTCTCAATGTCTGAATGCGGAAAAATAACATTTTCGTATTTTTTATGCTTCGAATTCTATGCTGTTTTTGAGATATAACTTTCAATGAACAAAAATTGTATTCGAAACATTTTATAAATAACTACGATGAATTTTTACACTGTTTTATCAATGTTTGGTGGAGCCGAACGGAGATGGTAGGCGAGTTACACGTCATCTTGCATTCTGAGAGCCTCCCGTTCGTATCTTGCTATCGGAAAGGATGTCTGTATTCGGTGAAGAATTTGATTTGAAACATTTTATAAAAATCTTTATTGTTTACTCTTTTGTGTAGCCGACCGGACCTCCTAAATGAATTACGTTACAGTCGGCTATTCCGAAAGTCGCGCATTCAAAGTCATTACTTTTTGCTTATATAATATGTTACTATGTTGTAAATTTAGGGTTAATATTATTATTATTATTATTAGTATTATTCTAACATTATCACGTGTCTGTAGTGAGGAGTATTTTTATGACTATATTCATTGGGAAACGTTTAATTTAAAATATACGTGAATTTTTTTAAAAAAGAGGCACAATAAAGATATTTTAAAATTAATAAATTTGTAAAACACTTAAATGAATATATATCCTACCTGTAGGATAATAAAAAACGTAATAAAATAATATGAGATTTTGTGTCATATTTGTTGAAAAATATCCGTCAGGAAAGGGATTAATAGATTTTATTAACCATATGGAAAGTTTGACATAATAATTTCGAATGAGAATTATAAAGTATTGGATTCGGTTAACATCAATAATGCATTTTTTCTAGTGAAGTGTTTGCGGATTGCTATTTTTGACATTTGTGTACACATTGGACCATAATTATTCCGTTACGCTTGTAATATTCTGCATGATTTTGAATTTCGCACAAAGCTAACTTTCGTATTATTTCTGAAACGCATTTTGATTGGACGATTTATGTAGCGTGTTTGTTTATTTTACCACGAGATCATACTATTATAATTTACATTCCGTTGGCAAAGGTTGGTGTGACAATGTAAAATAAAACTCTTGACACTGGATAAATAATGTTTACCAATAGGTTACTGTCCAATTAGATAGTGCATTGAGCTAATAGGAATAAGTATACGGGCAGCGGCTAGCTAAGAATATAATTTAATTTGTTATCAAAATTAATGTTGTTACTATGTAGCAAAAGACGTTAAGTGTGGGTAATATAAAACGTGTCCAATCATAGGAATCGTTTAAAATCAATACCAGGATAACGTGAATAAAGTTCTGGAATATATCAAAGACAACAATTTGATTGTTGCTGGTGTTCTGTGAGAATAATGTTTCTCACAGCTGCGGCCTGTCAGTTGACGAAGCTTCCAGAATAGATTCTTGATAATTATTACTTTTAAAAAAATTTCAAAAAATATTTAAGGACAGTGTAACGCACAAACACATCTGTTCGGGTTGCGGCGACAAGGAGTCAAAAGAGATGAGACAGATTGTTCCAGATTCGTAGAGGAAGACCTTTGCTGCCACGAGTAATTTAGTGAAAAATTCCACGTGGAGCTAGCCTACGCTAAAACTTCTCACTCATGACTGTGGTTGGAATTGCGGCTAGGGAAGATTTTGGAATTCTTCCTGAAACGGGAAGAATACGTGGTCAGCAGGTTTTTTTTCTGGAGGGAGGACAATCCAGGAAGAAGCTGAAACATGCATTAAGCTGGCAGGGTAATTACCTACTGTAACTCTTTGGTAATTTTCTGTTTTCTGCCAAAAACCGAATATGAGAAGACCCAGAAATGTGATTAGAGTTGAAATTGTTACTTTTAATAATGTAAAGTAAATTATCTTTATAAATATATATGTAGTTTTATTAACGAAAGAAGTGCCTGCATAAATATCAAAACATTAAAATTTGTAATTATTATTGTAAATATGATTTTCTTGTTAAATTAAATTGTTGTCTTGTAATTGTTATAAAAATTTATCTTTTTTAATTAATATCACCCCCACCCCCACCTATTTACGTTTACAACAGAAAGGCAGGGGAATGTAAATATTCCATCGTAATTCTATTTTATATGCAGTAAAATCAAAATCATTTCAACTGTGATTATAGAAAATTATTTTTCGTTATATGTGATTGTAGCCTAATATTTGAATTCTGGTTTCAGTGAAGGACTTTCAGATATGACAAGGGTGGGTCCAATGGTATAGGTTATCGTTTAAGAAGTTTGGAAAATGGCAGGAATCTTTTTCGGCTTTAAATTTTCCAACTAGTATTAGTTTTATAATAAGAAAGAGTTTCAAGTTTGTAGTTGCAGAGGTGAGGTGAGGTCGTGCAATATAGCGTCTGAGAGCGCTTTCCAGTATATGTCTCAGTTTCGCTACATTGTGCACCGGCTGCAAGCGCGTGGAGCAGGAATTAGCTTTATAATAAGGTTATTTGCACAAGACGTCTTTCCATTCGCTGGGAACGACCATATCTCGCAGAGCAAGCTTTCCTCGGGACAATGGCGAAACTTCTCCAGCGTTTTCTTATCTCGCAGCTGTCGGCGTTCCTTTCCACTTGTGACCAAAAAACACAAAGCAAGCGCTTTGCTACTGCGATTCCAACTCGCCAATGCAACATTTCTCCTTTTACTCCTCGAGGTACTCAGCACCCACGTAATAATCATATTGTTGTAATAATGATTATCATTATAAAATGTATTCATCTAAGCGGCAACCTTCTATTTATTTATTTATTTAAAATAATTTATTTCTAGCACAGATTTAGTAAATACAAATAGAAATATTCGGAAACAAATTTACGAGCTACAGACAAATTGATCAGGTAAATTCTGAGAATAAGTTATAATCATCGCTACGCAAATTAATCACCATGCGAAGAGCGTACCTGCGTTTAACGTTTTATATGATTCAGTTTTTTTGGTAATATGATACAGATTTTTTTGGTTAACAGGTAACATGAGGGTGATCCTGAAACAGGAAACTCCCCTTTAATAGCATAGGTATGTAATTTAAAAGAAGTCTTTTTTTTCACGTTGACTTGAATGATATAAAATATTAATTTAATAAATATTATTAATTTTTTCCTATGCATTTTATTAACACAATGCTTTACTTAATTTAATTATATCTCATCATTCCTTAAACCTTGCACTTTTCATTGCTCAGTTTCTCTTCCAAATTTCCCTGTTTAGTTATTTGAAACAAAACAGGAGTTTATACTTGATAATGGTGAAATCCATAGGCTGTATCAGTCACACCATTTAATAAACCAAAACTAAATATTAATTTGAATGAATTTATTCCATTTTGCCTGAGCTTTCGGCATATTAGTCATCCTCAGTTGTCAAATAATTTTATATGTACATCTATAATTTGTAAATTTTGCCAAAATTTTAACAAGAACTGGACTCATTGTAAGTTTTTTCAATGTAAAATTTGATAAGTCGTGGATGTATGATGCCGATTGAGTTTGGCTAGCACAGGATCAAAAAATATATTGAACTTCTGGAACTCCGAAGTTCCATACATGCCCAGAGTAGATCGGCAGTCTGGAATCATGTACATTCCACTATAAAAAATATATATTCGGCGTTCATTTGTGCGATTTCGATTACGTCAAAAGTTATCTTTCCGACAATTTAATCACATCTTGACAAATACTTCATCGGGTCTATATAAATGAATTACTGGACAACTCCGACAACTCAGCTAGTGCCATTATTATAATAATGCCAAGTGTATGTTTCGTGCGTACAAAAATTATTTGCTTCCGAAAATTATGTATTTTTACATTTTTGTTTATAGTAACAACAAGTGGCAAGATCCCCCATTAGGGCAGGCAGTGACGCTATCCACTATACCACTGGATTATCTATTTTATATTTGTATAAAATATATTACAGAGTTATAATGAGAATAAGTCGAAAGCTGTCTTAATAAATAATAATAATAATAATAAGAGAAAAATTGTTGTTAATGTGTCTATAAAGTTTGAATGTGTATCAAAGAATTATTGAATTGAAAATGTGCAATAAAAATTGGAAACATTTCTATATGACGTTGGCTATAACTTCAATTTAGAAGGTCTATTTCAGAGATTACTTGTTGGTCACGAAGACAGAGAATAGCGTATAGGGTGGAATACTTTCGAGGCGATTTTGGAGACAGAATCACTCACAAGGAAACAGCAATTAAGAAAATGGGGGAAACGCGTAAAGGATGATGAAGTTACGCTGAGGAGCTTGTTACACTAATGGCAGCAGGTAGATAGAAGCTTACCAACTTGTGTAAACAGGCCTCGGGCGCCAGAGGAGAGCAATTACTGCCCTTTGCAGGTGAGAAAGGGCGCAACAGTGCCAACGATTCCGCTTAATTTGCCTGCATTCAGCCTCCTGACAATCTTCACGCATAAATCCGTGTGCCTTACCAAAACCTGATGCCCCAAATGCTATTACGTTATTGTTTCCCAGTACAGCAAACATTTTGACACACGCCCCGTTCCTCAACATACCTAATTATGTCATATACTAGGTAGGCTCTACTGTACTCCGTTGTGTTCTTGCGTAGAATTCAACAGGTTTAAATAATATAAGTCTTATTTCGGCATCATAAGAATAATTGAAGAAATTCATTTATCGTAAGAATAAAGAATAGAAAAACAGGTATTTGGGTTTTTGAATACGAGGATAGGTCAATAAAATTATACGTGGAGGTTGACGTATCGAAGATGAGGTTAGATCTTTCGATACTCCGATGTAAACTCATCAGCAAGATCTATTCGGTGATATCAGTATGTCGATCGGCTAAACATATAGTTTGTGTTGTTTTGAATCAACGGAATAAAGTTGCGGGCAATGATTAAACAATTCCATTTGATAGGAATCGATAAAGCTGGTTTGAGCGACGTTCGTTATTAATCGGCCCCAGCGCTTGAAACCGTTTCATATGAGGCCGGATCATCATAATGTAAGTTGGACGTCCACAAGTGCTGTACTTCTGGAGGAAACGACTCCAGAAATAATCTCAGTTAAAGAAGTAGCCAATTGTCAGTAAATTTAAGTTTTAAATAAATACATCACGTTCCTCCAATCCTTTTCTTTCGTCAGGTGATTAACAGCAGTTTGCTATTCGTCTTCTGGATCACTGTTATCAAATTGCTATTTTTTTAATAGATATAAACGAGATGGGTATCACACTCGTTCACAATGGAGCAAACGAATAAATGCGGCCAAATCAGTGGCCGATTTTCTGTAATCCCTTGAAGCTTTTAATTTTATTTTGTTCAATTAATATATTTTGAATTGGTTCATCGCATTATTAAAGGGTGGGTGCTTAAATTAGTGAACTACCAGCATAGGTTTGCAATATAATATATTTGTAAAAAAAATTATTATTATACTTAGTAAACATATTTTCAAACTTTCCCCAGATACTGGCATGGGCGTGTGATTTGAGAAAGTACACACACGGAGATTAATTCTTAACATACAAGATGTTATGGATCATTAATTTGAAACCTCTATTAAAGACCATAAAACAGGCCTCAATTTCAAGCTAGTTCAAAAACACCGAAAGTGCTAATAGCACTAGCATATGGCTAATACGATCGTCGTTGCCCTCTTCGGCAGGTCGCACACTGCAATCGACGAAACTGTCGGAGTCACTTTGGCTCGAGTCAAAATGTTTGACGACAGAAAAGCTGTCTGAAGCAAATTGCCGCGCGGGCACAACAGCTTGCTTCGAGCTGTTTCAAGCTGTCTCTAGCAACCTGTTGTTGTGGTATTCAGTATAAGACTGGTCTGATGCAACTCTCCATGCTAATCTATCCTGTGCAAGAATTTCAGTTTCTACATAGCTACCACATCCCATATCCTTCCTAATCTAGTTAGTGTAGTCCATATTTGGCCACCTTCTTCTTTTCTTGCCCCATACACTTCCTGCTAATTTTACTAGACCATCATGTCTCTAAACGTGCCCCATTAATCTATCCCTTCTCTTTGCACATTTTGATAATTTATAAGTTAATAAAAGTATCATTACGTATGCTTGTATAGCTAATAAGAATAAAAAACATTTTATTTAAGTAATAATACTTTTTAATTGAATTTAGCATGTCTAGCATCGCATAAGTAACGTTTAGTTACAGAAAAATCCACTTCAGGCGACAGATTCGCGATCCTGAATCACATGCATTGCGACTTATAGAGCATTTTGCATTATTGAATGCCAATGTTGTAAACGTTATATAAAGACTGGGGCAACACATCCCCGATTTTATTTTTCGATTATATATACATGTATCTACAGACATTATTTCACGTAAATCAGGCCTTCTGAGTCTTGGCGTTGGTTGTGATGAAATTCATATTTAATAATGTAGAGTAGGGTAGTGAAAAGGTGATGAATTAGTCAGGTCTTGACAAAGATATTACTGTCGAATTAATTAATATAAATGGATTCCTGGGCATCGCCGGGCACTCTGCTAATAATAAAGGGGTATATCAAGGATAGGCTAACCGTAGTGAGCAGGGAGCATGCACAGTGCCATTTAACTCGTCAGACATAATTCCATCTGTCATATTCCGACACGTTGAAACTCATCTCGGGCTTTCTGGCTGAAAGAGGACCATAGCAAACAGTCTCAGACTGTCGGACGCGACTGTTTAGCTCGGTGTGCGGTTGTACATAAGGAGCGCATTTATGTTCTTTCTAGAGTCGTCTGACAAAAATTCCTCGAGTCAGATGGTTTTGTCACTTTTAGTGTGCAACGATCCTTATTGTGCTCTGCGTTATTTACTGTGCTTGCTCTCTCTCTCTCTGTCTCCCTCAGTCTCTCTACGTCTCTTTCTGTCTCTCACTATCCCTCTGTGTCTGTCTATATCTCTCTGTCTAATAATGATTTTGGTTTATTTTAATTTAACCGAGTCATTTCTCCCATAATTATTCACTAGTAAATATTTATATATACAGTGTTGTTCATAACTGAGACAGTTATATTTATAAGTTATAATTGTACTAAATATTTTGCGCCCACAAAATGTGACACGAGGCGGAGCAAATGTTACGACCCTTATCTTCCGCCGATCAATTATTTCGTTACTTGAGCGTCAAGTAATTTTCAATAAAAATTACCAAGTTTACGTTAAGAAGAACAAGTATATCAGTTCACTGTTGGCTTGACTCAAAAGCCACCGCCAAAAAATCTGTCCGGAGCGGTTTGACTCCCAATAATGACATAGCAGTAGTTCCATGTAGCATTATGGCGAGCAAACAGGGGAAGTAACTTCGATTGCGAATATCGAATTCGTCGTAGAGGACAGAGGAGTCGGCTACATTCCGTTGACAAGCAACGTGGCGCTTAGAACCTAGAACACGAACGTCGTAGATCGTTGCTAATTGGAGACCATCAGTGGAAAACGAGAAAATAAGATAGAAAACATCGAGAAGTGTGGCTTGTGTTATAAATAATAGTAAAATGTTTATGAAATGGCACGAAAGTTGCGTGCTCAAGTGAAAAGTGCTTCAAGTAAGAAGAAAACGTAGATACAGGTTGGTGGAAAAACATTTTTATTTTGTTTTTGGATTTGGGTTAGGCTAAATATTGTAAAAAATAAAGGAAAAGTAGAAAAATGTTCAAGTGAAAAAAAATAGAGTGTGAGGTGAAAGTAGAACACAATATGATTAAGAAGTTATCAATGTGTTTAAATAAATTCAATGATTCAATGAGTACTGTAAATGAACAATTTGACAGTTTGAAGGTTTAATTTAGTGTTAAAAATGATGATTTTCATGTGAAATGCACGTAATCGAGACACGATAGAGAATACTGGAGGTGGACAATGTATATAATTAGGGACTACGCCCTGAGGTGTTTTCTTAAACTCATTGCTCGAGAGTAAAATTGTTGTTATTAAAGTAGCTTTAGTAATTTTTATTTGAAATTATCTGGTTCTTAGCTAATTTGAACTAAGAAATTGATCGACGGCATATCAGAGCTGAATATCTGAACTTTTGCAACGCCTTGCGTTGACAACCCAACTATATATATATATATATGTAATTTATCGCTTCAGGTATATTTTAATATTTAGTAATTGCTCGTTTTTATTGCCTCCGAAACGTATGATAGCGGGGACCTGTTCTAAACCAACTGCGAGTTATAAAGTTTGCCCTGAAGCGATCATAAATAGATGATACCATACTTTTTATATATTCAATTACTTCAACTTTATCAAAATTCTATATCTGTTGTTTTGTTTATAGAACAAAATATAAAGAACTATATCAGCGCGAACCAAATTGCGGGTTTTAGATAGTAAGACAATAAATAAAGAAGAAGACGTATATTGGATCTTCATCAAAGCACAAGACAGTACACGTGTGAACACCTCTATCTGAAAAAGTAGTTAATTAAGTAACCTGAAAACAAAAAAAGGCCAGTAAAAGTACGTTGATCTGAAAAGATCAAATATAAATAATTCAAAGTTCAACTACTATGTTTTCATATTCATACCTTTGCATAAACTTTCCAATAATATTCAACAGAGGTATTAATGTTAATAGTGCTAGGTCAAAAATAAGTAGGAAACAGGAGTTATCATTAAAGCCACCTGAAACTTACCCAATTACATGGTTCCAAAAGTTGTTAAAAATTGAGGTAAGATTGAAAATAATTGTCTATAATTAGAAATAATATTGCTTCAAAGAGAAAAGTTTGTTAGAACAATGCTCTATTTTACGTATTGATTTGAACTTAATAGTTTTTTATGTAATGCATGAAAATTACCTAGGAATGAGTCAACATCTCGTGATGTCAATACGAAATACCGGGAAGTAACGCGCGATCTTCATCGTTTACCTCGACCATAATTTCGAGGCTTTAACTTAATGAACCAATCGCCTGGGGAAACGTAGCAGCTATTGTCCGAAGTTTGCGTGTTTGGAAACAATCCTCAAGAGAAACGAGATCGTAAACCTTGTGCTCTTCTTTGATAAAGCTCACTCTGCGATCACGTAATCGTCAGCTAGTTCCGTAATAAGCGGGTGGTAAATTGTACTGAACAAAATGAAAGAAGAGGGTTCTTTGTCTTCTGGATAAAATTATAACTGATCGAACTTTCTAAGTTATGAACGACAATTTTCATTAATTAAATATTGCACTCAACTACTTAATTAAACTATCACTAAGCTTTCTGTGATTACGAAAGCAACATTCGAATAATATGTTGTCACATTTATTATATATTAATTTAAAGCGCAAGTAATATGTTTAAAAGTAAGAAAATACTATTTTGGGATTGAAATGAACATAAAGAGTATTTACTACTATAAAATAAATAATTATAATATGAAAATGTGGAAATCCCTTTACTCAAGTTTTATCAAATTAAAATATACAATGATAGAATAAATTTTACTTCGCAAAGCCAACCTTTTTTACGATTAATAATAAACACTTTACACATTATTTCAAACATTAGCTACTTTATAAACTAGAGACATGAGATCTGTTCTAGAGGTCGTCTTAGCGGGACTCTTCATAGAAGCAGAATACAAACAGAAATCCTACGCGGAATTAGTAGTACAGGAAATCGGCGAAATGTTACAAAGATTGTAATTACCCTTCTATCGCTTAGTCTGGAACACACCGCTGGGGTCAGAAATGACGTTAGGTCCCGCTGCTCGGCCCAACTGATCTTCCTCGTTTAACAATGAGCACTTGCTCATTTAGTTTTTACTTCTTCTTTTGCTACGAAATAGAGCAAGCCTTCCGCCCGCTATTCAAAATTCCAACGCCAGTACAATCTCCAATCTCTTACTACTTTAATGGTCACTACTTAATTCTTAATATCCTAAACTCCAAAAGTTTAGAGTACTAGTGCTCCAGCTCACCAAAATCAATTTTTAATACCTTGTCCCCACTGCATCATTTCATTTCCGTCGGGGCGCGATCCATTGTCTCCCATGAATACCAAAAAGACTATTAAATTTTGTAAGGACAGTAATATTTTTGATTTAATTTAAATGTATTGTATTCTGTGTTCTCTTTTGTTGAAATCAAAAAATCAAATTCGCCAAATTCCTCCAAATTGTTCCCTCTTTCCGTATTCTGCTTAGTACTTCCTGGTTTGTTACTCTATCCACCTATCTGATTTTCAGCATTCTTCTATAGCGCCACATTTCAAAAGCTTCTATTCTGTTTGTCTGAAACTCCTTATGTCCACGTTTCGCACCCATACAACGCCATACTCATACGAACATTTTTAATAATGATTTCCTAATACTCATACTTATATTAGCCCTGAGTAAATTCCTCTTTCTTGAGAAAGCGTTACTTGCTTGTGCTATCCTACTCTTAATGTAGAATTCCGTAACTTCCTTCAAAATATCCACCCTTTGTTATTCCACTATTTCCTATACTACACTCCAGTACCTTGGCTTTCCCTCTATTAATACTCATGTTTTACTCTTCCTGAAGGATCACGTTCATGACATTTATTATGGATCCTAAGTCCACTTCTGACTCCCATAATACCACAACATCATCAGCAAACCTTAGAATTTTTATTTATTCTCCTTGCTGTTTTATTCCCTTTTTATATTAATTTTAATTTTCTTTTAACCTGTTCTTTACATAAGTTAAAGACTACTTGAGAAAGAGTGCATCTTTGACTTCTTGATTACGGCTTTCCTTTCTTGTCCTTAAATTCTAATTACTGGTCACTGTTTTCTGTAGAAGTTATGGATAAGCCTTCTTTGCCTACATTTATTCCTGTCATCTTCAAATACCATGAACGTGGCCTTGTTTTCTTCTTATCCTGTCATCCAAAAATTAAAAGCAGAGTCAATATACTTCTCCTGTACGTACATTCTTCCTAAAAGCAAAACGAGCTTCTCCTAACTCACATTATATTCAGCGTTCTATCATCCTATATATCATTTTAGTTAATATTTTGCATAATTATGAGATATATATATTATTTAAAATATATTTTTGAAAACTATGTGATACAGATACTAAAAATATTCATTGCGACAGTTTTCATTCGCCGAGTGACACGATTTTAACTTATTGAATGATGCAGGGAGAAGGAGAAAAGACGTTTGTATACGAAGTAATACTTTGTTTTCGTAATCATCAGCCACTTGTATTAGGATTCTCAAGTTCCCCCGCCTGAAATGAAGTTTTCACTTCGTGTAACGGTGAGGAGGGAGACGGGATAGGGGAAGCTGTATGGGAACCTCCCTCATATTTGCCTACCCTCCGAGAAATACTTCCACAAGAATCTTGCTGCTGACGATTCGACGAGTTTCCCCGAAATGTGTAAATTGGAAAGATTGTTTTCCCATCCAGGGACAATATTTGAGATACATGATACTGACTTCAACTTCCGCTCTGATCAATTAATTCACGAGATTCAACCTAAAACAATTAACTCATATTTACACACTTTTAATATCTTTATATTTGAATAATAATTTTCATATATTGCATTAGTTGGCAGCTTGTATTTATGTTTATCGACAAATATGAATTTAATTAAGTTTTAACTGCAATTATTTAAACGGTATCATGAATAAGCCAAATTCATTAGCACGACCGTAATTGAGCTGCGAATAATGGATTGGATTTGCTAAAGAATGATTTTAGTGAGTCATTATTTTGGCAGAAAAGCAGTTAAAATTGCTATAATGAAAGAGCAATATCAATTTATAAATTTTTAAGTAATGAATCACTTACACAATTTTAAATAAACCCCTGGTATTAATAATTTCTCATGAATGTAATATATGTCTTTTCATGTATTTAGTTGATATCAGTTTGTATAACACCCAACGTTGTTTTTAAATTTTGTAGTGGCGTTTTCGTCAACTTGCTGCTAATTGTTGAACGTTATGCATTAATAGAACCCAAATCACTGTTCCAGCTTCAGAATACGTTTAGGACTTTTTTTCATTTCCTGATATTTACATGTACGGAGCAGAGGTTATGTTTGTCTACCAGTTCTGAGAGAGATGAGAGGTGTGATTGATTTTCAATTCTATTTTTAACCAATCTACTAGAAATATACTTCTTGAGTTAAAAAAATCGAATTATAGTCACACTCATATTGCCAAATTACACACAAAAAAACTCTGGAATATTGTATTTTACTAAAGACACTGTCTTTAGCGGAAGCGTAATAAGTAATTTGTAATTGTCGCATTTCTATCTATCTTTAAGTTTGGAACTATCTGAGGACATGCCATTCTAAATCTTTTTTCATTTGAAGAAATAATTTTAGACTAAATAACTTAATAAATATTCCAAATCCATTTTCAGACAAAAACAAAAAAAATAAGTCAGGTACAAAGAAGAATTAATATTCAGCTAGCGGTGGAAGGAAATCAAGTCTGTTGCATAACAAGCTTTCGATAAAGTACGACATACATTAACTAAACTAAATCCTTCGAAACATATGTAATTATTTCAACATCTTACATGACCGACAGACTGTAGAGAATGAATAAAGATGAAGCATACTCCGATATGAAAGAGAACAGAAGAATTACATCAAGGCAGCGTACTGAGCCATACTCTATAGTTATTACATTCATATCATATCCTAAAATTAGTTGGAACTGATGTGACTAGAAACTCAGATGACACTTGTGTACGTGCAAAAAAAGTCAACTAGAAGTCTATAATGCAGTAGATGATAGGACCAAACACTGTGGGTTGAAGTTAATTGATAATAAATCAAATTTTATAATTTTTTACCAACACACAATTTAAAGAGAGACCTTGTAACGAGTTTTGATGTTACTTTAAATTAAGACAGCAAGGGGAATTTATAAGAAAGTTTAAATTTTTGCACTATATATTTATCAAAACAACAAATAATCAACCTTACCATACTGCTCTTTAAAAAAAATTGGTAATTAAAACAAATTCATTCTGTATCTCAGAGGACTGGTGGGCTTAAATATCTGGTCCTTATATTCCGAACACTAATTGGTGGTGGCATTTAGTAGATGGCTTTGAGGGATTTATGGTTTCATTTAGTACTTTTCCAGGGGCTACACTGGAAATCTCGTAGTAGATCTTCACCGGAACCTTTAGAGCCAATGAAGAGGCCGCTTCTGGAATTGGAGGGCCGCTACCGCCGCCTTTGTAGTCTGACTCAATCTCGTCTCTGCTACCACCAAGTGTTTCACGTCCGTCCAACAATTTAAAAAACTGTCTTAAATCTTATTAACCACTGCCCTGACTGAGTTCTTGATACAACTTCAAGAAATGCTATTTCTGAAATTCCCTTAATCTCTCACTTAAATTCTTAACCATACTTACACAACTGCACTTATATATGAATCTAGATATTATACTTAGGGGTAAAAACACGTTAAAAAAGTAATGCGTAATTAAGTGTCAACTAAGGACAATTCTACTTATTGATTGGATGAACATCCAAGTTTTCAGTTTAAAACAAAAACTGATTTACAATCTCCCAAAATGGCTCTAGGGTTCCTAGCTTTGTGGCTGTGCATGTGGCTCAAACATTTCAGAATAAAGTGTTACGAAACTGTGAATACTTCCCTATGTATCCAAAATAGCGGTCACAAAAGGGATCTCCGAATTTCAATGTCAAAAAAAGTATAAAAGTTATGCAAATTTTAAACATTTGCGTTTATTCACAAATATGTTTTAGCGATTCTATACTCGTAGCTACTTTCCGCATTCCTAAAATATTGTTCCCACTTCTACAGAAATTTCCTAATCGTTGCTATGGTTTCATATGTCCCACGCAAGCTTTTGATGAGATGGCATACACCTGTCCCTTTCTCATATTGTAACTTTTCAAAAGGTTCGTGAGATACAGTAAAACACCCTGCTAGAGCTTATAGACGTTTATTTAACACGAAGTGCTGCTGTACGAAGGATGGTACTGCAAAAAACAGACTCCGATTCGAGGTCTAGTACAATTTATACATTAGTGGAATATTACATAAACAGAGAATTCTGGAAACAAAATACAAGAAATTAAAGGTAAACAAAGTAAATAAAGTTGAAAAATAAGAAATGGTTGCTTTGAGGACTCTAACCCAAGGTCAGATTTCTGCATTCCAGCTCTTTAACTCTAAGGAGTGTCTGCAGGTTCTCAGATGTGGCAATCTGATGGTCTGAGAAATATAATTTCCTCTGTTTATTTTTCAGTAGTTCCTCCACGCCTCTCGCTACATTAGTCTCTTTGATTACTTCCCTTTTTGCCAATTGAACTTATCGTCGATGGCGTTTCTAGTAATTTTGTAAAATTTCTTTATTTTCAAGATAATCTAAAAGTATTGTGACAACTTATTGTTTCAAAATTACGTGCGATACGTAAGTTTAAAATGAAAATCAAAATATAATATAAATTTACTAAAAATAATTTGATAAATGTTGAGTAAAGAAATTTTTCACATTTATATGATAAATCTTGATTTTAAAATAGTGAAGACTCCTATTCATTTCAGTAAACTATGTCAAGACAATAAAAATGCTAAGGAAAAAGGTTCGGGCGAGTATTCCAAAAAACAAACTTTTTCTCTCCAAAAAATAGACGAAAATTCAAATAACAATAACTGAAGTTAACGAAAACCAAGGTTTGATTTTATTGTACTAAAGATACGTTTTTATGATATAAAATTATCCAAAATATACGTGGAAGTATTATTCTTAAGTTGCAAACTAAAGACCAAATATCAAATTTCAAAGACGAAGTTCAAACGTTCACATAAAGTACATCCTGACAGCTGTTTATTGTGGGGCATTTCGATACAAATTGATATATGGAAGCTCCAATCGAATATTTGCTGCATCGATCAGTTGTTTGGGTAGATTAGAATTTTCAAAATGAGGGACAAAGTCAAGGTTTTAACGCATGGGACTTGAATAATAAACAAGTTAATATAACATAAATTTAAGTTATTAGAAATTCATACGATAAGTTATTTCCCGAAGCCTGATGAATTTCTACTGCAAACCAATAAGCATAGGGTTAATTTGTGATGCTTTTCTCGAGCATCTTGCACGATTATGGAGAGACACTATGTTCACAGTGTTATATGGGCATTCTGGAATTTATTATTCACTAAACGTGGCTGTCTGTATTTACATAGGTATGGATTGTTAGTAATTTTTCAGTAAATAATAGTAAAATTGTATTTAAATATAATCTTTATAAAAATGCTGTTTGTATTACTAGTTTTATTATCTGA
This sequence comes from Eucriotettix oculatus, assembly GCA_034510155.1. NCBI lineage: Eukaryota > Metazoa > Arthropoda > Insecta > Orthoptera > Tetrigidae > Eucriotettix > Eucriotettix oculatus. The sequence continues at coordinate 13,612,230 of CM067378.1, read as the reverse complement.
CGTTTTTGAAAATAATAAATGTTAAAAAGGCCTATAAGGCAGAATAATTAATAAATTTGTTGACATCTGTTTAATACACGACGTTTCGTTCCATAGTTTGGGACCTCGTGTTCTTTTTTAACTATATAAATGGAAAGGAAAGTTTTATAAATATAAGATTATGCAATTCACAAATACATTTATAATACTTGTAATGTAATTAATAATTAACTTAAAGAAATCTATTAGTTGAAGTAGAAGAAAATTTAGCGTGCATGTCGAACTAGTGTAGAGGCAGTTAGGCCTTTCTTCCAATTATTATTTGCTCTTTGTAATGTTAAGGATATATCACACCAATTCTGCTGTTTTTAGTCTTTCTAAGATTATTAACCTAATATTTCCAATTGTTATATGTTTGAAACATGCATGCCCTCGGTGTAGGTAGTGCAGAAAAATTTAGGATTACCAGCTTTGTGAAATAATTGATTAAAATTCTAGTATAATTACGACAATAATAGTGACATTATGGTGATTTAATAATTTATTATTCTGGACCCTTTCCTTAATTTATTTAATGTAATATTAATTGTGCTGAACACACACTGAAACCGTTAACGAAGAATAAAATGACACTGTATGAATTTTGTGTTCTAATTTTACCATATATTTCTATGTTCTTGCTTCAAATGTTTTCAACGTTAAATGGAAACATTTTGGGACGCACTTTTTATCGGAGGACACAAAATTGAGATTGATAAAAATCACTGTACCAAATTATTAAGCATCTGCAGCAATTCCAAAACAGAGGAACGATACCTAGTGATAACTGTTCTGTAATGAAATTGTTATAAAACATTTGTGACTAGTTGTGTATCATTTATATTATATTGAAGGCTAATAAATATATGTATAAAAAACGTATTTGTGTAATATATACAGACATTTCAGGAGCTCGACTGGAAACCGATCACTGTGACAATTAAGAATCGGACAGTGCCATCAAAAAATACGCACTAAATCATTAATGGATTAATAGTGAAGTATCTAGTAAGTTGATAAAATATTAGTTAATATGTCAAATAGGTATGTGAGCAAATAGATTTTTAAATAATTATTCTTCAACTTAATTTATGTTGGCATTATCCAGAGGTGAGTGTTTGATTTCCAGCTGAACGCTTGATAAGCGTGGAGTTACGTTAAAGATTATCATTAACATATGATCATAACCAGTTTCTTGGTTTTACAATTAAAAATAAATAATTTTAATAATTTAAATTGTATCGTTTTATAGGGTTTGGATTTACTTTACTTTAAATGATAGCATGAAGAATAATTAATAATAAATAATAATAAAGTTTACAGTTTAAATACAAGAAAACAACAAATGAAAAAGAAATTAACTCATCTCCTTGCTCTTTTAAAAGGAAATATACACGTTATAATTTATAAATTAAATTTAATGCAAATTGATTCTGTCTTTCAGGGGATGGTTGGTTTAAATACCTGCCCAAAAACTAATTGATCGTGGCAATGGCTTCTGTGGCTTTCAGTAGACGGCATTGTTGGATTTATGGTTTATTTAGTCGGTTACCGACACCAGAACTCGTAGTTAGATTTGGCCAGAATCTTTGGAACCATTGAAATGTCAGCTTTTAAAATTGACTGCTACCTACCCTTAGATGTCTGCTGAACGCATCGTCCTTGGTTTTTCCGTCCGACCAAACGCCATTCTCCAACTCCTGTTCAACGACCGCTCTCTCACTTCACCACTTCCGAACTAACCCTCTCTTCAATCTTTTTCCAACCAATATAACTGTGATTTACAGTTCCCGATTCAAATCTTGGCCAATAGGAAACATTCTGGCATTTTCGGGATCACACGTCTGCCCAAAACGTCGCAAAGTGATACGCACCAGAAGTTACAGAACCTTCTTAGGGAACTTCTGAAACGTGACAAAATATTGGGAACTAAGATTACTTCATTCGACGCATTATGACTTTTTTTTGCCAGCGGTTTCTTAATCCCTCAATATGTTTTGATGTTGTGAGACCCGGTAGGATACCCGCGAAAGACAAGGACCCAAATTATTCGGAGCTTGCAAAAGTTTAAATAACCCCTTTAATAACTTAGAAAACATGTGTACACTACAAAATATTTAAGATTTAGATATTTCACTTTTAACAAATACTATTTTCATTACTCTTCTTTGCTTTCTATTCTATTTTGAGTGCTATATAACATACCATTCAGTTAAAAAGGTCAAGAAACAATCTAGTAATGCTATTAATGTTAAGGTAAGAAATTGGTTTCAGAGATTCAGTATTCTATATATTATTGCTTTGTGTTCAATTTAAATTAAATGCATTTTTCTAATCACGATATTTGGTAGTATAACAATAATATAATACGAATATTTTTTTTAGAATTTCTCTTCAATATAGAAGTTAAATATTTATTTACTGATCATTCTTGTGCTACATATTTCATTCCATTCTGAGGGATTTGTAGTTCGCACACTATTTTGATTTTTTAAAACATGTTAGCTGTTTATGATGATAATTCTGCAACTCCAAATAATATTCTAGAAAAATATAGCACTGTATTTGGCTTCGATTACGTATTCCAGCGTTAAAAGTCGGCTACGTGTCGTACCAATTTTTCCCGAAGCATTTTAGCTTTAATTTCTATTTACGTGCGAGCTGAAAGTTAGACAGGTACTTACAATTATCAGGTTACAGAGGGTGCAAATGCAACAATATTACAGGTTCCTAAAGCCGTCAAATCTGTTCTGAAGAACGGTATATTGCTCTTTCGCGCTGATGGAGGCTTAATTGAACGCTGGTAATGGGATGGATTTGTGGAAGAGCACATGCAGGAAACCGTGCAGTTAGTTAACTAACTCAGGCTCTTTTATCCCGCAACGAGATTCGTGCATCGCAATGCATGGAAGGGGCGAGCTAATGACATTGAGCTGTTCTAATAGAGACTTTATTACGTTAGCCACCCGTTGCGGTAAATTACTATTTACTGCTACGCCCACCCTCTCAGTACTTACTCACTTTTTTTCTTTTTGCCACGGAGAGTTGAGCAATGCTGCAACATCCCACCCTTCCCCTCTTTGCCCGCGCGTCCCTCCCCAAGGAACGACATTTTATTTCATAAGGCCCACGGGACTGCAGGGAAGGGGCGAACACGCCTCCAGTATTATACAGGGCAGTAAAAGTTAGGCCGACCGTCGCACGCAAAGCATTAGCCGCGGCCTTCTATTATATTAGAGAGGAACAAACGAGAAACACAGGAAATTTCACTACCAGGAAAAACAATTAACGTCAAAATTTAGAGCTCTGGAAGGCACGCTCACGACTTCGGAATGATAACGGGAGATTCGGTAATATTGCAAAAGACTGGATAATATAAACCCGGCTCCGTTCGCCCTAATATTGGGTCTTCCCAAAACATTGTGCATCCCAAAATGTATGCATACCTCGTTGGAAACATTTCAAGAAAACTGAACTTGCGTCAACATTGATTATCGTCTATTTCACAAAGTTTGTCTTCCTAAAATGTTTTTATAATGAAGACATGAATGATTATAACAAACCCTGTTTCAAACATCGCATTATTTATCTATAAGTAAACAGGTGATATTAACTTATTCTCTTCGAAGACATGTAAATGCAGCGGGTTGTCTACATTAATTAAATAATTAGACAATTAATTTTTATGATTTCTTTTTGACGTCATTGAGGAAATGTAGTTTTAACATTTTTTTATTATTAATTGCAATAATAGTTAATAATATAAATATTATTGAAATCAATTCTATTTCTTATAAAAAACGTATTACACCACTTCAGTTTTTATAGGAAATTTCAGCCACTAAAGCCAATTCGATCACGTATAAACATCAACTTGATCATGTTGTTAGAGATTACTATATGGCTGAAAGCTTCAATAAAGCTTTATGTGATATAATAATTTTTATACAACAAATACAGTGTATTACTGATTAACTTTAACAGTTTTTTATTTATTCATAAAAGAAAATTAATTAATATATTTTATTTACATGCAATGAATTTTTCAGTGTAATATCGTATTTAATAAAAATATATAAATAGAAGTATTCTGTTTATTGGTGGGTAACAGGGTGATCCGGTGTTTCACCTAAAGGTGATGCAAGGATTCCGTAGAAAACCTGCATCAGGTAGGTTGGGCTCATAGGCATTACTCCTACGCCATTCTGATGACGGGAGACTGGATTGTTGTGGGAACGCAACAAACCCGCCTCCATGTCTCGATCAGTATTGAGGGGCAGTTAGCGGACTGGTCCAAAGGGATAACGAATAACTCTCATCGTATACCGAAGCTCTTTCACCCCCGTACATATATATACCTCTCAAACTGTTCGAGGTCGTCTCAGCTTGCAGGAGACTTAATTTAATTACCTTGGCCATGGACCAATGCTGGGAGGGAAAGAGGAAAACCAGGAGTGAGGAAGTCAACCCTGACGGACTTACCAGAACTTCAGCTGGCTTCCACTCATTTCCCTATCAGTTGAGGTATTCTAGGCTTTATATACCGGGCGTCGTTAGAACACACTTTGAATTATGAGATTTGCCTTTATGGGTTCCTATACCATTCATCTGATTGCCAGGAATTTTTGGTGTTTAGCGGTGATCACTCCAGGGACATTTTTTGTCCGCGTTTTGAAAATTTCAGTTCCTTCCTTTTTCGGACGCTCTGTTCTCCTCAGTTTATGTCAATAATCACTAATTTTGCCAATTATTTCGTCACCTTTTCCACGAGCTTCAACAAGTTGTTCTATATAAGGAGTCACAGGCGACGCAATTCTTATTTTTCTTTTCTTACGTACCGTAAATTTAATCCAACTACATATTTTATGCATTACTCGTAAATTAAATTTATTGAATAAAATAATTTCGTTCCACAAATACCACACTCTCGATATTCGACCTATCATATGTTTGTAGGCTAGTGTTTGTTGGATGGGCAATCTTCTATCAGCATTTCATCACTTATGGGCATTTATATCACTTATACGTTCATTAAATAATCTTTGTTGTACAATATTCTGAAGTTTATCATATTTTTAATGTTTTCAATCAATACAATACTTTCAGGCAGAATGTTTAACAAATTCTGTAATCATTCAATTAGTCTGAAAGGGCTATGATATTTAATCTGGTAGACAGAGCTATTCTATTGTCTAAATGTTCCGTATACTATTTCAATTCAAAAACTTTCTAACATTCTGGTCACGGGTGGTTATCCTAATGATTTCATTACGCATAATATAAAAATAAGGCTACTGAAACTCCGCCTTTACCAGAACATCTACTAAAGGAAATAATAACTAACATCCCTGTCAGAATTTCATAAACCGTTCTATTATGGAGTGGGTCTTAATGAAAATAATAGAATACACTTTCAACTAATTATTATAAATTATCAAATATTAAATTTCAGTAATTTAGTTTTCGTCGGCATTATAATGAGAATCTTCTTCTAACACGAGATTTGAAGTCTGGTAGAATAAACCATTGGCATATTGGGAAAAATGTCAAATAAACAACAAATTACTTTTCCCAGAAGTTTCCTATAGCTCAGGTTACCCTCGGAGAAAGGGTGGCGTTAGTTTTTGACTGCTCTACTGGTTCTTCCTTCTCGGCTGCTGGTTGTTGGTGGCATCTGGCTACCCTCTATGGTTTGTTGTTGTGGTAATCAGTCCTAAGACTGTTCTGATGCAACCATCCACCCTAACGTATCCTATACAAGCCCTTTAGTTTCTACATATGTATTTTTGATGGCGTCCTCCTGGGTAGCCTGTGCCCGAAGATCCGATGGGGGTTTATTTTACCTCCGCAATATTTTACACGTGGAGCTGCCATCATATTGTTATGTATTGACCGTTGCATCTATGGTGGAAATTATTGACACGGCTGTAGTTTCCCCTTGCTTTCAGCCGCTCTATAGTTTGTCTGAGTATAAATAGACCCAAATCTGCTAAGTTCAGAATATCTAGCGTGCGTAACGTAGGTCAGATTAAATGCTTTGAGTGCTAAGGCCTTAATGATACTTTAAAATGTTGAGTCCCGACTGAATACTTTGGGATACCGAAGTCCGAATGACTCTTTCCTAATCCGGGGCCAGAAAGATGAAATCTGCTTTTATTTTGAATTCCGTCAGCTCGGACTATCCCTTCCATAATCGACCTCGGCCAATAAAAATTGCACACAGTATACTTGTGTCCTTTCTCATGGAAAAATATTTCCGGCAGTCGGTCTTTCCCCCGGCGATACAAATACGTATTTATATTCTTGTCGGCGTCGCATCCTTTGGCTATTGCTATCGGATTAAATCTGTCTAGCCGACGCGGTGTGTCAGCAGGTACATTTTCCTTTGCCGGAATCTAGTCACATAATCCAAAGTTAATCCTCGGAAATGTTCATGATGATGCATTTTCCTAATTTATTATGTATTTAATTTGAACTGTCACATAACTCTCAATTCAGTATTGTCCTTCCATTATATCCATTCCTACACAATAGCTTTAGGAGTATTTTAAAGATGTATTAACAATGGCATTATATATATATATATATGTATATATTATCGAGAATAATAAAGACCTTGCAATCCACTTGAAAAACGTAACATTGTTTACTAAATTTCTTGCTGATTATCAAGCCGTTGAAATAAATTTATAAATTGCCAATTGAGAAACAGACTGTTACAACTAGACATTCTATCTCCTATAATCATATCTTACATTTTTAAAACAAAAATAAATATTGAAAACGAATGTTAGAAGGTCAGTCTGATTTTTAAAATTATCCGAATTGCAGTCTGAGCGAACGATTAATTTACAGAGTTATAAGGAAGTTTTTAGTACGATCTGTAAGACACTATCTTCTTAATTTCTTTGTAACTTTCATTTTTATGCTGACGACGAGAATTTGGAACTGCCAAATGTAACGTTTTCACCTGTTGAGACCCATAAAATATATGGAAGAAACCTCGTAATGTATTAACTTCTTAATATGTTCTGAATGTAAATTTGGCCATTTATTCTAAATCTTATCTGAGAAACAGACAGAAATAACTAGATTATTTTCATGATCGTACTACGACCAAATCAATTCGTATGACGTAGCTTTGTAGTGTATGTAAGTTACTTAAAATTATTTTATAATTCTCAGATGTCATATTAATGCGGATTGGAGTGGATAAATTTCTTTGGAGTGACCTGTACATCAATTCCAAATAAAATTAATAGGATAGTCTTTACTTAAAGAAACACGATTTTATATAATAATTTAGAATTACGAATATGAAGAATGTAATGAAGAAATTGGGGTCCTAAATTATCAACCACAAAAATTAGAGTAATTATTATAAGCACCAGAGGATAAGACCTGTCCTTTTAATAATAAAATATCCAAATGGGCGAGTTTGGTGTAGAATCCATAATTCTGGTCCCGACGCCGTTTAAGTCCAACTTTTAGTTAAGTAGAACGCTTAGAAACTTCTGGAAGTCTGTATGAGAATACGAACCAGAGAAATGTTATTGAAGATTCCATCTTAAAGCAAAAAAATAAGGTAAAACAGTTTCTATGTCTTTGATACCACTAATTCCAATGGATCTTCTTTTCAACTTGAAGATAATACAATTTTCAGTGAGACGCAATATCGATCGCAATCAACAAGTCACAGGGGCATTACATTAATGATACCGCTGAGTGGAATTGAGGTCACCATGTTTCTCCTATGGACAACTTTACGCTTTTTGCTCAAGTATGGATTACCTAAAAATTTACTGATTATTGTATCTGGAGTTCAAAGATAAAATAATCAAGTTTCATTCGTTTTTTTTCGTACGCTATAAATAATTATATTTCCTGTCCCAACAAAGATGGGAACAAATAAATAGTCGGCAAAAAGTAAGCAATCAGCTTTAATAAAGCCAATTTTCTTCCAGTATTATGTTCTATATTACAGATTTTTCATTTTAGTAAGAATTCATACACATCCGAAGCATTTATAAACTAATTGTGTGTAAAATAACTGTATAATTTATTCATTATGAGACTTTACATTATTATTAATGTGACAGTTACTGGAAAATTAAACGGAGAAATATCTACTTCATTTGTGCCCGAGGTAACAGACCATAAATATTAATTTAATGTAATTACTTTGTGCTACCTCAAGATAATATAATAATTAGCATTTATCCTGTGTGTATTATAGACCTCCTATAATAAACTAGGATTTGGTTTTTAACTTAAATTAAATAAATTATTTGAATTCATTAAATAAAATGACCAAATTTAATTTATTAACAGAAAACAACAATTACAAAACTTAGTACCAAATTAAATAAATTACCATGACTATCTCAGCTTATAATCAATCTCATATGGGACATTTTGTGTGGATTTTAGCAGAGCGACAGTCATGACGCATTTCAGACAGTGGCACAGACACGCACCTGTTTTTCCTTTGTGAAACGGTGGATTCCTCCTCCCTTTTCGTAATTCACGCTACTTCCGTGTTCGTCAGGCGACTCCTTCCAGTGGTGAATTCTGCCATCGGTACTTGGTTTTCTTTCTAGGAATTCTTGGGCCAGGATTACGTAGACAGTGCTCCTTTTGCTCGCTGCCGTCTATCTTCTTCTCTGTTTCCTCCCAGATTAGATTGCAAACTTCTCATTCTCAAGCGACTTTTCCTAATTTAAAATCATAGCCAAATTCCAAACTCTATCTCTCATTTCCACTATTTCTACTTCCAAGTTTCTTTCCCGGCTGAATCAACTTCTCTTCCACGGCTGCCCAACTTCTTCCTCCTTTAAATGTTCATGTCTGACTGCCGTGATCTGGAACAAACACCACGCAACCTGCAGGCTTCTTCCTTCTTCAAATGTCCATGCCCGACTGCCCAAATTTCTCCCACCCATCCTCGCAGGTCATCTCGTTCATTCACCCCACCTTGAGATTTATGGCGTATCACCTGACCCTCAGCTTCCAATCAAAATTCAGCTTAGCCCGTGGTTTCTCTTTCTAATTTCTGGAAGGGGACGCGCTTTTCAAAATTCCCGGGGCAACTGGACTCAAGTACCACATTTTTAAGTCGTCAAACGGTGATTTTGACGCGTTCGGTATTGTTTCGCCTCTCTGCCGCCGTGGTGTATACATGTACTGAATGTCTCTAATATGGGGAATTCTTCACCCAGTGATAAAATAAAATGGCGATTGCCAGATAGACTCATTAACGCACGAAGCAATTTCGACTAACCTTGTACAGGTGACTAAATCTACAGAAATAAAATACTGTGGCATAAAACATCTCTAAAAACCTGAAAATTAACAGTGAAATGAGGTGGCATTTTAAAAAATTGCAATAGCTACTGATCATAACGTCGAATAAATGCGTTTCGTGTTCTAGGAAATTAATAGAGTCATTCAAGATAGGTTTAAATATAATTCGAACCGCTAACATTAAAACCCCTACGGTATGTTAAATTAATTCATTTTCCAGTCTATATATATAATAGGTAATGTAAACTATTTTGTTTAGAAACACAGGCTACGTGAGGGTTATCTGCTTTTGTGTCTCCCCTAAAACAGCATAGGAAGGGATGGAAAAGGGGGAATGTGGAAGGTGCAGAAAAGTAGGCAAAGGCTGACTAAGACTCCGAGCAGTAGTTTAAGGAACCTACCCGATGATTCCCCTAGAGAAACCTGCGTCAGATAGGTCGAGAATTTGATGCTATTGCCACGCCCTACCGATGACGACTGATTTGATTGTTATTGGGACTCATAAAAACCAGACTCCAGCTAGCCAAATAGGGTCAGCAATTAACTCTCACCGCAATCCCGACGACTGCGACGCCAAAACATGCACCCCTCAAAATCTAACAATATCGTCTTGGGTGGTTGGAAACACATGTATAAAACTCCCCAGTAAATATATAAAATAAGCATTCATTTAATAAAATTTAAAATCCGTATCAGATAAATTATTTATCGTGAAATCCGACGAATGCTATCCACAAGATTTTTTTAAGGATTATGAGAACTAATTTCTCTTTATGATTAAGTAATTTTAATTAATTTATTGATATCATTTACCAATTCCTTCCAAAAGTATACGAGTTTTTAAGAAACTCAAGCCGTGTAAAAGGCGAATAGAATAATCAATTTGGTATATAAAAATCAGACTTGATATCAGGTTACTAAAATATAAGGTGGGATGGTCCAAACCAATAGTTTCATAAGAACCGTATGAATAAATACAATAAGACAAAAGCTCAGCATCCATGGCATATAAACCGTGCAAGTCAGGCACAGATATTTCAGCTGACTGAACTAAAGGTCACAAAAGGCATTGAGAAAGATGAAATTCAATTTGCGTTGTAACACAAAAGGGGAATTGTGGGATTCGGTTACGAAAGCGGTACGAGCGTATCCGTAACTAACGTTGCCACTTAAATTAAAGTAAACAAGGAAAACGGAAAGCTGTCAAAGGACAAAGGATTGAACTGCAAACAGCGTAAGACGAAATGAGAAAATGTGATTGAAAGCAAGAGCACCTCAGGGAACAGCGCGTAGAAATTAAATTAAACCTGCTATCACGTAACGGGACAGATGGGAATGTAAGATCGTGGAAGATAAATCGGAACAGTAACATCTGCTTATATACATCGGTAATGAATTATAATCTTACTTGTTCACAGGATAATGTCTAGCTATCCAACAGAAAATGTACCAATAAAAAAAACAGGTTACAGGCTTCCTATATTTGAACGGACTTATGGTTAACGAACTTGCCTTAATTTGCACCATAGTTGTGCTGCTTCATGTTTCTGCTTCTCCAGATGCCAACTACTTCAAGGCTACATTTCCGCCTCATTCAAAGAAATTATCTGCCCTCAGTTCATGGCAGGAATAAATTAAGCAGTTTGGTGACTTTCAACCTTTTTCAACTAAATTTTAAGTTTAAATTAAATACTATCAGACATTTCACATATTTGGTGATTAATAACTTCTAAACTCTGAAAATGAACCGTGCCAAACCGTTGGTCTGCAAATGTATCACGTCCGACTATACACAATGCGAATCAGCGGAAATAACTATCCCTACATAATTGGTGGTGACTACAACGCTAAAAACCCCAACTTCTGATCCAGGACATCCAATCCTAGAGGTAGTGACCTAAACCATATGCACACCAAACCCATACTGAGATAATATACCCTACTGAATCAACACATAACCCAGACAGCCTCAAATCACCAGACGTACTAGACGTTATCATCTGCCACAAAACCTCACATTGCCTCCACAGCCAAAAGGTTCTGTACGATCTAAGTTACGATCACCTACCACTAATAGCACACTTCAAATTTACCCTCCCTCCCCACATCACTAATCACACCCCAAATGTCTCGCTCAATAAGTGTAATCAATTCTCTAAACTAATAGAAAAGCTAAGAGTCCTCAACATCCCACTAAAATCACCCTTAGATATATAATATGCCTTAAATCACTTTCAATCCATCATCTTCACATTTTACGCCATAGCCTCCTACCAAAAACCACCTAAACTCCATCACCAAACACTCACCAAAATCAAATAGATAACCTACTCCTTAAAAACAAATCTCTACGAAAGCAATGGCATAACTCCAAAAACCCCACAGATAAGCGTAATTGCAATATCACTAGAAAACGTCAAAAATTACTGAAAGACTCCAGCGACACTAGGCACTTATCTTCAGGAACTTAACGCAACCGCCAAATCACTTTGGCTAAAAATAAAATACATGACTAAGAAATAAAAACGATATCCCTCCACTAAAGAAAATACATTCAATGGTTTACCTCTTCCTCCCAAAAAGCGAACATCTTCGCCCAATTCTAGCAATTCTACAACAATCACAAGGCCATAGCAGCAAAACTCCAGCAACCCCTACAATTATTACCCCTCCCAAAAATCTTCACCCGTCCCCAAATATCAAACGCAATAAAAAACCTAAAAAACAAAGCTTCCCACCACCGCAAACAACTTCCCAAGAAAACAATAATCTTAATCATTCATATCTTCAACGCCATTCTCAGAACTACCTATTATCCAACCAAATAGAAACACGCAACCATAATAATAATACATAAGCCAAACAAACCAAAATACCACCCTGAAAATTACCGTCCATTTAATTTATTGTTATAAAAACTTCTACTCCCCCACTTAATCAATCAACTCTCCTTCCTGATGCCAGACACACAATACGGTTTTCGCCGAAATACTCCTGCCCCATCAAATATACGGTCTCTCCAACCAAATTAACAATTCCTCTGAACAACGGAAATCTCTCATCACCACCTTTATTGACACCGAAAAAGCATTTGATAAAATCCACCACCTTTCACTACTATCCAAAATTAAAGACTTCCTAAATGACACCCACTATAAAATACTCCTAAACTACCTTTCCAACAGAACCTTCTCTGTAAAAATAAATAACTACCTCTCCCAACCTCATTCAATCGCGGCGGGCGTCCCCCAAGGAAGTGTCATTGCCCCCTTCCTATAGCAACATCTTCTCCAACGATATCCACAACATCCCAACACTAGCACAATCTTTTTCGCAGACGACATAGCCATCTCCTATGAAACCTCCTCTCTCACCTCCGACTTCCAACCACTCCAATCAGCGCTCAACAACCTAGAACAATGGTCCAAACAATTAGTATCAACCCCACCAAAATCAAAAACCGTCTCATTCACACTAACAAAAAACCCTCCTCCCCATATCCACCTCTATCTAAATAATTCAATAATCCCTACAATTACAGAAACCACCTATGTTTGATTCAAAACTCTCGTTGGAACCTCATTTTAATCTTCTCCTCTAAATAATCAACCCTATATTCCCTCCTAAACAGAAAAGCCCCTGTTACCTTGAGCACAAAACACCTCCTATACCTCTCCATAATACAACCCACCTGGTTCTATGCCTTGTCCATACAGGGAACAACAGCCAAAATTAAAAACAAAAAAAAACAGTCCTACGCACCCTTACAAACTCTCCCTGGTACCTTAGAAATTCCGTCATCCACTACATCATCAAATTTCCCAAACTCATTTTCGTAATATCCAAATCCATAACCTCTCCAATTAAAAGCACCCTCAATCACCCAAACCCCACGATCCAGCAATTCCATGACAATCCTCCTCCATCTCCACGCTTCCATCGACTAAACTGAAAACTTCCAATTGACCTCATCCTTCCCCCTGAACATTCAGGCACATCCTAACCCACCTTACCATTATGCCTGCAGACCACATCCTCATATATCCTCCAATAATCCGCCTGTCAACTCTTACCCACCCACGTCGTATTCCTCTTAGGTACATAAATAAACCAAATCCATTCTGCTAAAGTATGGATTAACCTTCCTCCATGACAACATGTCAATTATATACTTGATTTTAATTTTGTATTCACTATTTAATATTGTATCAATTATTTACCAACGAAAAATCATTACGGTAAAAGTTTTTATTTGAATAAAAAAATTAACAACCCCTATTTTTCGGCTAAGTCCTAACTTATGTAACTAAATAAACAAAAGAAGACTCTCTACAATAATTAATGTTTCTTATCATTTTTTTATCTTTATCTTTTGTCCCAATTTTTTTTTGAGAAATATTCTTTGGCTCAAGAAATAAATTTATTCCAACTTCAGTAACTTCATAAAATAACGTGGCCTTAAACTTAAGAAATTGAAATAAGCAACGTTGTGCATGTCAGATAAGTACTGAAACTTGTCTGTTAAGATTAAGTCCATTTTATATTATTCTTAAATATTATTGAACAGACGTAACTTATGTTATCAATTCATATACTAACACCAACTTTTAAAATAGTATCAGAACAACGAAGAACAAAATATTTATATTTTATTTTGTTCATACAAAGAATATTATAAGGATCAACTTTGTTTGAAATATTTTACAGAAGAAAAAAATTATCGCGCCCACAAAGAACAGATGGTATTAGATATATTATTTAACATTTTTAAAAATAATAAAATGTAAAAAGGCCTATAACTAATAAATTTATTGATTTTGGTTCGGTGTCATGCCTTACATTGGGACCCCATCTGATGTTTTAAAGAAACAAGAAATTCAAGTAAAGAATTATTATGTCTTACGAGCGTAGAGGCCAGATGATGTTCCGAACTAAGGGACAAAACTACGTGTATTGAACTGATAGCAATAAATTTATTAATTATTCAGATTAAAAGGGCTTATAATATTTAGTAAGAACATTTTACTGCGCTTCATCAACAATAAACTAATGTCCGCCTCTGTGGTCTAGTCGGTAGCGTCACTGACTCACATTACAGAGGTTCGGAGTTCGATTCCCCTGGGTGTTTGTGGGTGATTTCAAATACCTCTTCTGAATATACTCTACAGAGAAAACTAAAATTTGATACTTACAGAGCAAATCGCTGACATCGATGGTTGGTGCAACTATAAACTGGGGAAAATAATAATAACGTCCTACAAACTGAGAAATTGCGATGCGAGAAAAAGGAAATAATTGTTTTTAAAATAACTCCATTAGTTTACAATCATAAATAAGTAATATATAATGTTTAAGTATTACAGCATGGTAAACTGCCTAATAATAGTTTGCGGAGACGGGTTTCTTTGATGTCTAATGTTGTGGTATTCAGTCTTAAAACTGGTCTGATGCAACCCTCCATGCTAACTTAACCTACGCAAGCCTTTTTAGTTTTACATAGCTACCACATCTCACATCCTCCTTAATATGCTTATCTTATTCCATCGTATTCCTCCCTCTTTGATTATTACCCCACACACTTCCCTTTAATGCTAATTTTACAAGACCCTCATGTCTTAAAACCTGGCCTATTAATCGATCGCTTCTCTTGATCAAAGTTATCCAAATTTTTCTAATATATTAGAATAATATATACTGGGTTTAGTTAAACCGTCAGTAGATCTGATAGTTTTCGTTTCTTCAGTAATCTAGGCTCATCTTATTCTGACTTTAGACTGTGTACAATTTGATTTTTATGAGCGCTTAGTCTGTCTTTATACTATTTGGCATGGTTTGAAGTTCATTTTTCACTGTTTGGATACACAGGTCGTTTATTGAGAATCTATTTGGTTCATACCAAGTTGTATTTGTAGTAATACGAAGCCTTTTGGTTTGAAGGCGGAACTGTTCGACGGAAATGTAGGACTGAACGTGCGAGATGTTTCAGTCAACTATTCACGTACGGACAGAATAGTGTAGAAAGACTGATACGAGACTAAAGATGGGCAACACTGCATGAAAATCGTCGTAAATTACATTGTATAGGATGTAGAAAACGAAAATCTATTCGATCACATAGTCGTCTGCAGTTAACAACAGAAAACATCACCTACAAAAACTTAAGTACTGAATAGTCGGTCTTCGTCAAAATAATAATTTAGTACGTTGAATCCCGTTTTCAGCTGCTCGTATGTATAGTAGAATAAGAATTTGGCAGATATTGCATGAAAATACAGGATTTACTTGAATTATTATAACCCCTATTGCTTGAGCTAGTTTGGGGGCTGTTTGATTCATGTGGAACAACGTCTGAACAGCACAAAAATATCTTCGTATTCAATGATTTAGATTTAATTATTGGATTCTTTAATTCTCTATTGAGGAAATACAACAAGATAAGTTATACATAGCTAACAAGCACATTTTTAAAATACATCAACTTGAAATTTTTATAATGAATTATACACGCAATTCATAGTTTTACAGAATGATAAAGAGGAAGGATCATATGTCTAATTTAATAATTGCATTTGTGAAGATTATTTGGAATTTTTATAAATAAATAAAGCTGATGCATTTAAAATTTAAGAATACCAAGTAGATTATTTTCACATTTTATATTCTTCTGAAACTCATGTTTGGACTAAATTCAAAATAAGTGAAATTTTAATAGTATTCAGAAAAACAGTTTAATTAACCCTATGTATTGTTTGGAAAAATAATTTGGCACAGAAAATATTTACAATATTTTATTAAGCAGACTTGGTTACTTCTTAAATTTGTGCTTAAGGCTCTATAAATTGTAATAAAAGCAGAACGCTACAGACCCATACTACAAAATTCAAATTGAACGGCACAAAATAATTTTTATTCTCAAATTACCTATTACGGGGAGATTTACCATAATATGCAACACAGTACGAGACTTGTCGAATTTTTGGTACAATTTACCGTTAATAATTTGTTTCATAAAAAATTGTATTATTATTATAAAAACATAAACTGGACTGCCTACATGAACAGCTTCAACCGAAATGTTCACATATTTATATATTTCCACTTCAATTTCTTGAACAAAATATAACGTTTAAAGTAACTACCTCAGGAAGTCTCAAATATGGTGATGAAATGCCGGTTCACTAAAATAAAAATTGTCTATAAGTTAGTTGTAAATTTTTTTATTGTGCAAAACGAACGTTTAATTGGTTTACTACACATAAATGAAAGAATAATGGAAATATTTTGGGTAACAGACTGCATGAGAGTGATCCGGAAACGGGAAACTCTTCTTTAATAGAATATGTAGGAAGTTAAAAGGGGGATTTTGAAGGGACTGGAAGGCAGCCAAGGGTTTATTAGAACGCACGGATTATAGTTATGGATACTACACGCGGATTCACCAAAACAAATTCAATGCCAACCCTAGAAAACCTGCATCAGGGAGGTCGGGCTGTTGGGTAATTGTGTTACGTCCTTCCGAATAAAGGGAGAGTTGTTTGCTGTATGTTCGCAGCATTCCTCTCTCCGTGTCTCCACCAGTTCAGGAGGCAGCTGACCTAGTGGTCCAATAGGTTCAGCGAATAACCGTCTGCGATCCCGGAATATACACCTCTTAAATGAGATTCCAAAAGAGGCATCGCCGAAGGTAAAACCCGATCCCGCTCTGGGGATCTAAGTATCTCGTACTGGAATGGGAAATTATACTAGGATTTTAAATAGTAGATAACATTGAAATAATAACAACATTAATAGTTATATATATATATCGTTCCTTGTTTGGAACTTATGAAGTTGTGAAAAAAACAAGTATAGATGAATAAATTGATCATATAACATTATTCAATTTTTACACGCAAATGTTTTAGAGAATTTTGTAGCAGCGTGTTTCTTTTCTCCATTCTCATAATTTTCCTCCAAAATTTTATTATTTACTGAAACACCATAATATTACAAAACATGATTCAATTCATCAGTGCGTAGTTTTTGCGACTTGCAAGCCATCCTTTTTATTTCGTACTAACTTTGAAATATGTTGTAAGTTACATTATTTTTTATTCCCTTCTTTTTAATTAATTTTTCTCAGTAAATTAATACCATTTCATCGGTAAGTGTTTAGATGAAATCCAAAAAATGCTGTCAACAATGTATATACACGAGTTAAAACATAAATTTTAATTAATAGCATCTTAATTCCATTTCCCGCTGTGACATTCTGAATCTTCTTTGAATTTTACGTGCCATTCTACAGGCGCAATCGGAATCTGTATTGTTTCTGCTTAGATTGCAATCTTCTCGATCAATTTATCGCACAACTATATCCAAGCGACTGTTTCTTAAGCGCAAGGGAGACAGAAGAGAAAATCAAGAGAAACAATTCTGGAAAATAATTAAGCCCCGGCCACAGCTGCGGGGAAAAGAAAGGAAATTGAGAAGTTTGTAGGGAGCAGACAGAGAGTATATTGCACAGTACCCCGTGTCCCCTCCGCCAGACAACCCTCGCACACACACAAACGATCCTCTCGCAAATAAATAAATTACACGAGTCATTTTCGTCGTAACAGAAAATAGACTTAATGATCCGCGCAATGTAATTAAAATACTCTGTGGTGACTTTTAGATTATTCCGCAATATATCTACAAAAAAACTGAATAGAATGGGGGAGAAATAAAATATATTCACGTAGATCTTGCGACATTATGCCGAGTAGGGTGTCATGGACTTTCAGAAAACCTATAAGCGCGAAAAATACTGAAAATACGGTCAGTTAATAAAACTAACATTCGTCGGTCTCAAACGCAATGATGCTACTAGAAAATTAACATGCCATAAATTGTGTTTGTAAAACAATTATTCACGTTGTAACCCTGCACCTAATTATCCTACAATAATCACAAGCTTACATAAGAAGAATCCACAACAGATATGTTTTCATATTTATATTCATGATAAAAAACGTTTCCATCATCGAAGGTTAGTTTACTTTATTTATTGGTTAAATTAGTCAAAATAGACTTTGTACTCATTAAAATTTACAGTATTTTGAGGTTTCTACTTTGTTGTCATATCCATTCTAAAATCAACCTAACAAAAATTACAGGTAATTGACATCGTACGCGTTCGCGCTTCGACATAATGCATAGGACAAATAAAAAATTAATCGTTTTATATATTTTTTCTGGAGAATTAGCTAGTAGTGTGTCAACAAATTCCCCGATATTGTAGTGGGGTTGTATACCTCGAGGCGTTGTTGAGGCTACTTGGTAGTGTAAAAGCAATTCTGAAAACATTAGTGCTAGGAAATATGTTGCTGTCTGTTAAGGATCTGTTGTACTCATCTTTAAAATATAACAAATAATAATGATAGGCTGTGAAAAAAAAGACATTTTCGCTGTCTCCATCTCCCGTTTACACAATATACAATTAATGAACACTAGCGTTGGGTAAAAGACAAAAACGGGCTGAAAAAATTTTTGGGGGTCGATTTGCCAACAATCCTTACGAGAATTTAGAAGGTCTCAGTAATAGAAAGAAACATGCGAGGTTGTGCGCAATATATAAAGCTTATAAGTGTGAACCACAGGGCTTAAAAGGAAATAACAAACCATCTTATGGCTCCGAATTATATTTATAAAAATGACCACTGGTTCAAAATTAAAGAAAAAGGGAAACGCACAGACGCAGGAAATAGGTCAATACGCGATTGGAATTCCTTGCCTGCAGAAATACGACTTTTCCGGGTAGTGTAAATCAGTTTAGAAATAGGCTAAGAAAACTTAAGTGAGTAGTATTTTCTTTTTAGAATCAGTGAAGTGATAATAGTGAAGTGCAGGGAAGTGATTTTTGTATGGCTCCTTTCTTTTCTTATTCAGATAAAACACTTCACTTCAAAATTCTTCCTTAGTGTAAACGTTTTGTAATTGTATTTGTGTTTTCTTTGTATATAGCTGCCCCCGGGCAAATGCCCAATAGCAGCTAAGTAATAATAATAATATAATGTTTTTAACAATGCTAGTAGCGTTCCGTAAGGCCGTTGAAGGGGAGTTCTTCTTCAAATGACAAAACTTCCCTTCCATACTGCGCATGTAAACATGCGATGTAGTATCTCACGAAATGTACAGACCTCAACAGTGTGATATTTTACAATATTTTTGTATACATCTAATTTTACAATAGGAAACCTTTTGCCCCCTCTTTTGAGAAGTTTTCGAACAAAACTGCCGGTGGGACCCAACTGATTAATTAATATCTAAATTTACAATGTTACAATTTATAACATAAAAATGAAGGCATGTTATTTCTTTCTTTATTTTCCGACTAGTACGTTTTGAAAAAATTTCCTGCACTTTTGATTGACGATATCAACTTGCACAAGAACCTTTAAACCACATTAAGACTTTATTTACTAAAATTAAAATCAAATTAAATATTCAAGTGGTTAATAATGTGGTCTACAGAAATGGGTGTAAATATTGAAACAAACGTTGGATAGAATATACGACCAAGTGTGGAATACAAATTAGTTTAAAGCCTAAATGAAAAATGAAAAACAGTTATAAACACACTCGTAAAATAAGCATATCATGAATTTGATTATATAAAGATCCTTAATAAAGAAAGCGTTAAACTCAAACGTGGAATAGCTTAAGCGATGTAACACCCGTCGCGTGGCTTTGACGAGTACCCCAGGAAATAGGAAACGATTTCTCTCGATAGGACAGTTGGTAGGAAAGGAGGATTCTTCCGTAGTTTGGGAAAGAATCAACCTTGGGGTTGACCAGTGGATAGCTTGATTAAGGGTGTCACTCAATCAAGAACGCCAAGTCTAAATACGAAAGATTTTATTCCCAAATGCAGCAGTTTTGAGAATACAAGTTAAAACTAAGAAGGAAAAAGGCAGACTATAGTGAATGCAACGTCTATGTGCTTCCAGAGAGGGGCTACAGCAATGGAGCTCGTGGTCACGGCTCTCATGTTCCCTACTCAGCGTCTACTGTCCGGTTCTTAAGACCTTAACTAACTTTCCCTATTACAGCGATATTTATTTACGTAAGGAGTGATTCTCTAGTTAGTTTCAGAAAAGAAAGATTTGAATTGAAATAAAGTATACCGAAATATTAACAATAATTCAATGAAAATTACCAGCTATAATGAGTTTTTTTTCACGTGAGTTTTTTGTAAATCATAAAAGCATTTCTATTTCCAATTAATGTTATAATATTATAAGTTTATAGTCATTATCCCTATATACACACAGTGTAAAAATGTTTTGAATATGGTAAACAGAGTAAGAATTTTCAAATTTATCATTAGTAAATGTTCTATACTAAGTTTAATTCTAAGTAGTTAACGCTGATACACGTTGAATACAACAGACGCGACACCTTAAAATGCAACGTTTTCAGCTATTTTTATGGTTATTTCAATAGGAAAATACTTATTTATTATAGAATTGAATATACAAAGATTGTAAAATAACACACCGTTGATGTACGGGATGGGACCATTCAGCGCGGCCGATTCGGCGCGAAATTCGCATAACATTACTAGACGTAAAGCAGCCGTTTCGGCGCGAAACTCACTTAACATTACAAGACATATAATTTAATATTTATCAAAAATTTTAAATATATTCCTAAACACTTAATTAGTTGCAATACCCGAGAGTTGTAAAACATTAATAGTAAAACAAGCTATAAGTATGAATTCCACAAATATGGACGAAACGTCTTAGGTTTATTTAAATAAATGTTAGGCTACGTTTTTATTACAAATTATCTGTACTTTTCATTAATATTTGAAGATGCCAAATTATTTATTCATTTAACAATTCGTAACAATAACTCATGAGACTTTTGTGTTCAGAATAAAAATCGAAATATTTATCCATCAGTGAAACATAAATTTTATAAAAGTAGCGATTTAAATTTATTTAAATTACTTGTCTTTTTTAATAATAATAGGCGAATTGCTCTGATGTGATGCGCCTCACTCATCAGTCTAAAATAAATATATTATTTTACATCTGAAATTATAATATTTTTCTAATAAATCTTATGGTTGTTTCAATATGTATTCTTCCACAAAACTGAATAATTTTTCACATTGAATTTTATTTTTTCCAAGTCCCATTAATGCGGATATTAAATGTGCGCAGTTTGGCCAATATAACTGTAATTACAATCTAAACAGATACCGAAATTATTAATTTTATTTCTAATATTTTAACATATCTTAAATTATTGCAAGATTTTAAGGTTATTCGGATATCATAATTCATTAAATCATAAGTCATAAGTTTGTATTATTTCTTACTGCGTAATTTTACGGGTAAATTATTAATTTCATATTAATCTTAGTCATCCCAATTTTAATGTATTTGTAAACGAAATGTAAAGGACATATATTAAGAAGAACGCTATTTATATTTTTCCCAGATTAAATTTATGATAGCGCTGACGTTATAATTTGACGTCCCTATTTAGTAAATTATAAACCATAGTATCTTATGGAATAATGGCTGATTTGACATGTAATTAAGAATTATTCCTGAGTAAGTAGATCTTTTCATAGCAATTGGTAACTATCTTATTGAAAGAAACAATAACCAAAACATCAAGAAAATTGACAGAGTGATCTTTTTCAATTGTAAAGTTTCTTTCAGGGTTGTAATTATTAAAAGTATTGAGCAAATGGTTTATGTGGAATCTGAGGATGATGCTAAAAAGTCATTATACTTGAAATATCTCAGTGGTTTTAAATCTAAAGATGTAATACATAAGGCTTCCAAATCTCTCATAATTTGCACGAAAAAACGACATAGAAAAATTCACATGGTAGAACCAATGAATAAGTGGAATTTATAATTACATTTATTAAGATAAGAATTTTTGATAAAATAATTTTTGTCAATTTGGAAAAGTAGTTATCCCATCTATTTTTAAAACTTGGTGTAATTGATGCATGGGGTAAAAAATAAATAAGAAAACATGATCATTAGTGAGGTTTGAATGGTGAAAAAACTTAAAAGACGTTTTGACTGTAAAATTATTTTCCTCATTAAGAGTATTATATAAAAATATAGAAATGTTATGAAGAGGGCTGTTAGTAGAAGAAACGATAATTCTGAAAGATAAATTATATGCTAGAGCATAGGCTCTGGCACTATTATCAGGAGTTAAAAATTAGGAGTTAAAAGTGCTACTGTCTACAAGTCTTTTAAAGTTAATTTCTAATTGATCAATAATTAAAGTAATGGATTTAATTTTTATTGCAAGTTTTCTGTATTTATTTGTCTGATAATAACGTTTCAACTTTATAAAACTATTTAGTCAAATTCCTTTGGCAGATTCACTAAAGATGACATCAGGATTATTAGAAATGTACATTTTGGTGTTTTGCACAACTTATGACAATTTTCTATACAGAATTAACTCATTGTTAAAGTTTTACATTGTAATTCTGGAACTAACAATACTCTTATGAGTTATTCTTAGTAACTGTTATTTCAGCCTCGTTGCTTGTGCGACATGCACAACGAAAGTTTTATCCATTTCCGTTAATAATTTTTCATTTTATAACATAATTGTATTATACATATATATTGTAAATATTGATTTTTATTATAATCGTAAAAGATGAGGTTTTAAAATTTAGGAACGGAACGTCATGAACGAACTACTGTTAATAAAGTTTATATCACATTTTTCTGATATATAGGCTGTTTTTCATTTTATTAACATTAATATAAGATGTATATTTGTATAAAATAACTTATTTGAAACAAGTGTCCACAATATTGTCGTTTATCGCCACGTAATGTCCCCGCTCCCAACCTTGCGCCGAAATGGCCGCGCCGAATCGTCCTAGACCCGTTGATGTAGGTATATAAACGGTTAATTATTTTAGTGTATGATGAATTATCTAGAACTCCTAATGTGTACGATGTCATATATCTGCATTCTTTGAATTATTGTCAGCTTGATTTTAAAATGAATATTGACTGCAAACTCGAAAGCTCTCGATGTTTTAAGTTTCAATAGTTAATAAATCTAAGAGGTTTTCAAATTTCCTACTTTAGACAATTTCATTAGTCTTTCACGTAGGTTCTCCTACTTCATATTATGAGCGTTTCTTTTAATATAGTGTAATGTTTACTTTTTGGGTGGGGTTAATTTAATTATTAATTTTATATAATGGGGAATATTAAAAAAAATAAAATAAAAGTTTAAGTTTAATTCTAAGCTTTAATATCAATAAAACATCATAGTTATTTACAAGTTTTAGATAATCCAAAAAAAAGGACAATTCATTTAGCATTAGACTTAATCTCAGGGTTTCACAGTGGGGTGAACGAGGAAGCTTAATTTATTCCCTTGTGGCAATAGGCCTGGAAAATGTGAACTCTTAAAATCAAAAATAGGAAAGATACCGAAAAATGCATCTGTTTCTTTCTGCTTCGTCTTACGATGGTTGACTGGTGGCTGCTACAAGATCATCTCTGTCTGGGCTGACTCCCGTACTCTCCTTCCAGGCATCATCTCCCTCCTTTCTCAAGTCTACCGACGATTTATTTAACAATATCTCTCTCCGGTCTCCCGGCCAATTCTCCGTCCGATCTGCCAACGACTTCTGTTTCCGATCTCCCAACAATTTCTGTCCCCTGATTCAAAATTCTCTTCCTTCGTAACCTCGGTCGAAACTAATCAATCCCGAGCCACCAATCAGATGTTGTCCACAAAAGTCTTCTATTGGCTTGCAGTTGAACAATTGCAGCCACTAGGAAAAATATTCATTTTGGAGGGCGTAAATACTGTATATGTTACGTATCTTGCCGTAATATTCCAAATTTTTCACGGACCTTCCGTTTTTCCAGCCGTTCATCTAATTAGCTACGGCCATTTCTGGTAGCCGGTCATTCCCAATTTTCTATGGATGGCCCCTTTTCTGAATGTCCTCCTCTTACATACAAAAGGGAGGGTAGGTGTTTTGTTCGGGTTCACCACCCACACACAAAAAGCAAAGAAACAGATGAACTTTATTTAAGCTTTCCACTCACGTATTTAATATCTATTACAATAGCTTTTGTTTCTTTTTGTCGGAGTTTGCACTATTAAGTAGCATTGAATAAAAATGATTTGGAGTTAATATTTTATTATTTTTATACCAATATACTACTAAATTTTACTGCAGTTTAACCATTTACGTATCCGAAAATCATATTGTTCACCGATAGCTTAGTGAATCATCGAGTCATTATCCGCCCCTGGAATTATATTAATACCAGAATGAAAAATTAAATTAGAGAGATAGCAAAATGCATAAGTATCAGTTCTCTGTTAATAGTTACGGTAATATAAAATATAAACGTGAAAACTCACATAGATGAATGTAAAACAATGAAGCACATAGTATGAGAGCGACGGTGTACACAATGCAATGAAACTGTGTACGTTTAGACAACACAACAGTGTGGTTAAACTGTAAATAAAAAAAGTGTTGTGAACACAAAACTCGAATAATTACTCACTTTACAGTACATCAATATTGTTGTATGAGAGAGGTCATCGAGGAACAATGTCCACCAACAGGATCGGTAAAAAAATTATTTGTTTTCCGCAACAGTGTATAAATGTAGAGAGAGTTTATTCAAAATTTAATAAGCAACTCAGATTGAGAACCCTTGTAGAAAACAGATTAGAGTTAGTTACTCAACGATTATTAAAATCAGAAATGCAATGAAAAGAACTGCTAAAATTTCTATCTGGCTTCCGGATAGTGTTAATAATTATTCATATTTTCTGCGTTATCTCATGGACGAGACTTTTATAAGATTGAACAATACTTCAAGATTTTAACATTTGAATGGGAAATGTTCTCACTTTCTCTAGGGAAGGAGACGGATTTAGGATTCATACGGTAAATTTGATATACGATCAAGTCTAATACGAATAAAATATTTTAAGAAATGAAGTAATATTACGTACTCGTTCCTCTCAAATTCAACTCAATTTCAAAATTACGTAAAATAAACACCGACAATTGTAAATGAAAATATTTTCACTTTTCAGATAAGTTTTTATTTTAAATTATAAATGTTTCCTTTTATTTCATTGATATTCATGCAAAGATGCTATTACTATCATCTAACTACTTGAATTATATACTTTTAGCTACCTTAAGGAGTATACTGCGTTAGACTGCAACTATTCAACTTAGTGTGCAGGAAATAGTTATAAAATCAACATCCATGTAAACGCATTCTAGATAAATACACGGTTAATTAATATGCATTTTTTGTGTTCCAATATTTATTGAATGAGTTGAAACACCACTATTCACAAGTAAATAGTTAAATAAACATCCAACAGACGTGTTGGTTATCGCGTGACTGCACGTCTGGATATTGAAATCGGGGAACAAACTATGTTGTGTACGATATAAAGTCTTCTGCAGTACTCTGCTAGTGTAAATATAACTGCATCACTGCATAATATCTATAAACTATAACGCAATTATTATATAAAATGTTGCAGATCCGAAGAGAGAGTTTAATTTACATTAAATCATCTGTGCTTAAAATACGTGACCTGGAGTTTAATGGAAATATGTTTTCCTGTTATACATTTTTACATTCTCAATTCATACAATTATTGTGATAAAAAATCAGGATTGTCGTATACCCGAAATCTGAACACAAATTTTACGTCTTTACCTGGAAAAGTATTTTATTTATTCAAAGAAAAGCATTAGGATTTTGTTATGTTTTATAGGGTTGCTTAAATTTACTTTAAATTAAGTGAGCAGGTAGCATAAATGATGAGAAAGTTTATAATTTAAAAAATATATTTTAAGCAAGAAAACAACAAATAAATTAAGATTAAAATTATTTCCCTGCTCTTTTAAAGAAAATATATTTAGATTTTAGAAAAAGGCTAACTTTATAAAATAAAATTGAAAGCAAATTGATTCGGTCTCTCAGGGGTTCTTAACCCCTTAATTTATGGTTCCTGTTGTTACTGTGGC
This sequence comes from Eucriotettix oculatus, assembly GCA_034510155.1. Taxonomy (NCBI): domain Eukaryota; kingdom Metazoa; phylum Arthropoda; class Insecta; order Orthoptera; family Tetrigidae; genus Eucriotettix; species Eucriotettix oculatus. The sequence continues at coordinate 13,585,847 of CM067378.1, read as the reverse complement.
TTTCAGAAGACGGCTTTGCTGGATTAATGGTTGAATTAGTGCGTTACCGACACCGGCCCTCGTAGGTAGATCTGGCCGAAACCTTTGAAACCCTTGAAGAGGCAGTTTCTGTAAATCAACGGGCTGCTACCGCTGGCTGAATACCTCCTCCGAACAAATATTTTCAAATCATCCTTCTCGATTATTCTTCCAACTAAAATAACTTGCCCGCTTAACAACCACTCTACAAATCTTTAACAATTCTACTCCTCATCTTTAACTAACTCGCCCAATCTTCCTCACCAACCTCAATACCTGTGATTTACCCTTCCCGATTAAATAGGAATTATCCACACACTATCGAGTTCGTAAAACGTCAGCCCGAAAGTCACTAAACGTTACGTCCCAGAATTTACTGAACTTTTTGTAGGAAAGTTTGGGACGTGACAAAATGTTGAGACCGAAGCTTCCATCCCACACAAATATTTATGATCTTTCTATTCAGTGGCTCCTTAATCCCTTAAAGGCTACTTTCATAGATGTTTTGATGTTGTTAGGCCAGGACATCGAGTCATTATCTAAAGGGGAAGTGACCCCTCGAGTCCCACCGCTCATAGAATTTAATTTAAACAAAATTTTATTTTATTTATAATGACTGTGCGGATTGTTTCGCCTATGTATTTTAGTCCGCAGTTGCACGGAATTTCGTAGACCCCATTTGTTTTTAGGCCGACTTTGTCTTTAACAGACTTCAATAGGCCACGTAGTTTAGCCTGTGGTCTAAAAACAGCCTTGATCATGTGTTTGCGTAGTAGTCTGCCGATTTTAAGTGTCGTGTTCCCTGCATAAGGAAGGAATGCGACGGACGCGCAAGTTGCACAGTCGAGATGAGGTGTTCCGAGCATGAGAGATGTATCCGTTTAAAGCAGCACACCAAATCTGCCGTGGCGGAACACGCTCTCATGACCGGGCACAAAATTGATTTCGCCAATACAAGGATTTTGGACCACACCAGAGGTTGGTGGAACAGTATAATCACCGAAGCTGTAAGAATTAGAACCTCTGGTAATTTAATGAACCGAGACAGCGGGTTCCAGCTCAGCAAGGCCTGGGACCCTATCCTTGCTTCAATGAGGCACAAAACAACGCGAAAACCAATCGAGAGAGGAGCGACCAATCAGGACCCTGCACTTCGACCACGAGGTCTTGTGGAGGGGAGCAAGGACACGGATATAAGCGGCACAAACACGGTCTCGGCATCAGTTACCTGAAGACGATGGCGGAGATAGCCTTCGAAACGTCGTATCTAATGATTGACATAACCCGAGTGCAATCCCGAGAACTTCTTGTTCAGTCTATCCACCGGGAAAGCCTACATTCTCTAATGATAGGACATAATTTAAATAGTAATTATTGTTCATACAGGTACAAATATAAAACTTGTATATATCCACTCACAAAATGTTTCCGTTCCTTCCGACAGATAAGTGTCAACATAGCGTCTGTTAGTGATGTACAGTACAAGCAACGTGTCATCATTAAATTTCTCACTGCGGACACAAGAAATGGCTGGAAACATTCACAAACGTTTATGTGCAGCTTTTGGAGCATCAACAGTCGACAGAAGTACGGTTATTCGCTGAACCAAAAGGTGAGGCCATCACAAATAGTTTCGGCAGAACTCTAAAATTTTCAGGAGGCAGCACCATTAATTCTGAGACATTTGGGAACACATTAACAAAACTAAAGAAAAGCTTCCAGCAACTTGGACGCCATAATAACCGAGGTGATTGTTTGCTTCAGCATGGCAACACTCGCCCCCACACAAGTTTGAGAAACCTCTTAATACCTTGACCTGCCCGCCTCCAATTTTTATTTGTTTGGGACGTTGAAGAATGCCATTCGTGGGAGACATTTTCAGAATGACGAAGAGGTGATTCGCTCTGTGTTGAAATGTCTTCGCAACATAACAGGGCATGCACTCCCTCGTGTTTCGCTGGAGGATGGTCGTACAATGGGAAAAAGTGTACGTGAAAATATAGTGGGTGTAAAAAAAATTCAATCTTGTGTATAGTTTCATTGCGTTCAATAAGTAATTATTTAAGACCAAAAATTACTTTCTAAGCAACAATTAACGTTTTTCGATAATTCGTCCCTCTGGAGTCTACATCATTTGGTGGAAAGGTCTTTAAACATAATACAGGATCAGCTTTGCTGTAAGTAAAAATATGTAAGGGTTAATTTAATGAATTAATGGTTCTCACATATTTGTATAATTTCATCACACGTGAGTTAAAACTTCAAATAATTTGTGTTTACAGTCATGATTTCCATAATCATCCAATTTATATTAATTGCAGTTACAATAGAGAACACAATTTGTTTCCCATCCTACATTCAGAAAAGGACACTCAATTTTTGTATCAAGGACTGTACATTTACATATTCCTCCCTATTCGCTAAAGGGCATTTATGTGAATTAAAATCAAAATATTTGAGTAAACCAAAGTGTATTTTGTTTCCAGTAAACGTATAGCGCGAAAAGTGAATAACATGAGCTTTGATAAAAAAAAATAATGACGCAAATCAATAACGCTCTCTCTGCCCTTCGGGCAACAGAATCGTTTCTCATATTTAATAGATGTACATGTTTATTAACAACTGTGCTTTGATACTTTAACAGTCGAGTCCGACACACTCGTGAATTCATATTCACAGACGACTTGCTTGTCACCCCAGGGCGTTGTTCATAGCTGCGGGAACTAAACCAACATGTTTTTTGAATAATTCAGTGGCTGCTCATTGGTAATCATACACGTGTAAGTTACGTGCATTGGTAATTTACATTGCTCGTTTCAGTGACGCTTGTATCGGAAGGAAACATGAATCGTTATAAACAATTTATATAATATCAATTATAATTACATTGTTTACATTCTAGTAAAATTAGACTTTGTATAATGTTAATTATGTTCTTTAAAGCATATATATTATTAGTAAACTTTATGAAAATTTATTTGGTTCATTTCAACACATATCGAACCTGTTAGACTCCATTAATAAAACTGAAAAATCGCAGAAATACTCACGTTACATATATATTGTATCGAAGCCATGTTTTATTGATGTCGAACGTTCCAGGATTCACATTGTTATTTATTTTAGGTTAATGGTTACATAATTTTTAAAAAATGCTACTCTGCGTAAAATTAGATTCGAATATTATTTATATTATTTCATATTACAATTTCATCCTTGCAATTTACAATCGTTTTAATTTTGTCTTACTTAGATGCTACAACATAAAATTAGGTATACTGTCATCGTCAAAATAGTAGAGCCCTGAGTTTGAAGCCTCACATTGCCCATTCGGAGTGACCAACGTTATTGTGAAAGGTCTCATTTTACGCAGAATTTAATACCACTATGTGATATGTAAACGAAAAATTTTAAATACATTTTATGCATGCGTTTTGCCGAAAAAACTGAAAAAAGGCAAGGTTTTTTTGTCCTTCTTTGATAGCTTGAATTTGACAACTCATAGATTTCAAAATATTGACGGTGAAGTTTGGGGCCTTTACTTTTGAATGGCTTTGTTTTTTCGCGCTTCATCCTGGGTGTGATCATTTTACTCGCACAGCTGCACACCTTATATTTCAAGAATTTTATTCCAATTTACCAGATGGTTCAATCCAGTTTTTAGCATGCCTTATTGTGTTTTCACGATGCAATCTTGGGGAAAAGTGACCGATATCAAAACTATTATTCTTTTACTTGTTCTCTTGTGTCTTTTCTTATATAAAGGGCTAGGGCAATGTTCTTTGACCTATTCTGCGCGTGTCTTTCCCAACATTTAGAATATTTTCTGCCAAAGACTGACAAGACTATATTTACTAATCTAGGAGCGGTACATCCATTCACGCTTTCTCGCCAGGCTAAAATTAAAATCATAGGACCTAACATTTATTCTTCTTGTTCTTCTTTGGCTCTGCTGCCTATCGAGGGCCTTGGCCTACTGGATCGATTGCGGACTGTCATTTTACATGACAAATTCCGAATTTGGTGGTCAGCGTATCGATTCTCCATCAGCCTTAATCCCAGCCTACAAGACAATGGTGGCACAAACATCCAAACTCATGACAGGATTCGAATCCGGGACCTCTGTGTTGTGGGGCAGTAATGCTACAGGAGGCTGGCACCTAACATTTTCCAATCTAAACGTTATCAATTTGGTGCTTGTCCGAGGCTGCCGATTTTTCATACACTTGATACATTAGAAATAAATCCATAAGAAATATAATTAAAAGGATTTCATAAGAAACACATATACGAGTTTCCAGATAAGTATATACATTCAACATTTGTAATGCTTAGTTTCAGTATAAGCGCATGAATGTGCAGGTGTCGAAATGACTTTCCAATGACGTTCTAGGTAGGCATGTAAACCAGGGAATTCTAGTGTCATAGCTTTAATTTAGAGTTTACAACGGTAGACAGCTTTAATTACAGAACCCCGATCGAAACATTGTATTCTGTAGTTTTTGTTGGAATGGCATACCACAAAGTTCTGAAGCTGACATTCCTGAACTTCAGAAGAGTGAAAGCGGACACAGATGTTGATGCTAATGAAGTCCTCGAGATGTGAGCAGTGGCGCCCTTTGCTGCTTACTGTAAGAGGAGCGTTTGGCGCCTTCTCCGATGGCACAGACGCCGGCCGGGTGCTTCGGGTGCTTGGTGGTCTGCCAATTTGGCCGCGGGGCAGCGTAACGCTATCACAGAGGAGAGCACTCAATCGCTTAAGAGCACAGGGAATCGGTGAGCGCGGTGTAAAGCGAGTTAGGGCGCTAATACAGCAGAGTGGCGCAAGGATTAATCCGCTGCAAATTGGATTGGGCAAACACACACACACTCGTGGCCCTCGGGGTTACGAACATCGTTAGGTCTGGCTTCACAGCAGCCATGGCGCCTCGGGAGACGACCCAAATGCTCCTCCAACAATTAGGTGTCGTGGGTCAACGGCCGCTGGCTGACCAGCTTCGAGACAAACGCTCATGTCTCCTTTAAGCCGGGTCCTATTGGCAGCTCCGTAATTAAATGCATATTGTCGAGTCATATAAAATAGTGACTTCTCTTAGACTGCGTTGGCAATCTGTTATTCTGAATGATAACTCTGAAGATCGTTTCATATACTGCCAGTCACCCAACGAAAGATTTTTTTTCAAATTTGAAACGGAACTTACACATCATGTTGAATAACCTAATAACTTTGTTATTTCGTGTTATTGGATTTGACATCATATTCTCAGTGGGTAAAAGGCTACAAGAGGGTGAATCTGAACAGGCAACTCATTGGAAGGAAATTTAAAATGGAGGGATGTGGAAGATAGGGCAAGGTAGTCAAGGTTTGAATAGGGTCCCCAGGTTATAGTTTAAGGATCCTACCCGGTGTTGCACCTAAAAGAGATTCCGGGAAAGCCCTAGAAAACATTAATCAGGTAGCTCGGTGGATTGGTATCTATTCTCACGCCTTTCCGAATGACGGGAGATGTGTTTGCTGTGGGGTCGAAGCATTCCCTTCTACGTGTCTTCACAAGGTTTAAGACGCAGTTGGCCGACTGATCCAACGGGCTCAGCAGATAAACCAATATGGGCTTATGATATTGAAATCGGGGCACTTGCAAGTCTCATATATAATCAAAAATGTTACCTATGGTCTCCAATGCCTTGCAGTATGGCCTATGATACATTCCATAAAGACTTGAAAGTTCCATACGACGAAGTTGACATAACTATATAAGTAATATACATTACATGGAACTAGAAATCACGCCAGTACTCTCCTGAACCTTGTTATAGAAATACAAAATTTAAGGTCTAGACGTCATAGAAGACCTAAGTAGTTTTTGACCAGCTAATCAGCTTATAGACTTATATTCTTTTATTCTAATTCCTAATTCAATGAATAAAAAAACTGGAACATTCAGTAAAACACCGTTGTATATCTGTGTTCCCTCTAAATTCTAATGACCAACATTTAATCAGTTAATCTTTATTATTGCCATGATTACAAATTCTACATATATTTTGGCATTGTATGGGTAGTATTATACATAGCACTTTATTAACAAAACATTTACCTCTTACTTTTTTCTAATGTGTGTGTCAAAAAACTTACCCTTTATAAGATAGTGGTCCATATATTTATCACCATAAATTGGTTAAAAATATGCTCTTGTCGCATTTAAAACTGGCCGTAGGAAACAGATTAGGAATAGAGGCTTCTTAGGAACCCACTTTTCCTTATCTGAAGTTGTTAGACTTACTTTATTGAAATGGTGGTTTCATAATGGGCCACCGTCCACTCAGGACGTGCCTTTGCCACTATTTTGTTTCCGAAAACAAAAATTTACCCACAATATTTTATAAATTCCAAAACCTTATAATGGAATTTCGTATTTTTATGCCGGATATGAAAAAGTAGTCTTTTAAATCACCACATCTACAGGCGTCCAAACGCATTCGGAAATGGATAGTGGTGTATATAAGAACCACCTACTTTTTCCTCTCAATTCCAAGGAAAATAAAAATAATTTATAATACATGCATAAACAACCTACAAGCCATGCAACAAAAAATTATTTTTCCTATTTTGATTATAATAGTTTTGGTCTATAAAGGGGTAAGACAACCCCTAATGGATATATTATTCAGTGTACCATATAAAAGAAAATAATAATTATTTTACCTAGTAAAAATATTTAGTAGTACATTATAACTATTATCAGTATTTACAAAGAAATTAAATGAGCAAAAATGGTGTTAAAATGCAGTCTTCGTTATTATACTCCAAAAATAATTATCTTTAGATTTATTAGTTCCGTTAGTCCACTGAGAGGAAATAGGACAAGTTAAAATGATACAGTTACAAATATAATAAGAACATTTGTATAATAAATACTTATACTACTATTTGTAACACATTGCAAAAAATAAGTAATCCAGATATAATAATGATTAGGGATAATACGTCATGTAAGAACAAGATTTATTATGTCATATTCACATCGCTTCACAAGTACTTATCTGACAGTTCAGGCAATTGTGCAATATCAATTGGAAGATAAATTTATTTTGGCACTTCGTAAAATACCAGTATTTTGTAGGGAACTAATGTGCGTTAGGCTTAGGTAACTTTACAGATTCATTAAAAGATTAATACACGCGGTTAATAACTAGAGATTTGCACTTATTAATAAATACGTTTTAAATATTTATACATTTGATGCTTAGAATAGCTTCATACGCGTGTACTGTAAAATTTTTACAAAAAGTGAAAGATGATGTTGATACGTTCGTAAATTCATGCGGTTTCTGAAATTGTTATCATGGAATTCCCCGTCGGTATAAAATCGATTTCCATTACGTTTACATATTTAAGGGTTTCCAGAATGTATGCACTAGTTGATGTTAAAATTCGAAGAGCTTTCAAGAGAGGTCGACAGCTTTCTCTAAACTTTTTACCATATAGTATTGTAGCGCAGTAGTTCCACTCCCCAATATTACGAAATTTTTTGTAATTTTGAATAATAAAAATTCAGCAAGAACATTTAAACTGGCGACAGGTAGGAAAGAAGGGGATTTTTCCGGCGCCAGGCTGGCGGAAGGAGACGTGCACATTTGTAATGTTAAGCTTGTTTTTGCTGAAGGAGCATTCACTCTTCAAAATTTCCGAAGGACACTGTTCCCGGTGTCATGGAAAATTTCCCTCGCTGGACGATGAACTCACGAGGATTGGCGAAAGAAACATCACGTTTTCCCCCGAAGAAGGATTTACGATATTAGCCGGGAGGAGAGGAGCCGAAATATATTCAGAATGATTCTAGACGTTGAGAGGGATGGAGAGTTGATCAGGATGAGGAATGGAGGAGAAAGCTAAGGCATTTAAAGAGTCTAACGGATTTTCAAAGGGAGGAGTAAGCTGGAGAGGTGTGAATTGTTGCTCTTTAGTGAGAAGTTATCGAGAACAAGGAAGGAGGAGGAAAAACTGGGGTTTCCTCAACCACCAGCGGTACCAGGTTCATCCACTTTCCGCCGGCAGAGGGAAAATCTACAATTCAACCGGAAAGAAGAAGGAAGTTCCGGTCGCCTAGAAACCTTCATCAAGACTTGAATGAAGTTAAAACCGGTTCGTCAAGTGAACGAAATCTCTGCTGCACGTGGTTATCCCAATAATTAATTAACCCTGATATTTAAAATAACCGACCCCCTTAATTTATTTATTTGTAATGGCGTGTAGTACCCCTTAAAGTGATTGTTTTTTTATAAATAAAATTATTATATCATGCCCTTAAGTTATTTCATTAAATAATTTAAATAAAACCCCATAATCATTTTCAGTATCCTTATCGCAAATTTCTGTAGCTTAAAATTTCCTCCAAACGAAAAGCAAGTCCTCAGCACGTAATTCCATAATGCATATTAGAATGGAAACAGTTAACTTATCTCTTTGTTACATTAATAGACGGAGGGAGTTACAGACCGAAGTGAGTTTAATTGAGAGTGCCTGAATATGTTCGTTCCTCCGTAATATTCCGACAGCTAAAATTCCCAGTAATGATGCATAATCAGGTGTTTATTTTTCTAATTCAGCAATGTTGTAACCGGACGAAAATTGAACCAGTTTTGTTTTCTGTAAGCTCAGAACCAGTTAAGACCCTCAAATCATAAAACGTGGCCTATTGGTCAATGTCCTTCATGTTGTTCGCTTTTCCCCCAATTCTGTTTAGAACTTCGATGTTAGTGATTCTATCCACTAATATGATTTTTAGCGTTTGTCTATACCACCAAAATTCAAAGACTTCTATTCTTTTCCTTTCCGCAACTCCTATCGTCCACCTTTCGCACTCATATAACGCCACGCTCCATACGAACATTTTTACCAACCATTTCCTAATGTTCACACTTAGATTATTCGTAAATAAAATCCTCTTTTTCGCAAAATCCTTCCTTGCCTGTGCTATCCTACTCTTTATGTCTACTATATTTCTATCATCCCTAGTTATTAAGCTTCCCAAGTAGTAGAATTCATTAACTTCCGTCAAAATTACCTTGGTTTTCCCTCTATTAATCCTCATATTGAACTCCTTCTCCAGGACCCCGTTCGTGCCATTTATTGCGGTTCCCGAATCTTCTTATGACTCTCCTAATACTACAATCTCATCGGCAAAGCGTAAGGTTTTTATTTCTTTCCCTTGCATCATGATTCCTTTGTAAGATTAATAAGATTTGTAAGAAATGATTTGAAAAATAAGGAAGCATTATCCCTGATGTCGTAGAATTCATTTTTATCAAGTAAAATTTTGTTATAAATCATATCGAACGCTTTGGGGAGGTTACTTTTAATTTGTCTTCAAGAAAATTTTGGGATATATGAATCATTCGTGGCGCTGTTGGTAGATTTATTTTTGAGATAGCCATGTTGTTCTGATATGATTTTATATTTTTCTAAGAAGTTTACAACCCGCAGAAGAATAACTTTCCGTAGTATTTTATAGGAAATCGGGATCAGAGATAGTCCGAAATATCAGTACGCACGCCCTTCTTAAATATCGGAATTACTTTTGCTTCTTTTAAGGAATTCGGAAATTTTCCCGTCAATAAACATGAATTTATTGTGTTGAATTAGTTTTGCTGTTTCTTCCACTCAATTCTTAAAAGTTTACTTATAATCCCATATATATCGTTAGATTTAGTACATTATAAGTTATTTATTATACTTAAGAATTCACCTCTGGTTAGAATTAATAAAAATATTGAATGATTAGCCCAATTAGCGCAATCAGGTGTCACAGTATTATGCAGATATTTTTTATGAACATTAGCAAAATAAAGGTTAAACGCCGAAGCTGCTTCTGTATTTTTATGATTTTGAAGGATTGAGTTTTACTTCTTATCAGATCTTTCTTTTCAAGAAGCATTGTTTATTATATACTACTTTACAAATATTTTTAACTGAGTTTTTTATTATTTTTTTATGAAGTTTTCGAGCTAAAACAAGAACTTTTTTATGTTTTATAGTATATCTAAAATAGTTTATAAACTGGGAACATGATGTAGTTTCTTTCATTACACCAGAACAAGGTTTTTCACGTGAAATTCGGATTCCTTCAGTAATCAAGTCTGTGTAGTGGTTTATTTCCACCAACGGTTAGTTTTAGTGGAGCAATTTAATTATTAATTGAAATAAAGTGTACCAGTTTTCTAGGAGTTTCCCTGCATTTCTTTAGGCGAAACATCGCGTAGGATCCTTAAACGATAGCCCGAGGGACCTACTTAACCCTTGGCTACCTTGCTCTACCTTCCGCACCCCCCCCCTTTTCAATTCCATTCATATGCTATTAAAGGAGAGTTACCTGTTTCAGGGTCACTCTCATATAGGCTGTTAACCCAAAAAAATCGTCTCCCGTCATTCGTAAGGGGGTGAGAATAGTACCCAATGCCCGAACTACCTGATGCATCTTTTCTAGGGTTTTCCCTGCAGTGTGCTAGTTATAGTTATAAGGAAATGAAAGGGCTTGCGCAATATAGAATAGCATGGAGGGCTGCATCAAACCAGTCTTAGGACTGAATACCACAACAACTCTTTAGGTGGAACTACAGCCCCGAGGCCCTACCTTGCTCTACCTTCAGCATACCCCCATTTTCAATTCCCTTCCTCTGCTATTAAAGGGGAGTTCCCTGTTTCAGGATGACCCTCATGTAGCCTGTTATCCCAAAAAATTCATGTATCTGCGTTTCCTAGCTGTGTGCGTGGAAGTCGCATTCATTAGGACAAAAGGATGACCCTTCTGGCTGGATGTGGTTTGCCGTGAATAATTAGGATGCTGCTTTTGGCGAGACCGAAAGTTCCGTGGAAAATTTGGAATCTCACGGAGAAACGCTAAACTCATGCAGTATTCAGGCCCAGCAGTTGAAATTTTTCCCTATTGGCTGCAATTGTTAAAGAGCAAGCCAATAGAAGTTATTTGAGGATAACAGTTCATTGGTGGTTTTGGAATTATGTAGCTTCCTACCGAGGTTTCGTGGGAACGGACATGTGGACAAGAAGAACAGAAGTTGTTGCGAGACGGAAGACAGTTGATATAAAGAGACCGGAGAGAAGATGTCTGGAGACTTAAAGTAGTTGATGCAAAATTTTAATTGTTAGCCGCTGAGAGAAGGAGTGAGGACGCAAATGCTGACCTAAAACTAAACTGCTAGCCGCCGGAAGCAAATAAGGGAGTCTCCGCCAGATTTGCCCACGAGATTCAGCACGGACGGTGATGAATAGAGGTTCACTGCCGATGCAAACAACATCATCATCGACGCAGACCGGGACGCAGACGCAGAAACTTCATGGGTGTCGTTTCATTTGACTTAGAAACTGATCAGATTTTCCAGGCCTATTGCCATTAGATATCTAAATTCCTTCTCAATTCACCCCACAGAGTCCTCTGATTTTCAAGTCCCAATGTTAATTTATTGTTTTTGTAATATTTTCTTTGATATTTTGTGAATTACCATCCATGCTATTGCAAAAATATTTCATTTGTATTAAATTCAGAATTTTAATGTTAAATTAGTCTTTTATTTTCAATAATAAATCCCCATTTATGCATTATATTACAATTAAAATAAGTAAATAAATTCAATTCCCTGCACCTCTCAAGTAAATATTCAATACATAATCTATATTGAAGTTCCCGGCAACAACAACTAATTAAGCTTAAACAAGACTCCTTCTAATAGAGATATAAAAATTTTAATTTTGCTATGAGATTGTCTGTAAATGAAAATAAATACTACATTTTTACTGGGACTATAGGTATTTAGTTCGCAAGCACTACATTCAATGTTTGATTCTATTTTGAGCGATCAAATATCTACCCTTTCTTTGCACATTTCTCAGCAACGTAAATGAAAATCCTCCGTTTCGCAAGACGGTCCTACTGAAATTAGAAACTCTTACTAACCCTCGACCCTAAACCTCTTCACTGCTTTGCCAGTGTTAGTGAAAGCAACAATATTAACTATTAAATTTTGAGCAAAAAAAAGGATTTTAGTTAAATGGTTTTTGCTTTTCAGACTTTTAATATTTTAATTTAATATCGCAAAAGTTGTTTCAGACTTAAGATATTCTGCAATGTACTGCTTATGCTGGTCTGTTGTTTAATACAAGTAATTAGAGAAGCAGCGTTCCTAGCAAATAGGCGCTTACCATAATAGTTCATGTGCAGTTAAGTCTGTGCGCGTTCAATGTAAAAAAACCATTAACATTCACGTTTTCGTAACTGCTATAGTTCATCTTGACATCGCTGACTGGTCGCCGAATCTCGGAGGCAGTGGGCTGATGAAGATTATCTTCGCCTTCATACTCGGCAGGACTTGATGGACAAGCTTTCAATCAACAATACCGTTCTGTTTCTGTTTAATGTCAACAATGACGACGATGCCGTCCTTGTTCATTTTCATTGTTAAAGCAGCGGCATATTGTATTACTTCCGGTAAAGGTGCTTCTGGATTAACTATACAATATAAAAATCATTATTTAGTTCGACTCTATCGGTGCACTGATAGTATTATTACACGGTAACTTCTTTTTCAATTCACTTTTTTATAATGAACTGTGGGGATTAAGAATTTAATTTAAATCTTAAACAAATTATTTGGTTGGACTAAATAAAAAACAATCTAAATTTATTAACAGAAAACAAAAAACAACAATTACAAAACATAGGGGCCAATTTAAAAATTTTACCACGATTACCTCAGCTTATAACTAATGTCATAAGGGTCATTTTATGAGATTTTGCAGCAGAACGACAGGCGTAACAGATTTCAGACAAAGGCACAGACCCACACCTGTTCTCCTTTGTGAGACGGCGGCTATCTCCTCCCTTGAGTAATTCAGGCTGCTTGCGTAGTTCTTCCGCGTTCGTTAGTCGGCTCCTACCAGTGATAATTTCTGCCGTTCCTGGTCTTCCTTCTAGGAATTCTAGTTTCCGTATTACGTAGAAGGTGCACCTTTTGCTCACTGCCGTCTATCTTCTTTTCAGTTTTCCCTCACAATAGATTGCAAGCTTCTCTCACTCTCAAGCTACTTCTTCCTAATTTCTGTCTTTCATCTCTTCCTACTTCCAAGTTCCATTCCCGACTGATCAACTTCTAATCCCCGACTCTCCAAATTTTTCCTCCGCCAAATGTGCATGTCCGGCTGCCGTGCCGTGAATCAAACACCACGCATCCTCCAGACTTCTTCCTTCTTCAAATGTCAAGGCCCTACTGATGAACGTTGTCACATCCAACTTTCCAGGTCATCTCGTTCTTCCATCCCACCATGAGGTGCATGGCGGATCACCTGACCCTCAGTCTCCAATAAAAATTCAGCTTGGCCCGCGGTTTCTCTCCCTAATTTCTGGAAGGGGACGCGCCTTTAAAACTTCCCGGGGTCAAAGAACTGGTCTCAGGTACCAGATCTTTAAGTCTAAGTGATTCTGGCACGTTCAGTTTTCTGATGACTCGCCTCCATGGCGCCTTGATAATTACTTGTAATCATAGTCTCCAATATGGGGAATTGTTCACCCAGTGACGAAATAAAATTGTGATTGCCACATATACTCATTGCATTATGTTACATATACCACCTGAGACATTTCACACGAATAGCTATTACCTTCATTGACATCGACTAGTACACTAAATAATGTTACTTGCCGGTACCTGTGTTTCACACTTCGTTTTAGCCGCCTTCTATTTTGTTCTCTAAAATATTACACTTTTTGCACTCTAGACGAGCATGAATGGCTGTATGATTTAGCACGATAATTGAAATGGAAAGGTTCAAGAAATTTGAAAACTAATCGCAGCCGTTTATTGAAAAAAAAACGAAGCTTGACAATGCACTATGGATAATGACGAGATGAGGGAGGCGCTGCGGGAGTTTCTCGTAGACGCTTCAGCCCAGAGTGACTGCGGGGCTTACCTGATCATGTCGGGGATGCCTCGCACTCTCTCTGGGTATTTTTTATCAAAGTTCTCATATGCCGAGACACCTTCACCTATTTTAGGAGGCATATGTACTGGGGTCAAAGACCTTGGGCATATGGCAAGAGTTGTCCGCTGATCCCATTGGATCAGTCGCCAATTGCCTCCTGAAACTGGTGGAGACACGGAGAAGGGAATGCTGCGTCCCCACAGCAAACTCGTCTCCCGTCATTCGGAAGGGCGTGAGAATAGTACCCAATGCCCGACCTACCTGATGCAGGTTTTCTAGGGTTTTCCCTGCATCTCTTTAGGTGAAACACCGGGTAGGATCCTTAAACCATAGCCCGGGGGCCCTAGTTAACCCTTGGCTACCTTGCTCTACCTTCCGCATCCCTCCTTTTCAATTCCCTTCCTATGCTATTAAAGGGGAGTTGCCTGTTTCAGGATCACCCTCATGTAGCCTGTTACCCCCCAAAAAAATGGATAATGACATAAAATAAGAATTCGGGTATTAACAATTGATTAGGGGTAAATGGAAGGCTTATGAATTTATGTACATCTATACTAGGACATATGTAGCAAATATTTTCCATTCGAATATGGATATGGAGGATATGTGTAATCTATTGTAATTCGTTTTAACTTGTATAAAATTGTTGAAGTATATAATATAATTCAAGAACAGAACAATCGCCTTTAACTAAAGTTCACCCAGAAGGAATAAGTACAGGGAAAATATCAATTACTTTAATATCTAACGAAACAATTCCAAAATAAATAAATGTTTTAATGGGACAATCGTCAGTAAGTTTAATAATAATGGTTTTCACTAAATGTGGACGAATCAACAAAAATTAGCAATAATGGTTTTGTTTCCATTTATTACAAATTAATTACATAAAATCCGTTTTTATATAGAAAAATCTATTGAGAATATATTTGTTTCTATGGAATGAAACCGATATTTCTGTTGAAATATTCTCATTAAGTTTTATGCGTATTTTTTGCAATTTTCCACCTTTTAAAATGAACCAGTGATGAATCATAATTTCGTTTCTTTACAAGTAGACTGTTGCGATATTCCTTCCGATTCAGTCATCTGCAATAGATTTCTTTCTTTCGGTGTTTGAAGGCAATATAACAACTGTAAATCTAAAGGAATTAAAATGAAAACACTTTCACTTTAAATTAGGATATGCACGGTTCCGGGATGAAAAAAAATAAGAGGACACGTATTCAACTCTTGTAAACAGAAGAAAGAGTACTTTTTCTTGTACTCTTGTGTTCCATGTAGAAGCCAACAAATTATTCAGAGACTGAACGTTTGTATCCTTTTTCGAGAAAGAGGTTTATACAGCGCCGTGTTAATTATCACAGTAGTGAATGACAACTCGGCAACACCGTGGTTGAGGCGGCGTTGCCAATTAGGCTGCTCTGCTCCCTCGACTTCCATGTGTTCTGTCTCCGCCCTCGTGTTTGGGGAACCAATTTCCGCTAGAACACCGCTTCTTTATATCTATTTGTGTTTATCTTGGACGAAGTTGGAGGCCGACACAATCTACAGCGTCGGCTAACCAAACACCTCGCAAGGAAGACTGCTTTATGCGGAGAAGGGAGACTGCGTAAGGGGTCGACATAATTTGTCTCAATTATATACAGACTCAACTAATTAAATTTAATTAACTACCTACGGGCGTACGATTTACTTTCGCGATTAGTATATTACTTAATTGAGTAATTCAAGAATATTGCATTACATGTTATGAATTTATAAAATCAATTAACTGTGTATTAAATTTAATTGCTTCTATTTCCTTCAGTCTGAATTAATTAATGCTGCCCTTGCGGAAAATCTATCCCAGCGTTTCAGTATAGTGGAGTGCCAACTAATGTAGCACTCACTGAAACGAAACACAACATTCTGCCTGTAGTATGCTAGCTCAAGTGTAATGTACGCATACTAATATATATGGGTTATTTTATTATAAATTAAATTAAATTTTGTTAAACTAAATTTTACGGGAGGCAGAACTCGTGGGGTTGTTTAAACTTATGTAGCGGAGGCCTGAAGGCACAACATATATTAAAGCGATCCATTGGCAGATGAAGAAGTCGCGGACCTTGACTGGGATCGTAAATATTTTGTGTCTGAGGGTAAGCTTCGGTCCTTACATTTTTGCACGTATGAGACTTCCTTACAGAAAGGTAGTAACATCTGGTGCATGAGGTTTCACGTGTTTGAATTAAGGCATGTGAACCCTATGTTGGGAAATTAAATTTAAAATGACTTCCTATTTGTTAAAGAGGGGAATATTTCGTCTGGAGACGGAAGATTGGAAAGTGAAGACTGGTGGAAGAAGATTGAAGAGTTAGTTGGGAAGTAGTTGTTGAGTTGTCAAGTTGTTTTCGTAGAGATTGAGGAGTTAGTTGTTGGAAGTTGTTGTTCAGAGTTGTCATGGAGTTGTTATTAAGTTGTTAAGAAAGACAGCGAAGTTTTCGAAGGGTTGATAAAGGGGTTTTGATGAAAATTAGATTAAAGTTAGTTAAATTGTTGAGAGGACGCGAAAAATCTACCAGAGACGATGTATCCAGTTCCAGAGAAACGTCGCCGTTTCAATTTTTTCAAAGGTTTGGGCCAGATCTATCTACGTCGTTGGTAAAGAACAAATGAACCATAAATCCCTCAAAGCCGTCAGCTAAATGTCAAAGTGGTCATGGCCACCAATATTAGTGTTCCGAAGAGTAAGACCATGTACTTGAGCCCACAATTCCGTGAGAAAAAGATTAATTTTGTTTCGTCATTTATAAATTTTAATTTTAAATTAATTTTCCAAATTATATAATTTTAAGGAGCAGGAAGATAAGTTTTACTTATATATTTTCTTTTCTTTTGTTAAATATGCTATAATTTTTTTAACAATCTTATAATTTAATGAAGATAGACTTTCCCGGTGAATAGTTTGGATGAAACCTTCACGGTTAACCAACCGGGTCAGTGAAGACGGCGGCAGAAAATGGCCGCAGAAACGTTGTATTCTTTTAAAAACCTGACCCGGTCGGTTAACCGTGAAGATTTCATCCATTCTTATTATTTAATTATCACAGTAGTGAATGACAACTCGGCAAAAAGTATAGGTAAAATCTCCTTTAAAATGTTACAAGTGAAAGAGAAAATGTCGTAGGATTCCTTGGCCACGAAAATAGTCCATTTGAGACATTAAACTGGCCACAGAAAGTAAATAATTAACAATAAGCTGGGGGCCATATTTGGTATGTTTGGCCGACACCTAAATTCGAATTCCAGGTTCTAACTCAGAACAACAGCTGTCTCTGTTATTGAATCTTCCGAAGCCATTAAATATGCAGGAGGAAATAATTTTAAAATGAATCTTTTAAATATGTATACAAATTCAATTACCTGACATTGTTAAATTTATAAATAAGCACTTGAAACTATGTCAGCAAAGAACAATTTATTTCAGATTTTTAGTAGTGACTGAATTGGTTATTTGTAAATTTTAATTTATAATTACTTAATTGGTTTCAACATTGTGAATAGAAAACTGTAGAATATTTATAACTTTCGTTTCCAAATACGAATGATTAACTGTCTGACTGTAAATATTTGTTGAAGGAAGTTGTGCGCGGGTGAGAATGGTCTGCCCCATAGGGAAATATTTGGCAAAAGGAAAGAGAGTGTAGGAACAAAATTCAATAATTGGCCACCTCCATATTTTGAAATGGATTTATTTAATTAGAAGCAGCTTGCATTATGAAGTTTGACGTCACGCTCCAGAATCGAATCCTAATTACAAGCTTTTGCTGAAAAGGGACCGTGGGGTGTTGGGAAGGGGGGTTGCAGGAAAGAGCGGGGGCAACAATCACGAACCTGTATGCCATCTCTCTGGATTTAATTAACTCCAC
The DNA here is from genome assembly GCA_034510155.1 of Eucriotettix oculatus. Classification (NCBI taxonomy): domain Eukaryota; kingdom Metazoa; phylum Arthropoda; class Insecta; order Orthoptera; family Tetrigidae; genus Eucriotettix; species Eucriotettix oculatus. The sequence continues at coordinate 13,567,922 of CM067378.1, read as the reverse complement.
CGGCAACAGAATTGTGTTATGCGGCGTAGGCGGCAGTCCAAAAAATGTAATTAATGTTCCCCGTGAAATCAACTGTGCAAGCCAGAATTAAAGCCCGCCGCCGAAATAGAAGACTCTCGCGGGAGAATCTTTGAGGATTATCAATCAAAGGAAACCAAATCCACTGTTCTCTTCAGGGAAATGTGCAGCATTGTTCCCGAGGACGCTCTGGCTACTATTGGAAGTATACAGAAATATTACTACCGCTCCTAATTACTCGCTCACTAATTGAGCAGCATAAAATATGGGTTATGAGCCGCAGAAACAATTAATTTGTGACTTGTGGGAACTTATAATTATTAATAGCCGGCTTACTGAGAATATAAACGAGATTCCCACTTCTGACTTATATAAACGAAATCTACGAGGGTCATTAATAATTAAAGAGACAAAATTGATTACAACATTGAATGAAATACAGAAAAACTAGAAGTTAATGTTGGAACAGCTCCTAACATTCACTGTGACAATGTTAAGTCGCACAAAAGAAATGTAACCCATAACAGTTATCGCAACAACACGAGGACGCGATATTGAGAGTCTGCACAGACGTAAAGAAGGTTTATCAACGAGTAGGCGATACTTTCCTGGAAAAGATATTAAACCTGTGATAAAACCTTGGTGTGTTATCGAAGATGTTCAAAACCCATCCGTCAGCACGATCAAGGTGCATATTTTAGTGATATTATTGAAGAGGAGTTGATATTACTGACGCATACTTATGATTAACGTAAAACAAGCTGTAATAGCCCAAACAAAATGAGTGTTAAGTTTTGGGTTGGAAATAGTTTTGTCTGCCTGAGAACAATAATAATAGAATGAGGAACGGCGGAGTCAGAGAGAGAGAGTGCGTCAGTCAGTTGCTCATGGGGGATACGATCGCTGGAGTAAGCGCATTGACACAAAAACATATATTGATAAATGAAATTTATAGTTTTGCATTTATTTAGTGCTAAAATTATTTGAAATATATTTATTACTTGCTTCATATGATTGTTATTTCGCCATTCGGACAGCACTAATTTTCATAGTTTTAAAATTCAAGATCAAATGGAATTGTCACAGTCATAAGTATATGTAACCGTGAATATAAAGGAACCTAGTTAGTAAGAAATTCCTAAATCACTCGGCCGTCAGTGCGGCATCGTGATATAATCTGAACGACTTGTAGTTTGGTCGAAAAGTATCGTGAACTTTCTGAATAACTATTCATTTAAAAACAATATAAAGTTGGGAAACTGGTGTAATTCGCAACGTCCAATTTGTTGCTTCATTAATTTAGTTCTGAAAATAAAATCTGTAATGTTGGACTTTGCTTTTATTAAATTTAGAATGTTACATTTTATTTGAACGTTAACTTCATTAAATTTAGTCAAGAAATCAATTATATAAACAACGTCTGATTTCTAAATAATTAAGTTTTGTTTTAAAATTGGATATTTATCATCCAAAACCTCAAAAAATATTTTGAATGGTGAAAAAATTAATTAAGATGCAGTATGTTAAATAGTTAATCCTGTGAAACTAATTATAATTCTTACAAAGTTCGATACATAAGAAAATAATGGCTAAAATTTTAATAGCAAATGTATAACAATAATTAACTAGTAAACGAAATAGGTTGACTAATCTTAAGTGAATATTCTAATCATTGGTATTCATTAAATTGAAATGAAATTAAGTTGTTGGTTTTATCTGTCAACGGAGAATAGTGCCATCAACGACCTCGAATGTTCCAGTGATTAAATCTAATCTAAATCTAGTGTTTTGCTTAGCGGCAGGTGCTAATGACAAAATATCCCATTTCTATGGAAATTATTGGCAGCGGTGGTATCCCATTGCCTTCCGCCTGATGTCCTCTGAGCCTGTGTTACAACTGGGATGGTGATTCCTAGAGGAAATGCCAACAACCTGTTCACTCTACGGGATTGAAACATGAGATAAAACTGGGATAGTGAGACATTTATAATGATTTATACAACCAAAACATATTTTACTCATACCTGGGATCGAACTCGGAACTTCTATCTTTTGTAACAGCGACACTAGCCACTACACCACAGGATTTCAGCTAAATAAACCATACAGTCATATGGTTTCCAAAATCCAGCACTTATCTTCAACATGTTTCATAAACATTTATTTAACAGAAATTATTCAGTGGTAATTAATTTGTCTATTATAATAAAGTAGTATTGCTGAGGTCCCTTTTATGAGAATTATTCCATTTATAGAAACGCAAAATTTCTGTCACAACCAGCTTAAATGACATCTACCCTCGTTGACGCCACATTTACATATCAAGCACCTTAATATGTTGTTTCTGACAAAAAGCTAACTAAACAGATATAAGTATGGAGAGATCTTAACTCCTGAGTACTGATGGAACTTGAACTGAATCAAAATGCACTATAAATGTTTGAAGAAATAGTTTTAAAATAAAATTTGAGCCTCGAAGTCCAAGGAGATTGTGTTAAGAAGAAAAACGGAACGATTACTGCTCTACTATTCTCCAGATTGATCTCAGACTGACCGCCACTCAAACAGAATTTATGCAACACCTCTTTGAAATCTAAAATAACTTTTTAACTGTTACGTCATATCGAAATGTGACGACATTTTTGCTTATTATTCCGTTATTCCTACATTTGGCTGTGTACCAAGAAGTTTGAATGTTACGGAAGATAAAATATTCTGCGCAATGTATTACAACCCCTTATTTAGGCCCGTTGCATTCGGCCCATAGAGGTTGGGCCCATAGAACACGTTGGGAATCAATGCTTCAAGAGTTAATCTCTTTATTTCCAAGAATAGGTTTTGCAATATGGTACGGAGCATGATATTTATTCGAAGATTGTGAGGCTGATAGAATGTGCCCACTTCATTTCCACAATTTTATTTATTGCATGTCATATCACAAGTGAAACGTGAACCTTTGGCCTTGTTGGCAAACTTCATCTGTAGAAAGTACACAGCCAAGTTGCAAAATATTTCTACTTATTATATGTTCAGCTAAATAACTCTTGGAAGAATATGCGTATTTACTTGCAAACAATATTTAAAACCAATTGCAATATGGACGCTCACGCCGACGTCAACCTTTAAACCTCACTTGGACATACTCAACTGTTTGATTCACTAAAAAATCTCGTCTTCCCTCCACACCTCTAATGGCACCTACCAGTGACTGTCACAACTACAATATTTCATTTTTTGCCAACCTATGTAGTAAAATTTTTATTTGTGCTTTTTTACCTTACATTACAATTTACCTTTTATATAAAGTATATTTTCATCTATATACAAATAGAAACATTTTACCTCATTTTAAAATTTACATTAAAGTACCGATACTTACTCACTAGATTGTATGTGAACATTTTACAGATGAAGATGGACAACTAAGCCGGTATTACTCGGGTATTTATTTAAGTTATCCCAGTTCATTATTTAATTCTTGCTAAAGAAATAATTAAAATGTCACAATATGAACTTCAGTTATAGTGCCAGAATCTCGAGAGAGTTGAAAATGCTCCCGGTACAATGAAGTGCTAAAAATATATTCAATACTCTAACAGAACAAAAATTCTCTCCCACGTTAGGGATGACTTTTTCCTTAAATCGCATATTAAAGGTCATAATGAGACACAGCGGCTCTCATTACACCGGTTTTGGCACCAAACTCGATAGTTTCCTTGTTATTTTCATATGATTCATTTCCACTCCCACCCCTAACTGCTGGAAGGGGTTAAATTATACACAAATATAGTCGGGGAAACATTATAAAAATTATTGACCTCACGATATTTTTTCGGCTCACATATGAGACTTTATTACATATAAAAATTCCGCCGATTCCACATCCTCTCCCTAGGGATGGTAGCCGTGTCTTATCGCCAAAGTATTTGGTTTTGGGTCGCGAAGAATATGAAAACAAATTTTGATCAAAATTGTTCTTTCCTTTAAATGTATGATGCAAAAGAGTGTTTTACTCCGTCCCACCTCCTTGTTAAAGGATGAACTGCAATTTAATTCGCATTGTAAATGTCAGAATCAAACTCAAAGACTCCCATAGCACCCATTCCGATATCATAGTCGATTGTTTTACTTTTACTTTCATAGTACGCCCCCTACACCCCGACGGTGAATGGGGTTGAAATTATACACAAATAAATTCACCGACAAGGCTATCAAATTCATTGACCCAATTATATATATATATATATATAGGATTTTTAAAAATAACCGCCCTCGACTCATGTTCCAAGTGGTTGCTGTATATTAACCCTAATTGTGATGAGTGTATTTCGCCAAGAACATCAGTTCAAAAAGGTTGAAATTGTTCCATCATATAAAATAATTCGCGGAAGACTGTTTTACCCCCTTCCAACCCCTCTTAGGGTATTAACCATAACTTGAATAGAATTTTTTACGTCACAATTGAACTCAGTGACTCAAATTACACCGGTTTATAGCGCAAACTCAATCATTTGCTGGTTATTTTTATGGGTTGCCCCTCCTTTGATTATTGATGGGGTGTAAATTGTACGCTAGCAATATCGGAGGAGACTCTATCTAATTAATTGACCCAGAAATACCCATTAACCCCCGCCAAAATTATGGCAGGCGTCTCTTCCCCCAACAATGTTGATTTGCAGAACACAAAGATCACGTGTGCAAAATTGAATCAAAATTATTCCATCCGTTAATGATACTATGCGGAAGTCTGTTTTATCCCTACCAACCCCTTTTAGGACATGATCTGTGACTTAAAATGCATTTTTTATGACAGAATTAAACTTAGTATCTCACATTACACCGGTTTACAACCCAATATTAATTATTTTCTGGCTATTTTTTTTGTGTAGCCATCCCACCCCTACTCCTAAGAATACCCCCCTTAGATTATGGATGGGGTTGAAATTATACGCTGGAAACATCTGAGTACACACTATCTAATTAATTGATCCAATAATGTATTTATACGTAAAAAAATATTGGCCGTTTTTGTTTATTTAAAATTTTCCAAACATTCCACCCCTGCCCCTAGGGGTGGCAGCAAGGTCTTACCCCGACATTTCATATTTACAGTCGCAAACAACATGTATACAATATTTGGTCGATATTAGTCCACCTGTTCAGATTTGTTTGCGGAAAATATATACAGACAAACACACATCCACAAACACACTTGCAGGCAAATTTATGATAGAGATACGAACTGCAAAAAATAAAATTGTGAAAAATTATTGAAGGAATTTTATCGGAATGACAATCTTTGAAAAATAGGTTGTCTTAAGTATTTGTACCGTACCCTTAGCATGAACGGAAATATTTTCCTGTTTTATTTGTTCTCAGGTCGCATTTATTTTAAGTATTGAGAATTAATATAAAAAATTATTTACCAACATAAGTCAAACACAACAATATATATTAATTTTTAACGGTTTATCAGAATATCTTAACATATTGAGCTGAATCTATTCTGAACGAGTACTGCTAAACACGTGTAATGTTGTGTGCACTCATGTTTACTCGTTAGCTTCGTTCGTTATTCACATCACGCGTTTTCTGTTGGAAATGGGCTATTGACTTTTAATCAATTCGAGAGGTAAAGCTCTGGAATCTTATTATCTGAAACTGAATAATTTCAGATTTTATGAACGCAATGCCAGTCTTCCAAATCAGCGAATAATTTCGAGGATAAAGAAGTTTTAATTGAATAGACTTCTCAGCACAACAAAGCTAGACTATATGAAAAAATTGTGTAATTGAAGAGCTTGTCTCTCTCTCTTTCGAAAAGATACTTTATATATAGGCGGCTATTGATGTGGAATACCCAACACTTGGTAATATCGGGGTTAAACCATTTGCAGGGATCGTTAGTGGAAGCATCAAAGGAAAGTGAAAACTTTTGAACTTTTCAACAAAAGGGGCTCCGCGCTGTTTCACGCATCAAAGCCTCGAGGAAAAGTTGTGTCCCGGCATACCAACAAGTAACGCCAACGGAGCATAAACTGGCAGACAGCCTCTGTTTTTCGGTGACATCTGAAACTGAGCCTCCATGAGCATTAGTTATGAATCACTGTTTATGCTTGCGTTGCATTAATTAAACATAAAATATGAAAATAAGTGTCTCACGGCATATAACTTGAAATCTCTTCTTCTAATTCTATCACAGTTATTAGTGACAAATAACAAATAATCTGGAATCCAACCTGTGGTAATAATTTACTGAAATATTCTATTTTTATTTTTAAGGATTGAAAATATCTATCTATCTATATATATATATATATATAAATCTCTATTCCCCTTGGTCACGCCACAACTTGAGAACGACTACATCGATTCCATTCATCCAGTCTTCTAATACTTGGTACAAGGTACTTACGGAAAGAATAATTAGAGAAAATTACGCAGAAAATTGGAAAATTTCATAAAAACTAACTACAAGAAAGATACTTTACATTCGCTCGTTTGATTCTCCAATGTGAACGTGGGCTGCCTATACTATGTATCTGTATATGCACCGAAACGGCTCAACGCATTTCAATGAAAATTTCAGGGATTGAAACATGTATTTTTACTTAAAGGTTCGTGTATGTTTTATTTCGATATCTTTCAGAGTTCAGAAGATACTATTGTAAATATTTATAAATCCATTGAATTGCCGCGAGAAAGGCGACGTGAAAATCGACTGCGAGTTAAGACTCCTATTAGCCGTTCTTGTACCAGTTACTGTGTTGTTATAAGCGTTATTGGCAGAAAGATAGAGAGAGGGGGGAGGGAGGGCGAACAACTTCACTCTATCTATTGTTGTAAACGTGAGAAAGCAAGATCCGTTAAAAACCAACTGCGACTTGGCGTGAAGCGATCATAAACTCTCTTTCTCTCTCTTCTTTGTCAACCACTGGACTGAACGTAAGCGTTCATACAGAATTAATAGATTGAGATTCATTCGTATTCAATAATCGTTTCTTTCGCAATAGCAAAACTTAGTTTGTTTCGTGAGTTATTTATTGTTAGTGATAAGAAACGGTGAGGGGGCAAAATTTCGGTTGGCGTACTTGTAAGGCAAGTCGAGTTCATAATCTTCGAGACAGTGAGACTGGAAAAGAGCGTAGGTAGTGTTTGGTGGCAAACAGAATGGGAATTTCGCAAGCGAGATCTTACACGGCTCCGGAACAACCCATACCGTCGGGTTCAGGCGAGAGGTAACAAAACAGACGATCAAACTTGCCAATTAGAGTATAGCTTCCTCAACGACTCCCCTATGAAGAGGTGTGGAATTGGTGAAATTTCCATTTGCAGCATTTGCAAGGTGGGGGTGGAAATGAGTCATATGAAAATAACAAGGAAATTATCAACATTCGGGTTGAAACCGGTGTAAAGGGGGTCGCTGTGCTACATTATGACATTTAATATGTGTTTTAAATAAATATTCATTACTAAGTGAGGAATAAATTTTATTCTATCAGAGTACTGAAAATATTTTTAGTTCTGTTATTGTCAGTTGAGTACTTTTGATTGTCGAGATACTGGGAGTTTATTTGAGGTGCATATTGTGACGTATTCGTTGCCAGTTTAGTCATGCGTTGAACAAATATTAAATAATGTACCTGAATATTATAAATAAATACCCGGACAACGCCTGGTCTGCAGATAGTATTTTTATAAGCGTAGAATGTGGACTGTAAATAAGTTGTCACCGAAGTGCCTGAAGTGAATGATGTGTTTTTCCAGGAACTGATGGATGTCCATTGTCCGAGTGTGTAGTCTGTCATAAGTGTGACTATTTTTCAAAGTTACGTGCTTATGATCTCATGTATGTCTTCTTTTGTGTTTCGATGACTGTTTTTACTTTATTGTTACTTCTAATCTCGTCAAAACATTGTTACTCTTCTCTTTTACAATAGCCAACTACGAAATCGTAATTATTTAAATTAGTGCAGTATTTCTTGCACATGACGATGCACATTCATCTATATTAGGGCTTACGGTAATATTTGGTCGCTAATCCCATTGAATCAGACCTAAGACACAGAGAAAGGAATGCTGCGATCCCACAGAAAACCCATCTCCCGTCATTCGGAAGGGCGTGAGTGTAGTACCCAAAAGTCCGACTTTCCTAATACAGATTTTCTTGTGTTTTCTCTGCATTTTGTTTAGGTGGAGCACCGGTTGGATACCTTACTCTACCTTCCACAGCCCCCCATTTTTAAGTCCCTTCCTATGTTATTGAAGTGGAGTTGCCTTTTTTAGGAAAGCACTCAAGTAGCCTGTTACCAATAAACAAAATACTATTATTGAGAATGGGAATTATAAATGCTAGGGTCCAACAATAATATGTATACTTACAATAACACATCTACGTCTATTATTAACAATTTTTATAAAACCTTTTGTCTTATATTTGATTTTATTTATCTAAATTAATTGTACAGTACTAAGCATTCTGTACGAAATTTGCGTATAGAAAAGAACCTGAGATATTCTCAAGGTACCCTTCCGGGGTAAACTCTGCAAACAAACACAGTCATAAACTTGAAGCCTGACAGCCGCCTGAGGAGCATCAGTCCTTCGTCTGGATGGATTTTAGTGGCTCGCCGAAAAACCCAGGTCGGACAGGGTCATCAAGGTGGTAGATCCAAAAGATGGCTAAGAAAGACCTCTCCAAATTTTGAGGAAGGGTAGGGACGCCAACTCCATTGGAGGACCTGGGGAAGATAGAAAAAGTGGGAAAACCGATGAGTTTAGCAGAGGTGAGTTAGAGGTAGAAAGGACCTCAGAAAGGGTTCGGAAAGGATATTTGGAGGGGAGAGGTCAGATAGGAGAGGCGATCTGGCCTAAGTGTCACCAGGTAACAAAACTGGAAGCCAGGAAACTCATCACCGGGAAACTAGGGGAGGACGAATGTATACTAATAAGCAAATAGCAATAATTTCTCGCTCTGTTAGGCGTATAAACACGTCATACAGCCCTGAGTAAATTAGATTGTCTCTTGCTGTTATTTCCCTGCAGGGATGGTGGTAAAATCTCCCCATACAGTTCTTCCTTGACCACGGATCGCAAAGAAGTTTTTACAAGAGTCGGTCTAAATGCTCTATGATTTTGTATTAGTATGCAGCACATATGTACATAAAAATACACCGAAACAGTCAATTATATTTATAATTAGAAGTGGTTTGATCACCTCTTTGGTCGGATTAGCGTGAAGTAATATGTATAGATATATATAGATATCTACATAGAATGTGTACGGCCACATTCCTTTTGTCCCTATTTTTTTGTGATTATTCCTTAGACTCTAACTCTGCGTGCGAGTGTGTGTTTCTCTATCCCTGAGTTTCGCTGTGTAGCACAAAGTTTCTCCCTCTGACTTTCTATCACTTATTTTTCCTGACTTTCTACCTCTCTCTGTGTATGATTATCCCTGTACCTTTCCATCGCTTAGTTTCTTTGTGTATCACTTAGTACCTCCCTATGTCTTTCTATCCCTTATTTTCTCTGAATGAATATCCCTTTCTCTCTCTCTCTCTCTCTCTCTCTCTCTCTCTCTCTCTATCTATCTATCTATCTATCTATCTATCTATCTATCTATCTATCTATCTATCTATCTATCTCTATCTCCTTTGCGTCTCTGTACCCCGAAAAACAAAAGATTTCAATTTTACCGACGTTTCAAGTGGAGACAGATTTTTGTTATGAGACAAACTCATGTTTCACGACGGTCTCAATCAGATCTTCCACCATTTTAGTCAGCAAACGGTTCAATTTAAAAACAGAGAGAAGAACTGAAGAGCCAAGATTTGCCGAAGGTAAACGAAATAGAGAAGATCAACACTGCCGAGGCAAACGAAAAGAAAAAAGTAATAATATATCTGGGCGGACTTATAAAACATCTTACATCAATATATGTAATATTTTATGTAAGAAGTAATATTTTTTAAATGTTTTCGCGATCATCGAATCAGATAAGCAACTTAAAATTACAAAAAATCCACCTCTGGCGCCTGTGTCGGAATCTTCAATCAATTAAATAGCAAATTAAAAAACATTTTGCATTATTTAACTTATTAACTAATTACAAAGTATTATTAATTAAATAATTATATTTAAATGTAAGCAATATTTCACTCTAAATAGCTATTTAATAAACTCGTTTGATAGGGTACGTGAGGTCATAATCCTTCCTGTTGCAAGTTCTATATCTCTTTAGGATAGAACCATTTGTTGCATGAAAACGGGGGGGCGGGAGGTATAGGAATCTAAATATTTAAAAGATCGGCAGAAACCTTGTCAGTACAATGCACCAAAATTTCATGTCTATCGCATGAGACGTATGGGAACGCGTGAGGGACAGAAATAAAGACGCAGAGCAGATGATTCGCATGCGAACTTTTGTAGCCTCAAAAGAGGGAAAGAAGGAGCAGTACTATTCAAAAGAACGACAGAATCCTTCTTTGGGTTGATCAGCGCTAAACTCTTAACTTCACGACAATCTGTTGATAAGGATAAACACTATAACTCTCATTGTATTTAAACACACCCAGTATATAAGGTATTAATTTAATTATGTTAATAAAAAATAAATTACTACTATCTTTGTCCTACTGTGTAACTTCCCCAAATACATGGAGATAGAACAGTAATTTAATTACGACAACATTAATAGAAATTTATTAAATTAAACAAGCTGTGTGCGACCGACGATGACCGGGAATTAATTTATATTAGCCCGCAACACTATTTAATTTGGCAGAAATCTGTTTGCCAACGACGGCGTCACATGTTTGAAATTTAACTTTCCATTCCCTCTATTTGATGAGAGCTGAATTTCAACACAACCATCACCATGACACAGTCGGGTTAAAAAATCTGACGATGCAATAAATAAGCTTACTCATACATAAAACACACAGGAACAGTCAATTATATTTATGAGATACTTGAACCGCCTTTTCGGTCTGATAACCTTGAAAAACTATGTATATACATATATACTGTAATATACTTTTTTGGGTATAAAACATTTATTAATTAACAGAACAAATATGATTAATTTTAAAATTTTTCATTTATTAATTGTAGTGAATACACGGGCTTAATCTCAGGGGATTTTGGGTCTCTCAAGAGATGGAGTATGCAGTAGCTGAAAATAGAAAGAAAAATTATTAAATATTATTTATCCAGAGCAATGAGCAAGTTTCACAAATTTTTTATAGCTTACCCACAATTACTGGGCCAACAAACATCCACCTCTCGAATGTTTGTGCGTCTCTCTGGCGTCTTGCAGGATTTGATCACGTCTGGACACGTCTGCTCACGTCCGTTCTCTCATCTGGCTTCTGACTGCTCGGACCAAATCTGTCCTTTCCTCCACTCGTCTCACTTCTGGATATCTGCTCGGACGAAGACTGTCCTCTCTTCCACTCGTTTCACTTCTGCTCGGTCCACGTCCGTTCTCTGCTCCACTCGCCTGCCTTCTGGGGCTGCTCGGACTACGTCCGTCCTTTCATCCACTCGCCGGCCTTCTGGGGTCGGACCACGTCCTCTCCTCTCCTCCACTCGCCTGCCTTCTGGGCTCTCTGGAGTCGGACCACGTCCTCTCCTCTCCTCCACTCGCCTGCCTTCTGGGGGGTCTGGTTGCGAGCCACCCATCGGCTTCCCTTTTAAACCTTCCGACGGGAATTCCCCTATTTCACAACATTTCGGGATTCCCCGCCCTCATTTTTAAACTCGTTCGGCGGGGTTTTCCCGCGGGGGTTCACCATCGTCATTTTTTATACACGCTCGGCGGGCCTCCCCCGCGGGGAACCACCATCTTTCGGCCGACTAGCCATTGTTGTTGGCCGAACTACGCCTCAACGCCACAACCTTACAAAATCCGCCTTTTTATCACAATACACCTACAAAAAATAAATTTTGGTGTCCTCTGCTATGGTCTTTATAAAACATGCCTGAATAATTTGCCCTGGTACTTACAAAATATTTTTCATATTTATTAACTGATTAAAAGTATCAGTTCACCTGAAGAAGATGGCAGAGCAAGCCATGGAAACGTTGTGTACAAACTTTATACTTACCCGGTTGAAAACCCGAGAATTGTTCATGAATAAAAGTATCAGTACTTAAATTAAATATTAGGTAAATTAAAGTATTATATCACGCTTCATATTTACATTCTCTGAGGTCTGATCGCCTTAAGATAAAGTGTTGACTCTGACGTAGACTGTCGAACGTGAAATAAAGGTAAGATGTAATAACACTTTATTTAGGCTATGATATTTTGATTTCACGAACGTCGTCGTCATTGCACGCACGCTGGCAGGCAGTTGATAAATATCTCGATTGGCAGGCTATTTGAGGGAATAATGTTTCCTGTTGAGTGTTATTTACGTCTTTGGCCTGATGTGGGGGAAAGAAAAACATATATATATATGTATATATATATATATATATATAAGTACAGATAAATATCTACGTAAAATAAAATTGACTGTGTGTGGTCCAGGTCTAGTAGCGTGGTTACAGAAAAATCTGTCCTGAGCGCCCGAGTCACAATTCTATAAAATAATTCAAAATACACTTTAATTAAATTTTAGTTAAACTTAAGCATTCTTTGGTGCTAAACAGCAATTTAACTGTCTCGTTTGAGAAGCTACGTGAGGTCATAATCTAACCATTTTCAGTGGCTATATGTCTTTGGTGTAGGTCATGTATTGGCCTCAAAGCATAAAAAAGGAACCTGCATCTTCGAAAGATCGCGCAGTGATTTTCATTTCATTTATGTGTACAAGCAGGAAATACTCCATTCCCAATTCCTACAATTATTTTCAGCACACGGCATTTACTTCATAACTCAAAGGGAAAGCAATTATGCATCATGAACATTATTGGCATCTGAAATGGCCTGGAAATGAATTTTTCTTTTGTGGGTAAAAATACCCATAGGTGTTTTAATATGGAGTGTAATTACAATTGTTACCTGGACCAAATATAAATAAATAACTAAAAATATCGGGTAATTAGCACAAAAGCGAATTGAGGGAATGGAGTAGTAGTCCTAAATGAATTACGAACAGTATATAGAATGGTTAGGCACCACAAAATAATGTACATCACCACAGAAAACGACAATAACACAAGTTTACTCGCCCACAAATACCGCAGAGGAAGAAGATATTGAGAAAATCTACGAAGAAATGGAAGAAATCATGAACTTCGTCCAAGGAACAGAGAATTTGATAATAATGGGATATTGTAGGGCAGTAATAGGCAGGGAAGAGAAAAAATTGGGTCTGGTTGAATAATCTCTACGCCGAAGAAGCCGGGACAGACAGATACCAATTGGACTACGTGAAGGTGAGAGAGAGATATAGAAATCAAGTGCTGGATTTCAAAACCTTTCCAGGAGCAGATGTGGACTCCCACCGTAGTCTGAGAAATAAGTACTCTTCAAAGAAGCAAACGAAAAAAATGTATGTAAGAATAGCTCAGACCAATAGGAAAGCGTAGATAACATAGATAAAATGTAGGATGAAAAGTGTAAATATAAATACGCAAGAGACGAAAATGGTAAAGAGCAATACAGACGACTGAGAGAAATGCAAAGTGGTTGAAGATTTCATGGTGAAAGGGATAATAGACGCAGCTTAGAGGAAAATCAAATAAACATTAGGCGAAAACATCAGGAGAGCAGATTGGAAGCCAATTCCAGATAAAGAAGAAAAGGCGGAAAGATGGAAGGAATATCTAGAAGAGCTGTATTGCGGGGAAGTGTAGATCAGTCAGTAATAGAAAAAGAAGAAGCGGCGGATGTTGATAAGTGGGGGCAAAATTATGGCCATTCGAAGTGCAAATAATTCATAGTGTTTCTGTTATGTAGTAAAGTTAATAAAAAAGGTTTTGATACATTTGTATGTAAATCTAGTTTCCTTATTAACTATTTGGTTTAATTGATGTTTGTTCGGAATCCTAAAAGTGTTTTGAGGAAAGGTGATTTAGATTTATTGTTGTTTCCATTAGTCCTCGATTGAGGAAATAGGATACGTCATACATTAAAAATGAACAAAATTAGGTACATAATTAAAGACAAATAATGTTAAAATAAATTAATAAAAGAAAATGTATATAGACAAAAGTCAATATAAACACAACACGGACACACGATGTCACACACACACTGGGAAACACAAACAAGCACACACTGAGAAACACTCAATGGAGTTTTAACTACTAAAAGCTCTGGACCAGGAAACTGTCCTTCCGTCGTAGCTCCAGGCAATACCTGAAACAAACAAACAAAGGAACAGAAAAAACTGAATAGAAATTTTAAAGATATGTGATGTGCTATTTTACAAGGCAGCTAATTCAACACTTTTTGCAGGAACCTCGATTTAAATACTAGAAGGACGATTAAGAAAATCCTGTACCGAGTAAAACGCGCCATTTAAAAGAATAGTTTTACTCTGCTTCACGAAGCTTTTGTAGGTACGGTTTTTAACCTCTGGCGGAAGGCTGTTGTATAAAATTATCCCGGTATTGTGAATATATTTCTGGTGTAGAGCAAGGCGATGCTTGTCCACATGACCTTAGAGCTGAACGATTTCTGGTCGCGTATTCATGAAACTCGCCATTTGTTTGAAACAAATTAGTGTTCCGCTTTACAAACTTTAATATTTCATAGATATATACGCTTGGTAAAGTAAGCATTCGCAAACTTTTGAAGAAAGGTTTGCAACTCGATCTAGAAATCGTGCAACAAAGTATTATAATTGCACGCTTTTGCAACTTAAATATTTCATTACTCCTGGAGCAGTTTCCCCAATTAATTGAATGAAAATACGCGAAGTAAACCATTTTATCGTACTTTTTGTCAACGTGTTGCATTAGTGTTCTCAGAGAATAACAAGCTGGACTTAGTTTTCCGGCAAGCAGATCTATATGGTCATTCCACTTTAATTTATCGTCAATCCGAAGGCCGACGAAAGGTTCATTAGCTGAGAAGTTGTCTACGGGTCTATTACTAGCATCAGCACTAAACTGAACTAACTTAGTCTTATCTAGGTTGAGGGATAATTTATTCACGTTAAACCAAATATTTAGACCATTCAGAGCGTTGTCTACTTTCTTAATCAGATTATCGAAGTTTTTATCCGCAATAACTATATTTGTGTCATCCGCGTAGAGAATCGATTTTAGAGGATTTACGTATCCTGGAAGATCGTTTATGTACAGAATAAAAAGTAAAGGCCCAAGAATTGATCCTTGAGGAACTCCACATGTAATAAATTCCCAATCGGATAAGTGAAGTTGGCCGTCTTTGGTTTCAATTACTACTTGTTGTTTGCGGTTTGTAAGATACGATCTTAGTAAAAGTGACGTATTTACCCGAATTCTATAATATTCCATCTTTTTTATTAATATTTGGTGATCTACGATGTCGAAAGCCTTAGAGAGGTCAACAAAAATGCCAGCTACCTTCAGTCGTCCATCCAATGAATTCTGGATATTTTGAATGAGTGTCAATTACATTTGAAAGATATTGGAGAACCTTAATTATTTAACTAAATGAATTATTTGAATGTTACCGTTATATGCGTTTAATAGTAAGGGATTTTTCTCAAGTTAATCATTACATTACGAATGCCAAAATATATACAATCTTATAAATTTCAACGTTAACGTGTAAAGATGAACGCAGAGTGATTGTTGAAATCAATCGACACTGTGAAATAAGGAAGGCATAAGATGGGTTGCGGTCCGTCGCGGTAATAGTGTATTTTTCGGATATAAGATTTCCGGTGTGTGATCTAGGCGAAAAATTCAATTCTTACGCGTGTTGACACAGCGAGGGCCGTTGCGTTGACATCACCAAAACGTCACATGGAGAGGGCATAAAACCGCTAGCGGTTACAGCGTGTCATTTTTCGCAATATTCCACTAAATATTTATTACACAAAAGCGTTTTAACAGCTAAATTAATTCATTCCAAAGTATGTATTTGTTTTTCAAATTCATGCTTTAAAATTGAAATCAATAGATTAGCTATTTTTTAAAAAAATAATAATAAAAGGTAAGTTTACTATTGATAATTATTTATATATTTTGTGAAAACGGTTACTTTAATCCACAAATAATTTTATTCTGGATTTGTACTCACTGATATGCAAATGAAGTCTGAGATTGTATAGGACAGTTTTCCAAACTCTTTCTGCAATGGAACACTTCACAAAATCAAATATTTTAACGGAACATGGTAATTTCTCCTTGTAAAACATACATTATTTAGTAATTATTTTTAAATATAAAACTAATATAATATAATAAAGCACTATTTGTATTTTCATATTCACTTGCACTTAAACCTGTTGGTTTAGCTGTCATGGAAAATGGATTCTGAACCCAGGAATCGGCCTTAGTATTTGCAAAAGAGTTTATTTCTAGTTATGTTATAAATGCATTTTGGAAACTTCATCTACTTTAAAATTTAAATCATTCAAACATTGATGTAAGGTAGGCAAACAAAATCATTATATTCAACTGCTGAAATCCAAAAATGTAATTTTTTAATAAAGAATGCAATTTTATCTTTTGAGTTGAAAACTAATACTTGTTCCTTGTAATGAAAGTTAATTGCATTGTGAAAAATTATCTGTTTATATGCAAGTTTTATCTACCATGAAATATTTGCTGAAACTTCAACAAGATATATTGTCCTGAATTATTTTGTGCTCACTTCGAAGTTCAAGAAGTCTTAATAGTGCTTTTCCTCTGGATAGTCATCTCACTTCAGTATTTAATAAAAGTGCTTTGTGTTCACTATCCATTCGTCACACAAAATTTTATTCAATCTGAATTGAAGCGGTTTCGATTTTACAAAGGTTATCACTTTCACGACTTCATTCATAACATTTTTTAATTTGTGGAAATTTTTCCTACCGGTATCTTTTCTAAAAACAATTTCATATCCTCGTTCGTTCCACTTGCTTTAATTTACTGCTTTATGAGCTTACCTAACGAGACATAATATATCTTAAAAACATCGAAATTAAACACCTTAAATAGACAGTTTCTAAATGGATCATTATGAGAATATGTCGAAAGCTTCAAAAATACGTTAAATAATTGATAATTTTGTGACCATGTTTTTGTTTGTTAGCAAAAAAAAATTAATTATTCTTCCCGGACGACTAAAATTTTCCTGTGGTTGAGACCCGCTGTATTAGATGGCGCTGAGAGACTGCTATTTTGCGCTGTTGGATTGCATTCCACAAACAAACGTATACAAGGTTGGTTTATTTGTTGGCCATAGATGATTATTGTCAAATTAAATAATATATTATCTGTATAAATCTGAGTTATGGCAATCTCTATCTCATTCGTGTAGCATTCTATTTGACTGAAAACTTTCACTTCTTCATTGTTATCCGTTTGCTATTGTTGCAGGAAACAAGGAACAGGGCTTCTCCGTTTCGCAACTTTGTTGAATAGGTTCCGAAACAAGCTAGAAACAAAGAAAGGTGTGAGAAATGATTCCACTTTCTCGGGTTAGATGCAAACTGAGTTTTCGTCTTACAAATTGATTAAGTGGTACTATAACTGTATATTGTCACGTTTCTTAGGGATCGTGAGATTCAATAACACACACACGTAGAGGTTATAAGCGTTTAAACAACGGCGAAGTGCTGTACAAAGCTCGTACTGCTTAAGACTGACTTCGATTTGGAATCCAGTCCTATTTATACATACATTGAATATTCTAGAAGCAGAACATTCTATAAACAGAAAATACTAGAAACTAAAGGCAAACAATGTAAATAAATTAAACAAATAAAAACGGTTGCGTCGGCTGGGACTCGAACCCGAGTTTACGTGTCTGCAGTCCGACTCGCTACCGCTCTGCCATCCCTGCAGGTCTTGAGATATGGCATTGCTCCCTCCTTTGAAAAAACAGCGTCTCGCTGTTAGTTCTGAGCTGCCTTGAGTCCTCTGGATCTCGTCGTTGGCCCGACGTAAGTAGGTCCAGTTCTTCCTGTTCCTGGGCTGGCAGTCGTCATTCCTACGTCTTCGCCCCCGTAAAATTCCGCGTCGTTGTCGTCGGGTCGTGTTTGGTCTTCAACCTCCCTTTGAGCGTCGGGTTCATGGTATGGCTTCATCCTCAGTACGTGGACGGTGTCGCGGCTCTTTCTGCGTCTCGAATTAGGATCATAATCCTCGACCTCATATGTGACGTCGGATAAACGTTTTAGCACACGGTACGGACCAAAGTACCGTTTGAGGAGCTTTTCTGAGAGGCCGACTTTGCGAATGGGAGTAAAGATCCAGACTAGATCCCCTGGCTGGTACAAAACTGGACGATGTCTTGCGTCGTATCGTAGTCGGTCCTTCTCTTGAGCTTGGAGCGTACGTATTCGGGCTAGTTGTCAGAATTCTTCGGCCCTCGTTACTAAGTGACCAATGTAAGGGTCATTCACATCGTCGGGATTGAAAGGTAATATCGTGTCCATTGTCGTTTCTGCCTCGCGACCGTGAACCAGGAAAAATGGTGTGAATCCCGTTGTTTCTTGCTTAGCGGTGTTGTAGGCGAACGTCACGAATGGAAGTACGGCGTCCCAGTTCTTCTGATCGACGTCGGTGTACATGGACAACATGTCGGCCAATGTTTTGTTTAACCTCTCGGTAAGGCGGTTTGTTTGAGGATGGTAAGCAGTCGTCATTCGGTGCGTTATGTCACACAGTCTATTGACCTCATGTATTAGTCTAGACTGAAATACCGTCCCCCGGTCTGTGATTATGGTTCTTGGAGCTCCATGCCTAAGTATTATTTCTTCAACGACGAAGGTAACGATCTCGGAAGCTTCCGCCGATGCTACGGCTTTTGTGACGGCAAACCGAGTTAAGTAATCGGTGCAGACAATAATCCACTTGTTTCCCCGGGATGATCTTGGAAATCTTCCGAGCAGGTCAATTCCGATGCGTTGAAATGGTGCGTCGGCCGGAGGAATCGGCAGTAGTCGCCCAGGTGGTCGTTGGGGAATCGTCTTTCTTCTCTGACACTCTCTGCAGTGGCTTACATAGTGCCTGACGTCTTTAAGTTGTCGCGGCCAATAAAATCGCCGACGGATTCTGTCATACGTCCTGACGACTCCTAGATGACCAGCGGTGGGTGCGTCGTGGAACTCCCGCAGAATTTCTAGACGCAGTTGCTTGGGGATGACTACCAACCATCTTCTTCCCAACGAGTCGTTATTCTTCTTGTGTAGTACGTCATTAATTATTTCGTAGTCCTCTTTCACCTCTTGGGAAGAGTTCAAAGCTTGTATAATCTCATTCAGCTTCGGATCCTTTCTCTGTTCCACAGAAATATTAGTCAAAGAGTTAAGACAATCCAGGATCTCACTCTTCGGTTCTTCATCGTCGACAGGGTTTCGGGAGAGACAGTCTGCATCCTGATGTTTTCGTCCACTCTTGTACTTTATCGTGACGTCGTATTCCTGAAGTCGTAAAGCCCACCTAGCGAGTCGTCCAGAAGGATCCTTGAGTCCGGTCAGCCAGCAGAGGGAATGGTGGTCCGTCACAACCGTGAACGGTTTGCCAAAGAGATACGGCCGGAATTTATTTATGGCCCAAACAACAGCAAGGCATTCTCTAAGTGTTCTCGACGCGTAGGCTATGACCTCTTTTTTTGCCGAATATCTGAACGAGTACAGCACCAAGTCCGTGGCCGCTAGCGTCAGTATGCAATTCGGTGCATTTTGGTCGAACAACCCCAGAACGGGGTCGGAAACAAGGGCTCGTCGCAGCGTGTCGAAAGACTCCTGTTTTTCTCTGTTCCAGATAAATTTGGCGTCTCCTTGCAACAGTTTGTGTAGTGGCCGTGCCTTCCCTCTAAAGTCTCGGACAAAACGCCTATAATAAGAGTAGAGCCCAAGAAAACTCTTGACGTCGTGTAGATTTCTTGGCCGGGGAAAGTTTGTTATTGACCTGAATTTCTCCGGGTCTGGTCGTACGCTTTCCCGTGAGACTAGATGGCCAAGGATCTTTATTTCCTTTGCACCGAATAGGCACTTCTTTGGATTCAGTCTCAGCCCTGCTGTACTCAGACACTCGAGAACAGTTCGCAGTCTATGCAGATGTTCGCTGAACGTTTCCGAGAAAACTATTATGTCGTCCAAATAGCAGAGGCACATAGTCCATTTCAAGTGGCGCAGCAAGTTGTCCACCATTCGTTCGAATGTTGCTGGTGCATTACACAACCCAAACGGCATAACTTTGAATTCGTAGAGTCCGTCTGGTGTAATGAAAGCGGTTTTCTCTCGGTCGGCTTCGTCCACTTCTATCTGCCAGTACCCTGAGTGCAAGTCCATGATGGAGAAAAACTTTGCCCCATTTAGACAATCCAGAGTATCGTCAATTCTTGGTAGTGGATAAACGTCCTTCTTCGTGATCTTGTTAAGTCTCCTATAATCGACGCAGAATCGCCAGGTTCCATCCTTCTTTGTGACTAGTACGACGGGTGATGACCACGGGCTCTGTGACGGTTGGACGATTCCTCGGCCAAGCATCTTATCCACTTCTTCTTTAATAATGCTTCGTTCTGCTGGTGATACTCTGTACGCCCTCTGACTGATGGGTGAGTAGCTTCCTGTGTTGATTTTATGTTTCACCTTCACAGTGGTTGATTTTTCCCTGATTACTGCGTCGAAGCACGCAGAGTATTTCTGAAGCAATTCAAGAAATTTCGTCTGCTGATCGATGGTTAACTGCGGCGCCAGTAACTTATGAAACTCGAATTCGTTGTTTTTCGTCACTGTAGGAAGTCTGCGGCTGGGTGGATTTTCTTCCATGACAGTCAGATGTTGTTGTGTTATTAGCTCAGCCCTTGCTAAGCACATATGTCTCGGAAGAAACTGAGGTTCGTTCTGCCCATTAACTACCCATAAATCTCCAGTGCCATTCTTGAACGATATGATCGACGCAGGAATACTGACTTGTGATAATTTCTTCTTCGCTTCAATTATAAGATCTACGTGGCCATTTAACTTAGGACACGTGACTGTAACCTTGGTAGCGCACGACGCAGGAATGGTAACATCGTCGAGAACAAATAATCGCCACGAATCCTTATTTCCTATTTCTTTGGAAGCTTGTAATTCGTCTAACAGAATTTCAGAACGTCCACAGTCAATGACGGCTTGCAAACTCTTCAATAAGTCCCATCCGAGGATAACGTCGTGGCTACATTGCGGCAGGACGATGAATTCGAACGACTGAACTCTGTTATTAATTTTCAGCCTGATGTTGCATCTTCCGGCTGGTTGCACATATTTGCCATCCGCAACCCTTAAAATAGTATTCCTGTTATCAGCGATCTTGGTCTTCTTCAACTGTCGTCGAAACGTCTCGGAGATAACAGAAAAAGATGCGCCGGAATCTATTAGGGCTCGTACCGACTTGTGGTCCAACATGTCTTGAGATGTGGCAATATTATAATCCATAGTACAGATCAATGATGGGCAAACTACGGCCCTCGGGCAAAATGCGGCCAACTGAAATGATCTATCCGGCCCGCACAGTTCGCAGCAAGCAGCGAGGTATGTAAGTTGTAGCATACAATATTGCTAAAAGTAACAAATCTCTCTCTCCCTCCCTCCCTCCCTCCCCCCCCTCGCTCACTCTCTCTCTCTCTCTCTCTCTCTCTCTCTCTCTCTGATGGAGAGTTTGTTAAAAACTGCATGCTCAAAGTTTGCGATATTTTTTATCCTGGCAGAAGAAAAGATTTTGAAACAATATGATTATCTCGGAAAACAGCAATGGAAAAAAAATACTATCACAGTTGGAATCAAAGATTGACCAAATTAAATTCTGCTCAATTACTATGGATGAAAGCTGTGACATAAATGATAGTGCACAGTTGTTATAATTTGTAACAGGTGTGGATGAAAACTTCTGTATTACAAAGGAACTATCATACCTTGAAGGGAATTACAACAGGTTCAGATTTCTTTCACGAATTTATGAAAGGAATTTCAATTTTGAAAGTACCTATAATTTACATATTTAATATAACAATAGGTAGAGCGGGAAATATCACGGGAAAAAATCTGGATTGTTGGGATCTTGAATGAAAAATATCGAGATAAAAATGTTTTATTTCTACATTGCTTCATCCACCAAGACGCCCTGTGGAAATCTGCTTTGGATACGAAACCTGTGTTTGACGTTATTGTGAAGCTTGTTAATACTATTCAATCTCGAGAGCTTTTATACAGACAATTTCGGAGGATTGTAGGATCCATGCAATGTGAGTACTCCGGTATATTGTACTACTCGAAGGTAACCTTAGCGCAGGAGCGAGTTTGGCAGCTGAAGGACGAAATAGTGACATTCTTCCTTGAGAAACAGCCCTGGGTCTGTAGAGTATAAAATCCTGGAAGATACTGCATGGCATTCGGACATTACATTTTTTACGGATCTTTTCTGCCTCAAAGCAAGAGAATTTGAGTGCTTTTGAAAAATACTTCGAAAATTTCTGTATGAATTTTAATGTGAACTGTGAAACAGTGAAACCGGACTTGTAACTTGAAGTTATTGAATTAAAATGGAACACTTAACTCAAACAGCAGTTTCTTAATGTTTCTTAGAGTTCTACAAGTCTTAGTCGAAATCCATATTCGAACACCTTATATCTCATGCTCAGAAAGTTACTGCTAGGTTTGCTTCATCATATATATGTGAAGAGGTGTTTTATACAACGAAACTTTGACAGAGTTGCCTTAGAGACAGACTGACAGATGAGAATTTACCTTCTTTTCTAAAAGGAAATGCATCCCAGTTCAAACCAAATAATGAAAAACTTTTAGAAATGCGGACGAATTTTTATTGATCACATTTCCTTCATTGATAGTGTTTAGTGTCACAAAAAAAGTAGTTTGTAAAATTTATCATTGTTATTTTTATAAAAAAAAGTTGGCCCGCTTAAAGTTTTTTTTTCCTTTCCTTTGGCCCCCTCTTTAAAAAGTTTTCCCATCACTTGTATAGATAGAATCACTCGAAACGTTTTGCGGAATACCAATTCAGGGCCCGCGGAACACTGTTTGGGAAACCCGGGTATAGAGCATAACTTCACACGTAGACACTTAAATAAATGTAGAATAAATAATTAAGCAATATTTCCATAAGAAACATGGAATATCTGCAGAGAAGAAATGCTTTTGTATGGAAATTTTTTAATTTATGTCCAAAATTTTTATAAATGTGGACCTGCTCAGCTTGACCTAACCCAAGAGAGAGACAGCAATTTAGAACTTAATTTGAAAAAAAATTCCCAATTAATTGATAATTAAGTTACAAGACCTATAATTACAATGAATGAAGGTTTATTTAATAACTTATTGAAGCAGTCTTGCGCACGTGTTGAGAGAAATAAATTTACTGATTTATAAATTTTAGCAGTTAACTTTAATAAGCTCTTGCTTTTAGCTACAAGCTTTAATAAAGCCCCAAATGTGCTTCAATGTCTATCTTCATAATAACCACGAAGCCGGAATTATTAAGCGAAACTAATATTCTAAGAAATTTATTCGCAGGCATGAAGCACAGTACCAAGAAAACACTCCTATTAAACCTGGTATTAATATAATGAAATTGCAATATTAATTAATTAAACCCTATCTTTAAATAATTAATATTGTTTATATTATATAGCTCGTATTTCCCTGTAGAGTACAGCAATTTGAACCCGACGCATATTGTAACTCTAAACTTTTGTGTTAGGAATGGAAGAAGACCAAATCTTCCTTGGTACGCCTTTGTGCGTCCCTTACCTTTGGAATGAAAGTTCTTTCCTGTTTTTTAATATAAATTCTGGTAATAATCAAGCAATTAATACCCTGCGCGGCGATCCTGGCGTCAATATTTGAGCAACATCATCGTTTGTCTTCCGCACTGCGCGCTTCCAGTTACTTGAGTACTGAACTCCATTCTGATTAGAAATGTTTACTATGACTTGAGGGAAGTGACAGTAAAAATAACGAATCGCAACTGGAGCTGCTTTTGAAAAAACTGCAGATATTTTGGAAGGACAGGAATATTCGACTTTGACACATTTCAGTATAGATTCTACTTGTTATGCTTAAATATTTTATAAATGAAAAATTGTTGACTCACTCCATTTAATTAAATTTATGAAAGAAAATCCTAGTTTAATGTGTACTAAAGCTGAGAAAAGAAAAGTAAAAGTTTTGGTGAAAAAAAAATAGAATATACTTTCAAAGTTAATTGTATACTAGCAGTCAACAATACTTACCGATTACTTTAGACTCACTAAACAGATGGAAGACGCAAATTTAACTAATTATTTTTAACCTCTACTAACTTAGCCGGGTATGCTTTACTTAACATACATGAACGAAACAACTCGTATTTAATTATTGCGTCATTTATACGCAGCCGGTTATTTAACGTTTCTAAATTTTTGTTTAAAATATTATCAAATACATTAGTTGAGATTAACAACGCAACGCGGAAAATTTTTCAAATTATAAACAGTAATATAAATTTACATATTATTATGATAATGAAATTCAATTCTCTTTTAGTTAATGTCTCGAATTATCTTATCATTCGAGGCAATAATCTCCATGGGGAAAGAAATTAAAGCATTTTCCAATATATCTTGGAGTGACACAGACTTTACTGTAAACCTGCTATTAAACTTCATTTTCCAGTTTTATAACAAAATGTTCCATCAAAGGATGGGATCTTAAATATCAACGATTTTTGCAGAATTCGTAATGAGGGTCCTGAAGCTCATTCCTCAAATTAAATGCAATGAAACCTATAAAACTTCATAAAAATGCTAATCAATTTTTTTCATTGAAAACAGACGTGTGTGTCCCTGGCTATACTAATATTGTTGATACAAATTTGCTGTCAAAATCCTAACTTCGCAGGATATGTTATTAACTACTTTTCTAATCAAACAATTCATTCAAAAGGAGCCATAGATAAAGTAAGAAAAATATTTGTAAGCGATATATGGGGGTTTTATTATTTTAATTACTTAATACAATTACTTGCGCTTTAAGATATGATATAATAATTCTATTTATAAAAGACAATCACTTTAAAAGGTGTCCAGCATACTATTACAAATAAATTATTTAATTCAAGGGGACGAATTTTATATATCACGGTTAATTACTCATTGGGGTAACCACGTGCATCAGATTTTCGTTTACTTGAACAACCTGTTTTATCTCCATTCGAGTCATGATGCAGATTAATAGGTGACCGGAACTTCCTTCTTCCTTCGTGTTGAATTACAGATTTTCTCTGTGATGGCGGAAAATGGGATGAACCTGGTACTGCCGGTGGTCGAGGAAACACCGGCTTTTCCTCCTTCTTCCACCTAGCCTTCCTTGTTCTCAATAACTTCTCACTAAAGAGCAACAATTAACACCTCACTTTCAACTCTTGTTGGACTCTCCAGATTCCTCTTCCCTTTCAACATCTGTCCCAGTCTCAGATTTCTCCTCCTTTCCACTTCATGATCAACTCTCCTCCCTTCCAGCTCGCCTTCTGAACGTCTTGAACCTCTCTGTATATTTTTCGGCTTCTTATCTCCCAGTTAATCTCGTATATCCCTCCTCCAAGGCAGACCGTTATCCCACGTGATGATTTTTCGCCAATCCTTATTACATTTTCCATGACATAGGGAACACTATCCTTCGGAACTTTGAAGGATGAATGTTCCTTCAGCAAAACAAGCTTGGTATGACCCCCGTCCGGCAGGCTGGCGCCGGGAAAAACCACTTCTAACCTGCCTGTCACGGAGCCTTAATTTTTTCATAGAAAAAAAACGAATAAAATTAGAGAGGGGTCCTACTGCGCTACATATTGTTACATAACCCGAAATTCCACAAAAAAAGCATAATGTTGACTTTATTATTCAACATATTGCCGTAATGATAAACAAACTCAAATGTAGTAACAATGGCAATAGGACAATAGAAGGAACTTGGTTACCGAAAACCAGTATATGTTAGTATCTTATTATGGGGTTAGTAAGTAGTAAAATTAAAAAACTCATAAATAGTTTAAATTTCACAGTAACGTTTATAATGAATAATAAACTTAATGAATTTATCATAAAGCTAAAGACAAAACTGACAAAAATTCGGAAATTATTGCAATTTACAATATAACTGCAGTGAACTTAATTGCGGTAAAAGGTATTTGAGACAAATAAAATGTGGATTATATTATAAGATTACAAAAATTATAACCTTAGATTAGAGGAAAATCAGGGATGTAATTGGGAAAATGTTGAGGTGTTAGGGATTGAAAACAGTTTATTTAAATGGAACTTATATATATTAAAACGACAGAAGACACTTATAATTCACTAAAGTGTTTTGTCGAACTCCGACCTTAAAATTTTGTCCCAAACTCTTCAACATCCACCCCATCTCCTTATTCTATTACTGACTGATCTAGATTTCCACCGTGATACAGCTCGTCTAGATATTCCATCCATCTTTCTGACTTTTCTTCTTTACCCAGTATTGGTTTACCATCCATGTTCTTGTTAATATTTTTCCTGACTTCGAATATTTCTTTGATTGTCCCAAAGCTGAGTCTATTTTACCTTTCACCATGAAATATTCAACCGTTTTGCATTTCTCTTGTAACCAAGCCTCTTTGGCTGCTTTGTACTACCTATCTACGTCATTCTTCAAGCGCGTGTACAGACAGCTCTTTACCATTTTCATCTCTCGCGTTTTTATTTTTACGCTTTTCATCTATCATCTTGTGTTATCTATGCTTTCCTATTGGTCTGAGCTATTCTTCATATTTTTTCTTCGGCTGATCTGGTCATTTCTTCCTTCGAGAGTGTTCATTTCTATATTGTTTCTTTCTCCTTTCTCTATTGAATCGATAGTCCCGATTCCCATGCATGGCACAACAACCAGGGGTTTTTGAAAACGTGCATCAGCATGAGTTTTATTAGAGCTAAATAGTATGCTTATCTATCAAAGGTGCTGATAAAACGGGTTGGCTGACATAATACTGCTGCTTTAAAGTAACAAGAAAAAAAATTGACCATTTACACATTTTCACTGCATTAGTCATCAAAAATTTTTGTCCGTTGGAACACGTGCTTACTTTCGTCTTTCAAACACCATTAAATCAAACAGTTGTTGGCAGATATGGGTAATCAGATAGCAGATGTTCCATACTACACAGGAGTTGTAACACCACAAATTGATGAAAATATTTTATTTTCTGAGCCATGATATGTCTGGTTTTGGTGTTGAGAGACCAATGAAATGAAAGTTGATAGTTGACACCAGAATTTGACCTTTTCTTGGGGCATTTCTGCTCAATTATCAAATCTCAAATTAAAATTACAAGAAATAAAAAGCTTATCACGCACTTTCAGGTTCACGTCAAATGCGATATTACCAAATGGTATTTATGGTAATATTCGTTTATACTTAGATTTCTGAACTGAAGTTGAAAAATATTTCTAAAGAAAAAGACTGAGTAATTAAGACTGATAAAAGACGGAACTGCACAGAATTTTCAGCCATCGGTACCAAATGTTGTCGGCAAGAAAGTGTCTCAAACGTCAGGACAAAACCAGCTCTCATTTTACCTGATGTAAATAATTCTTTGCAGGATTTTGTCTGCATGTGTTAATAAAAAACAAAACACGTCTTCATCTAACGTCTTCGTTATTATTGTAGGAAACATTTTTTTTAATCTGATTGAACTTCTCATTAATTTTGATAAACAATTTTAAACATTATAATCATTGCTTCATCCCCTGAGTATCACAGTCGTTCTACGGGAATACCACCAATTCCACCTCCTTTATTTCAGCATTGATCTATTAATGATGCTTTATTAAATTGCTGTCAAATTATTGTGACACCAAAACACTTTTATTTTGATATTAATAGAAGGTTACGCACTACTCCAGTATTCTTTTCACCTTTCAACCATTTCCTCATTATCAAGGATTGGTTTATCAGCCCAGTTCCTCGTGCTCATTCAATTGTTTTATTTTCTCTGAAGGAATTTCTGAATATTATTTAAGCTGTATCTACTTAAACTGAGTTAGTGATTAAATTTGTATATTAATATTAAAGACGTCAGAATTTTTAAAAAGACATAAATAATATGGGCCTTACGTAATTTATTGTTAGTTATTTATAAAAGATTTGTTATCTGAAGACATGAGTGAATGATGCTCTTTTCACGACTACTAAAATATAAAGTGGTGAATAATTTATTGAATATTTCACGTATATGTTACTTAGACTGTAGGATGAAGAATATAATTTTATTAAAGATAAATGTTGTAGAAAACTGTGAGTCGCAGAGCAGTTCAAATTAAGCGTGTTTAACACAAAATAACGTGGGCACATTTCTCTTTTTAATGAAGCTGTAGGGACATAACACCGAAGTTTTTATGATTCCAGACATAAAGAGCAGCTAATAATGAAATATTGATCTGCCTACGTTCCTCCACATGACGTACCCCAACATTTTCGTCTCCGGAAATTGCCAAGATGAAAGTTTGAGGAACGCTGGGAATTTTTTCGGGAATTAAACAGATCGCAGTTGAAGGGGAAGAAACCCTGTTTCCATCAATATCTGAAGAAGGCTCGAAAATCTTTTTTTTTGGGTAACAGGCTACATGAGGATGATAAGAAAAGAATATTAAGTATCGTTAAAAGATATAATCGACTATAAGAGAAAAGTTGGTGATCATGTCGTTTGGTGGGGGTAGAAATTAATACTTTTCCATGGCACCTTGTTTATTGGAAACGAAAGAAAGGACCGTGAACTTAATTTTATTTATCAGAATAGATGCCTCTAATATTTATTGCTATAGAAGTTAATTTAGACTTAAGTATCAACACATTTGTTTTCAGAATTAAAATTTTATCCCACAAAAACTATGAGAGTTATGAGACCTGAGTAACAGCCTAATATTCCAATAAAATATCATATTCAATATTTCGGCATCTTTTAAATACTACACACTAAATTCATTTTAATTATTCATTTAAATACTTCTATATCATCAAACTGGTTTTATTGATTACAAAGTTTGCGTATTATTATGAATTATTTTCATGAAGTTTTTTTATACTTTGTCACTTTAGATTGCTAACATTTTTTCAATCATCATTTAAGTAAAGGTTTTAAAATTGCACTATCAATACATTCCTTCCTCCATAGCTCTACAGGCCATTGAGGACCTGGGCCAACCGAGTCGACTGCGGATTGTCGTCTTGTATGACACATTCCGATTTTGGAGTGACACGTGGTTATCGTATCGAACTAGCAATACATATATACTAAAATTATTCAACAAAAATGAATTGATATTAAAAATGATTGTATCAAAAATAACACTTGGAAATATTTCTGTTAAAATGAATCTCTAGCTTACATTATATTTCTTGTTCCAAGTATGATGGACAATGAAGGAATCAAGTTGATATAAAATACAATAACCACAAAAACTAAGCCCTTCTTGTGTATGCAATATTCTTTGAATTGGTCCCATTCATTGGACGACGATTCGCTTTAACAAAAAATCTACTGACATACATGTGTGCTACTATTTGTTAACACAGTATTCTCTCCTTCAGACATATGCATAAAAAAAACCGGAATTTACTAAATTAAACTTACCAAAATGTAGCCTACAATAACAGAGATTTACGTAATTCATGTAATCCTAACAATTGACCCTCAAGAAACCGATTGTTATAATGGTCGATTGTTTAATGCAGCCAGTTTTCAAGTTTAAACATGAAACAATTGTATTCTAGAAACTAAAGCATCGTTCTCTTTAAAGATGAAGTGTAGTGCATTATTAAAAATCGATTTTACAATTAAATATCAAAACAGGGAAAAAGTTAGAAAACCAGTATATTATACAACACATTATATACGTTACAATGTTATGACAAATAAATAAAACTACGGCCTGCAAGTCAGCAAATAATTTTAATATTATTTAATTAACACAAATACTAAGTTTCATCCAACTTTGTGGACTTATCCACAAAAAAATTATAAAATCAAAATTAATTTCGAATACATAAAAATTTGTTAAAATATGAAATGTAATATTCAATATAATATAAAATAAATTTTAGTTGAATAAAATAATTACTTCTCAAAAATTATTAGCGAAATGTTATACATCAGGAACAACCCTAATGCACTCAACGTACAAAATGATACGAGTAATTTGCACAAGATATACGATTATCTTTTGTTATATTAGTTGAATCGTTTTTAAATTCTTTTTCCATTGTTAAAATCTAACAGCGTAATGCATTCGTCTTTATCACATTTTTATCCGCCGCAACCGCGACACCAAGTTCATCTCATGTATTAGTTCATACATTTAATAATGTAAGTCTGTCATTTATTTTACTTTATATTGAATATTACACTTCATATTTTAACAAATGTTTACGTATTCGAAAGTAATTTAGATTTTATATATTTTTTCGTGTATAGTTACCTGAAGAAGACCACAAAGTTGGATGAACGTAGTATTTGTATTCATTTAATTGTAATAAAATTATTTGCTGACTTATTGGCCGTATATTTATTTATGTTTTAATGTTTTGTTTTGTCTATAATTTTGTTATCTACTTTAAAAAACTGTTTATAAAATAGAAATCTAAATAGCCAATAATTTCGTTAAAATATATATTGTTCAACTTTGAATTTATTTAGTAGAAAAATAATAGCCGACCTCCTGTGGTATAGTGGCTAGCGTTGCTGCCACACAACCCAGAGGTCACGGGTTCGAATCCTGGCATGGGCTTGGATGTTTCTGTCGTCAAGGTCGCGATAACCGGGATTAAGACTGTTGGAAGATCGATACGCTCCAAACTCGGAATGTGTCATGCAAGATGACAGTCCGCAGTCGACTCGGTAGGCCCAGGCCTTCAATGGACTGTAGAGCCATGGAAACAGAAAATAAAGAAAAATAATAAGTACAAACTTACATTATTAGGATGGATGTAAACAATTATATATGATATTTATGAATAAGTAAGACAATTGTCTATAGCAAAGCTAGCTGTATAATTATAAAAGTTATGTTTGTACATTGTGTGATTTATCCATTAATAAAAAACTTAAAAATGTAAATTGGTAGAAATGATACAAAAAATTGAATAATTTTAACAACAGAGTTTCGTAAAGTTTCTTCAAACTATTTGTTTAATTTTAATAACATTTCATTCAGTAGGTTTATGCCGTGTGTGATTTATTTCGTTCGCTCGTTGTTGAGAAATAATTGTTTCCTAGTCTCGAAACTCGAACATTTTGCCAATCAAAACAAGAGATAAATGTGCTTGAACACTTTTTTTATACGTCTTTAACTTTGCATTTGATGTTGTTTCCCTGCTCTTTAATCCAACAGATCGCTTGGCTTTGTCTATAATGTACATTATACTCTAAACGGTTACTTTTATAAATGTCTTTATATTTGATCAAAATTCTAATTACCCTGTTATCGTCTTTACGCAATTCTCATTACTTATCGATATAGATACAAAGCCAATGCCTTTATTATGAAGTAAGTAAATATTACATTATAAGTGAATGCTGAAAAATACACTAAACAGATTAGGGAGATGCGGGATGTGGTAGTTATGCGGAAATGAATTGGCTTCCGCAAGATAGTGAATACCACAACAACAACAACAACAGTCAATGTACATAGCATAATTATTATTGTCACCTACTGTAGCCGTTAATAACCAAAGGAGCTGATGTGACTCTAAATAAATACAAAAAAATTATTACTGAATGACGGCAACGTAAAGGAAAACTATGAAATCGATATTTCTGTTATTCATCTTAAACTAATAATTTCTTGTTTCAGTACTTGTCTTTTTAAAGTAATTTCTATGAGCTTATCGAATAAGAATGCAGTAAATTAACATTAGTTCATTTATTTAAATTTTTTGTAGCAATTTGATAGGCTTTCCTACCAAATTTTATACCTTAGCTTTATTTTTTCAAAAATTGTATGAATTGACAACCGTTTTGCTGGGAGCTAGATTGTTAGCACTTCATAAATTACTCAGTAGAAGACGGTCAAATCCTCGTTTTCTTATAGGCGACACTATTTACTAAGTATAATTAAGCATTTTGCTTAACGAAGAACAAGGTATTATTAGAACTGTGAAAGAAAGCTTATACGACAGCTTCTAATTCAAAGAGATATTTTTATCATATACTAAGTACACAGAAGGTATCTAACATCATACAATTAAGAAGTGGCGCATAACCTTAGCAACATTTTGTTTCAAATTGTATAAATTTTAATTCACAATGAGTGTTAAGTGTCTGCATAACTTCGCAGCTTCATTAAATAGTATTTAATATTTTATTTAACATTTTCAGAATGTAGCTTTCGGACAAATATGTTATAAATCATCTATATTACTAAACAATATAAATAAAATGCAAAGAATGGTCCATTGTTATAAATAGATTAATTAACTTAGAAATAGATAAATTAACTCCCTCAATTAGTTGATTGAAGTATTATGAAAATTCCATTGCGACTGGGCCTGAAATTATTCTATTTCTGACTTTTGGCCATTCTATTTGATTTATAATATTAAGGTAGATTAATTTAATTACGTTGTTTATAAATTAATATTTATGCATAGCCCAATTTGATGTTTAATTGAAAGTGAAGTTTTAATTTAATATATTTTCTAAAGTATTTTTTCTTTCTATTAGGGCTATAAAATTTTCAGTGGGCAATGCTTTATTTGGATTAGGAGTAATATGTATATTTGCGTTGTGGTATTCAGTCTGATTCAAACCTCCATTATAACTTATCCTGAGCAAACCTTTTCATATATTCATAACTGCGACATCCCATATACTTCCTACTGCTTAATACTGCTTAACGTATTCCATCCTTGAACTCCCTCTTCTATTCTTACCCCACACACTTCCCACTAATAGTAATTTCACAAGACCCACATGTCTGAAAACGTGGCCTATTAATATATCCTGTTATCTGGGTCAAAGTCCTCCACGATTTTTTCCTTTCTGCAACTCAATTTTCCTTTCCACAATTCGCACCCATGTAACGCCACACTCGTACATAGGAACATTGAAGTATATGCCACCGGGGTTCCACCGAATAGTAGCTTACCAAATACATACAGAAAATATGAAGTAAGTATAATTATTAACATTTTTCAATTACAAAATCCTATATTCTTCTGTCAACATATAATGTATTCAAATGCAATAAAAAAATTCAAATTAAACCAAACTAACATATGGTTAGGTGTTGGTAAAGGAACATACGATTTTATTATTGGAAATATGTGCAAAGTTTGTTTTTGGCCGAAAGATAGACATAAATAACATTTATTAATGAAGTTGTAAGATTATTTAGATTAATTAATAACTCATGCATTTTAAATTCAAAATCAATGATAGTAAATTTATATTCCTTGAATAATAATCAAAAACACTTTAAATTTAAGTGAAACGTTTAATATTATTTTTTTAAATTTAATATTCTATATTAATATGTATTAATATATTTATATTTATTCAGAATTCAATGAGTGCTGCAATAATTATGGTTATTTCTTTTGATTTAAAGTCGTAAGTAAATAGTTAAAAACGTTCCTTGGTGAGCGTTGTTACTCCAAGAGTTTACATTACTAATGCGACCTAACTCTGCTTAATTGACATTTGTCGTTCGGAGGCCACTTGTTGCACGGAAATTAGCATGTTTGCAGAGGAGCATCCATCCGTTCGTGAAACTGACAGTCGATATTTCCGCTCAGTCAGCAGCTCCGTTATAAGAGAATTCCCTTAAGTCCTGCCTCGAAGGGTATCCACCTTCCTGTTGAACGCCAACTGTCAGCCACTGAATTTGCCTTTCCATTTTGTTTCGCCGTGTTGGCAATCAATAGACGGCGCTCCCTCGGCGTCTTAGAGCCTCCCCCCGGAGCCGTGACGTCTTTTCACGGACGCGTCTGATGTATTATTCCGCCAAGCGGATTCCTCAGGGGTGATCGCCATGCACAGCACACACGCCGCAAATATTCATGTCCGCATGCCAGCATACGCCCCGTGTAAGACGAGGAGACGAGGGATCGTTCGCCGTATTGGCTAACATACATCCAACGGGACACGGGAGCTCAATAATTACGACGACGGAACGGAAACTTGCATTTCGTTTCCTTAAGTGCTCACGGGTGGACACACGACGAAATAACTCCCCTGCATCACCTTCACATGGTGACCCTTGCTTCTATTTGCAGACTCGCGGGATAAGTCCACCCCTATAAAAAACACATCTTCTTCGAAGGCTCTCAAGAGCACCGTCTTGCTCTAGGGATAAAAAATAATGATTCAAAAAGCTGTTGAATCAGTGTAGAATATTGAGATGGAACTTCTTCCGGTCATAAAGTTGAATGTTCTGAAAAGTTGTGAAGGAACGACAAATGTCAATTAAGCAGAGTTAAGCAGAGTAAGGTCGCATTAGTAATGTAAACTCTTGGAGTAACAACGCTCACCAAGGAACGTTTTTAACTATTTACTTACGACTTTAAATCAAAAGAAATAACCATAATTATTACAGCACTCATTGAATTCTGAATAAATATAAATATATCAATACATATTAATATAGAATATTAAATTAAAAAAATTAATATTAAACGTTTCACTTAAATTTTAAAGTGTTTTTGATTATTATTCAAGGAATATAAATTTACTATCTTTGATTTTGAATTTAATATGCATGAGTTATTAATTAATCTAAATAATCTTACAACTTCATTAATAAATGTTATTTATGTCTATCTTTCGGCCAAAAACAAACTTTGCACATATTTCCAATAATAAAATCGTATGTTCCTTTACCAACACCTAACCATATGTTAGTTTGGTTTAATTTGAATTTTTTTATTGCATTTCAATACATTATATGTTGACAGAAGAATATAGGATTTTGTAATTGAAAAATGTTAATAATTATACTTCCTTCATATTTTCTGTATGTATTTGGTAAGCTACTATTCGGTGGAACCCCGGTGGCATATACTTCAATGTTCCTATGTACGAGTGTGGCGTTACATGGGTGCGAATTGTGGAAAGGAAAATTGAGTTGCAGAAAGGAAAAAATCGTGGAGGACTTTGACCCAGATAACAGGATATATTAATAGGCCACGTTTTCAGACATGTGGGTCTTGTGAAATTACTATTAGTGGGAAGTGTGTGGGGTAAGAATAGAAGAGGGAGTTCAAGGATGGAATACGTTAAGCAGTAGGAAGTATATGGGATGTCGCAGTTATGAATATATGAAAAGGTTTGCTCAGGATAAGTTATAATGGAGGTTTGAATCAGACTGAATACCACAACGCAGAGATGATAGGGGCTGAGGTGCATACTAGCTATGGGGGGGGGGGGGGGCACCTTTAACACGGTTGCGCACATTATTTATGAAATAAGACATTATTGTGACAGATGTAGGCGCTGCATTTGGATGGATCAAACAGTATTATATTGACAATTACGTCAGAGGTTCTTGGCGCTTGATACAGCAACATAACATACTAGACCAAACGGACATACTTGATGGACATATTACGTTCTTCTAAGTCACAAGAATATACATCTACAAATAGACAAACATAGCTCACTTCTATTCGTTAAATAAGTTATTGAGTGAGAGAGGCTATATTCTACTGAGATATTGGGCTATAGACAACAGTCTATTATGTGAGTGATGATTCTATAGTCGCGGATAATGTATATCTATGAGATGCACAGGTACAGGATCAATCAGAATGGTGGTTTTCTATCACAAGATAACAGCTGTAAGAAGACGCTCTGAGATCATATAAACGATCATCTTTGCGTTATACTGTCACCTTACAATTCTTGACAAACGATGATTACTGATGTGGGATTTATTGGGATAACTCTGGAGCATGCCCTAATGACATGAATATTGTATAATGAAATCGGATACCTACTAAGACAACCTCAGGAAATATGGTCATATATATTAAGTTATGGGGCGGGAGGTACGCATTATACACAATTTTGTCAATACGAACATCAGAAGGTAGTCTGTTCTATTATCAATTAGGTAGCAGGTTCTGAAATACGAGTATCACATACTCACGTCTACTGATTTCATACTCTAAGTCAGGCACAAAACTTGTACAGAGACTAATATATGACGACCTTTAACGAGAGTAGGGAAATTTTTTATCTGCGTGAGCAAGGGGCAGGACTTTGATGACGGTGACCTGTCTTCGTACCCTCGGTATGGTCCGAGGGTGCGACAGAGGTCTGATGAAACAGCGGAAGTATGTGCGTTACAGGCGGAGACGGGCATCTGGTCAAATCTCTCAATAGGAAATATATATTGTATGAGGAATGGGGCGAAACTAAACACGAAGATAGACACACAAGCGGGGCATAGTCAGAGGGTCAGCGTACCTGTCTGCATTTGATTAGAGTCTAAAGTAACTATTTACATATAACAACAAGCCATTTACTTAGATTAATCACACATTACACACAAATAACACAAACACAACGCAAAAGACATACTAAAACGACAGACAACGAAGAAAAGAAAAAAACCACAGGCTTTACTAATAGGTTGTCAGACACTATCACTGGCTATTTTCTTCCGAGGAAAGCGAGGAAATATACAAAGGTCAACGTGACATAAAAACCCAGATAGGGATGACACGACGAAGATTTTCGAGTTTTAGTAACCGCTTTGGATATTCAAACGCGTCTTGTTCAGTCTGGTCTATTTGACCTACGTGCTCCTATCAGCCTCTGAAGAAATAATGTCACAGTGGGCTGGATTAGAGTAGGTGAACGCTAGATACACACAGTATCACCAATCTGAGTATTATGATCACTTGAGAGATATTCTAGTATATACCTTCGATATCGTTTGCCTGTAGTTAGAGATGTAGTAGGATTAGTTATCGATGCAAAGTTCATTTATGTCTTTTTTTTCACAGCTTTAATTTGCATATTAAATAGTTCCTTTTACGAGGATCGCTTTGTGACTGAGTGTAATGCAGTCACTTACGATACGAGGTCACAACGAGTAGTATAGATGCTACCATTGATACTGATAGGCTTTCAAAGACGTCTAAAAAAAACCATCTATACTGGGTAAGGTGAGTGGTGGGGGGTGGGTGAGCTGTAGTATGGCTTAAACAATAAAAAACGTTCGTATGTACACAGGGATCGTGCTCGATATTATCCTTCAAACGACACTGATATATATTGCTAACAAAACGAATTTTTATATATAATATGTAGTTGGATTATCATGGCCTTCAAACTAATAGACTGAAAAGTGGTAGTAAAGCGGTCGTAATGGATGGATTGAGAACGTCGACGTATAAGTTGAGCACAGTTAAGTAGAAGAGATATCAAGTGGTCTGTATTATTAGCACTGAGTATTTATTAGGGACAGCGTATGGCAAGTATAATATGCGTGAGTTTTTCGTAGTGTGTAATTTTTAATCTTACATGCGCGTGATAAGTTCACAAAAACGACGGGCATGGCATTCGAGGGTGTGGCTATTGCTTGGGCTTCGTGAAAAAACTATGTAAGAGTGGTTTACAGGTGTGCAACTGAATATAGCAGGGTAGATTAATGAAGTTATATAGAAGGAGATGCACAGGAGGAGTAATATATCTTGAAGCAGCGGTGATGTTTACAACTCTAGACACAAGACCAGTTGCGAAGCTGCAATTAGAATAGATGAAAGATCAGGAGAAAACGGTGAATAGCAGGGAAAGAGAAGAAAGAGATAAGAGACAAGTAGAGGGATGTTTATGTAGGTGCACCCATATAAGTCTTATTGTTAACGATCTATCATGAGATAGGGTGACGCGCATTGTGATATGAAATAAGTGATCTAATAATCAAGTAGAGTCATATGGAAAACCGCAATTTCATACGGCAAGATGTTAAGACACTAGAAAGTGCACTAGACGTCTTTAAGGTTCAATTATTGATTTTCAATTACATGTCCAATTACAGTTATCTAAAATATGCAAGTAATCTTTATAGGTAACAGTTGTCATATCAGCGAACTGACGGAGGGTGGAAATTACTTCCTGAGAAGACGGGAATACGAATAGTGCGATGATGTGATCGTAAGAGGGAAATTGGCATTGCTAAGAGGGAGTTTTTGTATGGAGCGTGGGCTGTTGGATGGGATTGAGGAGATTATGTGCGAAACATGGACGCAGAGGTGAGTGAGGGGGAAAGGAAAAGAATGATGAAGCCTCTTTGAAAGTGTGGTAGCTAATTATGTGCAAATACTGAAATACTCTAGATTAGGGGGAGACTTAGAATCTACGACAAGTGAACATGAGTTACATATATTACTTCCTATATAATCAGAAACTACTAGAGGAGGACAGACTGACACGCTAGTATATCATGTATCTGGTGTAGTGACTTCTGTTGACACATGAATAAGATATAGGATCAACTGTATAGACTGAGCGACAGAAGTGCGCGACGAATACCATTAACGACACCTAATCGGCTGATCTGTTAACAGAAGATAGTTAACTGTATCATTCAGCGTTGAGAAGTCTAAGTCCGCGTAACTTCCAGATATGATTTCAGTTTTAGATCAGCGACGTGCAAAAGTGTTGGAAAACACATAGTCATGCACACAGTGAGGTTATTGTCTACTGTGTCAGTGTTCGTTCGCGAGAGGAGATATTCATCAAGCAAGTACACTCGCGGACTACATGTGTTCTGAATGGTAGTAAATACTTGATGGCCTACAGTATCTAGAGTGCTGCATCAGTTACAGCATCTGGTATATCATGGAGTGGCACAGTCTAGCGTGGCTAAGTGCTCACCGACAACAAGCAGTCAGAATACTATTTATTAGTGGAGATTATAGCAGCGGTTAGTCATGAGAGTTACGGTTTATAACACTATAGCATATGCCATATTACCTTCTTGGCGTGTGCAGTACTAGGACAGAGGACGAAACATTGGTGATGGACTTTTACCCCCTACACACACACGACTCAGATGACGATATAAAGCCTGGCCACCGACTAACTTCAGTGGAATCGGCGATGTGCATCAGCATACAAAAATTTCAAACGCTTCTGGATTGTTTCCTCTCAACCTTTTTCTATAAAAGCACGTTTCTTTTGTGATAAATGTCAATTGTAGCCACCGTCCTGAAGTATTTCACAGGAACGGGTTAAATTAGTTTATACACAAAAGGTAAGGATGTCTTTTTAATCTCCACAAATTGCAAATATTTATAATGAAAAAATAAATTATATAAAGATAGTGTGCATTATTTTTGAATGACCTTAGATTTTATTAATAGAATGTATAATTACATCTAATGAAGAACAGTTTTAAAACTTGGCGTAAAATAATTTAAAGATTTCCACTGAAATTTTTGCAATTGAGAATGATGTTTCGAAAACCTTAACTTCATTGTGGTGTACAAAAGCTCACAGTGAAGAGACATAATCAGTTCTGAGAAATGCGTTTGCCCGCCGATTTTATTATTTTTTATAAGAACTCATCTGAACCTCCTTGGGAACAGAGCATATCCAATTTCTCAATTGTCGTGCAGTAATGATGTTAACCCATGGGGTAGACTGGCTCAGTCAACGTTCGATTTAAAGCAATGACTAGAAAATTATAATATTACTATCAAAATTTCATAATACATTCTACAAATATGAAAAAAATACATCATAGTACAGATTTTCAAATTAGGAACCTGCCTAATGCTTCTTGATTTCTGAATTTCTTTTTAACAAAAATTACATTTCTTAATTGATAAAGAGATTCAATCACGATGTTGAAAAATGAACCATATGTACTTCAATAGTTGTGAAGTGAACACAACTAATTATATGATTTAACTGATCCTTAATATACTTGTACGGGTATCTTAGCGTTCATTTACGTTGTTACAAATACAAACCTATTTGTTCATTAATTTATGAAAGTTTTCATTTTTTAAACCATAAGTTACAAAGTAAAGAAAGAGTTGATTGAATATTGTTCAATATAGTTCTCATGAAAATTATTCAATAAACAATAAAATTTTGCGTCTCGTACTGTAATTTAATCATTTCAGAAATATCGTCCGTTATAAATATTGTATTTATCAACAACTCTAAAATCTACGCATTTTGTAAATATAACGATAAGAAACAGTTGAAGCGAATGTGAATATAAAACAATTAAAATCATTCAACAAATTACGCAAAGAATTATCGAATAATCTTCTTAGCAATGAGTAATGGCATAAATAAAATACATCCAATTTTGTTACGGCCGTAAGCATCGATGGTCGTAGTGCACGACGCACTCAGTAATGGTTTGGTCAATTTAAGAACTTAGCTGATGAAATCAAGAAAGAAAGACCTAATCCAGAAAGGAGTAAGCAAGGATGCAGTCGGTCGCCCATGTTGTTTAACTTAAACAGAACAGGCGATGAAGAAAGTTTAAAACAGAATATGGAAAAGGAATCACACTGCAAGGAGAGGAAATAAAAATCATACACTTTGCAGGTAATATTGTAGTATTAGGGGAGTCAGAAAAAATACTTGGGAAACCATAACAAATGGCATGAACGGGATCCTGGAGAAAGAGTTCAATATGAGGATTAATAGAGGGAAAACCAAAGTAATTTTGACGGAAGTTAATGAATTCTGCTACTTGGGAAGCTCAATAACTAGGGATGATAGGGGTATAGTAGACATAAAGAGTAGGATAGCACAGGCACGCGAAAAAGAGGAATTTACTTACGCGTAATGTAAGTCTGAATATTAGGAAATCATTGCTAAAAGTTTTCGTATGAAATGTGGAATTATATAGGTCCGAAGCATGGACGATAGGAGTTGCAGAAGGGAAACGAATAGTAGCCTTAGAAATATTGTGCTATAAGATAATTCTGAAAATCACGACGGTTTAATAGAATTTACTATCAAGGAAGTTCTAAACAGAATAGGGGAAGAGCGAACAATATGAAGGACATTGACCAAGACAAGGGTTATATTAATAGACCACGTATTAAAAAATTGAGGGTTTTGTAAAATTAGTTTAGTAGGTAAAGAGTGGGGGTATAGAACAATAGAGGGGATACAAAGGATGGAATACCCTAAGCATATTAAGGAATAAGTGATGATGTAGTAAGTTATGAGGTAAATTAAGGTGCTTGCGCAAGATAGGTAAACATTGATGGTTGCATTTGAGCAGACTATGGTCTGAATACCACAACAACAACAATGTCAGAGATACAATTTTTATACAAATTAAAAGAAAATTATATTTAATAAAGTTAATTATTTAGAATTGCCTTTTGGTGTTGAATAAAAATTTTACAACTGAATAAATCTACTTTAGATCAACAGTAAACACTATACTAAAGACTGTACTATTAATCAAAATCACTTTTGATAATGCGAAAAAGAAGAAAGTCATCTGCGAGCAAAGGTAGCATTGATCAACAAACATTTAATATTGATAAGTTTCAAACGAATTACTCAAATCACATTAAAGTCACATTAATAAAGCAAAGTTTCATTGAACTATTACTGTGAACAAGACATGCTTAATAAATAAAAATTGAGTCAAGGAGAAGAAACAATGAATTATTAAATTTGTACGTTTTGAACCTTCTTTTTTATATATAAATTAAAAAATTGTAATATTAAACCCATATTTAATTTCTTGTAGTACACCCGATGAAGTCTCAAAAAGTAGACGAAACGTCGCCTTTGAATAAATCGTGATTTATATTCTGATTTATTTGCCGTCTTTTTATTTATTGTAGATTTTAAAGTCAGCAAACTATGTTGAAAGATATGATTAATTTAGATATATACCAGCAGTAACAATATGTGAATTGTACAATATTCACTTACTATCTCATGGAAGTATATCGTTCATTTTCTAATTTTTATAAATAGTCAACATTGAGTAGGAAAACACACTATCATATCAATATCATGAATATTTATTTTGGTATTTTATACTAATTATTTAAATAGTTTCTTTAAAAGTCTCGTATTAGCTCCCAAACACTGGATGTGTATTTTTAGGCAAGAAAAGGAAAAAAAGTTATGCTAGTTTAGTAATAACGTCAAAGTCCCAAGTTTTTACTACACGGGTACGTGCACAATAATGGTTTCTTTTAACTTCCTTTACTTGGTATCCAGGACGGCAGATACGTCAACCTTCAGCCACAAAGCACCGGCAATGATTTATTCTCCCAAGATGAGAATAGTTGGTTTGAATAGGTCCCCTCTCAGCGTTGGCAGCGGTTCCAAATTTGCGTCAGCCCTCAGTCGACCAAACTCTCACAGATATTTCAATCCTGTCCTGATAGATGGGTGAAAATTGTTTGAATTGTGATGGGCAGTATGTAGAATTGGTAAGAATTTGGATAGCTGCAAAACGTGAACTTCCTCGACCGAAACCCGAGCAAAAGTTCAAGAAAGGTTTTTCAAAAACACAATAAACAAATAATGCCTAAAGCATTCCAATAATAACTTAAAAGCAAAACAGATA
This sequence comes from Eucriotettix oculatus, assembly GCA_034510155.1. Classification (NCBI taxonomy): domain Eukaryota; kingdom Metazoa; phylum Arthropoda; class Insecta; order Orthoptera; family Tetrigidae; genus Eucriotettix; species Eucriotettix oculatus. The sequence goes on along the minus strand of CM067378.1, from coordinate 13,525,213 downwards.
CAAACGCCTAAGATGTTGAAGAAAAACAACAATAAAATGAGTGTGTCTAGCCGAAAATTTCAATGAACGAAATGAAACGTGAATTTAATTCTATTTGATATGTAAATTTATAAACAGAAGAGTACAGCGTTTTATGATAATAATTTGGACACGATTTTGTGGCTGTAAAGGTTTGTGGTGAAACAAGCAAAGTTCTGTAAAAAATAATAGGAGAAATGGAAAGGATTTATGAAATTTACGAAGGGTTTGAACAGGAAATAAAAATATTTAATTATGGTTTTGAAATTAATAACAAAATTTAGGTTCAGTTAGCAAACAAGAGAACTAAATAAAATGGTTTGTAAATGAAGAGAGTAGAATTAATGTTTTTATATTAAGAATCTTTAATAACAGGTAAGATGTGGGGGTGAACCGAAAGAGGCAAAGTTTTCTATGACAAATAGGTCTGGCAATGTGAAATAATTAAATTCAATATCAACTATAACGTAGAAATCTACAGCAGCTCTGTTGACGTTCTGCTTCTGTCCGCTTTGGAGACGCCGGCTCAGTCGATTCTTGTTGACTGCATCGGATGATCTGGCTGCATTGATGACGCCTTGGACCAAAATAGAGGGAACTCCTACCAAAACCAACATCTGCTGAGGTCTCAAGTGCTCAAACATCTCTAGCCAGTGGCGTGATATTTAATGATATCTCTGCCGCAAAACTTCTCTCCATGTCACCTCGACATATTTAGAATTTTCCTTCTCCCTTTTCCAATAGCCAATAGGAACATTTTTAGCTGCCGGTTGTAAACAAGTGCCATTGCACACGCGTTTTTCATTAGTTACGTCCAGTGGCTGTTTATAATTATCCACGCCTTGTTTCCGACTTCTTTAATTAGGGACGGATGACATTCATTGTCCGTGAAAGTTACTTTATGCAATTGTCCGAAGAAGGTCGGTCTCAACCGTCCTAGGAAGCGTGTAACGCTACCCACGTACACACACACAAAAAAAATACGTCGCAGGCCTTCAGACATTTTCTCTCATACTTATTATTATTGTACTACAATACAATCGGCATGCAACTCAATACAACATATTCACTAAAACATAGGAAAAATAAATAAAATTAAGGAAAATTAGTGGACAAGTTTACGGTCCGTTAAAATTTTATTTTAAAAATAATTGTGTCTAGAATATTTGATGGTATATCGACTAATTACACCAAATTTTTCATTTCGAAGTCCCGCCATCTACATAGCAAAGTTTCCGTTATTTACAATATATTGGGATTTTTAATCATGGCGAGTCGGTGTTGAAATGGAATGAAACCAGCTGTATGTGTGAGGTATATATTTTCATAATCCACTATTTTGACGCTGTTAATAGAGTTTTTTCCTGATGCAATTAATTCCACCTGTTTTAATAACACTACATATTTAGTATCCTGGGTTTATGATTTAATTAGTCTTTTGTCGGTTATATGCCTGTATGGTATTTACCTATCCACAATATAGTGAATTTAACAACAAATTTCTAATTTATCATTAGTGGTGACATTTCCTTAACGGCTTAGTGCGTGGCTATTAAGAAAACTGTGACACTCATCACTGATCCTTGTCGGACATCGTTTCCTAATTTTATGCTTTGGTAGAGGTGTAAATTCACTCTTGTTCTTGTGCTTGATGTTTAGTAGAATTTATTATAATTCTAAAATATTTATTTTAACCTGTAACTGATGTAATGTTTGAAAATGTTGGACGAATGTGGTTATGAAACTAATTAGATACCATTTGTTGAATGTACCTGCTGAAATATAAATTAATTACCTAAAATAATTTTTATTTTTCTGTCTAAAACTTAATGTATTTTCTAATATGTAAAAAATATTCACCTGTAGAGTAAGTTTTATGTATATCAAACATATTGGACTAGTAATTGCTATTCTCTGTTACCAGAGAATTAATAGCGTGAAGTAGCTCGTTAAAGACGTTAGGAATAATTAAATTTCCTGCATAATGTAGAACAATAAATGTAGTGGTTGAAGCAATATTTTTGAAACGACAAGTAAGAGTAATCTTTTAATTAAATTAGATTAATTGTTAAACAGTATCACGCAATATTTACATTTCGTAGTTATTTTTAAAATATATTGCGAAAGCTGACTTAACCGAAAGTTTACAAAAATAACAACCATTCCATTTTACCTCACGTAACGAAAACATTTATTCTTTTCATTTCATTTACAGTAATAGAAAGGTGTAAAGCAGACAAGTAGTAATATGAGGGTAAATTATTTTCTGGTCGTTTGATTGATCAGACCACTTACAACTTGTTATGATTTTCAATCGATTTGAATGTGTAAATAATGATGGAAGAATGCGTTTTTAACTGTGTCGGATTGGAATAATTCTCAATTATTAAATTTAATCAAGTTATGATGAGACGACTTACAAAATGTATCTGAAAGGAACTTAAATTATCATAAAATAAAGTGAAATCAGTGTTGTTCTGAAATTATGGAGGGAAATTGAGTTTTACTTCGTTTACTTTGTATTTGCCCGTATTCATGTCTAAAAAAACAATCTGTAATAACTGAGAAACGACAAGCGTTGCAACTATAGCGTCAGTTACGTTCACGGCAACGTTTGAACTCTGAATATAGATTTAATGACCACGTAGAATAATATAAAAATTTATTTTGAAAAACAATCTTGACCAAATTTAATGGAATTGATTTGACCGCAGAAAGTAATTACACAGCAGCGGCTACGGAAGTTCGCTTACCGGCACGATTAAATATTCAAGCCAATGTAGAAATGGGGGAAGTGATGCGTTTATTGGAAAGCCTTTATTAAAACGCGCGGCGAGCTGCTCCATTTCCTGAGGGCTATTCTGTAACAGAGCACATTGTAACAAGGCTTTGTTGCATTGTTACAACAAAGGGGAGCACTCCGCGGTGTTGAATGTGCGTATGCAAATGTGTTTTGTTAAAACGCTAAGCTTATTTTCCACACATTTTTAGAGGTTCTGAATTTGTGTTATTAGAGCTCTGTTTTGACGCATTCATAAAATAACATTGCTAACTTCGCTTCACTCTTCCGCGCGTATTTACATCCCGCCTTGAATTTTAATTTTGCTGGAATCCGTTTCTAAGAACTAACTTTTCCACACTATAATTGTAACATATTTCACATAATTTTCATTTATTGATTTCCGTGTTTGGGCGAGATATTTATAGATAATTATTTTTACGATGAGTTTTTAAAATTAATAATTGAGATGCATTAAAATATATCGGAAATAATATAATTGCCGTCCCTCGATTGATTGATTCACGTACTACTAGCAGCGTACTCGGCGTATCTGGGTATTTGATTATGCTAACTCTCAAAATGATGTAAACAGACTATACTCTCGTGGTTTCCTTTGTATAAATCCTTGATTGTCACCTATATTGGTATGTGGTTATCTTGAAATTAGCCAGGATAAGATTAAGAATTAAATAAACACTGCTCCTGATAATGGGGTTCATTTATATTGTTTAGTACCAAGTAAAAAAGACAAAACTCTCGTCATACATCAGAAGCTTTCGTCCATATCTTGGTCATAATCATCTGAAAAATAAGCAACTGTAGTAAACAACAAACCGTTAAAATTCTTTAACAGTCCGACAAAGTATTACAAAAGGTGACATACAAAAATTTATATTTACCCAACAAAGTTGTCGCTTAACCACAACATAAACCGTGTTATTTCGCTAAAGGCATTTAAACGTTCTGTCAGTAATATATATATATATATATATATATATATATTATTATATTATATTACCTGATAGGATCCTTAAACCATTGTCCGGGGGCCCTAGTTAACTCTTAGCTACCTTGCTCTAGCTTCCGCATCCCCCTTTTTCAATTCCCTTCCAATGCTATTAAAGGGGAATTATCTGTTTCAGGATCATCCTCATGTTTCCTGTTAACCAAATAAAAAATACAAAGATAATAGTATACAGATAACTTTTTTATTAGCTTACAAAATTCTTTGATATTAATAAAGTCTCATATTTATTTATGAATAATACAATACATATTAACATTATTGTCCTAACATTCAATCATTTTATCCGAAATTCCCCTATATAATATTCCTATATCCCCAATATCATTTTTCTTGTTCATTATAATTTCTTTATTTACATACACATATAAACTTTCCAATTCTTCTCTTTTAAATTTACGCTTATCATTCTGTAAAATTCTAACGTCTTCCCAAAGAAGTCGTGATTTAATTCATGTGCGGGTAAAGACGTTTTCGTCTCTACCTTCTGCGTTAAACTATTTTTATGATAATATAATTTTTTTTCTACTGACATTGACGTGTGCCCTATATACACTTTATTTCATTTCTTACTTGTTAATTCGTAAATCATATCTTTTCCCTTTTTTACATTCTCTTTACCCATCATTGAATCAACATACATACTTATTTTATCTATAGATTTGTATACTAATTTAATTTAATTTAATCCAGTACTGTCAAAAATCATTTTTACAATATCTGATAACTCTTTAATATTATAAATACCTTTAAATCGATGAACAATTCTATTTTCCTTCAAGTTTGCATAATCATTAGCCAAATTGCGAAACACATACATTATTTATTTTATTCTTGTCCTTGTTGTGGTATTCAGTCCCAAGACTGGACTTGTCCTTATTAACTATTATTACCTAATTATTTAATTTATGTAGTTGATCATTTCACATGTAATTATGAGTATAAAATAAATTTACTGTTTTTAAATTAAGTTTCATGAAATATTTTTCCTGATGTAATATATAATGGCTAAAAACAGGCAAAATGAATGTTGTGCTATAATATATATTAAGTTTTGTAGTAATAAGTTTATAAAGATTGTTTATTCTAAACTCATTATCAAGTATATATTCCTCCTCATCCCGAACGGTTTCTTCACAAGACCATTTCACTCCCCTGAAAGAAAATCACTGTACTTTACTTTTTAGGATCACTTCATATTCTTTTCTTCTAAAATATTTCCCTCTAACAAATGCCTAAACCGTTGTCTCCTCAGCTACTTTCTGTAAAATTTTACATTCTAAAAATCACTCTGTAGAAAGTCCGCCATAAAAAGGTCACATTTTACAGATCCCGCACACCCCTCTTTACAGGCCCCACAATACGCAGCATTATTTAAATTGCAAACAAACGTTCTGGGTCCTTTCAATTTTGCCTCATTACATCAGATCTTTTGATTAATGAAGCAAAACATTTAATATCTTAATCAGTGTATAATTTTATTTACCACAGAAACTTTGTTCATCTTAGCAATTTGCTGCCAGCTATGTAGAATTAAATTTTGTATCCATTCTACTAGCTGACAATTATTGTTAGTTACACTACAAAAAAAACATGACTTTTAATCACAATTATTTATTCGTAGCCTTACAACCAGAGTTTTATGATATAGTTTACATTAAAATGTATCATTATATCATTGTAATATATCTCCAATTCACTTTCTTCGTTTCTATAATTTACAATATTGTTCTATTGTCTGAAAATCTAAGTTTTCTTTTAGAATTAGTTTCGTATAGGAGTCCAACCTTATTAAATTTAAAATCATGATGTTCAACTTTAACATGATCCGATTGGACTTCTGTCGGCTTAATCGATAATTTGGGATTTTACAATTTAGTTTTAATTTCCTTGTTGTTGCTGTTGTTTTGGTGTTCAGTCCTAAGACTGGTCTTGTGCAACACTACATGTTAACCTTTCTTGCGCAAGCCTTTTGAATTCCTCATAACTAGCATATCCGTAACCTGCTCAGCTTATTCCACCGTAGGGCTCCCTCTTCTGTTCTTACTCCACATATTTCCCTCTAATGCTGTCATGTCTCAAAACCCGGTCTATTAAACTATCCCTTCTTTTGGTCAACGTCCAATTGACCCCTTCTTTTATTCTGCTTAAAACTTTCTGGATAGTAACTCTATCTGATTTTTGGTATTATTCTACAGCGCCACATTTCAAATGTTTCTATTCTTTTCTTTTCTGCATGTTTTGCACCCATTTAAGTCCACACTCTATAGGAACATTTTTAGTAATAAGTTCCTAGCATTCATACTAAGTAAATTCTTCCTTTTTGGAAAGCCTTTCCTGCCTGTACTCATTATGTCTTATATACTTCTACCATTCCAAGTTATTATGCTGCCCCAGTAGTAGAATACCTTCCCATTTATAATCAAAGACTAGAAATCTGAATATTCAAATTATTTATAACGGTTATTGTGATCATTTTATTATTGAACGCAATCAATATTTATCATATTTTTCAACAACAGAAAGCTACATCAAATATTAAACGCAACGAAAATCAATTTAATTTAAAATGGAAATAAACAAATCAATTTTGTAAAGATAACCAAATATGATTGATTGGGGTTTGATTTCTTAATTGTAATTTTTTTACATATTATTAAATATAGACATTAAATATTCTTAGTTCAACCTATGGTATTTTATTGTATTTTTATCGTAATGGTTTTATCAATTTCGAAATGGAACTCTATTACAGAATTATTTATTTCAATGAAACTGCGAAAAAATGACTTCCGAAAACCATTTAACTTGGATACGAAGAAATAAATTGAATTAAATTTTAACAATATTTTCTTAATTGGTAAATGATTTAATATGTCTATCAGTTCTTACCCGAATAGATAAGCCCAGAGTGCAATAATATCAGCAAAGTGCTTCATATTCTAAACACTAGCAGGAAGCTTCGAGTTAATGGTGATCGAATTCTGTAACTATTGAGAAGAGCAGTAATAAACACTACTCACGTATACTTGTAAGCAAGTCCAGAGAAACGACGTGGACCTGAGAGAAAAAATGAGATTCTCCTGGCAAAAAATACACATCCAGCTGGCAGATGCTACTTCACACACTCCGGCCCAGGTTTCAATCAATCTGATTTTCACTTGTTCACTCCACCCAACAACACATTATTTGACAACAAGTTACAAAACAATGAAAAACTGTGGGAAGGTGGCACAAACAACAATAAAAACACTTTTTTGGAGCCGGCATGAAAATTTAGTTAAACGTTGCGTTGGGGTAAATCAGTTTTCGTGGGTACCGTCCAAAAGAAGAAAAGTTTAACTCTGCACAAATATAAAACTTGATTATTAAAAAATATGTCTCTTTAATTAATTGATAATCTTGTCTGCTCTCAATTTTACTGCAGTGTTTTCGTCAGATTATAACTAGTCAATTGTATATGAATTATAATTTGTGATAATTTTGTGTGAACATTTATAATTATGAGGTAAAATGAAGACTTTTTTAACTTTAAATTGGTAATAGTGTGCGTGTAGCGAGGCGGAAGACCTGAAAGGAGTAGAGCGAATGGTGTCGCTGAAGGAACAAGTCATGCGTCGTTAGTATTGTATTTCATATTAAGTAAAATACAGTTGTTCAAGTTCTACAATAGCCGTTTAATGGAAATTGGCCTTCACAATTATATATATATCAAGGTTCATACATTTGATTCTCTTATAATTGTGCTTTGTTCTCGTTTTAAGCACCAAGTAATCTATGAAAATTTTTGCTGGAGACGGTATGGATTTTATCGTGCCAACGAAATATCTAAACTGGGAATGCAATAAAGCGTTATAAATCACGCAAAAATGTTTCCTTGAACTGTGTCAGTTGGAAAGTATTGAGTGGCCAGATGGTGATAAATGTTGGCACGCGAACTCTGATTTATAGCAACTCACAAACCTAGTTTTAACTTCTTTCATTGATTTTGTGTTAGTATTCTATATATACGATTGCCTATAGGTATATATGCATACTGTCATAAATAACTGTTACTAAAGAGAATGTCATGCAACTGAAATTATTTTAGACATTAAGTCCAAACAAAAGTAAGAAATAATTAAACAATTTGGGTATCGTAGAATAATTGATGTAAAGATGGTAATAGAAAAAAAACTTATAAGTTTTCATTGTAGTGCTTATCAAAAAATTCACCGTCATGAATATTCTCAACGATATCGGGAAAAGTTAATAAAAAAACCAAGACAAGAATTGAGAACTTCTCTAGTGTTGGTTCAGCATTTTGAAATTCATAGAATAAATTGGTGTCCTACAAGAAATTTAAGAAATCCATATGTGCCTATAGGAACGTTTTTTCACTGGTGTAAGAGTTATTGTCTATTCCCATTCCTTCTTCAGAGTTTTTCGCAATTTCTATGTATTTTTTTGTTTCTCATTGTAAATATTTTTTGTCGTCGCGAAGAACGTTTCCTGTTGACGCGACCATAATATTAATTTTTTTTAACCTGAATAAATGCGTTGTATCTCAGGAGCTACTTTACATGCTGTGTTCTGGGATTACCGCCTATTACTAAGCATTGATGAAACTGTTTTATTCAAACTTTTACTCATTCCAATAATAATACAGACTCTTCTTTCTCCTTTATTGCCGTTAAGGGCCAATTTGTCAGGGTTCATAAAGGTGGGCCCAGTTTGAATATACTATTGAGATTTTCAGTCAAGACGCACATGAAAACCCCACGGAAAACCTCATAATGTGAGCTTTTTCAATTTTTAGCAACATTTAAAAGTTTAAACAACATATAAATGTAATCAACTTAAGTTATTTTAGTAAATTTTGAAAAATAATGTATAAAGACAATTGCATAAACATTTGACGTAAATAATATGTTTTTTGGAACATTGAAATATTTTACTAACATAAATCACTGCACATAAATATACATAAAGGTTTGTGTTACGAATGATTTTATATAAAAATACATATTTCTTAAGTTTCTCTTCTTTCAAGATTAGCCAAAATAATGGTTATCCGAAACGACTTTCCCCCTTATAGTTCAGTAACCCGAGTTGATCTAATTCCCATTACTTCTTCATTGTTTTTCCTAATTTCTACTTATTTTTTTGTTTCTCAGTGTAAATATTTTTGTCGTCACCAAGAACCTTTCCTGTTGACGTGATCATATTATTTCTCATCTATCAAGTAAAATATAACGAAAGAAATGTTCTTTCAAAGAACCATTTCGAATCCATTGAACATAAGAATACAGTACACCCATATATTATGTACATTTTACTAGCTTCCTATTTGTTTGTTTTCACATTTTATTCGTTATTTGAATTTTAAATAAAATTTTCTAGGTAAAGGAAATTAATTCGTAACAAATATTTAAATTCAATTAATTTAAATTCATACAATTTATAACATCACATTGATATTATATGACGAAGAAATATATTTTAGTTAGTTTAAATATCTGACTGTTGGCCAATCAGTGAATAGAAAAACAGCCTATAAACCAGAAAGAAATTAATATAAACTTTATTAGCTGTTCGTACACGATGGAACCTCATCTAGTTAAATGCCAAATTAACTATTTAGATTGAAATTCCCGTTACATTGGTCTAACCAAACTCTCATTAAAAACCCATATGATATAATATAAAGGCAATTTAAAATTGAATGTATAAATTTATTGTGTTGCTAAAGCATATGTAATTTAAGTAACCAAATGTTAACATTTCAGATGCATAATGTAATCATTATTCCGGACTAATGAGCGAGATGCTTCATATCAGAACTAACAATTCGACTAGTAATGTAATAAAGTACACAATTCATTTAAACAAAATTTGTGATTTTCTTCTTTTATTAACTTTTTGTGTCACTCATCATAAATTTTTCCCATTGGTATTCTGAACACCAACAAAACGCTTATCAGCTATTATTTTTAATTGTCACTTCTAAATTTAAGGATTCGATAAGTAGTTTTCGATTTTGTAAAATAGTTGACACATACATATTATATTGTAAATTGCTCTGTTGTTTAAATTATACCAGACGAGGCTAGAAATCTTGGAACGAAACGTCGTGAACAAACAAATGCTAATTTTTCCCTGACTAATGAGTGTTTGCTGTAAAATATACATAATATATAATAATAATATATAATAAATACAGCATACAATAAGATAATATTACATATAGTTTAAATAATTTATAAAAAACATCTTTTGGAAAAGCTTGATTTTCCCCCGGGAAAAGAAATGCTTTTTAGCATACCCTTTTGTTTAGGGCCTCGGCCAACCGGGACTAGTACCATACCATCATCGTTAATGACAAACTCTGTAATTTTTAAGTGACAAGTAGTCTACGTTTCCATGAAGAACACACATATTCGTGCGCATGCTGGGACTCAAGCCAGGAATCTCTGTTGTGAGTCGGTGTCGCTTACTGTAACACCACAACTTGACGAATGGTTCTGATTGGAAAATTAAACATTCTAGTCATAGATTATACCTACCTAAAGCCAGTCTTATGACCTAAAAATTTTAATATTTATAATTAATAAATAAATATGCAATCAAATATATTTATAGATATGACCCAATACAAATAGGATAAATTCTTTAATTTACATTTTGTATAAATCTACGATGAGCAAACCGCGGGCTATCTCAATGACTTGAATTTTAATTCTTTAAATATACATTCTACTTATAGTTTGACATTAAGTGCTAACATAGATGCGTATTAAAATATTTTTATAGATACGTATATAATTGCACATTCGTTTTCAGTACGCTCTCGGTCGATGTTGCTTAGGTGCTAAGGGAAGAATAGCTGAGCCGAGCAGCTTACGGGACATTGAATTTAGAATAAAGTGGCGAATGGACGCGGTCGCGTATGAATCTCTCCCCAGGGCTCTCCTGTGCGCACTGCTAAAGGCAGCGTGAAATACGGCGTGGGGCGTCGTGGCTCGGCGTCCAGGGCGGGGGACGCGACGGCTAACGGGCAATCTGGGGCGCCGCGCCGCCCCAGCCCTCCTCTTCTCAAGTGCCGAAATGCAATAATCGTTGTTGAGTCACCGCACAGACAAACGGCTCCGCTGCTGCCGGAATTCCGAGCAATCCTCCTGCCCTAATCACCAATTTATGGCCAAAACCAAATTACGTGCTGCGCAGCAGGAACCCCCGCGGTTGCGAAATAGCTGCACACATTGGCACGGCAAAAAATCTTAGCTCCCCCCAACCTTAATAGGAATTACAAGAATGCAACAAGTGTTTACGGTTATACTGCAGAAAAATAGCTCACGTAGTCCAGTCCTTATTACCGACGAAAAAGGCGATTCAATTTCATCGCTTCAATATGCAAGTAATTCGTTATACATGATGATTTGGACTAAAGAATGATTCAGTATATTATAATAGCCAATAAAATCTCCGTATAAGTTCTATTATATTTTATCTTACATTCGCGAACTGTTGACAGCTACTGTCTTATTCATCGTCTGGACAAGGACGTAACATAATAATATACACAATTCTTTTCATGCATATGTCCTGTATATTTCGACATTGGACATAATTTACCTTATGTTTTCACAAATGACACAGAGTGACTCGTCACGTAGACATTGATACGGTATTGGATGAAAAGTTTCGATACTTTTCTTGGTTTTAATACGGTATCCACACCGAAAAAGAACTGGTTTAAAAGAATCAACTGCTGATAGTATCGAATAAGTATTTTATTTTTATTTTTTACTAGCTCTGCTCGCGACTTCGTTATTTTGTCCTAAAAACGAAACAACAGGTACAGAATTTCGATAATCTTGAATTCATTTAATTTACATAAGAATACGGTATTATTTACATATGATAGCTGCACAGCAAACCTTATAACTCGCAGTTGTATGACCTCAGAAAACTGGGTCGGATGGTCACCCTATAATAAAAAAAACACTTTAGATTCTATTTTAATTCAATTATATCTATTACTTTTGGTTAATTGTTGTGTTGAAATGATGAATTATTAGGTAAAGAACTCCAAATGTGTACTTTAGTCATGTATAAGAGAAAAAAGATAAGCGTCTCTCATCAATTACTGCAAGAGCAAATGAGAAAGTAAAATGAATAAGAATATGAAAGAGATCGTTGTTTCTATTTGTCAAAGTCTACGTTCCGAGCAAACGAAGTCGCGGGCACACCTAGTTTATCAATTAATGCGAAAAGTGTATATAATTTTTATTAATAAATCATAAAGTAAAATTCACGGAAACAATATGATTCATTTCGTGAACCGGGTGCGGTATATATATATATATATATATATTCATAATCCTCGGTCATCACCCATCGTTAAGAGACAAGTCTCTCTCTCTCTCTCTCTCTCTCTCTCTCAAGCACACACATTTCATGTGACATATATATCTCTGGTTTCGAAGTGAACGCAGCTTTCGTTTTCGCTCCCGACTATTTGTGCTTCATACAACGCATTGGTTGTCTGTTATCATAATTTGTGTTTTTTCTTATTCTGAGTAAGAGTCTTCGTGTGTGGAAGTGTTAGCAAGTTTGCAGAAGCTGCCTGTTACGCGCAATTGGACTTTTAAATAGGCATCGGGCAGTATCAGCTGATTACAGCCAGGTTACCATAGTAACATATAAAACATCTTACAACTTAGTCGTATTACTGTCATCAGTTACTGATTTAGTTTGTGTAAGTGAAGGAAGGCTGCTTTTCTGGTAAGTGTTTATTTGTTATTTAAATTCGCATTCGGCGTAACGTGTAGCGTGTAAACAACAGTTCATTGAGTTCCGATTTCTTTATTGTAGAAGTTGGTAAAGTTTGCAGTTCAGTTTTCAGTAGTGTAGTGTTGTTTAGGTTCTGTTGTTGCTACGAAGTTAATATTAATTTTAAGTACTTTGATTTTGTTTCGAATTTCAATTACAGTTGTGGTTTGATTTAATTTATGATTGTGTGTGCACTTAAATAATACATACAAGCCATATAATGTTTTATGTCACTAAGAGTAAATTGGATGCCCGGAATGAGGCAATGGAAGTTCTAGGGCACTTGACTAAAAGACTGTTGACATACGTTACACCACGTATTAATGTCCATGCGGAAATTAAAAAAATTGGAAGTGAAATACAATCTGCTTACGCGAAATTAGCTTCATGTCAAGAGGAATTTTTGAGGAGTGAACCTACAGTCACGGTGTCCGTACAGACTTTACCTGTAAAGACCCGTAGTCGACATGTGCAGGTTGGCCAAGAAAAACCAGGTGTGGTTATGAGTACTGTGACTGATAGCGTCCAACCTATTAACCAAACTCAGGGAATGAAACGAAGCATGACTCAAAAAAGCCAATTGGGAAGATGCCTTCGTATAATGTTGATGCTAACAGTGGACGAACAGACATCCAGGCTGACGAGGGTTGGACGCTAGGTCGGAGGAATGATAACAGAAATCCAGCCCAAAGGCTACTACCACGTGGGGGGTCAAGAGACCTGAAGCGCTCTCCATTAGGGCAGAGGGAGAGGTTTCATATGCAGATGTTCTACGGAAATTAAAGAGCGACCCCTCCCTTGCAGAGCTAGGGAAAAATGTGGGTAAAATCAAAAGAACGACGACAGGTGACTTACTTCTGGAGTTCGGCCGAGCAAAAAATGTGGCGATAAAATATAAAACGTAGCTGGAAACCGCACTTAATGGTAAGGCAACTGTCAGAGCCCAATTTCAGACGGTTCAAGTAGAACTAAAAGATCTTGACGAAATTACATCTAAAGATGAAGTTTATGAAGCCCTGAAGACACAGTTGCGCTATGAAGCTATGAGCCAATGTACTGTGCAGTCCCTGAGACATGCTTACAGTGGCACTCAAACCGCTGTCATAAACATGCCTGGGGTACTATCTCACAAACTATTAACACTTGGCAATCTTAAAGTTGGCTGGGTCTCCTGTCGCATTAGATTGAAGATTTCGCCCCTTCGTTGCTTTAGATGCCTTTAATATGGTCACCTGGCACGAAGCTGCAAAAGTCAACATGACTTAGGGAATCAGTGCCTCAGGTGTGGCAGAGAGGGACACCAGGTTAAACAGTGCACCAATAAGCCCAGCTGCCCCTTGTGTAATCAAAAGGGTACAGGAGACCACCTGTATGGTACGCAGATGTGCCCAGTGTACCAGAGCGCACTTCGAGAAGCCGCAAGACGAATCTGAATATGAAGATTTATCAATTGAATTTAAATCACTGCAGCGCGGCGCAGGATATAATATCGCAAACAGTGAGATAAAAATCAATCGATATTGCTGTAATCAGTGAACCATATAGAATTACCTGTGATGTAACCTGGGTACGAGATGAAACGGAGAGAGTAGCCATCTGGGCCTGTGGAAGACGAACCTTTTAAGAAGTTAAAACAAGGATGGAAGACGATTTTACTTGGGCAAAGATGGAAGGCATCTATGTGTTCAGCTGCTACATTTCGCCCAATGTAACTATAGATGAATTTTCCAACGTTATAGATCGTCTGATTGCTGATGCCAGCAGACATAACCCGCTAGTAATCGCGGGAGATTTCAATGCCTGGGCCCTGGAGTGGGGGTGTGAAATTACGACAGTAAAGGCCCTTGCTTCGCTAGATGTTGTGTTGCTCAACAATGACAATGTACACACCTTTCGTCGGGCTGGTGCGGGATCTGTGATAGATCTAACTTTCATTAGTCATAACCTGGCCAGTCGGAATATTGACTGGGAGGTCAGTGAAGACTACACTCATAGTGATCACCAGGCTATTATCTGCCAGGTGGGGCCTGAAGAACAAGGGAGCAGTAGTAGCTTGCATAACCTTTCCAAAATTATTGTTTGGAAGGCTCATCGATTTGATGAGGAAATTTTTAAAGTTATGATATTATCCAGCCAGTCGGTACCGCCTCCATCAAAGCAGTACACGTCATGAAATCTCTTAAGAAAGTTTGCGACGCAACCATGCCACGGAAACGAAGACAGCGTCGACAACCATCTGTCTACTGGTGGACGGATAAAATTAAAGAGTTGCGCGACGTGTGTAATCGTAGTAGACGACGCTACCAACGAGCAAGAGGAAAATCATCCTTTGAAGACCTTCAGTGCCAATATCGAGATGATCGTCGCTCACTGAAAAACGAGATAAAGGCCAGCAAAATACGTTGCATGAGTGAGCTGTGCCAGAAGGTTGATGAAGACCCATGGGGAATGCCATACAAGATAGTGATGGGAAATTGAAATATTTTCAGTCTCCAACATGTCCCCAAACTTTGCGCCAAATTGTCCGGACATTGTTCCCACAACAGGAAGAGGCCACTCCGACTGAAATTTTTTCAAATGTGGAGATTCCAGAATTCACCCGAGAGGAACTGCAAAGGGCTGTCAAGCGCATAAATATAAATAAGACGTGTGGCCCCGATGGTTTACCAAATATTGTAACCAAAGCAGCGATGAAAGCAAAACCAGACGTTTTCATTGACTTGTTCAATTCTTGTTTAAAAGAGGGTATATTTCCTGAGCCTTGGAAACTTCAACGACTGGTATTACTGCCAAAGCCAAATAAACCACCCGGACTTCCATCATCATACCGTCCACTCTGTATGCTTGATACAAAGTGTTGGAGCGGTTGGTATACAATAGACTGTTGAAGGTGGTAGAAGATAAGAATGTTTTTCTGACAGCCAGTATGGATTTAGGAAAGGACGCTCAACCATCGATGCAGTTAATTTGGTAGTGGAAACCGCTCGCCAAGCTATTCGGTGGAAGAGATGGAAAAGAGGCCTTAAAAAATACTTCGTCATAATCACCTTGGACATCAGAAACGCTTTGAACTCGGCAAGATGGAGTTGTATCCTCGAGAGATTGCGCAGGTTACAGGTGCCATCATACATAAGGAGAATTGTGACGAATTATCTCTCCCACAGAACTCTTCTCTACGATACAGAAACCGGCGTGGAAAAGTACGTAATCACAGGAGGCGTCCCACAAGGATCGGTACTAGGACCCCTGTTGTGGAACATTATGTATGATGATGTATTAAGACTTGAGATTCCCACGGAAAGCAAAATTATTGGCTTCGCAGACAACACAGCAATAGTCGTAGTCGCTAAGCACCGGGAACAAATAGTTCAGATAGCCAATGAGGCTATTTATGTGATTAGGCAATGGCTACGGACAATGGGACTGCAACTGGCGGAAGAAAAAACAGAGGCAGTTCTTGTCACTGGGAGAAAATCTAGAGAATCCATCACCCTTACGGTCGGAAACTGCGAAATCTATTCGAAATCGTCTATCAGATATCTTGGTATAATGATAGATGATAGGATGTCTTTTAAACACCACCTTGATTATGTAACACGTAAAGTAGCTGGGACAGTATCTGCACTGTCACGAATTATGCCAAATTTTGCAGGTCCAAGACAATACCGGCGACTTCTTTCCGCTAATGTTGTGCAATCAGTGGTCTTGTATGGAGCCTCGATGTGGTGTACTGCTTTGACAGTAAAATCAAACAGGAGAAAGGTTAGTTCCGTCCACAGACTCTGTGCAATACAGGACAGTATCGGACGAATGCAGTCTGTGTGGTGGCAGGAATGCCTCCGGTATACATTCCCGGCCGATGAGTGCCGCAGACTACAAACAGAGGTCTGGAAGGCTAGAGAGTTGAGAGGCTCAAAACATATGAAGAATGGCAACGCCGTTGAGATGAGTCCAATAAAAGCCGATGGACCCATATGTTAATAAGATCAATTAAATACTGGATTGATCGGAAACACGGAGAAGTGAATTATTATCTTACTCAACTCTTGACCGGTCACGGCTGCTTCAGGGCATACTTCTACAGGTTTGCCATAAATAATTCACCTGCATGCCCTGAATTTGGAGTTAATGAGACACCAGAACACGTGTTTTTCAGTTGCTCGAGATTTTCATATGTGAGACGAGCATTAGAAAGCGATATTGGAACTTCAATAACACCAGATAATTTGGTACCCAATATGCTGCTTTTACCTAATACCTGGAATAAAGTAAGCGCATATGCCTCTACAGTAATTCAAAGATTAAGAAATTACGAAAAAGAGAGAAATAATAATGTTTAAAGGAGACAGAGAGAGCTTGACGCTACGACTGCTTCCTGTGAAGTAATGTCTAACGACGGTCCCACAGGAAGATACACACACACAGTCATCGTTGGAAAGGGAGATGTTTTTAGTGGGTAGAATCCCACACTACTATCCAGTGCGGACCCTGAGATAGTGTCTTTAGAAGATTTTCACCTGCCCTCACAAAAAAATCATGTCACATTAATGATATATATTGGAACGTAAACTTGTTTCTTTCGACCGCTCAGCTCACGTCGATAAGGGAAGAAAATATATGGATGCTTGTATTTTTACCAGAAATAATACCAAAAGCTTAAACAATACAGTTTAATTAAAATCGGAAGCAATCTCCAGATCCATTCATTCACCAGACCCGCAAGTAATAGCACATTCGTCGTCGTAAAATTACTTATTTTAATCTCGTTTCTCTTCAGACATGCAAGTTTTGTATCACAACTGATCGAGAAAGTAGGGCAACGGATTTTTAATCATCCTTCAAAACTCTTTACTGGACTGAATGTGTCTATGTAATCAAGCATGTAACGCCTCTGAGAGACGCAACGCATACTTTAGGAATCACTGCGTTAACTCCATATCCAAATGATGTTTTAGTAAAAGGATGAATATGACAGTAGCTGAAAAAATTTCTATAATGTGAGACAAGCATAATACATTTCATACGAAGACTATATTTTTATCATTACATACACATAGTATGATATTGATCCACACAGAGTGATCAAATTGTTATGAGCAGCTTCTCAATACAATGCTGGGTCACGTTTTGCTCTGTCTGAAGTCTTCTGGGAATGGATTCTATGAAATTTTGGTTGGTGGAAGGAGGAATTTGAGACCATATGTGATGAACTGCACTTTCCACTTGCTTAATATTTGACGGTACTAGATGTAGTTTGATGTCTTGTTTGATCTAATCCCACATATTATCAATTCCATTGAGATCTGGTGATTTTGCATGCCGTCGTAGTAAAGGTAAAGTCTCCGTCATGTACTTCAAGCCATCTGAGGACAACGAGCACTTTACTTCTGGAACTAACCATCCCTGGCAGAATACACCATTAACTAAAATACCCTTTTGCAGAGGTTGTTTCACAGGAATCAAAGGACACCTACCATGCCAAAATCGATAATATTGCCACCACCAGCTGGAAGTGTTGTGGCTATTAAGGTCCATTCTTTCGTGTTTTCTCCATACTCGAACCCTGCCATCGGCATGGTGCGTTTCAAATTGCGCTTCATCAAACAACTTGACCCTATTCAATCCTTTTCTTCCTTTGCGAACTGAAAACGTCTGCTCTTGTTCAAGACAAACATTAGAGGGTTTTAAAAGGTAATACGGCGTAATGTGCGGCGAGAAACGTTCAAAGTTAGTTTTTATTTAATATTCTCCGCTATTTGACGCACACACACGTCTCATTTCTGCTCGAGGATTGAGTAACCTGTGACGACCTCGAGCCTGATGTTGGAACCCAGTTTTTGCTTAGTAGTCCACACTATGTGTAAACTTTAATAACACATTCTGTCGAACACTTCACAAGTGCAGGCGGAAACTATGAAACCATTACTAACCCAAATGTAGTAGACCTGGTTCGTTGATTTAATTGTTTTCATACGCCGATCGTATAAGTAAAACTTTTGATAAATAGCACAGATTATTTCTTAATTCTACACGTATAATTACTTTTCACAGTATGTTTCCAAAAGGTAAATTATTTCCTAGGTGATTATGGATAACTGCAAATCCCATTACATTCTAAAGTTATAGAGAATTGAATGACTGGTGAGAAGTTGACCACAGCATATCTATACAGGTTGCTGTAATTAAAAAATAGGAACAAACATTTTCGTTGCATTTGTATGTAACGGTCAAACACATCTGCTCAGACTTTGGTGGTGCGGAGTCATAAGAATGGAGTCAGTATTTGACCTATAGGCAATAAAATCCAAACATTACGGGGCGCCTGGGGTGTTTCCCAAGCTATGGTGATATTTTGCGGCATCGGGTGGTGTTTTTTCCCTAATGTCTTGAAGGAGAGGGGCAAACTGTGACTCTCTGAGAAGAGTAACCATAAATGTTATTGGTTAATATCCATCCCTGCTACCTTGGTGATATTAACTAAAGAAGTGGGAAGTAGTTATTAAAAAGATTTTTGGACAGATTTCAAGACAGATGATTGCAGTTTAGACAAGGGAGATTGTGGAGACGAGCAGATGATCAGCATTATCGGACAGGTAGTCCAAGGAGAAAAGGATAAATGGAAATTCTTCCTGAACAAAGAATAACGGCGGTGGCCCTGATTTGGATCGAGTACGACCCAAATAGGAGGAAGTCGCTGGAAGGTCCATTATGACGACACGGTAATTACTCCTATAACTTTTACTATTTTTCTATACTGCCAGGTGCGAGTAGATTTTGTGTGAAATATTCTGATCTATGAGAAGGCCCGTAACATATGACCCTCAGTTTAGAGGAAGATAATTGTTAGTTTTAAGGAATTTATTTGTATAATTTTTTATGTAGATATTTATGTAGTGCTAATTAAGAAAGAATTGCCGGTTTCAAGTTGAAAATATCAGAATTGTAATATTGATGTAAATTTGTTTAGGTTAAAGTAAATTATAAAAGATTCTTATTTTTATATTAATATTTCACTAAAATAATTAATATCCCCCAATTCATCTCAAGTACGACAAATGACTCGATTAGTGGAACACAAGTTGACTTCTGAAACTTTAAAAGGAAAAGTTAGGTCAGCAGATGGTAATATTTGCTTGGAAGATATATATGTAGTCGAAGCGTTAAATATAGTTTCCGGAGTTGGTAGAGACTTGAGATTTTAAAGTGCCGCAGTAGCTTTCTCAAACATGCGGACGGTAACAGGTGGTGCTGTGATATGAATGTTGGGAGAATAGAAGCCGAGAGCGCAGTCCATTTCTCCGAAATCGTTATACCAATTCTTATTCAAATAATCCTCACGAATATTTTCCGTCTCTCTTTCACCCTTCTCGTTTCTTGCTATTTCAATTTGAAGCTTTACCCTCCAACAGTTGTTCTACTTATTCAAAATACCACTAAGAGTATGGAAATTTAGGAAGGTTACGTGGAACTCCAGACTTTCCGTTGCTTTATATTCTTGTTTTGAATGTGATATTCGTTCCTGTTCTGTTGGAGAACACATTAAATAGATTGTTCTTATAGTTAAATGCGTCTTTTTTGAGATTGATTGATCTAATACAGGGGTAGATAATATTTTGCATACCACACACCATATTTTAAACACACGCGTTCAGACGCTCTATATAACTCTAGCACTTCGTATGTATGTGAGGTTCATATTTTGGTTTTGGTAAATAGAGAAAAGGATACAATCAGCTACGCTTAGGAACGGAAAAGAAATATCTTAAACACGCAGCTAAATTAAGTACTTTACGACAGTTCAGTGAAACATCAATCTACAAAATTTAAGAATGACTCTCCAGTTAGACATGATAGTCTATTTCTTATGTTGTTACAGCTGCCAGACAGTCGTGTCTGGTGAAGAAAAATCAAGAGCGCAGTTGTTGGCACTGAGAGCAGTATGCGCTTGGAACTTGTAGCGCAGTAGGACCCATCCCCAATTTTATTCGAATTTTTGGATTTAAAATGATATAAAAATTCAGCAAGAATATTCTAACTGGCGACAGGCAGGTAAACAGTGTTTTTTCCCGGCGCGAGGTTGGTGGACGTGGGACATGTCTGTCAGCAGATTTATAATCCTAAGCTTGTTTTGCTAAAGAAACTGCCGGTGATTGACGAAAACCCAGTTTTCCTACCTCTTCCCTCTAGCCTTCCTTGGCAGTACGAGGTTCATTCCACTTTCCGCCGGCAGAGGGAAAATCTAAAATTCAACCCAGTAATCTGCTTCAAGACTGGAAAAGAGATACCCCAATGAGTAATTAACCCTGATATTTCCCTTTACATTAATTAATTTATTTTTAATAGCGCGCAGGACCCCTTTTAAAGTGATTGTTTTTTATACAAATAAAATTATTATATCCTAGCCTTAAAGTAATTTCATTAAATAAAATATTAATACCACCCAAAAATCATTTACAGACTAGGATTAGTTTTTTCTTAATTCTTTCGACTTTTTTGGTGGGGGAGCAGGGGGGAAAATAACAGCTTACGTGAGAATGACCTTGAAACAGGCAACTCCCCTGTAATAGCATAAGAGGAGAACTAAAAAGAGGGATGTGGAAGGAATAGAAACAATACCCTGGGGTATAGTATAAAGTGATGCGCCAAAAGAGAAGCAAGGAAACCCTAGAAATACTTAAACAATTAGGTCGGAATATTGGATACCATTCTTACGAGGAGAGAGGAGTTTTCTGTGGATCTCATCATATCCTTCTCTGAGTCTGCACCTGTTTGTGGAGACAGCTGGCCGACTGATCATATAGGAGCAGCGGACAACTCTTGTCGTGTGCCCAAGAACTTCGCCTCCAGTACATACACCTCCTTAAAGAGATGAAGGTGCCTTGTGAAGTGGCCTGTGAGAACCTGAAACACACAAAGAAAGCCAGGCATTTCCAAATGTAAGTACCATTAACACTCTGTTGAGAAATACCTACCACAGAGAGCAACAGAGGGCTATTCAATTTGAATGGATTTCATCATCAATGATAATGTTTCCTGACATCATTCCATCGTAACGGCTAAAAATTTGTGACGCTCTGATAAATGTTCAAATAGAAACTAACTACAAAAATTAATTCCTGATCTGTAATAAGCTCACCAAATTTCAATTTTTATTGATGAATTCGTTTTTAAATCAATTTTTTCCATTCGTATGCTAGTAGGTGTCTTTTTTCAGTAAATAAAAATTGGTTGATAAAGGCAAAAATTTCAGTATTATTCTTTTACAAATTCAGGAAAAATAACTTATTTAAATGTCCCTAAAGTACCTTGATTTTATCAATATGTTTAATCAAATTCTTATTGTTCCCAACACATTTACATAGTGACTAACCAGGAAGTTCTAAGCAGAATAAATAAGTTAAGAGAGAAGTATACGGAGAGGTTTGACCAAGATTAGGCTATAAATTAATAGGCCACGTTTTGAGACATGACAATCTTGTAAATTTAGAGGGAAGTTTGTGGGGTAAAAACAGAAGAGGGAGGCCAAGGATGAAATACGCTAAGCAAATGAGGGAGAATGTGGTAGTTATGTAGGAAGGAAAAGATTTGCGCAGAATAGGTTAGCTTGGAGGGTTGCATCAGATCAGTCGAAGAATCGATTTCTACAATAACAACACATTCACTTTGTTATTCAAGTACGGAAATTGACTCAATGATTATCTTCTAACTAAAAGATGAGCGATTTTAATTTTATTTAAAATTAACTGATGCTATTTACTTGTTTAGGAAATAACTTATTATCGCCTTGTAGTTTTAGACTTTGATCATTGAGATATTAACCAAATGCCAATCAAATAGCCATTTGTTGTCATATAATATGGATATTTCATCAGATATGTAGCTCAACTTCCAGTTATAAAAGTTAGACCGAGCATTTTTTAATTTCAAAAGCTTACTCAAAACCTGCTTTCTAAAAAGCAAGAAATATTAAGATTACCAAAACTAACCATAAAAATTATACCTGAATGGTCTTTTGTTGTACGAGTTCTTGCTCTTATTTTATTCACTCATTCACAACTGGTAACATTTTGCATATTTAATGCAATGCCTGTCACTACTTCGTGATATAAAAAGAAGTAATAATAATAGATTTTTAAAAAACAGCAAAGTATTAGGGCTATTTCGAAGCTCCGTCAGTACACACACTGAGTTTGTTACAATCTAATTTTTTATTTTCTGGTGCGATTAAACTTTTACAGATATGTATGTTTAACAAGGCAATAACTCCAAACTGTAAAGCTCTTCAAAAGCATTAAAATCATCAACAATTACTATTATAAAAATGTTTTAACTGTGCAACATCAGATATATCCGTTGATTCAACCACAGTTAATAGAGTACAAGAACAGATATGGTAACTGCCATTGGTGGTACACATTATGAGAGAATTCCTCAGTACGTTTCACAACAATGTATTATTTATTTTCAATACATATATTTATGAAGGTAGCGAACAAATATTTGGTAACAAGGTTGAAAATTTTCTTCTACAAAAAGAATAGGTTTATTCGTGTCGCCAATGCTAAATAAATTTTATGTGACCGTTATGTCATCTCAACTTACTTTAGCAGAAATATATATTTTTTTCTGATTTATTTATTGTTAATTTGTCAAATATATTCAGAATCAAGAAAAAACTTAATTTTTCCTATAAATAGTTACATATTTTCCCATTTTTAATTAATCCACCATTACTATCCGTTTCGGCGCTTTCTTTGGTCATTTTATTGCATTTGAATGGTCAATTTTAGAATCGAAGAACGCACAAAAATCTGTAAATTTTTGAAACAGTTACAAAACTCGTCAACAAAATGGCTCGCTCACTCATAACTGACGGACGAGAGACAAGGAAATGATATTTGTTATCTAGACTTCATTGGACTTCATTCGGTTAAATCTTTCTTGTAATGTATTAAATACGCGAAATGAAAGTGTAAGTTCTGCCTGCGTCTGCGTTTCCTAGCTGTTGGTGGCACTTAAAGTCTTGAAGACAAAACGTTGACCCTTCCGGCTTAATGTCGGAGAGGGCCCATTCACGAAAAAGGGATCGCCGTGAATAATTAGGGCTACCTTTGGTGGAACGCAAGTTCCGTGGAAATTTTATAATCTCGCGGAGAAAAGATAAACACGTGCAATATTTAGATCTCGCCGTTGAAATCTTTCCTATTGGCTGCAATTGTTGATGAGCAATCCAATAGACGTTATTTTAGGGTTGCAGCTTATTGGTGGTTTGTAATTATGTATCTTCCACCGAGCTTTCGTGGTTTGAAATTAAATTGTTAGCCGCTGAGCGAATATATTGAGAGGCAGTAAGCAGCCAATAGAAAATAAGTTATTAGTCACCGAAGAGCTGATGTTGAAAGGTCGGCAAACGCTGAATCACAACTAAACTTCTAGCCGCCGAAAGAAGAAATGCCAGTCTCCGCCAAATTTGCCCGTGTGTCCACCCGACAACGAGATGAAGCCCCGATGGTGAGGTCAACAGTCGATCCACCCAGCCATCATCGTGACGCAGAGCAGACCAGGATGCAGACCCAGAAACTTCGTGGGTATCGTTGTATTGGATTAGAACGAGTTCACATTTTCCAGGCCGATGGCCATTATAATCTAAATTGCGTCTCAATTCACCCCACAGAGTACCCTGGTTTTAACAACCTAATGCAAACTTGTTTTTAGTGATATTTTCATTGATAATTTGTAAATACAATCAATACTCATGTTTAATAATTTTATATTATTAAATTCATAATCTTAAAGTTAATATTGTCTTTTCATTTTTAAATACCCTATCATTAATTTATTACACTATATTATATATATTATTATAACTATTAAATGTAATAAATTAAATACACACCACCCAGTAATTATCATTACAATTGGTGCCCAATATGGGGCATATATTATAATAATACTTTAATTAATAAATTAAATTGTACCTCCCATCATCACCCAGAAAATATTCATTACATGCTTCGGTAGATATTATATTCAGAGTTTATATTACGCTCTACTGTCAAAAACCACGATACAGAAAATACAAGGGTTAAATTCGCCACTTGTATTCATTCACTTCGCCGCGGTTTGGCCATCTCAGGTCTAATGTCAATCCTCAACTGGTCAATATGGGAAATAAGTATATACTACAGTTTAGGAGAATTGGCTAGTTGTGTGTCCAGACGACACTCAGTGAACTACTCCACCCGTAATGTAGTGGCGGTAGAAATCAGCTCACTTTTACTCCGGGCTTTGTTTGGAAAAGTTGATAGTGTAAAAAGAATTCTGAAAATTTTGGCGTTAGCAAATTTATTGCTGTAAGTTCAGGATATGTTATACGTCAATGAACAAATCCTTAAAATATAATAGATAATAAGTACAGCGTATGTTAAAAACGATGTTGCAGTCTCCATATGAAGACAATGTCAGTAAAAATGATAGTAGTGTTTAGCTATGTGGTGATTCATGACCCTTACATTCATCGGGTAAAGCAAAAATAATTTAGTTTTTGTTATTTACGTACACAGGACATAAACGAGAATGGCTTGGTGGGGCCGAGTAGGCGGGAAATGTCGGCGGGAAACGTCACCGTCTGCAACATTGTTGATGGCCTGGAGTGCATTGTAGATTCAACAGTTGGTTCGGGGAGCTCTCCGGAGAAGGTCGAGGCGCTAGAGAGGAGACGTGTTTCAGCGAAGGAACATCCTGCACGGCATAAGAGGAACGGCGTCGCCAGGCCCTTGTTAACATCTGGTAACGGCATTTTACCCGGTTTTTCCACACAAACCATTCTCGTCTGATTCGCGATTTTAATTTTCAACTATATCGTTCGTCACCCGCGTTCCCGGGAGCAGCCATTTAGAAGCTGCGTAGATTATTCTTTTTGCTTTTACCGACTGAGCCAATGATTAAATTGATATTCGTAAATTTATATTTTTTCCACTATAACTCAATTTGAGTTATATTTCTATTCAAATTAAATACATTATTATTATTATTGTTCGTTTTATTGTACAAAAATATTTTTGTTGGTGTAACCAAGGAACACCACAGCTAGGTCACTTGGAGGGATAGTAACTCCTCAAACGACAATACTCCCTTTCCTCTTCTCCTTTCCCTACTGTTCATGTATACAAGCCACGTAGAATCTCACAAACAGTACTTTTTCGTATTACTTTCATACTTGAAGTACACTCTTGTGAACGGCGCATAGCAATCCCGAGCTAACTTCTTATGATGTATCGATACTTAATTATTAATTTCTCAATTACATCATTTATTTAAGGACTGCACAAGTTAATAAAGTTAACTGTTTCTTTTTAACATTTTATTTATTTAAAAATAGGAAAGACTAATATTATTTTTTTAATTATTTACTAAAATTTTATCCAAAGCTGTAGTTTCTCTTAATATTTTTTTAAAACTGAAAATTAGGTAAGAGGCAGTGCAATATGCTGTGTGAGTGGTGCCATCATGTTTCATCATGTAGCAGTAATTCTGATAAGTGAAGAGAGTTTTGTTCATTTTAGTTTATGTTTCTCTCTCAGACACACCAAATTCTCCGGTTGTCGGAAGTTCAGAGTTTCCTGGGCGCTGTTTCCAGAATATTCTTTGTCGATGAGCTCATTTTTCCAGTTACCTCACTCAGCCTGTCTCCTCGTTTCCAACTTCCCATCATCCTCGGCTTGGAACTGCGTCACATTCGCAATATGCTTGAAAATATCCGTGTCCGTTAAACCGTATTCGAAACTAAAACTGAATTTTTTTGCCTCTTTAAAGGATAAAAAAGATCTTTTAATTGAAGGCTCTGTCTCCCTCGAAGATTGTCAGGTGAACTGGAATTATTGGCCTTATTACTTGACTAATTTCCCACACTATTTGGTTGTGTTTCTAACCGCTCCAGCAAAATTGTTCATTATATGGGTTTTTGAGATAATCTCAGGTAACTAACCTAGTCTCTTATTCTTCAGAGCGTCATCTTCGTGACACCTCGCAGTGGTTGAAATTTTTCTTTTAAAAAAAGCAACTTGATTTTTAATTCCCCGTTTTTTTGTTAACGTAGTATTATGCGTCACAAAATACATTAATTGTAACAAAAAATACTCGACATAAAATAATTTGGGAAGCTATATCTTGTCGATTCTCCCAGAAATTTCCTGATCGTTTTGAACTTTACAACCAGTGGTAAAAAAAACATTAAAAACGTTTAAAGTTTTACGAATCAGTGCAATAATATTTTATTACAAGTTGCGTTTTACTCAATAGAGGAGTTCCTTGGTTGCTCCCCACCTAGAAATAAAACTATTTTGTACTGCAAAAGTGTTGAATTTATTTCCCTTTAGAATATTTATTTCATTACTTGATTAATTTTCGTTAAGTTTTCTCTTTGTATTTTGATGTGATTTATGTACAATTGAGTTAAATCAAGTTTGCAAAATTAGTGCTGTAACGAACGGAAGTTCAATTAATCAAATAAATTTAATAGTGTTTCGTGTAAAAGGGATATGCATTAAAATAATCTTTACATATACCAATCAGTAGGAGGCTAATAGTCCAAAAGTGATGGTTTTGATTACAGTTAAAGAATTTATTTACAAAGACATTACTTACATATTAATTTACTTTCAGGCCAAGATAAATAAATTCAAAGGCAACTCTGGGTACCGAACTATATTATTTATAAAATTCGTCTTACAGCTGATTAACCTCGTTTCCAATGTATATAAAGCAGGGATAGTTCAATTATAATAGAGTAAGGAAATAAAATGATAGATTTCATGTCGGTTAATTTCTAGGAGAATATTTTAACCCATAATTTAAACATATCTATCCTAAAATAATAAATAAATTTACAGGTGATATATATATTAAGATGCAATAGCAGAGTGCTGAAAATCAGATGGATGGATATAATAATTAGAGGAAGTTCTAAGCAGAATAGAGAAAGAGCGGACAATATAGAGGAAGTTGACAAAGAGAAGGGTTAAATTAATATAGCACGTTTTGAGACACGAGGGAAGTGCTTGGGGTAAGAACAGAAGATGGAGGAAAGGATGGAATACGATTATCAAATTAGGGAGGATTTTGGATGTGGTAGTAATGCCTAAAAGATAAGGCTTGCGCAATATAGGTTTGCATGGACGGTTGCATCAGACCAGTCTTAGGACTGAATACAACAACAACATATATTAAGAAATTAAACATGGAGTAACTAAAATTCAAATAAACTTCAGCAATAATCAGCTCCAGATAAAATTCATGGAACATAGGCTTAACTTCTTCCGTATTACCTTCATAAGATGTTCTTCACAATTTTTCTCCGTTGACGTAAAAAAGGTGAGTGGATACTATAGTTAATAATTACTCTAATCTGACAGTGGTAAAATTAATGCCAAAAATTAATTTTTAAATAATTAAAATTAATTTATAATATGTTGACCAACATCTAACGGAATTAATATCATATCACAAAAATGTGGAAGCGTGTTTTAATTACCAGATAATAAAACTTATCGTGTTAGTTATAAATGGAGTATGGGTCAAAGATAACCAAAATATATTAGAAATCACATTCATTTCAGATAATATTGAAGCAGGCGTAGTGCTTAAAATACGCAAATGAATTAACACCAAGGTAACATACATTTCTAGCGAAAATTATATAAACGAAGCCAAAGTTCCATACAAGGTTAATACCAAGACAAAGGAAGGATTAATGAATACTAAATTCGAGCAAACGGGTTGCTATTTGAAACTAGTAGTAAAGACACGCTTCAACAAATTTATAACAAGGTTATGTAACCAAAATAATCATCAAAATTATTACAATATTATCAAGAAATTTTAATACGTTACATTTATTTCTGCAAGCGAAAGTTAAATAGATAATATAAAATGCTTCCTATAAAAGAAAGAGTTTGATCGTATAAAGAGCACTGGGACCCTAAAAAACCAGTAATTTATGATACAATAAAGCCTAAATGTGTTTCGGAACAGTGCCATTAGGCAACGACAATAAACTAAAAACTATAGTTATCACAGTCCCTCCACTACAATAAAACACCAGATAACGGAGTTAAATGCATTATTCTCAA
Source organism: Eucriotettix oculatus (assembly GCA_034510155.1). NCBI lineage: Eukaryota > Metazoa > Arthropoda > Insecta > Orthoptera > Tetrigidae > Eucriotettix > Eucriotettix oculatus. The sequence goes on along the minus strand of CM067378.1, from coordinate 13,496,445 downwards.
ATTGTAATTAACGATGGGTATTTTCTGTAGAGAACGATAAATTAAGCATATAATGTCGCTATAGTTTTATTTCCAGAATTGTTCAAGCAATAATATGTGCTCATGTAAAATACGGGAAGTGCGATAAATAGATCGTGGAGTGGGTAATAAATGTAAGAGTTGCACATTCTCATCAGGAGTACTTTCTCATACTGTGAGTTTAGTGATTCTATCCACCCATCTGATTATCAGCATTCGCCTATATATAGCACCACATTTTAAAGGCTTCTATTAGTTTCCTTTCCCCAACTCCTATCGTCCAATTTTCACACCCATATAAGGCCAGGATCCATACACAAAAAATTTAGCAACGATTTTCTAATGTTCACACTTATATTACCCGCAAGTAAATTCCTCTTTTTCGCGAAAGCCTTCCTCGCCTTTGTATCCTCCTGTTTATGTCCACTATACTTCTACCATCCCTAGTATTACGCTTCCCAAGTTGCAGAATTCCTTAACTTCCGTCACAATATCCCTTCCCAATCTAACACCCTTTGTTATTCCACTGTTTCCAAAACTACACTCCATTACCTTGGTTTTCCCTCTATTAATCCTCAAATTTTTACTCTTTCTCCAGGACTTCGTTCATGCCACTTATTATGGTTTGCAAGTCTTCTTCTGATTCCCCTGATACTACAATACCATCGGCAAAGCGTAAGGTTTTTATTTTTTCTCCTTGCAGTATGATTTGTTTCCCATATTCAGTTTCAATTTGCTTTATCACCTGTTCTATATAGAAGTTCAATGGTATGGGCGATAGACTGAAACCTCGTCTTACTACTTTCTTGATTGCTGCTTTCTTTTCTTGACCTTCTATTCTAATTACAGCTGACTGTCTTCTGTAGAGGTTATGCATAAGCCTCCTTTTTTCGATATCTTATTCGAATGCTCTTCAAAATGATTATTAGTGTAACCCAGTTCACATTAGCAATCGCTTTATATAATCTACAAATGCCATGTACGTAGGCTGTTTTTTTCTTATTCTGTCGTCTAAAATCAACAGCAAAGTCAATATTGCTTCTGATGTTCCACCATTCTTTCCAAAACCAAATTGTTCTTCTCCTAGCTCGCATTCTATCTGACGATCTATAAGTTAATATGAGACCTTATTCAAATAAAAGATAATAATTGCTTGAATTTAAACTCATCCAACGGCCATGGAAATTTTGAAAATAAGAATGTAAAATTTGGACTGGACTTGGGAATCTAATATGTTACCTCCCGCTTACCGTGCGGTTGCTCTAACAAAAGAGCTAGTCCATATCGACTGCCAGATTCGATGTCACACTCCTCCACTCGGTTCACCCACAATTTACTAATCACGTTCTCCATAACCTTAACTATTTTATTCAAACAATCAATTGCTAAGAGTATGTTGCATAAGGGGAAAAACAATATAACATGAAGTGAAATTATCGATTGCACTGGGACAGGCTTTTACAGAAGCGGTATTTGGCATCAGCCGCTCCCAGCAAATATTCTCCGTTACGTTTGCGCTAGTTGATACATTTCCCCCGCCATATCGAGATGTTATATGTTGCAGGGCGCTCTCTTGTGCTTATTTAATCTGAAAAGCCTCTTTCATGTTCCCCTGCTTTTCCTTTCCACAAAGTTGACCGTTTCAAGAGTCTGCAAGTGACCAGTCGCAATCCGCCACGCGCCTTTCTGTGACTTGCTAAATTGATATTAGTTTTTGAACTTGCCAGATATAAAAGTATAAATGCAGCTCGTACGTGTTTTTGTAGCACATAAAGACGAAGGTAAACATAACACTTCACGATCCGGAAATATGAGTTGCGGGATTCAGCCTACACAGGATTTATGTTTGCCTTACGGCCTTTGAAGTAACCTTCGTAATGATTCAATAAAATTTGTGTTTATAATGTGTTAAAAATGAGGAAATGCATAAAATATAATGTACCCTTTCATTTATTCCGTTAAGTTACCACACGTGAAATAATATTCGTTAACACAGGTATACAACAGTTATCTTATTGAGTTAAAAAGTAAATGCAAGGAATTCGATGCTAACGTAAACGATGTCGATATATCGAATGATCGAAATGATATAACTAAAGTAACTGATGACATTAAAGAATAATAATAAATATATAATAAATAAATTTTTAGGTCGTAAGAGTTAAAATGTTTGTAGAAAAGTTTACGAGGAAAGTAGATTTGTGCGTTGGGACGACCGGTGTTGGGCATCAGTTAGGATTGTTGTGAGAAGGATGTAGGGGTATATGAATATGTGCGTATGTTGGTATGTAGGAAACAATAACCGTGTGGTGATGCTAGTCCTCCATCGGACGTCTCCCCAGGTTGCGCAATGGGGACCACAACTCAGATATGAGTAGTACCGATTTTTTCGGGGCGGACAAAAACTAGCATAGTGAGGGGCAACAGGCCTCATTATTACCAACTTGAGGCACGAGGATAGTGATCCGGGAATGGCTCATAGTTGGACAACACGCAAGCATGGCTGAAACAGCTTTAATGGTTGTGTTACTGTTGTAGATTAGAAAATCTAGAAAAGGAAATGGAAAGGTTAGGGTTAGATGTAGTAGGAATTAGTGAAGTTAGATGGAAAGAAGAACAAGATTTTTGGTCGGATCAATATAGGGTGATTAACACAAAATCGAATAGAGGAAAGCTGGGGTAGGTCTTGTAATGTATAGAAGGCTGGGGCAACGCATAAGTTATTTTTAACAATATAATGAAAGATTAATTACCAAAACGTTAGAAACAATACTGCAGCTGACGAGAATTATTCAAGTTTATATGCGCAAAAGTCCCGCAGAGGAACAGGATATTGAGAAAATCTACGAATAAATTGAAGAAATAATTAAGTATGTCAAGAGAAAATAAGATTTGATAGTAATGGGTGACTGGAACGCAGTAATAGGAAAGGGAAGAGAATTTGATGCAGTTAGGGACTATGGACTTGGGGAAAGGAATAAAAGGGGAGATAGGCTAGTATAATTTTGCATTGAGAACAGATTAGTCGTGACGAATACCTGGTTTAGGAATCATGAAAGAAGACTATTCACATGGAAGAAGCCGAGGGACACAACAGGTTCCAATTATACTATATACTAGTTAGAAAGAGGTATAGAAATCTGGTGCTAAACAGCAAGTCGTACCCAGGAGCAGATATAAACTCTGACCATAATCAGCTGGTTAGGAAATGCAGGCTTAAAATGAAGACAATCAAGCAATAAATTAGAACAAAAAATGGGAAATAGAAAAAATGCAACAGCATAATTTCAAAGAAGATATCAAGAGTAGATTCATAGAGAAAAGAGAAATAAACAATATAGAAAAGAAATAGACACTCTTGAAGGAAGAAATGACTAGAGCAGTAGAAGGAAAAAAAGGAAGATTAGCTCAATCGAATAGGAAGGCATGGATAACACAAGAAATAATAAAAATGATTGATGAAAGGCGTAAATATAAAAACGCGAGAGATACAACTGGTAAAGAGCTGAACAGACGCTTGAAGAATGAGATAGATAGGAAGAGCAAATCAGCCAAAAAGGCTTGGCTACAAGAGAAATGCAAAACAGTTGAATATTTCACGGTGAAAGGGAAAATAGACGCAGCTTAGTGGATGGGAAGCAAATTCAGGGTAAAGAAGAAAAAGCAGAAATATGGAAGGAATATCTAAAAGTGCTGTATTAAGGTGAAAATCTAGATCAGTCAGTAACAGAAGAAGAAGAGAACAAAAGAAAGCTGTAATCAAGAAAGGAGTAAGAAAAATGTGCAGCCTGCCGCCCATGCTGTTTAACATATATATATATATATATATATATATAGAAAAGGCGATGAAGAATGTTAAAACGGAATATGGAAAAGGAATCATACTGCAAGGAGAAGTAATAAAAACCTTACGCTTTGCCAATGATATTGTAGTATTACGGGAATCAGTAGAAGACTTGGAAACCATAATAAAAGGCACGAACAAGGTCCTTGAGAAAGAGTTCAACATGAGGATTAATAGAGGGAAAACCAAGGTAATGGAGTGTAGTTTTGGAAACACTGAAATAACAAAGAGTGTTAGATTGGGAAGGAATATTTTGACGGAAGTTAAGGAGTACTGGTACTTGGGAAGCGTAATGATTAGGGATAGTTGAAGTATAGTAGCCATAAAGAGTAGGATACAAAGGCGAGGAAGGCTTTCGCGAAAAAGAGGAATTTACTTGCGAGTAATATAAGTGTGAAGATTAGGAAATCGTTGCTCAAATTTTTTCGTATGGATCGTGGCCTTATATGGGTGCAAAACTTGGACGATAGGAGTTCGGGAAAGGAAACGAATAGAAAACTTTAAAATGTGGTGCTATATATAGGCGAATGCTGAAAATCAGATGGGTGGCTAGAATCACTAACGAGGAAGTTCTTAACAGAATAGGGGAAAAGCGAACAATATGTAGTACGTTGACCAAGAAAAGTGATAGATTAGTAGGCCACATTTTAAGTCACGAGGGTCTTGTAAAATTAGCATTAGAGGGAAGTGTGTGGGATAAGAACAGAAGAGGGAGGCCTAGGATAGAATACGCTATGTATGTAAATATTATTGGTATGACCATAAAAAGTATAGTCGAAACCAAATCCAAAAGTATATTTTTATGCGAAATAATATATATATGTATATATATATATATATATATGTACTTAGATACGAACCATTGAATAGATACATAAATGATAAAGTAGTTTTATAATTTTACTGTTCTCGTACTACGTCAAAAATAAAAATTCACTTTATTAGTAATCTGGGGAAAGTTTTTTAAAATACATGTAGTGTTACTGTGTCTATACGAGTGCATTTCAAAATTTTATTGGGAACAGTCACGGGTCATTATTATTTTCATATAATTCGACTTTTGCAAAACAGAGAGTGTTATTTATCCACGTGAACGAAGTCGACGGCACATCTAATAACAATTAAATTCATTTGTATTATTAATACATATTGAATACTATTCAAGAACTCAGCGCTAACATCACCCGATAATAATAAAAATAATTACTAAAAAAGCTGACCGGCTTGTTTACAGTAAAATTGACATTAATTCCCATGAGACATATTTTGTTTTAGAAATTAATTTGGGGATGGAAATGAAATCTTAAATTATTTAATTAAAATTTTAGTGTATAGAACACCTACGTTTTTGAATTATCCGTACGCCAGAAACAAGTAAACGTTCACGTAGGAATTATATCCTGTAGTGGATTTCTATCAGAAAACTTGGTAGTCGATGAACGTGTTTTCATGTGCTGTAGCACTTTGCATAGTAATATTGGTAATTTCTACTTCGATTTCGAAGTTTTTAAACTCCTCGCCTTCCGGCGCACTTCCTCCTTTTGGGCATGCAGGGCTGTAGCACACTATTCTATCTGATACAAGAAATTCACATCAATCCGTTACTCCAGTCGTAAAGCTCAACGAATTTATATATAAAAGTGCTTAGGAAGAGGTTGGTCTTAAACACTGGGTCGTGCGAACTGACACAGGCGGCAGCATCAGGCTGCAGTTTAAAGAATTACAAAAGGTTTTCAACGAACTAGTAAGTAAATTATTGTTTCTGAACTTGTAGTGCTTTATTTGAATTAGTCAATCGATGTTTTTTAAATTAAAGCAGCTATAAAGAGCTCGATTTCGGAGGATAACACGGGAAACTAAAGTACTTTACTAAATACAATATTGATATAAAAAATGCCTTTTGTTCGAAAATTAATTTTATTTAATCAAAATGTCCTTAAGAAAAATAAGAAACCTGATTTTCAAATCTTTATCTTTAAAAAAATAAAACCAACTACGCGTTAAATGTAGACAGAATTAGAAATGCAGCATATTACACGGCATTTTTGTATTACTTTTAATATCTTTATAAATATGCCCCTAAAAGTTATAACTAAGTGCCATGAAGTACATAATTTTAAAATCTCATACGTCGTCACTTATCAGGAACACCAGATATACGAAAAAATATCTCGTATTGATGAATCTAGGGGAAAAAATTATAAAATAATAAATATACGGGGTATTTTATATTTTAAATAGAAGAATTACTATACAAGAAAGTGAAAAATAACCTTTATCAAGATTTATTAATTTAAAATATACAAAGATTGAAGAACTTTTAATTCACAAAGCCGACCAGTTTTTATTTGTTAATACAAAACATTTCCTAATATTCACACTTATATTACCCGCTCATCATAAAATTAAGGAATCTTTGCTAAAATGTTCTTATGAGGTGTGGCGATATATGGGATCGAAAGGTGGACGGTCGCAGTTTCACAAAGAAAAAGAATAGAAGCCTTTGACATGTGGTGCTAAGGGAGAATGCTGAAAATCAGATGGGTGGATAGAATCAGTAACGAAGAAGTTCTAAGCAAAATAGGGGAAGAGCAAATAATATGGAGGACGTTGACCAAGAGAAGTGATATATTAATAGGCCACGTTTAAGACATGAGGGTCTTGTGAAATTATCATTAGACGAAAGTGTGTGGGGTAAGAACAGAAACAGGAGGAGGATTGAATGCACTTAACAGATTAGGGAGGATTAGGGATATGGTAGTTATGTGGTAATGAAAAGGATTGCACAAGATAGACTAGCATGGCAGGTTGCAGCAGACCAATCTTAAGACTGAGTACCGCAATAACAAGAACATATAAATATTTTGTCTTTTATTTCTTTTAAGATTTCTTATAAACTAGAAACATAAAATCTATTCTAAAGACCTCTGCCCTTTGTAAAGTATCATACTTGCAGCTAATTTAAAACATTGTATGTTCACAATCCACTCTGTTCACAAGTTGTAGTTACCTCATATACTCCTCTTCAATATATAACGATACTTCACCCGCCGAACGGACACTAAACGGGCATGATATGATTATCATACTCGTTTACGTGTATAGAACGTTGTTGATCCATTTCCCACATAGTACTGACCGGAGTGGTCGTTGTTGTTCCTGGTACGATTCTAGTATGGGAAGTTCTAGTGGGTAGAGGCCTTTAGAGTCTTCCTTCTCATGGAGGCAGGATATATACAAAAACCCTACGAAGAAGTGGCAGTACTATGAAACCGGAAAAAGGTAACAAACAGTGTAATTACCCGTTCTTTTCAGCTTAGCCTGGAACTTACCGCTGTAGTCAGTGATGATATACCGGCTCCGCCGATCGGCCCTACTGAATTTCCTCGTTGCTATTAAGGTCACCTTCCTCACTTAATATTCTTCTTTGGTGCTTGGACTAGAGGAAGCCTTCCACCCGTTATTCAAATGACTATGGCCAGTTACAAACTACAATTTCTTACTATTTTAATTACCACCTCTTAATGCTTAATATCCTATCTCCAAATGCTTAGCGTACTCATTCTAAATTCCCACTCTCAATGTCCTTAGTCAATCTCCTCAAAATCACATTCTCCTGGGATTTCAATACTTTGTCCCCAAATTCATTACTTAATTTCCGTCGGTGGTGGGGTCAGATACTGTTGAATCAAAATATTATCTGTCGTCTATGGGAGTAGCCATAAGTCCCACATCACCGATGGTTTGTGGGAAAACACCATGTCCGTTCTCGCCCGATGTCGCCGAATCTTAAAATATTGTAACCTTCTTCAACTTTTTCACGCCGCTTGCCTTTGATATTGTTTTACCATTACGATATGGAAATAATCTAAACAAATTTATAATATTGTTGGGGGAATATCAGATATATAAATTAAATCACTACATTTTATTTCTTGTAATAATACGACGTTTCGATAAATTATAAAAATTGGAATGTTTTATTTGTATTGAAGCATAGTGTACTCAGGAAAACAATTTCCATTCGCCTCCAACATTTGTGAATAGAGAATTATATATTTTCAACATTTAATTGAAAATATGCTGATTTAACTTCGCATCCAACTCACAATACTGATTTCGGAACATGCTCACTTTTCTTTAATATTCCATTTTGAATTCATATTTTTACCTTACATATTTGAAACTATTAAGATATGGTGTAAATAAATAATCCTCTTTAATTTGTCTTTTACTGGTATCAGAAGGTTTTTAGCGGCCTCAAAAAGCGTTGTTTTTAAATAGACTCTTCTAGACGTACGAGCGAGTTACACCTACAAGAGTGGGGATGGCCGTCACTCTGCCGCCTGTAGGCAGGTCCTGGTATTGCTTCTGTATCTATTTAAGAAACTCTTTGGGCAATGCCAGGGTTTGACCAAAGCGTATCATAAATAGGTAGAGAGGGAATGCCAGGGCTTCCCTACAGGCGGCAGCGTGATTGTTTATCTTCACTAGGATCAACTCGCTCGTAGGGCCATAAGAACCCATGTTAGAACGGCGCTTTTTCAGTCCGTTAAAATCTATCTTAGTATGTATTTTCTTATATATTTTTTACTTTAATTTGAGAAGTATATTGATGTAACTTCGCACCCAACTCGCAGTATTGATTTTAAGATACGGTTACTTTTTATAATATTCGTATTAATACTTGTACCTAACATATTTCAAAATACTAAGATATGGTGTAAATAAATAATCCACTTTCATTTGTCTTTTTCTACTTTAAAATAGATTTTAGATGACTCAAAAATCGCCGTTTTTACATGGGCTCATATGAGCCTACGAGCCAGTTGATCTTAGTGGAGTCGGGGTTGACCGTCACACTCCGAGCGCTGCTATTGCCCCTCTTCCTATTTGATACACAATTTGAGTCAGAGAAGCCATTCCCAAAGCACCTGTGAACTGCGGGCTACTCCCCTCATACGCCGTTGCCTTTCAGTCGACTCCGAAGAGCTTTAGCAGGGTCATCCAGGATAAGGTCAAGCCACCCACTTGGAGATGACAGGCTCTGTGCTCGCATAAATCTCCCATTTCGTCCCCACGTTAAATGGTCAGGCGTATTACTTTCGTGTAGGGAGAAGGCGGTGGCACTGCTTTATTCAAATTTTCCGCAATTTCGCTTTTACGTTTCGTGGAACCCGCCGTTCACTGTAAAGACAAGCCATGACAGTCTACGTCCGTCCAATATCAATTATTTTACCAAAACATTTTACGACACATTGTTGATGACATTTTTCCAGACGATTCTCAGTCATTTGGGAATAATGCACGTTTGTGCAAGTTTCGGTATAGCTGCAGACTAATTCAGTAAAATGTATTCTGAAAGCATTATGCATTTACATTCCCAGGTACTATAAAACTTAGCCTACTGATTAAATTCCATACCATGCAACTGTATGTCTTTGAGGCGTGCTTTGTTCGGGAGTATACTGACGTCCTTACAATTAATTACGCGGCGCAGAGGGCCATGCAATAGTTACAAGAACAATGGACACTCGCTTTCTTTGTCAGCTTGCCGAAAAGATGTCAATTTTTCACGCCATTAATATTTACGGCGGCGATAACTGAACAACGATTTAAGATTTCATCAAACGAAATTTCCTTTAGCGTTTTCCTTTGTCTCAAAGAGGGATTACTTCTTTTATATCTCACTACACTCCCCTTCCTGTTAATATGCAAAGGGGATGACGACGTAAAGAAGAATCACGATGAACGCAGTACCAAATGAACAAATCACTGATTTATGTCAGTGGCAACATATAATCGATGTACAAATATACAGAATATTGCACGCGTGGTGACATTCACAGCATTGTCTATTCATATTTAATTCTTATTATTGAAAATAGTAAATTTTTTATCAATATTGTCAAACATAAATACAAGAGAGTAACGTTTTGGAGGATCACGAGAGTGATTCTGAAACAGGCAACTCCCCTTTAATAGCATAGGAAGGATATTGAAAAGCGATGTAGCCAAGAGTTGACTAGAACCCACGGGCTGTAGTTTTAAGGATCCTACCCGGTATGTCATCTAAAGAGATGCAGGGAAAACCATATAAAATCTTCAGCAGACAGGTTGGACTATTGGGGTATTCTTTTCACGGCCTTTCGAATGACGGGAGATGTGTTTATGGTTGTGTGCATTTGTTATAGTAATTAAGAATTTAAATGAATGAGAGAAGTGAGGGGGGAATTGTGGAGAAATTATAGGAAACTATTGTAGGTTATGTTTACTAAGTAGCAGAAGTGACGAATGCCGCTACTAATCCTGGGAATAATAAAGTTAAGTAATTATTATTTTTTGCTGCAATTTAAGCGACAAAGTGCTAATAGACGCAATTTTCTGTATAAAATGAGGTGGTTTAGATAAATAGTTCAATTAAATTTGTAGACGTCACCTCGTCTGTGTTATGTAAGTTCATCGCCCCTGTTTGTTTCATTTTTACTTTTAAATAAACCAGAGTTGTTCATATAAATTTTCTATGAATCTGACCGTATTATAAAATTTAATGAAAATACACTATTTTTATAATATAATAAATAATAGACGCCAATTACAATAAATTTTATTTATGGTTTGATCAATGTTAGGTTACAGCTGACGAGACAGATATTGTGATCTTTAACACGAACCAAATCAATAAAATTTTAACGCCGTCGCAATGTCACATTTAAACGATGAAGAGTTTGGCGAATATATTTCTATTTAATTTTTTACACGTTGAAGGGCGCCATTATATTGTTTTTAACGTGCATATACGTGGCGTTGCTAAAAGTTGTCAACCTGAAGCTTAGAATAATATCATTAAATAATAATTCACTCTCTTCAAAAAATTAATAATAAACTTTCAATACACAGCAGTTTGAAAATTGCTACCTCACCAGGTTTGATTTTAAAATAAATCAAGAAGTTAATCTTTTCAAAGTCCCACCACGTGACGTTAAGGAACGAGCTATATGTATCCGCTGTGCATTTAAAATTAATTGTTAATATATGTTCTAAAACGCATTGATCGTGTATTGCGAAATGAATTGTAAAGACCGTATTGTTGTAACTGTGGGTAATTAACTATTGTAGGGCGTCAGGGGGGTTCATTATAATGTTATTAGTAATCCCTGCGTTAGGATTTTATTGGCTTAGTAATATAAATGTTCTGGACACGTTCAATTTCAGAATGTTTTGAGATTGTTTATTAATATTACCTTTTCCGTTTCGCTGCTAAATAACCATTGGAATATAAGCAATTACTATTGTAAAATCACATTATGTATGTATATAAGAAATTTGTCAAGATTACCCTTCAGCAACTTAATTTGAAAATAGAGTAGTTGCACCTGTAACTAATATTTTTCAATAAATATATTGGTAATCATATTATTTATATGAAGATAAATTAAAACAACCGACATAGACAAATTAGAAAATTTATTTAATCAAATGATATGACAAAGTTGTATTAATTGAATAAAATTACTATTTCGTCTGTAAATTTAAAGTATAATTTATAATTAAATAATTTTTCTAGTAAATCATGCGATTATCATACAGTTTTAAAGTCTGATACAGGATTCCAGAGAGTGATCCTCCTCATATTGCAAACGGAAATTTCAATTCTGATATGTAATTATTGTGTATGGTCGTGAAGACCGGGATTAAAACTCCTGGAGAATTGATACGCTGACCAAGTTTCACTCCAAATTTGGAATGTTTCACGCAAAATTACAATCCGCAGTCGCCCCGGTAGGCCCAGGCCCTAAATGGGGTGTACAGTCAATGGAAGAAGAAATTAATGTGGAAATCATTTGACTTGTGGAGATGAGGCACATAATTGAAATAATGTTTCTTCACTTCAAACGACTATTAAATTAACACGTACACCCCTGTCGACATTAAAATCGTATTGAATTTCTGTATAGCAACATAAAACAACTTCTGTCTGTTGCGAAATAAATAAGACAAGCTGACTGTTCAATTTGAATAAGGTGATATCTCAAAGCTTGAAAATCCCTCGTCATTATTTTGGAAAAGAGAGCTTCGAAATTGTTAGATTACTTTTACATATATTTAAAGGAAACAAAAGGAGAATTGGAAGTTAAATTGATTAAAATAAGAATTTCAGTTACAGGAATTATTGGTCATTTAGATGATGTAGCTTTATATATATATATATATATATATATAATTGGCTCATTAGGTAAATAATTAGACAAGGTGACCTTTAAAGACAAAGGCTGTCAACAATCTGTTATGAATTTTTAACAATAAAATTAATTTAATCAATTTAATGAGAAGAAATGTTTCAAAATAAGGGTGTAGTGATTTGTTTTTAAATAGTATTTACTCAGGAGTAGTATTCTGAGGACTATGGCATCGACGTAGTGTTGTTCGGAAGACGCTGAGCCAGAAGACTCGTGCTTCAAGATTGCAGCCGTATAGGACGAAGAGCAGCAGACCGTGGAGCGTGCCCACAGCGTGGTAGTAGCTCAGTACGTCAACCAGGCCTTGGATCTGAGTGAAGACCAGCCGGACGGTGATTCCTGCTCCCGACAGCACAGACGTCTTCACAGCAAAGTTGAACAGGCAAGCTAAGACGCTGCGCGTCCTTACCCCTCTTTTGAGGATACTGGCGTTGTTTATGACGTTGTAGTAGAAGTGGAAGTTAAGGAAGAACATGTATAGGTTTGCGAATAGCGCCACGTAGTTGCAGATCACAATGAACAGCTGACCGAACTGCACGCGGCTATCTACGTTTTCGTCCATCCAGAAAAAAGCAGGGAGCAAGGCTGCTGGTAAGGCCCAACCAAACAGTGTGTAACGAAAGAGCACTTGACGGGCTTCGTCGCGGCTCAAAGAGTCTGGAAGCCGCAAAGTTTTGATAGATACAGTGAGAAAGTGCAGGTAAGCGGTGAGCCACAAGGTGGAAGCCAGGTCCATGGCGACGTCAACGCGCACGGCCAGTGACAAGTCTGCGAGGGTCGCACGCACCACAAGGAGCCTCAGCAGAGCCGTCATCTGGTAGCCTATCAGCAGCTTCCCGGGAAGATTGCGCAGCTGCGGACAGGCGAGGTATGTGAACAAAGTGAGAAATCGCACCGCGACGTCGACGTACGTCAGGGCCAGCACCTGTCGCGAATCCCCGACCCCGTAGTAAGGCACTTCAACCCTATCATCGGCGTCATCGTTACAGAGAACTAATTGCATGAACTGCCTTATGTTGCAGAGTACAGTGAGATTGTAGGTATTCACTGGTAGATTTTCCAAGCAGTTAAGATCTTTGTTAACAAAGCCTTTAAAGTAACACTGTACATTTAGGATTAAATCTGCTGTAGTGTTAGAGCATAAACCTCTGAAGGCTACTGAGAGAAAGTTAGAGAATTTACAGACAGAAATTCGTGTTTTAAAGGCGTAATCCAGATAGGTGACTGCTGGCCTGTACGAGATTTGTCTATGAAAGTCTCTAAGTAACACTGATAAACAGTAAGATCGAGGATAAACTCCCTGGGGCGGTTTTACCCTGCAGTCGCTGCCGTTGGAGGCTAGACACAAACACTGAGAATGGAAGAAAACAGGAAGGGCAGTTGACCATCTCAGTGTTCTTGGAGTTGAATCCTTGTAAGCACAGCGTATTAAGTCGCTATTCGATGTTAACATATTCATTTTGAAGCAGTTTATAAGGATGCCGTAATACTGATTCCAGCCTATCAAGTTGATACCTTTGTATGACGAACAGTCAAGGTCCACTGTACCAGTTCTCGACTTGACAATGCCCCAAGTCAGTTCGTCTTTGGATGTAGCTACGTCCTCTACTTTAGACAAAGAATCTATTATGGCCTTGTTTGTCCAAGGTCGTAATAGGTTTTCGAGCCCAAAAGGCTCGATTGAAGGCTTGAAGGAGATGAAAAAACTCACGAAATAATTTAATACCCTGGTAGGTTTGACCATGTCTGTCAATAGAACCGTGTTTTTAGCCACTATTGCCTCTATGATGTATAGAGTCGTCGTCCCAGGCACAGGAATTACGTCATTCACGTCTTGAAGGTAGCTGCTAAGTAGTTGCGTCAGACGAGCTTCATAGGCCGTGGTACAGTTGCGATTCACCACCGAGCACAAAGACGGCCATTTCTGGACGCAGTGACGTGACAACTTTTGTAGGCCGACCTCGATGGCGTGTTTCGACTTTAATGCCAGAGTTTTTCGTAACCGAGTCATCACACAGATCGAATTCTGTAACATTCATCGGAAAGTGAAGCAGGAAATGCCGCGGAATGTGTTATCTGAAGCAAAGTAGTTTTCCATTGAGCTCACCTTCAGTTCGTCTCTGAGGTCCACAATATGCGTCTCCAGAAATTCAGAACAATGACCATTAAGGTCCTCGTAGATGTATTTTGCGGTGACACTCTCCAAATCCCTTAACAATTCATCCGCAATAGTAAATATTAACGTTGTCGTGTAGTTAACCAGCTGGAAAAGACAATGAATTCTCTAAAAAATATACTAACTTACTTCAATCTAATCCGGAGCAAAGTAAAAGGAGCATTGTTTTGTAAAGTTAGCGCTATATATTTAGAATTTTAGTGTAAGCTCAATTCATTTCTTTGAACGTAATTGTTGTACCTGTATTATGTGAAACGACACGAAAGTTAGGGAACATAGTAGGCGACGATTACACAAATCTTTGAAAGTGATTCTGTGAACATATAGTTAACAACCGAAGGATAACTTAAAGCTGTACCAGTTTCCTGCCTTACTGACACTGATCACGGCTCACCTCCATTGTGAAGGTCTGGATCATTGGGGCTGGCTTCAAAGAAAAAATGATGTTCGTATCACGACCCAAATCAGATACATAACTTTTCAAAAAGTTTAATGATAAGTCGTGTAAATGACTGTGGTACCGGTCAAGGAAGAAGTCATCCAGCTGCAAATAAAAATAAAACATTTTGGAACAGTTTCCTACTTAATACTATCATTGTTAGTTTAGTTAGGGTAAGAAATATTTCACTCAGGATCGAAAATCTCAGGTTTACTTAATCATATACAGACTAACTATAATTCTAACACTGTTGCTAGAGGCTAAATCACGTTGACTTGCAAGTCCCTGACCATCTTTGATCCTCAGCGAAGATATTCATCGATGTTACATAGATCTTAAAGTAAACTAATTGGATAAAATACCATTAAAATATTCAATGGAGGATTATCTCAAGATCGCCAGATGGGAGAATATCAGCTCTCTCCCGCACTCGCTCTTTGCATCTGTTTAGGTGAAACACCGGGTAGGATCCTTAAACCATAGCCCGGGGGCCCTAGTTAACCCTTGGCTACCTTGCTCTACCTTCAGCATCCCCCCTTTTCAATTCCCTTCCTATGCTATTAAAGGGGAGTTGCCTGTTTCAGGATCACCCTCAAGTAGCCTGTTAACTAAAAAAAAAGTAGGAAAAAAGCGACCGCGAAGTGAATTTGGAAGGGATTATGACTGGAGTTAAGTTTTCATGCATACACTTGACACTTTGACTTACTGTTGTGAGGTTGTATTTAGGTGCCACCGCTGGGAACACCATCAAAGAACACACGAGGACGACTACGAAGCGTTCCATCTTGAATGAAACTAACCGCAACTACTGTCTTACTTGTTCCCTTCCTTCCTTTGGCATTTCCTATTTTGCTCCCTCCCATCCTAGGCCACTTACTTCCTGTGTGGTTCATGATAACAGTATCAAAGACCACAGAGAAATATTATCATGAATCAGTCACGATGTACCCGAGCCTGGCTTTTAAATGTCTCTAGTTTTTTATGTTTGGTTAAATTACGAGAGAACAGAAGAAGGAGAAATAATCCTACATTTCAGAAATCATTACAACTTGGAGTATGAAATTCTTTTCGTCTTCTGGTTACAAATCAGAGGCTGCTACTGTTCCCAACACTCCAATCTACTACATTGAACTTATTAAGGATGCCTTCATGTCTCCTATAAGATTACGAGGTTTCCTTTTCCAGAGACTTACCATTTGGGTCATGGAAGCTTCTCTTCTCATTCCATCCCTGAGGTATGCTCAGGGAACTAAGCATTGGACCGGGAATATATTCTTTCTTGGGCTTATTGGTGTACTTGTGGGTTACATATTCTCTTAATTATATACATGGCATTATTCCAGAATATGGGTTTAAGTAATTTCCTTCCTTGAACTCCACAAATAGTCACGTTCAGTCTTGTATATTACGCAAAGGATATTCGGACGAATATGACAGACTGTTAAATTATAAATAAGCTTTCATTCCATTCAGTATCATTTCGACTGTGATGTTGACGTTTTTATAAACTTCTTCTGCACGTTGTTCGTAAACCTGATGCCAATGATGTCACACCTTTTTGAACTGTCTCTCTGTGATTCTATATACTTACGCCTATAATTTTGACGCTATCCGTAAACGAAGAAAGTAATTGTGGACATTTCTGAAGTGGCTATAGTTAAAGTTCTGAGGGAAATTATACCTAGGCTATGGATATTAATAACACTCACGCCAACACAATAACAAAAATATTTTAACACATTTACAATATGACGGGAGTGAAGTGGTGGAAACATCATCAGCACTGCTTTAATATAATAAGAAAGTATAGAAACGGTCAAGGGTTAACTAGGGCCCAAGATATTAGTTCAAGATACCTACCCGGTAAAGTGATACAGAACAAAATCTAAGGAAACCGTAAGCCTGTATTGGAAATGTCTCTATTTTGCTGTCAGTCAGTGATTAACAGAAATCAAAAGGATCGGTAAATATATTGTAGCCGCTGTGTAATAATATGATGTAGTATGATGGAAACTATTGCTATCTATTAAAATAGTTAAAAACATATTAATTGTGGCCGTACGAAAGTTTATTACGTCACCTAGCATTGACAGTTAATACTGGGAACTACGACATGTTCCATATTGCAAAATATAGCTACTATGTTTACAACAGATTTGAACAATTATATCCTTTAATATAAACACATCATTAAAGAAAATAGTAAAAAAAATTCTAAAATGCGTAGGTGCGTATAGTTCCGCTTCAAAACAAATGAAGCACTTCAATATTGCACGGCAGATTTCAAACGCCCAATCATATCTTGGAAATCAAAAATATTTTAACTATCTACTTTTTTAGAATCTTGGGTTATGTATATTTTTTGACCATTGTAATGTATTAATTTTGAAATCAGACGAAATATTTTCAAGTGAGAATTTATGATGCTTAACGACGCCACATAATTAATTTTTCTTCATATTTACAGTTAACGAATAGCGTTATCTTTTTACATTTGATTTATACGCTAACCTATACTTTATATTTTAGACACAATAGTAACATGAGACTGTTTTTCGCCGTAAGTAGAGGTTAGAAATTTAGTTACTATATATTATTATTACAATACAATTTTACAACGTTAGATACTATTGCATAGATTTAAAAACAACTTTTGAGGTTAAATACTAGATTTATAAATACGGAAGTTCATATTCTAGTAGTGGTTCAGTACAATTAGATTAAATACAGGAGTTTTAATTTGTACGAAATATGCTTACTCAAATGCGTCTGGAATTCACGTTATAAGAGTACTTAATGAAATGTGTTGTTAATAAACAATTTCAGATTTTAAATTTGCTAACAAAGCTTTAGACAATAAATATTTCACAGTTTTGTAATTTAATTTTGAGGTATGTTAAACACAATAATGAATTAAGTTGCCTGTAACTGACGGTTAATCATTTCATTTTGATTAAAAGTTACGGAATAGATTTAATTTTGCTAACAGGCTTTTAAATAATAGAATATTTTTTCCTAAATTTATATAACTAAGCGAAAATTTCATTTCAATATTACGCCAATCATTAAGACACCGGTAGTATTGATGGTTTCCTTATTAGAAGGAAAGTATTATTCTCACGCATAAAAACTGCCATATTATTTATATTAATTCTGGTATATAATAACTATCATGAAGTATTTTTAACTAATACTATTTTAATAATTTAAGGTAAAGAACTACATTAAACAGTTAAGGATATATTTCATTTTCTTAAGGTATAATGTATAAGGTTATAAGGTATATGCAAAATATTAACAAAAAAAGTATATAGGGGGGTGGAACTCCAAATAGAATGCGAGTTAGGAGAAGATCAGTTTGTTTTTAGGAAGAATGTAGGGACAACAGAAGCAATAATGACTTAGCGTCTCATTTTGGAAGACAGGATAAGTATAAGCGGCCGTCGGTCATGTAGATTTAGAAAAGCGTTTGATAATGCGATCAGGAACACAAAAATAAAATACCAAGAAAGAAGACATCTGTAAATAGAATTGAAGATCAAGAAACGAAAGCAGAAATCAAGGAATGAGTAAGGTAAGGATGGAAGTATAGTAGACATAAAGTGTAAGATAGCACAGGCAAGGAAGGCTTTCGTGAAAAAGAGAAATTTCCTTACGGGTAATGTAAGTGTGAATATTAGCAAACCGTTGCTGGAAATGCTCGTATGTAACGTGGCGTTTTATGTGTGCGAAACGTGGACGATAAGAGTTGCGGAAAGGAAAAGAACAGAAACCTTTGAAATGTGGTGTTAGAGGAGAATGCTGAAAATTAGACGTTAGGATAGAGTCACTAACGAGGAAGTTCTAAACAGAATAGGGGAAGAGCGAACAATATGGGGAACGTTGACCAAGTGAAGGGATAGACTAATAAGCTACGTTTTGAGACATGAGGCTCTTGTAAAATTAGCATTAGAGTGAAGTGTTTGTGAGAGAAGAGGGAGGGCAAGGATGGAATACGCTAAGCAGGTTATGGAGGATGTAAGACGTGGCAGTTATGCGAAAATGACAAGGCTTGCACAAGATAGTTTATCAGGGGTTTGCGTCAGACCAGTCTTAGGACTAAATACAACAACTACAACAACAAAATTGGAAGTGTTCAGTATTGTTCGTCAAGGTTGATCACGAATTATAACTAAAAATTATGACATATCGTCAAGTGCGTCAGTTTCACTAAGATTCTATCTTATAAGCCGAAAACAAGAATTAGTAGTCAAAACTAACGATGGCCAACTTCATTTATCTGGTTCGCGAAGTTCCTCAAGGATCAATTTTTATTTTTTATGCTATACATTTCTGGTCTTCCGGGATACATAAATCCTACAAAATTCATTCTCTTGGTGAATGACACATTATGAAAACTTCGATAATCTCGTTAATAAAGTTTACAGCAATCAATAGGGTCTAAATCTGTGGCTTAAGGTTAATAAATTATCCCCCAACCTTAATAACACTAAGTTAGTTCAGTTTAGTTCTGATGCATGTGACAGACCCTTTGACGCATTTTCAGCCAGTCGGCCTTTCGTAGGCTTTCAGGTTTGATCACAATTTAAAGCGGAAGTACCATATAGATCAGGTTGCTGGGAAACTAAGTTCAGCTTGTTCTTCTCTCAGAACTAAATATACATGTTGATTAAAAAACCGTGAAAATTGAGTACTTTGCGTATTTTCATTCACTTAAGTGCTTCGGATTCTCTAATTGGGAAAATTTCCCCAGGAGCAACGACATTTTTAAGTTGCAAAATTGTACTATAATGAGATTTTAGGTCGAGTTGAAAACCATTCTTCAAAAGCTTACAATTACTTACTTTACCTGGCGTATATATCTACGAAATATTAAAGTTTGGAAAACGGTACACAAATCTGTGACAAACGAATTGCGAATATTATGAACACGAGACAAGAAATCGCTCAGCTCTAAGGTCGGACAAGCATCACCTTGCTCTTTACCGGATATGTATATACCATTCCGGGATAATTTAGTATATTAGCATTCCTCCAAACGTTACGACAATATTAATTACAAAAGTTTCGTGAAACAGTGTAAAAATATTCTTTTAAAATGCGTATTTTTCTTTGTACAGGAGTTCATTCCCTAATAGTTAAAATTAATGTTCCAGTATAATTGTTGAAAGTGTTGCTTTGGAAAATTTTCTTTCTACATAGCTTTCAAAATTTTTATATATTATTTCCTGCTGTTTTCTTTGTTTGTTTCGTGTATTGCCTGGAGCTGTTACCGAAGGTCAGATTCCTCGTCGTGCAGATCCAACAAATTACATTAACATTGTGTATGTGTGTGTTTGTGTTTTTTAGTCTGCGTGCCCTGTTTACAGTTTTTTATACAATATCATGTTTACTCTATAGCAAGGATGTGATACTGACGGCCCGGGGGCCGCATAAGGCCCCTGATCACCTATGGCAATAAGTAAAATTGAAGTGTCTGTCTGTAAGTTATTAAAATAAATATTTATAAATTCATTGAATTGTCTTGCGAAAGGCGGCGTCAAAACTAACTGCGAGTTACAAATCCTATTCGGCGTTCCTATACCATTCTAATCCACTTACTGTGTTATAATGAAATATTTTAAATAAAAATTACTGGAGAATTGTTGGAAATTCTTCTTCTTTATGGAACTACATTGGGTGAAAACATATTTGACGCGGTGTAGAACATTTTAGGAAATTATAATATTTCTCTTGATGGGCTTTTTTCTGTAATAACGGCGCTTAATCGATGACGAGTTAAAGTAAAGGATTTGCGTCAACAATGATCGAAAAATTACATGATATATATATATATATATATATATATATAACCCATTAAACAAAAAATAAAGACTTTCCATTGCCTTCTCCACCAGCAAGTTCTCTGTTTAAAAAATATTATAAATATATGAATCACTAAAAACAGTAACAAAGACAGTTAACTTTATTCTATCGAGAACTCAGCCGTCAACAATGTACTTCGTTCCGTCAAGATTTATAATCCGAATTCGCAGACACAGTAGTTCGTTGGTTGCCCTGTCACAAAGCTCTGAAGATTTTATATTGACTTTTGGAAAAAAATAAGTTAATTTCTTGAGATAAAAATGAATAAAGCGAAAATGTATGGATTATAAAAGATGCTTTGCTCGTAAAAGATCTGATATTTTTAGGAGACATTACAGGCCATGAATAATGCCTATATTACGTTGTAAGGCAAAGATCAATTAACAATAATAAATATGTACAATGCAATGGTAAGTTTGGTGCAAAAATTGATTTTGTATGAAAACAATCTACAAACCAAACGGTTGGGCGTATTTTCCTATGTACGAGCATTTAAAAGCACAAATTTGAAGTTTCTTATTTTCACAATATAGTGGTAAAATTGAAGAAATCAAAAACGAATTCAATAAAGGTTAAATTATTTTTAAAAAATTACTTTTTATTGGATTCTTTTTCCTTTGAAGTTTAAAATGCTCTCACTTCATTACAATTGGAGTTAATTGATTTTCAGAATAATTTGATTTTAAAAGACAAATACAAGGAAATGGGAATACCCTAAATATATTTTTATTTTTGTGAAAAATACCCAGATTTTAAAAAAATTGCTGCAAAAATTTTATACTATTTTGAGAGGAACTATTTTCATCTATGAAATTAAATAAAACGGCCTACAGATCAAGATGAACAGTTAAAAATCTATCTGCCATAATGAAGACTGTATGTTTTCAGTCTTTTAATCCAGATATTGTAAAACTAGTAGAAGAAAAGCGCTGGCATGTTTCATGTAAAAAATTACTTTATGAAATGTAAATAAAATTAATGTTTAAATAAAAACAATTAATAGTTAAATATCAATATCATTAATTATTAACTTTCAATTCATTTAACTACAAATGTGCATTAATTATACTGTCCATGTTCCTGAATTCACACTATAAATTATAATTTTAAGAAAACTTGTAAATGTGATGTGGCCCGCGTGAATCTTACCAGTTGCATGAAATGGCATGTATATTAATTGAGTTTGACAGAGCTGCTCTATATTAGTTAAGTATTAAAGGATTTTGGCTACTTACAAAGCGTGCAGAGGCCTTAAGTAGACCATTAATAACTGTGCAACTCCTAACCGAGTCGTTGTTTCGTATTTTGGTGTATAATTGTGAATAATGTGTCTACTGAAAGTGATACGAACTAAGAATATCATATTTTATTTTGGTCTTATAATTAATTGTTTCTTAATGTTATGTATGGTGTATAATATTTCCTAAACAGTGGAGTAAAAAAAGAACATTAAATAAGTCTACAATCTAAATCCAGCGAGAATAATAATATGGGAACATCATCAAAGCCAATCCTCGTGGCCAAAGATGTTACAATCGTTACCATTATAAGAATATTTCTTTAATCATTTAACAAAGACATCTTTTCCAGGTTTATGATCAATTATCAATTAGGTTATGAATTTGAGCGTCCTCATTATTCACATGAGCTTTCGGATATTTTATCCGTTGACAAACCTGGCCGCTTTACATCCCTCACCTGGAGCGTACTAACTGCCGAAACTTGTAGCGGCATTCGTCAACAACTACTATTCATTACATAAATATATACTAGCATCTTCTCAAAATATCTGTCCACAATCACCATGTCCTTCAACATTTACTTACTTGAATTTGTTTCTCATTATGTCAAACGCACGGGTTTTAATTGCAATTTAACTGATAAACAACGATCTCAGCATTTTAGTTTCCAATAACGTCAACAAACTTCACAATTTGGTTAACAGGTTTCCACAATATCTTAACGTCATTATTATTGAAAATTGTTTGTAAGCTACTTTATTCTTCGTCATCTTGTTTTCTTATCATTCACTGGACCCTTTCTGTCATTACATATATTAATGACAATATCATTAATTACTATCTTCAGCCTAAACGAAGATGGCAGAATAGACGTTGAAACGTCGTTGTTCACAGAGATAACCCAGGTGGAAAATCCAGGTTTCAATCAGATATGAAAGCTTTTTTGTTACAGAAAAGTCGACGATAAATAGTTCTTTAAAAAGGACAGAAGTTAATTATCTACTTATTACTGGCAGGGTGGTAGTGAGCCTACCTGCTCGGACTTGTCTATTGTAATCGGGAGCTGAAAATCAGCTTTCATTGCTGGTTGGCATCAGTCGATCATGCAGTCTGGCTGACTAACAGATAAGGATAAACCATCGAATACACTTTTGTTTCTTTTAGTTTATTTTAACGTCCCATTAACAAATATAGTCAATATGGACTGCCATACGATTATCTTGTCCTCAAGGACAATTATGACAAGATACTAACAGACTATAGTTGTAGAGCCATTTATATCTTTTGTATCAGCGTAGAACAACGTGAACAGAGATTTTGTGGCTCTTTCCAAGTGGGCGAGTTCTCCCTCTTTGATCTGGTGAACGCCAAGGGGTGAAGGTGTACAGTATGTGTTTTATCGTCAGTATGTCCCCACATCGACTACAAATAGGTCGATGTTTCATCTTAAATAAGTGGCATGATTCAGCATGACGTTACCTGAATGGATTCTGGATACGATGATCTGCTCCCTTGTAGATATGTCAGCAGGGAAAATAATCTGTGGGTCGCCACCATTACTTGGATATTCCGGACCCAGGGAGCCTTTTCTGTCTCTGAAACCATCAACCAGTCCTGAATTTGGTAAACGATTTGATTTCCACCAAGTTATGTATTGGATGGCTGTTATTTGCTGAACTAGGTCTCTTCTATCCAAGGTCAGCCATGTCATTTTCAATAATTCCGACATGGAACGAAATCCAACAAAGTCAAATTTCCTTGGTCATTTCTTTAACTTCAAGTAAGTTTCTACGGATGCGGTTCGGAATCTCACTCTTAAGTTTAATTAAGTGTAATTTGTCGTTAATACTCCCCATTTTTATTCTTGAACACAACTTATATCTCTATAAATTTGTCACTCTGACCCTGTTTTGAGATTTGTGTTATTGTGGTGGAAAAGTTACATCCGTGTGTTGAAATGAGAGTGTTATCATAAGCCACAAGACAGGAAGACTGTTCGTATCGTAACATTCAAGATGAAGCAACGTCTCGTCGTCGTCAACATACTTCTACTGCGTAATTCTTTGGGACTGTGAATAATGTTAAGACTCTTAGGGTCCTGGAACGATTTATTACAAGTTACCCAAGAAGTTAAAATCTTCCCTTATTGCAGCAGTGACTGATCTTTATTTTTAATTCTGTGATGGTATATTTGATTTATGGAACACTGCCACTAATATCATATAGTGGTTCTGATTTCCGCCAATTTTTTATGATTACAAACATTTTCCTGCTACCTATTTTCTTTTCTTTTGTTACACCTACCGTTTTCCAATTCTTGCAGTTGTCATCCTTGTTATCTTATTCTCAGGTATATCAATCACCTCTCACTCATTTTTTCTGTCTTTCTTCTGTTTGATGCAATTCCTATTTCACCCTTTTATTTCATTGCTTCACGATCTACTTGTCTCCATGCCACTAATAATGGGTTACAGGAAGCAACATGATTTTTTCTTCCAGTTCTATATTGAATTCAGCTCGGCTATAATAATGTTTAGTGGATTATTTTAATTAAACAAAATATAAAGGTACTAACGTATATCCAGCAACAAACTCAACTTGTTACATATCAAAAATTGCTTGAAGATTATATACAAACTGTTATTCGGTTGCAAAGGCTATTTTTGGTAATGTATGTACATGGATGGCAATTACAGTATATTAGGTGATGACACATCATCTTTGTGGAAAGCAGAGTATTGGAAGTGGAAGGTTACTAAGTGCGGTTTTGCAAAATTGTTTCACGACAGTATTGGGAAATGAAATTTCTTTCGATTTACCGTTTGGGTGAATCCATTCTGAAAAGTTGTGGTTCCTTAACAAAACAAAAAATCAACTTATGTATATTTGTCCATTTCCGTACGTATAGGTTGTTAATCCAATTTCTTAAAATTTTGTTTGTGTTCGGTTAAAAAAATGGCGGCTAATTTTGTTTCATGCCGCTTGCCGTTTTATACGTTTTCACCAGACGTAGCAGCAACAGGAAATTTTGTAATATTTTGTATGTATTGTATTTATTAAAACTACAATGGGACATACGTCCGGTGGCAGTTACAGCAGTGTAAAAAATATATGTATTAAATATTAAGAAAGACATAAATCTATTGACTATAAAAAAGTCAAAACATTTTTTAGGATTAATTTCTGTCCCCGAATTTCTGTCCCGAAATGACCTGACACTATGAGGTTTTACCTCAAACGGCGCTGCAGGCAACTTATTCCAGTCTTCTATGGTTCTATTTAAAAACGAATATTTACCTATGCCCGTTTTCTGTGGTCTGGTTCTAATTTTAAATTGGTGATCCCCCCTACCTATATATGTTGGCTTCTTTATTTCTCGCGTATTTCTCCCCACGCTTCATCACCAACGTAAGATTTGAAAAGGGCAACAAGTCGTCATTTTTCCTCCTTCTTTCTAACTATTCCCAACCCAAAGTATTAATTTATTCGCGCCCTCAGCCTGCCTGGTCCCCGTACTACAAATTTTGCTGCTTTTATCTAAACTTTCTCCAATTAATGGACTGAGGTGGTCCCGAAAGTGGGGGAAGAAATGTTTTCTAGTTAAATGCTTCTGTTTCAGACTTTTGGAAAATTATTATATTTTATTAAGTTAAACCAATTTAGTACTGTATTTATAGTTTATTTATTAGTTTTTTATTAATGATGTCGAAATTATGAATGTTTTTTAACATATTTAACAATCTTAGTGTGGGAGTATGTGCTTCATCCATTTCCATCGAAAAAAATTCTCGTTGCTTTTGCGTGACGATAGATTCTGTTCATTTTTTAAAATAATACCTAGGAATTTAGTTCCTGGAAGTACTGAATATGTAAAACAAGATTTTAATGTTATATCACTCAAAAAGTATTTGGGAGTTAATGTCTATATTGCCTAATGGCCATTCATTTCAGTCTTTACACACGTTGTTATGCAATTTTATGGAAACGAATGTTCATAACTTTTATGTTTTAAAATAGTCTCTGCTTTTCCGTGATAATGGAATACAAGTCAGCGTCAATAATGCGCATCGTGTGATGCAATGGTGTCCTGTATATATTTTTGTTAATATCTCAAAGAAGCCACGCTCTCAACTTCTAGACGGGAAAATGCAATAAGCGCAGCACATCCCGCAGTTAGTTGAAATGAGCTAACAGAAGTTTCGGAGGGGGAAAACTGTAAAGTTGGCAGCGCCCCTGCCCACCCCGCCGCAGCTATGTCTAGCAATGTTGGTAGTCGCGATGGGCGACTCGAATGAAGCAGACATGCGGTTTCCCCAGCCCCCAGCCCCCAGGCCCCCAGCCCACTGATATCTTAGTGCCCCTACCTTCGAGTCCCCCAGGAAAGCTCTACCAGCTGCCTGGCTCGCGCCCACCATAAATAATTCGGTGAGAAGTAAATTGAAGAAGGGGAAGCAAGCCAACGACTGCGCATTTTTTATTTGTTCCTTTGGCTAACGCGAGCCTGCAGTATACCGGGGAGCCGATAAATAAATTATAGTGTTGCGTGAAGTGAAATACTTCCAAGACAGTGAAACAAAAGTGCAGTTAAAATGCAGCACCAGTCGCTAAAAATGAGGAGCGGGAGAAATTTTGGAGAGAGCAGAAGTTATTCCAGAACCGGGCCGAGATAAGAGCAAGTAATTACGAATGCCCGGGTAAAATATTTTAATTGAAGAGTCCTCAAGAAAAAAAGGTGGACCCCTGGAACTGAGCTCCCAATGGGCGGAGTTATATTCAACTTCTGCAAGATTTTTATCTGACTTGAATTTATAAATTGGAAAGATTAGACGAATTCAAGTTTTACCCCTCTTTGTGAAATTGTAACGCTGTGGGGAGAGTGAAATCGGAAATAACTGTCCCATTCCCATTCTAGTAAATTATTACAATAAAAACATTACAATCCAACAACTATTTCATCGTCAGTAAAGGAAATTTGGTGGAACAGATTTATTGTAGTTTAGTTGATATTGGGGTTATAATATAATATTTAGACAAATTTCAAAAACTTAGCATCTTCACTGTCAATAGATAAGAGAAATGAGTTCTTACTTAGAATGAACGAGACGTTTTTTATTTATTTAGAGTGACAAAATAGAGGTGATCCCCTTAATGTAATATACTGAACTGAAATCATACAAAATTTCAAAAATTAAATTACAACAATTATTCAATTATTATTTTTTCTATGTAATTAATATTAATGTAAATTGTTAGATAATAAGCCATTATTTTATTATATTTTACTTTTTTTATATTTTTCACGTTTCATAATAGAAATTGTATTTGTCTTTTACTTCAAAATTAACGAGAATCTTTTAGTTGTTTTTTTGTCATATTGTGGTTATAAAATAAAATTAACATGTAAATGTGTGTTTCAAGCTTTTGATAGACATAACATTATTGACTATTAAGTGTTTCTGGAAACTATAATAAGTTTGTTGTCAAGTATTCTCAGTGCTAGTTTTAATTTTTGTAACTTCTGGTGTCATACTACATGATAAAATCAAACATTTGTTGAGTTGGTAAACATTTTAGTGATATAAATATTCATAAATGTGAGTTCCATAAACACGGCGTATCGAACAACAATTCCTATAGGTGTTAATTTTTATGAAATATTATGGTCCAACATGTAATTCGTAAGTCGGTTATTCCAAATATGAATCATTATAATTCAAATTTTATTTCAAACGCATGTAAATTATGTTTAATTGAAAACAGGATTTAAATTATTTTATGTTTCTTACTTTATTAATTAGCATTATTTAACTATTAATAAACTTCTACAGTTGCTACTACCATTTAAAAAAATAAGATTCAACGTCTCAACAAGATACAAGGATTTATATAGTTAATGTTACTATTCCTCAGTAGCTAAATAATAAATAATGTTTTCGTATTGGAAATCGACTTTCAACAACGAAAAACAGGAAGTACGGCGAAACAGTTCCTCGAAAGTATCGTAAGTGGCAGAAAATTGTACCCAGAAACAGAATCTTGAATGATTTCTAAGGAAATCGGGGTTAAACGTGTTTAATAAATAATGACAGAAAATAGTAACCAATTTGTCCTGTAAAGATGTCAGCTCGATATCGAACACTCTCGCCGATTCTATTATTGTCATTTGCTCAAGTTAAACGATTTTTATTGAATCGTAGAAGGTGATTATGTAGCTAATAGAATTCATATTTTAAGCTTTTTCCAATGTGAATTAATGCTTGATTGGTGAAGTTTTTCAACGATATAGGAGCACGAGCAATTGTAACAGATTTCCAGTTTATGATACAAGTCTTAGTGAATTATTATCATGGGATCGCGTGCAAACGTAATGGCTCTGCAGCTGAGTGCAAACGACGTCCTTGTTCATTTTAACTTACTGGAAATACATATCAAAGGAAGGTGCAATAGAATAATCATACCTCAATTAATAAAACGGAAATTAATATATATCCATTGTAGCAGGTCGGTCGTTTCCGGCCAACTCTTCCTCAATATCGTAATTTAACACTTTTAGGGCGGCAGGTATTTTTCCATAAAACACCAAAAGATGATTTCAAGTTTGTAACCTACAGGGCAACATTCGTCAACGTAAAATAATTTAAGCACTTAACGATACATCCCCGTGTATCACCACCTAAAAGTGGGATTGATTCGATAACCGTTGATTATCACGTGGCCGCAAGGATTCGCGGACCACAGTACCTTCGTCTACGCGGACATTCTCGCCTGGACTCCCTGTACGCTTCCACTTTCTCAGCCACACGACAATACGTCTCCCCGACAACAATGTCTGTCTGTGTCGTGGCGCGAAAGTTGCCGAACAGGTCGCAACTCGCAATTTACAATCCTGCTCGTATATTGTTTTTTTTCTGGGACTGTAACTTTAAGGCTAGGTTTACACGGGCAGTGATGACTGCCATAAAACGAGGGGCTGTGATGTCAGTGGCGTGTCAACATACGTCAGTGCTGCACTGACAACTGCCAATCAATCGCTGACACGAGAGCACTACCTCAGTTTTCTTGGAGCGTGTCAACAGTATGTCAGTCATGACTGGCGTTCCCCCTCCACCGACCTAGACGCTTCCCACATAGGAGGACAGTTAGTGGTAGTTACGGTTGTGAATTATCGATTGTGAAGAGTATGGCAGGGCTGACTATCGATTTCGCGATGGTAAACAGTTTGTATTTTGCATTTTCAATACGCGTGCAGTTTGGTATAGTGTGCGATTGGAATAAGTTAATATTTGTTGCGAACAGTGGCTGTAAGTTTGGTTCAGAAAGCATGTTCGTATGTTGCCCCTATCAGCCTATAAATTTTTAGGTTAACTTTCCAGAAAGAATTATTGTCCACTCTCCAACGGCATAAACTTCAACTGAAAAAAAACTAGGCGAAAGAATTATGTATAGCTATAAACATACTACTATCACACGTAATGAAAAATAATTCATTTCGTTTTGTTCAGTAATTGACACGTTTAAGGGGAATAAAACAACAAGTAATAGAAACCGACCAAATTAAACACTGAAAACCAGCTTCAAAATTCATGTGCTGATTTTATTATTGCTTAATTTCTGTAGTAATAATAGAAAACAATATTACTAAACAACTGTTTTGATTTTTACTTATCTATAGTACAGTAGCCTAATACTGAGTTTGACTTTTTCGTGACAATTTCAGGAACCCTTCCTCGTTACGTCTATTCTATCACAAATACAAAGTGATTAGTTCCTGTTTATGGGCATTAACGTGCGCGAAAACACAAAGGGGAAAATTATTCAACTTGATATAAATAATATATCGACACTATGCAACAGCAACATTCCAACCGGTCGTAGTTGCCAAAAAATAGCAGAGAAGTATAAACATGCATCAGAGTTCTCTGCCCTTTCAGTAGTGTGGGCAGCACTTGCACAGAATTGTCAGTGAAGAAGTGGGCAATTATCTGCCCAAGATGTAAATGGTAGGCAACCAACTTCGACGAACATCACTGCCCGTGTAAACCTAGCTTAACATGTTACACTATACAAACTGCATTGCACATTATTGTAATGAAGTATACCAGACGTCGAGAACAACTATATAAGCATAAAAATCGTGTGTTTTTAAGTTGTTAAAAATTAATGATCAATTTAAAAAAATCCTGTGCATCAAAAATTCACTTCAAATAAATACATTGTTATGATAATTTATCTACTAAATTTCAAATGATATCAAACAAAATTAAATGCCTCTGTAATTTTCAAATATATTAATTATTTTGCTTATTATTTTAAAAACATAAAGACGATCTCAATACGTTTGGTTATAGTAATGTTTTTCATAAAATTTCTTGTAATAGTTGTTCACTTTGGTCAGACTAGACGATGTCTGCCAACTAGAATTAAAGAATATAACTAAAATTAAAATTTGACAACTTATAATCATCCTGCTATCACTGAACTTTTTTTAACTGTAGAAGTCTTTTAATTTTGGTTTTATTCTTATTTTAGATAAGGAAGTAATTGTAAGAAATGTCTTACATTAAATTGCAAAAATTGTAAATGCAAAACAAGGCACTTATAACTTAAACTCAAAGTATTATGGTTTATTAAATAGTCTTTGTTATTCTTTGTTTTGAAATATATTTGATCAACTATTTCATTCCGTTTTAAATACTGACAAGGACCACAGGGGTTGATCGAAACGTCTACAAAATGCTAAATTATTGTTCAAAATATCGTTGTTTTCTATTACACAGGTCTTTAATTAGTGTGTTACTTAAAGGATTATTAAAATAAGTATTAAACCTTATCAGTTATTTTGAAATTCAGTGAATTTTTAAATAATTAAATATGGTATCACATATTCAGAAAAAATACTTTAAAATATGCTAAACACTGTAAGTATATTATAAATTGTTGAAAAATTAAAAACGCAATTAAATACTAGGATCAGTGTAAATGTAAAAACATTTCTTTTTACTTTCATAGGGAATTTAGTAGTACTAAACCTTCAAAATTTGAATTGTAAAGAATTTATTTGACCACATAATCAAAATTTTAATTTATTGATTTACACTGAAATACAAAACATTAAATGTTATAAAACAAATAATAATATTCTAATTTCTCTGTATTGTTAACGTCCATTAAAAAATGTGGACTGTAAAATTAATTATAGCTTATAATGAATTTATTTTCTGTAAATCCTCATGAGAAGAAATGCTTCAGGAATGTGGAAAGTGTTAAGATATACGTCTTTCATTGTTTCAAGCCTGTATATATTATTTCAAACTTTTATCCGAAAATATTACAGTTTATCTGACATGTTATACACATATTTATTCGCAGAATAAAAAACTGACTTGAATACTTTTATAAATTGAATAATCCATTGACTATCAATTTAAAGCGAGAGAAACGACAGAGCTGTGGACTTAACTATGTTATTGTAGTTTATAATATTTGATTGACTAGTGTTTTACGATGAGTATTATTAGAGTAGGAGTAGGAGGGGGATCAGATAAAGATAAGTAAATCAATAGTTTTTGAAGAACGGAGAATGAGATGCCAGCTAACTGAGAGAGAAATTATTGTTAGGATATGCCGGAGTGGGAAAGTGGAAGGATGTAGTCTATAGGTAATTTTCTTTTGAGTCTGCGGTTGTAGTGATGGAGTTTTATATTGGGATTTGGGAACCAAAACGATAGAATGAACGAGTAAGGGAATGTTTGGTTTTGAGGGTGAACGGAACCATTGTAAATTTGGAAGGGTTTATGCTATGTCATCGGCAAAAAATATTGTTTTAGTGGATGGATGACGGGGAATGTCGTAAGAGTAAATGTTGAACAGGAAAGGGGCTAATACGATACCTTGCGGGACGCCAGAGAAGATGTGGAAGTTTTTGTTGAAATGATTCTTAATTTTGACGAAGTATGAGCGGTTAGTAAGGTAATTTGAATTTTTTATTTTGTGGAAGAGCGATGAATGATGGACTTTGTCAAAGGCTTTCTCTGCGTCAATAAATACACCAATGCAGTAATTGCGATTATCGAAAGCATTATTGATGAAGTTGGTGGCAGAATATAGTTGGTGAATGCAGAAATGTTTAGGCCTGAAGCCTTATTTATCAGATGGGATAAGTGATGATAATTGATTAGAGAGGAGGGGAAGGAAGAGTTTTTCGAATAATTTCGAAAGATAGGAGACTGATGGGTTTGTAACTTTCGGGGAGCGATTTTAGAATGATAACATAACAAATTAATTTTTACTTAGTTAAAACTTTCTAGATCGTCACGTTCATAGTTCAATAAATAATACTTAGCTATGGAGCTTTGATAACTATAATTACGGCCGGGGAAGAGTATTTAGGTCTAGACTAATATATGAGATAAATAGAATGTGTGAAGTAACGCACCGAATAGCTTACCATCCTCAAACCTACGGGCTTACCGACAGGTTAATCAAAACATTGACCGACATGTTGTCCATGTACACTGACGTCGATGAAAAGAATTGGGACGCCGTACTTCATTTGTGACGGCCGCCTACAATAACGCAAAGCAAGCAACAACAAGATTCACGCCATTTTCCCTAGCCCACGGTCGCGAAGCAGAAACGACAATGGACACCTTACAATAATGTGAATGACCCTTTTATTGGTCAATTAGTGACGAGGGCCTAATAATATTGACAACTAGCCCATATACGTATATTCCAAGCTCAAAAAAAGGATCGACTACGATACAACGCAGGACACCGGCCAGGGGATCTAGCCGGGATCTTTACTCCTATTCACAAAACGGCCTCTGGACTTTGGTCCGTACCGTATCCTACGAAGTTAATCCGACGGCACTAATGACGTCGAGGATGATTCCCTGTCATGAACCCGACGCTCAATGGGGAGGTTGAAGACCAAACGCTACCCGACGACGACGGGTAATTATATGGAGACGAGGATGTAGCCATGACGGCTGCCAAACCAAGACCAGGTATGACAGGATCATCTTTCATCGGGAAAACTAAGAGATCTAGGGGACTAACAGACTAACGCTGATTTTACAAAGGAGGGGACAATGCCACAATTGGAAACCTGCACTGGTGGCTGAGGGGTACAGAACTAGATTGCAGTAATGTGAAGTCGGGTCCAATTATCACTCGATGCTATCATTTTTATTTGTTCACTTTATTTTCCTTTCTTTTATAGTACTTTCTGTTTCGAGAATATTTTTTCTGGAATATTGCATGAATGTATAAATTGCATTGGATCCTTAATCGGGGTCAGTCTTTCGCAGTAGGAGTCTGTGTACAAAACTTCGTGATAATTGAACGTCTACAACTTCTAGGTGTGTGTGTTACTACTACGCACGATCCTTCAGAAACGTGACAATATTATTTTTTTTGCTGATATATTTGACTGTTACTTCCCCCATTTCTGGTATTCTGCTGTCTGCCTAAGTCATTGATATAACAAAGTTTCTAGATTTGTAAACAAATGTGCGATGTATATAGTTATTTTCCTTCACAAGTTTATTGTTTATCATATTGAAATGAATATAAAGAGGATTTAAGAACAAAATATAGAATTATTATGTCGAAAAATTTTATTTATGTTTATTAATTTACAGTATATAATGAATTAATCAATTTTAATTTACGAAATCGGTCTTGCTGATGACTAGAAATAAGTACTTTAAACACTATTTAGAAGCATTAAATTTCTTAAAACCTAACTTTTATAACAATGAGATCTATTCTCTGGTCGTATTTAAGGGCCTACTCATAGAAAACAATTATAGGCACCAACCATACGCATAATTAGCTGTAAGAAGAAATCTGAGAAAAGTTTACAAACAAAGTAATAACCATTTTCAGCTTTACCTGGAATCCGCCGCTGGAACTAGCCTCTCGGTCATATACCGTACTGGTCCCGAGCGAATTCTTTAAACGGCCTTTTCGAACAATGAACACCTTTCTCATTTAGCCTTCTTATGTACCACCATGGATTCTAGTACTTCGTCTAGAACTTGGTTACCACACACAATGTCTCTCTCTATCAATCACCATTATCCGAATGCTCATAGACAAATGCGATGTCCAATCTCTTAATTTCCAATTTCTTCGTACTTATTACCCGCTGCTTTGTTGGACTCCGATTCTAAAAGTTTTCGTTACTTCATTTTTAATTTACCTGGATTATGGGGACGAAGTCGTCTCTAATCAAAGCATTTGGGAGGAGCCATTCACCCAACTTCACCGATGTTTTGGAAAAAACACCTTGCCTCGCCACAGCGGGTTTGAACAATGCTGCACCCTGAGCGCTGTCTTCATTCCTCAATTCCAGGGAATTAGGTGAACGGACTTCCACCTGCTTCTGTCTTCTCTCGGTTTGTCTCAAGATTCGGGACAAACTTCTCTCCCTCGCGACCAACTCTTCTCCCCCCTCTCTCTGCCCCCCTGTACGTGTTATCCTATGGTCAGATTCTATTTTATAACCACCATAGTCCAGCTACCTCTATCCTCTCACGACTCTTCCTGAGAAATTATTTCTATACTGCCTAATTTCTGTCAGTTTTCCTCTCCAGATCGACTCTGCTCATGCACCTATCATGCATGGCGGATCTTATGACCCGCAGCCCCAATAAAATGTCTAGTTTGGCCTCCGGTTTTCTTCATATTATGTGGAAGGAGAAGAGGTCTTCAAAATTTCCGGTGTCAACGTCCTGGGCCAAGGGTCCACCAAATTTTTTGACCGCTGCTTGTTATTTCCGTCTGACGTGGTTGTCATTCCTATCTGACTGTAGCAAATGGGGAAATTTTCAACCATAGTGTGTTGAGTATCGCCACAGATAGAATAAAATGGCAATCGCCATCTTAATTCATTACAGGTTGCAATAACTTATAAAATATTTTGAGAGTAATAAGATATTGGCTGAGATTTTCAGTAAATTGCGGGCAACGAGCGGGAGTAGAAGTGAGATATTAAATTAAGGTCAAAGTAGTGATTGAGAGTAGAAACCCAGAGGCACCACTACACCCGGCACCAAAGAAGGCAACTGGAACCTTCTCTGTACAGTTGATAAATAATATCTTGAACAGAATAATATCAGTGTTGGAATTGCCAAAACTTCTTCGATATGGGTTACCCCACATGTGACCTTGATTTTGGTACTTTTTATTAAACTTCATTTTTGCAATAATCATTTATAGTCATTAATTAAATATCAAAAGAAGTAGAAATGCTTCAATTGAAGCTGAAGTATGGGCGTATAGCTAACTTAGAAGAAAGACAAGAATGGAAAAATGTTGACCGGACCAGGGACTCGAATCACGGACCTCCCGTTTTCCTCCTTTGACTTATATTCCATGTACCTTTGATTAATTTATGCAATGTGCATTCTTCACAGATTTGGTAGTCATAAAGTCTGAAGATCTTGATTCCTGAATTGTAGGTGAACCTGGCTTAGGTTTTACGCGAAAGGAGGCATATTGAATCGGTCCTTGGACGTCGACTCTGATTAGCTCAGTGGTAGGGCACCCGCTCGAAAAATGGGAGGGCCGGTGTTCGAGTCCCTGGTCAACAATTTTCCATTATTGTCTTTTTTCTAATTAAAATTCATTATTCTAGTAACCCTACATAGTAAATATGTTTTTTATTCTTGCCTTGAAGCTTGCGTAAAAATCATTCAATTAAGTAAAAGTATTAGTAGTACATTTAGCGTTACGGTTATAGGTTGATACATGTTCTAGATTTTCGCCGACAAATGTGATTAGTGCAGTAGCTAGTTTACAGTTTGTGCCCTTTGACTATCATCATTGTTGACTTACACGACTGGTTTTGCTTTGAAGGCTAATCTCCTCCAAATTGCACTGAGGAGATGTTTGTAACGTCCACATCGTAGTCTCATTGTCCGAGTTCATTTCTCCGATTGGCGTGAGTAAAGACCGCTGTGATTATAATTAAAGACTGTCCATCCTGTGGTCGAAGTTGGACTAGTGCACCCGTAGTTTTCCATCGTTTTTCACCGTAGGGTTACTTAATTGCGCTTCGTCAAGTTGAAGACCGTTTTGTTCTTTATCAATTCTCCTAGGGAAATTCGCTTTTAGGCAAAAGATTGGTCGCTGTCTTTGACCAGTTGAACTGATCTTGCATTACTTTAACTACCCAAGCGGCCCTTTTCTCAGTTTATTTTTGCCCGACTTTTATGTTTCACAAGCTTTCCAGTCAGTAATTAATCTGATGAATAAGAGTGTGGGATTATTCTGGAGATTCATAGATTCATTCTTTTGGCATCTAAAACATTGTTTAAATATACGGGTGCCTCTATACTTCCTAATTGTTCAACTTTCTTCATTTGGCAGTCAGACATATCGTACAGTGTATAACGTTGAAATTTCTTGTAATCCCAGATTAATTCCCCAAAATCCTACAATTTCCAGCTCTATCATTGATAGCAAGGACTGCATTAATTATTATCTCTTTTTAAAGGTTTCTCATCTCCAATTTCATGGCACAATCAATCCAAATCTGAGCACCGTAAATGGTGTTTGGTCCTATAGAAACTACGAAAAGGATATTGTTTGTGTTTTCAAATTAAGAGAAAGTTTATGTTTTAATTAGTTTATCTTTTTAATAAAAAAACTCCCTGACAGTAAATAAAAAGTCTTTGATTTGCGTTTGCTATTTTATGCAAAAGATAATTAGAATTAAATGATTCCTAAATATAAAAATCAAATGAAATGTTATATGTTTGATTGTGGTATTCAACAAAGTTCTACTTTTTCTTTGGCTCTACCGCTCATTGAGGGCTTGGATCTACCGAGTCAATTGCGGAATGACGTATTCCGAATTTGGAGTTACACGTGGGCAACGTATCGATTCTCTAGCAGTCTTAGTCTCGATCTTCCCAACGATGACGACGACGACACAAACATCCAAATCCGTGCTAGGATTCGAACCTGGACGCTAGTCACTAGACAACATGAGGTCGACATTCAACATAGTTAGGACCAGTAATTTAAATAAATCTTAATAATGATAGCATACATTAAAAGCAGACAAAAAAATAGTTTTAAGGTTTTTCTGTTTTGGATAACAGGTTACGAGAATGATCCTGAAACGGGCAATTCTCATTTAATAGCACAGAAAGAGAATAGAAAAGGGAGGATGTTGAAGGTAAAGAAAAGTGACCAAAGGGTGACTAGTGTCCTCGGGCTGTAGTTTAATGATATTACCTGGCAATTTACCTGAAATAAATGGAGGGAATCCCTAGAAAACCTACATCAGGTAGGTACTATTCTTTCGTTCTTCCGAATGACGGGAGATAAGTTTGTAAGGTAAATTTATGTTCGCTTTCTGTAATTTATTTATTGAATTGGAGAGAGTTTTCCATCCGGCTCAGGTTAAATCAATAACATTATATGTCGACGAGGTAGGCCACCTTCAATTCTCCGTAGTATAAACTTATATTTACAATTCAGTGTCCTGTACCAATTCTGTTGGTACGAATCCCCTCACTCGGCGCAGTTCCTGGCATCTGGCGAATAATCTGCGGTATATATAGTTCCGTGCTGGGATGTCGTTCGACGTCGTATCTGTCCACCGGCTGAGCCATCCCCGGAAGAAGACCTCGATGCCGTTATTTCTTGTGGTGATGCATAGAAACCCACAAAATGTTAAAATTTATGAATTGTAATACTTTTTTAATCTTAAGATATCTATAGAAAAGGTCAGGGGAGTCATGGTCCGTCGGAAAGCTTCATCTGCCAGTTGTTTGGACATTTGTCCAAATACTGCATAAGACAACCGGTCTGCGTGCGTTGTGCAGCAGACCATCAAACTAGGGACTGCATAATGCCAAAGAATTAAGATCGTGCAGCTCTGAAGTACGCGAACTGTGACTAGGCCGGGTACTCTGCAAATTGGAGGGGCTGTGCTAAATATCAGACATATATAAAAAAAGTTGCTGGAAAAGAAGAGATTTTAATATCCGTAGGTTGTGTTTCTGCACGTGGGATACCAATGGCATATTGAGACAGTCTGACTAATCCCCTCTAACAAAAATTTTTTGATGATGGGAGTATATTAATTATTGAAATTAATAATTAACGTTTAATATATATATTTATTAATTGTTAACACAATAATTTTAAAATGGGTCGTGCTAGGATATATTATGTACAAAATTAATGAATTAAAATGGGGTTATATTAAAGTTTTCTGGGTAATTATGGTTTGGGTGACTACGTGTAGCAGATTTTCCATTCGTTGAGAAATCGGAGTTTTTTTCATATGCGTCTCGCTGTAACTTCCGTGTTGTGGAACTTGACGCGGCCGGTCGACAATAGCACTAAGTCATGCTGCCGGAATTGAGGAAACTCCGCTTTTTCCTCTTTCTTCCCTTGTTGTTAAAACCTTTCTTCCCTGCTTCCTCGACTGTTAAAAACATGGTCCACCTCTCCACTGCCACCTCACCAATCTCCTCTCTCCACCATCTTGCTGCCAATCGCCTTTCGCCACCACCTTGTATCACCAGCAATCTGTCCAAAATTGTCTCTGTCTGTCTCTTTAAAACCTTGTCCCCATTTATCCGACACCTATCACTAAGGTGGAAGGGATGGATATTCTCCAATAATATCCCTTGTTTCATTTGGGGAACACACGCCACCCGGTCACCAAATTCTCAGGCAGATTAGGACATTCCGAAACCGGGGACGAGGTGTCTGAGCTTTATGGCCCAAGTGTCAGCCGCACTCCCTTTGTTTTGATTCCGAGCCGCCAAGTCGGCGCGCGGAAAAACCCCTTCTTCCTGGCCAGCGACTTGCTCATGCCGAAATATTTATGTTATTTAAATTTCCGTAAATAATTAAAAAAATCGGACGCGGGTTCTACTGCGCTACAGTGTTTATGTTTGCTCTGCTCAACGCCAAACACACGCAATGGAACTTCCGCGTGTGTAACAAGAACGGAGTTGGAATTGCTTTACGCTGCAGACCCTGCCGTCAGATCAAAAACCCGTAATTTTCAGAATGCAAGCAGATCTCGATCTCGTAGGAGCACCGAGAAACTATAAGAACGTCTACAGGGGCAAAATTCAAGAGAGGTCTCGCCGAATCCATCGCGAAAGCACCCGATCCTGAGGACTCCGAACCCGTAGAGGAGTTTATCACGGAGATAACCGTCCACTGCGCCAACGAGATGTCCGATCTTCGACGGCTGGCTGGTTTTATTATACTATCTGTAACTGCTTTCAATCTCGCTCATGGCGACTGCCTTGAATGTGATTTAATTTAAATTGAAATCTTTGATAAATTAATGAAACACTAGCTGATATGTTATATATTTAATATTATTTATAATGATCGTATAATATCTTACTTACATGTGAATAATACATCAGAACTCTGCCCGTGACGTCATAATAACGCCCCACAGTAAAAATTCATTACCTGAAACCTGAAATTCTTGATCCTGCCGCATTATTCTCCGGTTCAGCTAACATCTTTAATGTCGGTTGATGTATTTGGTATTTATATTCAGGGCAAGATAAAAATTAGTGGCAAAGGAAGTGTCAAGTTTTATGGAATTTTTCGTCAAGCGTACAATAATTGAGAGACGAAGACTTATGACTCATGCTGATGCAATGTGTAATCTGGACATAAGTTTATTAGTTTTGACAGAAGGATCTTATACCTAATTACATATCAGGAAACGGAATTGATTAATTAATTGTTTGTGGTCTTTATTTGTTTTATGTCTTCATGTAAACTGAACAATATTAACGGTCAATAAATAAGTTTATTATTTTGTGATAAAAGTATTTATTTATGCACGTCGCAATACGGACTTGTGTCCATTTCCAATAATATAATGTCTGTAAATTCTGTACAAACAATCGGAACCTTAATGAAGAGACGAAAATGTTAAAACAGTATTGATTCCTCAGATGCCATTGATATTAACAGATTTTTCTTTCAACTTCCAGTTTCAATTACAATGGACACGTCACAAGGTCAGTCTTTAAAGTACAGTATTGTGGAGTTGGTTTCAGTACGCCATGTTTCTCTCATACATAATTTTCTGGTTTCTGCTCCAGATTGTATTCACCACAGAATTTATTTATTCTTCTTCCTGGAGTTGTAATTTAAAAATATTGCTTTTAATCAAGTTTAGAGCGATTTTACGCTACAGATAAATTTAATTATTTCTGTTGTCTAAAATTAGATATGGATAAATTATTTCACCTGGCAAATTTGGTAGTCTTATATAATATTAACGATTAACTCAACAACGTAATGTGGTTTTTCGTAGGTAAATTTTCAGAAAATATTCCAAATTTACGAACAGTAGAGTTAAATCATTTTTATGATTTTTATCATACACAGATATTTTATATTTAATTTAATATCAATTTTCCGATATGTACTAATGAAATGATATTCTGTAATAATCGCAAAGAGGTAGAAGCGCTACTCCATAATTTTAATTGATTTAATATGTACCTTGGTCTTTTATAAGAAATACTTTACTTTTATATTGTGAATATACTTATAGATATTTAAGGAACAAGTTACAGAACATGTAGTATGTATGATCAATAAATCCTGGAGATTCTCATTTTATTTTAGACTGTTGTTTGGACTTTCGGACAGTAAATGAGTTTTATAAATGTACTCATGTCCAAATACGATTCTGAATGGCCCACTGACATGAAATTTAGATTGGGAGAGACTAGATATAATTTTAACGAGAACTTTATTGAGACAACATGGTGGTATAAATACAAATTTGAAAACATTGACTCAAGGAAAAATATTTTCGGATACGTTATATGTGAAAGAAGTAATCCTAAAAATTAAGGGTGTTAATTAAAGACTCTAGTAAACTGAACATTTTTCTGCCTATATATAACTATTTCTCCGAAGTTAAACCTTTGGTAGTATGAGAACAAATTATTTTTCGGATGAATTTAAAAAAAATAAAATAAACAACAACGCGAACACGATAATTAAAAATTTTGAAACTTGGATTACTATAAAGTTTTAATTGTTCGGCTATCATTCCTTATGTTTAAAAATATATTCCTATACATACATTAATAAATCAGGTTTACAAATTATATAATAGTTTAGAGAAAGATGAAGCTGGTCTCCTATCAAACGTAACATAAAATATTTTATTAGTAAAACTTGCATAGGGTGAACTTAAATTGATTCATTATGGTAAATTAGGAAATGACATGAAATTAAGTAGATATGAAGTACAATTAAATACTTTAAAAAGTTGGATTATTTACCAAATATCTATAATGGAAACTTGAAAACATAACAATTTTCCCCTTTGTAATCTAAAACTGTAAGACAATGCAGTATTATTTTGGAAATTTAAGTATAAGTTCTGTAATGCACCCACTGTTATTTATAATTTTTAATAAATGTATTAATCTCTTATGTAGTTGGTGGGGAGCTTTAAATCAATTAAAATGAATTTACATTAACACAATAATTTATTAAAAAATATAATATATGAGAAGTCTTTTAAAACAGCGTACGCACGGGGGTTTTAGGCTTTTGGATGTGGAACTTTTGGCACACGATTCAGGTTTATATATTACCCTTTTAGAGTTTACACGAAAAATTACAGGTCAGCATTTCCATGTATATATATAAATTTCCTCCTACTTCCTTATATCCGCTGGCGAGTACGCGGCAATTGTCCGCCAACTTCGTCTTCACCCTGAGCTACGACCCTCTCTGCTACCGCGGTCAAACTGCAGACCCCTGCCAGCATGCAACGAAACAGCTACTCAACGACTAGCACCTATCTATGTGGTCACCCTTCTGCGTCTCTTTCCCGACTAACTCCAAAATGTCTCCCTATCTCCCTATAAAAATATAATTTGAGCTCCCCCCCTTAAAATATAAATCGTTCAGGTTTAAATTTCCAGGGTCATATTTTTAGACTCCGCCCTTTTCGGGGTCTAAACGAGAAATTACAGGTCCATCATCAACAATTTCACATTAATGTCACCTGAGCGAACTCTGTGAAATTTTAGTAAATTTAAGCCTCTTTGTCGTAGTCTACCTCATCGACACGCGCAAGACATCTGTAGGCTGAGTATTTCCCCGTCTTTACCAGCCGAAGAACTATATGACCACGAAAAGTATTGGAAATAAAATATATTCCCCCCGAATTTTTATAAAAATATATATGTGGGAAAATTCATCAGACAATGAAAATATGTAACACAAGTTATTTATTTTAAATTCATATACTAATACATAAATTTGAAGTTCATAGTAATGCATTTTACATGCAAATACAAAATTTTACAAATAACAGCACTGGAATGGGTTCCATCATTCTGAAAACATATTGGCACCATAATCGATTCTTTTAAATAATACATACTGTTACATCGATTCTAGTAGACTTAATATTTTAAAATGTTCGCTTAAGAAGTATTCCCAATCGATAAATCAATTAAGGGTGTTATTTTTTCTTCGCTAACTAATTTATTTATAATGGTTTTCGGCTTAAACTAAAAGATTTCAGTTCAGTTTCAATAGATTAATTTATTTTAAAATAATTATTTATTTACAATTAAATGATAAAGAAAAGTTTGAATTATTGATTGTTATATTTTAATAGAAATATTACCTTGAAAATTCTAATTAAATATGAACGAAATTAATTATTTTTGGTCTTCCACGGAAAGTATAAGAAACATATTCGACTCTTTATAAATAAAAATTATGGAATAATTAAAAAAATAATCACGTTATTAGATGGGTATAGTTTTCAAAATAGAAGTTTGAGAATGCCATTAATATTATCGGATGATGTTTCTTGCTATGTTTTCGGAAGTTGTTCAAGGCTTATTTCGTCGTTGCTTTTACTGTCTGTGATTGGACGCCAGGAATAACTCACTACCTCGAAATAAAATTTTATCGATCAAAAAGTTGCTAAATTATTTTTTCTGCAACCAATATTTGTTTGTTTGTCTTAAAGACAAATTTTTTTAATTACTCCTAGCTTCGTGTTTCCAGACAATATTCAGTGACTGGCCTTTTCCCAGCTAGTCCTCACTACGTAGTCTCGACAAAAAGTTCCCTTCATAATTGGTAAAGAAGCCCCGAAAATTATGAAGACTCTTCTCTTTCAGCGCCTTGAGTGCGCCTCGTGAAACCATAAAAGTGAAATTACTTGGGTTTTCTC
This sequence comes from Eucriotettix oculatus, assembly GCA_034510155.1. NCBI lineage: Eukaryota > Metazoa > Arthropoda > Insecta > Orthoptera > Tetrigidae > Eucriotettix > Eucriotettix oculatus. The sequence continues at coordinate 13,453,387 of CM067378.1, read as the reverse complement.
GAGATTTTACACATTTTATGATTAATATAAGTTGTGTGTGGAAGGAGTCACCAGAACAATACCAAAGTTGTCTGTAGAGTTCTCGTGGAGAGGTAAAGGTCCAACAACGCGATTTCAGTATTTAATTAGGTCTTGTTACCGTGTTTTCAATCTTCAGTGGTGCTTAAGCTGTAGTAGATTGGGATGGGTTTTAAGCTTTCTATGACGTCTGTGAATTTTTTATTGATGACGTCCTCTAAATATGAATGTTTATCTCAATATGTAAGGTAAAGTTGGATAAAAACCAGAGAGCGATCTTTGATTGTACTCGTTGCTTAATAATAACGTGAGACCTAGCTGCACGTCTCCCGAGTTCTACTCCGTAAAACCGTACAGGATTAGTGGGTGATTTATAAATAAATATTCTGTTATCGTTAATAATTTTGATTTACGTCAATAATTGATAAGTTAATGTTCCATTTTTAAACTCTATCAAAAAATTCTGTTCTTACATTGGATTGGAGGTAGCAACCACATCCCTGGTTGGTGTCCAATCCTATGCTATGAATACCATTGAATTTATTTCGAACATTCAACATGCCAGATGAATTTTATTTAAACCTCTAGGAGTGAAGTGGAAAGCGGAAAAAATCGAGAAAGAAACACTGACTACTACCTATAAAGGTGGAGGTGGACGGGGGTTGCAATATTAAAGTATTAAAAATCATCCGCTGTTTGGGTGGAATAAATTATTTCTGGCGTAAATAAACTGATAGTGATTCTCCCGATGTTTGTACATAATTTAAATCCTATTCCGTTCGGGAAAAGATGCCCCTTGAGTGTAGAATGGAGGGGCGTTACATAAAACAATTAAGTAGAGAAACGAGATGGTGTATATTCCGTGGATATGGCAGTCACCGAGTTTAATTCTGACACATACCATCCGTGATTAGTTTTAGTCCAGCCCCAATGTTTAGGTGTATGGTCGATTCATGAAAGTAATACGAAACCAACCGAAATTTGGCGTCGAATCCGTACTGGAAGTCACTGAGTTTAATTCCGATACTAAGCAAACCGTTTAAGTTGTTGTACAGCCCCAGGAGTGAGATGGAAGGAGCTGAAACAAAGTTCGCTGTTTAAATTTGAACGCGTGGAGATAATTTTTAAAAATAATTGTTCATATGTTCCCGACACTCAACGACAAAAACAACCCTAGCACTCATTGGGGTGGTGATTGCATTTAAAACGCTCTAAAATTGCAATCTTAACCGCTGAATGAAAAATTTCCGGGGCTACTTAGTTTGGTAGTATCATTCTTGAAGCAGTAGATTACTTGAATCGAATTACAAACCAACAAGATGATCCTAGAAGAGAATAATAGTAACGGGGTCGATAAGTTATTACACAATTGTTGGCCGTGACCAGCCGACTTTCCGAAACAATCGCCTGCTATTATAAATGAGGTCTTTCGTGAAAAAGATGAATTTACTTACAGGTAATATAATTGTGCATATTAGTAAATCGTTTCTAAAATGTTCGTATGGAGCGTGGTGTTATATGGCTGCGAAACGTGGACGATAGAAGTTTCGGAAACGAAAAGAATAGAAGCCGTTGAAATGTTGTGCTAATGGCGAATGCTGAAAATCATATGAGTGGATAGAATCACAAACGAGGAAGTTCCAAACAGAATAGGGACGTTGACCAAGAGAAGGGATAGATTAATAGGCCACGTTTTAAGACACGAGGGTCTTGTAAATTAGCATTAGAGGGAAGTGGGTGGGTTACGAACAGAAGAAGGAGACCAAGGATGGAATACGCTAAGCATATCAGGGAGGATGTGTTATGTGCTAGTTTTGCGGAAAATTAAAGGCTTGCACATGATAGGTTAGCATGGAGGGTTGCATCAGAACTGTCGTAGGACTGAATACTACCACAACCTTATAAATGGCTCAGTATACATATGTTAAAATAATTTAAACTATGGCTAGGATGAAGAATGCATCATCTTACCTTCTTTTCTAAATTATTTATCAGAAAATAAAAGATCCGTATTACAATAAAATCAGTATAAATAAAATATTATTTAGTCTGATAGCTTAATTGAGATAAGATTTCGTCAGTTCAATCCGCCAGGTTCTATTGATTTATTTGGCACCACTCTTTTTGGAAATAACAAAAAAACATTATTCGGACTGTGAGTACGTGTAGCTAACAGAATTAGCAGGAACAGCCGTCAGACAGGTTTCAGCGCCCCTTTTATGCGGAGGAGGGGACTTCATTTGAGCCCTCTGAATAATTCGCTGCAGCTCCCCTTATCAGCATCGCCCGTCAAAGGATCTATCGATTAGGAAAACACGGCTCCCGGTCTGATTTCCATTTTTGTCCGAGCCGCTGCGTCTATCTGGGAACAGCACACCTACACCTGCAAGACAGATAATGCCTCGGAAACTCTCTTCTGCATTATAAATATTTACAATGTTGCTATTCCAGCTCGGGATCTGTGGTAAGATTGCAGAGTTTACTCGTGAATTCTGATTTCTGAAACTCGCCTCTGCTTACAGGACAGATTCCTAGTTTTCCTTCACCCTTTGCGAGAAAATATTTTGCGGGATAAATAGACCATCCAGAGTTATAGGCTTCCTACTTTGATTAGATTTGTGATGATATACCCGATTTTTTAATACCATCGACGTATGTCCATATACTTAAATTATCAAGGCTTACAATGAATTTAATAAATTTAATAAATTACATTTTTTAATATAAATTATGTATTTTATCCTTCATGCTATGCACAAAACTTTCTACCTTCTTCATAGGTTTGAAAGTTATTCTCACTTTTCTGAAACCATGTTTTTAAATGCATAAATATTTTGTTTGTTATTTCTTTACGAAACTAATTTACAATCAATTTTTTATTTTCATTATTTAGAATCGTGTCATTATGCACTTTCACATTTACGGATCCTTTATCTAAACTCTTACTTCATGAATTATATCTAGTTATCCGTTGATTATGAAATGCTGGCTGAAAATTAAGAAACTCTAGAAGGGATTTAAAACAAAGAGATGGGAATTAGAGAAACTGAAACAACAAGATGTGCTTCAGAGTTTCAAAGAAGAAATCAAAAATACATTAATGGAGAAAAGAGAAAGAAGCAATATAAAAGAGAAATAGGCACTCTTGAAGAAAGAAATGACTAGAGCACCCGAAGGAAAAGAATATCTCAGATAAATAGGAAAGCATGGATAGCACAAGAACTTGATGAAAGGAGAAAGTATGAAAACTCAAGAGATGAAAACCGTAAAGAACATTACAGACGTCTGAAGAATGAGATAGGTAGGAAGTGAAAAGCAGCCACAGAAACTTGAGTCTAAAAGAAATGCAAAGCAGTTGAAGATTTCACGGTGAAAGAAAAATAGAGGAAACTTATTAGAAAATAAGAGAAATATTCGGATTGAAAAAAAGAACTAGCAAGAACATCAAGAGAGCCAACTATAGAAAAAGAGAAAAAGGTGGAAAGATAGAAGGAATATCTGGAAGAGGTGTATAACACTAGAGGTCCAGTTCAGTGAGTAATAGAAGAAGAGGACGTTGGAGATGAAGAGTTGGGGGATAAAATTTGAAGGTCAGAGTTTCAAAGATCGCTGACAGTTTTGAGCAACGGTAAAGTGCCAGAAGTTGATAACATTCCAGCGGAGCTGATAAGATCAACGGGTGAAAAAGCAATATCATGGCTGTGCAGGATACTTTGCAAAATCTACAAAACAGGAACAATTACAGAATATTTGAAGAAAAACATAATTATCCCTATACAAAAGACGAATGGGGCTGATAGATGCAAACAGCACAGGGCAATTAGATTAGTATTTCATACGTGCAAAGTATTGACGAAAATAGTATATAGGAGGATAGAAAAACAAGAAGAATGCAAGTTAGAAAAGATCAATTTGGTTTTAGGAAGAATGTAGGAACAAAAGAAGCAATATTGACTAGGGTGAATTTTAGAAAATATGATAAGAAAAAAGGCCACGGTCATGACATTTGTATATTTAGAAAAAGTGTTTGTTACTGTTGAGTGGAACAGACTATTAAGAATTTAGAAGGGGGCACTAATTAAATAATGAGAAAGAATTTCCGCAGAAGGCAGTTGGCAGGAATTAAAATTGAAGGTCAAGAAAAGAAAACAGGAATCAAGAATAGAATAAGGCAAGGATTCAACTGTCACCCTTTCTCTTTAACTTATACATACAACAGGCGATGAAGAAAGTTAAAACAGAATTTGGAAGGGAATTAAAACTGCATGAAGAAGGTTTTATGATGATATTGTGGTATTAGGGCACTCAAAGGAAGACTTGGCAAACATAATAAATGGCAAAACGTGATCCTGGAGGAAGAGTACAATATTATTAATAGAGTTGAACCCAAGGTGATAGAGTGTAGTAAGGGCAATAGTGAAATAATAGTGTGGTAGATTTGGAAGGCATATTTTGAAGGAAGTTAAGTAATTCTGCTACTTGGGAAGCTTAATAACTAGGGATTGTAGAAGTATAGTAGACATAAAGAGTAGAAAAGTACAGGCAAGAATGCCTTTTACAATAAAGTAGAATTTGGTTACGGCTAATATAACTACAGATATTACGAAATCATTACTCAAATGTTCGTATGGAGTGTGGCGTTATAGGCAAAACGTGGATGATTGAAATTGCAGCCAATAAAAGAATAGATGCCTTTGACAAATGGTGCTATAGGAGAATGATGAAAATCAGATGGGTGAATAGGGTAGCTAACCAAGAAATGCTAAGGAGAATAGGGGAAGAGGGAAAAATTTGGATGAGAGAGACCAGCAGAAGGGATAGATTAATAGGCCACGTTTTGAGACATGAGGGTCTTGTAAAATTAGAAGTAGAGGGAAGTGTGAGGGGTAATATCAGAAGACGGAGGCCAAGGTTGGCATAGGTAAGGGAGGATACAAGATGTGATAGCTATGTAGAAATGAAAAGGATTGCTCAGGATAGGTTAGCATGGAAGGTTACATCAGACCAGTCTTAGGACTGTTAACCACTACAACATTCGTAAAATTGACAATATGTGTCCATTACATTGATAAAACATTTGATCGGTGAATACGTAAACAATGAAGCAACAAAATTGACAAACACGTAATTAGTATCCAGATCCTCTAATTTATCTATCTTCTCCTTTAAATCAATACCATTGTTTGTATGAGGGTCTGCGAATAGTAATTTCTAACTAAACATTGGGAACTTTTTATTTCAGTTAGGGGATTTTTGAACGATAATGCATAAATAAATAAACTTATTTGTTGAGCTTTCACTCTCCTATCGTATAGAAATAGAGCCGAAATTAACTCTCCTATCTTCTAGGGCGATAAGCCCCTGACGCCTGCCACGTTACAATATCTTTCGATTTGGTTAGATTGTATAACTATTTCCGATATGAATTTATAACCAAAAATTCTAGTTTTATATTTAATTACAAAATTTGTTTAAAAAAGTATTGAACAAAGTAATATAATTATGCTTTCTTAGGAAACGTTTGGTAAAACTAAATATCAATCTCAAATACATGTTTCAATAAATGTATCGGTATAATATTATTGTCTCTGCTGCCTGTTTTAACAATTCTAAGTTGTTATAATCTTGATCCAAGAAATGTATACTTCTAATTACATTACAATGTAATGATGGGGGAATATTAATTAATGAATTTAATAATTGGGTTTAAATATATACATTTATTAATTGTAAACACAATAATTTTAATATGGGTAGTGCGTGTACATATTATGTACAAAAATAATTAATTAAAATGGGATTGTATTAAAGATCTCAGGGTTTTAATGGTTTGGGTGATCACGTGTAGCAGATCTGTTCGTTGCTGAACCTGAGTTGTTTTCATAGGCGTCTCGCTGTAATTTCAGTGTTGTGGAACTTGAAGCGGCCGGTCGACAATAGCACGAAGTCGTGCTACCAAATTGAGGAAACTCCGCTTTTTCCTCTTTCTTCCCTTGGTGTTAAGACCTTTCTTCCCTGCTTTCTGGCTGACCAAAGCACCTCTCCGCTGCCACCTCACCAATCACCTCTCTCCACCACTCTGCTGCCAATCTCCTTTCGCCACCACCGTGTATCAGCAGCAATCTCTTTCTCCACCACTCTCCTTCAATATCCTCTCACCATCACCTTGTATCACCAGCCAAAAATCTCTCCACCACTCTCCTTCAATATCCTCTCGCCATCACCTGCAAAAATCTGTCCTAAAATTGTCTCCGCCAGCCTCTTTAAAACCTTGTCCCCACTTATCCGACACCTATCACTAAGGTGGTAGGGATGGATATTCTCCAATCATATCCCTTGTTTCATTCGGGGAACACACGCCACCCGGTCACCAAATTCCCAGGCAGATTAGGACATTCCGAAACGGCGACGGGATGTCCAAGCTTTATGGTCCAGGTATCAGTCGCAGTCCCTTTGTTGTTTTTCCAAGCCGCCGAGACGACGCGCGGAAAAACCCCTTCTTCCTGACAAACGACTTTGTCATTCCGGAATATTTGGTATTTAAATTCCATAAGAACATTCTTAATAATGATTTCTGCTTTCTTTTATTGATATTCAATACTAATTATTGCTGACTGTCTTCTGTGGATATTTTATTACTGTCCTCTTAGAGTGTGTTCCAGTTCACATTATAAAGCACTTTTTCTAAATCGACAAATGCCATGAACGATGACCGGTTTTTTTCTTATACTGTCTTCCAAAATGAGACGCAAAGTCAATATTGCTTCTCTTGTTCCTACATTCTTCCTAAAACCAAATTGAACTCTTAACTCGCACTTTATTTGACGTTCCATCCTCCTATATATTATTTTCGTTAATATTTTGCCGGCATGGGATATTAAAGTAATTGTCCTGTGCTGTTCGCATCAATCAGCCCCAGTCGTCTTCGGTAAGGGAGTAATTGTGTTTTTACTGATATTGTGATATTAAGTTTGCTATTACATTGATATTTGCAATTTATTCTGTTTAAACTGAATAAGGTCATAACTTGGTTTAAATTACGGAAAAAATATTATATTGTTTAAAAGTCTGTTAACAAATTGGAATCTGTTCCCCAACTTTTAATCAAAATGAAATTATTTACCGTCAGTTACAGGCAACTTAATTTATAATTGTGTTGATCATACCTCAAAATTGACTTAAAAAACGAGGCAACGTTTATTATTTAAAGGTCTGTTAGCAAATTTAAAATCTAAAATAGTTGATTAATAACACATTTAATTAAGTACTCTTATAAAGTGAATTACAGACGCATTTGAGTAAGCATGTTTCGTGCAAATTAAAACTCCTGTATTTAATTTAATTGTACTGAACCACTACTACAATATAAAGTTACGCATTTAGAAATCTACCACTTAACCTTCAAATATTGTTTTTAAATCTATGCAATGATATCTAGTGTTGTAAAACTATGTTGCAATAATATTATCTTATAAGTACATTTCTAGCTTCTACTTATGGCGAAAGCCCGTCCTATACAGAGATCGTGTTTAAAATATAAAAAATAAGTTACCAATAAATCTAATTAAAAAATATAATGGCATTCGTTAACTATAAATTAAAAGAAATATTAATTATATGTAGTGTCGTTTAGCGTTTGTCAAATATCATATTAAAAACATTATAAACGTCAAAATTCAATCATAACCCAAGATTCCAATAAAATAGATATATCGTATACTTTGACTTCCAATATATGACGTCTGCCGTGCTTTCTTGAAGTTTCCTCTCTTGTTACAGAGCAGAACTTAATTATTGTCTTGGCCCTACATTCTTCCTAAGACTAAACTGATATTTTCCTAACTCGCATTCTATTTGACGTTCCATCCTCCTATATACCATTTTAGTTAATATTTTGCATTCATCAGGTAATAAACTAATTTTCCTGTCCTGTTAACATCTACCAGTCCCAGTATTGTTCCGGATGTATATAATAATGTTTTTACTCAAATCTTCTGGTATTCGTCCTGCTTCCTAGATCGCGTAAACTATTCTGAACAGGGATGATCTAATATACTCCACTGGAATGTTATCAAATCCTGGTGCTCAGGTCTTCACCGCCCTATCAAAATCCGACATTAAAAATTTGCCCCCCATCTCTTTATAAGCCACCTCTTTTTCTTCTTCTATTACTGACTGATCTAGATTGCCACCGTGATACAGCTCTTCCCTATATTCTTCCATTCTTCTTTGCCCAGAATTGGCTTCCTATATTCTCTCCTGATATTTTTGCTAATATTTTTCCTGTCTCTGAATGCATCTATTTTCCATTTCACCATGAAATCTACAACCGATTTGCATTTATCTTGCAGCCAAGTCTCTCTGTCTCCTTCGCACATCCTATCGATCTCATTCTTCAAGCGTCTCTACTGCTCTTTACCGTTTTCATGGGTCGCGTTTTTATATTTACGCCTTTCATCAATCATTTTTTATCTCTTGTGTTATCCTTTATTTTCTATTAGTCTGATCTATCTTTTCTCCAGCTACTCTAGCCATTTCTTCCATCAAAATGATCCATTTCTCTTCCATATTGCTTATTTCTCCTTTCTCTTTTAATCTACTCTGGATATCTTCTTTTAAATTCTGAAGCTTCTCCTGGTATTACAGTTTTCTAATTCCCATCTATTTGTTTTAATTCCTTTATTGAGTTTCTTCATTTTCAGCCTTCATTTCATTATCAGCAGATTATAGTCGGAATTTAGTTGGGAACCATAAAGTCAAAAACTGCCAAGTTTGAAACCTTTATCAAAAAACTCAATTAAAATGAAATTAATATAAAATATAAATTTTTATGTACTTATCAGGCTTGGGACCTGAAGGCGCATGGCTGACCTTGCCTGATTCGCGGTCATGGGGTGCACAGGGAAAAGTGGTGCGAAGTGAACTTGATGTCATGGAAACCAGTGGGTCAATTTGAGGGCATTTCCTGCTCATTAAGATACAAATTGTATAATATCACATTATTTGTTTCAGCGTATCTAATGTCATTCATACAATTTTAAACGGCAACAGTCCTCATATTTTTGTCTAAATAGTTAGTCGTCATATTTTTCTCTATTATTGAATTTTCAGTTTTATATTATATTATGTATAGAGTTATATGACCCGCAGAATACTCGCAAACCACTTAATAATCCAAAACAAATTCCGAATGAAAAATTAAGAAATATGTATATTGAAATTAATATGGGGGATATAAACTTTTTAAATGAACAATTAATTATAAAATTCTTAAAAATATTAAATTTAATATTTATTAATATACACTTTCTTGAATTCATTTACATTTACGTCGCCAGCCTTTTTTAATGATTAACTCCATATATTTACAACATTTATACACACACTAAATATGATATAAATTATTGAAAGGGTCGTCTAAACGGACCTTCTCATTTAGCAGAATACAAACAAAAATCCTGCGAAAAATTGGCAGTACTAGAAAACAGCAAAAGATAAACAGAATAGTTACCCTTAGCTTGGAACTTGCCGCTAGAGTCATTGTCATGCGCTCCTTGGTGCTACAAACTCGAGCACAATATTCAATTGTACAAAGCCATTACAATCTCCTATTCTTTACAGTCCACTATAAATGTTCAGTCTTACAGCTCTCTCTAATAATTCAATCTTATTATCTCTTAGATTCAAATTTCATTATTCACTGTTAAAACTACAATTTCAATGCCTACACTTCAAGTCCGAACTCAGTATTTCTTAAAGCGCTGCCTTAATGTTCGAAAATCCATTTTTCTTGAGTTTTGAATGTATTGACTCCATTTCATTGTTTAGTTTCCGTCAGTGGCTTTCTCCCATCCTGTCCAATTAAAACTATTTTCCTATCGTCTCAGGGAAGGGCTATTATCCCGTACACCATAGATGTTTTTGGGAAAAACACTATGTTCATTAACAACTCGATGCCGGCGAATCTGAATGGCTTGAGATAAACCCAAGTAGCGCCAACTTCTGGGGGGTTTATTACCCCTTGTCTGTAATCTTCAAATTCCCTTACGCCGCTTGCCTTTGATTCCGTACCACCAAATTCCGTATGTAGTTGTGTTTTATCATTTCCTTTAAAATTTGTACGGGTGATACACTGTAACGTGTTTTACACAAATTTTGCCTGATGTCCAGAGTTATTATTAAAGCCCGTTTTACATGTGTATTGGGCGGCACTATACTTGCAAAACACATAATAATCCCAAAAAAATCACACGTATCCTCACTTACTGACACTTCAATTTAAATCCTCATTCGTCATCGGCACAAATAATAATTAAATAGGTGCATTTACCTCAATAGTAAATTTAAAGTACCAAAATGTATATTGAATTTTGTTTGTTTACACTGCACGGCTCTCAGAGCGATCCAATATGGCAAGATTCATTTCACGTTTACTCTCTAGATCAAAATTTACAGAAACTAGTACTCGTTGAAGGTATTAAATTTTCATAAACGTAGTGGTGTAAGACGATCTTAACTTCAGTCCATTATGCTTGAACTTGATTCGTGAATCAGTAACAGTTTTTGTACTAAGTTCAATCGTCACCAGTATCTCTTAATAATATGTAGTAAACGACATGTAGTGGATATTAGATGTTAAGTACTTGTTAAGATAGATATGTACTAGTCGGAAAGATATTAATTGTTAAGTAAATATTAAAATAGATAGATTCTTGATTTTAGTATCCGGTTGACCGCATGGAATACACGTTGTTTGTTCCATGTGTTGGGTGGTTAGAAAATAACGTGGGAACATGTGTTTCAATAATTTTGTGGGGTAGGCCAGCACAAAGAGGTGTGAACATTTGCTTATACCTGACTGTCCGTGCGGGCGCATACTTTATTTCTCCCCGCCAAGGGTCAAAATGGCGAGGATTGCCCAAATTCGCGCTCAAAATTATAAGTGGTTATTGGTGGCCCCGATGGAACGAGAAAAATGACCTGATGAGAGAAAAGGTGGGGAAATGAGAGTTGGTATGGAGAACGGGAGAGAAGAAGACAGTTGGTGTGGAGATCGAGAGGAGGACGGTCGAATTTTGTCTTAACTGATGGGTTGGTCTGGAGAACGGGAGTGAAGGACCGTCGTTGAGGATAAGGCGAGAGAGAGCTGAGAGGGAAGTTGGACAGTCAGTCCAAAGCCAGTCATCAACCTGTTCTAGGTGGCGAGGCCGTCAGAAAACTGAACAAGCTGCCGAGTCCAGCGACCAGAGGCCTTCAGCGACAACACAGCAAAGGGATCCTGAGCACCCAGCAGGCATCAGTCATAGTAAGGAACCAAACAGATCAATCACAAATGTTCTCACGTTGATGCAGTAATTTCGTTTTTTTTACTTTCTAAATTCTGGGTACAGAAATTATTTCTTCTACTTGTATAATTGCAAGGGGTTAATTTTAACGGCGCGGTATGCTATCTATTTAATTGGTGTAATGTTGTCATGCGGCTCGTTGGAGCAAGTAAATTGATAAGAAATTTTCAAATTGATAAAAATAGTATAATATGTAGAAACAAAATATTTTATTGTTGTAAATAGTTCTTTGTATATGCTTCAATAATACATCTATATTAAACTGGTGCAGATTTAATTATAATTAAAAGTAACCCTGGTGTGGTGTAAAAGTTAATGTTCATTTGACAACCAAAAGTCTATATCCCCCAATACAAATAATCAAAACAAACCTTTCTTATTACTTTCCGAACAATTTTTGTTTATTCCATGTGATGCTTTGGTATATTATCAAATGGATATATATTAATCAATACATTAAATTATAAAAAATTCGCATCTATATAGAACATCACAGTATCTACTAATTTTAATACCTCTATTTACAGGACAGTTTTCGCAATTACTTACTTTAATTATCGCGATTCTTTGCTTTATTCCTGAAAGAAATGTGGTGACGCATTTTCATTTTGATCGCTAAACGTTTAGTTTTAAAAATACACTATTACATTTGTCGTCTATTATAAACAACATGAAATGATGAGCCTATATTAAATATAAATTATATTACTGCTTTTTAAAATTTCAAATAGTAAAAAGTTTAAATATCGTACTTTTATTTATGAGAACTATACGAGAAACGTCTGTAAGGTAATATGGAACTGACATAATTTTATTACTAAAATTACTATATAGGAAATGTGCATTTTGGTGAAGTGCAGACCACCATATGACTGACATTGGACACTAATAGTAGTTTTATACCAGTTGTAATGCACTTATCTCTTTCACTCGCATGTCACTCAGATTACATTTGAAACATAACGCTGAAATGTGGACCAGGGAAACCTTTTTACAAAGTAAAAAGTTTCAATTCTCATATAAACTTATTATGAATAATGTAAACAAGAATGTATTGTAGCGCGATAATGTGATCTGGAACACACTACTAAGGATTTTGAAGAACACTGGAATAAAATATCGAGAATGGCGGCTAATACATAAGACAGGCAGCAGTAATTAGAGTAGAAGACGAAAAGAAAGCCGTAATCAAGAAAGGAGTAAGACAGTCTGTCACCCATGCTGTTTAACTTATATACAGAACAGGCGATGAAGAAAGTTAAAACAAGTATGGAAAATGAATCGTATTGCAAGGAGAATAAATAAAAATCTTACACTTCGCCGACGATATTGTAGTATTTGGGGAATCAAGACTTGGAAACCATAATAAATAGCATGAACGTGGTCCTGGAGAAATAGTTCAATATGAGGATTAATAGAGGGAGAACCAAGGTAATGGATTGCAGTTTGGGAAACAGTAGAATAACAAACAGTGTTAGATTGGGAAGGGATGTTTTGACGGTAGTTAAGGAATTCTTTTACTTGGGAAGCGTGATAACTAGGGATGGTAGCAGTATAGTAGACATAAAGAGTAGGGTAGTACACACAAGGAAGGCTTTCGCGAAAAGATGGATTTACTTGCGGGTAATATAAGTGTGAATATTAGGAAATCGATGCTAAAATGTTCGCATGGAGCGTGGCGTTGTATGAGTGCGAAACGTGGACGATAGATTTTGGAGAAAGGAAAAGAATAGAAGCCTTCTAATGTGGTCCTATAGGCGAATGCTAAAATCAGATGGGTGAATAGAATCACAAACGAGGAAGTTCTAAACAGCATAGGGGAAAATCGTACAATTTAGAGGACGTTGACTAAGAGGCCACGTTTTAAGACACGAGGATCTTGTAAAATAAGCATTAAAGGGAAGCGTGTGGAGACCTAGGATGGAATGCGCTAAGCAGATTGAGGAGAATGGTATTTTTGATAGTTTCAAGGAAATGAAAAGGTTTGCACAAGGTAGGTTAGCATGGAGGATTGCATCAGACCAGTCTTAGGACTGAATACCATAACAACATATTATTTACTAATTCTAAAATTCGTTGCATTTTAAATCAAATTAAGTTCTCAGCGCTTACATTATGTTGGCAGTCAGTTAGTGTGCGTTACGTGCTACGGGTGAGTTTTATTTTCGGTTCTGACTCCATGATATATGATTTGTATGCATCCCGTTTCATCGCTCTTTTTATATTATAATTACATAGAGTATTTATTTGGAGGGTGTGTTACAGTGCTAATTGGAATATATTGTGTAGAATCGAAATTAGTCAAATGAGTTTTTTGCTGTAAAATAAAAGATAGCCAAATCGATTAACATCGTAAAGCTATAAAACATTAAACGTCAACGAAAGTAACAAATTAAACAGATCTTATGAAATGGAAGTGATTTTATTAGATACAGGAAATATATTTAAAACTAAAAATAAACGAACGTTGTACATGTGCTATATGAATTGAAAATTGTTTGCTGACAAATTGACTGTATTGTTTACTTAATATTACTTAACTGTCTGATTATTTATTTACGGAATACTTACTTTTTATTGGAGTGACCGCCGATAACGCATCTTCGCATAGATAGGAAGTTGTAATCGAATTTCTTTGCAATCAAGTTTTGTCTTCAATGAATTTATTGATCCTGCATTGAGATACAGTCGGTGGCAGCTGCAAACAATAACAATATTATTAAAAAAATTATACACTTAAATTTACTAAAGTACTTCCGATTAATTATTTTTAGATAGCTTTTCTGTACCGCTAAACTTTCACTTCACTAACAATTACAATTTCTTATCCTTCCCCGGAAAACATTACAGTTCCGAGGAAATATTTAAGAAGACTGCAAATAATTTGAAATTTCAGATGAAGGTTTAGCTAAAAATGATTCTCGAGTTCATTGAATTTTTCCATTACTATCTGCGTAAAATTAATATTCAAACCATTTGATAAATTTTGTGATACGTAATCTTCAAAATAAAGTTTTATATTGCAACACAAATTAATTTCATTGCAGGTTACAGACTGTTGCAAAAATAAAAAGTAACAATTTATATTGTGACGTGGTTTTTATAATTAATAATTATTTAAAATTTTTGAGTATATATTTAAATGGTTAGGCACCAATAAATCTGAACTTAGACAATTTAAAAGTTTTATTATTAAAAAATTTATGAGATTCAACGAATTATATTATTTGGTAATTAATTCTTTTTAAATAATTTTATTTGCCACGCTGAGTCCTAACCAAAGACTTTAATAAACTTAATCTACTTTAGTCAGGGCTACATTATGTGTTTATAACCATAGCAGAGCAAATTTTCTGGTTGAATAGCAATCCTGGATTCAACGCAAAGGCAGCTTTCGGGCGGCATGTGTGGTTTCTTGTTTCCAGTTTCATTTCCATGTGACACTTGAGCCATATCGCCTTTATCTGACTCGTTGAAGTCAGACAGTCTGACTTTCCGTTTCGCTAGCTCATCTCTGACCTGCCACCTCCAACTCCGAATTCATCTTTCGAGGTTTTCTCCACCTCGAACAGACATCTCCTAAAATCCTCATTGGTCTGCCCGCATTTTCTATTTTCCCCAGGTCCTCCAATGGGGTTGGCGTCTCTAACCTTCCTCTCTAAAAATTCAAAATTTTGTAAGGACAACCAACCCTAGCCATGTTTTGGGTCACCCACCTTGCTGGCCTTGGCTGACGTGGGTTTTTCGCCTTTCTGCAAAGATATTTGCTGACTAAGGACTGCGACTACTCAGGCGCCAGTCTGACTTAAGTTTATGACTGTGTTTGATTGTCGAATTCACCCTGAAAGGGTGCCTTGTGAATATTTCAGAATTTGTTCTGTATGGAAACTTCGTACAGAATGCTTAATATTGTAGATTAACTGAGATAATTTAATAAAATATGCGATGAAAATTTATACGCGTCACATCAACTTCATTAATTATTTTTTATTTTCGTAATGATAATTTCAAAAACCTGACTTGATGAAGTACCAAAGGTGAGGATGAATCGTAGAACTAATTGATAAAACTTATATTTTGTGTCTGATTTTTTGGTTTTATTTTACCCCTTTATGCTTTTCTCCAAAAAACAGTTATTAAGTGAAATATTACTATAAAGATATACATATTTGTATCACAACTGATTGCGATCAAACGTCATGGTATTTTCAATTATCCTATGAAACCGGAGTGTCGTGACGCATAATTTAGTAATTATTAAGCTAACTAAATACTGAGTAAATCAAAATTTAATTAATGTGGGATCCATGATTTTGAAATTTATTTCAGATGAATATGAATGTACGGTTTCTGGGCGTGTAAGATATTTAAATTATAAGAAGTAATATTGTCGAAGATTTTCTCGATAATTTTTTCCAAGGGAGAGGTGCATATATTTTAAACTGAATAAATATTACGTAAATGTGAATAATATTAAATGTAACATTTATTAAGGGCAATATACTATAATTGAATAAACTTGAATGTACATAGCAATATTTATTTATATAAGCTTTTGTCTGTTACCTTCAACTTCCCTCACGCCGCTTGCCTTTGATTCCGTACCACCAAATTCAACATGTAGTTGTGTTTTATCATTACAAGCCATTGATTAATAAATGCTCTAATTTATGTTCTACGTGTACTTGTAAAGTAGACCGACATTTTGGCCGTAAGAAGAATGTTTGTTATTTACTGTCCTTATTAGCTATAGCAACTGCAGCGTCAGAGATAACTTATCTGCAGTCCTTGATATCATCTGTATATTCTTACTTTCCTCTAATCGAATTTGGTTTTTCCTCTTTTTATTGTATTTTCGGTAGTATTATATAGTGTTGTCTTAGCAAATTTCTTACTGTAGATCTTTGTGTAATTTTTTCGTTTAAGATCTAATGTTGCCCTTCTTGAACATGCAATCTAATGAGACTGTCATCCATGCCAAATTTATTCTGTTCTTCTATAAAAGCATATGTTTTTCGACCTATCAAATACATTTAAATAAGAAAACTTTTTAAAATATAAAAAGTTAATGTGCACAATTTTATGTTATTCTAGTTGTGAATCAACAGAGAAATTATATAAATTAAAGAATTTGATTACAATATACAATATTTAATACAGGTTTGAACTAATACGATATTAAAACCCCTGTAAACAGCTGATTAAAACCACCTTTACTCGACTGCTGTATCAACTATTTTAATATAAATAATTTCAAAATGATAAAAGATATCCGAAAAGAATTCATACATTCCTGTTCAACACACCTTATATAATTTGAAACGTGCTTTATTTTAATATTGTTTTGGGGGTTATTGTGTATTGAAGCCCGTGCACTGTGTTTGCTATCATAAAGGATCCCTATATAAGTAACTAGCAGGCAGTTGGCGTTTGCCGGGGGTTTATTTATATTATTCCAGAATATTATTAAATTATTGGTCAACTGATGATTAAACCGGCACCAAAAGCGTCACAATATGAACGTCAAGTATACTTCCAGTTACTGGAGGTAGTCCGAATACTCCCGGTACAATATTAGGACTGAAAATATTTTCAGTACTCTAACAGAATAAAAATTCTCCCCCACATTATTCTGTTTAAGATAAGATTAAGGTTTCTACTGACGATGTTTTTATGATGATTGAAATTTGTGTATATATAGACGGGATGTGGATTTTGTTTAATTTACTTCCTAATAAGTTTTCTGAAGGGGGGTGCGCTATTTACCTTTAATATAGTGTTTTCGTTTTTTTTATAAAAAAGATACACCTATTTTTCTACGAGATAATTGATATGTTTCTTAATATTAGACCGTGTATATATTATCAAATAATGAAAAAAGCCACTTAAAACAGTTTCACAATTTATTTTCTTTAAACACGTTGAAAGCTTTCGACATTTGTCATAATCATTCTGTAAAATTCAATTAAACAACTTATAAATAATTTATATGTATGTAGGTGAAATCGGAGATAAATCTTTAAAATTCGCTTCTGAGGAGAATTTTATTTTACTAGATACAAAATTTAAAAAGTGAGACTTGTATAAAATGTAATATTCTTGTTATTTTACTACTTTAGTCGTGTACAAACTATGACAAGTCTTTGTTTGATTGTTTTTTTCACTAATTACAGAATTTTTAGAAAGTGTTGAAATTGGAAAATATGAGACTTAAAACAGTCATGAAAATGTTTATCTTTTAAGATGTTTTATATCTTTAAAGATGTTGTTGTTTAGTTTATGGGAAGTGCGGAGGATCCGAAGTATAAATAAATCGTTTATCACTCGCTGCAAAAATGTAAGCTGTTCCAACGGGTTTGAGGGTTCAGGCACTAAATTCACATTTAGATGATTGTCTTGAAAATTTATGTTCCTTTAGCTAATGGAATATTACGATGATGGTTTCCGATTGTGGTATAAAACAATGGAATGATCTGGTTCATGTTAGTGGAACAATATGTATCAAAAATTGTGAAAAATATTAAATATTCTATTAAAAACAGTTTTCTTTGTTTAACAAGTCTAAATATTCAAAGTATTATACTGATAAACCCACTTATCTAACAAGTGGAAATCGAGAGTTTCTTGCTACATTTCACCATTTTTTTATAGTATCTTAGAATTAAATCTCAAAGTTCAAATTTATACCGTAGTTTTCTACTATAGAGATCTATTACTTGAACAAGTTTCAGATTTTTATCTTTAAGCCCAACAGAGATATCGCGTTTCAAACATTGAAAAATCTCATTTTTGAAGGGCTGTAATTTGTAAAGAGAACGTCAGTTCCCATTTGTAATTTACACAGAATAACTAAACCATTATTTGTAAAAGCACAGAAATTATTGTGGTTCGTAAACTGTTTTTTCTTGGGGAAATTAGCCTACGAAAATGGAATTTCTTCATTTGTAATCGACAACTTCGTGTTACACAGAGTACACGAAAAAGAAATATTGTTAGTAAATATGCATTTAATCAGTAGGTCTGAATGTTATGAACACGATTCAGTTTATTTGAAAAGTATACGTCCACACAGTCGTGGATAATTTAGAAATTCGTAGATGCCTGCAAACGCGAAAAACGGCGTGCGCTGTCCAACAAAAACGGCTGTCATTTTTGAACCGGACACAACATAAATGAAACAAAAAATAGTTTTGAACTGCCAGAACATGAGGGAATGCACCAACAAAATGTTAATTTTTTCTGAGATGATGCGGCGAGCACCTCTGGACCACTTGGCTTGGATTGACCCATTTTCCACTTATAACATTTCTTTTGCGAAAAATGCTGAGCCGAATGAAAGAGATATAGGTTACTATTTATATCAGCTCAAATAAATAAATAATAATGAATTATTAAGTATGAAATATATCACAAAACCAAAATTCTTTTAGGCTTGTGTTATGTACCAACACTGATCAAGCTTTAAAGATAACAAAAGGGGAGTGCTTATAAGCTTAGAACTAGGACTATTTGAATGGGTTAAAAACAGTTATAGCTCTTCTTTCATATTCTGTATTGGTATAATTTTGAAATAAAAATCACGATTCATATAGTAATCTGAAATCCTAGCGGTTAACAGACTGCACTGGGTAATCGCACGAACTACAACGTGACAACTCTTTATCGACACGGAAACCCTATATTTATTGCGATAATAAGAGACTACATTCAATTTTACAAGGTGTTAATTACACGAGCTGGTAATGGGTTTTAATTGAATGCAGTGGGTTGAGATGTCTGCGTGCTGTGGTCTCATTGCCGGGTGCGGGTCCCGCGGGCTGCCTACCCGATAACAGACCCATAATTGCCCGCTCTCGTAATTAAAGCCCAACGTCTGCTCTGCAGGTACGTTATTTTCTTTTTCATTCTCCACGAAAACTTGCTACGTATTTAAAAGTTAATTGCGGGTTAATTAAATGCTTTGCTGTCCGTCGTGCTATTTTGTGAATGTTGAAAGCATGTATGCGAGGCATACAGAAAAATCTCTTTTCTCCGAGAAACATTAAAATGTATTTTACATTTTCCTACACAATAAGTGAGGAGCAAACACTGAACAAGCAAGTAAATCTGTTAAAACCTAATCTGCAGATAAAAGGAATGAATTAAATTCCTGAACTCCCTAGATTTTCTTTATCCACTTTCACGGGATAGTTATTGAAGGTCCATGAGTTTAATTATCATAATTTTGCCATGAACAAATGGAAATTTATAAATAAACTGTGATTATGAAATTTATTATAAATAATTGCCTTCGACATTACATAATATAATTTATTTGCTGGATTATTTCTGACTTATGAACTAGAACCAACGTCTTCAGCAATATTAAACATTCGTAAACGTCAATTGGTTAAAAGAATCAACAAAGAAAATACATATTGTATCAATGAATAATATGACATTCAAATGTGTTGATTGACAGTATCCTGAATTCTTCGATAAATCTACCCAACAATGAAAACGTTTCGCGTTAAAAATAGCTCATTCTTAAGCCCCAACATGGAAAACAGAGCACCTACCAATTATTTCCACAAAAAAATCTACATTTAATGAAGAAAAGTAAAGAAATAATCAAAAATTTAAAATTACCAGCAATAAAAAAGCAAAAACCCTGAACAAATTGGTGTAAACTTAAAAAAATAGTGAACAGTAATGAGATTATAAATATTGAAAAATTATCCAGGAAACAGGATGCGGTGATCAACAGAATTTGAGCATTTCACACTAAACTAATTCACTCCTACCTTTTCTCAGCATACGAACTTGTAATGTAAACCTGAAGATTCCACATATATTAATGGAATAAAAAACTCACAAAACAAAATGGAAGAAGATCTGGGACATTTTAATCCTATTCATTCACCAACAAACAAAGACATCATCCTAATATGCTTGTGAAGTAGGTATTTTTAATTAAATTTGAAGTAGTAAATTTTCTTCTTCAGACATGCTGAGAAGATCAGTTTTATGTATTTAAATATGTATGTATTTTGTTTACCTTAATCGGAATTTTAAATGTAATTTAATAAGAAGTAACAGTTGTACTCTGGAAAATGTCAAAGGTTTTTAAAAAAAATTATGTAAATAAGATGTAATTGATGTATTGTCTGTTCGCCAATATAGCGGGTTGATGCGAAGTAAAATAAAATAATAGAAAGGATATAGTGGCATGGCATTTTTCTTGAATTTTTTTATATAGTGGAGGAAATTGGAGTTTTTATACTAAACTAAACACACTATTTTTTATATATATGGCACAGTAAGGATAGGAAATCACATTACATTCAAGCAGACTGGCCTGCAAGAAATCTTAACTCTAGACAGAAAAATATAGTTGTTTAAAGCTCTCGTGTACACCAAGATTCTTTTCTTATTCTCATATAAAACTGGGTTTGAAAAAATTGGCAACGGTATGATCTAAGTACTTAATAGACACATTTTCTGCATGGAGTAATGCAAAAGTTCAGGAAGTTTATTAATGTCCCATTAACAATTATAGTTATTAGGAACTATAATGCGACCACCTTGTACACAGGGACATTTATAACAGACTACAGTTGTAGAACCACTTACATCTTTTCTAATAGCTTTTTATGAGCCAGGAACGTGAACAGAAATTTTATGCTCTTTCCATGTCCCTCTCTCTGATCTGGTGAGAAGAGATTTTTGTTTGGCCACAAATTCGACAACTTGTGTGAAGGATGCTACGTTTGACTGAAAAATGTGGATTTTTAAGCAACAAAAAATATGAAAATTACACTCAGTTGAGTACTTCAAAAATACCATAAACTCTAATGTAAGATGTGCCTTAGTCATACAGTCATACAGTAATTAAACAAATATTGTAGTATTCGTTTTTCCTTACTCATTATTAGTAAAATTTTACGCACGATGTGAAGAAAATATTAAAAATATTTTGTTGGGAAGCGTAATATTTATTGAATTACCACGGTAACAAATGGAACCTAGAAATGTAATCAACTAATAACCATAAATTTACAAATAAGCCAATATGTAATAATCAGTTATTAGAAATATTATAATCAATTTTTAAAACATAAAAACTAACTAATTCTCGTTAACATGTAAAATTATAAATAAATATTTTTCTGATATTTCAATATTTCTGGATTTCCTCGATTAAGTCTTCTAAAGCTTACAGAAATCCGGTTTGAGTGTTAACAAAAATAACAAGCTATTATTTGGAGCTAACAGTAAGCACTCGTGTTGAAACACATAATTCTAGAATTGAAAAGTAATAACTTGTTTATTCCCAAAATCAAAGCAAATGTGTGCAAACAGTGGGGTGAGGAGTAAAATATGTGTAAAATCCATTGCTTAGCGACTTATAGCTTGTGCATGAAAAATCTGTATTTTTACTGCAAGGATGAGAGCAAATCTCGAAAAGGGCGGAGATATAATCCAGCTTACGTAGCGGAAAATATAAAAACCGCTCGTGTATCGTAGAGATTCTTCCCACACGTATTTCGCGTGTTTGTAACGTACAGTCGTGTGATGTTAGTCTTGCTGAACAATTTTTTAAACTTATTTACTTCCATAAGTATCATATTATAACTACGAAGAAAGGTTCCATTCACAGGAATAGCATTATTGTTGTAAACAAAATATTATAAATATTTGTAGAGGACATAATATTATTATTTAATTTCAACTGTCGTACTTCTAAACAATACGAAGGTAAACATATAGAACTCCTTCAGATACCATGAAAATATTGAATGTCTGATAAACAGGGTCACCACTGATTTATGATGCATGAGAAAACCTCGCCTCTGAGAACTTTTTGTCTTCTGTTTTATTCTCTTTGGGTTCCGATTTAACATTAAAAATTTAAAGTGTTTTGTGGTACACGCTCGGAACATTATTACTTCGTCTTGCAGACGAATTTTCGATGGCAAGTGGGAACTCATAAATATATCACAGTCGTGAGAAACTAAGCGTATCAGAATATTATATCTTTTAATGGACATATTTGTATGAAAATAATATATTCATGAAATGCCCAACAAATATGAACAAGCTGATATTTGTATATTGGTAAAGACAACTGGTTTTCACACAAATTATTGCAATAACAGTTATAGTTCATCTTGGTGTGTTGAAACGTACTATTAATTTTATACATTTGGAGAAAATATTGGAACAGTTTCTGGCGGTTAATGTGTTTAGGATGGTATAGTTCATCAGTAAAAATTGTATCGTATTATATTGGTGTATTTGTTAAAAACATAACATTTATTAATAAAATTGAAACCAGATTTTAGAAGTCAAGTTTAATTCAAAAAACAATTTGCAATAAAGGACGTAGATTTTACCGAAGTAAATGATGGACGAAGAGTTTTCGGGGTTTTAGTCGGGTGGTGAAGTTTGTTGTACACGACGTTTCAATAGCTGATTCCACTAACTCCTTCTAAATTGACGGCACTTCACCTGAAGACGATGGCGGTGTCAGCCATTGAAACATCGTGTACAACAAAATTCAATACCACACTGGAATTCCGAGAACTCTTCATCCAATTTGCAATATGTCAACTAAAACATTAAACAGGGGCTTTCGCCTAATGATAGGCATATTCACTTGAAATTATTAAACTAACATGACCAGCGCCCACACGCGACCAATTATGGTATTGAATATCCACATTACAACATTAATTCTCCGTATTACCGTTTAATCAATACATTTTTTAAATTTCATTTTATATCAACATTATTAAGAAACACAATTAAACACAAAATTATAATGCTTTTAAAAAAATTGTAAACATATTTGCATTATTATAATTACATTTTTATTCTAGTAAGAACATTGGCAAAAGTGATACTTCCTACTCTGATTTAAGTTCTATTATTAACGCAATTATTCAATATATCCCTTCAAGTATTTTTATTTCGAATAAAAGGGGTTCATTATGCAATGAAAATTAAACATATTTTTAAAACCTAAAGTAAAATCCTACATTAGTATGTCATATATTGGAGGTATCGAAGAAAAAATAGGAAGAAAATTTATTAATCATAATTTTGGTGACACCAATGTCGTAATTAGTAAACTGAATAAATATATCAACAACACGAAAGTTAAAATTGTTGTTTTAGATAGGATAGATTTAATCTATAAAATCAGGTGCGAATATTGCAATAAAATATATATTGACTATACAAATATGTATTTAAAAAGAGAATGTAGTTTCATAAGAGTAATATGAAGCCAATAGCAAGAAAAATATGGTATTATCCAATCAGTAAGTTGGAAAAAAATACATACATAAGAACCTGAATAATTTTGTTACTAATAGAACTGGGATTGGAGGAATAGGTACCATTTTTACCAATATTATCAATAAAATAAAAATGTAATGATAATAATAGAAAATTTGTTTCCAAAATTTTCACTAACTTGTAAAAATTAAAAATCGTAGATTTAATTTTATGTATAAAATTAAGTATTTACAAAAATACAACTTTTCAAAAAATATTTAAATTCGTCTTTGTACATTCCAAAATCAAAAATAAAAATATATTAAATATTTCAAAATCTTTATATTTAATTAAAGAGGCTAAGAAATCAAAAGTTAATGATAATTAAAATTAAAAATCCTTAAACATTATTTTGTTGTTTAACTTACTAACGTTAACTTATGAAAATTAAATTAAGTTTTTAAATAACCATTCAAAAATCTGGAATTGAATTATTTCCAACTACCAAATGAACACAATGTCAATTAATTTAATATGTGATCCGTATTTTGCCTTAATATTTAGTTTATTTGTGACACGTTGGAAATTTCTTTAATAACTTCGATAAGATTAGCCATACCCCTTGGCACCCCGAAGGTGATGAATGTTCCATTTTCTGAAGGCTGAGAACCGCGTCACTTGTGATCCCTCCAGGAGTAAAATTTTGCTGAAATGGTAGGAAATACAAGAAAATAATTGGCGAAAATGGTCACGTGATTGATGCCATCACACCAATATCAAGAGGTCGCCTGACAATATTCAAGACAAATAAAGTTTTTAATTATAAGTTCTTGTTCAGCTTTCAGAGAAAAATTAGTTCTGGTTCCGCTTTCAGTGTTTAGAGGCAACAGACAGTTTCGATTTAGTAAATAATATTGCTTTAGTTGCATTGTATATTTGTAATCATCTTGCATATACGACGAAGTCCTGGTCTTATGAAGAAAGAAAAAGGAATGAAATCTTGGTGAGGTTACTGAAAACACGATGGAACTTCCTGGAACCAGCGCTAGACCAACTCTGACCTTCAGAGAATCAGTGCATCTCAGAGACAAAGGAAAGCAAAAATTATGTGAATCTCTACAGTTATCCAAATAAACAAGTGTGAGCTCCTGAGAGATCAAATTGCATTTGCTCCTACCTCATGTTAAGTTTAAAAATTATTAAATAAATTAAGAAATAATAATTTAACTTTTCTATTTGTTAATAAATATAACATTAAAAATAAAAAAGATTAAAATTATAAAAGCGTCCGTAGATCATTTTTAAATATATAATATCATTTAAAATTAATAATTAAATCTCCGTTAAAAATTTAAAAATAAAATTAATAAGAACATAGAAAATGGTCTCTCCTTAAATTTGTGATTAAGTTTTTCAGTTAAGAGGACTACAAAATTTCAATTGTTCAGTATCTCAAACTGTTTTCAATAATATTTATTATAGCCACGCAAAGCATAACCTGTTGTTTGGAAGAAGGGGTAAAATATGGTTATAGATGTCCAACCACAATCAAAGAAAATATTAATCATTGGACTATAAGCTGGCCTGCTTCAGATTGCAGTCACCACGCTTTGTAATGTTTAATGGAGAAGCTTTAAATCTTGTAGGACTAGATAATTATCACCACTTTGAAAAAGTCAAACACTTTTTGAAAGCCCTGTTTCCGTATTATAGCTGCCTCTTTGCGTCTCTAATTCATCTAATTTTTTCTATCGAAAATTCTGCGTGTTTTTGTCATATTTAAATAGAAGTGTGTATTTCTAGTTGCCTAATTGAGGTCATATTCGGCGGGCTTCCTTTTTATAGGCTTTCCTTCCGCAAGGTCCAATTGTGAAGCGAAATTCGGGTTCGTTACAACGTTTTATCACTGTGCAATTTATCCATAATTATTTCATACCGTTTAATCCAAGTATTTGCGATACGTACTTTTCCGAGAGAAATAATGCATTTAACAAACGTTGAATATACGAACAAATTGTTATAGATTGTTACCCTTTGATGTGCAAGGAGGAGAAATGAAAACGCAACGCTTTGCCGATGCCAATTGTAGTATTAGGGGAGTCAGAAAAAAGACTTGGAAACCATAATAAATGGCATGAACGGGGCCCAGGAGAAAGAGTTCAATGTGAGGATTAATAGAGGGAAAACCAAGCTAATGGAGTGTAATTTGTCAAACAGTGAAATAACAAAGGGTGTTAGATTGGGAAGCGATATTTTGACGGAAGTTAAGGAATTCTACTACTTGGGAAGCGTAATAACTTTAGGGCTGGTAGGAGTACAGTAGACATAAAGAGTAGGATAGCACAGGCAAGGAAGGCTTTCGCACAGAGGAGGAAATTACTTACGGGTGATATAAGTGTGAATATTAGGAAATAGTTGCTAAAAATGTTCGTATGGAGGATGACGTTATATGGGTACGAAACGTGAACAATAGGAGTTGCGGAAATTAAAATAATTGAAGCCTTTGAAATGTGGTGCTATAGGTAATGCTGAAAATCAGATTCGTGGAGAGAATCACTCACGAGGAAGTACTAAATAGAATAAGAGAAGTGCGAACAGTATGGTGGACGTTCCCCAAGAGAAGGGATTGATTAATAATCCACGTTTTGAGACATGACGGCTTTTAAAATTAGTATTAGAGGGATGTGTGTGGGGTAGTAACAGAAGAGATATGACAAGGATGGAATGTCCTAAGGAGCTTAGCAAGGATGTGGTATGCGGAAATGTTCAATATAGGTTAGCACGAAGGGTTTCATCATTATTGAATACTACATCAACAACAACTCTTTGCTGAAAGTTTCGTGTTCTGAGGAGATATTTGATCTTATAAGCAGAGTTTTCCAACAGAAATTAAGCATAATAAATAGCTCAACTAAAATTAGCCATAGTTTACTAGAAAAGTCCCTTATTATTTTATGAATAACATAAAAAATTGAATGTCGTGCTTAAGAGTAATCTTAGCATACTGAGAAAATTCTCATTAATTCCACTAAGTAAAACAAATCGTTACGATTCTGCACACGGAGCACGTTTTTGTCCCCTTTGTATTGAGTGGGTTGTGTATGGGAACTCCTATGTTTTGTGTGGTGAGCACGCCAAGTATTTGATCCTGTAAGGGTGGTTTTCAAAGTGTACGCATTCCCCTGCTAGACGGGTGGCGGAAGGAATAGGGTTTTAGCTAATAACCATGGCTGGAACTTTAATCTGGATCACAGGCAGGATTACAAGAATGGGGAGCTTATATTCCACGGTCTGACGTGTTCGATGGGAGAACCAGTGGTGGGAGGCGTAGGGGTGGGGAGATCGCATTCGGAAGGGTGAGAAACCTTAAGTCCAATTGCGTATTATAGCCTCATAATTTACTCAGTTAATAGAAAAATGCGAAATTGTTGCAATAAACAAAACTTAATTGAATACATAAACTAAATCAGTTATAAAATGTTATAAAAACTCAATCATTGCACCGTGGCATGTCACACTAAGCTAAGGACGAATATATTTTAATCGAACGTATATGTTAGGTAGAATATTATAATTATTTTAACCCTTTGTACAAAAAAAATCAATAACAACGTACTTAAATTTCTATTTCAAGTCATTCACATCAAATAAAATTACGAATTATTATAAAAATGAGAAAAAAATTATTTATAAAATTAATGATAATATACATTAATTGCATTAATTCTACTTTGAATAGCTGGCAATTTTTAACAAAATATACTTTTTAATTATTTACTCAACTTAAAGATCTCATAAACTATTGGCATAAGTAGTTCTAAGGGTCGTATAAACGGGCCTTCTCATTTCGCAGAATCAAACTACAATCCTACTCGCAATTAGCTGTACCAGAGAATTGGGAAAAGGGTGTAATTAGCTTTCCTTTCAGCTTGGCCTGGAACATGTTGCTGGACCCATCCAAAATTTTGCGGTGAAAAATAATGAGCACTTTGGTGCCCCGCGTTCGAGCACACCTTCCTCCCGTTATTTACATGTCCACGGGCAGGACAATTTCCAATTTCTTATTGTCCACTATAATGTTCCCCCTTGCAGCGTCCTCTTCAAATTCAATTTTAATGTATATTAAAATCCATTCTTAGCCTAAACTCTACTCGTTAAGTCCAAATCATAATGTTTCACTATGAAATACCGATTTTGTTATGCCAAAATCCATTTTTCCTACGTTTTAATACCATATCCCCACTTCATTATTTCATATTCCGTCAGAGGCGGGGCCCGATCCTGTCCAATAAAACATTATCTATCCTCTCTGGGGGGAGCCATTTACTCCACTATGCCGACGTTTTCGGGTAAGACACAATCTTTGCTCACAATCTGATGCTGCAGAATCTTAAAGACGTGAGGTAAACCCCAGGCGCGCCACCTTCTAAGAGTGTTATTATCCCAGACTGGACCCCACACTTCCTTCCGGCCGCTTGTCTTTGATTTCGTATGACCAAATTCCGCATGTAATTGTGTTTTATCAATACAAGAGTAATGCTGTGTATAAAACTTGTTAAATATATTCGTCGTGTAACACATGGTCCACGTATTGAGGGCATAAAGTTGGACATTGAATTATGTTTCCATTTTTTAAAGATTAGAATGAAATAAATTTTTGAAGTATGCTCCTTCCCTAATAACACTGTATTAAAATCATATTTATTTTAAATTCTTACTTTTATCTGGTTTCATTGTATAAATTTAATTCGAAAACATTTCCATTTCAGTGGAAATTTGTCAGGAGCAGAATTAAATTAACAAATACAAGGAAACCAGAATATACAAACATGTCATGCATAATACAATTGTATAAAATTTAATAAACGTTACTTACAAATTCAAAACATAAGAACTGATAAAACTCTAAGGAGCGGAACGCAAACTTTGCTACCGAAGTGACCGTTATAATTGTACTGCTGTTAATCATAAAATGTTTGTTTTTTCTTGTGATTTTCTTGACTGTATTTAAATTACAAAATAATATGATTACAATAATAATGATACAGGTAAATATATTTATAATAAACGTTACCAAAGAAGTGATGTCTGTATTTATAGTCACTTTAATAGGTAAACTTTTTAAATTTTTTATTTCCTTTATTAAATACATAATTTATTTACACTATTGAATTAAATGTAATATATTAGAATTAATTATACGTATATTAAGAATATTATCAAAGATAATTTAATGATACCTGCAATGAGATAATTTTAATGCATATTCGATAAAATTAAAAGCTTACTGTCTTAATGGGAGAATGGGTGGATAAAAATATAATTGATGACACCTTTATTAAATAAGTAGGTGATTGATATCAATTGGCAATTATCTTCTGACTATGACCAATCCTCAATTTCGAATGAAAACTTTACGTTAGGGTGATAATTATTGAAAATACTGAGTAAACTATTTAAGTGAATTTTAACTTAACGTTTTAAAATTTTAGGATAAAATACATAATGCTTTCACATCTCTTATTACTATTTAAAAGTTATCAGGAACCACGAAATTGGTGACAATAATTATTATAAAAAATTGTAACTTAATGTGGCTTGTATTAATAATTAAAATAAATATAAAATTCACATCGCATTGAGATAATTATAGAAGTAATCATGCTATATTAAATTGAATTATGTGAAGATTAATAATGGAGTTTGTTGTATTTTAAAATAATTAAAAACCAGTATATAGTCCTCAAATATTTATTTACCTAGAAACAAGGCTAGAAGGAAATAGTTTTGTGGGTTTTAGGATATATATGTTTAGAATTTATACAAGGAATGAAAAGTTGTAATATGAATGAAATTTCCTTTCCCAAGTCTGTTAATAATATCGTATAATTAA
This sequence comes from Eucriotettix oculatus, assembly GCA_034510155.1. Lineage (NCBI taxonomy): Eukaryota > Metazoa > Arthropoda > Insecta > Orthoptera > Tetrigidae > Eucriotettix > Eucriotettix oculatus. The sequence goes on along the minus strand of CM067378.1, from coordinate 13,423,870 downwards.
TCTACGACTAAAGTAATGATTTATTAAATTCAGTTAATTATATGTATTAAGCAAATCTGTTTAATGGGTTCAAATCGTACGGTCGTGCATAAAAGCATACTGTAATTTACACTTTAATATTTCACATGCATATCAATATTATATCCGTCATTCTTAATTATGTAACTAATACTCTATTTAAAGCAGTGATGAGTAACTCATTTTGAAAATGGGCCAACCTCAGTTTAAAGTTTAGCGCACGCCACATATAATAAATATATTCAAATAATATCAGTAATAGCTGTTTGTCACGAAACTATGTCTTCAATAAAAAATTGAATAACTGAAAGAATGCTATAGAAATGCTGTAAACGAATGAAGATGAGAAAATGTCTGAAAAATATAATGTAATGATAAGCCTCTTCAATGACCTGTATTTGTAGAAGTAGACATCACTGCAACTCGCAGGCGGCTTTCAATGCGCAAATCATTTACCCACAATCGGCTATCCGTTTTAATTACTAAGGGTGAGCGGGCGCTGCGGGAGTTTTCTCGCAGGCGCTTCAGCCCAGAGTGACTGCGGGGCTCACCTGATCATGTCGGGAATGCCTCGCACTCTCTCTGGGTACTTTTTATCAAAGTTCTCATATGCCGAGACACCTTCACCTATTTTAGGAGGTATATGTATTGGGGTCAAAGACCTTGGGCATATGGCAAGAGTTGCCCGCTAATCCCATTGGATCAGTCGGCCAACTGCCTCCTGAAGCTGGTGGAGACACGGAGAAGGGAATGCTGCAACCCCACAGCAGGCTCGTCTCCCGTCATTCGGAAGGGCGTGATAATAGTACCCAATGCCCCGACCTACCTGATGCAGGTTTTCTAGGGTTTTCCCTCCACTCTTTAGGTGAAACACCGGGTAGGATCCTTAAACCATAGCCCAGGGGCCCTAGTTAACCCTTGGCTACCTTGCTCTACCTTCCGCATCCCCCCTTTTCAATTCCCTTCCTATGCTATTAAAGGGGAGTTGCCTGTTTCAGGATCACCCTCATGTAGCCAGTTAACCAAAAAAAGCGTTTTAATTATTGTCGTAATTGATTAATTATCGTATGTGGTATTTAATAAAAGGTCATTTGGTAAATATGCTAAGCGCGCTTCGAAACGTCAGCCTATCTAAATTTCTTAATTTTTTCTCTGTTTTAAAGTTTTGTCTGTTTAATAAGGTCGTATATTTTGTAATTTAATTATTTTCGTAGTAAAAATATTTGTCATGCAGCGTCATATTTCATTCTCGCTCATTATTGGGATGACTTAATCATTCTACAATGCAAATGCCTAATATTTGTATTGTAAAATAAACATTTCATTTCAAAGAGTTATGTAAGCACGTAGAAAAGATATATATATATATATATATATAGCGCACATCTCAGTTTGTTTTATATTATTTTTCATTTCAATATAACTTAAGGGACACGGGGACTGAAATTTGAAATTCCTGTAAATGAATTGCTACTGAGCTGAAATTTTAACCGTGTATTAACAACACACATGTGAAGTAATATACAGAATTAAGTTTTTGTAAACTTGTTTTTTGTTGAGATATTATGAAAACTATTTTTAAAATTTGGTAGTTTTGAAAATGTTCCTTGCGTCACGTACTTGAATATTTTTTAGCTTTTTAGATTAACATATAGGGCTGACTATTTTTATCAATTGTTGGTATTATTTTTGAAATTGATTAAAATTGGGGGGGAGCATATGATTTTTTACTGAGAGCTTTATACGTTTAAGTAAAATTTGGCACTTTTCAGCACTTTGAAAATTTTATTCGCCTAATCTACTCAGACAATTATAAAACTAATACCTTTAAATAAAGGTATTAGCATGTAGACTGTGTAAAAAAAGAATGAAGACAATATCTTAATATTTGTGAGGCTTAGAAGGTTTTTGGTATCAGAAGTCATAAAGGTGAGAAAAACGCATTTTTATGAAAAAAGTATTAATTATAATCAATCATATTAATTAAATTGTCCTAGAGCTTATGATACACTTTCTTTATTTTCTTTGGAAGTTTCTTTTTAGTTTACTGAATTTATAGTCATATTAACATGAAAAGAATAGTTATCAATTTTTTTTCAATATTGGCCAAATTTTCAGTCTCCATGTCCCTTAACAGCGCTGTTTTTGCCTGATAAATTCCTTGCTAGATATTGAATTATTATCTTATTTATTATTTTAAATTTACTTATAGCGTATATTTCTGTGTTAAATGTGCGGCTAATAAAAGAATGACCAAGGACGGGTAAACAATTCCATGAAGTAGCTTTTAGCCAGGAATAGGCCACAATTTCCCGGAAACTGCCCTTGTCCTCAGAGAGCCAAGCAGCATTGTCACCTAATAACAGGGAAAAATATAAAACAAAATTAACTGGTGATGTTGAGACCAGTTTCCACCAATTAGGGGAGCTGTACTAAAAACGAAGAGGGAATGACAGCTAAGGAATAATTTTTCAGAAAGTGAGAAATACATTCTTGACTGAGACTTGACGGAGTGAGGATCGGGAGAAGAACGGAGATACAAACAAATGACCACGTGGCTGAAAGAACAGAGCGTTGCTACAAATCCTTGGGCGAAAATGCTTTCTAGTAAGCCGTCAAAAGTTTCTGTCCTGGGAGGGTTGTGATGATGAGCTTAATTTTTTATCAAAATACTTTTTTCGTGTTTCCATCCTAAATCGCGGTAAACTCGGAGAAAGAATATCATGCTGAGCAGCCGGCAATATATATTTTTATATTACCCCATTTCTATTACACATTTGTCTTTTATTGTTTTAATAAATCTAAATTTTTAAAAATTAATTTTGATTTTCCGCAGCACGTAGTGTGCCAAATATATTTGAAAATCAAAAGTAAGTTTGGCGTTCGGCACAAAACAATGTACTATGTAACATGCTTATCCCTGATCTATAAAGTTTATCAAAGGATCTGGAGAGCAGAATTGCCCTTTCTTAAAAATGTTTCTTCTTCTTGGTCGAATTTTAAGTATATTTCAATTTAGCATTACGTTTGTCTGACGTAATTATTGGCTATAAATTTTTTTAAGTTACCTATACTTAAATAAACAAAATTCCATTGGGTTTTAATATCCCTATGTCACGGTACTTAGAAATGCCCAAAATCGGCTTTTCGTTAACAAGGGTTTACTTTATTTGATACCAACATATCTTTTACTATTGTCGGAATACATGATTTTATCCAATCTAATTTTGAAATGTGTGTTGATGAAATTGATTCTTCTACATTCGTAAGATTTAACTGCCGAAAACACTCATTATTACTACATCATTTCGGCAGCAACCGTCAGGGGCTTGAAATGGTCCGCGGCACTAAATTCTTCACATGCACATTCAATAATCTTTTCGGCTGAGGGAGTCAAGAAGTAAATATGATGAATTTCTAAATTTGTATGTTTTGAACCATGTGTTTTTTATATATAAATTAAAACATTGTAACATAGAGCCCATATTTAATTTCTTGTAATATTATGTTTGTAGTACACCTGAGGAAATCTCAAAAAGGAGACGACGCGTCGTTTTTTAATAAATAGTTATAGATTTATATGCTGACTTATTGGCCGTTTTTTATTTATTGTAAATTTTAAAGTCAGAAAACTATATTGCAATTGAAATAATGTTACGCAAAGAGTTAGATTAGAGTTTCGCTATTCTCTTTTTGATTTTCTTAAATGTGTATGTAGAATAATTAGTGATAATAATCATATGCCAGTATGTTTTTCGGGTGCTAACTTCATCGTCGCTTCAATCTCGGTATGCAACCAGGTAAACACTAACGTACAACAGGCTGGTGTTCCTTCACTAGTAGTTCTTAAGTCAGCTGTGTCATTAGGTAGTATTTGTAGGAATATCAAGCACATTGAATTTTATATTCCTGATATGGTACCAATTTCTTAAGATATTCCCATTTTTCGACGATTTTTTTACTTATTTTGATTTTTGTCGATTACAACGCCATCTGTGACCGAAATCACTTTAATCGTAGGTCAAAGTAGAGAATTTTTTTTATGGAGAATCCGAATCTGCAATAAACAATTGGGGTTCTCATTTAAATTTTTAACCCTTCCCTCCACCCCCCGGAGGTGGGGGTCGAATTTCGTATCATTAGATCTTCCCCTACGAGACGAACATTTTTCATTCATGCTTTTTTTGATGTTATGTGTGGTCCACCAGACATTTAAATCTCCTCAGTTAAATTGAACGTCCTGTATATGAACACTACTTGTATTAAATAAAATTTTATTTAACTCAAAATCAAACTAATTATAGCAACAAGTTGGAAGTGGTATTGCAGAAGCCATATTCCTTTAATTTACATTGTCATGAAATTACATTCACATTCAAAACATCTGAATAAAATTTTGAATTATATTGTAATTACTGTTTAAAGTTCTGGGAATTATGAAATTCAATTTTTCAATTGCAATTTTATTTTGCTTCAGATGACCTAGTTTCAAAATTTTCGAGCACTCTGTAAAGTTAATGTTTTATTTCATAAGTGAGCATTTTCAATTTTGACCCGTTATCAAGAAATTGAAGATCGTCGCTCATCGTTAGCAGCCGAAAGTGATAATTTAGTTGTAAGGTATACTGCGAGACTGCGTCGTTCAACTGTCAATTGTTGTACGTCTCTCAATCTCATCAATTAAAGTATAACAATTTGTAAAAGTAAGAGGATTAAATAAAATCAAAAATTTTATATATACCAATATAAAACAGAATATTTATATATAATACACAAAGGAGTAATACAAGAATGCAGTTTGTCGCCCATCCTGTTGAACTCAAATATAGAACAGGCGATGGAGAAAGTTAAAACGGAATATGAAAAAGGAATCATACTGCAACGAGAAGAAATAAATACAACGATTTTGTAGTATTAGGGGAGTCAGAAGAAGACTTGGAAACCATAATAAATGGCGTGAACGGAATCCTGGAGAAAGAGCTCAATATGAGGTTTAATAGAGGGAAAACTTAGGTAATGGAGTGTTGTATGGGAAACTGTGGAATAACATAGGGCGTTAGATTGGGAAGGAATATTTTGACGGAAGTTAAGGATTAGTGCTACTTGGGAAGCGTAATAACAAGGGATGGTAAAAGTGTAGTAGACGTAAAGAGTAGGATAGCACAGGCAAGGAAGGCTTTCGCGAAAAAGAGGAATTTACTTACGGGTAATATAAGAGTGAATATTAGGAAATCGTTGCTAAAAATGTTTGTATGGAGCGTGGCGTTATATGGATGCGAAACGTCGACAATAGGAGTCGGGGAAAGGAAAAGAATAGAAGCATTTGAAATGTGGTGCTATAGGCGAATGCTGAAAATCAGATGGGTGGATAGAATCACAAACGAGAAAGTTCTAAACAAAATAGGGGAAAAGCAAACAATATGGAGGCCGCTGACCAAGAGAAGGGATAATTTAATAGGCCACGTTATATGGCATGAGGGTCTTGTAAAATTAGCATTATTTTGATGTGTATGGGGCACGAACAGAAGAGGGAGGCCAAGGATAGAATACGCTAAGCTGATTAGGGATGATGTGGGTTGTGCAGGTTATGAGGAAATGAAAGGCTTGCGCAAGATCGGTTCGCATGGAGGGCCTTTGGACTGAATACAACAACAACTTTTTATGTGTACATTTATTTAGATATTATCTCGCACAAACCTCTCATTTAGAACGATAAGACGGTACATTTATTTCTAAATGAGAGTTCTGTCAGAGATAAGATCGAAATAATTGTTTCTTACAGTTGGCACAAATAATGACACTCACGGCGATATATCTGCGTCTATTATATATTGTGACGAAATTTATGATTTTCCTCCTTGTTCAGATGATTTTATTTTCCCTCTCGGTTTGCCATGTTGCAAGCTTGGTTAAAGGGAAACGACAAACACGTAACAAAATTTAATAAAGCTTTATTAACGAACAAGGGAAAAAAACATTTATAAAAAATCAACGAAATCAAATAAAATTAAAACTTATCTAATCTCGGACGGCTGGTTGACCTTCAACCACCGGTGACCAAGGCAAGAAGTAGCTTCCACTCGAAGTCCTGCTAGCGCCATATATATATATATATATGGTTCTATTTGAGCTCTCAAGTTGCCATGTGGCTTAATAAAATTGTTTTTCAGTTATTTAAAAATGTTTAAGAAAAGTTGTTAGTACAGGTTAATTAATTTCAAATAGTTAAACTGACAGTTAATTTTTCACATTTAAAGATAATATTTGAATGTATATGCCGTCATCTGATGGATGGCAAGCTGTTAGAAGTATATCGATGTGTCTAAACTCTACTCCTCTTTCCAATATTCGTTGATCAGCTGATGGGGTAACTCAAGGCCGCATACGGTCCGCGAAAAGATCTTTTTGACCCCTCATTACATTATGCCAATAAATAAAATTGAAGTATTTGTCTGTAAGATATTAATATAAATATTTATAAAACCATTGAAATGCCACTCGAAAGGCGGTGTGAAAACCAACTGCGAATTACAAATGCTATAAGGCGTTCCTATATCATTCTAATAAACTTAGAGTGTTATTATGACATATTATAAATGAAGATTACTGAAAAATTGTTGGAAATCATTCCTCTTTATGGAAGTACATCGGGTAAAAACATTTGACGTTGTATTGAATATTTTAGGAAATTATAATATTTCTCTTGATAGGCTTGTTTCGGTAACAACTGGCGGTGCTAAATCGATGACGGGTGAAAGCAAAGGATTTACGTCAACACTGATTTAAAAATTGCATTATATATATATATATATATATATATATATTATGGTACGCGATTGTCACGTACCACATCAGATAAATTAAATTGTATTTTTTTATTCCTATTATTAATGTATATAAATATTTAGAACTAAGCGGGACGAAGTCGGGAACATGAATGAACGCGATAGGTTAACTAAATGACGAATTACAGTCATCGCGGAAACATTAAGGTTCGGTACAATATGAATAGACGAGGTACCTTCAAGGCTAGGCTGCTGAAAACATGGGGTGACAGATGGTATTTACCAGGAATCCATCTGGTCAGCCATGGGAACGAGAATATTTGACCTGACGCCTGGACGTGTTATCAGAAGCCTGCCCTCCATAAGGAGGAAGTAGAAATTGCACGCCCGCCAGGAGATTAAAAACCAGGGTGCACTAAGAGAGAGGAGCATTTTTTTAGAATAATTTTCCGACGCCTTTAGAAGACAACGTTACTAAATTCAAGCAGTTACGCCGGTCAAAATTTAAGTTTACTGGGCGCAATCACACAGAACCATCCGTCCGACTACATCATCTTTGAAGATAATTCAGCAGAGGCTACCAAACTTCAAGTACGAGTCTAGGAGAAGCCCTAGAGCGACGAAAACGATGCACATCGTACCTCCGACACTTTGGGGAGTACAACCAACAGTCTCCAGCCGATTAACCAGCCAGCAAGGACGTCGGGAATCGTCAACAACGCCGTGGTGATGTACCTACCTTATTGTTTCTCGCCTCTGGTACTTCTCTATAAAGTGTTCGCCCTCCTCCCATATTTTATTAATAAACCCATTGAGCATTGGCTTTCCCTGAGGAAAAGATTAACTCATGTTCCCGATTAAGTAAGCGAGGGTCCCTTAAATTTATAGTTTAATAAATCCATATTTGTTAAAATTAACAGTTATAATTTTTTTATCCCTTATTAATTGTCACAACCTACCAATAAATAAAACCCTTACCGCAATATATATATATATATATATATATATATATCAATAAAACCAAAAATATAGACTTTCCATTGCCTTCTTCGCCAACCAGTTCTCTGTTCAAAAATATTAAAATGCATGCAATACTAAAAACAGTAGCAAAGACCGTTCTTCTATATTCAATCGAGAAGAGACCACTTAACCATCGACAATTTAATTCGTTCCTTCAAGATTCAGAATCCGGATTCAAAGATCTTCGTGGTTACTCAGCAGTTCGTTGGTTGGCGTGTCACAAAACTGAAAAATTTACATTAACTTTTGGAAGAAATAATTTAATTTCTTAAGATAAAAGGTGAATAAAGCGAAAATGTATCGATTGCAAAAGATGCTTTGTTCGTAAAAGATCTGGCATTTTTAACAGATATTACGGGTCATCTGAATAATATTAATATTACGTTGGAAGGCAAAGATCAATCAATAACAAATATGTAAGATGCATGGCAATTTTGGTACAAAAATTGATTTTGTTTAAAATTCATCTACAAAAAAAGAGTTTTGACGTATTTTACTACGTGCGAGCAGCACAAAATCAAATTTGCTTATTTTCACAATATAGTGGTAAAGTTTTAGAATTCGATTAAGGTTATAATAAATTTTAAAAAATTACTTTTTACTGGGTCCTTTATCCTTTGAAGCTTAAAATGCTCCCACTCCCGTACAACTGGAGTAAATTGGTTTTCGTAATTATTCAATTATAAAAGACAAGTATAGAGAAGTAGGAATACCCTAAATATATTTTTTTACCGAGGCATTAAAAAATTTGTTGCACTAATTTTATGCTACTTTCGAAGTATCTACTTATCTGAGCAACTATTTACTTCCATGAAGATCAAGATTAACAGATAAACATCTATCTGCCATAATAATACTGTCTGTTTTCAGTCCTTGAATTCAGATATTGTAAAAATAGTAGAAGGAAATTAGGGTAGTTTACGGTAAAAAATATTTTAGTTTATAAATTATTTTTAAAATAAAAATGAATAGTTACAAATCGATATTACAAATTATTAACCTTCAATTCATTTAATTATATAATGTGTTTTAATTATACCGTCCACATTCCTGAATCCTCACTATAATCTGTAATTTTAAGAAAATTAGTAAATGTAATGTGGCCCGCGTGAATATTACCAGTTGCATGAAATGGCCCGTATATTAATTCAGTTTGACACAGCTGATATAAAATATCAGTTTTTACCAATTTTGCACGGAATATGTGGCAACTTTATTTTCGTGCTATGAGTTCGGACAGAGAGCCTCGCAGTTCTCGCACCGGACATCGACTTAATCTTACTGTTAGCCACACTTTCCCTTTCAACAGTCCATCATGTTTCTACCACTTTGTCGAATTTTTGTGGAATTTCTGTCCTCGCGCAGTAATACAATTTCTTTCTACGACAAAAAAGACCCCACTTCCAATTGTTTATACGACCAAAAATAATCTAATATAAAAAATGCACAATAAAAAGACCTTTACAAACTGCAATATGAACTAATGACTGTAGCGCGTATACAACAGTAGGACACTCTTGGACCCTCCGCACATGGGTCAACTGTTTGCAACTCACTTTTAAACCCTATCACACGCTTGTCACACGCTCAACCAGTTTGCAATCGAAATGTATAGTCTTACCGCTCACGAGCCCGACTAATTCATATTTTTATTACCTAAAGCGTTTTCCACAAATTGTCAAGTCACAGTTCAGACAACTTCCTTAACGGTGTTACAGAACTGTGTTGAATGTCCAAAGATTCTTCCCTGTGTGCCATGTTGGCAACCCCGCTTCTCCACCAACACGTGACACCTGGTAGCAGCGGATTGTATACTGACGATGGCCGAAAGACACAAAGCAAGAAAAGGAATCACCGCAGCTGGCCATTCGGATGATTTGTATGCCGCTCTTGGCTCGGTTTGATGATTGAATTTTGTCAACCTCCGTAAATATATTACTTATTTGCTCCTTCGTAGCATGTTTCTTTCGCAACCCTATTTCCAATGCCAACGCCCCTAGTATCCCACTAACAAAATATATAATTAATTGCGAGATCATTGCAATTATTGTGGATGCTTACCCCTTCAACAAAGAAGGTGACTTCAAAAACGATGGAATATTAATAAGCTAGTAATAAGATTTGTTATAATTTTACTTTAAATACACAATTACAAAACTGAATGAAATCGTTAAATTATATCTGAAACGCAAAGATTTTAATAATATAGATGGATTCATGAACACTACAGAAGTCAGTCAGCAGCAATAAGAATTGACGGGCAAGAAAAGAAAGCAGAAATCAATGAAGGAGTAAGACAAGGATGCAGTCGTTCGCCCATGCTCTTTAACTTATATATAGAACTGGCGATGAAGAAAGTTAAAAGCGAATATAGAAAAATAATCAAAAACTTTGGAGAATAAATAAAAACCCTAAGGTTTGCTGATAAAATTGTGATTAGGGGATTAAGAAGAAGACTTGAAAACATAATATTGGCGTGATCCTCGAGGAAGAGTACAACATGAAGATTACTAGACGGAAAACCAAGTTTAGTATGAGAAATAGTGGAATAACAAAGGGCGTTAAATTGGAAAGTGATATTTTGCTACATCGGAAGCATAATAACAAAGTATGATGGAAGTATAGCGGACATAAAGAATAGAAGCTTAAAAATGTGCTATAGGAGAATGTTGAAAATCAGATGAGTGGATAGGGTAACTAAACAGGACGTTATAAGGAGAATAGGAAAAGACAACAATTTGTAGGACTCTGACCAAGAGAAGGGATACATTCACAGGCCAAGTTTTAGGTATGAGGGTCTTGTAAAATTAGCACTAGGGGGAAGTGTTTGAGGGAAGAACAGAAGAGTGAGGCCAAGGTTGGAATACGGTAAGTAGACTAGGGAGGATGTTGGGTGTCATAGAAATGAAAATACTTGCACAGGATAGGTTAGCATGGAGGGTTGCATCAGACCAGTCTTAGGATTGATTACAATAAAAACAATCAGCGAATTCAAATGTTAGTATACTAAATATTGTTGAAATTGCGTGCCTCCGAGAATTCAGCATGAAATTGTTTTCTAGTCAGTTGCTGGTATTTGGAAACATAATTAAATCTAATATGTTGTGGTATGTGATATACAATTGGTGTATTTAATTCCAGGGAATACGAATTAACAGAACGCGGTGAGGGTTGTAGGTCAACTTGTGTGGCCTTAACGTGAGGGGATCTGTTGATAACAGTAAAATGTTTACATTATATGTTAATAATTGAAAATTATTTGATTCAAAAATAATATTTATTACTTAGCTCTCACTTTTTTTCTGTTATAAGGGCAACGCAAATAATTTGTGGCTGAGAAAAAATATCGCACATTAAAAATTGATTGGGCTTCATTCGACTCGTGAGTACAGTTGCATGTACATCAGTTTTGAATCTCACGTTGCTTCATGTGCGGGGTACCTTATTCAACTGTTATTATATGAATTATAGATTTGCCGGGCACCCAACAAAAATGTCTGCTACTGAATACTACAGTACCAGTATTTTTCAATTAAATAACTATAAATAGCAGCACTTTAGGTAATTCCCTGTATGAAAACATAAAGTATACAACAATAAGCAGTTAGTGCCGCCAATGATTGATTCCTCTTGTAAAATTATACTGCAGTTATTTTTATATGCAGTTAATAAATAACAATGTAATTGTACTGCCCAATTTTATATACATATAAATTTTATACATATTTCCTTCATTAATGTTTTCCCAGATAAATTATTGAGTAAATAAGTTTACTAATACCTCTTAATTACCTACACCATAATAATATTATGGTGTAGGTAATTATTTATTGAGTAAATAAATATACTATTACCTCTTAATTACCTTAATTACGTACACCATAATACTATTTGGTGTTTGTAATTATTTATTGAGTAAATAAATTTATCTGGGAAAACATTAATGAGGGAAATATGTACAAAATTTGAGGTTCGGTGAAGTAATCAGTTATAATACAATCTCAGGATGAAACCTAGTTCAATACCCTCCCTAAACGTCAAGGATTGGAAACCGGACAGCATACCTCATTTGCAGGTTTGCGTCGATTGTCCGCCACTTTCTTTGTAGGGCGTCGTCTTCTTCAGCGTCAACTTTTCCTTCTTTATAACAATCCGGGGTATAAGCATCGGTTCCCTTTAGTCTCTTCCAAGTTCTGAGGGCCAAATGATTTTAGGGCCCGTTCACACGATAGTCTCAAGGCTCTTAGTCACAGTCTACTGGTGACTATAGCGTATCGTTTCATCATAGACTACAGATATGAAATCTCTCATGCAGCCAAAGAATTACTCTTTACAGAAAAATAGAAATGTTCTTTTTTAGGATAACAATTCTTATAGTTTGTAATTTTGTACGCGATGTTCTTTCTAACTACGAAAAATTATGTATTGTTGGATAAATCTTTATTCAGCTCGTCTCCCCCATCAAGGTATTGTTTGGTCCCTTGGTTCTGTGTATTGATGACACACATACTTAATGCCTCATAAATCACAAGAACATTTGTATTCAGATAATGTCATGAGGTAAACTCGTGTTATTGACTTCTTAATCAAATATTTGTTAATAATGTTTCGTAAAAACTTTCCATCTTCAATAACGTCTCTACGTTGAAGAACCTACTATAAGCAGACCTTCACACAGGAACACAATGCGAATGTCACGGCAGCTGTCAGCAGGATGCACAATTAATTCTGACAGCTCCATTAACACAGACAATGGTTCAAAGGGAGCTGAGGATGAAACGACAGTTGCAGACAACAATCTGTTTCCCAGTGGCAAAAGGAATGCGCCCTCTTCAAACTGAAAGTGCCTCCTAACAAAATTACACACGCGCAAACTGCTAACTGTTTCAGTAGGTTCATTACAAGTCTACTAAACGGAAAGCACCAGCTTGATACGTTAGTATATCCCGCACACATTTAGATTTACAAAAAAATTAAAATGTTTGCGCATATAAACTTAAAACTTTTGAAAAAATTTATTACATCAATATTTGTAAAATTAGAGTTAAGGCAAATGAGTGGCTTGACATAGCTAATGACATTATATTATAGAGGCACGTTTTTTAACTTTATCTTATAAACATGACTTCATAAGGCTGATTTTTGATCAAATAAAACTTCAGGTCGCTTTCCTTTGAGGTTTATTAAATATTTATATAAATTTGAATACCCGTCATTATACTGCAGTTCATGTGTATACCATTGGTATTATAAATATTGGGTCTAGTCTTTTGTTTTGGAAACGTTACTTATTGTTGTATTCAGTCCTAAGTCTGGTCTGATGCAACCCTCCATGCTAAACTATCTTGCGCAAGCCGTTTTATTTCCAAATAACTACCACATCCTCCAAAATCTGCTTAGCGCAATTCATCCTTGAACTCCCTATCCTATCCACACAATTCCCTCAAATGCTAATTTTAAATTCCGTCATGTCTAAAAAGTGGCCTATTAATCTATCCCTTGTCTTGGTCAAAGTCCTCCATATTGTTCGCTCTTCCCCTTCTCTGCTTAGAACTAATTCGTTACAGATTCTATCCACCCTTCCGATTTTTAGCATTCTCCTATAGCACCCCATTTAAAAAGCTTCTATTTCTTTCCTTTCTGCAACTCCTGATTCTATCCACCCACCCGATTTTTAGCATTATCCTATAGCACCACATTTAAAAGGCTTCTATTCTTTTCCTTTCTGCAACTCCTACGGTCCACGTTTCGTATCCATTTAACGACACACCCCATACGAAAATTTTTACCAATGATTTCCTATTATTCATACTTATATTAGCCGTAAATATTCTCTTATTTCTTGCGAAAGCCTTCCTTGCCTGTGCTATCCTACTCTAGTTATTAATCTTCCCGAGTAGCAGAATTCCTTAACGTCCATCAAAATATCCCTTCCCAATCTAACAACCACTGGTAATCCATTATTTACAATACTACTCTACATTACCTTGGTTACCCCTCTATTAACCATCATGTTGTACTCGTTCTCCAGGATCACGTTAATGTAATTTATTATGGTCTTCAAGTATTTTTCTGACTCCCCTAATATCACAATAACATCCAGCTCCAATAAAATGTCCAGCTTGGCCTGCGGTTTTCTTAATATTTTGTGGAAGGAGAAGCGGCCTTCGAAATTCTCGTAGGATAGATTCCCCGGGCAGATAAACGTCTCATAATCCTCGAAACTCAAGATTTCAAACGCTTAGGGTTTCTCCTCTCCGCCAAATCGGCGCCTGATGCATCTTATAGCCTGATTGACGCCAATATGAAACTTCTCAACCAGAGTATCGCCACTGATTAAATAAAATACCCATCACCATCTTAATTCATAACAATACTTTATTCTAGTTTAAAGTGGAATAATTTCGATTTTATTGAAGCGTTGGCTTTTAATAAACTCTTAAGTGCCTACAGCTGTGTTTATTAAATTTTTCAACCCTACGTGATTAAGTACTAAGTGTTGAGTAATTTATTCAGTTACCTATGTCGATATAAATAAAACGCTTTACACTTTGCAAATATGGCACTAAAATGTTTAGCTGCATAGTTTGGAAGATTGATATCAAATCCAAGGATGTAACAGTTAATCCAATATTGCAGCATTCCACAGCACAAGGGCTTCAATTTTAATCTGCGGCCCAACTTCTCCGGAGAGCTGCAGTCGTGTCCGTTTCATCCCCTTCATCTCTGAAATAAGCCATTGTCGTCTACTGCGGCAATTTTCCTGCTTTGAAGGGCGACTAAACTCTTTGAGCCAAATGATTTTTGCGCTGCAGTTAACGCAGAATATTTGAGTTAAACTGAATCGTGCGTGGATTTTGAGAACAATTTATCTAACGCAGTACTCTCAATTAATTAACTTTCAACATCTATTAATTTAGTTTCTAAGAAAAGTTTCAATAAAATTTATGGACGTTGTGTTTCAGACATCACAGGAAGCGACGCCCAATCTATATTCCGGAAACGGAGACTAATCATATATAGAATGTAACGAGAATAAGTAAATACAAAAGGTAGAGAAGAATTAATTTGAATTTACTGGAAAAAATTATTATATTTCAAAAACTGGCATCAGACTGTATAAAAGATTACTAACCATCCATGGTATTTATAATCATAAAGTTAAAATACAGGCTTTGTTGGTTTCGCATACGATCATACAATATAATGATTTACTTTGATTTAGGAATGAAATTAAACCTAATATAATACGGTATTTCACTGAAAGTCTGTTTTTCTAAAATTATTTATTTAAATATTAATTGAAAATTATTATTTGCAGACAGAATAAAAATATTATTCAACAATTGTTTCGTCCATATATTTTGTATTTTATCAACTGCAGATAAATTGCTTCGTGATTTCTTAGCGCAAAAAATATTACTGAAAGTGAATAAACTAGGATGTCTCTTTTTCTCTGTACATTCAAGCTTCTTGCATGCCGAGACACTTTCATCTCTTTTAGGAGTAGCATGTACTGGGGTCGAAGACTTTGGGCATACGGTAAGAATTGGATCCTAAAACGGATAGGGAAACGGAGAAGGGAAAGCTGCGACTCCACAGCAAACTCATCTCCCCCCATTCAAAAGGGCGTGAGAATAGTAGCCTAATTCTCGAGCTACCTGATGCAGGTTTTCGTCCACTTCTTTTACGTGATTCACCGGTAATGCAATTTTAACCTTGGCTTCCTTGCTGTACCTTTCACATCGCCCTTTTCCCTTCCTATGCTATTGAAGGGGAGTTGTCTTTTTCAGGGTCACCATACAGTAGCCTGTTATCCCCTCCCCTTTCGCTTGACTGCTCAGTTTTCTCGTTTAATTTCAGTAAGTAATGTATGAGCACAATTTAATTTAAAAATTTTTTAATTTAATTTAAAAAGGTAAATATGAATATATATGTTCTTTTATTTCGAGCAATGAGTTTAACAAAATCCATCAAGGGGTGGTCACCAATTAATTTCAACCTCCATCAGCTTTGCCTCTCGGATAACTACCTAGATTATAAATAAAATAACAGTGTCTGAATTCCGTAAGCTCGTTCAAGATCAGACGATTCTTCCGACAGCCCCGTCCCGTTGGGAACTCTGTAAAATCATTACACAACCATGGCTGTTTGTGGACTCACCTTGACTGCCAACCAAATGTGCGCTTCACGGAATACGACAATGTACTGCCGGTCTGTCTCAAAGCCACTACCAACAATCCTGTCTGTGACGGCTTTATTGCCTTTATAATATATAATATCGTCATCTAAAATGTAGAGCACTTTATATTCATATTTACATTTGGGATGACGATTTTACCTTGTTATTAAAATCATAAATATCATCAAACGGAACGAATTGGTGGAGGTAAGAATAAAAATATAAAGCTAAAGTGTTAACCCTACGTGACTGGAACACTCTTTTCGTTCAACATTCAGAACGTCTTAATTTAATTTATGCAGATGTACCTTGTTGAAAATAAAATAAAATAAAACAGAAATCAATCAATCGCCCATAGTTTTTGACTTATATTTAGAAAAGGCAACGAAGAAAGTTAAAAGGAAAATGAAAAATTATCAAACAGCAAGGAAGTCAAGTGATCCACCATCCATCTCTATGGATAGTTGGCCTAAGAGGAGACGCGATGGAAAATTAATCAGAAGGGAAATAAATGTGGAAGAAGTAGGAGGTCAGAGAAAATAATAGACAAATAAGTTAGTGGGAAATGAAACAAGTAGGATGTCTGAAAATTGCGTAGTAACTGGACCACCACACGTATAAAATGCAGTCGGGAATGGAAGTTTAAAGTAAGAAGGTGGAGAGGTGATGATAGAGAAATTAGTCAATGGGAAAATTAATTTGGAAGAAGGAGGAAATGAGAGGTGATGAGAGAGTGAATTGCAGTCGGGAATGGAAGTTTGAAATAGGAAGGAGGAAGAAAAGACGATGAATCGAGAATTAGTCATTGTGGAGTAGAATTTTGAATAAGGAGGAAGTCAGAGGAGATGAGACCCGACAAGTGAGTCTTTCAGTAGTAATAGAGAGACCGCAACTAGAAATCTTGCTGGCGTAAGAGAAGGAAAGAAGACTGATGTCAGGGTGCGGCAAGGTGGCTAAGCACGTTTATGTAATCACGGAACCAGAATTCTTAGAAGGAAGAGCCAGGTGCTGGGACTCGAACTACGAATGCCAGCCCTGGTAACCGAGCCAGACCCAACGAATTAGCAATGACTCAAAACACGAAACCAGGTGAGTTGGTGCCAATTAATGCATCAGAATGTGTAATGACTATCTTTCTGCTGCGCAAGAATTCCCAAATTCATCACCTTGTATTATATTGAATCTCTATCTGAGATAGTTGTAGCGTATGATTGTACCAAAAATCTTTGTTACATATATGTGTTAAAATAAATTAATTTTTTAATGTTAAAGTAAAAAAATGTTTTTTTTAATTAAAAATTTAATTTTCCTCCTGTTCACATTATATAGTCATTCAATAGGAGATAAGGTATGTATTACAAATAAGGCATAATAGCAGATAATTAATTTTACATTAATCTACGAGGCTATAATAAGAAAAGTACGAAGTGGTGATTATGTTAAAAATGCGTTAGAGAAACAGGGCAGAAAAGGTTTTCTTAAGTTCTATAGTATCTATTTCCCAGTGTAGATAATTATGGATTTATTATAGAAATAATATTTCAAATTTAATCTATGCACAATAATTTATTATAACAGAATTGCTGTCAATATTACAATGTTCCTTACTGTATAGCATAAGGAGAACTAGATAGAAATTGACTACTTGTACGCTAATGTTAGCAAGGCTTTCCGAAAGTTGATGAGTTTCCATGGTTTTCACAAATATGTAATATCACAACTTCATCATGATGTCCACTCTGCGAGAAGGGAACATTCATTGTCTTTTCAACAGCGTTGGTTTCATAATTAAGTACGGGCGACGCGGATATTATCAAACAACGCGAACGATGTGAATTGTAGCTCGTTACATCTTCTAGAAGAATTAGAATGTAACTTACTTGAAACAAAAATTGAAAAATAGTTTTAACGTTTTACCCGACAACTGATGTGAACAGTTTAAATATTAATGATTCCAGCATTACCAGAAATAAACGTGAATGGAAACAGTCATTTATTTACTATACGGATAGATATATTTGCCTTAAGAAAGAGAGCGAATAATAAGGAAGAATTTAACCCTGAAAACTATTGAATGCGGCAAAATAACAAAGAAATATTCATATTTAAAAATTACAGTTTCTAAGATCGACTCCTTATCAATATTAATTTATCATTAAGTTAACCTGGCTTCTACTTGCCCTTAAATAAATGCGTTCTTCAAAATGTACATTCTACTTCTAAAATATGTTAAAATATATTAATGCTGTTCATTAACATTTGGAACTGTAAAGGCCAGGGAATGTAACACCAATTATTTTAACTACTATGAATCAGAAAATATTGTCTGCACAGCAATTAACTGAATCACTTATTATTTCATTAAATACGTTCAACAAATGTTGCATTTCACATATTGTACAACAACTATAATTGTATAATAAATTATTTAATTAGACTCTTGGTAAATATTTTTACAATTTGCATATTTCATATTTAAACTATAAAAATACTGACAAAGACGCTAATTAAATCATTTATTATATATTTAACTGTCTGAATAATTATTTAATTATAATTGTATGATTCTACTCCTGCCATTCGTGTACTACTACTACATTTCCAATTAGAAATATTTTATGTTATATCCTCGCAGTTAGTATCTATTTTTCGTCGAATACTTGCAATGCTTTTCCTCAGCTATAAAATGAAAATTCAATTTCTCATTTAAATGAATGCCACATTCGCTGACCCAACATATAATATAATGATGGTTGTTTTACTTTCGTGTTTGTTGTTCAACGACATGTGGCCGAATACATAATTACAAATCGATATATAGTCAACGGTGCGTCACAGTTTTGTTTTACGGTTACTAATTAGCATACCATTATTATTCCGATGAAATGTGATTTTTTCCATATGATCGCGCCAAATTTTCATCATCACCTCGTTCTGAGGGCGTATTTTAAAGCGTTCCTAAAACATTATTCGATATCACTTGGGCTCAGTTAAGTTTGACAGTCGCTGTATATAGCCACAATATAATTTAAAGTATTCCCAATCTGCCTAATACGGTTAATATTAGGACATTCACCCAAAATCTTTTTGCATCAGAGCGCGTCAAAGCAACGGTAATTGAAATTTATGTATGAATTTATTAAACTAAAAAGGCACATACGTCCGGTGACAGTCACAACAACGAAAAAGTTCATTAAGTTATAGTCCTAAGACTGGTCTGATGCAACCCTCCATGCTAAACTACCTTTCCCAAGCCTTTTAATTTTTATAACTAGCAATATCAACATCCTCCACCCCTCTTCTGTTTTTACCTCTAATGTTAAATTTAACAAGACACTCATGTCTTAAAACGTGGCCTGTTAATTTATCCCTTCTCTTAGTCAATGTCCTCCATAATTTTTGTTTTTCCCCCATTCTGCTTGGAACTTCCTCGTTTGTCAATCTATCCACCAATCTAATTTTCAACATTCGCCTATAGCACCACATTTCAAAGGCTTCTATTCTTTTCCTTTCCCCAATTCCAATCGTCGACGTTTCGCACCCATATAACGCCACGCTCAATACTAACATTTTTAGCAACTATTACCTAATATTCACACTTATATTACCCGTAAATAAATCCCTCTTTTTCGCGAAAGCCTTCCTTGCCTGTGTTATCCTACTCCTTATGTCTACTATACTTCTACCATCCCTAGTTATTTCTTTTCCCAGGTAGCAGAATTCCTTAACTTCCGTCAAAATATCCCTTCCCAATCAAACTCACTTCGTTATTCCACTGTTTCCCAAACTACACTTCATTACCTTGGTTTTCCCTCTATTAATCCTCATTTTGAACTCTTTCTCCAGGACTACGTTCATGCCATTTATTATGGTTTTCAAGTCTTCTTCTGACTCTCCTAATACTACAATATCGTCAGCAAAGCGTAAGGTTTTTATTTCTTCTTTGCAGTATGATTCATTTTCCATATTCCGTTTTAACCTTCTTCATAGCTTGTTCTATATATAAGTTAAACAGCATAGGCGGCTATATACTGACTATAGGTAAATTATACTTTAACAATTACTATTTCTATTATTTTACTCTGTTGACTAAATTATATTCCGTCAAAATTAAAAATTCATAATTAATACTTTGGAATTAATTTCTGTCCCCGAATTTATATCATTCTTTAAGTCTTCTCCCGAAATGACTAAATACTATGACGTTTTACCTTAAACGGAGCTGCAGGTAACTTATTACAATTTTATATAGCTCTATCTAAAAACGAATATTTAGCTATGTATTTTTCTGCGGTCTTGTTGTAATATTAAATTGGTGATCCCCTCTACTTATATATGTTGGCTTCTTTAATTTCTCGCATACTTCTCCCCACGCTTTACCACCAACGTAATATTTGAAAATGCCACAAAGTTTGTTATTTTTGCTCCTTCATACTAAGGATTCCCAACCCAAAGCTTTCACTCGGCCTGGTCCACATGCTACAAATTTTGCTGCTCTACTCTGGACTTTCTCCAGCGCATCCAAGTGGGTTTTCCTATATGGATGCCAGCAGCATGCGCCGTACTCCATAGTGGAACACACGGATTTTGTACGCCAGTTCCTTTCATTTTCCACTCCCTTTCTTTAATATTCTGTTAACAAAGTGAAAGGATCTCCACGCTTTTCATGTTATGTGATTTACATGCCCCCACCCCCAACACCCCTTATTTGAACTCAAATAAATTCCTATATACTTTCATTTGTTTTCCTGCGGCATCACGTCCAAACCTTTCTTTTTATCTAATATGATTTCTGATCGCGATCTAGAAAATTATTTTGATGTACTTTCATTCCCATTTATTTTCATTTTACTTTTTGACCAACTATGTTGTGTATTCAAATTGTTTTGCAAATTTTCTTCGTCCACTAAACTATTTATTCTCCTGATAACAATTCAATCGTCAGCAAAAAGTCTTAAGTTACATTTTATGTTCAGGGGCAAGTCGATAATAAATATTAGAAACAGTAAGGGACCAATTACGGAGCCCTGGGGTACACCTGACGTAACACCACCCAATTTCGACAATTGTTGGCCTACTCTTATTTTCTGCGTCCTCTCTCTAAGAAGCTCTTATGCCCGCCGTACAACTCGTTTGTCGATGCCTGTTTCGTCTAATTTTTTAATTAGTAACGACATCGAACGTTTTCGCAAAATCAATTATTATTGCATCTACCCGCCTTCCGGAATCAATTTCTTCCGACAATTCCTGAACTAAGGACACTAACTGGCTTTCACATGAGAACCCCTTCCTAAGCCCATGTTGACCTTTGTAGAACCAATGTTGAGTATCAAGTTCATTTCTAATGTAAGCCGCTGTTACTTGCTGAAATAACTTATATATTACCGAGGTGAGACTAACCGGTCTGTAGTTGCATGCTTCCGTTTTATATCCCTGTTTAAAAATTGGTGCCACTATTGAATTTTTCCAATCATCCGGAAGGAATGCGTTATTTTTTAAAAAAGTTAAATAATCTAATTAAGTAAGGAATGACAGGTTCGCCACACAATTTTTTAATTTATGTGCGCATATTGTCTGGACCGCAAGATTGGCGGAATTTCAGTTTAATTATTCGTTTGCTTAGCTCGCAAGTTTCTATTCGAAAAATACTGACGCTGGGATTTTGATTGTTCACCTTATAGACAGTACCGCTCTTTTTAAAAACAGATAGAAAGTACATGTTAAAAGATCTGCTTTGTCCTTATCCTTTGATGCAGCATGTCCGTTAACATTTAAAGGAGTATTCGGCTTTCGTCTTCAAACATAGGCAAATGTGCTGAACGAGAACTTCGTTTCTGTGTTTACCAAATGTAACGGTACATACACGGTAACAAAATGTGACTCCGAATCCGAAAACTTCCATATCACGGCAAAGGCGGTAAGAAGGAGAATTAGTAAATTAAAAAACAAAAAATCGTGTGGTCCAGATAACATCTCCACAGAAATAATTAAACTGGGTGGGGAGGCAATTATTCCGTATTTAATAAGGCTATTTAATATATCCATAAATAACTCAACTCTGCCAACAGACTGAAAAACGGGAATAATTGTACCTGTATTTAAATCTGGAAATAAAACGGACATACGAAATTATAGACCTATTAGTCTAACCTCAGTAGTATGCAAAATCATGGAGCACCTAATAACTACGTACATTCGGGATGCTCTTGAATCTAAAGGGTGGTTCTTTGAAAACCAACATGGTTTTCGATCGGGTTTTTCGTGTGAAAGTCAGATAATCAATTTGTTTCAAGATCTAGCAGACGAAGTCGATCGGGGTGGTAGAATAGACGCCATTGTTATTGATTTTGCAAAGGCTTTTGATGTAGTTCCTCACGACATCTTGATCTAGAATTAGATGGGACAGGTATTGACAAAAGAGTAGTTCTCTGGGTGCAAGAATTCTTAAAAAAAATAGGCTACAAAAAGTCAAAGTTAGGAAAGAAACTTCAGAACTCGGATCTGTAACATAGGGAGTCCCCCAGGGATCAGTTATTGCCCCATTATTGTTTCTCATTTTTATTAATGGTTTGCCTAATAATATAAATTCTATGGTCCGACTTTTTGCAGATGACTGAGTAATTTACAGGGAAATAACTGGGGAACAAGACGCAGTTGATCTCCAAACTGACTTAGATACTCTAAGTACATGGGCTAAGCGAATAAAATCAAAATCAACAATATTAAAAGTAAGGCGATTAGTTTTACTAAAATGCGCGTTCAATATGCCTCGATATATAAAATAGATGGGAAACAGTGATCGAGGAAACAAACTGTAAATACCTAGGCATTTATTTTAACAGTAATCTGGGGGCAGGTAAACTATGCTACAAGGAAAGCGTGGAACACTGCACTTTGTCATGAGAACACTCAAGAACTGGAATGCGAAATCTAAAGAGTTGGCATATTTGTCATTAGTACCCCCACTTATGAAATATGGTGCAGCATGGTGGGATCCGTACAGGATAGGTCAAATAGAATCCTTAGAAAGGGTGCAAAGAAGGGCTGTAAAATTCGTACAAATAGGACTTGGGCATGGGAGCGAAAAGGTAAAGCGACTAGGGTGGGATACGCTACAGACAAGAAGAGAAAGAGCTAGGCTATACATTTTCTACAGAGCTTTTGCAGGTCAAAAACCTTGGCAGGGAATCCGAGATAGAATGAAAGAATCGACTCGGAACGGGAGGGGAGAGGTGATCACCTGTTTAAATTACAAGCAAGGAACCAAGAAACAGACGTTGAAAAATACTCATTCCTAAATAGGACAATTAATGACTGGAACAATCTGCCTGCAGGAGTGTTTGGGGAACTTCCTCTAACAGAAAGAAAATTTCGACTCAATCTAAGTTTAGTGTAGTGTAGTGCAGTGTAGTGAAGTGATCAGTGCTGAGAAATCTCTAAAAATATACTACAGTGAAATATATTTCCAGTTTTTTGTTTTGTTTCTTTTTTTTCAGCAAAAACAATACTATTATTTTTTTACAAAAATCATTTCTAATAATATGATTCCACAATTATTTATTTATATTGAATATAATTATACATTCAACAATAGGTTAAATATGGTCCTTACGGCCAGTTTATTAATTATTGTTTAAGTTCTATGCATCTGCACCGGGCATCTGCCCATTTGTAGATTTAATAAATACAATACAATACATAGTTGTAAAATTTGCCCCAATTATTTTTGCCTTCAATAAGAATGCTTTCTATGAAAACCTCTTGTCCTCTCTTTTTTTTCAGTCTAAAGGATTTTGATCAAATTAAGAAATGTCAGTTTTTCGAAACCAATGTGTATCGGAAAAGTATTACGATTCACATACTTACAGCCAGACTTTATTATGTTTCAATAAAATTAATATGTTCGTTAGGACTTACTTTCACTGGATGTTTTGACGTGGAAAAGTCTTATTATGTGAGCTTGAATGTAGAAAAAGTTGACGCTCTGAAAAATATCACATTTATTCTGGCCTGTATCTGAGAAATTAAATATACTGAAATGACTAGTATAGATATGTGCGGAAAGTAAATACCATTTTCGGAAAAGCTCATAAAACCTATTTCACATGAAATAACATTTGTTAAACTTTAACCCTACTCTGTTTCCACTATTGTCTAAACATTTATCGTAGCGGGAAACCAACTTTTGTATTCCCTCCTCTTCATAAAATGCCACCAGGGAAGACAGTTACTGTTGAACATAGTTTTTTGAATCTGAAGTGATATGGCGAACGCAAGTTTCATGATGCGTCACAATGCTGTTTAGGAATTCATTTCTCTCATCACTCCATCGGTTAAAAAATATCAAAGCACTGTCAAGTTGCTTCGTTTTGTGAGAAATATACGAATCCATCGGGAACAAAATTTAAGATAATTTATATGATTTGTGAAAATATCATGTTAAACAGATTTTAAAACTCGTGGAAACTCGTTACAAATCATTATTATTGTCTGTCTTCATAAATTTCCTCTTTCAATTTTTCAAACAAATCATCATTGACATCAGAGGCCACCCTCTACGAGAACATTGGTTCCTCTGTCATTGAATTTTATAGCCCACTATCTCACCATTTCATACGTCCTTATATTTTCACCATAAATCTCTATAAATTTCAGCTGGCATAACATTCTTTGTGCTCAAAACCTGTATTACAGAACGAACTTTACGGTCGGTGGGATCAGAAATCGTCTTCAACAATTTGAACGACCACTAACAAACAAACAAAGTCGGCTGTAATAGTGTCAGTGGAACAATGAAATAGGGAGAGCTGTGTGCACGTGCGTAACTGCGATACTAGCGTTGCAGTGGCAGCAGGACGAAACGGTGCTTATTTTCACGCCTCGTATCTTTAATAATACATAAAAGGTTATGATAAATAACTTAAACGTTATATAAAATCTTTTAATTAAGAAAATAGAATAATTAATAGAAAAATTATCGTTACGTACATCTCAGAAACTTTGTGTGGTGATTAAAATACAGTTAGTTTAAAACGGCGCTAGGGGTTTCCGAGTGCAGGTATGCGGTGCTACCACGAAACGAAAATCACTGCAAGTGATCACAAGCTACTTTACACACAATTATGTGAAATACCCACAATTAATCGGCAACGCTTCTTGGTACACACTTCATTTTAAGCGCGAAAAACAAAAGGTTAGTGCCTTCTCATTGAAGTCACTAAATAATTCAGACGTAACCATATAAGCGCTCGCTCTTCACACTGCGCAGAAAACACCGTGCATGACATTAATGTTACATTATAGTACAACTATTTTTATTTACTGCATATCATTATAACATGAGAATTGAGTGTTTTCCTTTGTGTTTCAGGAGTGTTTCAATTGAAGACTTTTCAATACTACTGTAATAAGTGGATATGGCAATCCATTGTATTTCGTTATTGGGTGAAGAATTACCCATATTGGAGACAGCCGTTCAAGGCGCCAAAGAGGCGAGACAATGGGTTTCCGAACGTGCAAAAAATCACCGTTCGGAGACTTAAAAATCTGACACCTGAGTTCTGTTCTTTCACCCCTGGAATTTTGGAAGGCCAGAAATTAGGGAGAGAAATCGTGAGCCAAGCTGAATTTTGATTGGAGGCTGAGGGTCAGGTGATCCGCCATGCAACTCATGTTGGGGTGATTGAAGGAGATTACCATTATAATTATGTTTATGTCCCACACAAAAGCATGCCTCTTAACAAGGAAATTAAATTAAGCATAATTCATTTTAAGTTCTCAATTTTTCAAACGGGTGTTCTCAATTAAAAATCAGTTAACAACTTCTGCAGTTAAAATTCCATTTCATCAGGCTTTCTGTAAAAAGCACACCAGTACTCGTATTTAAAACCAGGCCGTGGAAAACATACAATTTGTCTTCCGAAGGAGAATAGCAGTTTTAAGTTTATTACAATATTGACAACAAAGGAAGATTAATAGGGGTCTGTCCATACAAGATTATTATAATGAGTGAACAAAAGTACGTACTTGACGGACCTCTATTTATATTACATCAGCTTCAAGCTCCCAACATAAAGCAATTAGATTGTTATCAATTACAATTATTATTTATACAGAATAAATAAGCTAGTAGATAAAATAATTAAAAATAAGGATAAGTGAGAACCAGCTTTGCGTAGCCGAAAGTCCCTGTTTTTACAATTTATTTTAAAATAATGAACAATTCTGAGGGTGTGCGACCCTTCTGAGCAGCCAATGTGGACTCAGTTAATTTCCTAGTTATTTTCAAGTTGAAACGTGAAATTAATAACAAATATTTTTACAATAAACGAAAAGAATTAAAAACATGTTACGTGGCAAAGTTGAAGGACTCAGAAATAAAAACCCTTTATCAGGAACAGATAAAAGAACTCTTTGAAATGTTTGAAACTGCTGCAGAAGTTGATAACATATATATTTCATGGACTATAAGTGGGTGATAAAAAGACACTGCAAAGGAAATAATGGATGAGGTAAGAAGAAATAAATGGAACAAGGAGTGTGCTGAAATAACTCAAAGGAAGAATATAACCTGCAAAACAATAATCAACAAACGTACCAGAAATAGTTTTGAAACATAAATAATTAAGAAGAAGGGAAATCGGGAACACAAAAATGAAAATACTGAAGTTCATGGAGCAAACCACAAGAAAACAGAAGAATTAAATACTCGGAATGAGCCACTTAATTAACAATATTACACAAGAGTTCACTCAAAGAACATTCAATTGTAGGGAAAGTAATGGAGTGTTGGCAGTGCAATTCAGAAGAGGCTTTGCAAAGATGGAATCAGCACTTCAAAATACACCTAGAAAGCCTAGAGAACTATGCTCACAGCGATAAAAATGGAATTCAGGGAACGAGATCAACAGGAATTAATAACGAAGAAATGAATATGCCTAAATTAAGAAAATTATAACTTGCTATCGACAGATTGAAAAATAACAAATCACCTGGGACTGATGATATAAAGGCAGAGCTCATTAAAATGGCAAAACCAGCCCTCCTGCAAAGACTTCATACATAATATGTGAAATGTAGGATAAAGAATGTTTACCTAGAAGATGCCCAATATATCAGAAAGAAGATCCATTAGACTGCTCAAATTATAGGGGTATCATGTAGTTGAACACACGTTATACGATCTTTTCCAATATATTCTATATGAGATTATAGAACGATGTAGAAAATATAATAGGAAAGTATCAGTGTGGCTTCAGAGAAGGAAAGTCCACCAGTTATCAGTTGCATACATTAAGATGAACTTACAGAACTTGGTAGCCTTAAAAAGATAATCCTCGATACATTCAGATGTATAGATTAGGGAACCTATTGGAACCATTCGGTACACGAAAGGCACTTAGCCAGGGAGATGCATTGACATGCTTACTGTTTAATAATTTGCTGGAAAAGGCCATTAGAGACTCGGGAATTGAAAATAGGAGTATAATATTTCACACATCAGTGCAGATATTAGCATATGCTAATGATATCGACATTATTGGCAGAACGGAAACGGATATCAATGAAGCATTTACTACGTTAGATGCTGAATCAAAATGGATGAGTTAAATGTAGAAGAGAAAAAGATAAAATACATGGTGCAGTCAGAAAACCCATCAAAACAGAAATGTCTCGCGATCGGTGACTACAAATTAGATAAGGTGACAGAAATGAAGTATTTTAGATCGCTTATAACATCAGACAGTAATGTCAGTGCAGAAGTCTATCATAAGCTATCTACAACTACTACTAAGTTTGATCGTATGGTAAAAGCGAATTGTAACCATTTCAGGCTTTGTGATGTGTGTTTTCAGTTCCGAGGGGATGTTATTCGTAACGAATATTGAGATCCCTCTCTGGGAAATCTGTGTGGTGAGAATTACTGATTATTTTTCATGTTGGTCTCATGTAGGATTACTTCGAGATGGTAATTTTTTAATCAGACTGATCAAATGATTACTCTACATGATAATTCCATTTAAGTTCCACTGTATTATGAGCATCCTAGTTATTGTTACAAAAAAGAGATTCTGGATCAAAAGGAGATGTCTTTTTTAGTACGATTATAGTGATTTTTTAATCTGGTTAATTTATATTTGATGTTTATTTCTATAAAGAGTGGATAGATTGCGTTTATTATTTTGATGAAGGTAGTACCGTCGACATTGTAATCTGTAGCCTTGGTTCATTGACGTTTGGAACAAAAGGTGATGATTAGAAGAATTTTTAATTGGTGGAATTTTAGGTGGGTTGTTAAGTAGGTATTATAGTATTTTGACCCAGCGGATTCAATAGAGATTTTTATTGATGGACGTGCTTTTAGATTTTTAAATTAGTTGATTTCAGACAACTCGAGTTTAGGGAAGTCAATATTTTCCTATTCTTCCGATTTTTGGGACATTAGAGTTGACGATGAGCGTTTCGTATAGTTAACGTTCTGGATTTGGTCATTTCCATCTGTCGGTTCCAAGGATTTAATTTCGTTAGTGGGTAGAGGGCAGACGCCCGTTTCCATTTCTCCTGGGTTATTGCTCAGCATCACCGTGGTTTTCGGGCGTAAGATATAGTCTCTTGCGTAATGTCGTTTACATACTCGTCTACATAACAAAGCAGTTGTTGTTTTCAATCGAGGAGAAAATCCTGTAGTTATAGTGTTATCGTATTGGAACGATATGGATTCTGGTAATCGAAGAGTTTCGATACGATCGCAGTAAAGTTAATGTCTGAAACTTGAAATGTAAGCGAAGAATTATTTATTTTATAATGTAATATTAATATTATGACGTCCAAAGGGTCTTGCACAACCCTCGTAGTTTTACCCGAAACTAACCAGCCGATATTCCCAGGATCGCCAATTCAAACCTGTAATGTACACCTCAGAAGTAAGCAATCAATCGGAGCGAGATAAAATAAAGGGATTTTTCAGATGGAAACTCGCAAATTTTTATAAAATAATATTAAACATACATGTTTATTATCATATAATAGTAAACATTTACAATATATTATTACAAAACGTCACAAGGCTTAGATATAACAAAAAAAACTGAAAAAATGTAGAGACGGCAGAGCTTGTTAATTGTACACTTAAAATACACGAATGAATCACAATATCTTTCGATTTAAATAGAATCGTACGATACACTAGTATAATCTGACGGTCAATGCGAACACAGATGCAACTTCATTAAGCAGCTGATTCAGTAAATACGCCGTCTAGCAAAGATTTGTTCTGGGCGTAGCAAATCTTTCAGTAGATATTAGAAAACTAAAACAAAAGATCTCACTCGTAAAACAATTAGTTCTAATGTACAAACATAACAACAGTTCAGAAACTAAATAGGAACAAGTATTTACAGATATAGAAACGAAAACAATCTGTAAACAAGGTGCGAATTATTGACTTAAAATATTTGAATCGGTCTTCTGTAGAAGAACACAAGATATAAAATGAAATGTTTAATCTGATCATGCAACATGCATTAACTTGAATTACAAACGGTTAGTGCGAAGGAAATGTCAAAATGGTTAGAAATAAGGGCCTCTGTTGGTAAAACACACGCAATCGCCACACAATAAATAGGTTTGACTACACTTGGTTATGAAACTTGGAACAACTGGAATCCAGATCGCGTCATTCCCCTCCGCGTCGCGTTGACGAAGCGGCCAGCGAGTCGATTCCCGTTCAAGACGAATGTACGTCACCAACGCGTCCTCAGGATCTGGCTTAGCGTGGCCGGACACGCACGTCCTCAGGATCTGGTACTGCGTCTCTGAAACGTCGCTCGGAAGAGGACCAAATGTGCGACAGCCCGGAGAATTTTGAGATTATATTGGCTAAGGGCTTAGGAAGAATGCCGCAGTGTAGTAAATCGCGTTTCTCTCCAGTTGGTCCAAGGTGTCTCCGGCTCTCGGTCCACACCGTCTCACGTGCAACGCCCGACTCCCGCTCTCTCTCATTTTTCTTTTTTTATCTTGGGGAAAAATAGTCGTGACGTCGCGCGTCACGGAGTAAATGCGGCACTCCGAAAAATGCTTTTTAGCGAGAGACGACTGCACCGATCGAGAATTATCGAACGCGATAATGCTGCAAATAATATGTATTCATTTCCTCGGCAAATCAATGCTAAAAGAAAACAATCGACCGTTGGTCAACAATGCGCCGTGGATGTACAGACTTCGGATCGTATATGCAGCGATGAGCATTTACCAAGGTTCTTGCCACATATTGCCAACAAAATGAAAACATCTCGAACAACAAACGTCAGCGGGAACTAAAAAAAATACTGCAAAAGCTGTTACATAAAATAAAATTTGAGGAAAAAAAGTGAAATACTTCATTAAATTGAACGGCTCGTTACAATATATTATGAATGAACTTTTATAATAATAAAGAAAACAATTTACTTTAACCTAAACAAATTTACATCAATATTACAATTTCCCTATTTTCAAACTTAACGCCGGTACTTCTTTCTTACTTAAATTCTATAGATATACTAATGAAAAATGAAACAAATAATTTATTTTCTTACAATTAACAATTTTTGATTTCTACACTCAGGGTCGTATGATATGGGCCTTCTCATAGATCAAAATATATCATACAAAATCTACTCCCACCTGGCAGTATAGGAAATTAGCAAAAAGGTTACAGAGGTATTTACCGTGTCACCATAAAGGACCTCACAGTGTATTACTCGTTGCGTTTCCTCCTAATTTGGGTCGTCCAAATCAGTGCCGCCGCTGCTTTCTTCCTGGTTCAGGACAATTTCCTGTTTATCCTCGTCTCCTTGGACTATCTGTACCGTAATGTCGATCATATGCTCGTATCTACAAACTGCCTCTAATCTCATCATTACCGCTCACGTCTCCACAATCTACGTCGCCGCAACTCCAGTTATCTGTTTCGAAATCTATCTGCAAGCCTCTTTTTACCCACTTCTTTAGTTCTTATCCCGAAGGAGACAGGAATGGATATTAACCATTAAATATTTATGGATAGTCTACTCTAGGAGTAACAGTTTGCTCCTCTCCCGCACGGTTTTTGGGGAAGAAAACCACCCGATGCCACCAAATCTTACCATGGTAGGGAAACACCCCAGGCACGCCGTGATGACTGGGCTTTATTACCCCTGACTGCAATACTGTTTCCTTTCTTTTGACGCCGCACCGCTAAAGTCCGAGCAGATGTGTTTTACCGTTACAAGTTATTTAAAAACAACCTGTTATGGAGGGTAATTACACATTTGTAGAACTTACAGATATGCTTCTCTGTTACGGAGAAGCTCATGTGAATTCCAGTGCTGCTCATCGATTGTATGAGGAAATATATTCTAACAGGTGACTTCCTAACAGACCAACATTCACCAATTTTGATCACCAAATGAAGGAAACTGTAACCATTTTACCTGACCCGGAGCAAGGAGACGTACACAAACCTCTGAATTTGAAGAAGATTACAGAGAGCTCTAGAAACTCCATTCTTCATTTCTGGTCATGAGTTCCTGAATGAAAAATGATCACCATAACACCCTCTACATAGTCACAAATTTTTGAAAAGACATTCTATTACACCCTGTATACTTGTTAAAATACACATTTACTTTCAATAATCTTTGCACCGATAGGACGACAAATTAAGTTGTGTATTATTATATTTACTGCCAGAAATTATTATTGAATCACAATTATCTTTAAAGACCAAATAAATTACAGACTTGTTCATCAAATTCCCGATTCTAAATATGGGATTGGTGAAGCAAGCCAAGGTCACCCTGAGAAGTTTCCCTAGTTAAATTCTCATTCATGAGGGATGCATTGTGTCGCCAGACGGAGCCCTAAATGGCTTAACTCTTAACACTCTTTGCCACCTAATTTCCTAGAAGCGATTTTAACTAAATCCGGGGGGCAGTCAAACAAATGACAAGCGTTCTATTTTAATATTAAAGTAACGATTTTGATGATTCTTCATACTTTATAACGGATTTCATTCAAGCAGGCGAAATCTACGGCATAACGACGGTGACGCTATTCTCATGATCGTGACGATAAACGAGTTTCGTAAAGCTACATTGCCGTAGCATTGTCCTCGCCTCACTGCGGACATTAACACCTGGGGAAAGATTTGGAAACGGGAGGAAAATGCATTCAACAGCTACGCACAAAAATTGTTTTCAAACTTGTGGCATATTAGTGGCTATTGTTTTGCGACCGCGTGTTGTGTACATGAATCGATTAAAGCCCTTTCCAGATAAAGGAGGCATTATCTTCACGCTCGTTTGCCCTTGGCTTCCCTTAATCACCTGCTCGTAGCCTCAGATGGTCCCCATTCAAGGGTTCCGCATTGTAAAGCCAAAGCCAGCAGCATAACGAGCTCCAACACAAAGGGCTTAAAATGTCAGCTTCCTTCCCCCCAGGCGTATCTCCTATTCGCACCTGCTGTGTCCCCCCGCCCGACCCCTCTTCTAATTTGCAACCTCAAACGCCTGGTTTCTCCCACAACGTTCTGAATTAACGGGCAGCCCACTTTTGATCTTTTACAAATGACTCAACTTAGAACGCGGCACTAACGTACACAGAACAAATATTACCTTCCTTGCAAAAAGAAAATGTTTTCCTTTAAATCCGATAACCCTAAACCACAACAAACGAGTTCTTTGTGGGGGGACCTCGAAGCTTAAATAATAGACCAAAATTAAAAGAAAAGAACTCAACTTGTTCACAGAAGATGAATACTGTGTATACAGGATAAATAACGGAGGATTATTGCAATATCTCTATTGCTAAAAATGCCCGCCGTGTTGTGTGGTTTTCAGTCCTAAGACTGGTCTGATGCAACCCTCAATGCTAAGCTATCTTCCACAAGACTTTTCATTTCCTTATAACTAGCACAACCCACATCCTTCCTCATCTTCTTAGCCTATCATCTTTGGCCTCCCTCTTCTGTTCTTACCTCACACACTTCCCTCTAATGCTAATTTTACAAGACCCTCGTGTCTTAAAACGTGACCTATTAATCTATCCCTTCTCTTAGTCAACGTCCTCCATATTGTTAGATTTTCCCCTAGTCTGTTTAAAACTTCCTCGTTTGTGATTCTATCCACCCATCTAATTTTCAGCATTCACTTATAGCACCACATTTCGAAGGCTTCTATTCTTTTCCTTTCGACAACGTCCACGTTTCGCACCCATATAACACCACGCTCCATACGAACATTTTTAGCAACGATTTCCTAATATTCACATTTATATTACCCGTAAGTAAATTCCCCTTTTTCGCGAAAGCCTTCCTTGCCTGTGCTATCCTACTCTTTATGTCTACTACACTTTTACCATCCCTTGTTATTACGCTTCCCAAGTAGCGCAAATCCTTAACTTCCGTCAAAATATCCCGTTCCAATGTAACACCCATTGTTATTCCACTGTTTCCCAAACTACGTTCCTTTACCTTGGGTTTCCTTCTATTAATCCTCATATTCATCCCTTTTCCAGTACTACGTTCATGCCAATTATTATGGTTCCCAAGTCTTCTTCTGACTCCCCTAATACTACAATATCGTCGGCAAAGTGTATTTCATCATCATCATCAGTAGCTCTACAGCCCAGAACGGCCCTCGACTTCCTTCAGTATTTTCCTCCATTGGTCTCTTTAGTCTACCACCGCCGTCCAAAGTAGTAACGCAGTAAGTAAAACCTTTCCGACTTTTAAAAATATTTCACGCATAAATGTATTATAATTAATTTATAAAGACAAATTCACATGTCTGCGTACGGATAAAACCAATTTCAAAGAGGTAAGGATTTTATGTAAATTTTGAAGCTCAAAAAAACCTCATCTCATGATTTCTCAAAATCATTTTTTAGACATACTGCCTTTCTTCTTTGAACGGACGAACAGCCCTTGATACCAAACCTCATTCTGTCGTTCTTAACACAGTCCATCCAACTTCATACTCCAGGATTCTTTTTGTGTACCTCATTCCCCTTTATTCTCTTAACATGGCCCCACCCATCTCAACCTGGAAATCTTTATTGCTTGTATAATATCTGGCAATTTCTACAATTGATTCAGCTCATGATTATATCTAGGTCTCCAGATTTCTCCTACTTTTACAGGTACATATATTTTACGAAGAACTTTTTTCAAATGTGTCTAGCCTCAGCTTATCAGTTTCTGTAAGAGACCAAGTCTCAGATGAATACATTAATTAATCTTTATACATAAAAATGAATCCCTATTTACCTTGGTCAGGTCATAACTTGAAAATAAATGTCATTCATCATATTCTAAAAAATTTTATAATTCTTTGTACAAGGTTATTTGCACAGAAAATTGGAAAATTTCAGTAAAACTTAGCTACGAGAAGGCTGCCTTTCCATCCACGCGTTTGAATGCCCAAAGTGAACGGTGGTTGCCTATACCCTTGATCTGTTGTGCACTAAAACGGCTCAACGGGTTTCAATGAAAATTTCAGGAATTAAAACAGAAATTTTAACTTAAAATTTCGTGTATGATTCATTTCGATATCTTGCAGAGTTCAGAAGATATTAATGTAGATATTTGTAAATCCATTGAATTGCAATATCAAATGCGAGTTAAAAGTCCGATTAGCCGTTCCTATACCATTCATCCCACGTACTGTGTTATTATAAGCGTAATTTTGGCAACATGGGAAGGGGGGTGCGATCTATTGTTGTAAACGTGTTCAAAACCAACTGCGAATATAGTTTTCCGTGGAGCGATCATAAGCTCTCTTTCTCCCTCTTCTTTGTCAACCACTGTACTGTACGGACTTGTTTAAACAGTATTGATAGGTTGACATTCATTCGGATTCAATTACCGTTTCTTTCGCTACAGCAAAACTTAGTGCGTTTTGATGCGTGTTTAGAGGTTTATCGTAGTATTATTTATTGTTAGTGATAAGAAAATACCACCAGTGAGGCGTCAAAATTTCGTTTGGTGAACGTGTAACAAAAGTCGAGTTAATATTCTTCGAGACGATGAGACTGAAGAAGAGTGTAGGCAGAGTTAGGAGGCAAGCAGAATGGGAGATTTACCACGGCCCCGAAAGAACCCATACCGTCGGGTTCAGGCGAGAGAGAGGCGACAAAAAAGACGGTCAAACGTAATAATTACCTAAGACAGTTTGGCGTATAACTTCCGAACGTCTCCCCTAAGAGGACGGGTGGAGTTGGTGGAATTTTTGTATGTAATAGAGGCTCATATTTGAGTCGAAACAGAATTCTTGGGTTCAATTACTTTTATAGTGGTTTCCCCGACAATATTTGTGAATAATTTCAACCCTTTGCAGCATGTGAGGGGTGCGTGTGGAAATGAGTCATATGAGAATAATAGGGAAATTATCAACTTTTGGGTCGAAACCAATGTAAAGTTGGTCGCTGTGTTAGATTATGACCTTTAATATGCGATTTAAATAAAAAATTCTTCCCTTAAGTGGAGAAGAAATTCTATTCTGTCAGAGTACTGAAATTTTTTTAGTACTGCTTTTGTACTGGGAGTATTTGGAATTTTTTTGCTCATTGGTTTTCGTTGCACGGAACAACGGATGTAAAACCAAACTTATAAAAAATGTAAATGTATTAAGTGATTGGTTAATAAATGTTTATTTTGTGTTGAACAACGAGTTCCTGATTCTAAAGAAGAAAATTTATCGAGTTGGATGATGGACAGAAAGCTCGCTGTCCATCGTGGTCGTCGTCTATTTAAACTCATCCGGAACTTAGACGTAGCCAGAGCGACCAGAAGACGTCATCCAGAAGCATTGTATGCGTACTATCTCTATTTACAGTGTCTCTGGCACAGAGTGTTCTTAAACTATTAACTCACATTCCTGGGAGTCAGTCAATCTCAAGGTCTCGGAATATTAAGCTAGCCGGAATAGTGAACATTAAAACTTAATTTTTTGTTGGTTAAATAATTGATTGTTGGTTATAAA
Organism: Eucriotettix oculatus; assembly: GCA_034510155.1. NCBI lineage: Eukaryota > Metazoa > Arthropoda > Insecta > Orthoptera > Tetrigidae > Eucriotettix > Eucriotettix oculatus. The sequence continues at coordinate 13,387,865 of CM067378.1, read as the reverse complement.
AATCTATTCTGTTAGTTCCTTTCCAATACAAGTCCTCGATTAAATTTAAATATATAAATAGAAACACACAGAAAAACGTCTCAATTATATTGTAAATGAATGTACAACCGATGCGTGTAATAGTTGCAAATTTATGAATTGGTCGTACTGCATATCCCTTTTTCATTTCTATTCAACAATTGAGATTATTGGTGTCACATTTTCTACTCTACTGTGATACGAACAATGTTTGCCATTTTGACTCCGGTTCATAGGTATTGTCGGTATTGGGGTGTCTGGAAATAAGATTATTTAGTTTCAAACCACTTGAGAGAAGCAGTCCGATCACCTTTTCCTAGGGTAAATTGTTATTCTAGGAAGAAAGCGAATAGAGCGTGATACGTGTCGCTCCGAGGTGAGTCCCTCAGGGGATTTAATGTGACTCGTACGAGTGCTAAGCTTCGATCACGAGGCGCTCTGCTGTTAGCATGCATAAGGGGACTCTTCCCAGAGGACCAGCGATTCAGCCGTGTCACCAAAACTCACAGCTGTGGCGTGAGCTTTCAATTTCAAAGATCGGCGAGGTCCTCGGGGATGCTCGATTAGCACTTCCACAAATGTTTCACGTCGTATAGAAGAGGAACACAATGGAAATAAATTTTATGATTTTTATAAAAGAAATACGAGTTTATGCCTAAATTCCCTGTTAATTTTCTGACTGTAACATTTCATATTTCATGGATTCATTCGAAAGTGTACCGAGTTTAATGTTACATTTATACCTGCAGTTAAAGAAACCGTTCATATGGCTGGTCTCGGGACTATGGGGATGCCAATCTTTGATTGGTAGTGCAAAGCTACCATGGACGCCACAAGGAATTTTGAGTGTGTTGTATTTGATTCTTATTCGTTGTGTTACGAAATTTATAGATCATTTAATTCAACAGTATTGAAAAAGAAACTGGCACCTGTAGAAAGGTATATTTTGGCTTTTGGGAGACTTCATGGAATTAATAATAAATAGGCGATTGATAAAAACAAGTTATCTTTTACTTTATTTGTGAATATAAGTGAAATAGCACTTAATAGTACTTTTTCTTGCGATTATTACACAACTAAAGACGATGAGGCGATATTTGTCGATAGCGCACTATAGTGGACTTTGCCCCAAAATTTTAGAACTTATCCGTCGGAACACCAAAACGAAACATGTTTTCTATTAGAAAAAATCCTCATATTTTAATGGTGTCAATAGACAACGATTTATATTCCTGAAAAAGCTCATTATTGTCGTTTTTCACTTTGACGCCAAGTTTGCTGCACCATTTTTACCAACGTATATTCTGTACAAGGCTGTAAATCGTTTGACTTGTATACACTTGTGTAGACATGCAGACTACGAAACATGAATACCATACGTTCTTTATTTATTTCTGCAGTATCCTTTGAAAATACGAAAAAAATGGCACAATATTTTTCGCCACATTTGTGTGCCAGGGATGAAATATGTTTAAATATTTGTTATTATTTTCGTAATTTGCGCGTGCGATTTATCTTGGAACCGAATTTCAGGGTCTATTCTCTAATAACTGTCACAATATTGAAGCTCAAAAGTGGCACTTTTGAAACGACGTCGTCTCCAATAAACCGCTGGCTTCAATGAAAAAGCACGGATCTCAGTCAGAAATGCATTTTTCGAACTGAAATTTTTTATATGTTCATCTAAGGCTTCATAGTACAAACTGTCTAAATTTCATTAAAATCGGAAATGGTCACGCGGGAATGACATGGAATTACCCAATAATATCCAAGTATACGTTGTTCGACGTCTAGAATAAAGGCTAATATAGTACGATATCTTTTGTAGGGATCTATCAACCTAACCGTAGTTATCAAATGACCATAGTTGACTTTTTTCACTAATTAACTATCTTTTGATTATTATGTGTGGAACGCGTCCAGGCTCGGTATACTGTCAATACTTAGTTGTGACGTCACAGCTGATACAGTCACTTGATTAATTTAATTTAAACCAATTTTCTGTAAAGCATTTTGATAGAGTTTAACATTGACGTCATAGTTTGTAGCACCGTTATAACTCTCTTCCAACCAATAGTTTGAGTTTTTATATAAAATAATAATAAAAAGGCAATAGTTTGTTTTGCAAAACAATAATATTATGGTGGGTGCGCGTTGTTGATAGGTCAACTGATACAGCTACACTATGATGGTTAGAGCTGAACTGTCCGCTAAATTTGTCAGATATCAAATGAACCCCCAGATTAAATTAAGCTTTACTACTATCCTCAGTAATTCAGTAAGAATCATCATGTTCCCATCGAAATTATAATTCACTTAACAATATTCAGAAAACTGCGTAGAAAGTTACGAACGTAACATTTTCTAGTTGTAAATTTCACTGACTTTTCAAAGACAAATTCTAATAATAAACTTTTAGAAGCTTATTAAACTCAATTATACTGCTTTAAGTAATGGGTAAGTGAAAACAATATAGTTATTTAAATATTATCTAAAAACATTTCTTTTGTATAAGTCAAGCACTCGTTGCAATGCTGTTTATATTGATTTTGAATTTAGTTAACGAAGAATAGAGCGATTACTCAATAGCGCTGAGTTGAACACATTGTGGAAATTTTGATTATTGAGTTAAACTAAATAAGATTTTAATGAGCTTGATGACGGAGGCAGATAATATCTGCGGAAAAGTTGTACACATTTACAATTCTGACCAAGTTGGTTAACCAAGAAAAATTTATTAGAAACTCACCAACATTTCATTTCCACAACAATTTTCCTATACAAGTTCGTATTTTAGTTTACAAGTCTTTCCCAAATTATTAAAGTGGTTATTTTACTTAATTATTAGTAAATCATTTTTAACAAAATTGAGGATTAATTTCACTTCCGGTAGCAGGGAGGCCAGGCAGTCGTCAAAATTTAATTGTAACGTTTCAATATTGTTTTTATTTACTTAAAGTTAATTATTAGAGTAATCCTTTGAGAGATTAGGAAGCCGCTGACCATAGAATCATAAATATGTGTCCGATAGAAGCATTGGTCTTTACACTTGATCACGTCTCGCACTTTCCCACAGAAAGCTCAATAACCTCTGATGGGTTACTTTTCACGACTTTTTAGGCAGACATGTGAACCCGGTATTTGAGAACACAAAATTTAAACTGAATTGCTATTGGATAAAGTTGTCGATATTATAAGGAAAGAGGGGAAAAGAGTAGAGTTTGAGGTTGGTAAAAGATTGAGAAGTTATGGAGTTGAGAGGTGATGGAGTGGTAGAGCGGTCGTTTAACAGGGAAGTTTTTTCGCTGTCGTGGAGATGGAGGGATGCGTAGTTAGCTATTGAGAAAGGTGGGAGTTAGTTGTTGAAGATGGCCGCGAAGAGATGGAGAAGTTATGGAAGTTAGTTGTTAAGAGATGAAGTGTAGAGCTGTTAAAAAGTTGTAGTTTGGTTGTTTTGCGGGTGAGTTGGGTTAGTTGCAGGAATGATCGAGAAGGATGATTTGTTGAGAATTTCAGAGGTATTCAGTCAGCGGTAGCAGCCAAGACCAACTCCAGAAGCTGGCTCTTCAAAGGTTCCAAAGAATCCGGCCAGATCTACCTACACGTTCCGGTGTCGGTAACGCAGTAAATCAACCAAAAATCCATCAATGCTGTTTACGGGAAGCCACAGTATCAATTGCCACCATCAAGGAGTGTTATATATTATTACTATATTATTTAATTTCATTTAAACGTTTTAGAATTGCATAATGTTTTAAAAATAGCGGGACGATAATTCTTTTAATTCTTTTATTTGGTTTTTTATTTTGATAAATAGGAGGTATAATATTTTAAACATTCTTACTATTTAATTACACTGCTCTTAACTTAATCAAAAACAATATTCAAACTTTACAATATAATAAATAAGAAATATTTGGTTTTATCTGTAAATTGGAAAATTTGATGAAAATTTTCGGGTGTAAATAGAGAACGACAAATAATGAGTCAAGAGATCCTTAAAAGGAAAAAGTAGATTAGTTCGTCAGAGAAAAAGACGGAGAATAAAAATGTGAAAGACGCAGAACAGCGACAGAATATGTTAGAAATGTATCTGAGTAAATCTAATTTCAACAAATCGTAGTCCGGGTTTGATTGGGATTGAAAATTTTCAAAAATTACAATTATAAATTATTTATTTGGTAAATTTTAAAAGTTTAGATTACTTACATAACTGAATTTTTAGGATTTTGTCAAAATGTCAAATGGAAACATCCTTTATCCTTTTGGTTGAATTGTAAATTTACCCTATGTCAGCGGAAAGTGCGATGGACTTGGTACTGCCGGTTATTGAGGAAAACCCAGTAGAGTACATGAAATTACGTAAAGCTATATTTGAGTAGGACCTTTTCTTTTATAAAATTGATATAGTACATCACTTCACCTGTTACATTTACTCTTCTATTTATGATAGTTTCAGATTAACGAAACAAAAAATTCTGACTTGAATTTAATATTATGTCAACAGGAAGGAATATATTGGTTGAAACAAGAAAATATAATTAAAGTCATATACTGGTGGTCATTAACTAGGTTGAATAAAAATATCAAAACATTGTAACATTTTTACCTATGAAACTTACAAATATTAAATTTATTTTCAGTGTAGATAAAACATATACAGTTTTCTAAAAATAATTTGGAATTTATTTTCTTGTAATACAATAAAGAATAACAATTAGAATAAATGTAATTGTTTGACTTTATGAAGTCAAAAACTAAATTAAGAAATAACGGTTCAATTATTTTCTCTGGATCCTTCTTAATTATAGCTATTTCAATTCGGATAAAACGTATCTAAGACGCACAAAGTGTTATTAGCGTGATGCAGATATTATTAATGAATTTGTGAAGTTTGCCAACAATTTCCCTGCGAAAAATTACATTTGAACGTTCCTGAAACCGGACCGTGCAATTTGTTGTTTCAGTTGTTCGGCGCAGCTGTTCTGTTCGCACAGCGCAGTTCTCTCTTTTTCTGCGATATTGGCAGCAATGTAGTCCTGCAATTGTTTGTTCTGACAGACCTCAGATTCCCATGAGAGCATCCTTTTAATATATGCTTCCGCAGGCCTGCAAACTGCGTCAATCATGGTAGTTGAAGCGCAGATTAAAATTTAGACAGGTAGAACGATATCCTTTGATGCCGAGAAAGGCTGTAAATTTTAAATTTACTTGCAAAGCACGGGGTGAAGCCTTGTCGATTCTTTTTTGATTAACAGTAAAGGCTTTTCAGATACAGTGCTAAATTAATATTATTTGGGAAAATGTTCCCTGCTGGTTACGGAATTTCTAAGATAAAAACGTTTTATTACATATTTATACCGTCACATTCACGGACGTATGAAGATAAAAACGATTACTGAATAATATATTTTATGAATTGTAAAAAGGCCCTTCAGTCAGAACAATTAATAAATAACTAAATTTTGACAATACGTTTGTTTCAACTGTCATTGCATCCTCAACGCTTTGGGACATGTACGCCAAAATTTCTTCTAGTCCAATTTCTTGTTTCTATAATTAATGAGTAATTGAATTACGTAAATTATATTATATATTTATAGTTAAAACACCATATGAGTCCTCGAGATAATGGACGAAACGTAGTGTACTGAAACAATATTATTAATTTAATTAATTATTCTGATCTTTAGGCTTTTGTTCCATTTATTATTTCAAAAAATTCAGCAAATGTAACTAACGAATATTGCTAAATTTAACGTCAATACTCTCTTCAAAAAATATTAACAGATGATTAATTACACAAATCCATTAAAATTTCAACTTGAAATGAATATTGGGGAAGGGAAATAAACTATTTTCAATTTAAATAATTAATATAAAAATGTGAATAATATTAATTTAACATTTATTTATGACAATTTACACTAATTAGATGTATTTGATAATTATTTACAAGATTTATATATATATATATATACAGTCATTGCATTTCTTACTAATTAGAGTATTATTTTAAGGGTCGTCTTAGTGGGCCTTCTCACGGAACAAAATAAAAACACAAATCCTACTCGGAATTTGCAGTATTCGGAAATGGGCAAAATATTACAAAATTGTAATTACCCTTTCCTTAGTCTGGAGACATTCATACCGCTTGGTCTCAATTAACTTTCTCGTTGTTATTATAAGCAACTTTGCCTGTTTCATCCTTGGTGCCACGGTCCGGACACGCCTTCCTCTCGTTATTCAAATGCCCATGGCAAGGACAAATTCTTAGTGTCGACTCTAAATGTTTACACTTACAGCTCTGTCTAAAAATTCAATCTTAGTGTTCCCCAAACCCATTTTTCCTGGTTTTTCAAAACTTTGCTCCCACTTCATTATTTCATTTCCGTCGTTGGCGGGCCCAATCCTGGCCAATAAAAGGCATGTTCCAATGGGCTTGTAGGAGCCGTTCACCCCACTTCACCGATGCTTTTGGGGCAAATACCAAGCCAATGCCGCCAAATCTCAAAGGCTTGAGAAAAACCCAAGTCGCGTCAATTTCTGGCGATTTTATTACCCCTTTGTCTGTAATCTTCAACTTCCCTTCGCCGCTTCCATTTGATTCATTCGTCGCAGAAATAGTCACGTGGATATTCCAAAACTTTTCGGAAAGCACATTGACTTTATAACTATTATCGTCATTTAGTAATGTGACGCAAATTGTTGCTTATTATTGCATTATTCCCACAGTCCGCCACATTCGGCTGTCTTTGTAGTGGCATATTACATTGATGGTGACCAACATATTACACAATAAGTGAAAAATTAACTGTCTTAAAAAATTTAATTCGTATACTTGAAAGGTATACGAGGGATGTTCAATAATTACAGAACCAAATTGATGAAACAACGATTTGTAATTTACGATAGGAATTTAGAAGGTTAACATAGAATGTTAATATTTCCTCAACTTAATATGTATTTATTGAGTAAATGTTACGAATGTCAATTGAGACACAGTATTCACTTAAGGTCTATCTGATGCCGGAAAAGCGTTTGCTCGATCCCGAGGCTTGTCGAATTATAATTCTGCAGTTCGGTGACCGAATTCTGTTGGCTACAGCACGGTACATTGACCACACTGTCCGACTGAAAAACAATAGCCGATTGAACATCAGATATTTCCCACTCCGAAATCGGGAGCCGTGAGTCTTGGTGAAAATACTCCTGTTGGGAGCAACGGAAGACAGAGATGGAGATAACAGTCAAATGTTTCAGCTTCCGAGTAGATTCCATCTAATGGACACTGTATTTTCTTTCATCATAAATTTAATTTATTTTATGATTTTTATCTTTCTTATTGTGTGTAGTATAATTTTTCCGTAATATAAGACATTTTCTAAAAGTATATTTTTCGTAGTCAACTTTGATTATTTGACTTTTGTAATTCCAATAAACGCAATTTATTGGTCCACTATTTTCAAAACCATGTAATGAATATTTACTAGTGCGGTGGGGAATTATATTTATTTACTTAATTATAACATAATGTGTTAATGGGGATTTATTATTGAAAAAAAGACTAATTTAACTTTAAAATTATGAATTTAATATAAATAGAATATTTCAGCCGGAGCATAGATGGTATTTACAAATTATCAAGAAAATGTTACTAAAAATAAATTTACGTGAGACTTTAACATCATGATATTCTTTGCGGTGAATTGAGAAGCAATTTAGATTTCTAATTCAATACAACGATACCCGCGAAGTTTCTGTGTCTGCATTCCGGTCTTCATCAATGATGATGGCTGTATTGACGGGTGACCTCTGTTCATCTCTGTTTGGGCTGAATCTCGTGAGAAAGTCTGGTGGAGACTCCCTTGTCTCCTTCCGGCGGCTAACAGTTTATTATTTTGGTCAACATTAGTCGGCCTCTCTCCTCTCAGCAGCTAGTAATATAACTCACGCATCAACAGTTTTCCATCTCCCAACACCTTATTTCCTGTCTCTCAACACCTTCTGTTCATCTGTCCTCTCCTTCGAATCTCAATATTTTCTGTTGATCGACTACCCTCCGTCTCCCCACATCTTCTGTTCTTCTGTCTCCCAATATCTTCTCTCCCGTCTTCCAACACCTTCTGCTTTTCTTCTCCAAAATCCCTTTCCACGAAAGCTCGATGGGTAGCTACATAATTCCAAATAACAAATAATCTGTTTTCCTCAACTGACCTATATTGGCTTGCTTTTTAACAATTGCAGCTAATAAGAAAATTTTCAACACTTGGGCCTGCATATGTTTTGCATTCCTCCGTGAGGTTCCAAATTTTCTACACAACTCCGTTTTCGCAAGAAGCAGCCCCCTAATTATTCACGGTGATTCATTTTTTAGTGAATGGGCTCCCTCCCACATTCAACCGAAAGGGTCATCCTGTTGTACTAACGATTGTGAGTGCCACTCACACAGTCAGGAAAGCAGATACTGAAATTTAAAATTTTACTTCGCGTATTTAATACACTACAACCATATTTCTGATTCTGAAGGTAGAATCATGGGATTCGGAGTCGGTGCACCACGCGTTAGGTGTTTTGTACTTTGATGACTATAGGTTGTCATCACTGGGATGAGTTGAGTACATGTAAAGGAAAAAAAATTGTTTACATGCTGGAAATTTCATTTAACAATGGAATGTCCTCTTGATGTTTGGCCATTATTTCAACTGCGTTCATTGATCAGGTATTTGCTTTCTGAAACTAAAAACCGGCTAATATATTTTCTCTAACGTTTTTACAGTGTAATGAATGTTGTAGGGGCCACGAAAATTCTATGACTGGGTATAAGTGATTATATTTAGCTAGTCGCATATCAAAACGATGTACAGTAGACGCCTTTCCCGATATTGTAATGGGATAAATCGGAATTCAGTTTTTTTAGATTAGTTGGTAGTGTAAAAGAAATTCTGAAAACGTGGGCGCTACAACGTTGTAGCGCAATAGTCCCTCTCCAAATTTAATTCAAATTTATGTAATTTTAAATTAGCTAAAATTTCTGCAAGAACATCTCGCTGGCCAGGAAAAAGGGATTTTCCCGGGGCCGGGCTGGCGACTGGGAGATATACCCAACTGCGGGCTTATAACGGTAGTCCAGTTTTTGACTGAGGGAGCGTTTACCTTCGGAATTTCCTAGAAACACTGTTACCAGTGTCATAAAAAAAATCTCTCGCCCTTGACGGAGAACTCACGAATTTTGGCAGAAAAACGTCACATGAGATAGCGTTATCCCTTGAAGGGGGGGGGGGAGGTACGGAGTTTACCTACGAAGGTGAAACCCGGGAAAATGGACAGTATAAAGTATGGATTGATCAGTCAAGGAAATAGCGGAGAAGTATAGTATGTTTTGATCAGTCGTGGAAGCAGCTGTATGGTGTGAGACATTCGAGAAAACAGCTAAGGAGTAAGGAGTTAACGAGGAGGAAAGCAACAAGGGAAGAAGGATAAAAAAGCAGAATTTTCCGGCAACACGACTTCATACCATTATCTAACGGCAGCTTCAGGTTCAACCCGAAGGAAGAGGGAAAAAGCAAATGTCAGTCGCATCTGCATCGAGACGCACAGGTTCGTCAGTGAACGAAAGTCTTTGTTGCACATGGTTACCCAAACAATAATTACCCCTGAGAATTTTAAAATCGTCCGCTTTAACATCATTATTTATTATGTATTTGTAATCTTCGCGCAGGACCCAATTTAAAATTGTGTTATTTTTATAAAAATAAATGTGTATATTATATCCTAAAGTGAATTCATTTAAAATAATTATAATAATACCCCCCACCCGCTAATCATTTACAACGTTGATCAGACACTTCTAAGGAGACTATACTGCACCCACTTCTTCTTTCTCTACTGAACATTGCTTTTTATTGCGTTATGCCCACACAGCCACATCCGGCTAAAAATCTTATATATACTGATAAATATGACACAATACATATAAATTTAACGGTATTTAAACATTTTAATTCGTAATTCAATACAAAAAATCTACTAAGTTAACACTTTATTGAAAAATATATGCTCAGATAACTCGTACTCGTTTTTGATTATCAAATCATAAACGAAACCCTTACGGTAAAGAGAGAGGGGAGGGGAGAGCTGACTCCAAAGATGGACAGCATACGGGATGGTTACGATGTTAGGCGCGCGCACTTTAATAAGTGCTTATAACTCATAATCAACGTGTTTGAGAGTATATTTTCCTACACAGAAAATCTCTCTGCACGGCCTATCATTCCTATCAGTCTGTCGGCTACGTCATGTTACAGCGTGTAAAATTGGATACAAAAATTTATAAATAATAAGGTGAATGATGTGGGAGATTATCTCAGCTCCTGCATGTGGTACCTTGCTGTAGAAATGAATGGGCAACCTTCGCGAATTCCTGTTTCTCTCTCTTGATTTCAACTAAAGAGTGTCCCTTCCTAGGTCAGTTTTGACAGGTGTATGCTCCGAGGTCGCATACCTTGGGCAAACGGTAAGAGTTTTCCGATGTTCCTAATGGAACACTCGGTTAGCTGACGAAGCAGAAGAAGGGTATGCTGCGTCTGCACTCTAGTTACCGTAAGGGATTAGGGCATGTACTACGAGTGCCGATCAACCTAACGTATATTTTATAGCCTTAACCCGCTTACCAGGTTATTTCTTTAACTTTATTTCCAGGTCCTTAGTTAACCGTTGGCTGTCGTATTTTCACTTCTGCAGTCCCCCTTTTACTGCTTTTAAAGGTAAGCTGCCACCTTGTGATTATCCTTATGTAGCCTGCCCCTCTAATAAACTATAAGCCATCTGTGGGAAGTGGCCTTTAGGAGATTAAGTACCGATAGTGTAACTTTAGCGGGAGTAAGAGGGTGTTACGAATTAGCTACGGAGCTGCCTTCTACTCCCTATGCTTTTGGGTTAAGGTTGCGTCCCTACAGTAAATTCCACTCGGTAGGACACAATCTACACGAATCCGTTTTCTCTGGGATTTTCTCTGCATTTACTTATAGGTAATATTAGACACTTTTTCTTGGGGACTAGTTAACTAGTTTAATACTCTGCTTTACCACTCGCATTCTTCCTACATTATCTATTCCTATACTTTTGAGAGGGCCACTGCATGCATTATCCTAACTTAATGTAATCCTATTTCCCTGTCTGTCACACACACACTTCCACATACCATAGGACTTAAAGCAACACATAATAAAATTCAAATTAATGATGAAACTGCATGAAGCTACGTTTTTTGGGTGAGAATTGGAAAATATTTGCAGTGAACACATGTCATCTAAATTATTAAAAAGGTATATTTTCTTTTCAATGACTAAAGTATTGTTAAACTGAATTTCTCCGAGCTGCGAATGTCAAGGGGTCGTTACCTCTTCAGTTAAACGACCGGAATGTCGGCCTCACAACATCAAAACATCTATAGAAGTAACACTTTGACGGATTAAGAAGCCACTGCCAGTATTGTCATAAGTGTCGGATGGAGTAATCGGCGGTCCAAATATTTTGTCACGTCTCAGTTTCCCACAGAAGGTTTAGTAACCTTTAGGGCGTCATTTCGTTACTTTCTGTTAGAAATGTTGCAACAGTCTAACACATCTGCTCAAACTTTGGCGGAGCGGAGTCAAAATGAAGGAAACAGTATCTGAACAAGGGGAAATAAAACCAGACATCACGGCGCGCCGGGGAGTTCCCCAACGATGGTGAGATGGCATCGGGTGGTGTTTTTCCCAAAATGACTTGGAGATGGGCAAACTGTAACTCCAAGAGTAGAGTAACCATAATGTTATTGGTTAATATCCATCCCTGCCGCATTGTGTTGTGAACTAAAGAAGAGGGGAGAAGTATGAAAAAGCTTGCAGAGAGATGTTTAGGGAAATTTAGTGATTTAGAGAGTGATGATTGCAATTTAGGCAAGGGAGATTGTGGAAACGAGAACGGTGGATCGGATGTGATTAGAGGCAGGAAGGATAGAAGCGGCGGCTCTGATTTGGATGGAGTACGACCCTAATTACGAGGAAATTACAAAGACAAAGACGCTAGAAGGACATTATGTCGACGCTGTAAATACCCCTGTTACTTTTTGCTGATTTCCTAGCCAGGTCCGAGTTTGAAATATTCTGATCTATGAGAAGGCCCATAACATACGACCCTGAATTTAAATATCAAGAATTGTTAGTTTTAAGAATATTTTTGTATCATTTACTGTAAATATATATTTAGTGTTAATTAAGAAAATTTCCGGCTTAAAGTTTATAAATGTCAAAATTGTAATATCGATTTAAATTTGTTTACGTTAAAGTAAATTGTTTTATTTTTATAATAAAAGCTTATTATTAACATATTAATATAGAATTAAATAAATAATAATATCCCCCTATTCATTTCAGTGCAAACCCCGGATCTGCGAACTCGAAAATTGAAAGAATGTTTCTTACTGGCCCAATTTTGAATCGGATTGGGGAAATCACAGGTTTCGTGGTTAGTGAAATATCGAGGAGAGATTATTTGCTGAGTTTTCGTAGAGATAGAGGGATGAGAAGTAATTGTCGGGAAGTCGTGGAGGAGAGAGGGAGCTGTTGAAGAGTTGTTGAGAAGTTCTAGAAGCTACCTTCTCAAGGGTTTCAAAGGTTGCGGCCAGATGTACGCACGAATGCTGGTGCCGATAACGTACTAAATCAACCATAAATCGATAAATGCCCTCTATTGAGAGTCACAGTACCAATTGCGTCCATCAGTTAGTGTTTTACCCGGTATTTAAACCCCTCCATTCCTTGACGTACAGAATCAATAAGCTTTCAATTTTTATTTATAAAGTAAATTAATTTTCCAAATTGTATAGTTCATTTAAAAGAGAAGGGTGATGAATTTTTATTTTATTAGCTGTTTTCTTGTGTTAAACATAAATTTAGAATTAAAAACTTCCTTATTACTTATTCTACCTGTACATTTATTTTAAAGTAATCGAAACCCTTTGAAACGTTACTAGTTACATAACATATTCTGAAAATGGACAATGTGAATATGGGCTTTTTCGTCACGTTTACGAGATTTCTAAATACACAGCATTGAATGGAATAATTTGCACACAGTTACGTTTTAATTGAAGAATTAATTTGCATGAAGTGACTGCGGCGAGGTGGTTAGAGGCATGTCGTGTTCCATGAGCCCCGTCACTTTTCCTCACTGTTAGGCGAACGGCGCTTTAATCAGGAGACGAACGCAGTGCGGAATGTTTCCTGGTGACTTAGCTCGGATCTGGCACTTTGTTTACGTTGCTTCATGAGCGTGTTTGAGTGGCTTCCATGCCGCCGGGCTATTTACCTGGATTAAGCTCTCAATAGCATTTGCGTGTTTTAAGGGTTTGGATATCGCAGCGGCGCTGTTACCGCACTGAAATTCCCTGTAAGCAACCCTCACAACGCGCACTGAAAGCTCCACATGCGCGCGAAATTAGCTCCAAGATGAAACGTACCGACAGACGCATGCGGAATAATGCTTCCTAATCCATGTTTCAAAAACGTTCATTTTGGCGGGTAAGAACTCATAATGCGTTATTATGCAAGTTGAATAATGTAAGCGACTTTTAGATCATCCAGGAGAAATACAAAAGAGTTAACTGAAAATATATAGAAATGAAAGTATACTCGTTCATTTTTTTTAAAAAAAGAGCACGGTTAATTTACATATTTTGTTAATATCATTGATTGAGAGTTTTGTTGTTGTAAAGGTGTGTTACTACAGTCTTGTAGGACGAGAGTGCTTAGCACTGCTATTGTGCCACAGTGACATTAAAAAATATTCGCCTACTACCATTTTAATTTCAACTAGAACGTGTACCGAGGGAGTACGGGTTGAAATGCTTTAATGCAAAACTTCCAAAATGACCGAGATTGGTGACAAATTCAAAGCTTTTAGACGAGTCACTAGCACTAACAAGAGAAACCTTCAGAAAAGTCAAATGTAAATTTATGCTGCAAAGAAAATTATCAGAAACATTCTATACACAAAAGAGGTTCAGACAGGGAGGTGCATTGGCATTTCTACTTTTTAATATTGCATTAGAAAAGGTCATTCCATAAATCAACACAAATACTGGCATATACTGACGATATCGACATCATCGGAAGAACAAAGAGATATCAAAGAAACATTCATTAAATTAGATACTGAAGCAAAAAAGATGGGATTTACGATAAATGAGGAAAAGACAAAATATATGGAGGCTTCATAAAACCAACCAAGACTGACCTGTCTCGAGATCGATAAGTTTAAATTTGAAAAAGTTAAAAAATTCAAGTATCTCGGTACACTAATGACATCTGGTAACAAAGTTAGCACAGAAGTCCAACATAGAATACTAACAACGAACAGATGCTATTATGGATTAAAAGAAAAACTAACATCACACTACATTAGTCGTGGTTCCAAGTGTAAAATATACAAGACACTCATAAGGCCAGTGCTAATGTATAGGTCTGAAACGTGGACCTTTGCGATCAACGATATAAAAATATTTTATAATTTTATGAAGATCGACGGAGCGGTCAACGATAATTGATACTGGCCAATAAGGTTCAACCATAAACTATATAAACTGTTTAATGAGAGTAATGTTGTCAGAAAAATCAAAGCAAGAAGAGTGAGATGGCTCGGACGCATACAGGAAGGAGAAAAATGATCCTAGCAGAAAGGTGATATTTACTAACCCTTTTTGCAATAGCAAAATAGGACTAACCCTACGGAGATTACTGGAAGAAGTAGAAAAGGATGTACTGGATGTATGAGCCAGGGGATGGAGAAAAAAAAAGCAGAAGATCGGAAAATCTGCCATAACATCGTTGAGGCGGTCAAGGCCGGAACCTGGCTGTAGTACTAAAGAAGAAAAAGAACACTAGTCACCGCAATTATGGTTAATACGACTTTCAGTTAAAATAAAAAGACAGAGGACTTGACGACTAATCAGGGTTTAAAAACAAAATTTGATAAGTGCACAGTTAATACAAAACAATAGGTTTCCAGCTACGTGAGATGAAAAACAGTGTTTGCGATGCCTATTAAGGGCCAAGTACACTCTCATAAAATGGTAAAGTCGGGATGGAACTTTTGTTCAACAATTTTTGTAAAATTTTCTAAAAAAAATCGCTCTATAAAGATATATTATTTAATTCTATTATTTACCTAATCCAATATTAAAATAACTCAAAACAACAATTTTATATTTTTGATGAATTTTTGAAAAGAAACTTACAAATTTTCCGTTCCCCCCCCCTCCGGGCAGAACGGAGCAGGATGTTTTTAATTACAATCACCGAAAAATTTAATTTAAGAATCTTTTTAACACATTTTTTGGGTTTTATTAGTATGGTTTATCGCTTAATCAATTTTTGCTTTTGCAAATAGATTTGATTGCAACTGCAGTCTTTGTTTTCATTTTTCCCTTTTCCAGATCATTTTCATTCTTTATCTATTCTTTTTGAGCACGGCATACTGTTACTCATTCTAAAGAGAAGAGTCTGTCAATGTTTCTTTTTTTTTCTTGAGGAACACTTTACATTTTCCCTTGTAGACAAGTATCCCGTTCCTTCCCGCACGCAAGTTTTATTTTAAGGGATCTCACCAATCGTTAATACAAGCACATTTAAACCTAATACGTACCTTATATGCCGATGAATAATTTACGGATATTTACAATTAAAGAGTTAAATGCAAGCAGTTTTGTAGCTTACCTTCTGTCGAAATGCAGAAAAAAATATTATTTGACATATTTAAGACGCCAAAACAATAGTTCATACAGTCAGAGCTTAGTTAAGGTGACTGCTGGGGTTTATTTCTTGACCAATGAACATGTTCCACCCCTATTTACTAAACTTCAACTCTCCGCCCCAAGTTCTCCCATGTGGGTTAAGGGCTATAAACAGTTAATTTTAAAAGAGAAAAAAAAGGTGGATGTCGATTGTGGAGGAAGGGATGATAATGGAGGATACGTTCTTATGATGTGAGGAGTGACAGTCTCCATGACTTTAAGTCTAAGTAAAATCTCTATTGACATGGGAGAGCGCTCAATAATACCGATATTAAAGTCGAATCCATAGTTTTAGGGGTTTCTTAGATGAAACGTGAGTCCTTTTATAATAGGTGTGGGCGTGAAAATGAAATTACGGAGATTGGTGTCAATTCCATTCTTCCGCTGAGCAGGTAAGTCACCCCGTTACTAAAATTAAATACCAGTACCAAAGATTTTGCAAAGTATGACTAGGGTATTATACAAGTTACAATAGACAAGGAATGGTATTTAATTAAAATTTCTAACTTCCTTGTTTCATATTTCTACCCACAAATTCCAGGGTTTGGAATAGTGGCGGTTCTCCTCTGGGACCCCGAAAGCTATAATTACACATTATTCTCACTAGTTTAGGATATTATTTACTCCACCTCACTCACTGCCGATGGGAGTTGATCACGTGATCTCGACGGTTTGGGGAAATTCACTGCTCGTCTCTGCGTAGCCCAGGAAGGAATAAATTTCACTCCAAGTGAGTCATTTGGGATATTTTTATCCTCCCTTTAAGTCCCCTACTTCGCCTCCCGTGCTGAAAAAGTAAAATTGAACTGAAATTCTAGTAGTCATTATAATGAGGAAAATTGAAAAAATAATGAAAAAAACTGTCACTACTGATGCTGATGTTAATTAAATATTTTCTGAGATAGTTGATATAATAGTCTCAATAACGATGAAGTTTAAGTCTAACTCCAACCATTAACGGCATGGTATTATGTCAGCTAGAGTAACTAATGTGCAAAATGAACGCGAATTCGACCGAGACTGTTGTCGCATTCTTAAAATTGTGGCTTACGGAGATAAACATTGTTACTCTCTATTCCGCTTACGTTAAACGTTAATTACTATTGAAACGGGAGAACGTTCTGAACGTTCCACAGTAATGTTAAATCCCAACTAAGATGACTTCTTTTAAGCTTTTAAGTTCCGTGTTCAAACCACGTAGATGAAAAAGGTGTGCGAAATCATTAATTATAAAATATTTTAAATGAAGCAAAATTTTTTATAATATTGGGATACATAAATAACGAAACCACACCAAAAGGAATTTTAATTAAAGAAACTGAAAACCGATAGCGATCAATAATTTCCGACTTCGCTGACAATATCTCATTCCTGATATGTTCTATCGATTTGATGCCTAATGAGATGGAAGGCGCTTAAAGTAAATTTATAATAAAATATCTTACTTGACCGACAATTGTGTCGATTCTATAGTTTTGTGACTCGTAAAGCTAACAGTTCCAAACTTATTGAAAGAAACGTTGACGGCGATACAGCTTTTAATATTTTACCTCCGACACATTCTTACTCGACATCGCGTTATTACACAATTAACAAGTCACATGGGTAGTCTAAATTAGTGAGGAGATGGTGTTAACTACCCTCGTTTCTCCCATGAATGATGTATGTAACCAAAAATTATTGTCATTTTTCTTTCAAGGTGGAAATTACTTATATTAGTCAATATGAGGTTTGGAACGTACTACGCTAGAGAAAAAATTACTTCATTTTCCTATCTGATATTAGGTTAGGGTAAATAACAAGAAAGGTTAGGCATACTTCTACTACACACACACAAAATGTATGTTTGTGTGAGCGTACTCTCTTAAACGCATGGAGATAATTCACCAACCATAGTATACATGTCAAATATAATCTATCGAAAAATTATGGTTTTCTGAGATCTTTAATAATCCTTGAAGTATGAAAACAGTAAAGAAGATTGTAACATGCTAATATAAAAAAATATTAAGTCCATAAAGGTCTGATATTAAAAATCAAAAATAAACAACAAAGAACGCCCCGAATTCTCATAATGATACGTTAAAATAAGTCATGTTTATGGTCCACTGTTTAGAAATTTTTAACAGTTGTTAATATGTGTTACATTTATTGTTTAATGGATAGATTGCTATGTTAATCCTTATTATTTTATTTTCTAAAATAAAAAAATTCTATAAATATTTTTATATAAATTGTGAAAACATTGTCATTAGAATATCATTCTAACTTTATTATTCTTAAAGGTTAAAACCTATTTGTGTCTTGCTTTAAATTTTTTGTAAAGTTATATTCACAATAGTGAGAGAAGCCGCCCAAGGCCACGGGGGACAGTTGTAAATTTATAATACGCCAGGCCAAACTCCTAAATACCAGGTGGTCCATCATTTAGTCATGTGAAAACTGTGGCTATATAGGTTCCTAGGAAAACGTTGTCCGTCAGTAGCGGACGTAATGCAACGGAACGTTGGCTATGTAGCCAGATGGGGATGGAAGGTTTCCTAGGAAGCGTTGTCCGTAAAACTACGTGATGGCTTTGACAAACACTTCTCCAACCTTTTCCTCCAGGGTACGGACGTCATTTGAAAGTTAAGTCTATATAAAATAGGAACTTAAAGTAAAATCACTAACCATAATGATTTAATGTTTACGATGCCCTTCAACTCTCCTTGTCCGTTGAAATAATTTTTAAACACTTCTCAAATATGAGCGGAACCTATTTTAGCACGGATTAAGTTTTCAATGTGTAATTGAAGTGCATTATCAGCATTCTTTAACCTGTAGCAAAGACTTCTCCTGCACTTCAAATGTTATATAATATTCAGGTACATAATTTATTGTATTGCCCGTTGGTTTTGTGGTAGCAGCCATACATTCTGAAATAACCGCATAAAATTCTGAAAGTATTGTCACTGATCCATGGAAATCGAGATATTCGATAGTTACATATCACTTTTGGTAGATCGTGTAGAGTTTGACGTCTTGGACAAAGTTACATCGAGTTCTCGTGCAAGGGACAAAAGCTTGTCTCCAACAATCGGGTATGGAACAACAATATTAATGCAGTGCTTTCGGGCCTGGTACATTGAATGCATATTTTTAACTTTTTCTCTATTTACCTAACTTCTAGGAAAAGAAATTCTGAAATACCAGATTGTTTACGTCTGCGAACTTCCTGCATCCCCGCATGATTACTGTTAATCTAGTGGTGTAAGGCGCTATTTCTGATATGTGCTTCTAGTTCAAAAAATTATTAATAAGTGTGCTTTTGAATCAGAAGTGACTCGAATTCTTAATTTACTGGAATAAAACACCTCATATTATGCAACATCTATTTATCAGTCAGATAAAACACAAAGAATGGTCAAAACTCAGAAATTGAATAATTTAATTAGAATACGCTTCGTTCCCCAACTTTATGAAAGTTCCTTGATTAAATTTTTAAAAATTTCTTGTTGCTCCCAAAATCCGGGGACGAAATCACAAATTAGGAGACGAAACATGGTCTAATTAATTATTCCATATCTGACTTTTGACCATTCTTTGTATTTTATTAAGTCGGATAAAAATTACTTTATTTAATATTTTGATAAAGTTTAATTATTATTTATTAAATTCTATTACGATTACAGTACAATAATTTGATTAATTGTTTATTTCTTGTTATGCGTAGAATCGATATGTATAGAACACAATAAAATAAAAGGAAGTTTGATCGACAGAAGTAAGTAATGAGGATTTGAAGAATTGAACCTGTATAAGTAATACCAATAGGTAACCTTTCAGGTCGTTGGGCAAGCGTATCTTTGTATTTCTTCCCACCTCAATTTATATCTATGATTGTTCCATTCATCAAGACTCATTTATTTTTGTAACAATTATGAAATTTTCGATAGTGTTTCCCTCGTGTGAAGTGAACTTAAGTATGTAAATAAAACGGTTATTTAAAAGCTAAAACAAACGTTAATAATGTAAATAATTTTCGAAGTTTAGTAAAATATATAATATTTGCATTTAAAAATCAGTTTAAAATATTCCAGAATTTTCCGAGTCATATTTACTCCATCTTTCAAATTCATTTTTTTTGTAATAATAATTAAATTTTCTAAATTTTTTCCAATGGGAAATGAACATATCTGTATAAATAAAATGGATAAATAGAGCTTTGTTAATGAAATGTTCAATATCGTAGTAATAGCTAATTTAAGTTCACGTTCTGTATATAATTTAATTAAAAAATTATAAGTTACTTTAATTATAATAATAAGAAGAAAAGTAATAATATATATGTTAGCTTTGTATCAAATATGTTGCGCTTAAGGTCATTAAAGTATATATTGTTTGGTATCATTTTTCTTGTAATGATGCTTAGAATTGATATCTAAATAATATTTTTAAGTTAAACGTCATATAAAATATCTCTAAGTATCATCGATACAAGTCCACTATGTAATTAATCCTCTTACTACCTGCTCAGACGGTCAATCCTTATACCTGCTGTTTGACCGCAAACGGGACGTCAGCGTTAACGTCGTTCTAACTTTATACCTCCAGATTGGACGTTTCCGTCAAGCGTGCAGCATTACGTCCACTACTGACGGACAACGCTTTCCTAGGAAACCATTCCTTAATTAGTGCTGCCTCGGATCTCACTTTGCTATAAAGAAATTGGCGTTTATAACAATTTTATGCTTTTTAATAATTGGATATAACAATAATTTGGTGAGTTGTTAGTTAATTCCTTTATATGTATGTATTTGCTATATATCAGTGTATATTAAAATTTAAATATGTATTTCACAGATTATAAACCTGAAGAAGGTGCGAAAAAAAATATAATCTGTCTGTAAAAAACAGTCGGAAATAATTTTATTTTTGAATATAAAAAACATAGAAATTTAGTTTATAAGTTCATAGTTACATTATAGAAGTAGTTTTTGTAAGAAAGGGTAACAAACGGTGCAATATATTATAAAATTATGCACATAAGTGTTGAATCAAAATTTTCGTAGTCAACAAGACGTTACTCTCCTAATGTTAAATAAGACACTTTTTCCATGAGCAAGTTGTGAAAGTTGTAATCATATAATTTCCAAAAAGTATAGCAGAATAGGAAGTTATGTGGGAATTATATATTTCCACTGTAAGTAGTTTCATAAATAAAATATATTCTCTATTTGTTTTTAATTACATAAATTTTTAAAAATTATTTACGGAGTAGTAGAGTTTAAGAAAATTTTAATAACAATTTTAAAAATAATTAATGAGTATATAATACTATAAGATTTACCGCAGAGGAATATTGACATCTTATTCATCATTTCATGTTCAGTTTTGTAAAATTTAGAACTTATCCGGTAACACGTGAAATATCTTGATCAGTGGGATTTTCCTCGCATTCAGTGACAGTTTGTCGCCCCTTAATCCCCGAATTCGAGCCTACAGACAAGACTTGCGGATTAGAGATCTGTCAATCGTCCGAATACGACGACCTGTTGAAAACCCCAGGGCCAATCCCTACAATCTAAAATGGCGTTCTCCGCGATCTCCGAAAATTTAATATGATTGGCAGATACACACCAAATGGAGTAGCGCTTTGCTAAATAGTGAGGATGAGGGAACTAAGCTGGGAAGTGGCAAGCAGGGGAAAACCTGAGTTCACAACTCAACCTGGAGGAAAAAGGAAGACTATGAGTGGTGTGGGGGGGAGGACTAACAGTTTAAAATTTAGGAATTGGAAAGAGAAAGAAGATTCAGCACATTTAGAGTCATATTCCGAAAAACGGTGAGTCGCTTACGTAACTTATCAAATAAAGTACAAATCCATCATAAGTCTACCATCTTAGTAAATTTCTCCGGAGAAGAACTAGGTTTCCGCAGTCGCCTTTTCCACCTACACCAGGAGGAATCTCTTGTCGCTGCGTAATTCTGGGAAGTCTTCATACCTGCCATGGATACTGAGCAACCGACGCCAAACAATCCGGTTCATTTCTGGCTAGTGTGAATAACCCAGAACTCTGTTACACGTTTGCTTTATTTTCTTCCCACAGATAAAACCCTAATAATTGATAGAATCTCGTGTAAATAAATACCCCGAGACTAACCACAACCATTAACATTTATCACATAATTAAACCATCTTAAATTTTCTACATGTTGCAGATGACCCCAGTACATTAGAAGGTCAGCATAATAAAATTAACATAAAATTATTTAACTCACCATCAAGTTTTATACCTTCTCATCTAGAAATGATCATCCATTTAAAATTAATCAGAGAAGACAACGAACGGACGTGGGTAAATACTCCTTCGTAAATAGGACCGTAAAAGACTGGAATGATTTGCCTGC
The DNA here is from genome assembly GCA_034510155.1 of Eucriotettix oculatus. Taxonomy (NCBI): domain Eukaryota; kingdom Metazoa; phylum Arthropoda; class Insecta; order Orthoptera; family Tetrigidae; genus Eucriotettix; species Eucriotettix oculatus. The sequence goes on along the minus strand of CM067378.1, from coordinate 13,365,622 downwards.
AAGTCTACTAGCGACTTTTCCGAAGAGTGAAAAATTATTTAGGGACAGAATTAGGGAAATGGTTTAACTTACTTTATTCAGGCTTAGAATTAGTGTTAAAGTATTTGTATATTGAATGTTTATATTAGTAGTTTTTTTCTTTAAAATTTATTCCTTTATTGGAATATTAAATGTATGTTGCCACCGGGCTCAGCCCATTGTAACGTAATAAATCTAACAATATAATATTACGTAAACTCTGTAAATAATCTGGGTTTCAAAGCTGTGGAATGTCTCATAGTCGTACATTACAATAATGTTTCTTCTTCCTTGGCTCTGCAGCCCTGACGACTGCGGACTGTCATGGTATGTGACACATTCCAAATTTAGAGTTATACTTTGTCAGCATATCGATTCCCAGTTTCCATGACCATGACGACAGAAACTTCCTAGCCCATGCCAGGACTCGGACCCGGGACCTCTGTGTTGTGAAGCTGTGGCCTCTAAAATGACATGTTTATAATTATACATAATATATTTATTTTAAGTAGGATATAGATTAGTATTAATCTACTACCATCAGTTCATTAATTGAATAGTGGTTAAGTAAAACTTGGTTTGTTCTTGTTTGAATTTGAATTGAATTTCCTGTGGAAGGTTGTTAATCATAATCATATGAAAATAATGAAATCCTTTCTGTGAAACTGATAGTAATTGCGAAAGTTGTTCATTTATTGAAATTGTGCAATATCGATTTAGTCATTAATATGTTTCTGTTACTTATCATAAACACCATTAATGTTAATATGTACTGGCGTATCAAAATTTCCTACAGTACGTTCTTGAGTCTAACAATCACATCCTGTAGAAGAAAGACTTTGACTTTCCCTGAAGAATTACCCTGATTATTTCTTTCAAACAATCATAAGTAGTGAAAATCGAAAACGTAAACTAGTTTCCTATCGTTAATATCACTACATTGTTGTTATCGTAATATGTGACTGAGATTAATTTGGTTGGAAGTTCATTAATGCCAATTTTGCAATTTAATTAATACAAGCCGATAAGACTAAGACGTTTTAACTTTCAAATTCATAATTTTATGATCCTACATCTATAGACGTAATTGCAATATTTTTTGGTTTGAAATTGAAAGAATTTTGTTGTTTCACAATTTATCCACAGTTAATTAGTTGAAAACTAATTCAGAATTCACTATTAATTGTTATCTATTTATTACAACACTCTTGTCATATGCAAACAGAAAAACTTAAGAATAAGGTGTAATAGTTTTAGGCACGTCATTTATGTATATTCTTAAGAGCAATGGCCCCAGAATAAAACCTTGAATAACCACTATGTTTATATATCCCTTTCATAATGGTAATCTGTTTTCTATTACAAAAATTTGGAGTAAATTGAAAGTTTAACTTTAATTTTTATATTACAGGTTTCTCAAACTTTTTTTTGGCAAAAACAGACATTTTAACGGAACACTTGGTTTATATTTTTAGATTCGGTAATTTCTACTTGTATAAAATTTAAAGGTTTTAATTTGTATTTAATAATCACATTTAAATATAGAGCTGTAGTATTATATAAACATAAAATTATGATAATGATGATGTGATGATCCTGGATCCTTGAATTGCACTCATTATTTGTATCAAGCACAATATTTGTAATTTGAATTGAAATATCTGATGAGGCTTCGAGCCTGTTTCTGTACTTTGACTTCATTCAGCATAATAAGAAAAATCCCGCTTCGTATAAATAGCATGATGAAAACGAAAGTAAAACAATAAAAGGTTGTATTGAAATATTGGGGTACTCTTCTTTACAAACTCGCCCTGAAATCGCTTAAAGGCTTATATTTGTAGTTATGTTTTAAATTAGATTCACTGATTTAATAAATTATATTTTCATAGTCACTTGCACTTAAACCTGTTGGTTTAGCAGTCATCTTAAATGGATTCTAAACCCAGAAATGGTACGGAGGGGTAGTTTGGGAATAAAATTAAAGGGTACTTAAATAAATGTTGAATTTACTAAAAAATTAAAACAGAAAAGTATTTACTAATTTCAGAGGTTCGGCGAAGATATCTGATCTCTTAATACTTGGGTTTAAACCGTGGACGATTCCCTCCCTAGGCGTCAAGGTTTGTGAAACCTGACAGCGTATCTTCTCGAAACCCGAGAGATGTTATTTCAGTACAATGGGATATGACCTGTGAATTCCCGTGAACACGCTCGTGAGGGAATCGAGAGCCAGGAAAACAACGATATATTTAAATACACGTGGTTACCTCAACCAATGAGATTTCATAGTCTAATAAATTCGATCTCAAAGGCCGATTTTTGATGATTTCTTCACACGGCGGCGAGGCTTTATGAAGGGGACGGAAGGGAACCGTCGTTTGGTCTCGGACGTTGAAGGAAATCAACCTGTCGACGCTGAGGAGAGCGTCATCCGGAGAAGCTGGCAGAGTTGACGTTGTTCATAAACAACTATCCGAAACATTTGTTTTCAGGTTGCTTATTCCGTTGAGCTGGGTGTGGGGCATAAATAAACCCACCTTTTTCACGTGACAAGTCTTGTTCGTTGGCTGTATAGATACTATCATACCATTTTTTGTGGAACACCTATTCAGACCCCGCGGAACACAGTTTTGGAAACTCATTGGTGTACACAATCAAGTGCTTAAATATAATTAACATTTAATTATTACAAATATCTGGTATCATCCATCTCTGTGGACTTCTTCAGTAAAATTTTTCAATGGATAAATGTATTACATTGTGAGTTATTTGGTGTCATGGATGGTCTAGCAACAGTTAAGGCTGCAATGATGATTCTAATATCATATCAATGAAAGAGAAATTGACATTTTGTGTTTATGGTGTTTGTAAATTTTTTTAAGTGTTCAACAGCCCTAACGACTTTCTGTAGGAACTTGAGGATTCTGGCAACAATAAAACTGGACAATACTTTCCCAACACTTTTTCGCCACCTTTATTTAATGTTGCATGTTTTAGAATAACAGAAAAAATCCCAATAAGTTTTTATGCATTAGAAATACATACATGAGGGTGATAAGTTAATAAGAACACTTCAAAATAATATTTGAGGTTGCATCATATCCTGTTTAGTACTTACTCATTTAATGATTTAATTATTTTCTTAATATTTATAGGACAATTAACTATTATATCCTTTCATTTTTTGGGGACGTTATAAATAGTTCATTTTTTAAATTTATTACTATGGAGGACTTATTTTATTCCAGAGTTTGAAAATGTTTATTTACCTTTAATAATCTACGAAACCACTGTACGTTTATAGTTAAAGTCGCCAACCACATATTTATGACTTCGATAATGGCCGCAAATATTTTACAATATTTATTATCATTATTTTTTGACTAAAAATATGCCAATATTTCTTCTCTTGTACCTACATTTTTCCTAAAACCAAATCGACCTTCTCCTAACTCGCATTCTATTTGACGTTCGATTCTCCTATATTCTTTTTTCGTTATTTTCCATGCTGTCCAGAGATGCGAACAGAACAGGATAATGTGAACTGGAACACACTATTAAGGATTTTAAAAAGCACTGGAATAAAATATCGAGAAACGAGACTTACACATAACCTATACAGAAGACAGGCAGCAGTAATTAGAATAGATCAAGAAAAGAAAGTCGTAATCAAGAAAGGAGTAAGACAAGGATGAAGTCTATCACACGTGCTGTTTAACTTATAATTAGAACAGGCAATGAAGAAAGTTAAATCGGAATAGGGAAAGTAAATCATACTACAAGAAGAAGAAATAAAACCCTACGCTTTGCCAACGATATTGCGGTATTAGAGGACTTAGAAGAAGACTTGGAAACCATAATAAATGGCATGAACAGAGCCCTGAAGAAATAGTTCAATATGAGGAATAATAGAGGGAAAGCCAAGGTAATGGAGTGTAGTACGAGAAAAAGTGGAATAACAAAGGATGATGGATTCGGAACGGATAATTTGAAAGTAGTAAAGGAATTATCCTATTTCAGAAGCGTAATAACTGAGGATGATAGAAGTATATTACGTATAAACAGTAGGATAACACAGGCAAGGAAGGCTTTCGCGAAAAAGAGGAATTTACTTACGGCCAATATAAGTGTCCCATTAGGAATTTATTTCTAAAAATGTTCGTATGGCCATGGCTTTGTATAGGTGTGAAACATGGACGATAGGAATAAAAGTCTTTGAAATGTAGTGCTATAGGCAAATGCAGAAAATCAGATGGGTGGATAGGATGACTAACGAGGAAGTTCTAAAGATTATGGGGGAAGAGCGAACAGTATGGAGAAGGTTTACCAAGAGAAGGGATAGATTAATAGGCCACGTTTTAAGACATTACGGTCTCGTAAAATTAGCATAGAGGGAAGTGTGTGAGGTAAGAACATAAGAGGGAGAACAAGGATGGAATACGCTAAGCAGTTAGGGACCATGTGGAATGTACTAGTTATGAGAAAATGAAACGGCTTGCGCAAGATAGGTTTCCTCATACTAGATAAGAACTGAATACCACACCAACATTTTCCGATTTTTGTTATTATAGTCCCTAATTGTTAAATAAAGTTCATGTTTAAGTTGAAAAACAACCTTTATTCTCTCTGTTTTGCGAAAAGATTGACTTTTATTTTCAATTCAAATTTATGTATAAAGGGTTCTGTGAAAAAATTAAACTTATTATTTAAGTCATAGAAACAATATAAATTATTTCACAACTATTCTGTTGGTATCTATTTAAACCTAATCAACGATAACTCATCTATTTTGAGAACAATTTTTAGTATTTGTACAGTGTTTTACAGAAAGTTTTGTAATAATTTTCTATTTTTTAGGTGCTGTAATTTTGAAAATACGAAACATTTAAAAATACATTATCAATTGGTGTCAATAATTTAAGTTTTGAATATATGTGCAGTATTTCTTTTGGCGTAGAATGGTATACAGATGAATACGTTTTACGCGTGAGGATGTTGTAAGGATAATCGCGACGTTATTTCAGTATTATTCAACCGAAAACATAATCGAATAGAGTGATGCACACAGCATCAGAATTTAGCTAATGAAATGCACCGAATTGAAAACACCATTCGTATCCGGATGTCGCATATTAAAATTGTAAATGTTATTCCTAATGGACTTGGAGAAGAGCAGTTTGCTCGATAAATTTTCTTTCAAGTCCCATGAAATATTAAATGACCCCTCCGCCCGCCCATACAATAGGCTTCTCCACTGAAATGTTATTTATGGAATCTCTACTGGATCGAGTACGGGGAAGCAGTTAGGTATGATTTATAGGGGTGGCACAGGAGACGTGTAGAAAATATACGGGGCGTCTTCTTCGCAGAGGGAGGGGCGCATGGTAAACGTTTCTATATTGACTCTGAGTGGAAATGAGACGTACTAGGGAGGAAGCAGAAGACTAGTAGAAATGTAAATTCTATTACGTCACACTAAGCGCAATAAATTCCCTACTCAGTATTTTGTTTCCCGACCTCATTCTAAGGATGAAGGCTTCCCCGGGGAAGCTAAATTTCTTGATGAATTAGGACCACTTCACTAAGAAACAATTTTTGTGGAAAGTTGTTCCCTTCTCGGTAAATTTTGAATTAAAATAATTAGAAGTTTCAGAGTCTTGCCGTGAATTTTAATAAGTGTATTATGGTAATCGGATAATATATGGCTCGAATAGCTACTGGATCTTAAATTTAATATATGCTATATTTATTACCGACGTAACGCATAGACACGACGAATTAATTCAAGCATCGACCAACACTTAAAATAAACACAAAAAAAGGAAGATGACTATTACCAAATTAAAATAATATAGGATTATTCACATTTTCCATAATTTATGAAACTATAACTTTTATTTGATAAAATAAATTTATTTTGATATAGTAATGAACTTACAACATTATATATTTTACTTTAAGAAAATGTAATATTTATATTTCAGCAGAGAAAATATTCTTCAATGGAAACTCAGCCAAAGGCCCTTTTATCAATAAAGAAATGTTTATAATTACAATTACCCTCAGTATTCCCATTCAACAGTGAAAATAAATTAAATGATTATCATTTTAAAAATTTATTCTCTTGTAGAGCGTATCAGTAAATGAAAGTATATATAGAGAAAAGTACACAGAGACAGTCAATTACATCTAAAAGGAGGAGATACCAGAACAACCTCCTCGGTCTGAGTATCATGAAAAAATGTTTGTAGATACATATATACACATTTTAAAAATTTAATCGAATGTCTGCGGCCCTGACCTTTATAAAACGTACCTTAATCATCTTTCCTGTGACTTGACAAATGCGTGATCTTTGGTTTGATTACCTTGAAATTATGTCATTATCATTAGGTATTCTGACAAACGTGAAATAATGTTTAAATATAGTTAATGTAGTTCTGATACTTTTTAATTGTTTTTCGTGAACGTCATCGTAGCTGCCACACGCATACACCAACGGTTAAAAATGTAAATGACTTAGGGATTTTATTTAAATTATTTATTGAAATTATTTGCGCTTTATATAATATAATCATTTTATTTATAAAAAATAATCACTAAAGGGGGTCCTGCGTGCTATTCCAAACAAAATAACTAATTACAGGGGTATTTTTAAATATCAGGGTTAATTACTCATTGGAGCAACTACATGCAGCAGAGATTTTCGTTCACTTGACAAATCTGTTTTTATCTTCATTCGTGTCTTGATGCAGGTTCCTTTGGGTAGAATTATACATTTTCCCTCAGCCGGCGGAAAGTGTGTTGAACCTGGCACTGCCGGTGATTGAGGAAAACCCCAATTTTTCGTGCTTCTTTCCTCTATAATTTCTTGTTCTCAACACCTTCTCACTAGGGAGAAATACATCACACCTCACGTTACTCTTTTTACACTCTTCAGCTTTCTCCTCCCGTCCACATCCTGATCAACTCTCCTCCTCTATCTCTTCGCCCTTTCAACGTCTCGCCTCCCAGCTAAAGTCGTATATCCCTTCTCCAAGGGAAAACACTACCCCAAGTGATGTTTGTTCCACCAATCCTCATGAGTCCTTCGTCCAGCGCGGGAAATTTTCCATGACACAGGGAACAGTGTCCTTCGAAACTTTTGAAGGGTGAATGTTCCTTCAGCAAAACAAGCATAGTATTACAAATCCGCAGACACTCATGTCCCCCGTCCAGCAGCCTGGCGCCCGGAGATTCCACTTCTACCTGCCTGTTGCCAGTTAGAATGTTCTTGCTGAATTTTTAGATTCTTTAAAATTCCTAAAGGTTTGAGCAAAATTAGGTAGGGGTCCAACTGCGCTATGCAGTTACCTATTGTTGCGTCATAATGACGTATTGTAGGTGCGGTAATTGTGACGCAACAATATCAGTGCAGGATGTCTTCTATTTTATCAACGAAGAATCTTTCTCTGCTATTACGCAGTTGTTATCTTAACTTTACAGTAGCAAAGGCGGTACTTAACATATTTAAACAATACTATCAAAGGAAGCTAAACATTATAAATATGGTAATATAAACATGACAATACACTAAATGGAGAACCTATGTAAAACAAAATATGAAAATATAAACATGTAAACATAATGAACTAAATATGTGTACGCGAGAAGCCAGGTACAATGTTGTTGCTGAATGTTTTGATATTTTAAGGTTCTAAAAGTTTGAACAAAATTAGGTCGAGGTCCTACTGCGCTACAAGCATCTCATTTGGCAGGCTTCGTGTGGAATATCGTATTTTCCTGTAAGTTTTATATATCTTTAGGGTAATATATATGGTATATGAAATCATGAGGGACAATCGAAGTCTTAGAGCATAAATTGACGTTGGAAATTTCTTGGCCCGAAAGGAAGAAACAAAAGAACTGAAATATTAAAAATATTAACAGAAATATTCACTGTCCTATGCACTTTAAGGTCACTAAAATTTGATGGCAATCGGATGAATTGTGACACAAGTGGCAATCTTGTACTTGCAAAGAAAATTATAGCCGTGTGAAGATTTTAGGTCTGAAAGGGGAAAAGGAACTTAAATCGTCAAAAGATAAAAAGAAAAATCCTCTTGGTAGTGCACTAACACATCAAAACTAATTAGTAATTAGATGAACGATAAACGACAATAGAAGCGACAAATATGAAGTTGCAGAGCAGGTCATTGACGTGGGAAATTTTTGGCCTGAAATGGAGAAAGAAAGGATTGTAAATCTTCAAAGTCTTATAGTAAACCTTATAACTCGTAAAGTTTTTGAGGCAGATCCAGTATATAATATCTCAGACGGATTTGCCTGGCTTTCATCGTATCTGTCGGCCAACTCTCTCGTAAAACTGATGGAGAATAGGACAAAGGAAGGCTGCGACCCCACAGTAAACTCATATCCCGTCATTCAGAAGGACGAGGGAATTGTACTCAATATCCCGGCCTACCTCATGCAGGTTTTCTAGGGTTATGCCTCTTTAAGTTAAACACCATGTAGGATCCTTAAAACACACCCTTGGGTACGTCACGCAACATTCCACACTCCTATTTTCCATGTCCTTCCTGTGCTATTAAAGGGGAGCTGTCTGTTTCAGGATCACCGTCATGTAGTCTGTTACTCAAAAAAAGAAGAAACTGGCATTGTCAAAAGATGTCTGTGGGATATTTCTCTCGCAATATTTCTCTCCATGTTGACTGCGGGCCTCACCTTTGGGAATGCGTCGTACTCTCCGTGGTTTTGATTCAAGGTTCTCACATACGGAGGCACCTTCATCTATTTTGGAAGATGTATGTACTGGGATCGAAGACCTTAGGCACACTGTAAGAATTGTCCCCTGATCACATTGGATCAGACGGCCATCTGCGTCCTAAAACTGGTGTAGAAACGAAGAAGGCAGTGCTGCGACCCCACAGCAAACTCCTCTCCCGTCATTCGGAAGGGCGTGAGAATATTACGGAATAGTCCGACGTACCTGATGCAGGTTTACCTTGCCGGTTAGGTTTCTTAAACTATATTTTCAATTTCTTTCCTATGCTATTAAATGGGAGTTGCCTGTTTCACGATGTCACTTTGGTAGCTTGTTACTCAAAATAAAGAAAATTGGTATTATCATGAAAGAATGTCAGAGTGCGAGTTCTCCCGCAAGGTATTCGTCCCAAGAATGATTGCTGAGCCTGATTTTGGGGATGCCTCTTACTCTTTCTCGATTTTTAAAGGTTCTCACATGCCGAGTCACCTTCATCGAAGACCTTGGTCATACCATAAGAGTTTTCCACTGATCCCATTGTATCAGTTGAGCAGCTGCCTCCTAAGACTGTCTCAGCCATGGAGGATGGGAATGCTGCGACCCCACAGCAAACTAATTTACCGTCATTCGGAAAAGCGTGAGAATATTACCTAATTGCCCGACCTACCTGATACAGGTTTTCTAGTGTTTTTCTTGCATCTTTTTAAGTGAATCACCGGGTAGAATCCTTACACTATAACCCGGGGCCCCTAGTCATTCCTTGTCTACCTTGCTCTTCCTTCCACATCCATCATTTCCAAATTGTTTCGTTCGCAATTAAGGGATAGTTACCTGTTTCAGGATCACCCTCATGTTGCCTGTTGCTCAAAATTTACTGACATTGTCTTTTATTTATGTAGAGGATTACTCTGCAAAATACTTTTATAATCGTGATAATTATTTAATTCGTTAATAGTTTTAAAAATGAAAATAGTGCATATCAATGATATGAAGTTGCAAAATTACTCGTTTTAATTTTCAATTGGCGAGTTTTTAGAACTAATTTATATGTTACCGTAAGTATCATTTATATGCTTCATTAACATTACACGGGTTTCTCCCTGGTTTTACTTATTTAAAATGTATGATATGTTTTATTTCCGTTAGTGAGGGAAGGACTATTGGGCTGCCCGTCATTACACGGGTATATATTCCGGTTCAGTAATTAATTAGACAATAGCTTGTTTGTTTTTTAAAATTTACCTTTTCACGCCAATACCGACAGAATATTTTTTTCATCGTAAACGGAATGACGACTTACAGTATTTTAATCGATTCAAGATATCACATGGTACATTAAATAAGCAGTCTATCTTATGGGGTACCTTTACCTGGGAAATCACTATAGATATCAAACCAATATTTTCAGATCATATGCGAAACATCAATACATACAAACATAAAATGAGTTATTATATGATTTTACTCTAAGTATTAGATACAAATAAACTGAAACGAAAGTTTTCCATGAAAATAAATTTTAAAAATTCCCCTTCAATATAAGGCCTTCAGCTTTCCCTTCAAAGTTTCAAGAAATCCAGGTGTAATGAGAGAGTGAAACTAACCCCAGCACTTCAATAGAGTAAAAATTTTCTCTGGAAACACTAAAAAAATCATGAATACACGCGGTATAATTAGTACCTGAACTTTGGTGGAAGTAAACGATTCTCACAGTGTTACGTGTTCACCTGAGATTATAGGAAATGAGATATTAGGTTCATTTCGAAGAATTATAAAGATGCAAGGAACGTTTAGGACAGTTTTGGTAGTGTGAGTGAGTTCGCCTGAGTCTTTTCAGGTAAGAATCTGAAGGTCGCAATATTTACCAGTTAAACACAGATATGCAGTTTGGATGTGTATATTGTAACAGGCATTCCTATACGCTGTAAGGAAGTAGGACAGGAAGGCGACTACATGAGAACTCTAACCTGGAAAGCGACGTAATTTTCGGGAAAGTTTTACGTGGAAATATGGAGTGCGAGGCTGTTTTAGCGGGTCAATGCTCCGAGAATTCTGGAGCAGCTGACATAAACGCATCCTGTCATCTTTTCTACGTCGCTACCGTATTGAACGACCTAACTTGCGGACGTTTTAAAAAATGCGTCAAGTCACAACGACACTCCATTACATCGGTACCTAAATCCTGACCCATGTAAGTCTGCTTTTAGTAAATCCACTGATATTTTCAGTTATTTATTTAATTTCCACAATATTTCCATGACAAGAACAAATTTTACTATAACAATTAATTTAAAATATGGTCATGTAAACTACAAAATTTAGGGATGACATTTGTTTATAACGCATTGCGTAACGCGAGCTTTAAAATAGGAACGTGCTTAAAAACTATTTATTAGTGACGAACTCAATGAAATCTTTTAAATTATGACGAATTTAACATTTTTAGAACTGTTATGAAAAAAACAGAAATAATAATATACATGTACCCTAACATTTGCAAGGATTTTCACTTGAAATTATTTCGGTAGACTGCAATTATGGAAAAATAAATAAAAATTATACACATAAGATACTGAAGACTTCTCACTTTAAACGTTTTCCTCAGTCTTTCTAATTGATAAAAAATCTGTGATATTATAATAATTAAATACATGCTGCATCTGTCACCCTATTATATTTCCTGAAGTTCGTAATGAAGACTATAATTAGGCGGAACATCTAGTTTGAAAGCATAATCTTTCCTGGGTCTTGAAATATGCCATGTATTTCATTTAATTTTTTTAAAAGAACGAACGCATATTATAAAATCTTACATGTTTTTTTATCATTCTTACATATGGTCCGGATGAGCAAGTTTAGTTATAATTTGTACCCGAGTTTAAATTCAAATAAATAATGCCAAAGATACATACATACATATGTAATACTTTTTCCTGCTAACGTGACTAATGCCACAAATTAATCGTCGAGGTGTGTTTACGAGAGTCAGGGAGGTTGGATTGTGTATTTGGGTGACGGAATTATGATCGCTGGTGATATCCAAGAAACAGCGGAATTATTTAAAAAGGAAAAATTAATTATAGGCAAAATGACATTTAAAATTGTATGACGAGTCTTAGATATATTCACATGGTATTAGAAATAAATCTCGTCATGAATGAACCCATTATCAGAGTGTTTTGTATAATGTTGTCCGTTTTTTCAAATGGATGGACGTCCTGGAAATATTTGAATACCATACTTGAGAAGATTTGGTGCAGAATGTAAATCTCCATAATTCGCTCGATACTCGACACATGAGACATTTGATTGGATATGATTTAATCTAATCTCCCCTGAAGGAAAGAGAAATATTACGTAGGTCAGGGTGAATTCATCACTACTGGAAGTAAGTTGAAGAAATTTGATAAAATCAGCCTAATTTGTGCGATAGAGATTGACGAAAAATATATATGCAGGTTAGTCTGTTACATATCCCGTTTACTAATTCAATTCTAATAAACTGTCAATACGCTCTTTGTTCGTTCTACATACAATATACTGATTCTAGTTTACTGAACACGGCCACACTTGTTCACTGTTACCCATGTTTCCAATCGCCGCGTAAAACAAGGAATAGAGTTTTGCAGTGTTGTTGAATCGGTTCCGAAACAAGCTACAAAACGAAGAAAGGTGTGTAGAATGATTGCACTTTCTCCCGTTTGATGCAAACGTCTTACGCCTTACGAACTTATTAAGTAGTTTTATAACAGTATAGATACAATCACTCGAATTTAGTTGCGGAACACCTGTTTAATGCCCGCGGAACACAGTTTGGGAAACCCGAATATAGACCAATAAATTTATTAAATATAACATTTAAGATATTTGACAACATATGAAACATATATTGATTTTAAAGCAGGCTTCCACCTAAACAGGTCAACTATCGATAATATCTTAATGATCAGACAGATCTATGAAAAATGCCGTGAGCATGGCATCGAACTCCATAACATGTTTATTGATTACACGAAGGACTTTGATTCGCTGGATACAAACTATATTCCCCAGTGTTTAAGACGCTATTAGGTCCAAACAACGTTAATAAAATGAATAGGACTAACATTGGAAAATACGTCAGCATGAATTAAGGCTACCAATTAGTTAAGTGAACCAATTATTATTAACGTCGGGGTTAAACAAGGAGACCTGTTATCAGCCACACTATTCTGTGTCGTCATTGACAACATTCTGCCATACTTGAATATCCAAGGAAATATTACTACAAGACTAAAACAATACTTAACGTATGCATATTATATTCTTTTGACAAAGAGCTCGTTAGAACAAACATTCAAGAAATTAAAAGAAATGTCTTTCTCCTGTGGGCTGTAATCAACATAGATAAGACAAAATACATGCCATGCAGAACGAGAATTGGTCTGGCAACGGGTTTTACGATTGATGACATCACATACCAAGAAGTAACATTGTACAGATACCTAGAAAGAAGAGGTTAAAGAGAAAATAGCTACAAGAAATAGATGTTATTGTGCTTACAGAGGTCTACTTAAAAGCAAGTTACTATCAAAAAGGCAAAATTGAAATTGTATACGACGGTAATAAGACCAATAGTCACCTATGCAGCCTGAGACTTGGACATTAAAACAGGAAATCAAAAGACTGCAAATTTTGAAAAGGAAGGTCGTGCTAACGATTTATGGCCTAGTTAAACTCTCGTGTAAAATCTAGTGGATACGAAAAAATGATGAATTAGACGAAATAATTAGATACAGAAATGTAGTGAATCGCGTGAAATCCCTCAGTTGATTTGGACAACTACGCAGAATGAGCGATGAAAGAAATGCAAAGAAGGTATATAACTAGATATCTCCTTCAACTAAAATACTAGGCAGACTGAAGACCATATGGAGAAATAGAAGTCTCGTAATTAGAAAGTGGATATCTTAGGTGCAGAAAAGATATGAGTGGAGACACGTAATGGATCTGGCCAAGACATCACAGAAGTTTTTGAAAGGCCTCAAAATAAGAAGAAAAAAGACAAGGACAAAAGTATTGTTGTAAAAAACATTAAATCCGTGGAGTTTAAAACGCTGGATCACAAATTTCTTGTTCATAATTACAATGTAATTAAAATATGTTATATTATAATAACTGACTTAAAAAAGTTCATACGTTATTATCTTCTTACAGTTAAATTAGAGAACTGTATGTTGGATAAGTTAGAAAAGCCAACAGAGTTTCTTGTGTGAAATGTGCATCGCAGGGCTGCATAGTCGGCAGGAGTGCGGTCACGTGTGTGCTCCAAGGAAATAATGTGTTAAAGGCGTCTTGTCTTTCGGTGCACGTCTCTCCGATGCAGACAGGCATTCTCTTTGACAGAGGCTGGGTCAAGTGAGGGCAAGATTTCTAGGGAATAAAGGAATACGCAGCTTGGTTTCTTCACACATTAGGTTACTACTCAGACTAGAAAACAGTTACACCTATATATTACAAAATTGAATGAATGTTTGTATTTTATTTCAAACCTTTGTATCCTATTTCAATTACTGCAAAAATATCGGTTATTCTCCTAATGACGAAAGGTCAATCCTACAAACAAACAGGAATTAAAATATTGAACGAGCTGTGAATGCAGTCAAAAACTGGCGCAACATTTCAGGATACAATTAAATCCAAATAATGGTGAAAGCTATAACACATATTGATGATATCTGTTAATCTGGAAGTATACAGAAAATATTATAATAAGTGTATGTGACAATCGACACTGGGTGAAGAATTCACCATATTGGACACTCAGTACAAGTAAACACTAAGGAGACAGAAAAGCGTGACATCGTAATACTGAACGTGTCAAACGCACCGTTTGGCGACTGAAAATCTAGTACCTGATTCCTTCTTTGTTCCCTGACCTTTGACCTTTGACCCCCGGAATTTTGGAAGGAGCGTCCCCTGCCAGAAATTTGGGAGAGAAACAACGGACCATCGGGATTTTAATTGGAGTCTGAGGGTCGGGTGATCCGCCATGAGGTGTATGAACGAGATGACCTGCAAGGATGGATGAGGGAAATTTGGACAGTTAGGCATGGAGAATGGAACAAGTAGGATGTCAGGAGAGTGCGTGATAGTTGAGCCACGACACTAGAGAAATTAGTCATTCAGGAACGAGTTCGAAGGAATCAGACGGAGAGAAAACGAGTAATCTTGCTGGCGTAATAGAATGAAGGGTGTCCCTGCAACGAGGTTAACTGCAAGCAGGTGTAGTCTTGTCCAAGTAATTTCACAGAGCCCAGGAACGAGCTCCAGAGGCGACCAGAATTCGTGGAAGACGGACCTCAAGAGTCCGGAGTGGGCAGAGGACGAAGCTGTTTCTGACCAACAATAAAATTAAGGTGTGTCAGTGCAAATATCGAAATGTGAGTGATGACGATTTTGTTGCTTCACAAGACCTCAAAAAATGACACTTAAGTACACACAATCTAACTAAATGCAATTGATCTAGTCGTGCTAAATTTTGTAATTGGACCCTAAGTGTAGTAATTATAGTTGATTTCTTTTGCTTTCTGCAAATAAATTTAATTTGTTTTTTATTTAATCTAACCCGAAAATTTATTTTGATTAACATTAAAATCCAACCTCCAATTCATTATAATATATTGCATATTTAAAAATGAACCGAAGTAGACTGCGGCTGTGACCAACACAGGACAATTAGTTTAGTATCCGATGCCTGCAATATATTAACGAAAATAGTACATTATGATGATAAGAGAATATCAGTTTGGTTTTTGGTTTTAGGAAAGACTCAAAACCTTTGTTCACACTGCAAGTCACAATTTGACCTGCAAAATTTATGAGAAATAATAATTATTAAACTGTTGCACTTTGCCTGAGTTAAATATAAATGCAAACCATGCCTTTACATTTTAACGAATAGGAAAGAAACCAAAAATCATCCCAAGTTAGGCATATGAATACATATATAAGATTTGATGTCAAAGTATATGCGTTTATACTTTGTCTACCTTTGATATGGACAACTTGCCTGAGCACAAATCACATTTTGCTTGAAGATATGCTATTGAAGATTGCACTGAGCTACACCGAAGGACAGCTTCAATGGCTTCAGACTTTGCAAAACTCTGGTCAATTGAGCGGCAATGTGAGCTTGATCAACTCGTCTTCTCTGAGCCTTCCCTCAGCAACTGCTCTTCATTTCATTTGGTCTGTAAAATTAAGGTAAAACAAAATGAACCTCAACAAAATAATAAATATTGATTCTGCGAAAAAAATCAGTCCTATGTTCATGGTATTTGTAGATGTACAAAAAAAACTTTGATGTAGTAAACTGGAACACCCTACTTAAGATTTTTCAGAGGTCAGGAATAAAATATCGAGAAAAGAGAGTTAACTCTACAGAGGTCATTAGTAATTATAAAGGAAAGCAGAAATAAAGAAAAGAGTAAGAGAATGGTGCAGTCTGTCGTACATCATATTTAACTTATATAGGGTGATTCGCTAACAGACCGACAAGCTTACAGGGAGTACAGAGACGACTTAGAATCACTTAAAATGCAAGGTCGCTAATGCTGTAGTTGCAAAGAATAGAAACAGCAACACATTAATGGGGCAGAAAGCATTTTATTGAGAAGTTGTACTAAAATTACGACCAGAAGCCGTCAGTTAGGTCTGACAGCTGCGCTGCCTGGAATTCCTTTCGTTCTGGAAGATTTCTCCCGGTATTCTTGAGGTACAAGGCGTGATATATAAACTGATTATAGTGATTAATTATAAAATTATAATGTAAAATGTTTTTGTAATTATGATATTAAAAAAACTAATTTAATTTATTCGAGAAATAAATTGTATATATCACTTTAAAGTGGAATGAATGCCCTTCAATCTCTGGCTGGATTCGTAATATGTAATGTGTATACTTAAAATTGGAAATAAAATATGACAAACTAGAATGATTATACTTTGTCTGTGGATATGCAAATATATCTATCGACAGAATCTCTGCATTTGGCGGAAAAATGATGTATTCATCATTGATGGTTTCCCGCAGTGATTATCTTATACCACGTTTCTTCTCTGGTCTGGGCTAACATAATTATCCTGCAAAATAAATCGTTGCATGGCTTCCTAACTTTTTTAATTTTAATTAATTATGATCAATAATCTCGTGAGTTATATCCGCTCTACTCCTCAGAAGCAGAAGTCTCTCTTGCTCCTCTCTTTCTCACTACCACAAACTCATCTCTTTGTCTTACCGTGCACTGAGTTGTATTTGCCTCAGTCTTCTAGTACTTGATTAAAATTCATCTTGAGTTTGGAAGGCGTCGTCTAGTCCTCAAGTTCTGTACAGGGTAGAGAGAACAAACTGATTATAATGCAGTTTTATTGTCAAGTGAAAAGGTCAAAGTGTTTGGTCTTTACAATAGTTTTACAAGTCCGAAGCAAGTGTATTATCGCGGAGGAGGGATAATGAGACAGTATTGTAAGTAATATAATAGTTTTATTTAAGTTATCTTGTAAAATTCCTTTTCTTTGGGATATAATATAATAATATTTATAAAGAAAACATCCCTTAAAGGGTCCTGCACGCTATTACAAAAAATTAAAGGGGATGATTTTTAAATTTTAGGGTTAATTACTTATAAAGGAAACCACGTGCAGCAGATTATCATTCGATTGACGAACCTGTTTTTATCTTCATTCGTGTCTGAATGCAGGTTACTAGGCGACCGGAACTTCCTTCTTCCTTCGGGTTGAATTGTAAAGCTTTCTTCCGCCGGCGGAAAGTGAGATGAAGCTGGTACTGCCACTAATTGAGGGAATCCCAATTTTACCTCCTTCTTCCCTTTGGCTTTGAGAAATTTCTTCATATGGTCTCCTGTGGTGTAAATGTTTGCGTTGCTGTCATGCATCACAGAGGCCCCTGGTTCAAATCTTGGAGTGGACATGGATGTTGTGTGCGTTTGTGATTTCATACCGTTAATCCCCTACAAAGATTTAAGTTCCCCACAGTGTGGAAATGAATATTATCAGTTTTCACGACTCTAAATAAAATTTTAAAAAGTTCCAGAAGTATGATATTGTAATATAATTTTTACTATTTTGATAAATGTATTGAGTTATTTAAACTTTTAAAAGCATAAACCTGTCTAGGTGAGTACGGCTATATTTCCTTGTATATGCCTTCATTGCACTCTCTGTAATCCTGGGAAAAAGGAAAGGACTGAATTAATGCAATATCCGATCCAGAGGAGCATCAAGGGTGGAGGGGGAGGGGCACTTGTGTAAAATGTGTTTTTTTAGTATAATAATTATTTAATATACCATTTCAGTCTATTTGTATAACATATTAAATAGATAATTATGGTATTTGAATACAGGTTTAATATCAATAATTAATATTACTTATTTAAAATTAATGTCGCGTAAACAATTCCAAACAGTATTACAATTGGTAACCTAAAATCTAAAATTCTGTTGCTCAGTAAAGGTAAATTATTGATTTACATGAGAGGTTTGTAAATTTAATGAATAAAGTACTGAAATGTTGTCGATAGACCTATAATACAGGGATTTTACTAATATATATATATATATATATATATATATATATATGTATATATAATTACCTACATATAATATGATTTATCAGTGAATTTTAAATCAATTTTGTATCTTTAACGAAGGAATGATACGCTATGTGTTTCATTTACGCCTAATAATGAATAATGAATACAAAAGATGTTAGCTTTATTCTAATAATATAAAATCACACAAAATGCATTAATTTTTTAAAAATAATTTTTATTTCCTTGAAGGGGTTATTCCACCTGTTATCCCCCCGCACCCACCACTCAATAATGTAATAATGTTACGAATTTGGGTTTAGAATGTTATAATAACTAAGAATTGATTAAATACATGTAGTATCTTATTTCAGCATAACGTTTTTGTATTTACGTTATTAGTTACTTTAGACTGAATACATTTTTATTATATATAAAGTTACTTGTGACTGAATACAGTTTTATTATATTATATATTATATTATATAATATATAATATTATATTATATTCAGTCAAAAGTAACTAATAACGTGAATACAATATTATATGTAAAACTGTATTAGGGAATATATCCTGATGATAACTTGCCAGCTTTACCACGGGAGGTGAAAGGGGTGGAATTTTAAAGAAATCTCAAAGGAGAACGAGCATTGCCACTCCAATTGTTGTTCCAGGAGGAGTTTTGCTTGGAGGTCACGTCATTAATATTTCAGATACATATGTTCCGTTTTAGTTTCAGATTCATGAAAATTTTTAAATGACTATTCAGATAAAATTAATGATTTTCTAACAGATTTTTACACATATCCTAATTGTCCGTCCAATTAGGGTCAAGGCTGGTTTCCGGAGACAGACGTTTGAAACCGGACATCGTCATATACCCAGCTATCTATAACAATAAATATAATTGAAGTGTCTATCTGTTCGTCTGTAACTTTGTCCTAAATAGGTTCTGAAACGGACCAACGGAGTTCGACAAAAATTTTAACGATTAATACAGATATTTTAACTTAAATACTCGCGCATGTTTCATTCGATATATTACCGGGTCAAAAGTCATTAATGTAAATGTTTGTAAATGCTTTTCTTTAGTAACAGGCTACATGAGAGTATCCTCAAACAGGTGCCTTTAATAACATAGGAAAGGAATTGAAAGAGGGATGTGGAAGATAGAGAAACACAGAAAAAAGTTGAGTAGCACCCCCGGGCCATAATTTAAGGATTCTACCTGGTTTTTCAACTAAACGAGATACAGGGAAAACCCTAGAAAACCTGCATCAGGTAGGTCAGACTATTCGGTAATATTTTCACGACTTTCCCTATGGCATGAGAGGAGTTTGCAGTAAGGTCGTAGCAAATCCTTCTTCGTTTCTCCACCAGTTTTAGGACGCAGTTGGCCGTCTGATTCAATGTGAATAGAGGACAACTCTAATTCTTGCTAATTGCAACCGCATTGACGATATATAACCTTTTTCTATTCTTATCTTGTGATAGTTTCAAAATTCGAGGCATATTAATTTTTCGGGGGGTAGTTGGCTATATAAGGATTATCCTGAAACATGGCAGCTCCCCTTTAAGAGCATAGGAAGGGACTTAAAACGGGGAATTTGAAAGGAAGACAATGGTAGGCAAGGGTTGACTACAGCTCTCGGGCTATTGTTTAAGGCTCCTACCTGGTGATTCGTCTAAATAGATGCAGCAAAAACCCTAGACAACCTGCATCAGGTCGGGCTTTTGGGTACTATTCTCACGTCCTTACGAATGACTGGATATGAGTTTTCTGTGGGTCCGAAACATGCATTCCCTTCTCCGTGTCTCCACCGCTTCTAGGAAGCAGCTGCCGTCTGATCCAATGGGAACAGTTGACAACTTTTGTAGTATGCTAAAGGTCTTTGATCCCAGTACATGCATTTCCCGTAATTGATGGAGGTAATATTTGTATACATTTGTTTATTTTTGTATGCTTCTATACGAAAATAAATTAGATACATACGTGATACCGTAGTTGTTATATATTCTGTAAATTCAAATTTATCAAAATTCTATACTTGTTTTTTTTCTTTTCTCAGGGCAAATGAAAAGGGCTATTTGATCAATTTTCGCGCAAATGAAGTCGTGGGTAAATCTTTATTAAATATTATGCGTAATAAGAATTAATATTGTGAATATATTCAAGCAATTCACAAATATAACATATGTATACCAATGAAGTGTTTTATATACCGTTTAATATGTTGAAATTGTGATAGTATAAGTTTAAAGTTGTACATTAATACGATTAAATGTTATTATTCCTACTAATTGGTATTAGCTGTTACTGTTACAGTACTGAAGTGGACCTCATTTAATAAAGAAATACAAAATAAAAATTTGACTTCTCTTTCTTTAAAAAATATACTATATTTTATATATTTCAATTTGAAGTTGTAAAATTATTTTGAACAGAAATCAGCATATAAAATTTCCACTATGTATTCAAAACCTTTTTGAGACTTCCTCAGGCGTACTACAAACATAATATTACAAGAAATTAAATATGGGTTCTATGTTTCAACTTTTTAATTGATACATAAAATACATGGTTCAAAACTTACTAATTTTAGCAATTCATCTTATTTACTCCTTGACTGCCATAGCCGAAAATATTTCTGAAATGATGTAGCAACAATGAGTGCGTTCTGCAATTAAATTTATACAATAAAAAAGTTATACTACTTCAACCAAAGAATTTACTTCAATTTTGTCCAAATTATTCGTGTAACATTTAGCATTGATTGCATGACGGCTGCACCTGATGTACAACATTCCACTCTTAATTCTCGAGAAGTAATTATTTTCTTCGTCTAAAGTTTCCATATTTTGAAAATCGAAATTGTGATATTAAGATGTATGTGTTTGTACACAACTGTGTACTTTTGAATGTCTAATTTTATGTTGTTTTTATGTTCTTTATTGCGAGTTTTTAAAGCTCTTTTAGCTTGTCCGATATATAATGCATTAGAATCTAAACAATTTATTTTGTAGATAACATTATGTCTTTACAGATAGCTAATTTTGTTTTTAATATTGTGAACGAATTTTAAATTATTTATTGATTAAAAAACAACATCTACAAAGTATTTATGAAACAAGTAATAAGATTATATTGTATGTTAGCTATGTAACGTAAAATTATGAAATTCATTTTTCTTTTATTAATCTTTTTAACAAAAAAATTATTGTCGGAATACCTGTTATTATTCAATCTAATTTTAACATGTTTGTTGATGAAATTGGTAACTTTATTTATATCATCACTTTGGTATTTGTGATGCGACAACTTGGCAGCCTTATCTATTTGGTGATAATAAAAATTATTAAATGGAAAATAAGTTGATTTCAACATTAAATTGAGTAAAACAAGCATATCAAACAAAAGAATAATATTGAGACCCAAAAAATTGTTTCCCCATGGTTTTTTGAAACTTTCTGCAATTAATTCTTTACGTAATGAGTTGAACAGGGAAACAACATCTAAAGAATCGTCATTAGGTACATTTAAATTTTGTAAGCTCTCTAATTGCAATGAATTTTTAACAGAATAATGGAATTATTAATTTAAGCCTTTTTGAACAATTTTACACAAAAAGTTCAAATTTTGTTGAAGGGACTATATGTTGAAACTATTTTAACTCTAAAAGTTAAAACGGGTTTATAAATTTTTGGTGGAGCATAGACTCTTGCTATTTTTACAGAAGAATGAATAAAGATAGGAAGGTTTTATTATGAATATAATTATTAACTTCTAACCTTCTGAGGATCACTTTTAATTTATCAATGACTAATTAATAACATTATTATTATTACGTATTTCAAAAATTGACTTGGGTTGACATTTTGCAAGTACTCATCCATGTTCCATGTCTACTGTAAAAATTGTATCCGAATTATTTTTAATATTTTTTGGTGGCACAATTGTTATTGAAGAGCTGGTTCATGTAAACTGTATTGTGTGAAGTTGTATTACTGAAGGTATTACTTTGCAAAATTTGTGATACTTTACTTCTTAATTTAGTATGGTCAGTTATAGCGAATAAATTTTAAAGTCATAAAACTATGCTGCGATTTTGACAAGAGTTAACTAAACGTAATTAGTTTATAAGTGATTGCTTTCGTAAAATTAGTCCTGCTTTGTGATTTGTTAGCTTTCAAGTTGAATTTAACTGTGTACGTCGTTCTGTAAGATTGCACGAGCACATTCAATTAGGGAGTTACCTAGCCCATTTGGATATTGTCCACGGAAACCGCAGTTGTTTGTCACGGTGGCTGTTTTTACTCGCGTTCAGGACCACGCCTGGCTGGCTCCGATCAACAGTGGACCAAATGCGACGTCGTTGCTAATTGGGCTGCTTCCTGCGGTTCTCAGGGACAGAGACAGACGCAGCAGAAGGGAAAGAGCGACATGGAGTGCGGAGGTGGGGGATGCGAGTTTTGGTTGTTGCCTTCGTGACATCTATGACAAAATACTGCCATTAGTACTCCATTTTGGGTATTGGCAATAACCATGACAACATTTCTAGAATATGTCACAAATGAATTTATCATGGATGAATTATTTCTGATATCGGTTTAAAGTACTTTCGAGGGTAATGGAAATAGTCACTCAAACCGAATAATATTTCCGAATAAACTGCTTCAGAACACTTGAAGCGGAAAAACTGCATATTTCTCGAAAATATGTTCTCGCCTCATTAGTGTATTGAAACATAATTAAAATTAGAGTATTCTATATGTGCACAATTTGCATTACATAATCGAATAATAAAGACACGAGGGTCTTGTAAAATTATCATTAGAGGGAAGTGTGTGGGGTAAGAACAGAAGAGGGAGGCAAAGGATGGAATATGGTACACTGATTAGTGAGGATGTTGGTTGTGCTAGTTATAAGTAAATGAAAAGGCTTGCGTAAGATAGGCTAGCATGGAGGGATGCATCAGACCAGTCTTGTGACTGAATACCACAACAACACAACAATCGAATAATGCAGTAACTACATTTTTCTTAAAAATTAATTTGTAAGTGAATGTTCGGCACGCCATTTTAAATTCCGGAAGAAGTCTTTACCAAATTTTATACACCTGTTGCTACGACTGGAAACAAATACCGTTGAGGCTAAGTTTCTGAGAAACCTAGATGTAGTATGTAAATTTTTCTTAAAAAAAAGAAGACCTATTATTGGGCCGAATAAAATATTTTATTTTTGGTAAATGACATTTATAACGCATGATATATCGGAAGTAGCCTTGAGGGTGGAGGTGGTTACCAATTAAATTATAATAAGGAGAAAATAACCGAATTTAATATAAAGGTAGTCGTAATAATAGAAGTCGCGGAGCTTAAATTACGACGTTCAACGTGCCTGGTAAATAGGGAATAAACACTTACGACTGTGAATGGCAAGAGAAAAATAAAGTTTGCGTACAATATTAAACACGTGAATTAATTTATAGCATACATAGCAGACATGTTACGATACAATGGTAAATTGGAAATCTCACTAATGTCAAACTCGAAAATCCACAATATTGGTCAACAATACGATAGGTACTTTGAATAAAACAACGGCATATTAATGTGTCGTTAGGCAGTTTTATTTTAAAAATGTAATATTATTATTTTATTTATTATAATTATTATTTATTATATTCATTACCTTACCACATTCTTATTGTCATAATATGAGAGTAGATTCTTTCTTTTTTGTTTAAAAACACACTTTTACAGCAAATATAAATATTAAATAATACCTCCTTGTTCAATTGTATGTATTTACTAAAATATTTGTTTAGTACATGCCGTTTGCATTACATCAACAGATGCGAGTAATTGAAAGAGGGACAGAGGAGTTTTTTATCTACATCAGAATTAATGTTGACTCTAGCAACACAAATGTTATTTGTGAATTGATTAAATTTAGTATATTCAACAGTTATGTTACAAAAAATAGTGTTCGATAAAGCTAGGCGAGGAGAAGTAAATTATTTACTTAATATATATAAATCTCAATGAAGTTTGTATTTTGTGGACAAAAATTGAAACAAATAAGTGCACGAAAATATAAGTAAATAGTAATAATTCGTAAACACTACACTAAATGTCTTAGGTGGTTTCAGATTATTCTGTCAAAGAGCAGGAAGTGAAAATTCTAACTTTTTAGCTATAATTGCAAGGGAGAAAAGAAATCTTTCTTGGCTTGAAAATGGCAAAATTGGATCCATTTTTGTTCATGTAATTCTCTAAAAATTGTCATGAATCTTGCTTATTTATTTATTATATTGTTCTTTCCACAAGTATAGCTCTACATAATTAATTATTAATAAATTCTATTATTCGATTCGATTTAGAGCAGATTTTTTACACTGACCTTTTCTACACATAAGGCATTTGCGATTACATAGATCAGTTTGAAATATATATTTTGATAGCGCAGATTATAATTATGCTGTATCATTTTACATATATTTTAGATCCTGGTGAAAGAGTGATTGGTAGCAATTTATAAATACTTTATTTATGGGGTCCTTTTGACAATATAATGCTGTAATTTATTTTCTATGCTTTCTGTATTTACGTTTGTACCATTTAATAAATATTACTAAATTGCGCAATATTATAGTAAATTGTCGAAGAAAGAAAGGAGATCCATCTTTTAACTATTCCCTCCAACAAATGCAACAACGTTCTCTGTACAGAACTTATATTACGTCTCATTTTCAAAATTAAAAATAGTAAGAAATGAGAGAATGACGGTTTTCCCTGAATATCTGTTGAATGCAGATTTCAACCGTGATCAGATCTTTTGTGTTGCTCAGGTGACGACGACGACGGCTGAGATTGTTATTGACACACCCGAGGACAGTACATTAAGTGAATAATAATGTACTTTACTTTCCCTACGATTTAATTAATATATAATGAAATAAATGTTAAAATTAACACTGTATGTTATAATCGTATACGAGACTACGTTATCTCAGATCCTATTAAGCTAGGGGTGGCAAACCTTTTGCATACCAAGCGCCAATTATGTGACAGTCGAGTTCAGATGCGACATATGACTCTAGCAGATTTTATGTAAGGATAGAATATGCCTCGCTTAAGAAGATGAAAAAGAATAACTTTGACGCGATTAAATTAATTAATCTACGCCAGTTTAATGTCGCAACAATTTATAATTCATAGTGGGTCCCGTTTGGTGAAGATAACTCTGTATTACAGTTATTGGCACTGATAGCGAGATGGGCTTGAACTTGGAATTATCTGGATGAGAAGAAAACGGGCTGAGTTCATGGCATTTGTAAAAAAAAGCGTTTAGTACAGTGCACTGGAACACACTATTAAGTATTTTGAAGAACTCAGGAATACAATATTGAGAAAGAAGGCTTATACATAACATCTACAGACAGCAGTAATTAGAATTGAAGATCAAGAAAAGAAAGCAGACTGTCGCCTATGCTGCTTAAGTTATATATAGAACAAGCGATAAAGAGAATTAGAACGGAATATGGAAAAGGAATCGTACTGCAAGGAGAAGAAATAAAAACCCTACGCAACGATTAAAAAGAGTAATTTGGAAACCATAATAAATGGCACGAAGTGGTCAAGCAGAAAGAGGTAAATAATAGAATTAATAGAGGAAAACCAAGGTAATAGAGTATAGTATGGGAAACAGTGAAATAACAAAGAGACTGAGATTGGAAAGAGGTATTTTAAAGGAAGTAAAGGAATTCTGCTACTTAGGAACTGTTATAACTAGGGAAGGTAAAAGTATATTAAACATTAAGAATAGGAATGCACAGGCAAGGAAAACATTCACAAAAAAGAGGAATTTACTTACGAGTAATATAGGTTTGAATATTAGGAAATGTTTGCTAAAAATATTCGTATTGAGTGTGGCGTTATATGGGTGCGAAACGTGGACGATAAGAGTTGCGGAAAGGAAAAGAATAGAAGCCCTTGAAATGTGGTGCTGTAGGTGAATGGTCAAAATCAGATGTGTGGATAGAATCACTAACGAGAAGTTCTAAACAGAATAGGGGAAGAGCGAACAATATGGAGAAGGTTTACCAAGAGAATGACCACAGTTTGAGACATGAGGGTTATGTAAAATTGGAATTAGATGGAAATGTGTGACGTAAGAACTGATGAGGAAGCGAGGATGGAATATGCTAAGCAGATTAAGGAGGATGTGGAATGTACACATTATGCGGAATTAAAAATGCTTGCGCAAGATAGGTTAGAATGGACGATTGCATAAAACCAGTCGTAGACTGAATTCTACAACAATATTTCTGACTTTTGTGCATTCATTGTATTGATTTATAATACTGTACAATGTTTTCTAACAATGTAAAGGGACTATTCGTCCGAAATACAAACAGGCTCAAGGATGCAATATGCCACTTTTAATCGTCCAAAGCGCATCGTTTGGTGCATGTGGCACTTCAGTCGAAATGATAGCTTAAAAGCTCTCCCATCATTCTGAAAATCTCAAATATATTCACACTGTTATCAGCGCGAGCGACAATCAGTAAAGCCAAATAATTCCCATAAACCCACCAAAATCATTACTATTTATTGCGGGTGTGATGTCCACCCTTTCCGGCGATACCATTATACATAATGAGAACTCTCAGAATCATTGCATGATCTGTTTCAGGTGAATCAACTGTTAGGATACTATTATCCATTTTAAGTGATGCAGGTTTTCTAGGAATTTTTCTGCTTTTATTTTTGGTAAATCACCGGGTAGGATCCTTAAAATATAGCCCGGAAGCCCTATCTTCCAAATGCCCCCCTTTTCAATTCCCTACTTATGCTACTAAATGAGAATTGCCTGTTTCAGGATCACCCACGTATTGCCTCTTCCCAAATAAAAAATAGCTTTCCCTCGCAGGTAATTCTCCACAAAGTAATAATGGGGCTTACCATAACATGTTCCGTATTGGAAATAACTGGTGCCAGTGAGTGTCTCTCGTAGGCATTTCCCTCCAGAGTGACTGCGGGGCTCACCTGATTATGACGGTAATACCTCGCACTCCCTCTGTTTTTTTTATCCAAGTTTTCACATGCCGAGACAGCTTCACCTTGGTTTTTAATCAAAGTTCTCACATGCACAGACACCTTCACCTATTTTAGGAGGCACATGTACTGGGGTCGAGGACCTTGAGCATATGGCAAGAGTTGTTCGCTGATCCCATTGGATCAGTCGGGTAACTGCCTCCTAAAACTGGTGGAGACATGGAAAAGGGAATGCTGCGACCGCACAGCAAACTCGTCTCCCGTCATTCGGAAGGGCGTGAGAACAGTACCCAATGCCCGACCTACCTGATGCAGGTTTTCTAGGGTTTTACCTGTGAAACACCGGGTAGGACCCTAAGCCGAAGCCATAGCCCGGGAGCCCTAGTTAACCGTTGGATACCTTGCTCTACCTTCCGCATCCCCCCTTTTCAATTCCCATCCCATTCCATTAAAGGGGTGTTGCCTATTTCAGGTACACCTCATGTAGCCTGTTAAACCCCCCCAAAAAAGCCTCGTTCCGTGATGGGTGCGAGAGGTGCCTATGGGAGTTTGCTCTCGCAGACATTTCTCCCCAGAGTAAATGCGGAGCTGACCTGACTGTCGGGATGCCTCGTACTCTGTGTGTTCTTTTTTTTCAAAGTTCTCACATGCCTCACCTATTTTGGAAGGTTTATGTACTGGAGTCGAAGAACTTAGGCATAAGGCAAGAGTTGTCCGCTGATCCCATTGGATCAGTAGGCCAACTGCCTCCTAAAACTTGTGGAGACACGGAGAAGGGAATGCTGCGACCTCACAGCAAACTCGTCTCCCGTCATTCGGAAGGGCGTAAGAATAGTGCCCAATGCCCGACCTACCTGATGCAGGTTTAATAGGGTTTTCCTTGCTTCTCTTTAGGTGAAACACCGGATAGGATCCTTAAATTGTAGCCCGGGGGCCCTAGTAACCCATTGGCTACCTTGCCGTTCCTTCTACATTCCCTGTTTTCAATTACCTTCGTAAGCTTTTAAAGGGGAGTTGCATGTTTCAGGATCACCCTCATAACGCCCCTAAAAATGTCTTGTTCCGTCTCTAGGTTTAAGTTCTCACATGGCGCGGCACTTTTCTTTATGATGACCGTCATGTTACCCGATAAACAATCGATTGTAGCATGTAGGACCCCACAGGCATTCAATGACTTTTTATATTACTTTTTGGAGTATTATTGTACATTCATTAAATATTTCAATTCAGCATCCCAATGAAATGCATGTTGTAGTATTCAGTCCGTAGACTGTTCTGATGGAATCCTCCATGCTAACATATTCTGCACAAGTCTTTTCATTTCTACATAACTACCGCAACCATCATCCTCCCAAATGCTAATTTTACTAGACCCTAATGTCTCAAAACGTGGTCTATTAATCTCCCTCCATATTGTTCTCTCTTCTCTCATTTTTCTTAAATATTCGTGGTTAATTACTATACCCACCCATCTCATTATTCTGTAGCACCACATTTCAAATTCTTCTATTCCTTTCCTTTCTGAAACTCCTACAGTCTATGTTCCGCACCTATATAACGCCACACTCCATACGAACATTTTCAGGAATGATTTCCTAATATTCGTACTTATATTAGTTGTAAGTAAATTCCTGCCTTTTGCGAAATATTTTTCTACTCTTTGTGTTTACTATATTTATTTCATATTGTAACAATATTAAAACATCATTTCTCAAGTACCTCTTACAGAATTACAATTCCATCTCCTCTCGCACCGTCTCTTGTTATTATTTCCTCACCTCTCGTATACTAAAAACTAAACACTCAAAAACAAACATTATTAATCTTATCTCAATAAACGAGACTTACAATGTGGGTTGTTTATCGTAATATATTCCACGTGAAGTCAGAGATCATCAATAGAAGAAGGATGAGCATTTTTAAAGTACTTCATTTCTGCAAAGTGTGGAAAGAAACGGCGTTGAATTGGAGATATATTATTTTAGTGAACATAATTGTGATTATAGATAAATAATGAAGAGATTCCTGTAAATATGAATCTATATTGAAAACTATTTATGACTAAGTCGTTGGGAACTAAGTAAATAGTTTACTTTATGGAATTTAAGTTTGCTTCCAGGAACTGTGGTAAAAAATTAAGCGACTTTATAATAAACACTTAATAACTAGTTTGGTCACTTTATTTAAAATAGTTGTATATTTGTATGCCTATTACTAACTTAAAAGATTTTTAAAATCCATAAAAACAATTCAATAATTTGTTTTCTAAGATTTTAACGGATCTAGTACAGACAGAATTTTATGGAGGATTTCTTATTTATATTGTAAATTTATGAAACTTAGTTTGCATTACTATAAGGGGATTTGTGTTGACGGACAAAGGTAATCGTATGGAATACATGATTTGAATTAGTTTAGTGTTCAGTCGTCTAAAAAACTTTTGCTAAATGAAAGACGCTCATGAGGTCTCTTCTACAGTTACTAATTATTATTTTCAGACCTTAATAATATTTTCCTTATAAAGGAAATGCTTTGAGAGTGAAATTATTATGAATATCTTTCATCCCGTTTGTAGTAATCTTGCCGGCAGAGATTGTGGCAAGTATTTCTTGTTTTAACGGGAGGAACTGTAATAATTTCGTAGTTATTGCAAAGATGTTACGGATATAGAAGCCATTCGCAGTTTATCACAGATGTTAATATCGAAGGTCGCCTTTGTGAGAGTGGACCAGCGATGGCTCTGGGCGAGAGCTCTGCCAGCAATAATGGCGGCGATATTAAAACCGCCAACGACCTACGGGGAAGCCATGTTGATTGGGCCAAATGAAAAGGAACGCTGCTGAATAATACGGTGGCTGCTATTGTTTCGATGCGGGGCTTGGTTCCCTGCCTGCCTTCATGCGGGTCGCCGTCACAACTCCATGCTTCACGGACACCTACGACTCACTTCACTAACAAATAACCAATTCATTTCTGTGCTACAACTTCTAAAATGTTACCGAATAATTATTGAATTACAAAGTACGATACTATAATAATAATAATTGGACAATTGACCGTAAAATTCAAGTTAATAATTAAATATTTGAGTACAACAACGAGGTCTACTTTGGTTCACTTGAAATAAATAAAATAAATTCTCTTCGTAACACTTGTCAGAACAAGAATAATAAATACTACATCCTACATAGTGGCATATTTTTTGTTTAAAATATATTCAAAATTTAATACGAATGTTGTAAATATTTTTTCATACATTTGACACATTAATTATTAATTAATAATTAAAGCAAGTCAATATTTCTCAGTTGGTTTCTGTAATTGTTCGATTGTACTTGAGTATAACTTAAGTCATAAAAACATTTAAATGGGCGTTATGTATGCGTATGCGCGTAGACAAGTAAAATCCCAAATTTCTAAAACTCCTGAGATTTATTAAAACTATTAGATATAGAAAAGAAGAGCTCACAGGAGATTTTTTATGCAAAACACTAAACTGTAGTCATAATAACTTTTAGTATTTGTTTACAAACGGATAATTAGAAAATACTCAAAGGTGCTTTGGAAAATAATCACCATAGGGTAATATTGTACCAGGTAAAGGCAAACGTTCGGAAAATTTGAGATTAAAGCCAAAACAACCAGACATAAATTATGTAAATTATAAAACATTAAGTCACAGAGTCAAGGCGATGTATCCGCAGAAGGATTAATACTTAAAATGTATAAAATATTTCCGTAATAATTTCAAACATATCCATTATTTATTTAACTATACCGACTGATTAGAATACTGGAATTGTAGTACCAATTTACAAATCAGGTAAAATAACAGAGCTTAAAATCTGTAGGATGTGATTAACGGAAGACTCTTGGTTTTACAATTAATTCATTCGGTACCATTTAACGCATTCACCGCATTAATTTTGGGTTGGGAGTCAACTTAATGAAAGTATTAAATTAATTTAATTTTTATAATAAGCATGTTAATTCGAAATTTTAATAAGCAAGTTTCTTATAACAATTCTGTCACTTAACATCCAAATCCAAAATTTAATAAAAGCAAACTACATACACTACTTCCAATATTTATTCATTGTCTTGCTCCAACTAGCTGCATGGGCTGACATGTTGACTGTGGTGGTTGAGAAAATTAGACTAAATTACATATTGAATGAAAGACGATCTTTTACGTAATTATAAATATTTAAATTATAAAATATCTGAATTAATATGGAAACTGTATAGGATAAAGGAAAATATTTTGTTAATTTTCAAATATTTGAAAGATAAAATCTATTCATTAAAGGAAAATACTTTATTAAAATACAAATGTTTTAATAATTAAACATTTTGTTAATTTATAAGTGACAAATGACGCTTATAATTTGTAAGGACACCGATAGTAATGTTTGTTCGAAGCGGGGGAATGATGTATAGGTTTCGAGTCTAGTAATTCCTTTTATATAACAGTTACTTGCTCTGGGGTACGAATTACGTGAGTAATTAAAAACGTGTTTAGTTAATACGACAGCTAAAACTTTGTGATTAATTTATATTTACTTCAATTCTCGACTTGTATTCATACAAATATATCGTTAAGTAATGAGTATAAAATCGACCTTAGAATATGAGTGACTTATTACGTAATCGAAATAGGTATTCAGCAAGTGGTATTAAAAACGTCTTAAACAAAAGTAGATTATAAACCCATGACAGAGTTTCTCGTGGTTAAAATTATTTAAAATTTCACGGACCCTTTTTTAATTAGGCGCCCATAACCATGGTGGACGAATATTGCACGTAAAGGCGAGACGTTCCAACGAATTACGGCCTACACACTGAATACGAGTCAGCTGGTGGTTATAAATTTTTTGAGGGTGAAACAGTACAGAATCTGAACAGTATTCACTCATTCTTATTCTGCTTCTTTGGCTTTGCAGCCCATTCAGGTTCTGGACCTGCCGGGTCATCTTACATTACACAATCCGAATTGGTAGTGATACGTTGACAGCAAAACCGATTCTTCTTATTCGTTTATTGTGCTATGTAAATAAGCTGAATTAAATTTAATATACAAACGAATTGATATTATAAAGGGGAAAATCGTCGATTAGTACATGTCCGTTTATAATATACTTAAACAACTTGTGATTTATATACATTTTGATTTTATCGTGGAACGACAGATCCAGATTCATTTTAATTCAAACGATGTGCACATATGGCACGGATTTTCTCATAAACTTGACCGAAATCATTCTTATTCCTCCTAGCGAATGAATACGAACGTATTACATTTCCAATTTTTAGAGGAAACTCCCCTACCATCATTCGGAAGACCGCGACACAAGTACCCAATCCGCCGACCTTCCTGATGAATGTCTTTTATGGTTTTTCTGCATGTCTTACTATTGAATACCGGGTACAAACCAAAAATGAAGAGCCCAGGACCGTAGTGACCCTCTGACGTGGAATACCTGTGAGAGCTTTATCTCGCAGGTGTTTCTCCCCACATTTATTGCGGAGCTCATTTTTGTTAATGCCTCGTACTCTCTCTGGTTTTTTTTCAAGGATCTCACATGCCGAGGCACCTTAATTTATTCTAGGAGATGTATGTGCTGGTGTCGACGACCTGGGTCATACGGTAACAATTGTCTGCTTATATCATTTGATCAGTTGGCAAACAGCCTCCTAAAACTGTAGGAGGAATAGAGAAAGGAAGCTACGACCCCAGAAAAAACCATCTCCCATCATTCGGAAGGCCGTGAGAATAGTTCTGAATAGTCCGACCTATCGGATGCAGCTTTCCTACGGATTTTCCTGAATTTATTTTAGGTTAAACATTGGGTAGGATCCTTAAACTACAGTCCGGTGGCCTCAGTCAGCCCTGGGATACCTTTCTCTACCTTTCACATCTCCCCTTTTCAATTCCTTTTGTAAGCTATTAAATAAGAGTTTCATGTTTCAGGATCACCCTCATGTATCCTCTTATTAAAAAGAACTAGATAACCCTTGGTTGTCTTCCTGTCCTTTCCCCATCTCCCCTCTCAAAATCACTTCCTACGCTATTGATGGGAAGCTGCCGTTCATTCGATGGCCCTCATGTGACCTGTAACACAAAAGAAATTAAACGAAGGACGATATGGTCTCCTAGAGAAAAATTATGAGTGACATAAAAACATAAGGACGTTAACTGATGTAAATAAAACACGTTAGGTAGGAGACGTTTGTTACATTTATGAATTTATTTTGGCATTCTTGGATTAGCTGATATCACCTGACGTATTAAAATAGTCTTTCTGAAATTCATGAGACATGTATTCATACGATTGAAAATAAAATGTAAAGTAATAAATTATATAATATTACTTACTAAGTAACAAGCTGTATCAGACCGCCAATACGGATTTCTTCCACAAAAATCAACAATGATGCAGCCTACAACATCGCTGGAAGATTAAAAAATGCGCTCGATAGGAAAAAATACGTCGCCGTCATCTCTATGGATGTCAAGGGTGCTTTCGACGCAGCATGATGGCCAGCCATATTAGCTCAACTACACGACTTTGATGTTCCTCGTAATTTGTACAGAGCAATCAACAACTATCTTGTAGGAAAAACAGTCTGTTACCTGCTTCAGGGAGAAAGATATGAACGCAACTTGGCTGTCGGATGTCCACAAGGCTCATGTCTCTCTCCAATTCTATGGGCCGTGAACTACGATTCTCTACTCCAGGAAGAGTTGGGAGAACATGTGCATCACCAAGCATTCGCAGACGATCTGGTGATAACGGCGGAAGGGGACAGCGCAGATGAAGCAGCACAGAACGCGTCCCTTGCCCTACGAAGAGTGTCCAGATGGAGTGCCGTAACTAAAACGAAATTCAATCCCACCAAATGCGAAGTGCTTTTGGTGTCCCGGTGCAAACATGCGAGTATCACAGTCATATACGAAGGCGTGATACTACGACAAGTGCGACAGATGAAGTACGTCGGCATTATTTTTGACGAGATTCCGCACATAGAAAACACCTCAGCTAAAGCGCTAAAGATAGCATCATCATAAACAATCAAAGCGAAACTCGAGGGAGGAATGGTGGACGACGCAATAAAGAACATTTACAAATGCGCTATAGAACCAATTTTGACGTACGGCGCGTGCATTTGGCATGAAAGAGCCTCCAAGACAAGCGGGAAAGCTTTTAAATCACTAAAAAAGGTACAGCGGTTGATGGCTATACGCGCTATCAGAGGATTTCGCACTGTGTCTTGGGAGGCGGCAATTGTTTTGGCAAAATTCATCCCCATTCATCTAAGAGTAAAAGAAATAGTTAATGAATATAAACTTAGAAATGGAAAATCGGTGGAAAATTTGGAAATTAAACCTAAAGATATCCAAAAACCAACTAAATTTGAAAAATTACAACATCCAGCTTGGAAAGTCCCGACATTTGACGGCCAAGATGATAACTGCCACTGATGGAAGTCAGAACAACATCGGAACCTGACCTGCGTTCACAGCATTCTACCAAAGCAGGGAAGTAGGATTTGAAACATTCCCTTTGACTGGACACTGTACTGTGCTCCAATCAGAGCAATTATGAATAATTATGAAAGAAGAGACGACGCCAGCATTATTATACAAAGCGACAACATGGCCGCTGTCACAATGGTAAATAACTCTAGAACCACCAACGCACTTGCCCATCGTGCACAGACGATAATGCGTCAAGTATATAATGCTGGCAGAAATATTAAAGTGTAATGGGTGCGTGGCCATGCCGGTAACGTTGATATCTGACGAGTTGGCCAAAGAGGCAACACGTGATGATCGTCAGCCTCTTATATATGACAAGCTTAGCCCAGTAGGCCTAAAGAGATCATTACGCAAAGTAACTATGGAGCGGTGCGTTTCTAACATAAACTGAAGATGGACTATGAAATAACGCAGCTACTGACAGGACACGGTGTCCTAACAAGATTCAACTTTGGCGCAAACAGCGATGAATGCGACTGCGGGATGAACGCAAGAGACGACGCCGTTCACTTCATCGCGGAATGCCCCAAGTTCGAGATGCAGCGACAAGAACTTCGAGAGAGCCTCGAGTCTGATGACATCGCCGGAAACCTAATTGAATTCGCTTGGAACGAAACCTGTGCGGCAGCACTATACAGATTTGTGAAATCTTGCAAATAACTAACCGTGAAAAATAATGATATTAATGACAATTAGTGCATAACTTAATAAGTATCGAAATTTAAAATATAAACAAATTTGTTCAGTACAAAGGTTATAAACTCTATATATTCTACTGAAATCAATCGAATTAATTTTTAATTCTTTGTTTTGTACCAAACCGCTCAATGTTTATACGGTAAGCGGTGTTTATG
Source organism: Eucriotettix oculatus (assembly GCA_034510155.1). Lineage (NCBI taxonomy): Eukaryota > Metazoa > Arthropoda > Insecta > Orthoptera > Tetrigidae > Eucriotettix > Eucriotettix oculatus. The sequence continues at coordinate 13,329,795 of CM067378.1, read as the reverse complement.
TATTCTACGGAAATAAATGAGAGTAAATTATATAATAGGATGTAACGTGAAATAGAATACGAGTTAGGAGAAGATAATTTTGGTTTTAGGAAGAATGTAGGGACAAGAGAATCAATATTTTTTCTGTGTGTAATTTTAGAAGATAGGATAAGGATAACCAGTCCTACGTTTTATCTACATTTGTAGATTTAGAAAATTACTTTAATAATGGAAAATACACATACTACTAAAGAATTTAAATAGGACAGGAATATAATATCAAGAAAGAAGAGTTATAAATAACCTCTATAGAAGACAGTCTGCAATAATTAGAATTGAAGGGAAAAGATTGCATATATCAAGAAAGAAATTAGTCAAGAATACAGATTGTCGCCCATGCTCTTTTTACCTTATATATATATATATATATATATATATATATAGAACAAGCGATAAAGAAAGGTAAAAGAATATGGATGAGTCATTAAAAGATTTAGAAGGCATATTAATGGCATGAACTTGGTCTTGGAGAAAGAGTACAACACGAGGATTAATAGGGAGAACACCAAGGTAATGCAGTATGGGAAATAATGGAATAACAAAGCGTATTAGATTGGGAATAGATATTTTGAAAGAAGAACAAGAGAAGAGAGAATATTATGCAGGAATTTGACCAAGAGAAGAGATAGATTAATAGGTCACGTTTAAAGACTCGACGGTCTTGTAAAATTAGCATTAGAGAGAAGAGTGTGGGGTTTAAAATACGAGAGGGATATCAACGATGGAATATGGTGAGCAGATTGGGAGAATGTGGGATGTGATAGTGGTGTGGAAATGAAACATTTTGCACAGAACAGGTTAGAAGGGAGGGTTGCATCAGACTAATCTCAGGACTGAATACTGCTACAACAAGCAACAACATGTGTAAATGATTATATTTTTTATTCAAGTTATTTAATGAAATTACTTGTACTTTAGGATGAGATGTAATAATTTTATTTATAAAAATCAATTATTTATAACGGGGTCCTGCGGTCTATTATAAACAAATAAATTAATTCAAGGGGACGATTTTTAAATACCAGTGTTTATTACTCATTGGGGTAACTACGTGCAGCAGAGATTTCGTTCGCTTGACGAACCTGTTTTATCTTCATTCTTGTCTTGATTCAGGTGACTAGGTGACCAGAACGTCCTTCTTCCTACGGGTTGAGTGGTAAATTTTCCCTCGACCGGTGGAATATGGGATAAACCTAGTACTGTCAGTGATTGAGAAATCCTAGTTTTTCCTCCTACTTCCCTCCTGCCTTCCTTGTTTTCAATACCTCATCACTAAAGAGCAAAAATTCACATCTCACTTTCAACTCTTGTTGTAATCTCTAGCTTCCTCCTCCCATCCGCGTCCTGATCAATTCTCCTCCCTTCCACCGTCTTGAACAACTCTCCATCTCTACCTTCTCGCCCTCTTAACGTCTAGAATCATTCTGAATATTTTTCGGCTTCTCGCCTCTCAGATATACTCGTATATCCCTTCTCCAAGGGAAAACGCTATTCCACGTGAATTTTGTTCTGCCAATCCTCATGAGTTCTTTGTCCAGCGCGACAAATTTTTCATGACAGAGGGATCAGTTTCCTTCGGAAATTTTGAAGGGTGATTGCTCCTTCAGTAAAACAAGCTTAACATTACAAATCTGCAGAGAGGCACGTCTCCCTTCTGGTAGTCTGTTCCACGTCTGACTGACTATCGCCAGTTAGAATTTTTTTGCTGAATTTTTAGATCCTTTAAAATACTAAGTGTTTGAACAAAATTGGGTAGGAGTCATACTGCGTTACACAAGATTCATGTTTTTAAAGGCGGTAACAGTTGTACTGTACTAAAAATCATACATTTCGTTTAATAGTTGGTTTATATTATCACACTGAAATTATTTTTTGCCTGTTCAAAAATTGTGTAGTATGTACTCCAAACGATTAAAATTCGTCTTCTTAATTGAGGACAGTAAAAAATTTGTACCATTTATTAGCGTAATAGAGTATTTAATTTGAATTTCTCGATATGAGAAGAGTTTATTTAAACTGCAGTAAAAGGAGAGCATTTGTAAAGGAATAAATTGGTGTGTTCGGGGTTATTGGTAAAACGTAGTGGTTTGAAGAATGTTTAGACCGTTTTGGAACATAGACAATATTGCGGACATAACACATTTATTATGACATCCAATTGGACAAAATACGAGACTGGACACAGAAGTATAACAATTTTTGGCATAAGTTAAAAATTGGCCAACTTGTTCATTCGATTCAAATAAATGCTTCAACCTTAATCACATCTGTTTCCATCAACGTTAGTGGTTCGTACTTGGTAGATAAATTGGACATTTCCGTTAGTTGTGGTATCTGGCTTATCGAATGCAGTGTTACGTCAGAGTGTCAAGTTTGGTAGGACTCTGGTCTTCACCGACAAGGGAACCGCATACGGTCGTGCATCGGTCTCTGGTTGCATAACGAGCGTCGGCTCTCGTCTCTTGATGGCGCCTCATTACGGACAGCCGTCTTCGGACAAAGAGAATCCGTGAGCCGATAACAAGACCTGGCCAGAACGTCGATACGCAAAACTCGAAGTTCGCCCTGTCAACGGCTCCCTGTCGCCTTCTCCGGAAAACAAGAATCTGCCTAATTACCCACCATTTAAGTGATACTAAAAATGCTCACAAGTAAAGTCGCTCCGACGTAATACTTGGAATATCCTAACTATTTTTCTTCATTTCTTTTATCTTAAATGCTATGGTGGTGCCCTAATATTAGAACATCGGATATGTTAGGGGTTTAGTGTACGTTCCTTGCAACACTGTCGTAATCCAACCTTGCTGCATATATTTTTAAAAACCCATTGTTAAGCACTGGGATTGGGGCTGATTAATCATTGGCACAAATTTGGAACGAACTATAGTAGAAAAATATTCTAATTTATCAGAACGAAAATGTGTGTGATGTTACATTTCCTTGAGACGGGTAGTCCGTCATATTTATGTTAACGCAATATAGCGTCATATGACTGCTTCAATATTATCCTACAAAATATGAATAGATGCAAGAATGGTGATAAACAATAATATTTTTTTTTATAAATACGTAAGAATGTCATTTGGAACCACCTATTTACAAAAACTTTCACAGACCACAGCAGATTTTAACTTGACATTTGTCCAATAATAAAACACTAATTTTAGGAAATATCACAGGGTGATAAAACCATACGTTTTTTAATAATCGTAATTTGAATTAAAAATTTGGTATCAGACCTTAAAATAATGTATTAACCAGATTTTAAAAAACACGTTCTTAGTTTAAAGGTTAGGTTATCTATGTTCCTTCAATGCGAGGCAAGTAACAGTGGGAAAATTTTTGTTAATTTACACATAATTAAAATGTCTAAACGCTAGAAAAAAATATACAAACTTTATTAACAGTAGTTGGTATACGACGTTTCGTTCCAAAACTTGGAAATTCGTACGGCGTGTAATGAACTGGAATCAGGAAATTAGTCTTTTTACTATTTATTGATTTCAAAGAAGTCATGGCTAACTAATGACATTTAAAGTGGTTATAAGACGTGTTCGTGAAGAATTTTTTATGTACACTCTTAAAAGCGGAGATATATTGCAAATCAGCAGTTATTCGCGCGGCTAACCCATAATTTATTTCATTTCTGCTACTTCTAGGTACTTATGATGACTTTGGTACGCGTAAAGAACGAATGGTTTAATGCCTACTCCAAGAATCATGAAAGACTAATATGAAAACTTATACTAAATACATAAATATCTTTCTTAGTAGTGAGTCAATATGACAGGTTATACGAAACTATTATCTTCAAATAATGAATCAAGACCGGACCGGGAATCGAATCACGTATTTTATTTTATTACATTTAATTTTGAACTTAGCTTAATTTTCATTTATTAATTCTTACTATCACCAAAGAAACAGATCTCCAAATGGAGATTGTGATGAGAGATTTGGAGTCTTATGTCTTTCGTTATAAATGTTAATAACTGACCTTCAGGTCTACTGAAGACATTTTCTACATCTTTCCAAAATATAAATTACGTAATATAGTTAATATTTTCAATAAGTATCACAACAATTTAAATTTTACTTTTAAATTACCCTTATTCGCTCTATTACTTTTCTAGGTGTTTAGAAAACGGTTCCAAATAGTAAAATTAGTACCAATTGGTACCAACAATCAACAAATGAGTCTTCATTGTATGTCAGATCACCTAATTTTCAACAGAAAGTTGAGTTACAAATTAGTATTCAAGGCTATCAATTTGTCACGTCACAAATACACTCTTTTTCGTGTATTATTGTCAATTGAAAATGTAATTCTATTTTATTTTTTAGTTTAATTTATTTAAAAAAATTATGTATGCATATTTATAAAAGCTTTTTTAACTTGTCTGTAGTTAACGTCTGTTGGAAATTAATTAAATCCGTACCTCAAGAAATATGGACGAACTGTCGAATAAAGCATGAATAAAATAGTGTTAAAATAAAAAGGTGATATATTAGCTGTTTTGTTACTGTTTATATTTATCATTTTCAGATAATTGATTTACTAAAGGTGTTTTAATTGCTGATAACAAATGTAATCAAGGAAAATAAAACATTGACAGGAGACACTTAGAATACCTGAAGTTTTGAACGTCCTTTACATGATGCCATTGATTGCTAATTGTTCTTATGAAACGCATATGAAGAAAAATGTCTGTTATTTACAGTAAAATTACACAAAAACGTATTACCCTAAGATATTATTAAATGAAAATATAATGTATATGCTTGTTATATTGTTTTTACAACATAAAAATTTATCGTTCCGACAGAAAGACTGCTGGACTAATTTTATTTATTTGATTTTTCATTGAATATATTTTACAATGGGTGTTAAAAGATTAGCACTTTGTGGTTTCTCATTGTCGTATTTAACTTTTTTGTTTTAGTTAATATCACGCTTCAGCACTGTAGGTAGTGAAAGTCCAAAGTAGATGGCACAGAAGTTCATATGCCTTACTTCTAAGTCAGTTTAAATTGATGTAATAATATACCCAGTAACAATTAATAGTTTACTTAGAGTTTATAGACGCATTTAATCAAGTGTAATGTAAACAAAGGAGGTTAAGACATGCAATAAACATTGCGTCAATATTGCTCAAGGGATTTTGTACTACAGTGGAGTTTCCTTTACCCTCCCTTATTATTGTAAACTGTCTGAAATTAATTTTTAATTGAGTTTCCCTGGACAAGTGTGTGGTTTCTCACACCAGATCGAAGCTGGTAGAGACTCTGTCATGTGCTGTCACACACTCAACTCAGTATACATGTTGGCGAGATGGTAATAATAAAAGGAAAAAATTAAAATGGTCTAATATGTTGCATTATACAACAGCTAAACAATAGAAATAGAATTTTTAATAAATTTAAAAATCAGAAAAGATTCTTTAAATAGAAGTTATTTTATTTTGAGCATTTCATGGTAAAAATGAAACTTTTTGTGAAGAATTAATTTTATGAAATTTTAAAAAGTAAATTTCATTTAATATCTAAAGATATGCATTTTATTAATTTTTATTAAGATAATCAGAAAGATTCTATATTATTAAAACTCATTTCGTACTAATTTCGTTGTTCTATTCATTTTTCGCCGACCTCCTGTGGTGTAGTGGCTAGCCTCTAGTTGCTGCCTCACAACCCAGAGGTCCCGGGTTCGGATCCTGCCATGGGCTTGGATGTTTGTGTCGTCATGGTCGCGAAGACCAGGATTAAGACTGTTGGAGGATCGATACGCTGACCACCTGGAATGAAATAGGAATGTGTCATGCAAGATGACAGTCCGCAGTCGACTCGGTAGGCCCAGGCCTTCAATGGGCTGTAGAGCCAAGGAGAAAGAAAGAAAAAATTTATTTATCGCTTGCAATGAAAACAATAAGAATACTTTTACTTCAAATTACACACATTACGGTATCCTATATTTAAATGACAATATAAATACAAAAATTTTGGGAAAAATACTATTTTCAGTGTCAAAATATTATATTTTTTTCCTTCTTAGATTCATTATTTCAATTTGTACCATATGAGTTTTGAGTCTAGTTATGCTTCCTAATGTTTATTGTATTTATTTTTTATATTGATGGACGTAATCTTTTATCAAAATCTTCTTATTTATCTTTAATTTTTATTAAAAATATAAGTAATTTAAGTTACCAAATTGTTATGACCACCTGACAACGTCAAATTGTTACCGAGAGAGGGCAAGATAACTTTATAATGGGAATGCAGGAGAATGATATCATTATCAGGAGAAGCGAATCATCAGTTGTACTGTGTTTTTGCAAATATATGGCTAAAAGACGTTATTTTGCTGGGTTTGTACGCGGGATGATCGTAGGAACCAATATTAGCTACATTTGTGAATTGTTCAAGAGCAGCTGTTATTAATGTCTATTGAGAGTCGACTCCCAAGTTAAAAAACATGGGTCTCATTTTCAGGCTTGCCGTCGTCACGTACTTCTCAATGCTCGAGCTGAAAGGAGCTTTGTCACAGTTGTCCAGTGCTACAGAAGGTCAGCATTGCGTCAATATCGGATATTCGTAATCAAGGGATGACTGTGAACGTCTTTGAGAGAAACGCATGGGTTATGGAAACCGACTATCTGTTCAAAATTCTCTAGTGACTGTCTTGAACAAGAGCACACGTCTTCAGTTTGAAAAACAACACAATGATTGGACAGTAGATGACTGGAAAACGGTCATTCGGATCGATTAATTACGATTTCAAGTGCACCATGCGGATGATAGGGTTGGATTTTTGAGAAAGCCACACCAAGGCATGGATGGTGGCCAGCGGGATGTTTTCTTTGCATGGTATACGTCATATGGGTCCTGTGTACAACGTCTGAATGCCCATCATCGGGAAATTAATTATTATCGCAGATCAAGCCATCCTGTTATGTTAATGATGCACTCAGCCAGTGATGGATACTTCCAGTAGGACAGTGCCTCTTGTCATAAAGCTGGCATTGTCCCCAGATATTTCTAAGAGCATGAAGGAGACTTTACTCTGCTTCGTTGGCCTGCACAATCACCAGATCTCAATCTAATGCAGAGTTTGTGAGATGAGATCGAACGGGCCATCAGGCAGCTGGGCTCCAGGAGTATCGAGTCTGAATGCATTGGAAAGTTAATTTCAACATTTATGGTGTCAAATCCCTCCTACCTACTATCAAAATCTCATATATTCCATACCCATAAGAATTCAAGCAGTATGAAGAGCAAAAGGTGGCCCATCATTATATTAAGGGGGTGGTCATGAAAATTCGGCCCTTCGGTGTATATTCCTGTCAATTTGTATGTGCAACGAATAGGTTCTTGTAATTTGTTGTAGATAACTAATTATTATATTACAAATATAGATATAATTTGTATTGCAGAATGAGCAGGCAGTAGTATCAGTAATATGAATAACAAAGTTTCACTACATCAGTCATATATAAGGAATAATTTTTTAATTATTATAACAATAAAATACATAAATTTCCAGACGCATTTAAAGTAACTGGTTTTTTCTAGTAAAATAAATATGCATTAGCAGTAATTAAATGTTACGTAGTATTGTATAAGATCTGAATATACCTACATCATAATAATACTTTATCGCGTACTGTATCTAATAAAACTATCATGGTCCCACCATCACCTTATATTTAAACAAATAATCTATCACGAGAAGGAATAAAATCTTCATTAAGAATATGTGTGCGGATAGGCATACGGGAAATATTGAGAATTTGGTGTTAAATTTGTAAATGGATATCTCAATAAAAAGAGATCGAAAAAGAACGTATCTTCCCCATCTTGATGCGCTGAAAAATACTTGGAAATCATGCTACAAAAATCGCATTTAGCTTTTGAAGCGATCCAAAATTTTTTCCTCCCTCGTCAATGAATTATATTTTAGTTATTATAAAAATTCTGGACGGATGGGTTCCAGGGTCGGTAACAGTTCATTTTAGAAACAAAACGTGGTTTAAAAATGAGAACTAAAAAATAAATTTGAAACCGCAAACATTCTCTTGGTTGCTAAAAATATGGATAATGTTTTGTAATATGTATTTATGTTAACAGTTTGTTTTGAGTTTCACCTTTTATAAAGGTTTTAAATAATACCGAAATGCATGTAGTAATTGCTTTTTTAATAAAAGTTTTTGCTTATTGAATATTCGTCTGCAATAAAAGCAAACAATGATATCTAATATCTCCCTCTCCTTACGCAATATGTTTTTTGTATACCATTGTAAAAGAACACGCGTACTTTCTAGTAACAAAATTTTGATAATATATGTATTTTCTACCATGATGAGAGAGTCTACAACACCGTTACTATTCCCGGGAAAGATAAAGTAGAGCCAATCACCAAACTACCACCTGATTAACATACACCAGTGAACAAGTTTTAAGTATGATTAGCAGGTTAAATACTGAAATTGAAATATATTATTAATAATATTTATGATATAGTACGTTAGTATGTGTACGTTAGTGAGGCTTATGTAAACAGGTTTCTCTTTAGTTGTGGTTGCGCCAACTGTAATCTGTATGTTATCATTTATGTCAGAGATATCATGCAGATTATTGATTACTGTAAACAAGTGTTGCATGATGATTTGTGAAGGTATTATTATTTATTTCCATCACAAATAATTTCAACTGGTTTAATATATTCTGTTATAGTTAAAGTTCGGTCATTTGTAATGATCGATGTTATTGTATCCATTTTTTTTATACGATACTTTAAGTATCGAATCTTTTGGAGTGGTCATTTCATTCATTTCAAGTACGCTTTACCGAATACGTATATGCTTTAACTTATCATCACTTATTGCCTTGTAAGCGTGTCACATCTTCTAGTAAATTACAGGTTAATTAGTAAGTTGTGGACGACAAAGTCATACAAGCTAAGCTAAAGTAAAGGCACATCGTAAGCTCATATTATTATTCATACTAAGGAAATGCTGATTTAAAAGAAATTAATAATCGTTTGTCCAAGTAGAACGAACAATTTTTTTCATGCATTATTGAAACAATACATTTAAAAGATAAGAAGACGTGTACTTAGAATCCCAAGATATACCATGTAACCCACAGCTTCTCTCATAGGTATTTACCACAGGCGAAGAATGGGCTTACCTTTGGGGCTGCCTCATTCTCCCTCTAAATTAAATGTTCTCACAAGCCGAGGCACCTTAATTTCTTTTAGAATGTGTATGTACTGCGGTCGTAGACATTCGGCATACAATAATGGTCCTTATCAGCTTCCATTAAATCAGTCGGTCAGATGCCTCCTAAACTTGTGCAGACTCGGAAAAGGGAATGCTACGGCTCCATAGTAAACGCCTCTCCCATCATTTGGAACGGCGTGGGAATATTACCCAATAACCCGGCCTACCTATGGCCGGTTTTGCAGGCGTATCACCAGGTAGGTTTCTTAAACTACCTCCCAGGATCGTGCTCTCGGGAATTTTCTCACAGGCGCTTCACCCCAGAGTGACTGCGGGGCTCACCTGATTATGACGGGAATGACTCGCACTATCCGCTGATCCCATTGGATCAGTCGGCCAACTGCCTCCTGAAACTGGTGGAGGTATGGAGAAGGGAATGCTGCGACCCCATAGCAAACTCATCTCCCGTCATTCGGAAGGACGTGAGAATAGTACCCAATGCCCGACCTACCTGATGCAGGTTTTCTAGGATTTTCTCTGCATCTCTTAGGCAAATCACCGGGTAAGAGCCTTAAGCAATAGCCCGAGGGGTCGAGTCAACCCTTGGCTACCTTTCCCTACCTTCCATATCCCTCCTTTTCATTTCCCTTCCTATGCTATTAAAGGGGAGTTGTCTGTTTCAGGATCATCCTCAATAGCCTGTTAACCAAAAGATAGAAAACGTAGGCAACCGTTGGCTACCTTTCTTTTCCTTTCAAATTCCCCGTTTTAATTTCCTTCGTATGCTATTAAAGGAGATATGCCATGTTTCAGGATAACCCTTATGTAGCCTTCTACCCCTCGAAAAAATACTAATGCCTCAAATTTTTGAATAGTTGAAACTATCACAAGATAAGATAGGAAAAAGGTAATAAATATATCGTCCGTCCGGTAGCGATTAGCAAGAATTAGATTTTTGGAGACAAAATAAGGACCTTATCCTAGGAGAAAAAAACTGTGTTTAAGGTAACATGTCTTTCCTTTAAACACAGACCCGTTTAAACGAAATTATATAACTTTAGGTTTACAATATATAAAAGGACGGTGAACAAATGAGCAATAACTTTAGAAATATTTGATTATACAAATACTACTTTTCTTCCAACTTCGTATTCTTATTCAGGTAATTTATGAGTGGATGAACTATATACGTCAAGGAATTTTGTGTCTCTGACATTCTCCCGCAACGGTTAAGGCCGACTTATTGGCCGTCTTCTCTTCTACAGATCCGTTAAGGTTTTGGAGTATAAGATATACTTTTTCCACACGAAAGGCATTATGTAAATATTCCAGCAAGATCAATACCAACGAAAAGACTAATTGTAGACTATATATATATACCATAGATGACACATTCCGAATATGAAGTAATACGTGGTCAGTGTATCGATTCTTCATCAGTCTTAACTCCAGTCTCCGTGACCATTATAACACAAACATCCAAGCCAATGTCAGGATTCGAACCCAGCACCTCTGGGTTGGGAGGCAGTAACGCTAGCCACTACACTACAGGACGTCGGCATATATAGACCTACGAATTTTTATTCAAAAATTTAAATGAACAAATAATAGTTCAAATATATATACAAAAACTTTTCTTTTGAGTAAAATAAGTTTTAAATATTTCCGTAACTCGTATGTGGTTATTATTTTGAAAAAAATTCAATTATTTTGTCAATATTTTTAGCAATTAAGTTATCAGTCCACTAAACTTTATTCTCTAATTCATGGAAATATGTACTCTTCTTAAGAGGACTAAGAAATAATTAACAGATAAAATTACAATAAAAATTTTAAGAAGATATTATTCAGGAAATTTCTGTTATTGTGGTGGTGGTAATCAGTCATAAGACTGGTCTGATGCAAGCCTCCATGCTAACCTATCCTCCGCCAGCCTTTTCGTTTCTATATAGCTACCACATCACGCATCCTCCCTAATCTTCTCAGCGTTTTGCATCCTTGGCCTCCCTCTTCTATTAAGTCCACATAGTACCCTCTAATGCTAATTTTACAAAACCCATATATCCTAAAACTTGGCCAATTAATCTATTCAATCTCTTGGTCAACGTCCTCCATATTGTTCGCTCGTCTTGGAACTTCTTCGTTAGTGATTCTATCCAACCATCAGATTTTCACCATTCTCCTATAGTAACACATTTCAAAGGCTTCTATTTTTACTTGTCTGCAGTTCCTAAAGTCCACGTTTCGTATCCATATAACGACACATTCCATACGTATATTTTTAACCATGATTTCCTAATATTAAAACTTATATTGCCCGTAAGTAAATTCCTCGTTTTTTCGAAAGCCTTATTTCCTGTGCTATCCCACTCTTTATGTCTACTATATTTCTACCATCCCTAGTTATTATACTGCGCGAGTAGAAGAATTACTTAACTTCCTTCAAAATATCCCTCCCAATTCTAAAACCCTTTGTTATTCCACTATTTCCCATACTACACTCCATTACCTTGTTTTTCTCTCTATTAATCCTCATGTTGTGTTCTTCCTCAAGGATCACGTTCATGACAATTATTATGTTTTCCAAGTCTTCTTCTGACTCTTCTAATACCACAATATCATAATCAAACTTAGGTTTATATTTCTTCTCCTTCGATTTTGATTCCTTTCCATGTTCATTTTTAAGTTTATTCATAGCCCGCTCTAAAGAATATATATGTTAAAGATCATGGGTGACAGGCAGCATCCTTGTCTTACTCTTTCTTGATTTCCGATTTCTTTTCTTGCCCTTCAATTACTGCTGACTGTCATCTGATGAAATTTCTATTTAACCGACGTATATGTGTTCAATATGTGCTTTGTTTCATTGATTTTATTTTACGTTTCATCATCTGCGGGGTCATTAGTGACTTCGTATTACACTTACATATTAATTACACATACATATTTCTGAAATTTATTAGTTGGTACATTTCAGGAATTAAATTTTTGCTTTAAAAAAAGAATGATTGCTAGCACGATTCCTTTGTTTCTCGTATTAAAAAAATTATAATAAGCTATAACTTGGTTATTAATAAATTGCACAGATCACATATGACTGACGGGAAGTTTCAATATTTGAAAGTCCGTCATCCTGGAATAGTCCTTTCTTTCCTTAGGGTCGATCTTTTATATCAGTTAAGTGAACTTAATTTATTTGATAGGGCTTGTTACTTGCTTTAATTTCTTACCAACTGTTTTTCCACAGATGAAAATATTTTCCTATGAGCACTGTGCCTGTAGGTGTTTGTTGCTATAATTATTTTAAAAGTACTTGTTACATTTTTAAATCCCTTCTTTGTTATTAAAGGGGAGTTGTCAGTTTCAGGATCACCCTCATGTAGCTGCTTAACCCAAAAAAAGTTAACAGTTTTAGGAATACATGACAGTGTTCCTTTGCAGATAGTTATTAAAAAATGTATTTAGCGATGCGACTAAAACTAATATTTCCCACATTTGGAGAATGATATCTTACTCAATATTTTAATTATCTGACATTCATTAAATTAACAAATAAAATGTCAGCTGGATAAAACGTCGTAAATAATCTGAAGCATTTAGATTTTTACTGATTTATTTATTTGTTAATGTCAATTTACATTAACGCGTTTATTTTTCGCTGAAAAGAGAGTTGACAACGAACTGTAATTGAGATAGCTACTTTGATTGAATTATATTTAGAATATTTTTATTTGAAAGAAAAGAGAATATTCAGGTTACTAAATAATATATGATTAATATATTACCTACCCGAGAATAAATAACATTACAATTTAAATTAACAAGTATTTTTAAAATAATTGGAAGCTTAACGCTGTTGTAGATACATTAATAGCATTTTGAAAGAACATCATTTCGCATTCAGCCTCGGAACGTCATGTCATACGAACAGTTGCTGCAAATGTTTACATGCCGTTAACATTCCTGTCATCCTAATGCAGTGTGAAACGGTTTTCCTCTACAAATTGGACAATGCATAAATTCACTATTAACGATTCAATCTTCTCTCACAAACGCTTGTTCCCAATCACCTGACGCATATTATTCCAATATCAGTTGATGACTATCAGTCCATCGCTCTGCATCGTTCATTTCATTGCTTCTAATTTGAGGTTGAAAAGTAACCTAACAAATACAATAAATCGAGTACAATGTTCAGAATTGATTAACACTCAAAACTGTTGAAAATCAGGCAATAAGTTTATCGTTAATTTATCCGGTGGGAATTTCAGAAGATAATAATTTTTAATGTTCAGCGCCCCTATATTTATTCCTAATTTATGCAAAGTCAATTTAACTAAAATAAACATTCCTAATAGGTTCTTTAATGACTTGGACTCTTTAGATTACTTTTAATTTGAACTTAAATTAAACTGTCAGTCTTCATTCTATAATTTCATCCCCTTGCAACGTTATAAGGGCGCTCCAATCAATAAATAGATCCTTTTATCAATAAATGCAGCTGTCGGTGTTAATTTAGCTGAAAAGTACTCTACTTATATCAATATGTATAAGTATTTTACTAAATACATTGTATGCTTCCCCTAAATTACAAGGATAATACGTTGCATACATAAGATATAATACTATTTTGCTACTGAAAATATTCCAAAAATATATCGATACAATTATAAAATAAAGGACAATTGATACGAGTCGTATTCAAATAACAATATATACAACGACGGTTAAATGGTCCATAACTTTTAATATTACTATATAATTCAAGTCTGGTAGAATAAACATTTCAATTGATTATTTAAAATCAGAGCGGTAACAGAATCCTTAATAATTAAAGTCAGTAGGTTTTTCTACATGTCTATTTATTATTTATTTCTGGTTAGCGTTCCTTAGACTTTATTTCACTCTACCGCCACCGCGATGCTAATGTAGCAGTTACATGCTCCTTCTTTCTTTCTCTGTGTAACATTCTCTTTCCATTGACGCCACTACACCGGATTATTTTTGTTATTATTTGTTGTTAGTGATCGCTCAAAATGTTGAGGACAATTTCTGATTCCACTAACTGTGAATTTCGTTCTGCAATATGTGATTCTACGTCAGCTTGAAGAGGCATACAAAATTTTGCTTCCTCCTAGGACAAATGTCTGTTCAATGGTGGTAATTATGTAAATTGCTTAAGAAATTTGCTTTAATGTAAAATAAGTTATTTTTCCCCCCGAAAACGTTATTACGTTCCGAACACTTCTCCTATAAGTAACGAAGTTTAAAGCTCAAACGAAGAAAAATTCAGAAAATACTTTCTTATCTTATATAAAGTGGATGGCACATTCTGCTTTTAGTAGTGATACGTGGTCAATTTGTTGATGTTCCACCCGCCTTCTCTTTGGTAAAAAATATATCAATGCCAATCGGATGATTACAATCCTAAACTTCGGTGATAATTTACCGAAGCTAACCTCTACACCTCAGACAGTCGGCAGCCTCTAACAAAGGATAATTAACTTTGAATAGTTTTATTCCAAATAAATCATTGACTATCCTTATTAATTTCAAAAATATCAACATGTTAGAAATGATTCAAGAGAGTCGTATTCAAATAATATATACAACGACGGTTAAATGGTCCACAACTTTTAATCTTACTATATAATTCAAGTTTGGTAGTATAAATATTTCAATTTATTATTTAAAATCAGATGGGTAACAGAATCCTTAATTTTTAAAGTCAGTAAGTTTTTATGCAGGTCTATTTATTATTTAATCCTGGTTAGAGTTCCTTAGAATTTATTTTGAGGGCAGTGACGTAAAAAAAGATTATGAAGAACGTTAATATCCGCGAAATTCGAATACTTTAATCCACTTAATAAGTATTGAATATATCATTAATGAAGAAATTAATTCTGTATTCTTCAAATGAAAAATCATTAACGTCAGGCTGTTGTGTTGGAAAAATTATTATTTTATGTAATGCTGATTATGAAAGCCGTTTCTTAGAACATTTGAATTACAAGTATTTTACTTATTTTATTTTTATAATAATTATTTCCATTTGCCTATGAAACTTGTACTATTTTTCCTTAAGTATATGATACAAAAGTTGGAAATTCTTATGGTTCATATAATATAATCTGGTAATTGCTTTAACACAGGAGCTGAGTATTTACCTTGTCTCATAAATATTAAAATATTGTCTCTATAACTACATTTCTTTAGATCCTTGAAAACATAATACTTTTCCTGAATTTGGAATAAAAATTATTAATTATCAATCATAATCAACTTACTTTCTATTGAAACCTTTGTATTCGAGTGTTTATTTACTCAATTATTCTTCTGTTACTGCAATTATTAGAAAATAAACCTAAATTTTGTTTTATTAGAATGATTATAAGTATCAAAGTTACAAAAATGAATTGTTGATAAAATAACACAGTTATTTTTGGTAACGAGAAATAAATCAGTTGATATATTTTTAAAATAAAGATAGATTCTTTAAAATAGGACAATTTAAATCGATTTCTTCCAAGACTTTTTAATTAGTCACATGATTAGTCAAATAATTTTTATAGACATTGTATTACAATCTTTTAGATACATTAACACAGAGGTTTATGAATGTTAACCTTTTCTAAGAAACATTAAAATATTAAAATATTTTCTCTATAAATATCTTGAAATATGTTAAAAACTAGTATACATATATTATTTTATTTAAAAGAATGATATCAGATTTAAGTATTCCAATTTCGAAAGAGCGTACTTACTTTCGATTCATTGCTTTAAACAAACTCCGTAATTCACTTACAATTCTGGGCAAAATATGTAATATGAAGTTCAATCAGCAACTATGTAACCTAAATCAGTTGATTAACAGCACTGTTTCCTTAAGTACTATCACAAAATGAACTAAACCATATTTAATGAGCATATTAATCGTTTAGTGCAAGACAATGCAGGTATTGTTTTGAATTGTACTGAATCGCGGCCAGTATACAAAAGTACATGTTAAAAAATTGGAATTAGTCTCAAAAATTGGTTTTAAAATAATTAGTAATTTTATTCTCAGGCTGTATATGTTGTATTAATATTGGCTTGTCACTAAATTAAAGTGTCATATTTTGTAGCGACAAAGTGTGAAACTATAGGAACTTTCGGATCGAGTTTGAAGTATGAAATTCGGTCACTGTATGTTACAAATGTTGAAAATGAATTATACTGCAAAGAGAAGAAATAAAAACTCTTAGCTTTGCCGATGGTATTGTAGTATTAGGTGTAGTCAGAACAAGACTAGGAATCCATAATAAATGGCATGAACGTGGTCCTGGATAAAGAGTACAACATGAGGATTAATAGAGGGAAAACTAAGGTTGTTTGGGAAATAGTAGAATAACAAACGGAGTTAGATTGGAAAGGGATATTTTGAAGGAAGTTAATTTATTATGCTACTTGGGCAGCATAATAACTATGGATGGTAGAAGTATAGTAGACATAAAGTAGGCAAGGAAGGCTTTCGCAAAAGAGAGGAATTCATTTAAGGCTAATATAAGTTTTAATAATAGGAAATAATGGCTAAAAGTATTCATATTGAGTGTGTCGTTATATGGGTGCGAAACGTGGACGATAAGAGTTGCAGATAGGAAAAGAATACTATAGGAGATTGGTGAAAGTCTAATGGGCGGATAGAATCACTAACGAGGAACTTCTAAGCAGAATAAGAGAAGAGCCAACAATATGGAGGATGTTGACCAAGAGAAGGGATAGATTAATAGGCCACGTTTTAATATACAAGGGTATTGTAAAATCATTACTATAAATATTAGGATATAGTGTGGCATTATATGGGTTCAAAATGTGGAAGATAGAATTTGCAGAAAAGAAAAGAATAAAAGCTTTCGAAATGTGGTGCTATAGGAGAATGCCGAAGAGCAGATGTGGATAAGGCAACTAACGAGGAAATTCAAAGGAGAATAGGGGTAGAGAAAACAATTTGGTGAACTTTGACCAAGTGAAGGGATAGATTAATACGCCACATTTTAAACACGTGGATCTTGTAAAAGGAGCATTCGAGGAATGTTTGCGGGGTAAGAACAGAATATGGAGACGAAGGATTGATTACGTTAAACAGATGTGAGATGTGGTAGCTATGTAGAACTTAAAAGGCTTGTGCAGGGTAGTTGGGTTACATCAGACCAGTCTTAGGGCTGATTAGGACAACAAAATTGCCCTTTTTCTCTTCAAATTAATATGTTGTATGTTTTGGAGTTAACTCGTTATTCTGAGTTGAGAGATGAAGGTGCCGATTTAACAAATATAACACGTGTATATAGTGAACAGTATCTTATTATTATTTATGCACGCATGGGGGCAAGAACAGTAATAAAAGTTTCGAGTCAGCATAACTATTATTGTTGATGATTTAAGATTTATTTTTGAAGCTGGTATTTCGGACAAGTTAACGGTACTCTAAATCTTTTTTCACCTCAGAGACCTTAATAAGAAGTGGTGTTGCTTGCGTAATATTCAATCGCTGGCGTACGCTTCAGTTCTTTCTGAATTAATTAATGTGAACGAGATAACTTCAATTACCCCGTGGTGGTACTAGCCACTGTAGGGGGTAGCAAAGGAGAGGCTCTTCGTTTTGCATATAAATTGACGGTATAATCTGCCGCCTTTCTTTGTAGCTAATTTACAGCAGCAAGCCGAGCGTACACCGGCCTGCGGCATGGTTATACCGCAGATAAAATAAGCTACTTGCGAGCACTTCCGCCCCGCGTCGCCACTGTCGCGGAGTATTGAGTGACTGCCACGAGTCACGTCACACAGAGGGAGGGTGTGCGCCGATCTCCGACGACGATAGTCGCTGGAAATATGGCTGCTCACGCTTCGTTAATATTCCACTGCTTCCGCCAGGATGTCTGTCTCTGCACTTAGCACGCCACTGGAGAGGATGCTATTGCTAATTGCGGAATCGATGAGCAGCCGCCGCCTTCACTACGGAGTGCGGCCAAAGCGTCCCTGACAACCGAAATATTTTTTCAACTTAAAAGTTAAATACATCCTTTCCCATACATATTAACCTTGGTGTCTTCCACTATTAGTGGACTGGAACTTCACTTCCACACACACAGAAATACTTCATTCTAAATTCCATCAAATTGAAATTTTAATATATGAACTATTGAATTTAGTCTTATATGCCGTATTTTAAAACTTTATGTTGCATAATTCCCTTTCAAAATAATTTTGCAAATCACAATCATATTCTCACGTTTCACCAAGATAAAAGTTTATGTTAAAAAACAGTTTTTAAATTAGTATTAATTCTTTTTCAAAACGAATGCAATGTTTCAAAATTATACAAAAAGGATAAAATTATGTCAGTTGCAGATTTAAAGCAAAACACTGGCATGTCAATTTTATATTGAAATAACATTTCATTATGTCCCAGTAACATTAAATGACGCTATATTTTGTTTGTCCAATATTACATTTTTGCCCATTCAAAATTAATGTAAATTCCGTACAATAATTACAACTGTTATTTTCATTTCAGTGAAGAAAAAACTGACAGCTATCAGCAATATTTTCCATTTGTTCTGTAATGAGGAAATGGGATTTGTCACAACATTTAAAATTCAATTAATATTATGACAAAGTCTTTGTCGGAAACAATTTATATACAACTCCATATTCGATGTAATTATGTCATCCATTAAAATTATTACGGCTTATTTATAATTATTTATGAAAGGTTATGCGAGTTTCGTATGTAGTTCTATGGACTTTATTTTCTTATTAAAATTCAACAAGATCCAAATTGAATGATCACATTACATAAATGGTAGGCTGAGTTCATTCAATAAATCTGATTTATTGGTAATGTGGCCTGAGAGTGTAAAGAATTAAATAAGAGAGATAAAACGATTAATTATTGTAGTCTTACACTTTAACGTACGTATTATCTTCGTACTAGTGATAGGTGGCCATGTAATCAATAACACTTAAATTATTCGTGCCTCCAGCGAAATGGACGATATGTTAAAGAGAAATTCTAATTTCATCAGGTAACTAGATACAAATTTCAAAGACAATTATACTTTTGAACACTTTTATTTATATAATTCTGCTGGATTGAAATATATACGTTTTATACTTTAACAAAATATTCTGTATTCGAAACCATATTTGTTTGATTTTTAAATTAATAATAATAACTAAGATCTACATTTTACAAAATGTAATTATGCATTTAATTCTGTTTCATGGACAGCAATATTTTTATATTTTAAAGAAAAAGTATTTCTTCTAAATTTTTGCCTGGTTAGCTGATGAAGCCCGCAATTGTGGATGAAACGTAGTAGCTGTGTGCGTTATTATTTAATTAATAACTATCTGGGGACACGACGTTTCCTGGGATTTTATTTATCGAGGTACGTTTCAGTATTCCAACAGAATAAAAATTCTCCCCAATTAATTGATAAATTGTTTATGTAAATCTCTTATAAAAGGACATCATGTAACACAGCGAATTGCATTACATTAATTTTGACTTAAAACTCGATTATTATTTACCTATCACTCATTTCCATCCCCAATCCTAACATGCTGTAAGAGGTTGAAATGATACACAAATATTGTCTGGAGAAAGCTGTAAAAGTAGATTTTTTTCTATTCATATATGAGTCTTAATTACAGATAAAAATTCCGCATATTCCACCCCGTTTCCCTAGGGATGGTAACCGTGTCTTATCTTTAAAGTTTTGGGTCGCGAGGAATATGGAGACAAAATTTTATCAAAATTGTTCTGTCCTTTAAATATATTAGACCAAAGTGTGTTTTACCCCGTCCCATCGCCCTGTTAGGGGATACACTGCACCTTAATTCGCATTCTAAATATCAGCACCTATTTCGATACAAAACATGACTATTTTAGTTTTATATGACGTCCCTACACCCCTACGATGAATAGATTATACGCAAACAAATTCCCCGAAAACGTTATCAAATTAATTGGCCCAACATTCATATTATAATTAAATAACGGAAGTGTATTGATTTTTAAAAATTATTACCCCTTCACTCCCGCTCCAAGTGGTGGTAGCCGTGTATTAATTGTGTTGAGTTCGGTTCACCAAGAACCCCTAAGGACGGTAGCAGAGTCTGGCCCCGGGAGAGTTGATTTCCGAGTCGGAATGAACACGTTTCGTCAAAACTGGTCCACTCGTTTAGGTTTATGAGAGACAGACAGACGGACTTACACGCCTACGTACACATATACAGGCAAATTTACTATGACGATTGAAGATAATGTCTGATTATTAATTTATTTTAATTCAATTTATATAATTTAATACGAAAACGTAACAGACAAATAAAAGTTTGTAGAAACTGGAATCTCCAGAAATATTTCAGACGAATTACATTGGAGATGGTAATTGGAGTACATGCAATTCAATTTAAATTGCCCTCTCCAATTAGAGCCATTCCTCTTCGATCTGTATCGAATAGCATTTCTCTCTGTGACTTCGATAAGGTGTTATAATACAATATAATGCCCGGTAATAGCTGCTGGTTGACACATTTATTTCATAATCATAATTACACAATCCATGCAAAAGATTCATAAATACAAATAATACTTTGTTTCTTATGATTTATTTTAATGATTTTGAATTTACAATTTTACATTACATTATAACTACAAGTGCCATCAATTTAATATAAATATTGTCCGTAAGGTTATAATTGTAAATGATTATCCCTTGTCATTAATAAACATTAAATTGAAACAAAATATCATACTCTATTTCTACTCACCAAAATCACCCCATTCCAAATTTGATACGTATTCTCCCTTATTACAGACTTGAACATCGGATAAAATTTTCACGCCTGATGACGGTGGATAGGAATAGCGTTGAGTGTATTTACACGCCTTACCTGGTTGATAAACCGTGAAGAATTTATCTGAATTATACAGCGGAAAAGACTACTTTCATTAAACTTTTATTTGTTTTTGAACCATTATCCCTTTCCTTACTGACAAAAAAATAAGAATCAACTTGACATCCATATCAAAAATTGAATCTTTATAATAAAATTGCCTGTATGGATTGTGTGTCTGAATGTTCCGCATATAAATCTAAAAGCGGAGACCAATTCAGACCAAATTTGGTACACGTGTTCTTTCTGACACGGAAATCAGCACTTTCTGAGTGAGAATAGGGGTTCTTGAAAAATCTAACTCAAAACAATTAGGGGTGGGAGTGAAGGGGCGGTAATTTTTATCAATCCATAAACTGCTGTTATCTCCGTCTGGTATATATTTTTCGGGTCAATGAATGTGATTGAGTTTTCGGTGAATTTGTTTTCGTATAATTTGAACCACATTTATCGGGAGAATTCATAGGGGCGTAGATGTTAAGGAAGTCATATGCAAATGAAAATAAAACAGTCAAGTTTGGTAACGAAATCGGTGCTATAGGAATTTTTGAGTTTGATTCCGGCATTTAGAATGCGAATTAAATTGCAGATCAACCATTAACAGGGATGTTGGACGGGGTAACACAGACTTCTGCGTAACATTTAAAGGACAGAAAAATTTTATTTCCATATTCCTCGCTACCTAAAACCAGACACTTTTGAGATAAGACACGACTACCACCCCGAGGAGAACACGGGTGGAATTAGCGGAATTTTAACATGTAATAAAGACTAATATATGAGTAGAAAAATAATTACTAAGGTCAGTATCTTTTATAGCGTTTCACCCACAATTTTTGTGTATAATTTCAATCCCTTCCAGCATGTGGGGTTTGGGGGAGGAAATAACAAGGAAAATGTCGCGCTTGGTGTCGAAACTGGTGCAATGCAAGTCGCTATGTTGTATAAGATTTAAATAAAAATGCATCGCACAAGTGGGGAGAATTTTTATTCTGTTAGAGTACTAAAAATAATTTTAGCCATGCTTCTGTACCGGGAGTACTTTTACTCTCTCGGCATATTTGAGGTTTATATTGTGCTTTATTCGATGCCGATTTAATCATGACCAATAATTGAATAATGCAACGGGATACTGTAAATAAATAAATACCCGGGCAACGCCGGGTCCCAAGATAGTAATTTATAAAACCATTGTTCTGTATTCAGTTTTGTAACATCGGACAAACAAAAAGAAGACTCAATGTCATCATCCATATCAAATCTTCCATTCACACATATTCCGCAGCCTATGAACATGTCAGTAATTGGAAGCATTAATTTCATTGGGAAAATTTTTAAGATTTTAGGTGTCGAGACTTATATCCGAAATGCTGCACCTAAAATTCAACTTTCCTCTATTCATGTACAGAACGTTACTGTAAAAATTCACAATGGCTACGATGCCGTAGATTTTGGCTAACTTATTTGTTGTTGTAAAATACGTTACCTTCAGGTGGTTTTTGCAGTATGACATTCTTATGGTTTTCAGTCTCCTTACGAGAAAGCAGCAATGATTAGTCACGCTGTGCTATTTATATTACGGCTTTTATCTGTAATTTGGCAACTTCTTTTCTTAATTTATAAAAATTATTTTATTTAGTATTAAATATTCAGTGGAAATTTTACTTCATTTTGGTTGAAAAAATGCTGGAAACAAAGTAGTGATTTTCAAAATTAATTCAATATTCAACTCGGGCGTTGCCCGGGTATTTATTTATCTTAGCCCAGGACAGTATTTTATCCAATTGTAATCAATTGGTCGACGCCTTATTTAACCGACATTGAAAGCGTCATATTTTCTAACTCCCAAACTTTCACGACCCTTGCCCTTCTAAGAATATCATTTTAATCTTTGCTGGTATGATGATTGAAAGATTCACAGTAACTTAAATGCAGTACAAAAGCCAGTACATTTATTTCATCGGTACGTTAGAAGAGGCACAAATGCTTCGTTGGATTGCTTTTTCAGTCTTTTTCCACCTCACCCTACGTTCAATGTCAATTTTAATCAGCAACTCACATGGCATAAGAATAGACAGCAATCTCGTCGATTTCCTGTTAATGGTTTTCAACCACTCCATCACAATCCCACTATGAAACTGAATTACAACTTAAATTGCACGTTTAACGTCAGACGTCTTCACACCAATCTCGGCTTAATTCGGTTTATTGACTTTCACCTCCTGACACCCACCACTCTCTACTCCGCGGATGAAATACAGTTTGAGTTGGATGTTTAATGGCACAAGTAAGCTCAGACACTCCAACGACCCCCGATTCGATACCAATCACGACTGCTTCAGAATTACTTTTGCATTACGCTCCATCACCTCCACCGTTAACACTGCTCCACTTCCATGATAAATGGGGTTTTAAGTGTGTGAAAACGATTTCGAGTGAAACTAAATTAAGAGAATTGACTCCAATTACTATTTATTCTGCAGAAATGTCGGACGTTTATGCGTATTTAAAAATTTCCAAACTGTTCCGCTCCAGGGGTGGTAACTGTGTATTCTACCCCGACAGTTATTATTCCTTATCGTAGAAGAAACCTGTAAGAATTTAGTTTAAATTTCTAATACGTTTAGATTTTCAGACACACGCCAATTTTATTATAAAGATAAAATAAATTTTGAAACATCATCATGGAAAATCT
Source organism: Eucriotettix oculatus (assembly GCA_034510155.1). NCBI lineage: Eukaryota > Metazoa > Arthropoda > Insecta > Orthoptera > Tetrigidae > Eucriotettix > Eucriotettix oculatus. The sequence goes on along the minus strand of CM067378.1, from coordinate 13,305,894 downwards.
TCCAAGTGTATAAAATCAAAATTACCTCGGTTTTCCCTCTACTAATCCTCATATTGAACTCTTTCTCCAGGACCCAATTCATGCCATTTGCTATGGTTTACAAGTCTTCTTCTAACTCCCCTAATACTACAATAACATCGGCAAAGTGTAAGGTTTATATTTCTTCTCTTTGCAGTATGAATCCTTTTCCATATTTAGTCTTAATATTCTTCATTGCCTGTTTAATAAATAAGTTAAACACCATGGGCGACAGGCTGCATCCTTGACTTACTCCTTTGTTGATTATGGCTTTCTTTTCTTGATTTTCTATTCCAATTAATGCTATCTGTCTTCTTCAGAGGTTCTGTATAAGCCTCCTTTCTCGATATATATTAATCCAGATTTTTTAAAAATCCTTATTAATATGTTGCGGTTCACATTATCAAACGCTTTTTCTAAATCTACAAACACCATGAACGTTTACCGTATTTTTCTTATCCTGTCTTCTAAAATTATACGCAAAGTCAATATTTCTTCTCTTGTCGCCACATTCTTCCTAGAACCAAATTGATCGTCTCCTAACTCGCATTCTATTTGACGTTCAATTCTCCTATACACTCTTTTCGCTAATATTTTTCCTGCATGGGATACTAAACTAATTGTCCTGTGTTGTTCGCATCTACCAGCCCCAGTATTCTTTGGTATAGGTATAATTATGTTTTTCTAAAATCTTCTGGTATTCTTCCTGTTTCGTAGATTTCGCTAACTATCCTGAACAGCCACGATATTGCTTCTACGCCCGATGATCTTATCAACTCCCCTGCATTGTTATCAATTCCTGACGCTTTACAATTGCTCAGGTTGTCAGCGCTCTGTCAAACTCTGACCTTAAATTTTTGTCCCCCAAATCTTCATCATCCAGCTCCTCTTCTTCTTCTATTACTGACTGATCTAAATTTCCACCATGATATTCCATCCATCTTTCTGCTTTTTATTCTTTATCCATAATTGGCTTCCCATACGCTCTCCTGATGTTCTTGCTAATATTATTCCTCTCGCGTCTAACTATTATGTAATCTAATTGGTACCTGCCCGTGTGTACATTTATTTACCTTAATTTTCTTCCTACCACCAGTTCAAATACTGTCTAATTCACGAGTTGTTGCACTATTACACAAATAACTCCTTTAATTCGTCTTTTGAGAGGCAGTGTTTCCTATTGTAGTTCTATGTATATGTTTTTACTTTAAAAAATATTTATAATCCGAAACAGTATCTTGAAAGTTTTATTTCAAAGAATGGAACTTTGTATGAGGACGGTGTAGTGATTAATTCTCAGGAAGTTTCAATGTTTCTTTCCTGCCTAATAGTCTGAGACTGGAGTGACAAGTAACTCTTCGGCTCAACCATTATTATCCCAAGTTCCGTCATGGCCAGAATTCCTTAGGGCTTCGTGACTGTTCAACATTACACTCAAACATTTGGTGAGCAATTCTTGACTTGCGTGAAAGGCGTTATTTATTCATTACGGTAGAAGCCAGTACGAAAGTGGTGCTTCGTTCTTTGCTTTGCATTATGATGCTACAGTTTTTTCATTCGTTGCCTCCTTTATGGATGGCATAGGTACATGAACCCACAAACTTTGTACGCATTATGCTTTACAGGCATCTAAGTTGGTTTTTTTAAAATAACCCCCTACGACATTCAACTGTTGAAAAGAAATATGATTAATATCTGATAAAAATAATCGTCCAAGACAATGTTGTGTTCGGTAAACATAACAATATTTTGATTGAAACGGTTATAGTTCTACTAATTCTTTCAAAATTGGGACCATTTAATTATTCCCGCCATATAAAAAATGATCACATTTTCTAGTAAATAAAAAGTTAATTTTCATAATTTTTGTTTTATTATAATTAACATTATAACCTTGAAATGAAGATTTACGGGCATATTGAAACGAATCAAAGATGACTGCCGCGAATATCTACAACGAAAAGAATAATTAATCATATTTCACAAATCAAAGGACCGAAATTAATTACTAATATATATATATATATACTCTTCTTCAGCCATGTTTAATGCGAGTGTATTAATTGACTCTTACTCTGAAGTAAAATTATTATTATTAAGGGAATGGCCGAAGCACAGTAGTTAATGTCACTAATTACACTGTAACCAAATTACCTTGTTTCATGTAACTAAATGACTCCTTCCTAATTTGCTACATATATTATCATTATTATTAATGTTGTTTCGACCGGACACAGGATACGCACAAAGTATATGCTGCTCCGCAGTACACTGCGTAGCTGTTTTTACACAACAGTAATTAATAATTAATCTGGGTGCCCGGCGATGCTCGGGTACTTATTTGTATTAGCCTAGTACAATTTTTAATTCCGCACAAATATAATTGAATGTTATTGAAGCGCGTTATCAGCCATCCCTATCAACCCCTGCCTTCAAAAACGATTTTAGAAAGTCTTATTAACAGAGGGTGATATGCATAATGGAATTATGTGAATCTCTTCTTATTCGCCATTTGTAGATACTCATCATGATTTCAATTCGTTCTCGTAATTACCGGGATGTTTCACTTTGACGTCACCAATTACTCCGCTACAATCTCTAGTCGATTACAAGACAAGTACCCAACCCAAAACACAACCTCTAATCTCAAAATAGTGTTTTAAACAACTTTGCAATTATATTATGATAACAAAAGCATACATTAAAAATATATCAAATTTAAAATACACGCATAACAAATTATATCAAATTTTCTCATTTACGTAATTGACAAAAATTATATAAAATTATTATTATTAAAAAATCCTGCCAATCTCCCTGGTCTAGTGCTAAGCATTGCTGACTCACAGCCCAGGGGTGCCGGGTTTGAATCCTGGAATGGACTAGGATGTTAGTGTTGTCATGGTCGTGAAAACCGGGACTAAGACTGCTAAAGGATCGATAGGCTGACCACGTATCACTCCAAATTTGAAATGTGGCATACAAGAAGACAGTCCGCAGTAAACCCGGCGGGTCCAGGTCTTCAATGGGTTGTAGAGCCAAAGAAGAAGAAAAAATCTTAGCTCTGGTTTTTTAGTTTGTTTTAGGTAAATGTAGTTTATAATCTGCTGTTATTATTTCACATGTGGGTAAAAATTTAAGAATTTATTAAAAAATATTTAGTTTCAGTCCTTAAAATATGTTAATAACTTATTGAATTAACACTGTTAGTTTTAATGGAGGCAGAAGTTTATACTTGATATTTAATTCGTTAATGATAGTAGGTAAATTTATAGAAGATTATAATTTATAAAAGTAGAAGTATATATAACTTGAGACGAGCATTGTCGTGGAGTAATATCATAAATTTTCCTTAAGATCCGCGACGTTTCTCTCTCATAGCTATTTTTTCTTTGTTTACCTGAATAGTGGGAACTGTTAATGATGCACTGATCTTCCAGATAATCAGAAAAGTCGATTTCTCAGTTATCCGAAAAGAAGGTCAACATTATTTTTCCGTTAATCCTTGTGTTCTGAATTTATTTCAGACAATTGATCTGGGAGGCTTCTGTTCCATACTTTGTCTTTCTGACTCTTTTTCAAAATTGTGAGGAAAAATTTCATCACATGTTAATCACATAATAACATACAACGCAACATCATAAAATATTGAATACATGAATGTATACGTAAAATATAAGTGAACCTTTCAAATGGAACAATTAAATGTGACGGTTATTACAACTAGAAGTTTTATGGCAAGTCGTTGAGTCATGAAACGCATACACTGTCATGACAGGAGTCATCATTTCCTAGCTAATAAAAGTATATAATTTTAAATAAAAATAAGTGCGTTATTATTTTAATAAATCTAAACTAATAATGCATCTATTATTTCAATAATTGTATTTTGTCATATAAGTAAAGTCAATTAACTACTTCTTCATTTTTACTGTAATTAATTGGTGGGAGAATTATTTTGAAATAAGTGACGCATACATTTTTTAAGTTTAAGCCACAATTTTTTTTCTCTAACTAGAGATATTTGTTGGTTATTTTTTATCTTTACTTTCTTTATAATTTTCCCCAAGACTTGCTTTTCATTATGATTCCTTTATGTAAAAAGCAGAAAATTAATTCTTAATTTTTATCATATAATGTGAAAGGGCGTTGGGGTAAAGCCTTAATAAATGTTTAGTTATTAAATAGATATGTGTTATTCAACCGTTTATATTCATTAGATTTTATACAATTCGTTCATGTTATACCTTTGAGCAATTTTTGAAAAATTACGCCAAAGACATTTTCTCAGATTTCTGTGCTTTGTATCGTAATAATTAATGAATCTAATAATATTTTATTGGCATATAGTTTCAGTGCAATAAGCAACTAGAAGGATAACCAATAAAAATATGTCACAGAAAAGTATTGTATCAAATGTGGTTGTATTCAGTCATTAGACTGGTCTGATGCAAACCTTCATGCTAGCCTATCCCGCGCAAACCTTTACATTTAACCATAACTACCATATCATCCTAATCTGCTCAGCGTGTTCCATCCTAGCCTCCCTCATTTGCTATTTCCCCACCCACACATGTAGTGCTTATTTTACAAGACCCTCATGTCTCAAAACGTGGCCTATTAATCTATCCATTCTTTTGGTCAAACTACACTCCATCGCCTTGGGTTTTCTCTATTATTCCTCTTGTTGTACTCTTTCTCCAGGACCACGTACAAGCCATTTATTGTTTTCCAAGTCTTATTCTTACTCCCCTAATACCTCAATATCATCAGCAAACCTTAGGGTTTTTATTTCTTCTCCTTGAAGTTTGATTCCCTTTCCATATTCATTTTTAACTTTCCTTACCGCCTGTTCTATATATAAGTTAAACAGCATGGGAACAGACTGCATCATTGTCCTACTCATTTCTTGATTACTGCTTTCTTTCCTTGCGTTCCATTTCTAATTACTGCTGACTGCCACCTTTAGAAGTTATGTATAACGCTTCTTTCTCGATATTTTATTCCTGTATCCTTCAAAATTCTAAATAGTGTGTTACAGATTACGTTATCAAAGCTTTTTTTTAAATCTACAAATGCCCTTAACTTAGGTCTTTTTTTCTCTTATTCTGTCTTCCAAAATCGAGACGAAATTATTATATGAATCTGTAGTTTGTTGTAAAATATGTTAAACTTGTAATTTAAACGAAGCTGCAATGTGACAATCATTATTACCACTGGGCGTTACCAACAAAACTTCACCACTTCAAAATTAATCATAATTATGAGCTTCAAGATAAGGTCGACGCATATCATACACGCCCAATTTGTGTGAAGTTTTCATTTTCTCAAATCGGATTTGTAAACGTTGGTATGACTTAAGAATTTATTCAAATTCACACCTAATAATAGTATAAATTCCTCCCGCGTTTCCATTTTGAGACTTACCTACTAAATTTACTAATGGGAATTTTTAAAACGCCTATGAAGGTTTGGATACGTTCGGTTTATTTAAGTGGTTTATGGTAATTAGAAAGCGTCAAATTTAAACCTAATTTTCCTTACAAAATTTATTTCATTATATTCAATCATTCTTTAGTTATTGTTTAAACCGTAATGATTCAGACTTTATATAGACTGACCAAGTTGTATTATCGACATTGTCTTGTTAATACTAATTGTACACTTCATACTATTTTTTGGCATTATATTTATGTTTATTCACTATCCAATAATCCATTTTGTGACTTCGTCACAAATCAAATTTCGTCATCATTACATATATAACTAACAAAAGTTTTGAATACTTAAAAATCCATATATATGTCTATTAAAAATATTGAAAGAATTTTAAAGTATTAATATCACATACAAACTTTGTCGATTTTAGAAATAATAAACTGAAATGATCAATTACTACACTTCAAATTGATGAAACTCTTTTGACTGTACATGCAAGAGTCATTTTCGTTTGTGATCTTTGGCTTGCTGAATAGTAGGTATCTTCGGTAGATAGACAAGCTGACTGTTCGTCATTCTTGTTTGAGTAACAGTTTTAATAAAGCGTTGTAGATTTATTATATGTTGAATTAATTTAAGTATTATTTTAACTGGGAAGGAATTTAATGAGATATTATTAATATACATACGGATTGTCAAGAGAACGTAGTGTATAGTTCTGTTCTGATATAAAAGATTCATTAATACTTTAAGCTGCTTTCTGGGTTTATTCATACTTATGGAATTGTTAAATTAAATTAGCTTTTTTAATTTTGTTTGCTTTCTTTTTTTCGTGTGTTATTCGTATGCATGTGTGTATATTGCAGATTATCGACCCGGAGAGCGCAATTTAAAACGGACGGTACCTAAACAGAATTAATTTAAAAATCGTGGACATAAACCTAACCAGAGGGCAGTACAAGTCACCAGAACAACGATTGTATGCAAAAATTATCTAATACAACCAGTAACTTTCACGCAAAGTGCTTATAGAAATATACTCACTCAACTGAGAACAAAATTACATGACTCGGTCGAATATAAACTTATGAGACGAATTAGCCGGGAGTTCATGCTATGCATTAAATTAAACAATACTTACAATGAAAATTTTAACAGAAACTTAATGTTACTGCTGCAACAACAAGGAAGAAATTGCCTACGAAGAAGATTGCAAAGATGGTATTTTTATTACCGATTCTTTTAATTACAGGAATTAGGCATCAAAATTTCAAAAATGTGCTTATAAATCATAATAATACTGAGTCATGTGCTGAAATTAAATTTTGCATAAATGTTTTAACATTTATAGAATTTGATCTGATATGACGCATAATAGCATTGATAGAATTTGTAATCTTCAAACTATGAAATGTAATTATTGTCGATTTTTAAAAAAGTGTTCTGTTTTAACGGTAAAAGTTTTATGATGTGTTTCATTAGTACTATTCCCTCATTAGATTGTGATTGATTTGTAATGAGTGTATGTGGCAATCGCCATTTTATTTCGTCACTGAGTGAAGAATTCCCCATATTGGAGATACTCAGGTACCAGAGAGGCTAGACATCGGAATACCGAATGTGACAGATCAACCGTTTAGCTACTTGACCCCGGGAATTTTGAAGAGTGCGCCAGAGATTAGGGAGAAATACTGCGGGCCATGTTGGACTTTAATTGGAGGCTGAGGGTCAGGTGATCGTCATGCATCTCATGGTTGCTTGAATGAACGAGATAACCTGCGAGGATGGACATTTGGAGGGTGCGTGGTGTGCGATCCACGGCACGGAAGTTGGGCATGGACATTTGAAGAAGGAAGATGTCTGGAGGGTGCGTGGTGTTTGATCCACGACATGGGAGTCAGACATGAACATATGAAGGAGGAAGAAGTTGGGCAGTCGTAGAATAGAAGTTGATGTAGTCGGGAATGGAACTTGGAAGTAGGAAGGTGGACATGAGAGATAGAGTTTGGAGTTTGGCGATGAACATTAGAAATTAGAAAAAAGTCGTTTGATAGTGAGAGAAGTTTGCAACCTAATTTGGGGCGAACTGAAAAGAAAATAGACGTCAGCGAGCTGAAGCTGCCCCGTCTACGTAATCCTGGTCTCAGAATTCCTAGAAAGAAGACCAGGTATCGACGGCAGAATTCATCGCTGGAAGGAGTCGCACGATGAACGCGGAAGCAGCCTGAATTACGAAAAGGGAGGAGGAAGCCGCTGTTTCACAAAGGAAAAAGAGTGCGTGTCTGTGCCACTGTCTGAAATGTGTCATGACTGTCGTTCTGCTGCAAAAATCCCCACAAAATGATCCTTATGAGATTTATTATACGCAGAGCTAGTCGTGGTAAATTTTTTAATTGGATCCTAAGTTTGTTATTATTGTTGTTTTATTTTGTTTTCTGTGAATAAATTAAACTTGTTTTTATTTAATCTAGCTAAATAATTTTGTTATAGATTTTAATTAAAATCTAAATCCCATTAGTTAATTAGAGATTGTTTGTAGAATTTTGTAATTTGGGAATGGTCTAGGAAAGATCATGCATTATGTTGTCGTCTAGTAAAATATGGTTGGAAATTAAGTTAATTACATGCGTGCTACTCGGAATTTATAAACAGTTTGATTGATTTCACGAGAACGTGTCAATGCTTATATAAATATTATCAATTAAAAATTAATAGGGAAATTAAACGGGGCGATATTCGTTCAATCATGGATGTCCAACAGATTTGAAAGTAAGTATAAAGGCGAAGGGGGTTGTGCGTGGGGGTGGGGATGTCGGTGATGACGGACGCATGCGCGCTCCGAGCGAGTGACGCGTTCCCTTGAACGGCGAAGGCAGGCAGGCAGGCAGGCAGTCGCGCGCCAGTGCTATGGGTGGTAGTGGCAGTGCTCCATAGGACGGGCCATGGCGGTCTACGCGCTCTGCTTCATCCTCCTGTGGCCGTTCCTCATCGGTAAGTCCCTCCACTAAAAGGCTCTATCCGATCCGCTTCGTCCTCCGCGTCGACAGAGATTCAGCTCCCACGGAGATAAACAACAAATATAATTAAATAAGTTTCGTAATATCACGAATCCCGCCTTTCATCCTTCCCGTGCCTCATTTTCAGAGATTCGTCCCGAATACGTAACGATCCAGAAGAAGAAAACTTAATATGTTTAAAATAGTCTATCGATGAATAAGCCTTGTTATTAAAGATAAGTTAATTGAGAACTTAACTCTCAATTAGGCAGATCCACTAAATAATTTCCCAACCTTAAAGCTTCAGTCTCAGTGCCTTTTACATTCGAAATTAGACACATCAACACGATTTCTCAAACAACGTTCCTATTTAAAATTTTTGAAACCACTCAATTATTTTTCCAGACTAACTTTTATTCATAAATATTTATGAAATCTAACGAAACAATACACATAACGTTTAAAAGGAATTAACATTACAATTGCCACATTGACGTTTTGCTAGAATTACAAAACATTAACACGAGAAACTGTAACAACACATTTCACTCAATACTTTGAAAGTAACTGAAGTCAATCTTGAAGAAACGTTTACGTGTGTAACTTTTACTATATGGTTGCGTAACATGGGCCAGTGAATGTCAATGCAACAATGAATGTTAGGATTATAACTGCATTATTTAAGCCTCTTTCTCAAGGCATTCCACTACTCAAATAATTGTTTGATACATTTTCATGACGCATTAAAAGTATATATTTATTTTCATGTGCAAATAAGAGTTATTCAGTCACTCCTACGAGTCTGAAATCGCAGGATCGAAGGCATATAAAATTTTATATTATAGAGCTATAAAGGTGATTGATTATTCTGTATTCAACAGGAACTCGAACAAAATATATTTGAATTTTACATTTTTAATTTGAAGTCTAGAATATTAATTGATGGTTGAATCAATATTTTAATTTTAAAAAGAATATTCTTATACTACATTTAAGTAAGAAGTCATGGAACGCGCCAATTTCGTAAAACTATTATTATTTGAGTACCGGTTAGTATTCTAATGAAACTCTGTATTTTAGTGACATTGATCTAAATTTTATATTTTCAAGAATTAAATAGAGTGTGAAATTGTTAAGATTTATTCTAACGGCTTGTTTCATAGTGGCAGTGCTGTATTTATTTATGATATACGCGGAAAATAATGTGATATACCACTCTGTTGATTAAAACAATGGTCTTATGTATTTTTTTGTGATGGGGGCTAATTGTTGTGCATCGGTTTTGTAATGACTTTGGTCGCGATGCGCAATCTATGTATTTACTATTGAACGAGACAAATACATGTGTGGGACTGTAATTCAATTCTAGACTCGTTACTCCCAAAAGGTTTAAAATGTCCTTCCCATTAGCGTTAACGACTAATGGAGGCTGAGTTTAGTAATCCACTATCATTAGGTGGCGTTTTGTGGCAATGTCGCAAGCGGAGTTTTGGGCGCAGAGAAGGAACAGGTTGCAGCATAGCCGACTGTGACCTTGCGGCAATCTTTCATCTAGGAGCACGTTAGAATCGATTACACGTCCCTAACGAGGTGAAATAGGCGGCGTGCTTTGCTCTTCCGGACTTTACACGCGTCCAATGTACTTCGCTAACGTTTACGAGCGTCTAGTGTTTCCTGTAGACAGTTATGAGAATTTAATTGCTCCAAACAGAAACTGTTAAAGCTGTGAAAAGCCATCAGAGGCAACCTCAAAGAGCCTTTACAATTTAAATTCTGTCCGTACGCTGGCTTTACTAATAAAATAATGTTTAAAATATCCGTACCATTAAATATATGCTCAAAAATAAATATTTTAATTCTCATCTTAAGAATAAATTTCCATGAAATATTACATTTTTTATTCAGATGATCTTTTACATTCCACACTCTCTTTGAATAAAAAAAGATTTATCTCTGACATTTCGTTTTAATTTGTCATCAACTTTGACTACAATTATATATTATGTCCTATGTTGGTGAAATGCGGTATTTGAAATATTATATATCGATTTTATATAAAAAGTCTATTATTTACTCATAATAATTCTTATAGCTCATTAAAAGCGCACGATTTGGAGAGCTGATGCACAGTGTTAGTAAAATGGATCAATGTCTGTGAAATATGGAAAATCTATGGTCTATTTTAATTTAAGAAAACATTACGCATGCAGGAAAACTTGTGTTAGAAAAATTCAATTGTGCATCCATAATCGTATTGAAGGTCGGCAGTTGTTATCTCAATGCTCTGTTTAAAAAAATCCGGTATTTTCAAATTGTAAAAGTAAGGTAACAATTACACCTAAATATGATTATTTTACTCTCATCGTTTCAAAACGCGAGGTATTTTTACAATACACGATATATGAAACTTGGAAATTTATATTACACAGCTATAACTGAAATTATTTCAATTTATAACATTGATTTACATACAATAACGTAATAAATTAACTATATGTAGGTGATTATCATATGTAAACTAAAAAGTCAATGTTATATTCGCAGTACGTAAGCGAAATATTATGTTAAACATATATACGTTTCGGATATATTATGGAGTAAATATAATAAAATAAGGACTGATATCATAGATTCCAAAAATATAAATAAAATAAACACTGTGGTTATTTTCAGCGAATTTATGAGCTTTATGTACAGAAGAAAACGTAAATGCGTGATTAATTACAATATAATTAACTGAAATTAGAACAGGAAACATTTTCATTCATTATTTCATCTAAAAATATAACTTAACTGTGCAGTTTGTTTGGAATGATACCAATTTATTAGATCAGGAAAATTGTAGAGTGAAGCGGGACTGGGACCCGGTCAGACTTTTATGTTCTTTACAGAAATTTAACGTACTAATGTTTAACTAGGAATATGTTTGGTTTTGGCAAATTAAATCATTCTTCTGCACTACGTGTTGCATTGTAGAAATTTCTTTTTCACGATAAGGATGATGATAAGAGGTGTATAATTTCTGAAAAATCGCATTTCTTTCTGTAACCTAAGCCTGTAAAATTTAAAAAATGTATATATACGCACTGTGAAATCTATTTATCTAACAACATATGTTTATACATCCACTATTCAATCGATATTCCGTAAATTAGATATAGTTACTATAAAATTTATATTCAGCAACGGTGGGATGATTTACACACTAATGGTTTGATATATTGTCTTATTAAATTTTACAAATGGATGTCAAATATATGTCATCGTGAACACGTATTTAATGTGACTTATTATAAGTGTTAATAATACTGAAAATTGTGTTGAAATGTACTCCATGTGTGGTTTTCGATCTACAATAGTATAAGATACACAAATGTCCTTACCTCACGTCAATATTTAAGTAAACGAGCAGAAACTGATAATCGCGAGATCTGTGTTGATTCAAATTGTAATTAATCCATATGCCTTAAAATTTAATTTTTTGTCGTTCTTTTTCTGTTTTCTGTGTATAAATCGTACTTTTTGAAACAATATTGCATTTGAATGCTTATTTAAGCTTTTAGTTTAGTGTTAATAAATTGCGAATCGACTCGTAAAAATACTAGATTGTAAAATCACAAACTGCAAATGCTACGAATAGTAATGGTATAACATGTATCAATGAGCTGTAAATTGAGATATTAATCCGTTAAATTTCGCTAATATATTTTCTATACATATATATACTTGTACAGGTGCTATCTAAAACTATATTCAGTATCAAAATATTGTCACATATGACTAATACCCGATTAGTTATGAAACTTTTTTGTGTTATTCAGTCAAACTATTTTTCAGTAGCACGATTATACAGCCGTGATAGATTAATTAAAACATGTAATTCGACATTATTTTATTATAAATTAGTATTCTCAATAGTGCCTTCATTGCTCCAACATCTTTAAGCACAAATATCTTAAAAAAGAAATGTGCATTTAAATATTGGTATTATTGTAAAATAAACAGAAGAGGGGTACATGCTCCTTAGATGTATTGAAAAATATTTTTTCAATGAAATTACTGTCCTGATTCTATTCAATTAAATAATAAATAAACGTGTGCTTACGTTGTCATCTTTATATAAATCTAACAAATTAGTTGAAAATAATCGCAGTAGCGCTTGACTTTTTTTAACTCCATGGTTTCAATTCTTATTTAATTAAAATCGCCGTATAAAATTCCTCAAATATATTCATGGAAATTTGATGAAATGTATTGCTTGCATACCGTGAACATGAAATTGACATTGCGATTTAATGAGATATTGTGAAAGTATTCCGCAGCATGAGCACCGAATTTTTGGATTAAATATTTATATCAATGGTAAACCTGAAGCTATTTTTTGCGGTTGGCGTGTATCATAAATGTTCAGATTTCATAAAACTTAAATTAAAATTATGCATTTTACCCTTTGAAATATTTCTGGATTCAATAAAAAATTACACTGAAAATAAATTAGGACCCCAGAGAATAAATAGCAACAATGGAAAGTAACTTTAAACTATTTAATTCTGCGTATTTGACGCATTTAAAAGTGTACTTTTCCTCTGCTGGTTCTCGAATAGTTCCCGATTCAGTTTCTAAGATTTATTGTATGCCATTATATATATTTGTTTGGTTAATCACGTTTCTATGTAATGGTGTACATATTTATAATAAAATAATTATATTTTATTTATAAAAGTACTTTGTCTAATTCATTCAGATCTTCAAACTAATTGCATCCGACGATGACATAATATACAGTCACATCGATAACATTAATTTCACACTTAAGATATCATATAGAATTAATTGATGTAGCTAGTTACAGTTTCATGTGATAAACAGGTATACCATATGTACATCATAAATTATAAAATAGGTGAACCGAAAAATAAAAATTCAATTTCCCTTAAATTTGACTGACGAGCAAAATATAAAAGGATTGTGAAATTTTTTCAAATTTTTACGACTTGAATTCCATTTTTTAAAAGCATTTTATTTCAATGACTTTATTCTAACGGCTGCAGATTTGATTTATACGTCCGCGACTAAACGTACTGCTAAGGAATTGATGATTTATTCAGGAGTATAAAGAAGAAATGTATGATAACCACCTCAACCGCGCTTATTCTATATCTAAATCTTTACAAAAAGTTTAAAAAAAGAAATAAACTTGCAATCGAAGAATTTAACCTTAAACAAGACCTTATGGCCAATATATCAACATATTCTACAATTGCATTAAAATGTTTTATCAGCCTTATTAAACTTAAAACTAGCTGTGTTTTCTTAACAAAACAGTAATATTAATGCTTGCAGTCAGTCAGGTACTTATCTTAAAGATGTGAGCTTATATTAAATAACGGCATAATTTTATTGATAATAAATCTATTTCTCGGAATGAGTATACAATTTTATGAGGATCCCGACCACATAAAATGTGTACTTTTTTGTTGGCTCACATAATAATAGGTAACTTTTTGTCATACTGTGTAAATAACTTAGTAGTCAGCTCTCTAGGCAGTTTGATGTTTATCTTATGCTCATACCTTCAATTTTGTACTTATTAATTTTTTTCGTCCCCCACACGAATATTCCTTAGAAACAGTAGAATTTCTGAGCAACAATGAGATAGCGTCGTGGAAAAAAGAAGAGTTGCAATAGGTAAAACCTGCAGGTGCCTACTTGTTTCTTTTTTGTAATCTAACCATTGGTTAATGTATTGGCTCGAGAAAACCGATCTGTATGTTTTCTTATGTTATTTAAGTATTATATGATACAGGGTAAAACAGTAGTAATTAAAAAATTTAATTGAAGGTTAAGGGGGTAAATACAAACAACACTTTTGTCAGACATTCATCTACGCAATTTGAAAAATAACAAATAGAATTATGAAAGCATGACTCCCACCCCTCTAGTGTCGTCAGATAATTGCATTAAAGTACTTCAGAAATTAAATAAAAAATTGACGTATTTATTAATTAATAGATTTATTTTATTGCAATGGGTAGACCCTGGTGACAGTGCTTAAAATGTATAATATTAAGGAATACAGAAAATAAAAAAGTTATACACAAAGAAAGAGGTAAAACATTATAAATAATTAAAAAATTTACACGAATAACCCCTTTTCGAAAAGTAAGTGGGATGTAACAGAAAAGTGTTCACATTTCTCCAGGCCGGTTCGTTGCTGTATGCTCTGAATATTGCACAAAGTATAGCCCGTCTCCTTCTATGTGACTAAATCTCAAAGTCTACAAGATAATTTATAAAAAATTTCCAGTACCTGAATATGCTCAACTTACTGCCCCATACTCTAAAATAGGTCTCACTAAAGTTCTATTCTGAAGCTTTTCTTTAAAACCCTTTATAAGAAGTTCAGTGTTTTACATAATTTACTGGCCACAGAATTAGCATGTTTACACCAGGATAAGTTACACCCATGTATTTATTGACTACTTCTATTAATTCGGCCCCTAAATGTTTTGTTTTGTAAACCTTAATTATTTTACCTTTTGATGCATTTATTTTCATTTTATTTTACAAAGACCAGTAAAATATCTTGTCTACATCTAATTGGAGAGCGTCAACGACGCTTGAATTTTTAATTCCTCTAGAAATAACGCAAACATCCGCGAAGAGTTTTATATTCGACTGGATACAGACGACCAAATAATTTGTAAGCCCTATAATGATTCCCTGGTGCACATCTATAATTATTTCAACAGTATCTGACAATTCGGAATTTATTCTACATTTGAGTTTTCTGCCCTTTAGAATGTCCGGAATCCAATTTAGTATGCGAATAACGCTTAATTTCTCTTTTAGTTTTTTATGTAGAACGGGGTCCAAAGATATCGAAAAATCTATAACTATGGCATCAATTCTGCTACCTTCGTCTAGTTTGCCGCACAATTCTTAGAATACCGTCACTAACTGACTTTTGCAAGAGTATTTGGGACGAAAACCATGGGAACGTTTGCCCGGGCCTCTCCCTCACGAGATCCACATGACCAGTTTGATGACGAAACACATCAAGTTTGGAAATTGCATTCTGGTTAACGATAAGCATATCTTCTTTTTCTTCACGAAACTTCTCCAATAAATAAATACGATGTCATTGTACTCCTCCGTAGGAAACGGTATCATAAACAAGTGTTTCTTTTCTCAAATACCAGTGCTCAACGACACCATTTTTACATTGCTTGAACGACACTACCAACCACAGATATCAGTAATTAATCATATCTAAGACTTACGTTTAAATAATATTAACTTATTTATTCCTCCACATTCGCAAAATTCAATATAAATTTGTTGGTGAAAAAATCTAATAAAACAGTCCAAATTATTATTGTTGTTAATTAATCTGTGACAATTATTTAAATAAGCTTTCAACCATAACGTTATCATCAGCTGTTATTCATAAAAGGATTTTCAGTATGGATAATTGCGACTGTTTTATTGGTTTTTTACCTATATATTCATCATACAGTATGATTGTTACAAAATTCAATATAAACTTTACAATTTAGGCACTTCAGAGTTTCTCGCTGCCAGCGAGACTAAACATCCTTCCTGTCTCTCTGCATGTAATTGATGATAATCCTCTCACTTCTGCGACATTACATAAATAAATATTCGTATCAAAACGAACAAACAACTTTTATTACATTTTTACAAAATGGTTAAACCGTTTTATAATGCATGAAGAAAACACGAGCACTCTATATCTCAGGCCTAATGGGTATAATATTTTTGCCAGTAGTTTTTCCTCGGTATTGCTGTACCGGTTGTAGCTGGTTCCGTTGCACCAGTAGTAAGATGGACTGGAAAGAGGGCAGGATCTGGTGCTTTGGTTCGCGTCTCGGGAAATGCAAGCGGGGCCTGGTCCTGACGTGACGTCACTGGTCGTGACGTCAGCCACGGGCGAGTTTGATACCTCTCGTTTCAACGTACAAAGTACATGTAATATTTGAAATGAATATAATTATTAAACATGGAAACAACAATTTCGGTTGACTTATATGAATTAAAATTATTTAAGTAAATTTATTCAATTAACTAATTGAATAGATTGTTTATATATATATATATATATATATATATATAAATGTATACAGACAATGAATCGTCGTGTGTGATACACTCCCTCGGATGTCTCACACGCATCCAGGTCCAAGCAAAGCAAAGGAATACAGACATCAACAATACGTTCAGTTCAAAGAAAATATAACTTCAATTGTTTTTCTTTACTGTTTATTCATTGTAATTTTCACTATGTGTGACCAGTATTAATTTCCTTTGTGGTCAACAATTTAACATCAAACGTATATTAATGTTACACTTTTAAATTAATTAAATCACGCGAAAAATAATAATAAATGGAAATGACTCAAAGATATTTCTGTTTCCAACCAGGGAGATGCCAACATACCAGAGACGTTGCTTACGCGCGAATTATTACTATGTTTGAAAAGAAAAGAAATGCGCGGATATGTGTACGTATGTCACGTTACACTTCTTATTCATCCTTCAAAAACAACATGTCGGCACAAGAAACATTACAATCTGTAGTAATATTTCGGTTGAAGCTGTAGGCTCAATTTTTTCTACCTGTGGCGTTGAATTAATCAAATTTTTCAACATCCAACATTACCTCGGAGGTTCCAAATATGGCGAAGAAACGTCGATTCAACTAAAAAAAATTACTCCTGTATCTGTTCGTAATTTATTTTATTTAATTATGCAATAATAATTTTTTCCTATGTTAATCAGTCCTATTAATATACAAAACTATTATTTAATTTGGATTTCAAATTTATTCAGCGGAAGCTTCCGGCATTCCGACAGCCATCTACAAAATTCAAATACATTCTTTTTTAAACATTACAATTTTTTTATTAAATTTGTTTAAAATTATAACAATATAAAACAAATTTGTTTTTTTAATGATTTAGTGTTAAAAATATTGTGCATACCCTCATGTAATTCACTATATATATGGTTTCTAAATTTCTTCAGTCTTTTAAAATATTTTAATAAATTCCTTAAAGAATTTAATTATAAGTTTACTAAGGTTATTGATATTTCGTGTAGATAATGTATCCTTTGTACGCTTTAATAAATAGAGCGACTCCAATCATTATGGTAGTGATCAAATTTTTCATTAGTCTTTAAACTGTATGTCATATAAAGGGAAATGTTATGAGGGTTATTAAGTTCGTCGAGAAGACGCAGGCAGCCACTTGTTTGTTTCTTCTGTTATTGTTGTGACAAAATGCATTGTTGTAACCTAGGAGGAAAGCTTGCCGCATCCTAGAAGCTCATTAGTCTTAAACGAGATGACGAGGGCGGGCCAGCCAGCTTAAGGGCGCATATTGCTCCACGCTGACAGGTCGGGGCCCTTCGCTCGAGGCGCTCACTTTGTCGCCCCTTCATTCGCAGCACGGTAGGCAACCGTGTGATACACACAAAGCGTGCGTCACGTCCACATCCGCTCGAGGGGAAAAATAAATGAAATTTGCTCCCAGAGCGGACATTTTATGCCTTCTAGTGAGGCTCTTATAATGTGAGTGGAAGAGGAGAGATGCGAAAGTCTTTATAGGGGATTTGTTGATGTTCATTTGGCCACTTTTTACATTTCGAGGAAGTTGTGTTCCCACTTCAGCATACATTTAGTCAAGAATTCCAAGTACAGTGTTGACTCGCAAACCGTTGACTTTCTGTCACGAAGAGTACTTCAGCTTCTAAGCTTAAAAATGTTTGCTCGTGTATGTTTTCGAAAAAGCTTAAATCTAGCCTATTATTCTCTTTCATAAACAAACGGGACCAGTTATTTAACAAATGAAGGTAGTATTGCATATCTTTAGTAAATAAAGATTAAGTTTCATTTTTAAACGTCATTGACTTAAGCTGATTATATCTTTACTTTTCATTTTATTACTATCCTACTTTTCTTATTATTATCACTATATTTATTAACTTCCGATGTTATTATTTTTTTTGTAAAATGTATTAATTGAATGAATTGTGTGTATTGATGATAGATAAATATTCCCAAACTTCAAGCTTTTAATTTTAGTAATCTATCATCATGTGATTCTTGTGTTGTCTAGTCTGTTCGTAATTATACGGAAAACTGATGAATATGAAGCAAACAGTTAAATATATTTTGATTTATTTTAAAATATTTGCCAATAATATAAATAGGATTAAATGAATTAAATTATTTTTAGGATGTTTTAACTTTATAAAAATCAAATGCGTCTTTTATTTGGAAATTGCCTAAAGTAATAATTAATAAAGAAACACAAGTATTTAAATTTTGATGATTTATTCTGAATACGAAGTAACGAGATGAGATTCAGACCCAGAGAGACGAAATGGAGCAATGATTTTTACCACGCTACTTTAAATTACGATATTATCAGAATACTTTTGCTTAGTTAAAGTTTAAATAAGGCCAAAAACAGACAAAAAATTAGTGAAACATAACAAACTATAATTTAAAATTAACTACATGTTTCGCTTCTGGTCTGGACCGAAACATGTTGGTCATTTTAAGTTATAGTTTATGTTTCTCTAATATTTTGTCTGTTTTTTTGCCTTATTTAAACTTTAATTTAAACTTTCAGACATTATAAATTCTATTTAATGTCAGTTTTAGTTAAAATTAGCCATATTTAATTCTAAGTTGCTTCATAAGTAATTCTAGTAGTGAATTGAAGAAGACCAAGTACAGAAAACTAATATTCAATAGCGACTTAAGTGTTACGATTGATCTAAACATAGATTCAAGTTTTATAGAATAAATTGAAAGAAACATTCGTGAAGTGTCAAAATTTGTATGAGTGTAATGTAAACTGTCAGTTTCTTATTTATTCGGCTGAGGGACCTTGAGCAGCATCCACTCAAGCTTGTTCTTTTATTGAAAGTTTTGAATGCGTCTTATTTGACGACCAAACGTTGAAGTTGGAGACAAAAGTACTCAATCCATTCCCCCAGCTCTCGACACTGGAACGCAGGAGCCACTTAACACCCTAATTGCTCACTGAAAAGTAGTCCCAAGAAGCAACTCATGCATATTTATTATTGAAGGTGTCAGCCACCTCGCTGCTGTTCTTGCCAACTTGCATCTCTTATTGCCAACATTTAGTCTTAATTGATGAACGTGGTGACGAACACAGCACAATATAGAATCTTCTGCAAGTGTTCTTCAGAGAATATAGTTCTGATTATTTATTCAAATTATAAAAAGCATTAACCTTCCGATAGTCACGCCTCATATTATAGTCTGGATCCCGCGGAATTGCGGTTTCACTTTTACGTTTCTGAACATTATGAAACAATTAATATCAATTTACCTTCAGATAGTTTACATACATATTTTATACGCATATATACACCATTCACACATACTATCGAAATTGTGATTAGTTAAAACTGTACAATAAATATTTTTAATAAATTTATACTCGAAATAAGTTTTACATTAAAAAAATTGGTATTTTATGTCTCATAAAAATATTGAAACAATATTTAAGAAACCTCAGTTGGAGGCCTTAAAGATAAAAAGCTTAATCGTGTTCAAGAGATAAATGATTAAAAATAGTTAGATCTTTATATTATATTAAATTTAAATGTAATACGAAGTACTAACGGAAAACGAAGAAATTTTTATGTACACAATTACTAAGTAATTATAATTTGAATAAATAAATAAATTATTCCGAGTTTGTGCCGACTTTATTTGAAGATTCGTCAAAATTTTATCGGCTTATTATCGTAGTATATAATCGCAAACACACAAAAAATACTTCATTTTCACAGCAATATTGAGTTTTATAAAATTTTTAGATTCTTTGTAGCGTGGTTCATAATGTGTTTTATTACTTCTTGATAATTCACTTATTGCTGCCTCTTCAGTGTGAGATTCATCTGTCTTCTAAAATAAGACGAATCTCTTCTATATGTGAGCTATAGTGAAGAGAAGCAAGAAACAACTGACGGGAGTGGGCGCAGGTGGTCCCCGGGACCTACGCAGTGTTTCTTTCTCTTTTCCTCGCCATTTTCCTAGAAACTACTGCCTCTTCTGTAATGGTACATTGACAGACCATTATATACACACTCATCTCAAATGTCATAAAGGTTCATCCCAGTGTCTGACTTGGTTTTCCAAATATAAAAGAAATTAATCGCCATAAGTCCTCAGGACCTAGCGCGCCTAATGGAGGTTTGAATACTAAATTTTTAAAACTTTTTGTACAGAGCGTATTGTACAATGAACTCAGTATAATTTTCTTCCAATTTTTTGTGATGTTGTAATGAAAATATTAAATTTGTTCAACAACTCTTAATGTATTGTAACCAATGTAAAAATAAATGTTTGTATTCAAATGCCGTGAGATTAAGTATTCAGCGGAAATTCTGAATGTATGGAAAACTAGAATAATAATAAATCTTTAATACACGTAATTATAATTAATAGCAGGCAAACAAAAGTTTTGGAAAAAAAATCGTATTAATAATTATTTTCATGCCATGATTTATTTTGCGTTTCACCAAATAGAAGTTAGTATTAATTCCCCGGCGTATAAAAGTCAGCCGATTAGCAATACCTTTTCAAAATATAAAACCAGATAGGAAGTCTCTCATTTAACACGAGAGAAGTGAAAATTTTACGCTCCTCTTGCGAGGAGTAATTGGCGTTTCTCGTTCTCTGTTCGATGTGTCTCGCAGCTGTCAGATATGGAGCGATGCTTCTCGTTCTTTGTCTTCTCCTCCGTCTATTATGTCAGTAAATCATTGCTCTTAGCTAGATTGGATAAAAGGCGATTCTAAGCACACACAATTTATAAAATTACTATTTTCGTTTCTATAAAAAACATAAAATTTTGCATATCTTCCTTTATATTGTAAAAATTTAACGTTCTCGTGATGACAGTCTTATTTATGAAGTTTTTTGAAAGATATAACCTCGAAATATAGTTATATTTTATACTCAATGAAATAGCTAGCGCTGCTGTGGTCAGACACGTTTCCAGTGCGATGCACCTCCATGGACATTAGCACGATTCCAGTATTGTATTGTCTGAACTACGCTGGCAACAAACATGCAGAACACAAAACAACATGACGTCAATTGTATCGTTTCGTTGTGTTCTATTCAGTACATACGACTAACGTAACTTATTTTCTATGTGAATTTTTAATTAGCTTTCCTTGATTGAATTTTTACATAAACTATGTGTATATCTATGTTACAAGCACTAATTTATTGAATCAATTATATATATATATATAAGTTTTCTATTGCATAAAATAAACTACCGAATTAAAATATTTTAAGTTTTAATTATTATTTACAGGATATCACTACATACTCCGTCTTCTCTTTTTGAGTAACTGTGTTTATTATAGAAAGACGTAACTAGTCATGTTAATTTATTTTAGTAATTAACATAATTTTAAAACTATAATCCGTTTTAATTTAAAAAATATCCTGGAATGACCTCGACGATGGAGGCTATGTTGTTACATAGAAAAGCAATGTTATTCTTCTCCCAAGGTCACACAGCTATTACACATTTTCGGCAACGCTCCTTGGTCCAATGATTATTTTGATAGCCCCTTTTGACTATTGGCCAACAGCCGATTCATACATTGGCCGCCAAAAGTTGGTTATACGCTCCCTCTGCTACTGCGCACTTTGCTTTTACATATTTGCCTCCTTTGATGTGTGGAGAAAACCACTACCAGAGCTTACCTCGGCGAACTCCATTACCAACCATCACCAATATTCGTCAACGCATGCCAACCCCCCTGTCTACTTCACGATCATGGCCTGTATTGGCCAAGCTTGGGCAATGTCATAAAAGTTGTGTTTAGTTGTTTAACCGAACTAACCACCATCGGTCTATTTATTTTAAACAGACTTATGTATTGTATGATCTGTTTATGCAATCGTCTAAATAAAATTTAATTGATTTTTTTGTATTGAGCTGTGAATCTATTTTGGGTATTGCGTTTCTCGAACTTTATTTTCTTAATGCTGTGAATAATTTTATTGATATATATTATTCACATTGTATAAAACTTAAGACTACCGACAAGGTCACAAATTATATGCAATTTCTGGAACTTTCACGTAGGGATTTGAAGAAGTAAATAGACTTATAATGTTTTATACAATGACTTATATCATACTACATAAAATAGTGTATGTCATTAATGAAACGTAATTTCTGATCATTAAATTGTACAAAAGCGTACACAATTTTTGCATCAGAAAAGTTCCGAAATGTTTAGGAGAGTTAAGAATAAGCTCTATAATAAAATTTCCTCTATTTGTGTATGTGGGAGTCTGTCTGTATACATGTTCCGCATAAAAATCTAAACGGGGTACCAATTTGGACACAATTGGGTACAAATATATACATTTCTGGGTCAATTAATTTTATACTGTATCCTCCGATACTGCCAGCGTACAATTTCAACCCCATTCATAATCTAAGGGGAATATGCTTACGGGTGGGAGTGGAGGGATATCACATGAAAGTAACCATAAAACAACCGAGATTGGGCTCTAAACCGGTGTAACTTGAAGCTCTGAGTTTCATTCTGACATAAAGAAATGCAATTTAAGCTACTGTTCATCATCTAAGAGAGGTTAGAATAGGATAAACAGACTTCCACACTGTCTTTAAGGAATTGACCAATTTCGACCAAATTTTAAACAGGTGTTCTTGGTGAGCCTAACACAATTAGGTTAATAAGCGACAACCTCCACTTGGGGCGGGGATGGTGGGAAATAATTTTTAAAAATTCATAAACTGTAGCTATGCCCTTCTAATTTATACCTTTCTGGATAACTTAATTTGGTAGCGTTTTTCAGATTTTTTTACTTTAATTTCAACCCCATTCATCATCCAAGGGGAGTGTTTATAGGGATGGGGTTGTGGAGACGTCACATGAAAATAAAACAGTCAAGTTTGGTATCGAAATCGGTGCTATGGGAGTCTTTGAGTTTGATTCTGACAATATGAATTAAATGGCATTTCATTCTCTAACAGGGGAGGGGGGATAGCATATGGTAAAACACACTGCTGCGTAGTAAAATTAAGGGACAGAACAATTTTTATAATTCTTCTCCATATTCATCGCAACCCAAAACCAAACACTGGAGATAAGACACGGGTGGAACTAGCGGAATTTTTATATGTAATAAAGGGTCATTTGAGAGTCGTAAAACATTCTTAAGGTCAATAACATTTATAGTGTTTCCCCTTTCATTACTTGCGTTTAATTTCGCCCCTTCTAGCATGTGAGTGGTGGGGATGAAAATGAGTCATATGAGAATAACAAGGAAACCAACGAGTATGGTGTCGAAAAAGGGTGTATTGCGAGTCGCTTTGTTACATTATGACCTTTCATACTCGATTTAAATAAGTTTATTCTGTTAGAGCATATATGTTTAGCTCTGCTATTGTACCGGGAATAATTTTCACACTCTCGAGTACTGGGAGTATATTTAAAGTTGATGTTGTGACGTTTACGATGCCAGTTTAATCGTGTGCTGTCCAAGGATTAAATAATGCACCGGCATATGAATAAAATTGTAATAAAAACAGCTCATGCTGAATTGTTTTAATTTAAAATTCATGCCTAAATCATGCTTTCTTTAAATATCTTCGATATTAATTAGTTGAAAGAACGATTCTAAATAAAATTACACTGAAGTTTTTGTTTACATTATTAATCTTCTTCTAGATGTGTTATTCCGGCCGTAAGTAATATTGAATTTGTATTAAAAGCTTTGCTGACAAATTTAATTCTAGAATATAAAGTAGTAATTGGAAATAAGTTGAATTTAAGACGTCAATTATGAATTTAGCACGTTTTTCAGATTAACAAATAAATAATCGTTGGATACGTAATATTTTTCTCCGTGCCTCTGCGAGAACAATGTGCATTCAGCTCGGCGAGATTCGATAGCGTAAACCGTCGACTAAACAAAGGGTCATGTTGGTAAGGGCCTGTCTTCCCGCCATTGTCTGGTACATATCTTGGGCTCCTTGCTCCGAGGTAATTGTTTGCAGCTTGCCAAGCGCTCAAATGCGCCACTTAAGCAACGCAGTATTGCCAACATAACGTTATTCCGTGCCCAGAACGCAAGCAATAAGCAGTATCGTAAGCTATTTGAAATAAAAACCATTTTGCGCTTGCGTTAATTCTTATTTTTATGCTTTAATAAGGCAGCCTAATTTCTGTTCGTAATTACGTCATACAAAGTGGATACGTGCTGCGGAACAATGACGATTCTTTTCTATTAGACGTTTGCTACGAACATTTGAGCGATTTCCTATGAATTAAAAGCAATAGTTCTTTTATTAAATCTTTAAGTATGAATGCGACAATGTAAAATTGTAAGTTTTCTTTAAAAATAATTTAAAAATGCTAAAATCGTGTAAGAAACTATGTGAAGTATTTTCATGGTTCGATACTCCACCAGAATGTACGATTTCTTTAGTGATTTTCGCGTAATATATTTTCATGGTTCCTTGTAAGGTATTTGAAAATATTTGCTGCCATTAATTCAATTTTAATTTAAATGTCAGTGTTTTTATCGATTTTATTCAAATATATGAGTTTAGTAGATTAAATCATTTTTCGATATTTTTGGATTGGATTGGATTATTTTTTTATTGTTCTATATTAATGCAACTGAATTTTCCACATATATAAATAATATTATATATATTTCTAGTGTTAAAAATTGTATTTAAAATGAATTGCAAAGGTAATTTCATTTCCTAATAGGTTTATAACCTAAAAGTTGATATTTCTATTTCTTTGTTTATTAATGCAACCGGAAAACTATAAAATATTATAAATATTTTATTTCCGACAAACTCAATATTTATAGAAAGTATATTGGAAATAGTTTGTAACGGTTATTGCTGATTTTCTGAGTTCAGTGTAGCAGTCATTAATGTGCTCTTACTGTTTTCATTGCAAATGATTGTCGTATTAGCTTGTAGCTTGAGCAACCATTCTAAATTCTGGCCCTCAATTACCGTGGAACGTGTCATACATCATAGTTTATAACAACGTATTTGTTTAACGAGTGATGGTTAAAAGCATGATTATTCAAGTGCACATGAGATCAAACTACCGTTTTATCACGTATGTCATGAAATTTAATTTCAAAACATTTAAATTAAGTTTTATTTTTACGTAATAATCATTTTTAAAATTTAATGTATACAACTTAATCATTTTCCCGTTATTTAATTTCTTTTAGAATGTACTTATAATGGCTTATGGGTATTTAATAAGTGGAGGGCACATTTCTATTTAGAATAATTTTATATAAATCTAAGACTGGATTGTATTATAATTGTGCTCGCCGAATCACAGAATGAATAAATAACTGCGCTTTATTAAACATAATAGTGTATTTACTCAGTATTATTATATTGAAATGTCTTTTGTTGTCCGCACGCTTGTGCTACCCTGACAGGAAATCCTTTTGTTTTCAGCCTCCCAAAATATTATATTATTTCGTAATTTACTTCCCAAGGGAATATTCCCAATAGAAAACAGTCTGTTTAACATATAATAAATTCATTTACTTATCCATACACCATGTTCTTGGACTCAATTCTTATTGATTAAGGGTAAACATTGTATAATTCAACGATGACGAGAAGGTACCAGAGAATTTCTACGACTCTCCTCAAGTCGTCGTAACCTGCAATGATGACGTCATAAAATTTTACGTAACTGCTCAAGGTCGTATGTCGACAAATAATGATAGTTGCTCTTAAGGGTATTCGGAAACAACTAAATAAAATAGTAGACTGATCAGCTTATTTATGATAATAGATCCAGATAAAATTATCGTCCAGCTTCTATAATTTCAGACGAAGTGATGATTTATAAAGTGAGTTCACTGTATTAGAAAAAATAAGAATTCGGACATAGCAGTTAAATAAAAATGTTGTAACTCAACTTATAATTCCACTTAATATGCGTTACATGTTTCTACAATTATGTAGTACAACCTTTCAGAACTCCCCAAAGGTATCATATGCTCATTCTCCTCTGAAGTCTCGCTTCTACATTTATCCCTTTACATTTTAAAACTTATCAACGTTATCCACAATTTTCAGTTTTAGAAAGGGGTTTTTACAAGTATCATTTTGAATTCACTATTATTTTCCTAGATAATGATTGAATATCCCTGGTATAAAGTGGTCTATTAAGGGTTGACTTTTGGAACGTGTAAGTATAGTACATAAATTATTTTATTTCGTTTCATAATAATCACGGCACATTATAAATGTAAATAAGTGGTTTTAAATTATATATTTTTCATAATAAGTGAAATTTCCTACCAATTTTCGACTTTACTTTTAAGAATTTCCAAATAGGAAAAAAAACAACGTTTTGGGACTTATTTGTACCTTCTTCAGGTTATTATCCTGTGGATAAACCACGTCTTAACATGAAAACCCAAACATTTTACACATTTTGTAGTAGTAATGTATAAATAAACAAAAAGAGGTACACAAATGGGAACATTCAATACGTCAATTGTGACATTTTAAATAAACAGTATTTATGAACATAGCCACAAATTTTACAATACTTTGATAACGTTTCCCCGAGATTAAACGACAATTTTACACTTTCTCAGTTGTGGCAAAACTGAGAGGCATGAGCCACAGAAATACTGAGTAGTCCCTACAATGATTTACAAACTGTCACAGCTGTGACTTTGTAATGTAGTCGAAAACCAAGAGTCGGAACCTCAGTGAATATTTAAACAACTTTACACGGCCAAGACTTAATACCTAATGCCTAAATGATATAAAATCTTATTAGAAATTTATTGGTTCATGTAATAAGACAGGAAAAATAACAATACACTATATAATTACTAAAATATTAATATTTTAACTTAAGAAAATAACGTATTATAAATATTGCTTAATTTTATGGCGTCATTCTAAGATTTGGTGATGTTCGCAGTTGTTTTAATATATAGCATCACTTTTGACGTATTCCAAATCCAAGTCGTGATTCTCCTCAAATCCATGTGTTGTGATCACATTATGGTTGCAAGTTTTATAGTTGTTTCTGCGCTCTTTTAGTCTCATTTCCAGAACCCGTTTAGTCTGTACTATATGACGTTTTTTACAATTTTACTCGGAACAATTAATTTGGTAAATAAGATTTTCTTTTCTTTATCAATTTTGTCTTTCTCTTTTTTAACAATTCCCCTAAGGGGAATTTTGAAAACAATTTCCAAGCCGTAATTGGATAATATTCTTTTAAATTTTTCTTTTACGTAACCATAATATGGCAACACAATTTACAATCCCTTACTTTCTTGGTTATTTGCGATCTCATTAACAGTATTATTCCTATGTTTGCATTTGTGTTCAGACATTCTTTTAGATATAAATTTGTTGATAAAATGTCGAGAGTAGGCATTGTTGATTAAAATGTTTTTTTTTCTATTGTGATATTTTCTTTGTGATATTTGGGATTGTATAATAAAAGAGTTTAATCCATAAGATTATAAATGAGTAAAATGTTTGGGTTTTCATGTTAACACGTGGCTTATCAATGTTTCTCCACAGGATAATAACCTGAAGAAGGTTCAAATGAGTATCAAAACATGGTTTTTTTCGTGTTTGGAAATTGTTAAAAATAAAAGTTAAGTCTGAAATTGATCGGAAATTTTGCTTATTATAACAAAATCAGGCGTTAAAATACAACCTTTCAATATGGATACACTACTAATAAATGTTCTGAAGCCTCTGCTTGTAGTAGTTTCTTTAATCGTATTGAGGAAACATATGGTAGAGAAATGTTTGCGAAATGTTTGTCACGTAAATTAACAACACCAAACTCCAAATTAAATTTTTTGCTACAATATCGAAGACGTAATTAGTTACGAGCCCATGTGAGATAAATAATTTAAGTCATTTAAAATTTTATAATTGCCATTTTAATCAAAAATATACTAGAAAAGTTTAATAGTTCCATATATTTATATTAAACGCGGAAATATAGAAAATACAACCTTTATGTATTTTTCATTAATTTATTACTCTGTATAGTCTATATTGCCATGTTATAGGTTTATTGAAACAGTTAAGTAAGAATTTCTTTAGTGACCCCGAAAGAAGTGTAGTAGAAACAGTCAAGTGGAAGAGAGTGTGTGATTCAGTCGGCAAGCTAAAGCCAAGGAAGATTTTTTCTGCGAGACGAGACGCGATAAGTCTGCCTGGAGGCGGGCGGGAGAGGGAAGAGAATGTTATAGCGGAGGCGTGAGGGGCCGGAGCTCGAGCTGGAGCTGTCATGTGGACGCCGCTATATGCGACCCAGGAGGATATTTTGCTGCCCTGGTGGCTTTCACTTTACACCAAGATATGTCGGCGGACCAATGTCCATAAAACTGCCTCGTTATCGGCACACATCGCCTACACTACAGCCCCAAACTACAAATATATTGCGGAGGGTCCCTCGGTTACAACCCCTCTGCGTCACGGCCTCAATGGGGAGTGAGCACCAGAAACAACAAACAACCAAAGTCATTTCACAAATGAACGACATAAATTACCAGTGCCAATTTGAAGCTTGAAAAATTTCGTGGCTCGCAATAACAATAGCTTTTGACATTCGGAAATTATACGGCTTGTGCATATTAAACCGAGCCGTTGTTAGCGTCGAAAATAGAACTTATTTAAACAGCAATAGGTTTGATGCGTTACAGCAATGTAATAATTATTTTGGCTCGTACTAACTATGTGAATAATTACTAACTTTTTAACAACATACTACCTTTTCCGTTACCAAATGATTTCTTTAACTTTCTACTTTCTATATAAGAACCACCGCGATCTTTCACAGCCACAGTCTCTTGGATGTGATTTTGTTTATATATCTGCCATCCAATCTTCTTGTGATGTGTCCTGCTTTCTCCCGTTTCATCGACTTTAAGTGTTCCACTCAGTTTTATATTTGCCCTCCGTCGTATCGACCCATTGGTTTTACGATCTCTTCATCTGATTGCTAACTTGGCCCTGTACATACATGGCGCCTCGTTAGTCGACCAACTAATTTTCCAAGTGCGTACTGGAGTCAGAAATTAATATCTCTATAAATTTACCACTTCCAAAGGCAAGTTAAATAATTTGGATACGTACCCGTGATCTGACTTCCAGCAGCATAAATCATTTCCGACATTTGTTAATTATCTATATATGTCTCTACTATCAACGATCATAGGCATTATGATGTATGCAGATTTTGAGACGACGGTAGTTGAACGAGTCGGACTGAAATAGAAGCACAAAATAACATTTATGGACATGAGCCTCTACTACCATATTTCGTTAGGGTTTCGCTATTTGTATACCAAAAAATTAAAACCCCAATAAAAAGTATCAATGTAACCAGCTAAATCAATATATATTTAAATTCAGAGGAACTTCAGAACCTTATATGAACACGTCCAATGGTTCTAAAACTCCTATAAATTTATGTGTTTCCACAGAATAAACGGGCGATTATTTATTCATGGTTTATAGATACATATATAGGGTAAGTCGGAGTAGAACGGGATACCAAAATTTTTTAGTGTATACTGCTGGAGGTCAGTAAACAGGCTAACTGGTCAAGAAAGGGGTCCTGGCAGCCAACTTAACCAAGTTCTGACTCCACCTTATGACTGTCCTCTTGTTTTGGCGTCTTACATTTGTCAGTTTATTATTTCAGTATTTTCGGCAGAACGCAATTCACAAAATTCCTCGCTATTAACTCCTTATTGTTATATATTCGTAAAGTAGGTATCTTTAGCTGCATAAAAGTTACGTGTAAGGTTTGGATCTACTTGTATTAAAGCTCAGTAAAAAAAATTGAACTGAGATTAGCGTGCGGGGAGGAACGGGATACTCCTCTATAAGGCAAAATGTTGTCTATTCCTCATGAAAAAAAAAGGACAAACTGGCAGACTCAGCTTATAACAAGGAGTTACAGGATGCTGTATCCAAAAAGAGTCGTTTAAGGAAGAAAAGAAAAGGAAAAATGGGAAACATGTTGGCAAGTACAGTGGAGTTGCAAAGTAACCCTCTTTGCGAAAAGAAAAATTTATAAAGCGATCAACCATACGTAAAATAACAGAAAATGTGTTAATATTTTTCTTAAACTAAATTTTGTTGCATTAATTGTAATTAAAAGCATCCTTCCTCGTTCTGCCCCGGGGTTGTGGCATAACGGGAATTTTGTAAGTTTCTCTTTAAAAGTTCATCAAAAGTCTAAATTCGTTGTTTTAAGCCATATTGATATTAGAGTAAGTAGGTAATAGAATAAACTAATCTTTTATACTTTTATGAAGTCATTTTTATTTTTCAATATTTTTTAAAAATTGTTAAACTTCTCCTCTACTATCATCTGATTTTTATAGCATAGAATAACATCAAGGGTGTATTTCCAAAATATTATCACACACGTATTCTATTTCATTTTATGTTTTGTTATGTAAGTAGCAGTAAAGCACCCTGATTTCGATTTAAGCAACCCTATTTGTACCGGACTGTACCACTAATCAAGTTACCGCGATCGGTGACGTCTTTTCGAAGGAGTGCGAATTACAAGCAAGTTCAACACTAGAAAACCCAAGTAACTTATTGTGAAGTATTAGCCGACCTTTGATTAAGATTCAGATGGTGCATGTTGCTTTCATCTAAAAATAATAAGGAATTAATTTCAGAATCAAAGGGACAAAAGCACAAATAATAACTACTATCCGACTATCAAATGTTCTTTCGAGGCATATATAAATTTTTATCAATACTGGCACTGGTATCAAGAATTTTTATCTCAACTGCTTAAAAAAATTAATCTAGAAATGAGCTCTACGAACTATTATGTGACAAAGAAATCTTATTAATAATACACAAGAAAATATTCATGTTTTGTTGTCCACAATAAGTAAAAAATTTTAAGAGCGAATTTGCAAGCAATATATTTTATATTTCTATGCGTTACTATCAGATCTCTGACAACGGCAAATAAATTATAAAATCGGATAATTAAAGAGAAAAATAAAGTGAATTTAATGCAATACAATACATATTTTTTAATATCCTATTCCTTAGAAGTGCATTATAATTGTGCGGTATGTGTCTGTCAGCGCTTTATATTAAAAATTTGGGTAAATTTAATAACATTAGCTTACTCAATGTATCCACTTTAGCGGTTAAATTTGATTCTAATTTATTTTTCGTAAAGTGTAGTGTGATTCTTACTTGATGAAAAATGTAATACATTGGTATTCATTATGATTCGTTTAACTTAACGAGGAGACGCGCTATCGTGGAACGTGAAGCGTAATGAGGAAGATTGGAGCTCAATTCCCCTTTCTGGCTTTATTCATTCGGCGTTTCCCTTGTTTCACCGAAATATTCAGGTTATTATTAGAAGACCATAGCGCTTATTTTGCACTAAATCCAGAGGGAGAGATGTCTGCAAACATTTCCCAACAAATCCACAAGTAAACTGGCAAAGAAAAATTATCATGTAAAATTAAACTTCAACGAAACGGTTACAACCAAGATTCATTATTTCCCATTGACATTTTAAGTAGTGGTTACTTATTAAGAGTTAGATTATATTACTACACTAATAATTTACGGAATATCTTCTAAAGGAATTGTGTGTTATGTTTCTTCAAATGCCCTGAACCAAAATCATATGTATTTCATTCTATTTGATCCTCCAATTATGTTGTTATTTCTATTGTTTAGCACACCGTATTTCTCACATTTCTTTTGGTAATACATAAATATAAATAATATTTTTCTAATACGTCTTATTAATAATTCTCAAAGAAAAGATTTTATTTTTATAACGCAGAAAAATTATGTGAGCTTATTGAGACAGAAACTTTTGTAATTTCTTTAAAATATGTAGACGAATAATTTTTATCCACCACATCAATGAATAACTATACATATTCAATTTCGGTTTCGATAATACATTGCAGCGTTTGTCATAATCTGTTTCGTATTGCAAAACATTTATGTATAAAATTCTCGTACTACAGTTATAGAATGTACCACATATATACTGCACGGCAATTGTTAATTTTAGAAGATAAGGAAGGGCGCTGCGGGAGTTTTCTCGCAGGCGCTTCAGCCCAGAGTGACTGTGGGGCTCACCTGATCATGTCGGGAATGCCTCGCACTCTCTCTGGGTACTTTTAATCAAAGTTCTCATATGTCGAGACACCTTCACCTATTTTAGGAGGTATATGTACCGGGTTCAAAGACCTATTGGATCACTCGGCCAACTGCCTCCTGAAGCTGTTGGAGACACGGAGAAGGGAATGCTGCCTCCCCACAGCAGACTCGTCTCCCGTCATTCGGAAGGGCGTGAGAATAGTACCCAATGCCCGACCTACCTGACGCAGGTTTTCTAGGGTTTTCCCTGCATCTCTTTAGGTGAAACACCGGGTAGGATCCTTAAACCATAGCCCGGGGGCCCTAGTCAACCCTTGGCTACCTTGCTCTACCTTCCGCATCCCCCCTTTTCAATTCCCTTCCTATGCTATTAAAGGGGAGTTGCCTGTTTCAGGATCACCGTCACGTAGCCTGTTAACCAAAAAAAAAGTTAATTTAGAGAAATAGTCAACTAAATGCTTGTGAGGATAAGACGTTCCACAGGAGTTCTGGGAAGTCCGTCAGGGCTGACTTGCTTCTTCTGGGCTTTCCTACCCCAACCGCCTGACCATAGGACAAGGTTTTTAAATTAAGTTGACGACCTTGATTGGTTTGAGGGGCGTATGTACGGGGCTCACAGATCTTCGGCATACGGTAAGAGTTGTTCACTGATCCCATTGGACCAGACAGTCAGCTTCCCCTTAACACTGATCCAGGCAGACGGGTTGGTTGCGCCCTACAACAATCCAGTCTCACGTCTTCAGAAGGGCGTGGAAGTAGTAGGAGTAGAATCAAATGCCTGACCTACGTTTTAGCTGCATCACCTTTACGTGAAACACCTTATACTACTGCCCAGGGCTCTCGTGAATCCTCGGCTACCTTGCTCTGCCTTCTACATTTCCCCTTTATTTTTCCCTTCCTATGCTAGTAAAGAAGATTTGCCTGCTATAGGATCACCCTCATGTAATGTGTTACTAAAAGAAGCCTCATGTAGCCTATTTTTAAAAATATAGGACTACAAAATAATGTATTACATACTGATCTTACCCGCCAAAAAGTATAACAATTTAGAATTAACATGTTACTATCATGGCGGTCACTGAAGGGCAGACGTATTTTATTTAAATTTGATGCAACACTGTTATGGACAAAACTAAATTTAGAATATAAAAACGAAAAACAGTTAAATAAATGGTTTCAAGAAATTTATGTTTTTATTATATTAAGTGTTAGATAAAACCTCTATATAAAATTTATATATATAAACGTTATTAGTTTTTGTTGTCCTTTTAACACTGCTAGAGTATTTTCAATGTTGTAAAACTCTGACGCTTATTTTGTATTTTAAAAGCATTCAATAATAAAACACTTTTCTTTGCGCAAAAAAACGGAAACGTTTGTAGACGCGACGAATGGATTGTTTTGTGTGCAGTCAATTCAACCACTGTTACAAAGAAATCACGTTTAACTATTTTGAGGATGCGATTGTGGAGACTCTAGCAGCGCGTTTCATCGTTGACAAAAGGGAATGCTTTTGGCGCTCGTCATGGGTACAGGACGAAATGAGAATTTTTAATCAGATCACGCCTGTAACGCACATACTGCGAAGGTGTTCAAAGTTCAGCGTTACTGATTTAAAACATAAAAGCAGTGTGAGTGGAATCACAATGTGTCCAGCTTAGTAAAATACACATTGCTCTGTGCGAAAGCGTTAACATTTTTGTGACGCAAAAATAAACGAGTCGATAATCAGTAATAAATGATGAAACATCTTCATTTCTAAATATCTGTGTTTCAGAACGGAGACTTACAAACTAATACGATTATGTAATCACTTTGAAATGTTTCAAGAATATTTCCACCACAGTTGAATAAAACCAATTTTGGTAACGTAAGTCAATCTTAATGGGCACAGTGAAGCTTCAAACTCAGGGCTCTACTATTTTGACGACTACAGTGTGTTGGAATCTAATTACGTTAAATTATAATCGTAAATGACGAATAAAACAAGGATCCATAACATTATTGAATAACAGACCGTTTACCTCTACTTTAATCAGGTTTGACATACGTATAAGCGCACCTGCAATTTAAAATGCCACCCATGACACACGAGAATGATTACTGATTATCTATAATTTCTTAATCTTTAGTTGATGGGCTGGACGTTTGCAACACTCGTATCAAATATTGCATAGCTCACAAAATCACTTGCTCTAATTCGTGGTAATGCCTGAAATAAATGTCAGCTGAGTCGAAGAGCATATTCCCAATATAAAATTCCATATTGACAAAACAATCTGTTATCACCAAACATTTTCATTTTATTTTCAAAATGATAATATTTTTGATCTTATACCATGTACTATCCAAGAAATATTCCATAAATGCATCAGTGAAATTAATAAAAAAACGATGCG
This sequence comes from Eucriotettix oculatus, assembly GCA_034510155.1. NCBI lineage: Eukaryota > Metazoa > Arthropoda > Insecta > Orthoptera > Tetrigidae > Eucriotettix > Eucriotettix oculatus. The sequence continues at coordinate 13,270,758 of CM067378.1, read as the reverse complement.
GTAAAAGTGAACAACTTTTTATCGGGCATTTATATTATTATTTTTGCGTTTGAGTTCGTCACGTGGTTTGAGCGTTGTGTCGTTCTCATGCCTCATGGGATTTTTCATCTCCTGACGAAAGAAACAAGGGTTGCAGAAACATTCTGTGCTATTTATTTTACTCCTTACTTTTCAGTGAATTGACTACTTCTTTATCAATATTGATGACATTTAACAAGTTTCCTTTGAAACTTACTTATTTTTGACAAATTTACCATGGATTAATTTATATCTATTATCGTTATGTAATACTTGTTTTAAGGTACTGTGTAGTGTTTTCATAATGAAATTAAAGAACTAGCTGGATTGTGTTTAATCAAATTGACATGATTAACCACTTTTAGACTTACTTGTGTAATTTTAAATAGTGAATAAGAAGTTCTCTTATTTAGTCTATCCACCCGGGAAGCCTACATTCTCTAATTTTAAATACATTTTACTAGATTTCTGAATTAATGCAATTAATCAAATAAAACATTAATTAAATCTGCACTTATCTTAGGTCCATGGTGTGAGACGTTTAATCAATTTTTGTTGTACAGTAATACCCCAAATTTAAGCCATGAATGGGACCGACGTACAATTTCGAACGTACAGGTATATATCTCCAAACATAAATTGGGAAGAAGTTATGACAAAAATACTACTATCAAAGAAAATTATTTATTGATAGATATTAAAATTAAATATGTAGTATCTTAGATGTAAAGTTCTCAGAATTCCATCAGGTTTTCGACGTTTGGTTGCCACAACGTGCACCGCCATCTTCTTAAGGTGAAGTACCTGAAACGATGGCGGTGCCGGTCATCGAAACGTTGTGGCAAACAAACGTCGAAACCCGGATGGAATCCCGAGAACTTAACATCCAACAAATACACCGGGAAAAACTGCGTTCACTATGTTGTACCTTACTACTAAAATCACAAAACTTTTAAATGATATGGCTTCATATCATCTCAAAAATACAAGTTGTGACGTTTTCATCGCGCAAGAGTTGTTTTTAGTACTCTTATTTTTTATTTCTTCATTGTACTTGTACCGCATTCGACGTTGGGATCTATGTTTTCTAAAATCTGAAGGATTTCTTCAATTGATCTGAGACCTTCAGTGAGCATTGCAATTCTCAAGTCGTTTTCTGGTCGAACTGGGTCTGTACTGGTGGATTTGCCATAACGTTTTTCTCACACATCTGTATGAGATCAACTATTGTCGGCACCTGACTATGTGAATGGAATGGCTCGTTGACATCATAAACACTGACTTCAAATATAATTGGCAATATTGACAGAGTCTTCTATGAGCTGCATGATCATATTCGGGAAAAAATGGACAAAGTTTATTCCAGCCACCATTCAATGTTTTCTTGAAATATTCATGTCGAGAGTATCCATTATTGTTGCCAACTACGTAACTCCAAGTTTACGTACGTTTGGGTGTTACTGTATTAGGAATTCAAAATATAAAAATGAATTTTTCAGCCGACGGTAATGGGATAAATTAACAAGATAGTATATAATCGTCGAACTCGAATTTCTGCAGACCGAGCAAAATTTGTATAAGGAAAAGTGAATAATCGTACAAATTTTGTTTTAATAATAGTACGGCAGAAACATATGCGATACTGATGCCTTTACAGTACTGAAAAGACCACTCATCCGTTGATTTTGACTGACTCTCTCATGGCGATCAACTCACTTTCCAACCAACGGTGTAAAAGTGGTTGTGCCAATGAAATCAGGAGTCTTCTTTGGAAGATAAAAAAAAGCAACCAACAAATCACCATCTTCGGAAACGAGCTTGCTGATAAGCCTCCTTGCAAATAAACCACTTGGATTGGACTTTCCTACCTGTTCAAGGAAAGGCTTAATGGTCGTGTACATCAACCTTCTGACAGAAAGTTGGATTAAAGTTAGAACAGGAAAAAACGTAGGGATCCTCTATACAAAAATGGAGTCCTGCAAAGAGATAGCCTATCCACTTGACATCTCGAGGAGACAGCAGATCTTCCCACTCCCGCTTTACACATTCATTTCTCTTTTCGAGGTCTCCTCGGCCTTTATGCTTTTTGATTGCCCCTGCTATGACACCATGAGATGATCAACGATTGCTAAGGCGGGGACTGTGTGTCTCTCCAGAGGCGATTAACAATTTTCAAAGTTTCATTGTGTTTCGGAGGAAATCTAAACAGTCTATATGCGCCTTGTGATCATTTTTTCTCTTTTCTAAATATGTCTGTCTTTTGCTCACCACTTTTGTGTTATTCGCAATTTATATATATATAAACATACATATATTGTTTTCTACTGTCAATATTTTCTGTAGTCACCAAGACTACGACTTTAATTTCAATCAAAGAAATAAAAATAGTAACGTTAATCAACATTTAACGAAATTAGGTTTGTTCTTTAATTTCATACAGCATATTTCCTTAAAATAACAACAGTAGAAAGGTAGCAAACCAAGGAATTAAGGAGACATCGAAGTGGACTACACGTACTCTGCACTGGCCAAAATTTTCTGGAAGAATATTATAGTTGCCGAAATTTTAAAATGCGAGTCTGAATTGTTTCCGCCAAATATATCCATCCGTGGATCTCTCCGTAGTTCTGTTAATAACTTAACCCCACCTTTCCATCCGACAATCTGTGTCGTTCTAGCCAATAATGCTTCACCTGTTTCTGTATTTAGTGGTGTCGCTCTGTGTATAAGGTGAAATTAAATTGCTCACAATTTTGTCTCTCACAAGTTCGTAAATTAATATTTTGCAGATACCAGGAAACCAACAGCACTTTGACGCAGACGTTCCACCTAAGACATTTTCCTTTCATCCATTTATTTTCTATCATTTGTCATTCGCCGCGTCAGCTCCTCCTCCGACGTCAAAACACCACCTGTTCAAGTGAGGAAATGCGAGAACTGTCTGCTAAAAATATTGTTTCTTACTTTTTCACATTCCGCAGTCCTCTCTGTATTCGGTTTTCAGTCTATTGGTGTTAATATAATATTAATTGAACCATTTTGTTACGTAATATCAGTTTTGATGGTTGTGTTACTCGACTTCAGTAAAATATGAGGGTCATTGCAGACAGAGCCAATAAAAAGAATTTAAATCAATTAGTTCAATTTTCGCTAAATGAAAGCTATGTTTGATCGTAAACACACCAACCGAAGAGTTTCATGTGTAATTAATTTGCTACCTGGGAGCAGTGTCATGCAAATAGATATTTATCTGTTATACGTCTGCCTCGTTCGGTTTTCGTTTTTCGATTAACTGGAATTGGAGGTAAATTATTTGCCGACACCGCCGAGGTGAGATGGACAGCTGACCGATTGTTGTCCGTATTTGATGCCGGGAAGTTGCATTGTTCTGCGCGTGTGGTTGCCGTCACCCACAGTCGACTTGCTGACAGCCTGTTGCCAGGGAAACAATGCCTCTAATTGAAGTGCACATCCATCCTCCCCTTCCCGCTCCTCCCCGGTGTGATAAGAGCTCAAAGACATTATCTTAATTGGTGGCAATCTCGTGTCAGCAACAGTCCGCCGCATAGGAAAACAAACGGGCACGTCATTAATATCATCTTCAATTATTAAATTCACTCTTACAAACGAACGAGCTCGTTAAAAGACTCCTTCTCTTACTATAAACTTATTAGCAAATTTTTAATAGCCTCGTTTTATAAGCTAGTATTAATTCACTTTTACAGTCCATTACCTTCAAAACAGAAATAAGTAGATGCTTTACTTCATTTAAACAGGTTATAAACCCACGGTGGTTTAGAGCGTGTTCAAAGTGTGCAGGGATAATCGTCCGTCGTAGCAGCCAAACAAGTGTATTAGTTTACTTGCCAACGTATTTTCCAAAGAATGCATAAAAGAATCCCTGTAACAATATAATATAGCTCATTAGAGGAAATTCAAGTCACAATAAAACAAAAGTAAGCGAAACAAGGAAACCTTATATAAAGAAATGATTGGTAGTATTTTCATTTATCAAAAGAAAATCACAAGTAGGGTAGAGATCAATAGCCTGCAATTCTTTAACGGAATCATAAATATTATAAGATCCTTGATGAACTTTAGAAATAACAATATGTTCCAATCTGTTGTGGTTTACTTCCGGATGAAGAATTTCATGTATTAAGGTACCATACGAAATCGTTGTATGAAACTTTGTAATAGAGAAGAGTGCAGGCCTTGAAGACTATTCATTTTCCTTCATTCTCTTGTTTTCTCATAGCATCAGTCAGGTTTGAGTTGTTAATGATATAGGCAAAGTTGAATAAACTGTATGATAAATATAAAAACCACAGAATTTTTCTATAGACATTATAGCTTTCTTCAGTTCAGAGTTTTTAGCTTTAACAATAGAATATCGAGAAAGAAGGTTTATACATAATGTCTACAGAAGGCAGTCAGCTGAAATTAGAAATGAATATCAAAAAATAAAGCAGAAATCAAAAAAAGAGTAAGACAAGATGCACTCAGCCACCTGTGATGTTAAACCTGTACATAGAACAGGCGATGAAGAATGTTAAAATGGAATATGGGAAAGGAATTATACTGCAAGCAGAAGAAACAAAAATCCTAGGCTTTGCCGATGATATTGTAGTATTAGGGGAGTCAGAAGAAGACTTGTAAATAGTAATAAATGGCATGAGCGTGGTCCTGGAGAAAGAGTTCAATATGAGAATTAATAGAGGGAAAACAAAGATAATAGTATTTAGTATGAGGAAATGTGGAATAACAAAGGGTACTAGATTGGGAATAAATATTTTGACCGTTGTTAATAAATTACGCTACTTGTGAAGCGTAATAACCAGGGATGGTAGAAGTATAGTAGACATAAGAGTAAACAAAAGAAAAAAGGGTAAAACCTTGCACAGACCAGGAAAACTTTTGGGAAAAAAAGGAATGTATTTACGAGTAATACAAGTGTGAATATAAAATTTTCGATGAAGTATGGCGTTATATGGGTGCGAAACGTGGAGGATAGGAGTTACGAAAAGGAAAGGAATAGAAGTCTTTGAAATGTGGTGCTATGATGAAAATCAAATGGGTGGATTGAATCAATTACGAGGAAGTTCTAAAAAGAATAAGGGAAGAACGAACAATATGGACAACGTTGAATAGACCACGCTTTAAGACTCGAGGGTCTTGTAAAATTAGTATTAGAGGGAAGCGTGTGGGGTAAGAACGGAAGAGGGAGGACAAGATTGGAATACTATAGAAAGATAAGGGAGGATGTGGATGTTCTAGTTATGCGTAAATCAAAAGTCTTGCTCAAACAATATTAGCATAGAGGGTTGCAACAGACCAGTCTTAGGACTGAATACCACAACAACAACATTTTGAATAGTTTGAAAATCAGGAGGCACAATCCTTTCGATGTTAACATGCAAGTCCGTTCATATCTAAGATCTAATTTTGTCCTATTTTGGCTATTTCATCATTTTGTTGATAGTTTTAAACGAAGACAAATGTTATTGGACTGCATAACATCGTAATGGACATCACGTGCTAACGACGTCTGTTAAGTGAATCAGACGTAATTGCAGCGAGTGATCGAATGCTTTTGCTATAGAATAGAGGTTGATAGCCGCTGTTAATGGATGTAACACGAATGTTAATTCCAGATAGCTATGTCCTGTGATCGACAAAGTTCTAGAAAATATATTTGCTTTGTAACTACAAATAGTAAATGAAAACTGTTGTCTTAATATATATTCAAGAGAATTCATGGATTATATTTCCATAAATATTATTTATAACAGGATTAAAAATGTATCCTGGATGAGGCGAAATTTCTTTCTTTTTCACCTTACTGAATGCTTTAGATTGTACTTTTGGGAATTTAACTTTCCAGAAGTGAATATTAGCATTTTATAGCATATTAACAGTTGCAATAATGTTTTACAATAATCACCGCTAATTGATGGTGAATAGCTATTCATCTGAAAGAGATGAAGGGCAAACCCTATAAACCTGCTTCAGGTAGGTCAGGCTCTTTTTTTTGGCTAACAGGCTACATGAGGGTGATCCTGAAACAGGCAACTACCCTTTAATAGCATAGGAATGTAATTGAAAAGGGGAGTGTGTGGAACGTAGAGCAAGGTAGGCAAGGGTTGACTAGGGCCCCCGGGCTATGGTTTAAGGATCCTACCCGGTGTTTCAACTAAATAGATGCAGGGAAAACCCTAGAAAATCTGCATCAGGCACGTCGGGCATTGGGTACTATTCTCACGCACTTCCGAATGACGGGAGACGATTTTGCAGTGAGGTCGCAGCATTACCTTCTCCAAGTCTCCACCAGTTTTAGGAGGCAGTTGGCCGACTGATCCAATGGGACCACCGACAACTCTTGCCATATGCCCAAGGTGCTCGATCCCAGTACATATACCTCCTAAAATCGGTTGAGGTGTCTCGGCATGTGAGAACTTAAATAAAAAAACCAGAGAGAGTACGAGGCATTCCCGAAATAATCAGGTGTGCCCCTCAGTCACTCTGGGAGGAAATGCCTTCGAGAGACACTCGTAGGTCAGGTTTCTTTATTGGGCTAACAGGCTACATGAGGGTGATCCTGAAATAGGCAACCCCCCTTTAATAGCATAGAAACGGAATGAAAAGGGGGGATGCCTTCTTCCTGTTAATAATTTATAGTTCTTATAAGCCGAAATACTTTTGAGAGGTGAATGTTAGGAGTCGCATATGTTCAGCATAAGGGAATAATTGGACGCTGTTCACACTTTCCAGTCAACAGCTTTCATTCCTGGTTGAAGTATGAACAAGGGATTGCTGTATTCCCCGAGCGTTGTCTTCGGATGGTTGCTACAGCTATTTCCCTGTATCTTATTTAGGTGAACTGTCAGATTGGATCATTAAATTATAGCCAGGAAATACCAGCAACCCTTGGGTACCTTGTCCTTTCTTTCCCATCCCCAAATATTTTCTAAGCTATTAAACGATTGAAGTCAAGCACTGGATGTTGCCCGTTGCCTTTTTCTCAAATGAAAAATCGCAGAGTAGGAATGAACAACGGTTAATAATAATATTATGCCATACATGTCAGTACTGTTTCAGAGATTGCTTAAATTCTCACTTGTATAATGTTTTCTTACTTAAAGCATTAACGTTTGAAATAGGGTTAATCACATATTACAGAAATATTGAAAGTGATTTCTTTTTCAAATGTGACCAGCTCTGACCTTCAGCCAATGTGAGCAGGAAAACAGACAAACGTTGTCATATGGTCTCATATCGTTCTAAACAAAACTTGACTTCAACTGCATGGACAGTAAGATGTGGTAACGCCGTAAGATGGTACAAGGGAGAGTTTCAAGGTCAAACCGGCTCCTATTTGATAAAAGGCTGTGAATGAAGGAACACATTATAACTTCGTCACTTGATCTAGTCATGTTTTATACAGTTCTTACTATTCTAATTCATCATTAATTAATTTAGAAATATGCAAAATGTTTTACAAGTAGCAGTGCAGATTAATTACATAATGCACCTGGACGCACATAATTTTGTTTCTCCTATTTATGTATAAGTGTATGTATCTGCACACTATTTCACGGTAGTCAGACCAAATAGGTGGTTCAGGTATCATCTCCTGTTTGTTTATTTTTGTGGATATATGTACCACATACAAATCTAAATGATGATATTTTAATCAAATTTTGTGCACATGTTCCTTGCGACTGCATGAGCTGTAGGGGTAGACAAAGCTGGGGCCAGGGGTGAAGGCTACGGAAATTTAAAAAGTACATAAAATGCAGATATTTGTATCCAAATGAATATTTAGTGATGCGATCTGTAAACGTGTTATTGTAATTTTATAGTACACTTTTTTTGTTACTGTTTCTATTTAAGATACTAGGGGATTAAGATACTGGATCATCATCGCCGGCTCCCAATTAGTTATAGATAAATCTGTCTAAAATTAAATCAATTACAGATTCCTGCCCCGAGTCAGAAATTTAATAATAAATTAATATATCATTAACAAATCGTTTCGTCGTCCTCAGTTCTATCTAAATAGAAGTAACTTATCAAATATAATGACATAGATAATGATTCACTTCGAAACAAATGAATAAATTCGTACCTTATGGTTATTTACATAATTAATAAATGATAAAATGGATAAGCACAGCCTTTCAACATTAAGAATGACTGCTTACATAGTTTCCCGGACCGTGATGAGGGAAAACAAAGCCAATCAAACACATCATAAATCATAATTGTAGTATATGGCGTATTTTTTTTACACAATAATTAAATTCTACGTTTTTTTCACTTAAGCTTGGACGGTGTAGACTACAGGCAATAGAATAATAATTAATTTTTGGATATTTTAAATGCCGTATATATAATGGATGATCTGTGTTTGAAATTTGTTATGCCCGAGTGATGGAAGACGAGGAAAGGAGTAGTAGTTTTATCAAATTAAAATGTGATAGCAGAAAACAGACGTATGGAGATTTACTCTCTTAAACATAACGATAAGTAATTTAACAATTTAACTACCGACTGTTTGGGGAGAATCTACCTGCAACGAGCAGGTTTAAAACTAACATAAATAGTTTCTTGAAGTGAAAGTGATAAGCCGCTATGTTTGTAACGGTCAAACATCTACTCGGACTTCGGCGGTTTAGGAGTCAAAAGAAAAGAGACATTATATGACAAACAGCGGTAATAAAACCCAGACATTCGGACGCCAGCGTTGATTGTCCCGCGACCGCTGAAATGTGGAGACGGAGGCTGAGAATAATCATGGATTTCCCTAAAACCCTTGGGGGAGAAGAGCAAACTATTAGAGGCAGATTGTGAGATTTCAGCTCAGATTGTCACTTTATCGGACAGACAGTCTGAGGAGACGAGGTGAAGACTGGGATATCGTCCGGAACCTGGGAACATAGGTGTGATCGAGAATAGCCCATAGGAGGAAATTGCAACGAGGAAGGCGCGGGAAGAATCACTAAGCTGACACGGTAAATGCCACAGTTTCCTATATTGCCAGGTCCGAGTATATTTTGTGTGATTTTTTTTCTTATATCGTACGACCCTGAGTGCAGAGATCGAGAATTGTACGTTGTAAGAAAATTAATTAGTTTTATCCATTTTTTGTAAATATATATGTTTTGTTTGTTATAAAGAAAGACCGGTTATTCGAAATAAAAATCTTTGCTATCTGTGTGCATTAATAATAATATTAAAAATAAATAAATATTAAAAACTATTATAATTTACGTTGTTAACGATGTTTCATTATTATTTAAATAAATAATACACCCCCAGTTCATCTCATGTTGAAAATTGTATTCTTTATTTATCCCCTCACTGCCACCGGGAAAATTCTCAGAAAATAAGGGCTCTACCAATATATCTGTTGGTGAATTGGCGTATGGGAAAAGGAATAATAATATATACGTCCCGACTCATTGACAATTCAGCAATCGAACAATTTTAGTTGAATACAAATACCATTTACTTTTCTGAGTAACAGTGTAATATTAAAAGTTCTTATTAACTGTAAAAGAATACGTTAACAATGAAGTCCTTTTTTATTATTTTATATTACAGACTCTCCCCTTTATTTATATATTTTGTATGTGAATATTCAGCGACTGTCAGGAAACAAAATTTCTATCTAGATGTAGTTTAGTAGAGCTATATGTCTGTGCCTTGTGCAGACTTGAAAGCAACCCTGACGTCACACTTCCATACACATACGATATTACGCGAAAGGAAAGTGTCAGGAGTAGCGAAAATAAATATTCATAATTCCTCGCTTGTCAGCACTTGGAGAAATACCATTTCCTTGCCAGAGATGGCGATATATTGCTCTGGGCGTGAGTCTGAAAGCTACCCTATGCCGACAAATAGGAATCGGATATTGGACAACGCGAGGGGGGACGGGGGTTGCGACAATAGTGGGATGGATCTTGAAACTGTACGGCCTTTTATCTGGCGACGTAGATGGGGGAGACAGAGGGGGGTGATTGAAGACCGTGTTTCGTGGCACTTAGTGTTTGAGACAAAAAGCCAGGCAGTACATTATGTTGGCAGTACGGAAGTATACACCTCCTAATAGCTTCATTATGCAGCTAGGGTATTGAGAAGAATGGCCACGTATCACGGTGTACCAATATGGCACGCCACACTCAATCATGGGGTCTCCGCAACCGTCAGGGGAAATAAACACAAAACGTATCCTAGCAATACATTATTCTTTTCTTTCCTGATATAAAATCAAAAATACAAATTCAATTTTCCGTTAGAAATAATTTTTGTTTCCCCTAATTCTTATATTAAGGCAAAATATAATAAATATCGAATTTCCTGATTTCTGTTTTAAAACATTCATTATATTATAAACTAGAAATAGGAAACCGTAATCGTAAATGACGTTAGAATGGTATCTTAATGAATTTTTAATATTCATTTCTCTATATTATGGTGGGTAACAAAAAATAAAATTTTCCTGGAATCTTAATTTAAATTTTAAAATAATAATCCCATCCTTATAAACTTCTTAATAGTGCAATAGTTACATAAATTTTTTATCTAATAATTATTTTGAGACATATACACTTTTAGAGGTATTAATTTTCCTATTTTACAGATATTCATCAATGTAATTACGACTGATGGATTTTAAAGCTAATGGACATTGGTTGACGTTCTCCAAACCACTTGTTGTAAGAGGGACTGATTGTGCAGAGACTACAAACCATAGAATTAGAAACAGATCAGCTTTGCCCAACTGCTCATCCGTTCCCTCAACGATCTCTTATTCTTTCTGATCAAGCATTTATAATATTCCTAGCTGCTGATTTATCACCGTTCTTCTGGGTTCAGTGTCCCATAAGGCAAACGTAGAAACCTTTTTCTCCACTCAAACTATTTCTCAGTCAGTGGTTGGAGTACTTAAAAGACAACATCTAGTCCTGCCAATTTTAATGGCCATAAATATGTCCTCGTCCCCTCTCGAACAATACCTCAACTATCCACTTGCCCTAACCCCTTCAGTTCATCCAAACTAATTTGGCATGGTCTCGAGGCTCTATTACAATGCATTGAACTAGGAATAGTACCTGAAAGTTAAATCTGCATTTAAATAAATGTGGGCAACAAGCTTCGTACTGTTACCGAAGAATAAGCCATTCTGAAACGTTTGTAATATATATTTATTTCGAACATTCAATTGTAGCGCTGTGCAACGGGACCAGATCATTAGTTACAGAATATATGTGATAAAGTACCGTGCATATACGGTACATGCGAAAGGTAATGTAGAACCAGAATTCCCTTAGTTTTCAGCCTTGTATTTCAAGGAATAGACGGTTTTCTATTAAATAAATTGTCCTTACGTGAAATTTTGTGGACTTTTTTATATTGTAGCAAGAAAATGCACACGAATATTTATTAGAATTTAGTTGGAGAATTTCAACTCCATAATGAATTAGGATGTGAATGTTTGTAAATAATTTTTTCAGTTTTAAACAGGTGGACAAGTTGAAAAAGAGCGTGTTAGGAATACTTTCACAAACCCGTGGAGAAACATAGCGCGGGATGGATGTGGCGTGAGGAGGATGAGAGGCTAAGAAACCCATGTCAGATAGGTGGAAGAAATTTTACTTTAAGTATTCTAATACTTCAGTACGTGAAACTTTGTGACGTCTCCAAGACATTAGAGACACAGAATGCCAGTACATAGTCCATATTTAATTCTACTCAATATAGTTTCTATGTGATTGCAGTCTTACTTAACCATTTAAAGAATTACATCGTGCGGAATACGAGCACACGAAATGATGATGATAAAAAATTCGAAATATTTTTTAAATATTCATGTTTGTATATTTTCGGTTTGTTTAGAACCGTGTCATAACATAACATTTATTCATGGGCGCTTACCGACGATTTTGTAGTATTAAGGGAGTCAGAAGAAGACTTGGAAACCATTATAAATGGCATGAACGTGATCCTGGAGAAAGAGTTCAATATCAGGATAAATAGAGAGAAAACCAAGGTAATGGAGTAATATGGGAAACTGTGGAATAACAAAGGGTGTTAGATTGGGAAGGAATATTTTGAAGGAAGTTAAAGAATTCTGCTGCTTGGGAAGCGTAATAACTATGGATGGTAGAAGTGTAGTAGACATTAAGAAAAAAAGAGAAATTTACTTACGGGTAATATAAGGGTGAATATTAGGAAATCGTTGCTAGAAATGTCCGTATGGAGCGTTATATGGGTGCGAAACATGGACGATAGCAGTTGCGGAAAGGAAAAGAATAGAGGCGTTTGAAAAGTGGTGCTATAGGAGAATGCTGTAAATCAGATGGGTGGATAGAATCATTAATTAGAAAAATCTAAACCGAATAGGGAAGAGCGAAGAATATGGAGAACGTTGACTAAGAGAAGGGATAGATTAATAAGCCACGTTTTGAGACATGAGTGTTTGTAAAACTAGCATTAGAGGGAAGTGTGTGGAGTGAGAACAGATGAAAGAGGCCAAGGATGGATAGCGCTAAGCAGATTAGAGAGGATGTGAGATGTGTTAGTTATGCGGAAATGAAAAGGCTTGACTGTCTTGATGTACGGGGAGGACTTTTAACTGTATTAACGTATTTGCGGACATTTTCACTTTCTCAATACATCGGAATGTTTTGCACTCTTTTATGGTAGCGTGCGTATTTAAATGTCACAGCAGATTTCTTGACTGGATCAAAGTATTTTGATTCATTGTGCAAGTTATGATGAAATAAACATTCCGTCGCAATAGGTAGTTGTCAAAAGGTTAATGGTCTAAACTATGACGCTCGATGCAGGTTTAATTACTTGCTGACAAAGAGATTAGTGTCGAATTAAATGCCTTAAAACAACGTCAGGCACGCAGCTGGTTAATTATTGGTGTGGTTATGATGAAGTTGAGTTTTTCTAAGAATGACGCTACACAGTGACATTAGTTTAGACCGTTTTTCGGCCGCCAATTTACAAATTGATGTCTTGTGAATATAGTAATAATTGTTTTAAAGTTTGCTTGTGAATGTAGTCCCTAAGTATTTATTTTCCTATAATGACCGCTAATTGTGTTAACTTAAAATTTACTGTCTCTGAAAAACAATAAAGCTGAACGTTTCTTTCACAGCAGTTGAATAATACGTAATTCTCTGAATTAGGAACCTATTTTCACGAACTTGGATATTTGTAATCCGTGTAGTAAGAGAGAAGTTGGTCAATATAAAATTGAGTTTCAGATAAAAAGGTTTTCATATTTTACAGGTTAATTGGAGTTTGTAAGCCTACTCACGAACAATATCATCAATTAAGGGTAATTTGATTGCATCTTATTAATCACTGAAAATAATTAACAGTTATCGTGTTAAATGAGGAACACCTGTTGCTTGATATTACAAGGAATGTCGTAGAGGGTAAATAGATGGTATCAGGCAAATTCTAGAGAGACTAGTGATGGCAAAAACTATGGGACTTCCACAAAACACATTAATCACTTCGAAAACAGTTACATATAAGTGTAACACTTAGTTTTTCTTTCAGTTGAGTATATTTTCTGATAATTACAGTTCAGGAGTTAGTCGTGTGTCAAGACGATGCGCAGTAGATAACTACGACCATATTGTAGCAGGGGTCAACAGAAACTCTTTTTTATTCTGCCATTTGTTGAGACAAGTTGGTAGTGTAAAATGATTCTAAAAATATTGGCGTGAGGAAATATATTGCTGTTAGTTCAGGATATCTGGCACGTCAAGAAATGCATCCTTAAAATGTAATAGATAATAGATATAGCGTTTATTAATAAGAAGTCGTCGCAGTGTCCATATCACGTTGTTATTAAGACAATTAATGTTCTTAACAATGGTAGTAGCGTTTCGCCAGTCCCTCCTCAAACGACAATACTCCCCTTCTCGTTTCCCTACTGCGCATGTAAACACGCCAGGTAGAATCTCACGAACTGTACGTACTTTAAACCCAATATTTAATTCAGACAAATTAACCTATAAATGAAAAACAGTTAACACTATAGTTAAGCAAGCATATCAATAATTATGTTAAGTAGGTTCCTGGTTGTATGATTAAAATTTTGCCTAAAACATTTGAGGCGTTCAACTGTTTAAAATTGCAATAAATTTATTTATGCTATATTAGATTCAATTGATGCTATATAATTAATCGATAAAATTTTTCCAATTTCCACCAGGTTATTTTATGGTTTCCAGGGCGTTAAATTTTGCCACTCCTTGTAACGTATTTTTTTTTAATTATGAAAATTTAATGACGAAAGATGAGGTTGATCCGAAAATCATCGTTGCTTTATCGCTGCATCCGCGTGTAAAATGGCATTAACTTCGAGGTCACTTCGAATCGATCGCGTTTTCGCAACGCTGTCGTTTTGCGCGTAGATAACCGGACTTAGATATCACGCAAACGACTCGATCTTTCTGCCACGTCAGGTGGTCCCAAATTGTGTATTAATGTGGAAATATGTTTCGTTTTTTATTGGCTGTTGCGTTCAATTAAGTAAATTAAAAATAAAATATAAAAAACAAGCCTTTTAGAAAAATTGTGGAAATTAACTCAACCGTACGTGAAAAAAAAAGAAGAGCATTGTGTTTAGGATTAGATTTTATTATTGTTTATGTTACAACAATATATATCGTAATAATGGGTTATAATAGCCATGAGCTATATTTTCTTTTACGTTTAAGTGATTTAATCTCATGTAATGTAAGTATATACTAGCTCTTTTCATTAATTTTTCGTTTTCACCAAATAAGAGATTAACAGTCGTAATGGTAATTGAAGAGTTAAAGAATTTCATTTAAGAAAAATGAAGAACTGTAATCAGAAATTAATTGCGGTTTCTCTTTAAGCGGTAGACAAAGAACATGCTTAAGGGTCTTTATTACTTTAACGTTCTTGTCTTTAAAGTTGGTGTCTGCGTCAGTTAAGTCCCAGCGGTGTTATTCGTCTCAGACTCTTCCCTCACGATTACATTCCGTTAGAATACCCTCTTACTGGAGAATTATTATTTTTATATATCACATTTATTTAGAAAAATAGCTGAAAATGCTAAGTAGATTAAAAGGTAAGATAAATCAATTTGATTCGTTTAAAAACATTTCAGTTGTTGATTAAAAGTAATAAAAGTATATTCTCCGTGCACAATTACATATTAATATATATTAGTATTGTAATATGATAATTACTAATTATCTGATAATTACATTATGTTATATTTTTGGGCGTCATGCGCGACTGTTGATGTGGCACGTTATAATTTGTAATAAAGTCTGCCCACATTGTTCTTAATGAGATTGCTAAAGTTTTCCGCTAAGCTAAATAGTACAATGCTCCTTGCATTCATTAAACAATGTTTAAATAAATTATAATCTATGGGCAGGGATCAATCGAAGGGATTGTTAAAACGTTTATTTGAGAATATTATTTAATTAACTGGTTTAGCATAATTTTTTGATCTAAACCAATTTAAATTAATTCAATTCATAATTCAGCAAGGTTATGAAAGAAGTTTCAGCTTTACGGAAATATTAATAACATCGCCACGTCCACAATACGTATTCACAAAATAATTAAGCGACGAAATATTTTCAATTAATGATGTTTTAATAAATTTGAAATTAATGTACGCCAGATTTAATTTATTCATCACCACGCGAATAATTTATAACACGCATTGGACACAGTGGAACATTGGAAATTTGTAACACAGCTGAATGTGACGTTCGTTTTTAGTATTACGGACTTTTAGAAGTACGTTATTTTAAACAAAAGCAAGGTGTGCTACTATACTCTATCGACCGATACTTATAATTGAAAATTTCAATTATTGTACTTTTGTCATTGGGTTTTAATTCTGTAGACATTACCAAAAGATTAATGTTATTGCACGGAGTTTGAATTAATAAAATTCGAATTAAATAATTCGGTCATTAATGTAGGGAATGTTAATATTAATTTAAACTACAATTTTGATTCATTATAATTATAAACTTTCTCAATAAGTGCAATGCATATTGTCATAGTTTATTTCTGAACGTCAACAATACGCTTAATGTTTGTGCGTTGAGCATATTCAAAATAGAATCAGCATATATATCTCTTGAATTGTAAGAATTGTTTCATAAAATTTAATAAAACCGTATTATATAAGTTATTTTTGTAAATAGTTGTATTTTTGAGTAACAGGCTACATGAGGGTGATACTGAAATGGACGAATCCTCTTTAATAGCATAGGAAGGGAATTG
The DNA here is from genome assembly GCA_034510155.1 of Eucriotettix oculatus. NCBI lineage: Eukaryota > Metazoa > Arthropoda > Insecta > Orthoptera > Tetrigidae > Eucriotettix > Eucriotettix oculatus. The sequence goes on along the minus strand of CM067378.1, from coordinate 13,254,423 downwards.
AAAAGGCGGGATGAGGAAGGTAGAGCAAGGTAGCCAAGGGTTGACTAAGGCCCCCGGGCTATAGTATAAGGATCTTATCCGGTGTTTCGCCTAAAGAGATGCTGGGAAAACCTTAGAAATCCTGCACCAGGTAGGTCTGGCATTGAATACTATACTCACGCCCTTCAGAATGACGGAAGACAAGTTTACTGTGGGGTCGCACCATCCCCTCCTCCGTGTCTCCACCAGTTTCAGGGGGCAGTTAACGTTATCTACTAAATTTTACTGACAGTAAACATGATTGAACTATATTCAAGTGTGAATCTTTTATTCCTGTTGATAATGTTATGTAAAGTTTGTTGGCCAATTATCAGGACAGAAAGTAAAGCCAGGGGTGTCGTAAGGATTTTATTGGGTTTTTACTATGATAATACATTAAAAATTGCACAAGGAAAAGACTGTGTGTGCGGTATCCTTTGGGACGGTCAGCTCTACAACATTCCCCTGATAATGAAACGGACATTTCTTCACACAATAAGGAAGAATGCTTTTACTGATAATGGGTGTCAGTCTCTTACATAAGTGATATTCATTCCTAACTTAAGAAAAGATTGCTTCCGTTATGTCGGAAGCTGCGCATAGGTAATTGGTAACAGCTAACTGAGTAACTTATACAAAATATATGTGAAGACACACGTTCCGGCGGATAAAAATTGTCCTTTAGCCTTAAGTTGTGTAAGTATCAACCAATTGGTGCCATATGAAATTGCATACGATTGGCTGTTGGAAAAGGTAGGAGGGAAATTCGGGGCCATACGAGGTGAAATGGACAGACGTTGGATACAGTGAGATTCATTAAATTGCGGGCCGATGCGGAGAGCGGAGTATAGCTCCTGAGTTTTGAGATGTAGAAATTTTGGTACGATTCCACTAGTTTCATCCAAGTGGTCATCCATGAAGCCAGATCGTCCTCCGCAGTTAACAAGAAGTGAATTATATTAGCCAGCACCTCTGGAACGTCAGCGCCATGCAGATAGTACACTCGCCACCGGAGAATAAAGCTGCAGTCTTCTGTCGGTATCGTTGATTTAAAATTTCTAAGGTTGACATTACCACACCTATTTGTCATAGAAACTATGCTTCTTTTGGTTCACCGCACACGCGACCAGATGTTTAATGAGTTTCAGAATGTAAAATAAATTAATGCGGTACCGTATTAATTTTTAAATGATTTTATTCAATTGTCATTGTTTGTATATCGAATCTTAATTTTAGTGTTATTAAATTCAAAGTCGTATTTTTCTTTGTTTCTTTGAATACTACATAAATTTATCCTTTTCACAATTTAAGTTAAACGGTGATTTTCACAACTGTCTCTTAACGGTGGAGCTTAAATAATTAATTATTATAAGTAAATAAGTCAGTGTCATTTATTCTTCTATTACCATCTTGGGGGCTACATTAAATAATAATAAACAGCTCATTTTCTAAATTATTACAGTATACATAGAATTACAAGAGATAGGTTAACATCTTTATTTCATTACCCTTCTGTTGACATTAATTGTAACAACATTTTATTGGCTTTATTATGCATAACGCCAAATGAAATATTCGTAACTGGTTTGTGAAACGTTAAATTCGAACAAAAATATATAGGAACTTTTCGTACATATATACATAAATATATTGTTAAAAGAGGAGGAATTCGAACTGAGTTTCTTCAAATAGAGTTTCTGCAAATAGAGTAAAAGGAAGATGCGTGTTTATGTGGAGGAAAAAGGGTAAACTCGCGTTTCTTTGCAAATGGTGCAGAAAACTCGTGAACAGAGAAAGTTGTGTTACTCAAGCGAAGCCAACATCACTCACTGTAAACTTAGGACCACGGTCTCTCCTTGCAACGAGGCAACTTTTGTCAACATTACTTGCCATCGGGTAAGGAAACCAATAACTTTCCACCATTACTGAATGAACTGTATGTTATAGAAAGAAGTAAAGCTATAGTAGGCGAAAAAGCAGGATTAACTCAAAATTCATGAATAATTAAAAACTACAGAATTTATAACGTTATTTGGAAGCTTTAAAATAAATGTTACATAAAGCTTAATGACTTACAAAATATATTGTAGCCAAAGTATAAACTTTATCTATAAAATACGCTATATAATTTTAATCTTTTACTAGTCAATCCGACGATGGGTTTTATATGAAATTATTATTCTGATTTGTGTATTATTATATGTCATCCGAAAAGGAGTTTAAAATAAAGAACTAAAAACTTTACGTTATATTGATCTATTTATTGTATACAAAGGTTCAAATACATAGCACTAACATTGTTTATTGTTAAATGGAAATTTTATAAAATTGTATTAGAAATTTTAATTTTAATATTGTATATGTCGCTTATAACTACATTCTTACCTACTATAAAAGCATTTATCGGAGCTTTCAATTAACATTCAATTTATAATTACGAAATTGTAATATCAAGAATATTTAATTTGTATTTCTTAGCCTATAAACGTTATATTAATTGACTGATTTTGCTACACTTGATTTTTAATTAATCTTATTTTAAATAAATATTTTGAAATATCAATTAAATCAAATAGCAGTTTTCGTATAAAGAAATACTAACATGTCTTGTCGCTTGTACAAATTATTTCCTAATTGCATCCTATTGTAAAATATATACATTAGCACCTGAGGTGTAATTCGTGTTGACTAAATTAGGGGTCAGCGTTATTTGGCCTGTGAGTGAAAATTAGAAAGATGGACGGTGATAATTAAATGTTCTGTGTTAGTCGAAAAAGCACGGCTAATGTCGAGTTCGCGTTCATAATTGGTTCAAATTTAGAGCAAATTAACGAAACACAATGGGGAAAATAAAGCTGGGTTTGGAACGTAATGATCTATTTTCAACATATTAAGTAGTTTTGTAACTTGGGATGAAACAATATATGGACAGCTAAAAATGGTGGAAATACATAATGTTTCCTGGTACAGCCAGGAATTCAATCATATATTTTTTGTTGTTGAAATATTCAACACGCGTTTGAATTCAATTGTATTAAGGCACTATCTGTGAAAAATTAGATTTGGCTTGTATTCATTGAGTAATTAATCATATAACGGTTCCGTAGAATTGGTACAAGAAAAATATTTTCAACTTAAAATACTAATTTTAACGTAATTTTATGAGATATATTATGTATGTAAGAAGTTTTGAATAAAAGCAAATATTCTGGAAACGTATACAGGCATTTTATTAACAAAATACCAATTTCCAACACCACTTCAAGATAAGAGAACAATAAATTACATAAACTTCAATACAGTCATACGGGGGAGAGGAAGTTAGACTACATGAGGGTGATCCTGAAACAGGATACTCCGTTTAATAAGGGATTAAAAAGGGGTGTGGGGAATGCGGAAGGTAGAGCAAGGTATCCAAGGGTTGACTAAGGCCCCCGGGCTATAGTTAAAGATCTCACCCGGTGATTCACCCAAAAGAGATACATCCAGTAGGTCGGGCTTTTGGGTACTATTCTCACGCCCTTTCGCATGACGGGAGAGGAGTTTGCTGTGGGGTCGCCTCATTCCTTTCTCCGTGTCTTGAACAGTTTCAGGAGGCAGTTGGTTGACAGATCCAATGGGAACAGAAGACATGTCTTACCGTATAGCCCAAGGTCTTCGACCCCAGTGCGTAAACCAAAAATAGTTCAAGGAGTCTCGGCATTTGAGGTACTTAAAAAATCGAGAGAGAGTACGAGGAATACCCAAAGGTAAGCCCCACAATCAATCTGGGGAGAAATACCCGCAAGACAAATCTCTCAATGGCAACTGGCGAGAGAAAGAGGGAGGAGAGATTAAATTTTTACTCAGTTTTTGGAATTTTTTTAAAGATGGGGGATGGGAGGGGGAAGTCAAGTAGTTGGAGTTCTTAGGTGGTGGAGAAAAGGGGCTGAAAATAAAAGCTGTTTTATACAATGTATATTTATCTGACGATCTGGCTGATTATTTGTGGATGACTGTTTAATGACAGGACTAAATAATGAAGTGAATACGTACTACTGTTTCAAGCTTAAACAATGTGTGTAATAAAATTGTTTCCTATGAAATATGTGGTCGTTTATACTCTGGATTATTATAACTCTTTTCTTGGACCTATTCGGTGATTATAAACTAGTAAACGGAAGTTATAGTCCGTTGGTGTTTATAATTTTATTTCTGAACCATTTGAAACACAACTTTTTCTATTTTTCATGCATTGGAACGTTGGACCCATATTAATAACAAGCAAAAGTCATACTAGTTACCAAACATCCACATCATTCAGAAAACATAATTTCAGGATTTATATAAATAAGTACATAAAATCCCATGTATAATTAATCTGCATTAATGCCTATGTAAATAAAATACAAAGTAAGTTGTTACATATGCGTTCCAATGTTGTTCAACGGATTGCGATGAAATTTGGGTCAGTTAATGTTCACTAAATGACAGCCTCCTGTGGTTTAGTGACTAGCGCCTCTACTTTACATCACAGAGGTCCCGAGTTCGAATCCTAGCATGGACTTGGATGTTTGTGCCGTCAAGGTCACGGATATTGGGATTAAGACTGCTGGAGAATCGATACTCTGACCACGTATCACTACACATTCGTAATGCGTCATGTAAGACGACAGTCCCCAGTCGACCAAGTAGGCCTAGGCCCTAAATAAACCCTAGAGCCAAGAAAAAGGTAGAGAGATTTCATATCTGTATGATTCATTAACCAAAAGGTTGAACATGTAGCTATAATATAGGGAGTGCACCAATAAGATATCAAACAATATGTTACGGTTTTCTTTACTTAATTTTTAATTTGTTAGTTTAATAATATGAATTGTACTTAATGTTTAGTTGTCCTTAGATACAAGACTATTTGCCTCTTTAATGTACCACGTATAGTCCTTATGACCTGTTAACTTATTTCAAATACCATTCTAATAATGCACTGGGAGATTTTAAAAGTCTATTAAGGTTGCCAGCTAATTGAATAAATCAGGGGAGTTTTTGATTCAGTTTAGGTATAACTAGTATTCATTCCGGCTACTTTCGAGCTAATACCATATCAACTTAGGTCGCGATGTGTCCATCTAATAACCTTAGTGTAGAATTATTTTATAGTCAGGGCTATTATAAATATATATGCACGGTAAAAATGCGTTTCAAATTTTGAATATAAATAATAGCACTAATTGCAGAATTATCATTATAGTCGATTTTAAAAAAGAAGCCATCTCGTGTGAACGCGAGCAGGGAGGTTTACTTGCCACATACCAAAAGCAATCTTACATTGTTACCAAAATCAAACTCCTCGTCGTGCACGTTTTCGTCAACGTTGTTTAATTCAGTGGTTAAGATTAGTCCATTTAATAACACATGCGGCAATCGACAGTCATAGGACTTCTGTAGATATAATGTTAAATATTTCATTCACTACTCCCGATACTTATGTGTTATATTCATCCAAAATTTTAACTGTAAATCAGTAAATAATGAAATTGTTATTATAAACATTATAAGTCTGCAGTAAAAGATTTAAAATAGGTTGCCTCAAGTCATAAAGATGTTCTTAATTGATAGTATTTAAAGCTGTTTTTGTGATTCCTAAGTACCATGCATGACAGCCCTAGTTCTTTCCTTATACAATATATAATGATATAAAAAATTTAATTGCCGTTAAAAATGTTTCCTCACAAAAGAAAGATATACCGATACTATTGTACCCTCTGCATAAAATAATCATAGTTTATGGTGTATTATTTACTGATGTTAAAATGTACACAAGACCTCAAATAGAACCTTGTTGAAACGCCACTCGTATATTTCCACAGTTACAACTTGTCGTATTTTATTAATCCTTCGTGGTTATTTTTGAACTTGTTGGATGCCCTGCATTTATAACAACCTGATTTCCCAACCTAAAGTTTGATGCTAAATTTCAAAATTGATCTCAGCGACTTCATAACGCCGGAATAGACACCAATCTCAGCTCCTTCACGTTATTTTTATGTAAATCGCTCCCACAAACACTTATATGGAGACAAACTCCCATGCTCAATGCGGTTGAAATTACACACGCACAGCATGAGGAGAAACGCAGTCTTATCTCATCGACCCCGAAAAATCTTTAGTCGAAATTTATATTGGCCTGTATTATGTATTTTAAAATTTCCTCCTCTTCACCCACGTCGCAAGGAACACAAATACATATGTTGGCAGAAATAAATCCCTATGTTTATATTTTATTAAGGAGAATACATTTTAATTATAAGGAAAAAATACTTAAACCATCTCTTCAGTCTGACCAACGTGAAATTATTTTTAATCTGAACAATCTGACATTCAACTTTCTTCAATAGCACCAAATTTCAAGTCTCTATTCCTTCCCTTTCTTCAACTCCTTACATCTACGTTTTGCACCCACATAATGTCACACTCCATAGGAACATTTTTCGCCGTAAATAAATTTCTCTTTTTCTGCGAAAGCCTTCCCTGGCTGTTCTATCCTACTCTTTAGGTCTGCTAGACTTCTACCATCCCCAATTATTATGCTGCCCAAGTAGCAGAATTCCTTAAAATCTTTCAAAATATCCCTTCGTAATTTTAGGATTGAAAATGGAAATTTTAAATTACATTTTCGTGAATGTTCCGTTTGCATGTCTTGCATGGCTCAGAAGATATGAATATGAGTATTTGTAAAAAGTCTACTACTGCCATCTAACGGGTATCATAACCAACATATAGTGTCAAAGCCGCCAGGGGATCAAAACTCACAGGGACTGGCAGCTTATTTTCATTTTACCTGATTTGGCGCTATTGTTGAGTAAAGTTTTTATAGTCTGAGGCTTCATTTATTTATATGCCATTAACATCTGTCGATTTAATTTTATAATAATGAATTGTTTATTACTCATGGTTAATTGTAGCATTGCTTTTTGAAAAAGTTAATCCGAAAGTGTAAAGGCATTTAGAAAAAACTAAGTCTCTTTCATCAATTACTAAGAGTTCAAAAAGAAAAAGGAGTCAACGGGAAAAGGATGTAATCCAGACATAGAAAATCAGTGCTACTTGACCAAATCCCGCGCGAACGAAGTCGCATACACAGCCAGTTAGTTAATAAGTTTGCAAAATGTTTCACAAGTCGCATTCTGATAATTTGTGCACGTTATAAAGAGACTATGGCGGCGGGAGTTGCCTGTTTCAGGATTACCCTCATGTAGTCTGTTAACTCCACCAAAAAAACCCATGGCTATCTTGCTCTACATTCTGCGTCACGCTTTTTCAATTCCCTTCCTATGCTATTAAAGAGGAGTTTCCTGTTTCAGGATCACCCTCATGTAGCCTGTTAGCCAAAAGAAAGAAAATACGTGGTGGATACACGGGGAAGGGAATGCTGCAACCCCACACCAAACTCATCTCCCGTCATTCGGAAGGGTGAGAGAAGAATACCCAATAGCCCGACCTGCCTGATGAAGGATTTCTAGGGTTTTGCTTACACTGGGTAGGATCCTTAAACTATAGCCAGTGGCCACAGTCAACCATTGGCTGTCTTGGTCTACCTTCTACATACCCCCTTCCTTTTCAATTTCCTTCCCATGTTATTAAAGAGGACTTGCCTGTTTCAGGATCACCGTCATGTAGCCTGTTAACAAAAATGTTGTTTCAGGTGGAAGAGATGCTTGTGAGAGCTCACGTTTGGTAGTGCTTCTTACTCTCTCAGATGCCGAGGCACCTTAATCTGTTTTAGTAGGTGTATGTACCGGAATCCAACATCTTGGACACTCGGTAAGAGTTGATTTCATTGAATCAGTCGGACAACTGCATCCTAAATAAGTTTGAAAAACGCGGAGAATGGAATGCTGTGCTCCCACGCAAAATACGTCTTCCGTTATTCGGTAGTGCGTGAGAATAGTACGCAAAAACCCGACCTATCTCGTGCAGATTTTCTAGGGTTTTCCCTGCATCTCTTTAGGTGTAACACAGGGTAGGATCATTAAACTATAGCGAGCGGGTCTAGTCAACCCTTGCCTATCTTGCTCTCCTTTTAACGTTCCCTTCCTATGTTATTAAAGGGGAGTTTTCTGTTTCAGGATCACTCTCATGTTGCATGTCATCCATAAAAACGTATTCAATTACATTTATAGTAGATAAATGCATATCTCTTCATTCATTATTTCAATCTAATCAGACCGTAGAGACGGATCTGGTATATTGTCTTTGACTGTTTCTTTGTATTTATGTGATTATTGAAGTAGTTTTCTTGACTCGCTGAAGTTAATGAGTCATCGCGTTGATTATTATTAAATTTCTACTCTCGCATCGTAAGGGGCATGTATTGGTAAATTTTCAAAAATGTGACACTGTCTCTGTTTGGTTTAATCACTTGTTGACAAAGAGATTGTTTTGGTCTTAAGTACTGTGGCGGGCTAGTAGAAATGAATTCATAGCATCGCCGGGTCAGCAAGTATGAAATAATTTTCTTTGGAATTCGCTGATAACCCTGTTGTCACCAAAGTTATCGGATGCTTTTAACAATTCTTAATTTGTAAACGAGTTAGGAAAGAGAATTATGCGGCCGGTAATTTGTAATAAGAGAGTGGTTGTCGATTCGCGAATCCGCCGTGTAGAGGCGCGCGCTGCGCACGGAGGGAGCGAGGGCTGGCGGACGGTTAGTAGCGCTGCGACATGGAGCCGCGATGGACGCTCTGAGGGACTTGGTGCTGCTTGCGCTGGCCATGGCCATGCTGCGGCTCGCCACCTTAGGTGAGTCAGTCCCTCGCCACTCAAGTTTATAATACTTTGGAACTTCCCGTACTGCTTCTTATCTCACGAACTTCTGACATTCGAACCGTATTAAGTAAAACTTAACTTAATCTTCGCTGACAATACTAACTCCCTACATTCTCATAATTCTCAACTCTCAGTATACTGTAAGGCATTTTCCGACACAAGGAAAACTTTAATCCAGATTTATTTTATTATTTTCATGCAGATGATGATAGCTGCATCTTTCCTTCAACCATTATTTAAGCATTGATATTGGACTGTACTTTTTTATGATTCAATCGTTCTCACAACCTGATTGTCAATAAGTTGTGATTGTAACAGTAAGGGTAACACTTTTCTAAAATCTATGTTTAATTAGTTAATTTAATAGAGATGTATTTTACAATAATTAGTATTGCCTAACTGAGCGTCACGTTACAATTCCAAACAATGTAACAATTGTTAGTAATGTTTTGGTTACCTGAGATATTTCATAGCCCACCTCCGGTAGTACAGTAGCTAGCGTCGCTCCCTGTACAGTTTGTGATCTTAAAATTGTTTATAGTCCTGGGGCTCTAGCCAACCCTTGGCTACCTTGCTATAAAATCCCCTCTTTTCAATTCCTATCCTGTGCTATTAAAGGGGATTTGCTGTTTCAGGATCATCCACATGTAGCTTTTACCCCCTTCCACAAAACCACAAGGTTTTTAGCTCTGTTTCGCCATTTTGTATATCAACTTTCAGTTAAATTTTCAATTATAAAATAAAGAAATCTTTCATTGGCGCATTTTTTAAATTTTCAAACGATTTCGCAATATACATATAAGAACCCAAATTTTGAAAAAACTAATAAGTTATGTTTTCAAAAAAATAAAATATAAAATTGAAATGTAAATTTCAGCTTTGAAAATTTGACTGAAAGTTTGTATGCAAAATCGTGAAATTGATCAAAAACCTCACATTTTGCACTTCACAAATAATTGCATCTAGTTTGAGTTAAATCCCAATGCTTAAGTAAGCGGTTACTGAAGTTTAATATGCATGTTCTGTTTAAACTTTTATCTGGTCTCCCACAGTGATATTGGAACTCAATAATGGAGAAATGTCAATAAATCAATTTCTTTCGATTGGTGTAATTTATTAACACTTACACCAGTCACCATGGGTAATTTACATAATGAAACTAAATTCTTATATATCCGACCTCCCGTGGTCTCGTGCCTAGCCTCGCTGCCTCACAACTCAGATCCCCGGTTCGTGCCCTGGCATGGGTTGGATGTTTGTGCCGCCATGGTCACGGAAAACGGGACTAAGACTGTTGGAGAATCGATACGTTGAGCACGTATCACTCCATACTTGAAATGTGATCATGTAAGGTGACAGTCCGTAGTCGACGCGGCAGGCCTAGGCCCTCAATAACTGGTAGAGAGCCAAGAAAAAAAAAAGATTTTTCATATCTATGATTCATTAACCAAAAGGTTGAGCATGTAGCTATAATATAGGGAGTGCACCAATAATACATCAAACAATATTTTACAGTATTGTTCACTAAATTTTTTATTTGTTTTTGTAATAATATGAATTTTCATTGCTTTACTGGGGGCGGGGAGGGGAGGAGCCTGAATCCGCCACTGGATTAGTTGCCAAAACACTCACATGCATTAAGACTCCTCTCACAACACGACGCCTCAGACGGTTTTCAGAAGAGCTCTAAAAATGGCGTTCTATAATGACAATTCATTTTCAAGGATCCATTTGTTAGTATGATTTTATTTAATTAATTCATTACTTACAAATATAATCTTATACCGTCACAATTGTATCTCGTCATATTTATAGCTTTGGGCTGCTACAAGGTCGTATTAATCGGAATATCTACAATAAAATAACATCGCTAAATTACATAATATACAATATTACTACAATGTTACATATCCTTATATCACATTCCGTATCACCATTTTGTCAATAGTGGCTTTTAAAATGTAAAAAAAATATTGTGTCTCAAATAATTTGGTTTTAATCACACGTTAACATGTAAAAGTCCGCATATTTAAATGAACAACTTTCTGTCTTATATAATCCATATCCCACATTTACCGTTTATAAATTATTACAATTCTCATATTTAACCTATTTTATTATAATTACGTATATATATTATTATACATTATTCATCACACATTATTTTCACAAATGTATGGCATTACTATGTATCATTTCATTTTCAAAACATATTTATAGCAATTCACGATTTACGATACTCTTTTGTTGTAGTAGTTTAACGTTTCAATATTCTTTTCCAAGGTTAAAATTTAACTGCCAAAAGCACTCATTGATACTACATCCTTTCGGCTGTAACCGCCGCAATCATTGCATTTTAAAGTTTATCTTTAATTCCGGTTAATTAGTGTGAACCTAAATTCTTCAACATCAAACTGCCTTACTACTTTGAATATTTGGTTTGTTGATTTGCTTTACTATTTGACTCAATTAGCTGCTCGTCTTCTTTATTATTTACTTCGTCATTATTATGTTGTAATTTCTGTTTAAGAAGGTATATTTTTGAAAATATTAGTAAAATTCTGTGAATTTTGAAAATCCTTGCCAATGTTTTATTTTTTATATTTAATGATTAAATTTCTCCTATTTAGTACAATAACGTTCTTATTATTCTTGTATTCAGTCCTAAAGACTGGTCTGATGTATCTTGTCCAAGCTTTTCATTTTCCTCATAACTAGCCCATACTCCTTAATCTTTTTAGCCTATTCCATCCTTGGCCTCCCTCTTCTGTTCTTACCGCACACACTTCCCTCTAATGCTAATTTTACAAGACCCTCATGTCTTAAAGTGTGGCTCATTAATCTATCCCTGCTTTTGGTCAACGTCCTCCATAATTTTCGCTCTTTCCCTATTCTGTTTAGAAGTTCCTCGTTAGTGATTCCATCCGCCGCCCATCTTATTATCAGCATTCTCCTATAACACCACATTTCAAAGGCTTCCATTCTATTCCTTTTCGCTACTCGCATCCATATAACGCCATGCTCCATACGAAAATTTTTAGCAACGATTTTGTAATATACACACTCATACCCGTAAGTAAATACCTCTTTTTCGCGAATGTCTTACTTGTGTTATCCTATTTTTTTTGTCTATTATGCTTCTACCATCCCTAGTTATTAGTAGCAGAATTCCTTAACTTCCGTCAAAATCTCCCTGTTCGTATCCTATAATTTATTAATCTTTTGATTTGGAAAGTAACTATTTTCTATTTTGTTTTTAAATTTATGACTAATATCGTAGTCAGTAATCTGAATTGTTAGTAATTTCATATTAATATGTCCAGGATGATTCGACTAATAACTATGGTATTGGAATAAAATGGATTTATTACAACCTCAAATGGTGAACGAAGTGTTACGGTAAAGGAACTATAAACAAGTTAAAGGATCTCTTATATCCTCAAATAAATATAATTTGAGAATAATGTTTGTGAGCGATTTATCAAATATAATTTAGCTGAAGGTTCTAAGTGTTCGGTTATAAAAACATAGGCTTGTTATAAAATCGTTTGATCGATCGAAAATACCACAAAATTCAATGGTATATTCTAGAGATTGGTTTGTTATTTGGGTTAAATTTTAAGTTTTGTTCAATGTACACTTATATTGCATAATAATCTATATATTAACACTTTAAAAATACCAGCTGAATTCAAGGTTATCCTATACACAAGTGATATGAGGAACTATAAGGTTGTTCATAGTTCCAGATTAAGGAAAACAGAAAATGAGCGCAAGGAATTATAGATAATTTAACAATAGAATAATTCCAAATAATACAAATAAAATACTAATAATGTTTCCACTAGGTTCAATGAATCGATATTGGCAAAGTCAATGTGTGTAAAATATATAAAGTGGTATTGTAGGTACTTGGGCTTCCAAGTAGGAATAGTTTGACAAAGCAGTCAGATTTTATTCAGTAGCAGATTCCAGAGAGTTTATGGTGCAGAGGAACATCAAACAAATATACATGCATGGGGTCTGAAATTCTGAAGGAACAATGTAAAGTTTTTAACCTTATATTTACCACAATTCTTGAAATATTTCAGGTCTCTTATCGGAAATACTGCATCTCTGAGTGTTACAACCAAGTATTGTGCTATTGACGGTTCCTTTTGTAATAAATAGTAAAATTCTTTTTGTTTAGTAAAGAAGATCTTCCATCACACGGGATCTTTCATTACAAGTACGCTAAATTATCCTTTACACATATTATGTGTGATAACTTTACGAAATTAAATATTGACGTATTTTCATTTTTTTGTTGGTAATTCTAACCACAATCATGACAGCTATTATTATTTCACAAATTATGTATAAGATATATTTTGTTCACATAATACGCAAACCTTTTTACACCCTTTAGTCGATATTCAGTAATGCAGAAATAGTTCTCGGGTTTCCACTCGGATATCTTGGATGATTGCAAACTCTGCTCATTGTTTCTTTAAACTTCTTCAGAAATAGAACTTTACATCTACAATGACATACCTACTCGTTATCTGCGTGTGCGATTTAAAGACTTTTGTTTCCTTTCTAACAGTTCATAAACACCATATTTTGAATGACGCTAATTTATGAAATGACTAACTGGCGGATATCGTGGGTTGTACAATGTGGGTAGTTGTAGAAATCTGCAGTTACCGAGCTCTTGTGTCCGAGGAGAGTTTCCCAACCATCACTTGAGGCTCTTGTGTGATATTAGCTTAGAAAATAAATTGTAATGGAAATAGACAGCACCGTTGCAACTTAAATTAACGCCTGCGTAATAAATTCTCAAAAATATTTTTGTAGATAATTCATGTGGCAACACTGTCACAGGGTGACAATGATGTTGGGGTAACAATCCATCCAGAGGACGACAATGAGAGAGAAACAAGGGAGTCCGGTGTTGAGTTAACTGCGACTGCGAGAGGAAGCGATCGATGTCTGTGCATATAAGACATATCAGACTAAATAGCGAAAAGGGTTTCTATTTTCCCTGTGTAAGAGTGCTTGGCTATGCTATATTTTAATGGCATTTATAGTTCAATATAATACTTAGGTAATCATAAATTACTAGTAAAGCAGTAAGAAAATATACCCATTTAGAAATTTGTGATTGGCAAAACGTTTCTTGATCGAGAAATCAGGAATGGCTTCACTTTCCTGCCAGATCACTATATAACAGGAGCCCGAATTTTATCTTCCAAATTTCCTGTCCGTGTAATCTTCATTTAATAATATAACGTGTGATGGGTTAGTATTACGTCACATTTCGTAGACCATTTAGAGAATCTGATATTAATAATGTGTTAAATAGACTAGTTATACCACATAAATGTTAATACCCGATACATATTTATTGTATCTTGTATTTTAAATTTAATTCTTGACATAATTTTAATTACAAAGTAATTTTATTATATATCTATTATACGTCTGTGGTCTAGTGGCTAGCGTCACTGCCTCGTACTACAGGCTTGGTTCCTGGCAAGGGCTTGGGTGTTTGTGTGCATTTTTGTGTTCGCAAATCGATGAAGATAAGATCCCGAAAATGGTACAGTAGTCGCTACAATAATTGTTGATGCGACTGAAATATTAAACTAAAGAAAATATTATTCAGACATTATAAAATTTTATTCCTGAAGAATTTCTCCAGAATATTATAACAGCAATAGTAACAGTAAAATTACCGAAAATAAATTAATTTTTCAAAACTCTTGTGTCTATTATTTTAACGGGATTGGCAGCTGTGTACGTTTCTCTTCCAAGTGTGTTAGCAAATATCCTCCAATTTAATTTAACCCCAGATTGTTGGCGCGTGTGTCTTTTGGACCCGGCGGATATGAAATTAATTATTTTTGTTTTCCGTAGGGCAGGAATCACATCTTCCTCTGTTTCTCTTTTTATACATCCCTTTACTAAAGAATGAGACTTTATATTTTCTGTTTCCAAAGATAATTCTTGGAATTATCAGGAAATTTCTACATCCCAAGACCTTTTAAGTTTCGTGCCACTCCTCGCGTCAGAGTTTGAACAACTTCATTCCTTGTTTTACTCGCTTTTCGCCTCGAGAAACTTGAGTAATCTGTTCCATTGTGTGTAGAAATGTTTAATATAGCTTGTGAACAACGCCTGCAGGAATTACTAATGTTGATTGAAAATTTTGTAAAGAAACTAAAGATATTTTGGTAGGTGAAGACAGCGATTCTGAATACAACTGCTCGCACAATACGCACGACTCTTCGACTATGACATTTTAGCAGCCAAGTAACTGGTATTGAAAACACTTTTATAGTTACAGAACAAATACCTCAACAACAAAAAACAAAAAAATTCAAGTGGGTCATATATTCCGAAAAACTTCCTACTCTTTTCCTACACTTTTTGTTTATAACAAAAATATTAAAATAAATAAGAAAAGATTTAAAATCTTCAAAAAAGCAGTAAACAGTCATGACTTATATTTTAAATTCGTTTAGCAAAATTCAACTGCAGTATTCGTAATATTAGTCGAGTAACACCATCATATCTATTAATTAGATTTTTTCGTCATGAAATGTAATTTCACATTCCTGCTATTTACCAAATTAAACTCAATTACGGCGCAAAGTCTGTTCGCATATATTTCACGACTGCCGCAAAATTTAATGAGTCAGGAACGATCAAAGTTTTTCAACTCGAAATTAATTTAGAAATGACCGCAAGAATCTCTACACTGGAATGCATACACGGAATAAAAAGTAACTTCCCTACTGTTAGGAATATTCACAATATGCTTTTAGTAACGTACAACATATAAATGCTTCTCATGACAATTATTGGAATAACGAAGAATTTCAATTGTCGGTAGTTTCAGTTGAGTTTTTTAACTTTGAACGAAAAACAGATGGTTTTAATATCTCATTACATATGTACGTTCGTATAGCGGTTAAAATGTAAACAGTATTAAAATATTATTTGTCCTTTATCGACTCTACTGCTACTCACAACTAGCACCATGAACGTTTATAACACGAACTGTGATATCCTTATCAGAATTTAAGTGGCTTTTCCCGAACAGCATAATTTTCCGGCAAATGCTAAAAGTCTGTGAGCAACAGTTTTGGTATTATTGGCTATGAATGAGATAAAGCTTTTGTTGGTTATGGATTCTCTTTCCCGGACCAGACGCTGTAATCTATCATCGTTCAGTAATACCATTGTACTAACGGCTTTCCTATCGATTGCGAATTTGAAAGGTCATAAAAGTCAATGTGACTGAAGCACACTTAATGCACTACGCAGGTACTTACTCGTTTTGCCCATTTAGAATGTGGCGTAATAGTTTCATCGTACATTGCGAGTTTGATTCAAGATTGCTATGTTGTAACGAATATGCATCGTATGCATATCACAGTATCTCGAAGGATGAATGGAAGCAGGATTTCTGTACGTTTTCAATGGCAATAATTAAAAGTATCTATGTCGTACATTTCCAGAAACTGTATGAATATCAAACCTATTTCACCCGATAACAAATGTATGAGTGGGACGTTAATTTGATTAATTATTTAATATAACATGCCTCACGTTGGTGGAACCCAATTGTAAAGAAAATGTGGGGAATAGGGTTTATTTATTAAACTATGATTAATTAATTGATTAAGCTACTATTAAATATTGGGAAATTATAATTGAAATGAGTAAATAATAATAACAAATGAATTAAAACGTGGACATTTATTTTAATAGATAACATTAAATAGTTCAGAAGAAAACAAAATTAATGTACAAAAGATGGCAGAGCAATGATGAATTTATAAATTAAATGAAACTAATTAAAATCGGACTCACCAGTGGAGTAAAACTAATAGGAAGTAAAGCAATTATTGCAATTAGGTCTGGCAATGTGAACTCTATAAAATTAAAATCAACGATACCGATGAATGCTGCTGCATTGTCTGGCGTCGTTAATCTCTGGTCTGCTTTGGGCTGACGATCTGGAGGCGCCTGTCGATCCTCTCTGGCTGCATCGCGGACGCCTTGGGATCCATAGTATCGTGAAGACTCCTAATAAGAAAACGGCATCTTCTAGGGTCTCAAGAGCTCGATACCACTCTCAAAAGCTGCTCTCAGATTTTGATCATGTGACGCCGGCGGCTCACAATTTTCTATTTTCTCCGCCTCAAAATTGTTTCCACGTAACCTTGGTAGTTTTCCAAACTCTAATTCGGCTGTAATTTCCAATAGCACCAATTGCCTTCCATTTGAACAATTACAGAAAAATAGGAAAAGTTTAGTTTCAGGACGTAAACAAGGGCCATTGCACATTAGCTCCTTACCCAGTATCCGATCCTATTTTATGCGCAAGACTTTCGACTTGACGCAGGCAAATCCTTTCCGAATTAGCTACGGCTGACATGATTGTCCGTAAAAGTCTCCTTCCATAAATCTAAAGAAAGGCTCATTTCCATTGTCCGAGAGGGGGTGACAGCGCTGCCATGCACACAAAAAAATCGTCGCTAACTTAACTCGCATACTTCTAATAAATTACACAACTCATTATTTATTTCCATTTTATTGCTACAATTTCAATTATTTAAACTCAAGCCTTTCACCAATCTTCTCCCCAGAGACCTATTTTTAAACAGGTTACTAATCACAATATTGTCTATCGTGTGTCCTAGACTTCTTATGAACAGGATAAATTGTAAATACATATCTTGACAATGACATAAAAGTGAAATGAGAAAAATTATGTACCCGGAGAGACTCAAATTGAAAAGAAATCCGACAAAGATTCGAATTCGAAGGTCCCTCGTTCGAAGCTTGAACGTTGCTCCCGGTGTCTGTGTTCGTGTCCACGGACGCTATTAACGTTGCTTTGTGTCAATTACGTGTGACATCAATTGAATTAGTGGTTTCAATTTAACAGGAAGTCGCGATGCTTCTAGTTTCAGCGGGTCAAAGTGCCTGTTTACTACTTCTAGTACCGCTATGTGTAGAATGACCTCACATAGTTGAAAATAAACAATATGCAAAGTATTAGTGCAGTACACAAAGAAAATGCAAGTAACCGAATTAAATGAAGTTTGACATATTTCAAATGTTTACCGTTTGAAAGTGTTGAAATATGTTTAGTTATTACTTTCTTAAAAGGCAACTTAGTATCTATACATAATACAGTTGAGCTATTGAGACTCTGCAAAGCCCTTTTCCCTTCGTATGAAAAATTGTGAGGTCTGAAAATGTAATGACGATGTCTGAGTCGGAGGATATTTGAAAATTAAAAATAAACAGAAAAGGGAATGCCCATTATTTAAAACAATTCGAAGATGAATTCAAATATTATTAAGAGATGACTTTTTAACAACTTACTTAGTAAGTCCGATTCATACTTTTTGAAGTTCCTCATTATACTGCAATTCAGTTAGTACTGCAGTCACCTCATACTTATTTTGAAAAAAAAAGAGATTCTGTAAGCTACAAATCCCCTATAGATTTATTTCACTCGAAACAGACATTACTATTACTAGTATTAAAGTAACTAATTTACTCGTTACTGTAACGTTTAGGAAGTGCTAGTGTGGTTATGTACAGGAAAGTATAACCGTATTGTACTTCAAATATTTAAATTTTATTTGCAAACATTTATAATGAGTGTATTGCTATATTTCATTTTGAGTATTAGACTATATCAGGGTAATCCTGGAGCAGGTTACTTCCCTATAATAACATAGCAAAGACTTTGAAAACGGGGATGTGAAAGCTAAAGCAAAGTAGCCAATGGTTGACAAGGGCCACCGGGCTATAGTTTAAGGATCCTACCTGGTGTTTTACCTAAAGAGATGCAAGGAAAACCCTAGAAAATCTGTCAGGGAGGTCAGGCTATTAGGCACTATTCTCACGTCTTTACGAATGACAGGAGATGTGCTTGCTGCAGGGTCGCAGCATTCCTTTCTCCACAAGTTTTAGGAGGCAGCTGACCGACTGATCCAAACGGATCAGTGAATATCTCTTACCGTATGCCGAAGGTCTGTAATTGCCCCTTCATCCGCTCAAGGTCGTCTTACCTTGTGGGAGACTTATTTTATAAGCCTTGGCCTAGGGCCGAAGGTGGCGGAGGTCACCCTTGAAGGGGGAAGTCAGCATTGACGACTTCCCTGAACTCCTATGGATCCTCTTGTCCCTTAAGCTCTTCTCGCATGACGGGAGATTCTTTTTTTGGGGGGGTTAACAGACTACATGAGGGTGACCCTTAAACAGGTAACTCCCTTTAATAACATGGGAAGGGAATTGAAAAGGGGGATGTAGAAAGTGTTTCTTAGGTCATAAAAAATCAGTCTTCTAATTATGTCTGCTGGAGAAATTTGCGGAATTATAGATTAGTCATTTGATTTTTATAAGGATGGACCGTAGTAATTGTGTTTGGATTATTTTCTCCATATCATAGCCACAATTTTTTTTAAACATACCTGTTCCCAGGTACAGCAAAAAATTTTCGTTTTAATGCCACCATTCACTTTCCAATGTGTGTGTAAATATACGGTGAAATATTGTTTACCTCGGTAAGCGGTAGCGGATTGATTTCTTAATAACCCTCCCCCTGTGAACAAATTCGTCGTCCACCGGAATCGGTTATCGCCATCCGCCTCTGACCCTCTCCTCGCTTGGTGGCGGTTCATTATACAATTCGTTCAGAGATAATTAACATACGTAATTCTATTGATAATCAACTTACAATTGCGGCTGATATGTTTAGTAATTACGTATCTGTGTTAATTAATCCGGTGTTAATTACTCAAAGGCAGCGGGTCTCGTTACGACTCCGTATTAGGGGGGATTAGCGCTACAGGCCCGCATAACAAGCCTGTGCCTTTCCTAGCAAATATTCCTCCCTCCATCACCGACATTTTCTGTCTGCCTGACCTGGAATGTGCTAATTTTCAAATTGCAGTAACATTCAAACGTAGCGTTGTGCTCCCAAATAAGCTGCGTGTTACATTAATACGCGTGTTTTAAGTTAAAAGCAGGATTTTCGATATCAGCGATGTCCAAATACCTGATGTCATAGAGACTAGATCACACATTTTCCACTTCTATCATTACAGGGAATATTTACGCAGATGTATTAAGCCATAAACTCTCAATGTCGGATCATAATTTCAGAATTAATCCTCTTTATGATGTTAAAAATTAATATTGTTTATAACTAAGCCATAATATGGGTCCACAAAACTTTATTGAAAAAATAAGTATTTCAGCGTTATAGTTTTTTTATAGAAGCTTTGGCTAGTTCGAGACAAGCTCTTTTAACATTAAAACTTAAATATTCTCTCATAAATATATTTTTTGAACATGATACGCAACAGTAAGACGTTGTACTAATGGAGGCTGGATTTTTCGTGTCCCAAAATTACTATTAACAAAAGGATCATAATTTAGACTGCCGATCAAAATATCCATTGGCAACACTCGTGAAAGTGAATTAATCAGTGATACGAAAAATTCAAGATTTAAAATTGATCTATAAATTTCAGGACGCGTAATGAAAGAGTTCTAACTGGAAGGAAGTTAGGAATCAGAGGTACTGAATTCATTCTATCCTCCAGAGTTCTTTTTCTCAGCAATCACATATGGCAGGCACCCTGACTATGATCTTCGCTCCTCAAAGCGAAGAAAACTTTCTAAATGATTATACATTGGGTCCAGGTTTACTTCTTTCCGCTCTGATTCTTTGTAAAATTGGCACTTCAATAAATGAAAAAAATTACCGACAAATTAAATTGTGTTTAATAAATTCATTCCATTCGGTTTTCGTAGTGTAATATGAAGAATGATTTTATAAATACATTTTAAATAAATAAAATTTGGTGGGATTTATAGAAATTACGTTGATTGTACCCACAAATATAAACTTACATTGAGATTTAGAGGAACCGAATTTAATAATGTTCCCAAATGGCTATAATTATGGACTTCTAATAATATAGGCTTGAAAATATTACTCAGAAAAAAGTGAAAGTTAGTTGATTATAGACAGAATTGCAAAGAGAATGTTTTGTAAAAAAGGGGTATTATTTAAATTTATTTATTGCTTTAGGATATATGATACTTTTTATTTATATAAAAAGAACACAATTATCTTAAACGGGGTCCTGCGCGCTATTACAAATAAATAAAGTAATTAAAGGGGACGATTTTAAAGTTTCAGGGTTAATTATTGTTTGGGGAACCACGTGCAGCAGAGATTCCGTTCACTGGACGAACCTGTTTTGTTTTGATGTGCGTCTCGATGCGGGTTACTATGCGACTGAAACTTCCTCCTTCCTTCGGGTTGAACCTGGTGCTGCCGGTAGATAATAGGATGAACTCGTGTTGCCGGTATTGAGGGAAATTCAGCTTTTCTTACTTCTTTCCTCTAGCCTTCCTCGTTGTAACAGCTTCTCACTCCTCGCCGTCTAGCACCACACTGCTACTCTGTCTCAACGTCGTACCACATCAGTTATTCGCGAATGTACACCTGAGTTCCCAGCACTCGCTTACAGTTCCGACTATGTCAGAATTTGCAGTGGCGTGCCATCATACATTTTAGAATCCGAGCTGGTTGGCGATGCGCGGGGAAGAAAGGCGGAAACCTTAGATATCAAATTTTCTTCACGATATCGTGTTCTTTCAAGCTAAATAAGGAGTAAATTTTAAAGGTCAAGAGATTTTAATATGACTACAAAAACTACAGAGAAAAATATACGGAACATATATTTGCCTAGTACGAGGAAGAGGGATTACCATCTTTGGCGGCAAAGAGAAGTGAGTTATCATCGCTGAGCTGGCGACCGTACTATTTCTTTGAAATTGGAAAGATTATTATTATTGGCTAAAAATTGAATTGGCTGAGATTTAAAAGGACGTTGATGTCTTCAGGAGAGAGCTGAGAAAGGAATTAACTTGAATTGAGTTGATTCAAGAGTAAGCCAGCGTTCTGTTGATTTTTTATATTGGAAAAGAACTTAGATCCGTGCAGTTGTGTGTTATGTTGTAAAAAGGTTTAGCTTATTCTTCACAATATATTGTGTTAAAGGTATGTGAACTTTATTAATTTGTAGATTTAGTAAATTATTTGAATGCAGGCCACGATTTTGGAACCCTGTTTCGAGAACGTGACGTATCGTTTTTTTAGAATAGTATCGAACCAGGCAAAAGTATAAAATGAGGAAAAAGTAATATAGGGCAGGATATGTAGAAAGTTAGTACATTTGCCGCCCAGCGTGGGGTCCAAACCCACGACCATGAGATTAAGTCTCATGCTCTACCGACTGAGCTAACCGGCCATAAGTATAAAATGTATGAACAGTAATATTGGGCAGGATGTGTAGACTATTATTACAAGATGTATAGAACTTTTTAATTGTTGATGAAAATTAATCTAATAGAAGGAATATGAAAAATTCATCTTATCGATTACTGAAAATGTCTGTTGTTTGTCGTGCTCTAATAGACGAGAGAATGGGAATAGAAAATTCTGTGAATGAAAATGTGGCATAAATCAGTGTGGTAGGAGAATGCCATAATTAAAATTATTCAATAGGTTAGTCCTGAGTTGTTTTTATTTAATAAAGTGGACCAGTTTGTAAAATATTAATTGGTCTTTTATTAAGTATTACGTTGTTGTTGTGTTATTCAGTCCATGCTTAAATATCCTGCGCAAGCCTTTTAATTTCTACATTGCTACTACATCTCACATCCTCCCAATCTGCTTAGCGTATTCCATCTTTGGTATTCCTCTTCTGCTTTTACGAAACACACTTCCCTCTAATTCCAGTCTTATAAGACTCTCATGTCTCGAAACGTGGCCTATTCATTTATCCCTTCTCTTGGTCAAAGTACTGAAAATTGTACTCTTTTACCCTAATCTGCTTGAGACTCCGCCCATCTGAATTTCAGCATTCTTCTGAATATTATATTCATTTATAAAGAGGTCACAAACTGCGTGTAAAATTATAATTTATTTGATGACGTTTACATTTTTAGTCGCAATCAAGTCCGTCACCAGACTTATTAAATATAAACTATACAGGCATAAATAAGTAACATTGTTGAATTAATTCCTGTATTATACTAAGATTAAATCAATAAATATTTATCGTTCTTAAAATTCTGAAATGCGTCTCCTGATCCACAACAGCATTTTTTAAGTAGAGAAAATCGTAATTATAATATTAAGTAAAATATATGTTAATGATTACATTGAGTAGTGAGCCGTTGATGTATTGCTTAAAATTAATTAATTATTTACATTTTATTGCATTCTTTCTTCTATTCCAAGAAAATTATCTTGTAGTTAATTATAAACTTCATTCTAAATTATTATCACTCGTTTGCATGTATTCTTTGCACAAACTAACAGAACAAGAAAGCAAAATGCTGTGACATGGTCTCAGCACTGTTTTCGCGCGCACGACGAGCATCCTTGGAAGAACAACATCAAATACGAACAAACGTACGTTTGCATGAATATGTCCATATCACTTAAACATATGGTTCACGTGCGTTAGCGAACGGTTGGGAAGACTTTTGGAATCGATTATTTCTCTCCTTATGGTTGGAAAATATCTGAGATTGTAAAGCGTTTCCTTTCACGGAGTGTTTTTTCCTCTGAGTTTCTGTCATTTTATTGAAGCTTCTTAGGTGCATAGAATTTTAATATCATTGATCGGAATAAATTCCTTCTGTGGAAGAAAGAGTTTTCTGAGTCTGGAACTCTGGGTCCGGAAGACACCAAATGGATGATCATTTGGTAGCTGTGACTGATATGGTTAAGATTAAAACCGGACCAAAGAAATATACACAGAGCAAGATAAATAAATATATTGTTATTGTTCTGCATAAGCGTTAATGTTGCAAAAGATTGCTGACTTTAAGCTCGGATAGCACGACACTATGCTCGTCCAACATGACACGTGATGCTATTTCTCGTTAAAATTCCCTTTGCGTGACCGCGCAGTATATCAGGCTAAAATAAAATTGAATATGACAGCACTCTTGTAAATTCTTCATCAAGGAGACAACCACGCAGCGGGTTTCCGTGTGCCATCCATATCATCCTTACACCGCGAATGGACATGTAAAGTAAGGTCTATGCTCCCACTTCACTGATTGGTCACAAGTAGGATGGAACCGTTGATGAGATGGAAAGCACGCACTGCACTCACACCACAAATCGCTGCTATTTGTAAGCTAATGTCAAAGTGAACAATAAGGTACTTAACTTCACGTTTTACATTAATGAGTTCGTAGTAGGTATTGAACACGTCAAAAACAAATGAACATACCGTATTTGTATTTCATATCTTGACTACACAAATAAAAGAGGGACGTATAATGGTGTAAAATTAAAGGTAACAAGCTGGAGTAGGAAAACCAAACCAACTAATAAAAATTAAAAATCAGCCAAATATATGTCTTGAAGGCAGATATATGGGATTTCAAAATTCAAACTAAAATCATAAACTAAAAATAGGTCTTCATTTAGACAGGATGTTTAGACAGCTATGAAAACAGTAATTCGTCATAACAGGTACGATTGAGGTTTAGATATATTTTATAGATTCCATTAGCCCCTATTATGACATCAAAATTATTAATATAGGAGGATTTTATGAAATTGAGGTTCAGCGTCACTATGCAGGAAAAGAGGATTTTTTCTTTAATTTTCAGAGGCGTTGGCCACTTGCGTCAGGAGATACACGTCACAGGAGCCTGAATGCCACTGAGTATTGACACAATCCGAATTTGGGGTGATAAGTGGTCAGTGTATCAATTCCCCAGCAGCCTTAATCCCGGTCCTCGCGACCATGACGACACAAACATCCAAGCCCATGCCAGGATTCGAACCCGGGACCCTTGAGTTTTGAGGCAGCAGCGCTAGCCACAGGAGGTCGGCATATAAATCAGTAAATTTAATGTAACATAAGTGAGAGAATTTCAGAAACTAATACGAAAGAGAGAAAATTTAATATTAAAGTAATGTAAAAAGTTAAAAATTGAACTCCATTACTTTAATAAAATAAAAAATATACAGAAATGATGAAAGGAAACAAAACCTGGATCGAGTTAGATATATTTAATGCAAAGAACATGATTTTTGCTGCAGAAAGTTCAAGAATGAAATAAAGCGAAGAAAGACAAGAATGTCGACAGGACCAGGGACTCGGACCCTGGACCTCCCGATTTCCGGGCGGGCGTTCTAACCACTGAGCTAATCCGAGTCGACGTCTAAGGACCGATTCAACATCCCTCCATTCCCGTAAACCTAAGCTAGACTCCCCTACCAATTCACTTCACACCCTAATTTAGGAAATACGTGAAGAATGGACATTGCGTGAATTGATGATAGGTGCATTGAATTATATGCGTAGGAAGTAGAATTGCTTTGACACGAAGCTCAAGCAGGAGCGTATAGATGTGGAGTGGAACAAAGAAAATAGAATCGGAGCGAACCAAATATGATCTGTAAGAGACTGAGAGGCATATTTCAATGGTTTTTTGGGTCAGCTTGGCGATGCGAGGGCGATCTTTGGAGACATTTCACGCTATATATTGAGATCCATGACGTTGCACTCTCAATTCTGGCTCTACTGAGATCATCAGCATGACTCAGCCGTTGAACCAGTTTATTGTACGCTGATTTTCCAAGTAATAAAAGTTGACACTGGGATTCATAAAAGACTTTAAACTTGACTTCTTCCGCTGATGTTTCCCTTCAGAATTTTCTTGGGACAGGTGAGCAGGTGTGCTTCCATTCAGTGATTTCTATTTTGGACCCTGGTGAACCAAGGTTTCATCACATGTTATGAATTTTTTAAGGGAAAGGGTTACCACCCCTTTCGCAGTGTTCTTTAAAATCTGCACCCACTTTGAGAATTATTGTCACGTTTACTCTTTATGGACACGCTTAGGTTTGTATTGTGTACTTGAGCTTGTTCCTGACAATGGTATGAACTGTACCAACACTTAATGCAACTATTTTTGCTTTCCCTTCAAGAGTGATACGTCGGTCTTCGCGAATAATGTCAACGCATGTTTCAGCTAAGTAATTGACTAATCAACTGGCAAGCGCGTGAGTCACTGACGTTTCTAAAATGCTTTACGCGGTTATAAAAAAATACGAGGTTGATACAACTTTCAAATGTTATAAAGTTATTAGAGATAAATTTTTACCAGTTTTCTCCTGAAAATGAAAACCGAAACTGTAGACTTTGTTCAGCTAGTGTGGAAACTTCAAGCGCACACGCCATAGTTATGTGCTGTTTTGTGGTTTTAATCAAAATAATTTTTATTTCGACAGGTTTTCTCAGTGATGTCAAAGTAAAGTCATGAAAGTTCAAAACATTCCCCATAAAAAGTTGTTTCCCTGCAGCAACATTTTCTCTTTAACTACTTAATTTCCCTCGTAATACAAAGAGCAATTAGATTCTGAAACTAAGGATGTCTCTTTGTTACTCAATTAGCACTAATAGCC
This sequence comes from Eucriotettix oculatus, assembly GCA_034510155.1. Classification (NCBI taxonomy): domain Eukaryota; kingdom Metazoa; phylum Arthropoda; class Insecta; order Orthoptera; family Tetrigidae; genus Eucriotettix; species Eucriotettix oculatus. Next base: position 13,228,070 of record CM067378.1, on the reverse strand, counting down.
GAAACATTATCCATCAATCTTTTACATAAAACTAATTATAGAATTATTGGGCTGTATGTGACTTGCCTCCACAAGAATTACAATGCTTGATAACAGAATTTATTTATTCTATAGCTTAAAAAATTCTGTAGGAGGAAATACGTAAACGTTTGTGTAAGTTAATATTTTAAATACTGCGTCAGCTTAGTATTATGGACAGATGTAACGTCGCTTGTAAAAAATATTCATAATTTCTAAATATTTCAAGCATGTTTTGTGGTCTAGAAGTTTGAAGCCCGCTTCTAAAATTGGGATTGGACGCTGTGGGTACCTAGGAACATTTTGTCAGTGGGAGTAAAAGCTGAACATCGATTCCAGTAATGAATCTATGGATTTCGCAATATTAGGAAATATAGCTGAGTAATATTTTACATGATATAAGAAACGGAAAAGCTCCGGGTCCTGGAGCTGTACCCATCGAGCTAATAAAAGTCCCGTCTGCGACTCTTCTTAAAGTTCTCCTTAAATTGTTAAACTTATGTATTTTTGGACAGCAAATACTTAAAAATTTTAAGGAAGCCATTATTAGCAATATCTTTAAAAATGGTGCTCGAACAGAATGTACTAATTACTGGGCAATCACTGTCCTAAGCTCTATTGACCGCATACAAAGCGGTTTTAGGGCAGGCTGGTCATGTATCGATAATATCTTCAGTAATAGAGAGGTCACGAGCAAGAGGTTAGCACATAATCTAGAAACCCATCTTTTACGCATAGATTTACGGAGAGCACATGACAGCGATCCTCTATCGAAATTATGGAAAATCAGCAAATAAAAATAAATTATATTAACGCCATAAAAATTGCATATTTAAACAGGGTCAAAGTTGGGAAGATTGAGTCATTAGAGTTCCACGTAAATAAATAATTGAGACAAGGATGCTGTATAGCTTATTAAAATATACTGGAATGATGGAGAAATAAATGCCACGCCATGGGAATACCTATAAATGGTGACACCCTGTATACTTAGAGTTTTTCTGATGATCAGGTTATATTCGCTGAATGTGAAGACGACGCATACTACATACTAAGAAAATTGAATGAGGAATATGTGAAATTGTCTTATAAATAAATTAAAAATTAAACAACTATTATTTGGCTGTCGGAGGCACAGGAAAATAGGTAGATGTGGAAGATAATTGTAGTAAAGTGCTACATCACATATAAATACTTAGGAAATAATATTTATAGTAAAGGAGGAAACTAGGAAGAAATTAATCAGAGAATAGCGAAGGGCAGAGCTGCAAAAAGACAGTTACACTCAATTATATGGAATAAGAATGTAACAAGAAACGGGAAAATAAGAATCTACAAAATGATAGTGGAGCGTATTGCACTATATGGTTCTGAGGTTTGGGAAATAACAAAGGAAAATGAAAGATGGAGATGGATTTCTGGAGACGGAACTGTGATGTTACAAGAAAAAAGGTATAAGAAATGAATACATTCGGGAAGAAATGAGAGGTACAACAGTAAATATCTTCGATACAATAGTAGGTAGGAGGTTGAATATGTATGGACATTTGAGACGAATGCCATTAACAATATAACATAGGCAACTCCCAAAAAGTAATAAAAAAGGAAGATGAAGACTCGCGTGGAAAGAAGGAGTAATGCAAGCAACGTAGGACAGATGCATGCGAGATGATGATTGGCATGATAAAAGGTGGTGGAGCAGGGCGTGATAATGTAACTTTTTATAAATGCTGATTATTTAATCAAGTTTGGACAAAGACATTGCCGTCGGATTGAAAACTGTATTGGGCTAATCTAAATGATTTCGTGCAAACATTTGTTCTTTGTTTTTAAGTTTCAAGATACATGAGGATGATCCTGATGTAGGCAACAGCCTTTAAACAGCATACATAAAATATGGAACAGAAATTGGAGGATGTGGAAGGTAAGCCAAGGCAACTAAGGTTTGACTAAGGTCCCCGGGCATTAGATTAAGTTTCTTACCCGGTGTTTCACCCAAAGAGATGCAGGGAAAACCGTAGAAAACCTGGGGGAAGTGCCTGCGAGAGAAAACTCCCACAGGCACTTGATTTTTTTTGGCGGGGGGGTTAACGGGCTATATGAGGGTGATCCTGAAACAGGCAACTCCTCTTTAATAGCATAGGAAAGGAATTGAAAAGGGGGGGAGGCGGAAGGTAGAGCAAGGTAGCCAAGGGTTGACTAGGGTCCCAAAGGCTATCCTACCTGTTGTTTCACCTAAAGAGATGCAGGGAAACCCCTAGAAAACCTGCATCAACCATAATCTCTTTGTGTTTCACTGAAGGGATGTGAATCGGTTATTTAAGCAATCCTTTACGGGTTTCTGACAGCGAAGATAAACGTAAATTTGCACCATGTCTAAAAATATACGTAAAACTATTCCTTTAAAACGAAAATTATAAGTAAAATAATAACCAGTTTTTTAGTCCATACAAGTTTAATTGTTACTTTATAAATACATTGAAGAGTCCATCCTAGGTTGTGTGTTGCTGTAAGAAAATTATTAGTTTACAAAGGAATATATATACGAAAAGTTTCATAAATATATTGCAATGAAATAAATCATTGAATGGCAAGAACCATGATTTAAGGAGAATTCCACATCAGAAAACAACGAGACGAAATGGCATAGCTAAGTTGTTGAAACTGCTTTATGCTGCGTGATCAGAACAATTCGCTGACTGTAGTAATACAAAATGTGGGAGGGACTGAATGTCGTAACAGCTTGATAGGCCGTAACCTGCTTCAATGAGTGGGAACAGCTCTAACACGAAGACAATAAAATGGAAACGTTTCCGTTCCGTAAAAGGGAGGAAATAAATAAACCACAGATTACAGTATTTCGGCCAATATGAAAATGATTTGCATATTTATTAATTTAAGAAAGTTTCTAAAATTAGATATGGAACTTTGTTTCCATTTTAATTAAGCATGGACCACTTCAAAACCTGGAACACTTAAAACTATTTTTAAATTTAAAAATATTACAGACAATGCAATAAATAGTTGCACTAAATAAGCGAATCTTGTCATAGTTTACCATTTTGTTTATTAGGGTTTTATAAGGCTGTAAATTGCTTGGAAATGTTTAATGTGTAAATGCTTGAAATATTTCTAAATAGTTTGTTGAACATCTTAAGATTACAACTTAGCTTAAAACTTAATTTACTGGTTTTCTATAGAACTAGTTTCTATAGATGAATACTAACGGCAATTGTAAAACGTAAAAGATGTTACAGAAAGAGTTTTTATATCTCTTTTACATCAGAGATAAAATATTTGAGAAAAGTTTTTACCGTGAGGTCAGTGGAAAACAGGAGTTTAGGAGGCGGAATAAGTAATAAAACCTTTCACATTTTACTGTCGTTCATACGTAAAGAATTAATCTTTTTGTGAGTTATGAACTAATATAAAAATAATTTTTAATTAAAGAAAAGTAATTAGTTGTATAATGTTAGTTTTCATGATTTTAGGTTTCTCTAAATGATTAGGCCAAATTGTTTTGGCATTTTAGTTGTCTTATTATTATTATTACTTAGCTGCTATTGGGCACTTGCCCGTTGGCACATGTGATACGATTACAATGAATTACTAATACAATTTAAACTCTGGAACAATTTTGTAATGTCTTATGAGATTTTGACCTGCAAAAGAAAAAACGTCAGGAGCCACACAAATCACTTCTTATTACTTCACTATTTGTTTAGGAAATAATTTGGCACTTCACTCAATCTAAAGGGGCTTGTAAACGAGCAACTTTCTACGGTAATTTGTGGTCGGCAATCATGGCCAAGCAATATTGCCCAAAATCCAGCAACATTTCCGGCAATATAAACATATTGCCCGGCAATATATCAGTATTGCCGAGCAATGTTGCCCGTACTGCAACAACTTGCCGGGTTGTTGCCGGTGAGTTCGGTCCGGTATCGAAAATGAGCAATATTGCCCGGCAATACTAGTTCCCAGCCCTCACCTAGAGGTCTCTGCGGCCAATCAGTTGAGTTAATAATTAATATCAGATGTGGTTAGCGTCGTTCCTTCTCAGTGTTTCGTTTAAATATTATTCATTATTCCAATCATGGATTCGCCAAAGGAAAAAATTATCGATGCAGTTCACACAAATTTCATCATTTTGAGACGTGGGTCATTAGAGAATACCAAGTCAAAAAATAGATGTTTGGCAAACGATAGCCAACAAATTTTACAACTTGTGAAACCTATATATTGGTCATTTATTGAAAAGTAACAAAAAAAGAATTACAAAGTAATTTTTAATTTTTAAAATAATTATTCAGCAAATAAAGAGGTCTAGCCTGTAATTAAATAAATTCAATTAATCCTTCCTTTAAAATTACGCATACTTCAATCGAACAGTCGGACACTGAATAAATACGTCAACGATGTACAGGGTAGTCCCGTCAAAATAATTTTTGGATAATTGCGAATCTCGTATTGAACGGTGTTGTATTCCCCATCATCGTATCATTTTTCCCTATAATGACCTCTATTTTTGAAGGAAATATACAAAGTCTCCCTTTGACATAGAAGGCGACGTTTTTGAATAAATATTCAAGAATCAGTTCGTTGCTTAAATTGTGAATGGGTTCTTGTTTATTTGAAAAAAGGCCTAAACCAAGTTCTCATTTTCTTTGGTCTATCGCCACTAACGATGCGCTAATAAGATCTTCATTTTCGGCCATTATTGCTGTACTACGTGTAGGCGGGAAGTGTTGTGGCTACATTGTGGCCGCAATATTGCTGGGATATATACATTGCAACACATTGCCGATAATATTGCCAGGTGTCATAGTTTTCAGAAATATTGCTGGAAATGTGAAATTTTTGTTGCTCGTTTACAAGCCCCTTAAGAAATATATATGTGTAACTGCTCACTTTAGTTTCCTTGGGCTACCACTAAACTGGTTCGCGAATCGACCCCCAAACATCTTTTCAGCCCGCTTTGTATTTTCTCGTGTTTTTCCTCAAAACCCTGCTTACAAAGTGAAGCGCCCTCCACCCTTAACTATGACGTCACTCACTTGATTACCCCAATTTAAATCTTTACTGATCGTATTCCCAAGGTATTTACAGTTGCTTTACTCCGTTACTAGTTCGTTATTTAACAGGAGAACATTAATACAAATTAATTGTGATTTTTTAATTGAATGAGATGAAATGTTTCTCCAATGGTACGTTTTCATGCGGAGATATAAGGCAAAAGTTGCGACCAAGTTTCACAAATATGCGACCAAGTTACTCTAATCGAAAGTTTAGTTCTGATTGACTTATCTGTAGTTCAGAATATTAATAAAATTTCTTCCTTTCATTCGCCTTCGGAAATCACTTTTACAGGCGCACAAAATAAACAATAGGACACTTTTCTCTGCTTATAATTTTCTCAATTCTTACATATTGAAATTTTAATTCGTCCGTTCTCCTGGGGTCGCATATTACTACAGTCGAAATCTTAAGAATATACTGTCAACTTCGGTGTTCGTTCTACTCACGTTTCATTTTCATTGTCCACTACTCATAATGGTCGCCCTGTCACAATTTACGTTAAACGTCCCCTTTTATTTCTGTTGACAACCCTCTTTACATTGACAGACTTTAAATTACTTACACATATTCCGTGTCCTCTCAATAATACATTTGGTTAGGCACTTTTTAAGCCTTATCTAAAGTCACTGTTAATTATGAAATAAAGTATCATCCAAATACTTCAGAAAATGTGGCCTCATAGTTTATTATGTAAAACTCCATGGCCAACTCGTAAATCTGAAATATTTTACGCTTTGGAATACATCTTCATTTTCACACTTGTTATTAGAGACCTTACATTACTTTTGGAAACGTAGTAATGTTTCGTTAGAAATGTAGTTCAAGTCGTATTAATCTATAGTAAGCATTTTTATTTTTTACTAACATATGTCGCATTTGATACATTGTACTTCTACAATTATAATTGGACATGGCATATAATTGACCGGGGTTTATAGTTCACCTCTCCAAACGATTCTGAATTGAGATTTATAATAGCCCTGAAATAGAATGCAAGTAAGATTATAGGAAAACATTTATTTAGTCACAATGGACAATAAAACAAGTTATTCATTATACATAAAAAATATAGCCAATTTTTAAGAAAACTATTAATATTTATTTGGATTCTACAATGTTTTGTTAATACATATGATTTATATCAGGTAACTCGGCAAAAATTTAATAGAGTTACAATGTTTAGTATAGAGATTTATAAGAAGAATATCTTTCAACTAAATAAATAAAAGAGACTGATCTTCTGACAGACCGTTGAAGAAAGTATATTCAGAGACGTTTCTACGTTACTTGGCCACGTTCTCTTAAAACATGGTTAAATACTAATTCACCACACACACATATAGATATATATATATGTATATATATGTGTGTGTGTTTTTATCGAGAAATAAAGCTTACACACAACATCTACAGAAGGCAGTCAGCTGTAATTAGAATAGAAGATCAAGAAAATAAAGCAGAAATCAAGACAAGGATTCAGTCTGCCACTCATGCTGTTCAACTTATATATAGAACAGACGATGAAGGAAGTTAAAACTGAATATGGAAATGGAAAATATGTAAAAGGAGTCGTACTGTAAGGAGAACAATTAAAAACCCTACGCTTTGACAATGATATTCTAGTATTAGAGAATCCAGAAGAAGACTGGAAAACCATAATAAATGGTATGAACGTGTCATGGAGAAATAATGCAATAAGAGGATTAATAGAGGGAAAACCAAGATAATGGGGTGTAGTATGGGAAACTGGAATAACAAAAGGGTGTTAGAAAGGAAAATTTTGATGGAAATTAAGGAATTCTGCGTAATAACTATGGATGGTAGAATATAGTAGACATGAAGAGTAGGATAGCACAGGCAAGGAAGGCTTTCGCGAAAAAGAGTAATTTACTTACGGGTAATATATGTATGAATAAGTGTAAATATTCAGAAATCATTACTATAAATGTTCGTATGCAATGTGGCGTTATATGGGTGCGAAACGTGGACGACAGGAGTTGCAGAAAGGAAAAGAATAGAAGCTTTTGAAATTTGGTGCTATAGGAGAATGCTGAAAAACCGATGGATGGATAGAATCACTAACGAGGAATGTCCTAACAGAATAGGGGACGAGCGAACAATATGGAGGGCGTTGACAAAGAGAAGGGACATGAGGGTCTTGTAAAATTAGCATTAGAGGGAAGTGTGTGTGGGGTAAGAACAGAAGAAGGATGCCAAGGATGGACTTCGCTAAGCATATTAAAGAGGATGAGTTAGTTATTCGGAAATGAAAAGGCTTGCGCATGATAGGTTAGAATGGAGGGTTGTATCAGACAAGTCTTAGGACTGAATACCACAACAACAGATTTTTCGGAATTGAGATGTCAGATTTTACTACTGACCGCGCCTGAATGATTTGGAATAAATTACTTTTAATAGTTTATTAATATGGTGCAGTAATATTTTCAAAATAAAAATTGTGGTTAATTTATTTGCTGTGTTTAGTAATATTTTATGTTCATACTTTGTAAGATTCCCCTTGAAAGACCAGGGTATAAATGCCAACAACGAGATGACGGTAACAGTTTTTTTTAAAGTGCACCTAATGACGTTAATGAAAAGTCGAATTGAGCGTACAGCGAGGAAACTAGAGAGAAGAATAAATTGCGGAATACTTGTAGGAAGTAGTTGATACCTAAAGTGGTAAAATGTACAATTTTAACTGTATCGTAATCCTTCAAAAATTATTTTTATAGTTTCGTATGTAGTTATGTTACAACAACTCTTCTATCATCCATGAAAGTATTAAGTAAGTGTGAAAATAAGTAAAAATGGCGACTAGTAGTTGGAGAATGTGAAAACGAATATTTGTCGTGGAGCCGAGGACACAGGCGTGCGTCTGTGGTGAGAATCGATGGTGGTTCTTGGCACCCTCGCCGCCAGCATTATTAGCCTCCCACATTGTCATAGCCGTCCTCTGTGTGAATGTGTGCCAGTGCCAACGAGACATCTACATTTCATCCCCCTCCTTCCAAAGCTCCTTCTCGCTTCTCATCCTCCTTCCTTTTCTCTCTTTGTCTCGCTTCTCGTATTTCCCACCCGCAGCTCGCAAACTACAGAGCACAAACTTCAAATGCGCTTGTCAAAGGCGAAGACCTTGTTGACACCAACTTTCAATTGTAGAAACAATCAATTTGTGTGTCGCGCGAAAAGCGAGCCTCGGCTTCTCACGATAAAACGCTTATAAAATTTCCAATTTGCTCTCTTAAGCATTCCTACCAACTAGAGAAGCAAATAATTTATGCCTTGTGCATTTTAACCATATCAGTTCCTGTTAGCATTAATTCACATACGTGTTGCCATACAAAATTTATAGTTAGCTCGTCAACACAGATGTCTCGGGTTTGAAACTTGACATGGACAAGAATATCTGTGCTCATATAAGAACATGTAAAGTCTGTATAAAACATATGTAAAATATGAATTAATGATCCATATAACAGACAATTATACTAAAAATTTTGAACATGACTTAAGTTATTAACAATACAGACCAACACTTTGCGTCCATTGTCAATACATGGGAGAGACTGAAATAATATTAAAAAAAAGATAGTACCAAAAGCAAAAAATACTTCAAAGTTGTTTGAAATTCGAAATAATTTTTAACAAACCATGAATTTTAATTCAGAAATATCTTGTTTTATGTTAACGGAAACGGGGAATGAAATTTCGGCCAAAATCTAAAAAAAATCGATTTTATAATTCTATTCATATAAATATGCCTAGTAAACTGAAAAAGGAAGCTGCCAAACAAAACATGCTGCAGGCACTTTTAACTAATATGTTTGATTCTAAATTAATAAATTATACTTTTTTCTGAAAATTGAGTTTTTCTCAGCTTCAAGATGTCTGGTACCAAAAATCTTCTATGCGTCACAGATATTACGATATTGTTTTCTTCGTACATAATCTACATGCTAATACCTTCAAATAGAAGTATTAGTTTTCTAATTGTTCAAGTAGTTAAGGTGAAAAAAATGTTGTGCTGAAAAGTGTCTTAGTAAGAACTTATGTTCTCCCCACAATTTTATTCAATTTCAAAAATAATACTGACAATTGATAACAATGGTCAACCCTACATATTAATGTATAATAATAATTAATGTATAATAATATATAATGATGCAAGTATGTAACGCAAGGAACATTTTCAAAATTGTCAAATCAACACATGATTAAATTTTCAACTCGGTAGCAATTCATTTACAATAATTTCAAATTTCAGTCACCGTGTCCCTTGGACTTAATATATAACATTTCAGAAATTAACATCTTCTTCAAGTTTATTTCATTATTTAAAATAACAGTATTGTCAAAATTAACTTAGTTCTAGATATGTTTAGTAGTAGGTGAATGTATATGTGATGGAAAATTTTAATTAGTTTCGTGTTCTTTAATTATAGTTGACAGAGATCTTTATACCGACTAGTATAACAATAAGAATAATTATTGCATGAAATTTGATAAAGAGCGTTAAAGCAGTAGGAAAATTGTTTTGTTGTACTATGTAAAGAAAATACGGAGATGGGGTTTATTTATTATTTTATGATTAATAAATTAATTTCATATTGGGAAATTATAATAGAAATGAGAATATAATAATAATGAAAAATGAATTTTTTTAAAGTGGACATTTAATTAATAGAAGACATTGGAACGTCGAGAAGAAAACAAAATGAATTTACATAAGACGGTACAGCAATGATGAATTTATAATTTACATGATACTAAATAAATCTGGGGTCACCTGTGGGGTGAACCAAGAGGAATCAACGTAATTCATGGTAAATAGGTCTGCCATTGTGAACTGTATAAATCACAGTTAACGATACCCGAGAAGTCTGCAGCTGCATTATTTGGTGGCCTTTCACTCTGGTTTTCTTCGGTTCTGGAGGCGCCTGCCGATGACTGCATCGGGGTTAATCTCGCTGACGTCTTGCGCGGAAACAGTAGAGCCTCCTACCAAAATTTACATTTGTCCAGGTCTCAAGAACTCAAACCCACTTAGCAGTGGCTTTCAATTTTAATCATGTCTCGCTGGCGGATCACAATTTGCTGTCTGTCCACTTCAAAATATGTTTCCACGTAACATCGGTAAGTTTTCAAAATCCTCCTCTCGCTTTCCTTTCCCAAACATTTTATGCACCCGAACAAGAAATACAGATAGAAACTGCCAATACCAAAAAATATATAATATCAATTACTATCGTCCACTGCAGAGAAATTCATACGTGTCTTTGAAAGTTGATCCAGGAATATAAGATAATTTTATACTCCGGGTCAACAATTGTCCGCTTCATCACGTAATTGCAGTTATATACGAATATTAAATTTTCCGTTTAACCACTAGTTTCAGCAGCTTTATATCGAACGCATTTCTAACAACGCCCCATCAATTTATTGCCGCTGCCTTCATTTTTCGCTGTGCTTTGCATTCTTAATTTAGTCTTTAATGCTATTGGGACGGAATGGGGAGCATTTTTCTGAAAGAAAATAGAAAATACTGTTGGTGCTCAGGGCAAAATTACGGCGGTCATAAATGTTTAGGGCCTTGTTTGCCTAATACGAGTAGATATTATTCTGCATAGCCGTACATTTAAAAAGTATCTCTTCTTAATACTACCATTATAATGAGCTTTTTATGAGAAGCTCAAAATATTACAGCTTAAGGCATTCTCTACTAAAATTAGTTTTAAGCACACGAATACTTTACGGTATCCAATAATTACCAGTATAATTTTATAATTCCCTATATTTATATTTTTCCTCTATATTGCAGCGATGCCATTCTGTGATTTATGTATTAATTAGTATTTTTTACTAACGATGGAAATAATTTTACATTAAAATATTAAAATCGTTTAATACTATTTATTGAGTCAAATATTTTCAAATTACAGTAATGGCCGTGGACTTATAGCATTGGATTATTATTGGTATTTGTGTTTTACCATGAGGGTTGTAAAATGCCTTGTGAAATGAGTAGAGCCAAATAAAATTAAAAACTCCTTTTAAAGAATTTCAGCAGCAATTAAACAGGAGCACAACAAAACTTATAAATTCTTAGTTCTAACGTATCTAAATCTATTCATATAATTAAGAGACACCTACATAAGACTGGTATAGTTCATTAAATTTCATTCCATTTTAAACGTTTTGCAGTCGAATACCGATATCAAATTCACAAGTGTTAAACATCGTACATTTTATAGTAATTGTAATTAATGTTGAAGATGATACATATACAGAGTACAGACCTAATTATTATTTCATAGAACACCGTTATGAAGCACTGTTGATAGACTAATACAGGGGTCGGTAGCGTCATTAGTTAAAAGAGTCAAATATACACCGATCAATGATCAACATTTCTTAGAGAGCTAATTTTTTTAAACTTAACTATCTACTTTCGTACATTGTTAGTAACTTAATTACCGTATCTCTAAGAAGACCTTTGCTAAAATGTCAATGTGATTGAAGTACGTTGGCTGAGGTCCACCACTTCACGCTAGTCTTGTATACCATAATTGTGTCGCCTACATATCCTCTTCACATGTCCAAACAATCTCAAGATAGCTTTCACAGTCAGCAATACTACAAATTCTTTCACGCCATGTACAGTGGTTGGATAAAGTAATATAAACACCATGCAATATGGTACGGCTTGTGGCACCACTGTATACATGTAAATTTTGCTACGAGACTGCAGTGCCCAGTTGATGTGCCACGTTTTGAGCTAATCTTACGGTATATTATATGCTTTGTTCTGCGACGGTTAACACCAGTGATCGGTGAAAATGCGTGAACTATAATACTTCGAAAGAGGACAAATCGTTAACTTGGTTAGCGGGAGTATCTGTAACGAAAACGGCTCAACTGTGTAATGTTTCACGAGCGACAGTATCCACAGTAATGACAACTTTCACAAAACATGGAAAAACGTCATCAGCGACGAGGACTAGTGTGCAAAAGCTGAAGATAACGGGCAGAGACACGAACATTAAAAAGAATTGTAACCAGACAACATAAAACGTCCGTGGCAACAGTGACTGCAGAACTCGACACTCACTTGAAAACTACTGTTTCGATAAAAACAATGTGGCGGGAGCTTCACAAAGCCAACATTCAAGAGAGGACTTTAATTTGGAAACCTTTCATAACGGAATCCAACGCTAAGTTGCGAAAGAAGTAGTGCCACGATCATAAAGCCTTGACACTGGATGACTGGAAGAATGTGATATTGATTTTTTCCTGCAAACGGCCGGGTTTACGTTTTGAAAACACCAAACTAAGCCTACGATCTGGCCTGCCTGCTTCCTACAGTAAAGCACGGGGCTGGTTCCACGGTTTTTTCGTGGTATTCTGCTGGCACGATCATCCCTTACTGGCCGGATTACTGCGAATGAATATCTCGACATCCTCACCAATAAAGTGCATACTATGACTTGCACATTACTGCCAGACACTGCCATATTCCGAGATGATAATGCGGCAATACACACAGCCAGAAAGATTGAGGCGTGGCTTGTAAAGCATCAGAATGTTATCAAACATCTTATAGGGAGACTGAGGAGCAGATTTCCACCTCCAATAACGTTGTGGCGAATGGTTTGCTACAAGAGAGGGAGGATATTCCGTTGAAAACGAATCGCAGATGTTTCATAGCAAATGGTGGTCCAACTCCTTATTAATCAATAAATATTGTGTAAAGGCAGGTGTTCGTATTATTTGGTACAACCCCAGTGGTTTCAATGGCACTGTACGCTCTCGCCCGCATGCGGTATTTTGTGGAAGAGCTGCGTGTGGCTCGCGGGCCGCGATTTGCCGATCACTGGGCTTGTAAAAATGAAACACTGATGGAAAATGACTGTACCATTTGCGTCTAGGAGGTAACATTAATTTATACTACGAAATGCACGCTTAATTTGAGTTATTGATTACCATAGAAAGGGTTAAGAGAACCAAGAAAACAAAGGCGATGATTATTATTATACCAACACTGTCAAGTATGGTTCCAATTCAAATATTAGTTTCATTTTTTCCTGAACAGAGCCCGATTTACATAACCTCCATAAATCTGCTTTTCGCATATATTTGTCTAACTTAACGCCAATTTTTTAAAATTTTACCAAGGATTGTTGTTAGATACTTTTATCAAGTATAATTTTTTAAAATTTTGTTTTAATTGTATTTGAAGTATATTAAATTTTGTAATAATCATTTACTTTTCCACATTTACATATAGTGTATATGCTATTATATGTGAAACTGAAGTATGCAATTACATTAAATAAAAAAATTGAATTTGTGTACATCTGTGTGGCAACTTATCAAATATATAGGTGCCCACTCCTGTACTATAATGATAGGACAAGAGATTAACTGAGGAGTTTTAAGACTAAATCTGTAGGTTTTTGAGTCAGAGAATATGTAACGTATAATAGATTACTAAAATATCTATGGATAAGTAAAGCAACACATTTCGTTACAATTATTTGTTCGGTTGACACGGATACTGAAGAGGAATTTCTTGGTGGTACTCAACTACAGAGTTTGGTTCGAAATACTTCGTATGCATGTCTATTATATCCGAACTTAATGTCTTGTTATCCTCACTTGATTGAAACAACTATTCAGAAGAATACAATGAGCAACATAAAAACTATATGAATTACTCTTGAAGCGGAATAGGAAAATGTGCTAAGACCACGTCAGCTTTAATTCATCAAATGCGCCGCCGTCCTCTGCTCTCCATTTCCACTTAACGTCCTTCTTTAACATTTTATGCGGTGTCCCGTCATGGGGGAGGACGACTGTTTCATACGGAAAAATAAAAGAGAAGTGGAATCTGAGTCGCGGAAATGCATTAGTGGCAACGTATGGACATCGTTCTCTGCCAAGTATGTCAAGAATAAAAATACAAAGAAATGAATATTATTACAGACAAATTGTTACCATAACGTGATATCATTTGTTTTCTTCTATTATTTTTTCGATAAAAAATACACCGTAATAGCTAATATTCAGCCTAATGGATATTAGTTATACATACTCATATATTCAACAAAAATCTGATACATTACTAAATGTCTTTAGTTTAATTTATTAGCAATCAGAATATAACAATGCAATTCTACAAGCTAATAAGCTGACCTAAGAACTTTGTGGTTCTCCTTCGACCTTGGACTGGACGTGATGATGTCTTCTCCTGCTATACGTCCTCCTTAGATCACTTAGGCATTATCGTTTAAGCCTTCTGGCATTTAATGTTTACAGAAGACGGTTTTCTATTTTTATGTTGAAACGTAGTGAACCAGATAAATACAGGCAGTATATATATATATATATATATATATATATATATATATATATATATATATATACTGCCTGTATTTATGAGGCTGATCCAGAAACAGTCAACTCCCCTTTAATAGCATAGGAAGGAAATTGAATTGGGGAATGCGGAAGGTACAGCAAGGTAGCCAAGGGTTAACTAGGGCCCCCGGGCTGTGTTTTAAGGATCCAACCTGGTGTTTCACCTAAAGAGATGCAGGAAAACCCTAGAAAACCTGCATCAGGTAGGTCGGGCATTGGGTACTATTCTCACGCCCTTCCGAATGACGGGAGGCGAGTTTGCTGTGGGGTCGCAGCATTCCCTTCTCCATGTCCCCACCAGTTTCAGGAGGCAGTTAGCCGACTGATACAATGGGATCAGCGAACAACTCTTTCCATATGCCCAAGGTCTTCGACCCCAGTACATATACCTCCTAAAAAGGGTGAAGGTGTCTTGGCATGTGAGAACTTTGATAAATAAAAAACAGAGTGCGAGGCATTCCCGACATAATCAGTTGAGCCCCGCAGTCACCCTGGGCTGAAGCGCCTGCGAGAAAACTGCCGCAGCGCTCATCAGTTGATCAAAGGATCCTACCCGTTTTTTTTGGTTAACAGTCTACATGAGGGTGATCCTGAAACAGGCAACTCCCCTTTAATAGCATAGGAAGGGAATTGAAAAGGGGGGATGCGGAAGGTAGAGCAAGGTAGCCAAGGGTTAACTAGGGCCCCCGGGCTATGGTTTAAGGATCCTACCCGGTGTTTCACCTAAAGAGATGCAGGAAAACCCTAGAAAACCTGCATCAGGTAGGTCGGGCATTAGGTACTATTCTCACGCCCTTCCGAATGACGGGAGACGAGTTTGCTGTGGGAACGCAGCATTCCCTTCTCCGTGTCTTCACCAGTTTCAGGAGGCAGTTGGCCGACTGATCCAATGGGATCAGCGGACAGCTCTTGCCATATGCCCAAGGTCTTTGACCCCGGTACATATACCTCCTAAAATAGGTGAAGGTGTCTCGGCATATGAGAACTTTGATAAAAAGTACCCAGAGAGAGTGCAAGAGGCATTCCTGACATGATCAGGTGAGCCCCGCAGTCACTCTGGGCTGAAGCGCCTGCGAGAAAACTCCCTCAGCGCCCTTCTCCTAGGATCCTACCCGTAGCTCAAACAGGAAAATATCCAAAAGCCCTCAAGTTCCGCCTGCTAGTAACACCAACACGAGGCAGTGATGTAACGGTTGACAATACAGCAGGTGCAAGCGCATGTCACGTGTTAAGAGGTTGGGGAGGGGAAGGTGTGGAATGATCAGGTAGGTGTTACAAGCCCGCAAAACCTACATAATGTCATATTTAATACTTTTCTGAGCTATTATACCTTTCACGTATGGGTTCTTTCCATTGTTTATGAAGCGTATAGTTATAATCATACCAACAGGCATTGGAGATCGTACTTAATATTTTTAATTGGTCATTTTGTATCATTGCTGTTTTAGACGTGCTGGTGCACACATAAATTTCAATACCGATATTCGTTTAAGGATTGATTGATATATTAAAAGTTATTTTAGTACTAATTTTTGGGGGGAGGGGACAGGCTTAATAGTATAGGCAAAGGGGGGATGTGGAAGGTAGAGGAACATAGCCAAGGGTGGAGTAGAATTCTCCCGGGTGATTTACCTAAAACCTGTATCAGGTAGATCCGGTTAATGGGTACTATTCTCTGGAAAATCGTATGGTATACCCGGCACATGCACCGCTTACTGATATCCACTCTTATGATTAATTGATAATCATTGCATTTTAGTCCAATGGATTTCAGTTTTTGACTACATATTATTTGTATATTAACTTAATATCTACATAAATCCTCGGCAGTTTTTACTATTTGATGTAGATATTTGTATTCCATCTAGATAAACAGGTTTTTGTTGATTTAATTTGACTTGCACAGATTTTTCTTCGTTCCTCTTGATTTTTACTTTGTGTATCCACCCTTGATGATTTAGCTTATTTTGCAGTTCACCTGTTGCTAGCTGCGTGGCATCGTTAGCGGAAGGTAAGGCGTTTTGTTAGCGAAGGTGCCAAGTTTAGTATTGTAAATTTTTAGTAAATCCGAAGTTAAAAGGACAATAATAAGACGACCGAAGGCAATACCATGAGGTCCGTGAGACTTACCAGTTTTTTGTTATAAAAACTGGTCAAGTAGCAAGCAGACGAAACCAGCTCTTTCCTTTCTCTTTTTCTTCTTCGTTGGATGTTTAGGTTTGCATTAATTCTAACGTTTTAATTAAGATAAGTTAGTTTTAGTTTGTATTGCATATTTTTATAAATGTCTTTTCTTTTAGTGAGTTTTTTGTTGTGATTTTATAACTATAGATTTTTTGTCAATATTGCTGTGTTTTATTTCTTATTCTCACTATAGCAACCCCTACCATTTACACAATATACTATTCCTATCTAGTCAGTTTTCAAAATCATATTATATACACAATAATTAAGCATTCAAATTCATGGGTATATTTTAAATTATGTCCATCATTATTTATTTCAGTACTTAATGCATAGCAGTATGTAATTGCATACAATACTTAACCATAAAACACTGGCAGTTCAATCGAGCAGTTTTCATCTGGTGGTAAATATTCATTGGTCAAACATTTCGACCTGGTAGCGCTTTACACTTTCGTCGAACTGTGGACATTCATTACATATTATAGATACTTGAATGTATTTTTACTTGTTTCGGGAAATGCATAAAACGAAAGCTTAATCGTAGTAGAACAAAATATCATTTTCTATTTATATACTCTATTGTTCCTATTACGTGATGTTTCCATCATCTGTCGGCATAGATGGATGGCCTCATAACCTCTTTCTATAGAACGGGTCGATTGTTTCAACTGTTATATCCAGGCATTTCATCTGGACTCATCAATAAACTTAATAACTCCGCTATCTCTCCAGAGCCATCTACGCCCGCCATCTTGCATTTCAATTCCAAAGATAGACATTTTAAGGGCTCTCAGTGGAAAGAGAATATAAAAGAACATTGCTGTTTCCAAAACTTTTAATTCGTTATTACGATAAGACTTTGGCAAACTGTTGGCCCTTCAGTTTGACAGAGCACGCATCCCATTTCCTTCCATGGAATCTTATTTATGAGCTTTCGCAGACTTCTGGCATGCATGCTATTATTGTTTCAATATGAAACCAAAATTATTAGAGTAATTTTGAAATTTCCTTATACACGTTACATATAAACGTATTTTTCTGTAATTGATGTACTTCCTAAAATTTCCATCGAGTATTCTGTGTTAATTTTTTGACACTGCCGTATCATTTCCTACGAATATTTCTTGCAAGATAAGTACCGTTTTAATATTCTACCGTTGCAGAGTAGCAATAGCGATTTTTAGCATGTGCGATGACCTCCTCCTTTTATTGAGATGCAGAAGAGGCTGTGAATCATTGAACATTGTGTTTTCCTTTTTTTTTGAGCGTTTATAAAAATTGAGAACAGTTGAACGACTTGCCGATTGTGAAGACAGATGTGTGATTGCTTTGTTGAATGCAAAAAGTGTCACGGTAGCAAACTTTCATCGGAAATTTTGCGCTAGGTGTATGGAAAAGCAATATTGAGTGTTGAAATGGTGTGTAAATGAATTATAATTAACGAAGATCTTGTAAAATGTACACGATTAATCTCTGAACAGGTGCTGCATCTTCGTTTGAATATATACTCGTGCGGTGACTATGTGAAGCAATAATATCAGATGTTAAGTAATGATTGTTGATAAAATATCTGTAAAATAATGTTTTATTATTTTTACAGAAATATCGGTATTTACTTAAAAGAAATCTTTCGTATTGTACTAATTTAATACGTTTAAACTTCTGCCCATCTCTTTTTATTTTATTAATATATTCCTGTTTTGCATGAACATATATTGCAAGTTTTGTTGAATTACCTCAGAAGTCATCGATACGTTATTTGCAAGTAGACGTTAATATTATACTAATATAAAATGTTACTGGTGATTTTCTCGTAATTCAATTTGATAAAATCACCAATTCAGCATTCGAATCGCGATGCCGGAATCTATCCCAATCACTAGCTAATCAGATATATTATTCTATAATCCTTGGAATTGATTATGTGAGGTAAATGATTAGTCACCATGGTAACTTTTGACAGATTAAGTAATATATTTCGATACACGTTGCAAGCATAGTGCTTCAATTCATTGAAATAGATTTGCAACCTTATATTAACACAGCTTAATAAAATAATTTCAATAATCGTACAAACAATTATTTTATTCCATTAGTTACTTAAGCTAATATCAGTATTAAAACAGCAAAATTAGAATTTTAGTGAATTGTTGAAAAGAAAACTACAATGTTCCGTTCTGCCCCACCCCCAGGGCAGAACGGGACAGGATGTTTTGCAACTACAATTTATTCAATAAAATAAAATTTAAATTTTTTATATTTACTTTACGTACGGTTGATCGCTTTATCGATTTTTCATTTCGTAACATTTTGCCTTATACAGTATAATCTGTTTCCGCCCTGTATTCACGTTTTGGTGTAAGGTTTATCACCGAGTCACAATACAAGCAGATTTAAACGTAATATTAATAATAATAATGCAGCTAAATACCTCTAATTTACGAATACTTTCCATTAAAGAGTTAAAACCGAGCAGTTTTGTAGCTTATCGTCTGTCGAAATGCTGCAAAAATCATAAATTCACAGATTTCACGCACCAAAACAAGAGTTGTTTCACAACTCGGTCAAGTCGGTTGTCGGGACTTCTTCCTTGACCACTGACCACGTTACATCCCTATTTTATAAATTACAACACTATCCACTCAAAACAAGGTTATCCCGTTCTACCCTGTCTTCCCCTAAATTATTTCAGTTGTAATGTTCAGTTTATATTTAATGTTTACTTGCTACTTTGTCTATTTAAATGTAAATTATTTTTCCGAAGTTGAGTGAAAATAAGTTAATAATTACTGACATTCAAATTCATGACATTGTATTCAATATCGATAGCTAAGATATGTTGTAGGTAAATCATTGTACAGCAATTGTAGTTAAAAGAATTTTAAATATAAGCCGATTGCTTCAATTTTAATAAGGCAAACATCAAATGAAAGCGGCTTATAGATTAAATTTTTGAGAAAAAAGTTGAGGTAAAACATTTATCTCAGTTGCCAAAACGTGATCGAAGTGCAGACTTAATGCGGTAATTTAATCCTCGTAATTAAAATGTTCCGTCTCGAATATTTTTCTAAAACGTTAATAATTCTAGGTACACAGTGAATATCGAGGAAAATATTTTCTGAATGTGGTTTTCAATTATGCTGGACTAAAAGCGAACAACGTTTTGTGTACTTTTGAATTTTAGTGAATATTAAACAAAAACAAATGTAATTTGGAGACGAACAAGACGTATTTGTATGAAATAATAACATTTTTTTGCCATACGTTTAGTAGTAAACAACGCCTAGAGAATTGTAACAAAAAAGAAATTAGTAGCTATCTTTTGGTCTGGATATAATCCTTAATAAATTATGAAACGACAAATTGTATCTTTAACCTGAATTCACTGTACAAAAGCAATAGCCAAAAAAGCAAATAAGATTATTAAAATATTCGTGTTGATCAATTTCTACAAAATCTGTGATTTGAAATATGTTCTTTCAACCTTGTTTTTTAATAATTATATATTTTATTTCAAGGAGATCATTGTCTAATACCATTTTTTGTCAGCTTTAGTTTACATATTCATAAAACAATAGAGTAAAATAACTTAAATACTTTATTTACAGGGTGGTACTGGAAGTGCTAATCATGATATAAATAATATTTCCATATACTTAGGAATCATTTATTTACATTATAATTAAATGACAAAAGTTCATATTAAAATTTGTCTAGGGTATGCAAGAAATTACTTATAATTAATTCCTTTGCAGCGTATTTGAGGTTTCTTCCAATTAAAATTTAATCTTGTTAGGCAACTTGGTTTACCAACTTTTTCCACTGAAATTTGGACCTTTACCACTGGTAAAACTAAAGTAAACATTTATTTTGTGAGTGTCGTTTCTACAGCCCTATTTAAAACTCTACATTTGGCAGTTACAATTCAGTGAATGTCAATTAACAGTTTTACATCTTTATAGATATAAATAATCCAAATATTGTTTGCATGTAGCATAGTATGCAGTGGAAGTGATACGGGAATTGTGTAGAAGGCATGATGCAGACAGTTATGTAGAGGAAATGAGACAAATAGTTAGACTTAGTATATATATATATATATATATTATTTAGTACACAATTAGCCTGTTTTCTGGAACATCTATAACAGGCCTTATCTTCATAACCCTAAAAAATTGTGTTACAGATTTCTTCTGTTATATATATATATATATATATTGTTTACAATAATGCTAACTAATTAACTAAAACTAGAGACAAAGGTATAGGGTGAAAGGGGGGGAGGAGAATGAAGGGAAAATGCTGTAGGATCACAGCTGGAGGAATATGGAAGAGAAGAAAGAGGGGGCACTCTAATATGAAGGGAGAGGAAAACTATGATAACTAATAGCTGCGTCCATCCTTTTTGTTACAGTAAAAAATTACACTAAAAAATTACATTTTTTAATTCACATTTTTATTTATTTTTTACACCAAAATTTGGAAGAATTTGTCTGCAGGGGGTCTGTAGAGCAGACTGTGTATTATGCAGAATGCTCTCCCTGCTTAAGTTCTACCAGTAAAACTGCGTGGAGACGCAGGAAGTCAACCATTGCTCTATTCTTGTCACCTGGGCTTCCTTTTGGAGGCAGAGGACAGCCCTTCAATGTTGTTGCTTCCTCCTTCCTTCCTGCATCTCCACTTCTTTAGCACAGGTTGTACTTCCAGCTCCGGAATTCCGGTTTCCCTCATTTTCCGGCGTCCAGGAGATGACGATTTAAGCTGGTTTCGTCGTGTGTATTTTTTTTCTACTACCGCCAATTTGATGTAATGTTTGTTCTTGTCTGTTACATGATCATATTTATATTTCTCTCCGGTTCCTAGGATTACCGGTGCAGGAGAGTGATGTGACTGTCAGTCATAACATCTTTGAGGGACCCAAAGAATTTCGAATTGTTTGAAGCAGTTACAACCGTCTTCCTCTCTACCCGCTTTTCAGAGAAAATCAATTCTGCTTTTTTGTTTTACGTCTATGGAGCTTTCATGGTGGTGTGAAATTCTACATTTGGCTCCAACAGAGATAGTTTGCAATAATATCTTCCATCGCAATCTGGGATATCTGGTTAGTTATATTTTCTAGCACTGTTATTAAATACTTAGTATAGATAGGCGATTAGAGAAGTCAAGAAGTCTTACGTGTTGAGAAAAAGAGGGAAAGTTGAAAAACATTGACACTGTTAATTGAGAGGCGACTGAAGCCTTTGTGGGATAGTTGTTAAAAACAGACTAAGCAACAGGTTAGGCGTTCTTAAATGAAAATAGGTTTTTCAAGGGAACACTTTTCCTTATTTGAAGTTGTTAGACTTTTTCAGCTTTATTTAAGGTCGCATAAAAAGTGTTGTCATTAACGACCAACCCATTTAAGTGTTACAAATGAGGAAATTGAGCTAGTTTTGATACACCGTAACAATTGACTGCTTTTAAGAACTTGAACACCTTTCTTGGCAGTCCGATGGGTGGTTAATCGGTTTTTGGTTGTCTTCTCAGAGAATACGGTGTCCTTCGTGGAGAAATTTATTGCAGGAGTTGCTCATGTGCTCCATGGTGGTCATGCTGTTGCAGAGATTGAAAATTAGAGGAGGACTACTTGCATAAGTGGCAGTGCGTTAATTTAAAATGGCCAGATCTTACTCTAGGCAGGACCACATGATCTCTCCTCTGGATGACTTTTCTGGGAGGTTGTCAACTGATATGGGGGTTGATCTTGATTTTAGAAGAGACCAATTTTGCTTTCAGAGATGGACTAGTTTTGGAAGGGTGTGTTTCCATACATCCGAGAATGTGTTAACGTAATTAGGAAATTTCTCCTCCACAAATTTCAAGATCTAGAAAGAATACGAATGAACCTACTCAGTTTTCCACAATCCACAAAAGTAATCTTTCATCCATCTCAAGCCAAACAGAAAAAAATTGAAACCAATCCAACATTCCAGGAAACAAAGATCCAATGAACTAAAATTAATCCAGAAGCAAAGCAAACAAAAGAGCCCCTAGAAGAATCATGGGCACAAGAAAATATCTAGCAGGAAAATATGCCAACGAAAAAAACTTAGGAAACCTTAATAAAACTACTTGTAGAAAATCGAAAATATAAATTTCCACTGAATTATTGTTAGATATAATTCATTGCAATGATGGTTTCATAGCCGACCACCATTAACTCGGCGCGCGTTGTGTCAGGAACCAAACTTCCAATCACAATATTTTAAGAAATTCCTCAGCTTTATAATGAATTTCTTTATGGCTGATATCTGAAAGCGCTATTTGAAATGACCACATGTACAGTAGTCCAAATGGATTCGGAAACAGAATGGTGTAAATATCAATCCCGTACCTTTTCATTTTATAATTTGTAAATTCAATACACATTTTATTGTCCAGAGTAGGAAGATATAAACTTCTTCGTTGTTAATTATTAAATGATAATTTTTTACATAAGTTGCAGTGGAGTTCAAAGAAAGTTGGCTTTCCATAGCCGACAAATGTACAATTAATATTTTATTTAACTTGACAATGAGCAGCTATGACCAAAAAATAAGTCACACCTTCGTTTGTGGAATTTAATTCAACAGCGCATAATTGCAGTCTGTCAGGATCATTCAGCGCAGCGGTTCTCAACCGGAGGTCCACAGGAAAATTTTAGTGGCCACTTCAATACAGATTATTTAAAATTTTGTGCGATAACATGGCTAGTGTACTCTAAACACTTTTATTACATACTGAAGTCAGAAAAGCACTATTAAGACATTTTGAACTTCGAAATGAGTTGTTGGTTTTCCTGAAGGCACAAAATATTTTCGGACAACATTTTGTTGAATTTTACCAAATCCTTCCTGGTTGATTAAACTCACATACCTGTCAGATATTTTTACAAAGTGCAATGAACTTATGAACTCTATTGAAATATTTCCCGAAAAGTAGTAAGGACGATTCCTGTGTTCAGAATGAATTTTCTGTGACACTTAAACCTGTCGGTTTAAGTGCAAGTTACAATGAAAATCTATTTGATTTAATCAGTGAAAGAAAAATAAAACGATCAGCCTTTATGTGATTTCTGTGCGAGTTTGTCAGAAGAGTACACAATATTTCAAAACAAGCTATTTTACACAACCAATTTGTGGGAAGTTTGATTTCCTTGTTATGCTGCAATGAAGTCAAAGTGCAGTAACAGGCTCGACGCCACACCAGTTATTAGATTTCAATTTACAAATGTTGTGCCTGACATGCAATTCAAGGACCGAAAATCATCAAAGTCACTAAGCATTTTATTTATTTATATTTTATTATATTTAAAATTAATTACTAAATTAAATCTTGTTTTACTATTTACGACTAGGAACCACCTATCCTAAAAAAAATAAGCCAAGTGTTCCGTCAGAATGCCCGATTTTACCAACTGTTACATTGAAAAAAAGTTTGAGGAAACCTGTTATAGAGCATCAAATTAGTAAATTTTAGACTTCTTTTGTTAAAAATGTCCGTTCTTCCTCTAAATTATACCTTCTCATATAGTCTGAAAATTGAATTCTAATAAATTGGTGATGTTCGCCGTAGTAAGCACCTACAAATAATTGTTAAGTGTCTGGTTGATTTAGTTTCAATCCGTGTTGATATATTAGTCAATATGTTTCTCCTTTTATATAGTGTACGTAAGAATACAATAACATTTTGAAGACAAAATAGATTCTATATTTTGAGGGTATAAATTTATCAAATATAAATTTTGACTTGCAGTTAATATAGGAATTATTAAATTTTGACGCAGTATAATTTCAGTCTAGCTTCCTTAGATACCTGTTTATAAACAGAAACCCCCCTTTTCCGTGTCGATTCATTGAAGAGTGATGTATCAGATTGCGGATAAGAAAACATAGCTAACGACTTCAAAAATTGATTTGGAAATTAGAGGCAGGTTTCTGTTTGGGAGAGTGTTTCTTTTCAAACATTAATAAAAGTGCGACGAGGTGGGAGGGTTTGCGTGTCTGCCATTCCTCGTGCTGAATGGAACACACCTGACAGTCGCCACGAGGCCCTTCGCAATCGATAGCTCGCCCCCAGCAGAACGTCGATGCAATTGTTGCCAGCTACAATCGAAAAAAAAATTGCCAGGACGTTAGTTGGCGGGAGAGTCCTGACACGTGGTTTACATCATCTCGACAATTTCCATAGTGCTCTCTAGGACGGCAAATCAACTGAAATCAACACGTGTCACAATCTGTAGCTTATGTATAATTGTAGTGAGTGATTCTGTACATTGAGTATGTGAAGGCGTTGCAACACTTTGGCGACTCAATAATATCAGTAAACAGCCTGTTAATTGACATTATAAGAGAACTTATTGATAATATATTTACCTAAGTGAGGAGCCGCGGACTTGGAGACTAGTTCTCGGGAGGGGGAGAACTATATCCTCATGTGAGGATTACTGATGGTTGAATTAATTGCTATAACTTTCAAAACTTTTGGTTTGATTTTTTCATCAACCATCTTTATCCTGGACACGGGTTGTTCTTAAATTTAATTCCTGTTCCTCCAACGAAAGCTAACATTTTGTAAGACAGTCATTACATGTCGCACTTTGAAACGGGAATTCTGAGACTTTGTCAATAGAATGAAAATGGCAATTATAAATTACAATCTAAAATCAAATCAGATGGTTTTTTAGCCTATAATTGATTTACATTATTCAGCATTTTGTCCACATTACTATAAACGTTGTAGAACACATATTGACATTTATATCGCATATATAATAAGTTTTAAAAATTTACATTGTTTGAAATGAATTTTTTGCTCTTAACCCAACATTGTTTCATTGATTTTACATTTACTTATAATTAGAAATTGCCAGTCTTTAGTTTATTTACAGACATAGCCCGGAATTTTTTCCATATTATCCCGGTACATTATTTAATTCTTTGTCAACACATAACTAAGCCGACATCTCAAACGTCACAATATGAACTCCAAATATACTCCCAGAGTCAAAAATACCCCCGGTGCATTAATAGGAATAAATATTTTTTCAGTATTCTAACAATAAAAATTATCCCCCACTTAATGATTAAATTTTTACATAAATCGCATAGGTCGTAATGTAACACTGCGACCCGCATTACACCGTTTCCTTTTTATTTTCTTATAAAATTTACCTGACGCGAGAAATAAAACCAACTTATCAATTATGTATATATCATATAGACTATCCAAAGAAGTTAATTTTTTCTCAGCCTACTGCAATAATAGATGGTAAGTGGGATGAGTGATATAGGAACACGTAATAGGACTTTTAACTCGCAGTTGTTTTACAAGCCGCGGAAATTCCAAGAAATCTTCCCGTAGAGTTATATCTTTATTTATATTAATATCTTCTGCAATATATCGAAATTAAATATGCACGAATATTTAAATTAAATCTTATTTTTTTAAAGCCTCAAATTTTCATTGAAATACGTTGAGCTGTTTCGAAGCCTATTCGAGGCAAACATACGGACAGGCAGACACTTCAATTTTATTTATTGGTATTGATTAATTCGTACATATACATTCCTGTAAAATGACTAAAATATTACGAATACATTAAGTAATTTACTTATCTAAAACAATTAGTGAACTTACTATAATCAGATAAAGAGCTTTGTTACTATGCACGCGATGCATCAAAACCCTTTAAAAAACTATACCTAGAAAGTTTTTGAGTCCGCTAACCAATTAATTGAATGCATCTTTTATTTGAATTGTGTATGTAAAAGACATATAAACAATGAGTGATTCAGATTAAAATCCTCCCCATATTATTTCACAGGAGAGTGTGGAACTTTATTAAAAAATAAACGAAACATCTTATTTGTTAAGATTTGATGGAACGTTCCACGTCGATTAAACATATATTTCAGTTAAAATGCAAAATCCAATTTGCGTACTTTATATTAGAACTTCCCTTCAGCTCTTCCACAAAAATTTATTGCATACAGATTTGCAATTTTAAGTAATCTTTTTGGAGATAATAACTATATATTCTCATGAAATAAATACCAAGGATTTGGGGCAGTCAGCCAAGTAATTGCCTACCGTTTGGAAGCGTAGTTCATACCTGATCTAGAGATATAGAGATGGAATATAATACTACATTCAGATTTAAAGCATATATTCTGGAAGTATCTCTTTCACAGGAATGTAATATAAAAATAAAATACATACGAAATAGAGTGCAAAATAACTGCAATATCGTTTTTTCTAAAGTAATTCTAATAGAAATATTCAGTTCTGGGATGAATGAACCTTAGATAAAAATGCAGTTGTCCGTGGGAAAAACATCGAGAGTTTCAATCTATATTTTAACGACTAATGGTGTGACTTATTTGTTGTGGTCAATCTAAAAGGAAGATCCGTTGGAATGAGATAAAAATGATTCCTCACTCGTTTTCATTCAGTGACGACAGTACTGTTACCAACTTGCTAACCCCTAAGATTATGGATGCAACACCTGTCTCGGTCATTTTTCTTCATCTTTTTCATTTTATTGATAATCGTATCAACAAAGTAGTCATTACCGACTTATAAAAAATTACAATAACGATAAATTTTGATCTTTAAATTAACAATTTTATTCAATTTAACTCAATATTTGTTTTCATTGTAAAAATTTAACTATAAATAATAATAGTTTACAATTAACGGTACAATTTAGTTTTTTTAAAGAACTTTATTAAACTTTCTTGTGCATTTTTCCCTTTCACAACAAACTCGTTGAAATCATTTTCTTTTAAAGCTTTTATTCTATCATCGTCAAGTTTCGGAAATTTGTTTAACAGGTGTTCATCAGAAATCTGGATATTGCACTCATCACAAATCGTTGGGGGGGGGGGTCTTTTGTTATAAATATAAGCTGAGTCATTATTGTGTCCAGTATTTATTCTCGAGAAGTTCATTTGGTCTCTTCTCTTGACTTTTGGTTATGCTTTAATGCGTATAAGTCGTTTGTTTCACAATGGACCTAGCTAAATATAAATGACTTCCATATCGTACTCCATGACTGTGTTAGCTTTCCGTGGCCTTATATCCAAAAAAATTTTAAATGCTTTTGTGGTTTCTCTGGGCTGTTTCTTGGGGGAAATTTTCCACGGAGGGTTATTGCAGTTTTGTAGTGGTTTACTATCTGGCAGAGCGTACTGTATTTATCACAAAAATTTTCGAATCCTGTACAAAAAGGGACGTATATCGGACATTTTTAGAAGAGGATTATTAACGAATTCTCATACCCACCAGAATTTCAAAGAGGCTGAACATGGCCCTCATCAGAATCACCTCAGTGAGTACAAAAGTAATGTTAAGAGAGATGAAGTGGTTGTCACTTCGAGGGCAAAGTTCTGTCATCTTGTACTTGAAGTAGTTGCTGACATCGTGTTAAAATAAGTATTAAGCTATATAAATATAGTGGAATTGTCTGCAACCTGATGACCGAGGTGATGCAGACAACGGAAACGCTGAAAAAAATTGAACCGTTCGATAAACCGAAGATCATTCATTAAATCGATACACCGGGTAAACTTCCGTTCATTGATATACGGTGCGTTGTATCAATGAATAAATTAGTATCTCCTGTTACATACATTACAAGTATTAAGCGTATAATTTGAGGAGTTCGAGTGTAGTACGCTAGTGAAGAGACTTTCACATAGTTTTCACCAACAAGGAAAACCCTTTCCCCTTTATCGCCATTTGAAAGAAGAGTTTTTTTTGTGTGTGAGAGAGACACTTCTAGGTGTTGTGGGGTGCTTAAGTATGAAGTAGCTCTCTTGCCCACCCTGCGGGCGTAAATGAGAGCGCTGCACTGTATGGCTCTTCTATGGCAGCGGTAACAAGAAACGGCTGCCTAGCGTTAATGGTCGCTTTCTAAGATCTTAAAATGTTGAAGACAAGTTAAGTACAATTTCGCTAATGTCTTGTATAGTAAACAACAAGTTTCTCACATACATAGAAATGTCGCAATAAAAGACTCTGAATTAACAAAATGCAGTGCCCACCAATTTGCTGGTCTTATTTTTATTTTATTCAAAATATTTTTTGTTTTATTATTTACAGTTACATCATTCTACCATATATCTATTACAGACGGTGTTGGCTACTATTATAAACCTTGGTAGGTTAACAATGTCATAAAATAAAAAATATTATTAAATTCCCTTAGGAACTTATGCCTGATTACTGGTTGAGCGTCATCTGAAAATTATGTCTACAGTAGCAAAGATGGCATTTCTCATTACTTATAAGGATGTCGTAAAATGTTAAGAGACACCGGGACTGAAATTTTGCCAGAAACTGAAAAAAAATCTGCCAAACAAAAGACGGAAGTGAAACATATTCTGAAGGACAATTCCAATTAAATTATTATTGTTTTTCATAAAAATATATTTTTTTCAGCATCATGATTTCTGTTGCCAAAAATCTTCTATGCATCACAAATATTTAGACACTGTCTTCGTTCTTTTTGTACATAATCTACATGCTAATACCTTCAAATACAAATATTAGTTCTTTAATTGTTTGAGTAGTTATGATGAAAAAAATTCAAAGGGCTGAAAGGTGCTAATTTTAAAGTAAAAAATTATTTTCTCCCCACAGTTTCAAAAATTGATAAAAATGGTCAGCCCTACATATACATGTAAAAAAACTAAAATTATTCAAGTACGTAACACAAGGAACATTTCCAAAACTGTAAATTTAGAGAATTATTTTCCACATATCTGAACGAAAAACAAGTTTGGAAAAACAAAATTTTGTACATTGCTGTTAGCACACAATTAAAAGTTCAGCTCAGTAGCAATTCAGTTACAGGCATTTAATATTTAAGTCCCCGTGTCCCTTAATAGAATATTTTAATGGAGTTAAAATTATTTATTGATATTTATTATTCGACCTTATACACACCCAAAAGTCTAATTTTTTGTCAATATTAGTTATGTGCTAGAATGTGGTGAAAAATTTTAACTGTACTGCATTGTTTGTAACAATTAATTTCAATCTATTCACTGCTGGAACTGCTATTGCTTCGATTGGTATTTAAAGGTGTAATTAAATAGTGTGCGTTCAGCGTTTCCTCCAATTTTTTGAGAAGTGTATATAACTTTTAATTATCATACATTATTGGGATAATGCAGGAGAGATTTGCAACTGACTTTTCTCATAAAGTATGTGTGTTTATCTGCAAAACAAATTGTCGATTTATTTAATGTAATTTACCCTGTTAATTAACTAGCTTTTTAAAGTAAGACAATTTTAGTACACCAAGATTGTTTAAAAATCAATTCCGTTGGAATAGACTGGTTGTCGTCTTGGCGTAGTGCGTGAAGGTGTCTCGGCAAGGAGTTTGAAGAGATGCGAGGCTCTCTGGAGTTGCCGGGGTAACTCGTCAACCAAGCTATTGTAGCTTCAAACTCAAACGGATGCGCAGGGAAGGCCACAACCTCACAAACAAAGGCGACACTTGTCTAGAGACACGCCCACCACTCTAGAGACCCACATCTCAGCTCTGTGATGCAGCGACGAGACTAAAGCCTAATATTGCTCCATTCTTTTTCCAAACTGAAATACCTTACAGAGAAATATTGTATTTTTGGAACAATGCGTTCAATAGTATATGGCGTCTAATAATCATACCGATATTTATTTTAAAAAATAAAAAGAAATAATGCATACGAAAATAGGTCACTAAGTACGTGAAAAATCATAATACATTACTTTGAGTTTATTAATTTTGGTTACTCGACAAAATCGCCTTTCCGCCTAGCGTTTCCCAAACATTTCCATAGTCGTCTAAAGAGAACGTTTCGTGTCTGTTTCGGCCAATTTTCATTCGACGAGAATTTAGGAAATAGCAGAATGTAGGAATGGCAAAAAACGTTGAAGTGAACGTCAAAAGAACTTCAATTCTACAATTCCCGCATAGAAACTGCTCTGGTATGTATCAAAGTTTGGTGATAACCGTCTTCTTGATTTATTTCCTTGGCTCAAGCGGTCTAATAATGACGCTAAATTTACTTTAACCTTTTTTTCCTCAATATTAAATGCAAAAAGTTCTGCGTGGGCCCATAAAACCATGGTCATTACCTTCCTGACCAATTCACGTATAGATTGAACCATAAAAGTGTAGATTATAATTAATTCCAAGTTTGTATTCTTTAATGAAATTGACGTTGATGAAACTCTTGGAAACGAAAAGATATCAGAAAACTACTTATGATAGAAACAGTTCTAAATAAGAGCGAAATTACATGTTTCTTCTGGGATCCGTCATTTATGGGATGTATTGCTTAAAATAAGCTCTTTCATTATGTTTTATACTTATTTATCAAGTAATCATTTTAAGTATTTCAGTTTTAGTGGGGTTGTTATTATGTAGATAGTTTTGGGTTACAAGTTTCACTAGGTTCATCCAAAAACTGACATACATACGAAAGGAATTTGAAAAGGGGGGTATATGGTGGAGTGAAGAAGAAAGACAGCCATGAGTTGACTTCTATAGTATAAGGTAATCACCTAAAAGAGATGCGGAGAAGACCGAAGATAACCTGCATCTGGTTGGTAAGAATGTTGAGGGACTTGTCTTACGTCCTTCAGAATGACGGGAGAGGAGTTTAATGTCAGGTCAGAGCATTTCTCCATGCCTCCACCAGTTGTAGCAGGTGGCTGGCCGACTCATCCAATGGGATCAGCGGACAACGCTTACCGTATGCCAAATGTCTACGAATTTAGAGCATATACCTCTCCAAACAGGTAGAGGTGCCTCGTATTGTTAGAAAAGTAGAACGAGTTCTTATCTAGATGTCATTGAGCCATATTTATTGTCCCGTTCCAATGACATCGACTTACGAGAGGCTGAATTCTTCGTCTTTATTTTTTCATACCACACTGTCTTTTCGCTATGTAACTAACCCTTGTTCGCTTCAAATGATTTATAAAAGAACAATAACATAATATTATTGACTCTACTTCAATAAAGAAATTGTAAACGTAAAATATAATTACATAGTGGATAAATGCAGTATGAAGTAACAACAGTTGATACGGTTTTGTTACAATTCCTACATGACACATAATAAAAATCTTTAAGTGTTATTAATGCAACGCTGCTGTTAACTCGTTTACAATTAAGTGCTTTATATATATATATTCAAAGACAATACAATAATTAAAGTGTTTTTGACTTCCCACTAAACTCACTCTTTGACTCGAAATCCTGCAAATATAATATTCTATGTTGTAATTAAGGAATGTATACTTACAAATATATATATATATATATAATACTATTTTTAAGTAAAGAAAAATTTATAAGAACTTTGTCGTGAAATGTATGCACACTCATAACAAGAATAAACTAACGAAAAAAGATGCAAATAAATAAGGTACAAACATTCAGCCCTAATCACAAAAAAAACCTCTTTAGGTTCAATTTTAACTTTGTTGTTGCTGATAGATTATCTTCGGACAAAGCTTAAGGTAACTAGTTCCTACCATTAAAGTTTTGTTTAAAACTTGAAATTTCTTTGCGTCAATTTTCTCCGGTCTTCACCTCTCCCAATATATGTTACTTTTTCTAGATTATCCCCTATTTCTTTATTCACCTTGATCGCGTGTATGATTTCCTTCTTCAGGTTTTTAACGATTCCCTACCTAATTTTTCTAATTTTTGTGGCCCGTATCACAAATTATCTTTTCGAGTGAAGAGTCAATCGTTGGGTTACATGGGAGATTATTTATCTGTATGATTTATACATTTAAAAGGTTAATAAGGAACATGAGGATTATACTAATAAAAGAGGAGCAATTAGTATAGTTTCGTACATTTTTAATAAATTTTTGTATCGAAAACGAAGAAAAAATACGCAATTTATAAATAGATATAAGTACTTACCTTAGTATCTCAATTGCCAGTTATGACAAATAATGCTCAACAACTGAACAATAAAAATTCGTATTTTCAGATTATTATATTTTTTCGATACTTCTCTGGATCCATTATTGTTTATATAGAAAAGGGTTGCTCCTATGGCACTTTCCTTCGCTCCAGTTTACCAAGTTTAGGCTATGCGAACAGAAAAAATTTTTCAAGTTCTAAAAGTATGATTCCTCCACAATCTCAAAATGTCTGTCACACGATATCTTTTAGTTATTAATGAACTAAAACCGGTTTATAAATAAGTCATAAAACAATAAAATTAGGAAAATAATTTCAAAGATGAATGGTTATGAGCACTTAAATATCTATAATAGTCTGTGCGTCTGTCAGAGTGTCACAAGTATAGGCGTCCAAATTACTGCTCCGAATTGGACAAATTTGGCACACGTGTTCCTCAGGACCCGGAGCTGCCGAAGAGTTTTAAAATTTCGTTTTTTTCACTTTTTCGGTAGTTTTCCGCCTCTAAGACCATACTCGAAGAAACTAGAAAGAGCATATTCTATTATAATTTACCTTTATTTCCAAGGTGGACCAATACCCCCTCCTCCATCAGAGCTAGAACACAATCGAACTCAGTTTTGGAACCCCTACATTTTCAGAAAATTCTGAAGAGACATGGTCGATTGGAAATTATATTCTCTACAATTTTGATGATTTGAGCTTATTTTCTCAGAACACCGGAAATGGGTCAAAATGACATCTATCGGTAAAAAGCTACGATTTTGACAATATTTCGCCATTTACACAACCCAGGATTAAAATAGGTTCGGCCTGACAACAGAAACAGATTCTATTATTATGTTGTCTGTTTGAAAACGTATAGAACGAGGTGCTAAAAGTAATCCCTCATTAATTGAACTATAACTCTATGGAACCCTAAAGTACTGTAATAAAAGTTTCTTTAATTATATTCCTCCTTTATTATTATATATACAGGTATACTAACAACAGTTGAGCTATTTTGAAGTTGCTTAAGAGTTACAGATGGCATCGAGTCATTCTGTTCATACAATTACTGAATAAGCCAATGCAATTCAATAGTTGGTTGTCAGCCGTAGCTATAGCCAAGACCAAAGATAAGTGCTACTTAATTTAATCTATCATTATGTTAGATAACTTTATTTCGGCGTTTTCATATTCTGTGTTAGTAAAGTGTTTTTCTGAACATGCGCACTGTTATTTATTTACGGTATCTTTCTCATACACCAGGTATTTTAACTTAACTAAAATTAAATTTCCTTCTACGGAATCTTTTGAATGATGCAATTATTTTGTTTCTAAGAAACTGCTCATGCCACTTAAGAGGTATTAGAGGCGAAGAAATTAATTTTGCTAATACAAATCTGTGAACTTGTTTGCTGTCCATTCACTGCAGAGCTTGAAAGAAGTGTTTTATTAATTTCAAATAAGTCTACAGCAAAAATTTTCAGACGTTTCTGTAAGAACGCGGGAAAGTATACGAGCCCTTGAAATATAAAGTTGAACGCATTGAAATGTTTACTTTTTAGCCACGTGTACTTAAATAGTTTTGTAAGCAAGCAAATCGTTTTATCTCTTTCTGTAAGAGGATCTGTTACGTGGCGTTAACCAAGAACAAAGGCGTGGAACAGTTTTACAGGAAGACAGATGTTCCAATTCCCGCCTGGCTTTACAGAACTCTTTCAGCACGATTTTTAACGGAGTCAATAATAACGTAGGACATATTTCCTAATTTATTCGCATTATTTTAAAACTAATTAAATTTGGGGTAGCGTCTTACCCATTGAATCATGCTTCTTGAAAGAATAAACTCAAAGATATTGAATATAAAATCCTCGGGTTTATATCCTGGTTATATCAATTGTAAAACACAACGTCGGGTTTTACAATTGATATAACCCGGATAGAAACCCGAGAATTTTATATTCAATCTATTCACCTGGAAAGCCTACATTCTGTATTCTCCAAGATATGGATCGTAAGTAATAATAATTTTAGCATTATTTCACTACATAAATACGGAAATTGAGGTTTTAAATGATTCTGCAAACAGATTATTAATTATGAAAATTGCTGTCTTCTTCACTTTCAGAATTAACAAAATATGCGTGGAAAAATGTTAACACAAGAAGTTTGAGGTGTAATGTAAAGTAATAGTAAAAGTTTACTTCACATTCAGCGTGAAGAAAGTTAAATGAGTTAAGTTCACCTGTACGTTATGGTGATATTTTCCGATATCTATATACAATCTTCACTCGTGCTTGCTGTTATAGAAACTTATGAAGAAGCGTCCAAATCACATTCTCGCCTTCCCAGAAACTTCAGGCGACGGAAAAATGCATTAGGTAAATTTAATAAATATGGGTTCCATCATTCGGTTGAATTGAATTCTCCTCTTAAGGACGGAACTTCTTTGTAGTTTGATAATCAAATTGGTGACTACGATGAAAGGTAATATTGCAAATTATTAAAAAACTGATTTTTAACTAAAATCACAGCTTGCAGTGTATAATGAACCTAAATTAAAGCTGATTAAATCAACTGCATAGCTATTATTTAAAATATCATGCATCAAATGTACGTCGAAATAAATGGGCAAATTTTTATTATATACGTCAGTAGAAATAATTATGCTTATTACAAAACACCATTTTAACATACTATTAAAGGATCTACATTATTGTCAGTAAATTGTGAAACACCTAGCTTATTCTCTTATATGAAGAGTAAACTTAATTGGAATTTATATGAAATGAAATGAACAATAAAGAACATATTTATTGTAAAAAGCTAATGTTTTCAATTTAAACGCGTGGAATGAGTTTCATTTATTGCTCGTAAAGTTATTGATTTTCTATTTGTAACATTGCCAATTTAATTATGTAGAGCAATACAGAAAAATGTTAAACTAAAAATGCTTTATTTGTTGTTGGTCAGTCTTATGACAAAGCAAAACATAGTAAATTGATACAGGTGTCCTTCATTTTTATAGACACTTAATTTCTGTGCTGTGTTCAGCACAATTCGACCTGTTTTTATTTATTTTAGTATGATAATTACATAATTTAATTGTTCTCTCTACCAAATTCAACTCATCCGTAATTAAATCGGTTTAAACATCTGGAATTCCTTAAGCCGTCGCTTCTTGACTAATTTCAGAAATCATCTTGAAATTTATAATTGACAATTTAATGTCTTGCTAAGAAAATGCTATTTTGCAGCTTTGAAAGCATTAATGGATTCCTAATAATATTTTTGTTTCTAAATTATTGAGAAGCATTTGTGGTCTGAAACTCTTCAGGTATGTTAAAACTTCTGTATCGTTTTTTAAAGACCCACTTGTCACTATCATTTTTCATGAGTGCAAAACTATTTTCCTGTGGTAAATTGTAATTCAAATTTTTGAAACGATGATGACGGGATGTGATATTGTTTCTCTTTACAGAATATTGACAACCTTTAATCGTGAAAGTAAATAAGCGGACCATTTTCATAACATACTTAACTAAAAATAAATAGCGACGAATATGTATTGGTCGTTTTCTGAGGAGAGATTTCAGTACAGACCTCATCAGGTATGCTAATTTATCATATTATATGGTTTGAAATCAACAACATGGACAAATACATTATAGATAATACTAGCACATTTAGTATTACTTTCAGTATTCATTGAATATTTGTTTAATTTAATATGAATCAATTCAGAAATGATTATGGCTTGATTACTACATTCTTGAT
This sequence comes from Eucriotettix oculatus, assembly GCA_034510155.1. NCBI lineage: Eukaryota > Metazoa > Arthropoda > Insecta > Orthoptera > Tetrigidae > Eucriotettix > Eucriotettix oculatus. The sequence goes on along the minus strand of CM067378.1, from coordinate 13,191,649 downwards.
CACAATTGAATGTGTGGTTATAATATGTGCAGTGTGTAGGTTCTACGTGTTGTTCATCGATCGCTGTCTTGCAAGTCGTTGCTGAGTTTCTGTTTGCAATGCTCTATTTGTCAAAAGGACAATAATAGACTACTTGCCTAATTTCAGAAATCATCTGAGATTGTATATTATGATAATTATATGTGAGAAATACTTTATTTATAGCGGAATTTGTCGACAATGCTTAGTTAAAAAGAAGAGTGCAAAAACATTGCCTTGACTTTAGACACGCATTCTGTGGCGTCATAGGTTTGTAAACAGACACGAGATTCCGTCAGTACTCGTTTTAGTTCGTTTCTTTTCCAAGAAATGGTTTATAAGCTGTGCGCGGTACATCTCTGTTCAAATAGACACACAAGAACTATTTGTAAAAAAACGCTTAAATGCTAGAGACGTGGATGCAACTGCTCGCGAAAAACTCGAGTGATATAAATATCATTCTATTCTATTTTATTTTTTGTAATATATTGCTGTATCATATTATTTTTACATTTTTTTAACTTTATTATTATTAGGTAGTATATTATTTCTGTCAAGTTATAATGCTGAAAAGTTATATACCTAATGATACTGCATTAATAGAGCGTGTATAATTATATTGTAAATAATTATACATTTCCAATACCAAGCAGCAAATTAATATATACAATAAGTAGAAATTATGCAAATTCAACGTGAATATATTGAACGTGTCAATTTAATATGTTTCCTGTACAAGGGGAAAATGCTCAAAGGACCTGTAATTTTCAAGAAGCCTTTGCTCCACATTAATATTTTAGGAGAATGTCATTTCATAATTCATTTTATTAATGAGAATATCCACACTGCGCTAGAATATACCTAATTTTGTATTTAAATATTTAGACTTCATATTCTGCCCTTTAATATGGTAGTAAATTATTTATGGAAAATATCCCACTCAACCAATAATGTGTTTGTTTTTATTATGTTACATTAGCATTAACTAAAGTTTTATGATTAAGTTCCACAAAATTTTTATTTTGGTTATATTAGAAGAATAGATAAACCATTATTTCGTCTATTTTAGTATCGTTTCTTCGGTCCGATTTCACAAAAATGAGAAAATTTTTGTTTTACTAAAACCTAATTAATCAAGTAATATGATATCAGCAGGCATCTGCAGAAGTGCTTTGAACTTTACCCAACTCCTCACAATATTCATTAAATTACTACATCATTATGTTTTCAGCCGTGCTCCGAAATATTAAATTTTATGGAAAATAATACACATTTCATAAAAAGGGGTCGAACTTATGACGTTCAAATTATTTTCCTGCAAACAATGTAGACAAGTCCGGATACGGTCTGAAGTGTTGAAAAGCGTAAAGTATGTCTCCATAATTCTTTCTCAGATGACTACAGCTATTAAAACCGAAAGCTTCTTGTTTTTGTAAGTATGGCGTTACTGTAATAAAAAATAAACTGCAAAAGAAACATGGGCGTTTTATTGCTGGAAGAATCTTATAATTCATATTATTTCGTAAAGTAGTGAATAAAATAAAACCCATGTTTATTGTCACATCTAACAACTTGGTTATTAGTGTCGATGTTCACTTTATAAATACTGGTTTACTTTTATTTTTTCTTCTTTCTAAATTATAACAACATTGGTTATAGTGAGTTTGTATCATTTTGGACTATAGTGGGGAAACTGGATAGAGGTACATTATATATTGTTGAATACGTTCATGACTGTCAAATTGTTTTTGATTTGGTTTATAAATCGAGGGGAATATATTTTGTAGTTTTCTGTTGAAATGGTACTTGTGGAATTGAATTTAATCGTTACTGTTTCTTACTCCGTTGAGGTTAGTCTGTTTATGGACCAAATCGTGGTTCCAGTTGTCCTTGATTTTAGCTTCTAAATTATGTTCTTGTGGGTTACTGTAAAGTTTGATGGGTTTGGGATAGATAGTTCACATTTAGCTACGACATCGGCTGCTTCATTGCCTGCGATATCAACATTGGAGGGAATCCACTGAATGATCAATTGTTTTCCTGTTTAACAATACGATAGGTTCCTTACTGCATTTATTATGGAATAATTCCAAAAACACTTCTTGAATCCGAGGAAATGGTAAACTTGCGTTGTGGATATATTTGAGGACTGGTGATATTTTGTTGGATATTCGATCTTAAGTCAACTGTAGGAGCCAAATTGAAGTACATTTGGTATTTTGGGATCGTTATTTTTTTATCGAGGGGTAAGGGTTGGAGGGCTTGGCGTTGTAACGCTTGAGATACTTGTTAGATGTAAATGTTTTAATTCAGTCAGATAGCCTATTGCACGGAATCCTATATACGATATAATGCCTGAAGATTGATGGGGCCATTTTATTTCCTAGTGAGTGGAGACAGTGGGATGTTGATTTATAATTGACGTTTATATAAAAAACTATATAAGAATTGAGAATGTAGAAGATATGTGGTTGTTTATTTGATTAGAAATCGTTTTACCAAAAAATTCTTTCCGTGGTGTTTAAATCAATGAACCCTTTGGAATACTTATTCATAGACAAAATATCCGCAACCATGAACAAAATAGAAGAGGGACAGACAGGCTTGCTTGGAAAGAAGAATGCATCCGTCCGCTAAATAATACATCATTCTCTTTTCCTGATTGGTGGATGTTTAAAAAAGTAGTTGAGGACTCTGGATGTTTAAAAAAGTAGTCGAGGACTCTTCATGAGTAACCGTAGTAAGCTTAATTATTTATCATATTTATACATAATTATCTTTTCCAAGCGAGCCGGATCATTTCCGTATTCAGTGCTCTACGAATGTCGATAACCTGAATTGTACCACGATTTGGCTGGATGTGAAACCACGAAGTCCAACGAGAGAGAGCACGCTGATCAATATGTCATAGGGCAAGGCCAAATTTTTAACAGAAGTACATTATTGATGGCCACTGCGGCCAGGTTCGGATGGCTTACTGGACGGGAAAAATACACCATAACTGCTCTGGATTTGTACAATATGAAGGCTTTCTCCGGTAATTTATTTAGCGTGCGGCATTAGCGGCTAGCAATATTGCATCCACAAAAGAACTTCCATTAGCTTCTGTGATTAATGTTTTCAATACGCCCTTAAAATATAATTAATAGTTTGTACTCCAACAACGGGCTACTGTTGTATGGAATAATCATCTATCATGTAAACTGGGTTAACAGCAATACAAATTAGTTACCTTACTTGATCTTGTTTTACGATATTATTAAACGCAAAATAATACCTATTTTAATAAAACTTCGTATCCTTTTATTGCATAAATTTATTTATATTTTTTGATACGTATTACTAAATGATAAATTTAGAAAAACCATTTATCCAATGCAGTAGCGTGACTATTATACTATTGAGTGTTGAAGCTGCAGCACTCAACAGTTATGTGATGAATCCTGGAGACATCAGCTTGCAATCTCAATATTTAGTTTCATAGATGAATGAAGAGCTATCCACTCTCGGTCTGTCGTCGTCTCCCCCGTCCCTTTAAATGACTGAGGGGACGGAGAAGTGTTGAAATTTACATACATATTTATGCTATTACTTCGCCCCGCTAGACATTAAGCAGAACCGAGTCCCTCCCTAGAACTGGCACTTTTTACGATACGACTTGTAACCCCGTTTTAATATCTAAGAAATGGCACGAATACTTAAATATTTGATACTATGCTCTAGATTCATGAATGTCCATTGCAATTTTTCATTCTTTTTTGTTTGCGCAACGACATTTTTTAGGAGATAAAATAAATCAAAACAAAAGAAAGAAATATAATTTTAAAATTAACATTTCCTTTAACAAAATGTGATTAAAGTTGCTCATCATACCAGCAAACTGAACAACAATATTTATTTAATAATCAAAATAAAAACAAAAACTTAGACCAAAGGCCCAAATAATTGCGAATCAGAATCAATCCCGCCAAATCAATAATTCACCAATAAAAACCATCTTCCCCAAATCCACCTCTATCTAAAGAATACATTAAACCCTACAAAAATAGAAACCACCTATCTAGGAATCATTTTTGATTCAAAACTCTCCCGGAAACCTCATATTAATCTTCTCCTCTCCAAAATCAGAACCCTATATCCCCTCCCAAACAGAAAAGTCCCATCAGCTCAAAACGCCTCCTATACCTCTCCATAATACAACTCACCTGGTCCTATGCCTCGTCCATATGGGGAACAACATCCGAAATCCATTCAGCCAAAATTCGAACAAAACAAAACATAATGTAACGCACCATTACAAACTCTCCTTGGTACCTTAGAAATTCCGTCATCCACCATAACATCAAACTTCCCAAAGTCAACTCCGTATTCTTCAAATCCATAACCTCCCTAATAAAAAGCGCCCTCAACCACCCAAACCACACGATCCAGCAATTCCATGACAATTCTCCTCCATCTCTACGCTTCCATTGCCTCAAAAGAAAACTCCCAATTGACCTCATCCTTCCTCTTGAACATTCAGGCACATCATAACCCACCTTACCATCATACCAGCAGACCAAATCCTCATATCCTCCAATAATCAGTTCACCGCCTGTGAAACCTCACCCACCCACATCGTATGCCTCTCAGATACTTACACACACACACAAAACCTTACCCATCTGCTAAAGTAGGCTAACCGAAGGACTAACCTACCTATACGTTTGCAGGTGAATTATATACACTATTTTAATTTTGTAAATTGATTCTTTTAATCATGTACGTTCTTGAATCAATTATTACACCAACTGATATAAGTTTTTATATGAATTAAAATAAAAGAATATGGTATCACATAATAACAAATGATCAGCAAACATCGATACTCAGGATGCTGCCATATTGTCAGACAGAATCGGAACATTTTATAATAAAAGTTTGACATACTCGTAGCTTTGATCACGGCTATGTGCCTTTGTCTCCTGGACACGGTTTGCAATGCTTGAAAGACAACCAGTAGCCCTGTTAATCTCCATGGTAATAAATATATATCTCTAGCAAAGACTGACCATTCCAGACTCAACCACATAAATTTGGAATTATCGTAGACACAAACATATTTGGAAACGTTGTTACAGGTGACAAGAAATAATATGCCTGTATGAGAACTTAGAAAAGGAAGGAATGGCACAATCCTTCACAAAAAAGTAACTCCCTGTACGAAGGACGGTGCACACTCACAAAAATCATGTAGTGTGGTGAAACAAAACTGACATTCTTTTCATTGAATTGTTACCAAGAAATGATACGATAAGAGCTATTGCGTACACTAAACCGCTAAAACGACAAACTGTTAACATAAAACACGTGGTAAACCTGAGTTGTTAGTCCACAATAATACATGCCTGTATACGGCCCGAATCACCACAGATGCGATTGCTGAACTTGGTTTGGAACCACTTCTTTACCATCCGTATTGCCCCTTTAGATCATCTCCATATTTTCCGTTCTCTTTCTAACATTTATTTAACGATTTTATGATGCAGCATTTCTTAGCAAATTACTTACAGATTCCTTCAACTCAAAACGAGAATAGTTTGATAGGAGATCTCATGGAACTCCTACCGTCTGACAGACGGTTATTGACAAAGATTGCGATTACATCAATAAGTAAACGTGTGATTTTATTGCAATGTAATTTAGCATATTTTATACTAATAAGGTGAAACAGCTTATGCACCAACCGAATGATATCCGAATAAGGTGGAAGAAAAATCTCAAAGCTGACCACGTGCCACTCCTAACAATTCGGAATGACGGATGACCGTCTGACTGTCGAATCAGTTGGCCATTCTGGTAAATGAGCTGTATGTCGAAAGAGGAAGGCAGGAAAATTTAACATTCCTTTTATACTTTACATAACCTTCATTTCGTAATGAATGTTTATTGTAATCAAAACAAGTATGCATACTTTAGTGAAGAAAAAATGGAAGTTTGTCATCAATAATTGGGAATTGTATTCCTTTCTAGTCTCAACTAATTAAAGTAATTTTGATGGTAACTTAAGGAATTTTACTTTACTTAAAAACTTGAGTTACTTCATAGTTTGTTATTGCATCAAAATATGGATTATTTTAAGAAAACCAAGAGAAGGAGACTTAGAGTTATGAAATGACAGACATTTGTGAACTTCCCCCACAGTTTTCTTATTAAATTTAATAAAATATTAAGTAAGGGACGGGGCCACGAACTCTTTCTTGTTGTTGCGTTATGGTCTCCACTCGGGATACGACGCCATTTGTGCAAATCCAAACTTATCCGAGGAGATACGAGGAGGAAAATAACCAGTGTTTTCCTGTGACTCGGGGCTAGCAGTTACAGATAGAGGGCTAGCAATCGGACTGGGAAATTGTCCATTTGGAGCACGAGAAGTGCACAAGGAAGTTTGGGGAGGTCGCGATTGCCGCAGGGAGAAGTAATTCCCAAGCCAATTATGGCCGGGGAGAAAAACTCGGCGGGGCGCCGCATTAATAAACTCCAGTAGTCGCCAATGCACTCGGGGGAAACAAAACTGTGACGAATTAGTTAGCATCTTGGTGCGGAAATGACCAATACTAATATCTTTGACATCGGCTTCACGCTAGGGGTGAAATTAGTTTGCGACCCCGCGGGCTAAGCAACGTCAGCAACACTGCTGCGACATTGAGCTGAAATGTCGTACTCTGACTCATTACAGCATTCAGCAAACACGACGAACTTCAATTATATATTCACTTGAAGATAACCAAGTCTACTCTGCGGCCACTTTAAGAAGTTCATTTAAATGCCGTTAATAAAAAGATAAACTATACATAAATGAATCCAGTGACCAATAAATAGTAACAAGTGCAATACTAAATATTCACTTCTACGACATTTTTATTGAAATCAGTACAATTTAAGCGTCGAAAAACAACTATTCGTCCTTAATTTCAGATTTTTTAATCTTTGGAACGTAATTATTGAAGAAGTTTCAATTTATTTCATGTAATAAAAATTAATAAATCATCTGAATATGTGTTAAATGATATTTATTCAAAATTTAGTATACAAATTCAATTGAATAAATTTGGATTACCAAAATTAAGGTCTCGTCTCTATCATGTTTACCTGATCAAAATTAGGGATGAAACTTTTAGTTTCGCTTGTATTTATATCGGTGTCAAAGTAGATATGGAAGTGGATTTTTCGAATTAACATTATTTTTGAATGATTGGTCATTTTAATAATCTTTACTATGCGTCGGATGAAATAATAATACCTACTTCATATAGTTCATATATTTATAAAATCGCTCTGATTTTAGTGCATTCGGTTAAATGTATAAATAATGTGTATGGAACGATGCTATGCGGAATACTAATGTGAACTTTGTTCAGAAAAATAGGGAGGGCGAACAAGAAGAAAAATTGAAAAACAGTGCTGAAAGGGAAAGGAATAAATTTAATTCAAGTTCTGTACCGTAATTGACTGAGTTGTTGCGAGAATCTAATTATGTTATATGAGATACAGGCATTAAATAAGCAATAGGAAATAAATGGAGAAATTAGTGTAGTTTGGAAAACTTGCTATGTTTAGTGACCCGTATGAAATTTAATGATCATTATGCAATAATTAAATATGACCAGGAGCAGTCCTAATGAATTAATAGTTGTATAATCAAGTTCTCGTTTAAAAATATGAAGGAAACTAGACCATTTAATCTTTTTATATGGAAATTACTTAGGTGTTAAATCTGTGTAATGTTATTTGGCCACGTTAACTGTTGAAAAATTGCACAATATATTATGCGAATACTGACCACCTAAATAGATCCAAAAGAAAGGCCTAAACTTTGTGTTTTCTTTTTAAGCATTATTGTGTACAGATTTGTTAGTGTACTTATTAATTTAATCATTTTATATATTTGTCCTGACATTACTTAACCACGTTTTACTATTGTATGTTTCATAAATACTCAGATACTGTTAAATTTTATAATGCAGATTATTTTTACCACAAAAGGGTGACGATATATAATAGTAACGTAAATATAATTTTTATTTGTAGTCGTTTAATAACAATTGCAATTAGAATAAAAAATTAGACATTATTTATTCTACAACAGAGAAAACAAGTAGTAAAGAACAGCCCTGGTGGTTTGCTGCTCTAGGTGCATAATATTCGGGATCAAGTAAGAATAAAGTCTCGGGCCCTTTACTAAATTTACTCTTTTTGACTGAGGAAAGAAATGAGCTTATTATAAAGCTGCTGAGCTAATTATTTCAACGCAGTGCGTTTATGGAATATCTAAGGCTCTGAAAAAGATGCCATTACTGAGCTTCCAGCTCTCCTCTGACTTAGGGGTATTTGAGATGAATGTCGGTGGGAAAAGCATAATTTTCTGAAACGTTAAGTTCATCGTAACATGTAATACGAATTGTATTGTTGAGCGTGAGCAGAGGAAGTCCTCACTTCCACAGGAAGCTTGTTGCGCAACAGAGCGCTTCCACTCAACGTTCCGGACATGGCCATCTGCCCTTCTTCCGTACAGCTGTTTTCAACTCATATGTGTTGCATGGACAACTAACCCCATGACATTCTATCACAAATAAGGAATTATAACACTTTAAACTTCGAAGGAAACGTATTATGGCCGACCGGCTCTTACTAAGTCGGCTCAGCATTCATCAGATACGAAATTAAGCCCAATATGCGAATGTTGATTGATTACAATGTTATGCCATTGAATACGCTACTGAGATATGCACAATTTTCTTTTCCAATTAATTTAATCTGACATTAAAGTTAGAAGTAGTTTAAATACTTAGAAAGTAAAATTTCTAATTCCACACCTATTTCAAGTAATGGAACTAATAGTTACAGTATCTTTGTTGTCATATTTAAAGTTTCGTTAATGTCTTTGAGACATAAATACCGTCAATAACAAAGTTAAAGTTTAAAATTAATTAATTTATAAAAGTTTTGATTACTGAAATTACTTAAGTGTATAAGTATAAAATATATACTAATTTTATATTGATTAATTATACAAGGATAATAATTTAAATTGAATAATATCCAAAAATTTAAAGAACAGTTTTACAAAAAAGATTTTACATATCCTTAGATTCTGACCCTTACTTTTCAAGTAGGGGTCAAAACCTTAGGAATTAAAATTAACAATATGTAACATTATTCTGTTTGGGTAATGAAGATGAAGTTCTTACACCTTAAGACTAGACGTTGATTATATAATTTTAATTACTTTATCTTGCGCCCGTTAATAATATTTCACTTTATTTTTCTGATTAGTGAAAGGTTTCAATTGAAGCGCACTGATAGCTTACAGGTAATTTAGAAGAACGACAAGAATTTCGACTGGTCCAGGCACTCGAACCCCGGACCTTCCGTTTTCCGGACGGACACTACCACTGAGCTAAACCGATTCACTATTCACAGACTAATTTTAGGTACAAGTGAAGAATGGGCATTGTGTAAATTGTTCAAACTTGTATAGAATTCAAGGGTAAGGAAGTGGAATGCTCACTGGTAGCTTATAGAAGGACGGGAATAGAAAAACGTCGACCGGACCATGGAATCGAACCCCATTAGGTTGTGAATAGTCTGATTTGTAAATTGTAGCTGTGCCTGGCTTGGGTTACGGGAATGTCGAATTGGTCGTTGGACGTCGACTCGGATTAGCTAAGTGGTAGAGTGCCAGCACAGGAAACTGGAGGTCCGTCTCCAGTCAACATTTTTCCGTGCCTGTCATTTTTATAATGATCTTAAAATTCTTAGAAGTAATCAATTTGACCAGAAGATCGCTATATGTTACGAACCAGGCAATTACAGAATATTTAAATGATAATTTAAGGTTGGACATTATTCTAAATAATTCACATATTAAGCATAAGGACGTATTTGATTAATTTTAAATACCATTATGTAACTGAATGCGGCGTAGAGAGGGTAGAGTAGAGTAAAACCAGAATTGCCATTGATCTCCCGCAATACAAGCCCGTATTTTAAAATTTCGACGAGATGACAGTAAACGCTGATGTGTTTCTTCTACTTATTTATTCAGCGCCCATACACGTACGTGTAGTTAGGAATCTGAACCAAAAACCGCCTGATTACACGAAATTCAATTCAATTTATAATTATCTACGGGCGTATCTGCCGGACACAGGTGTTCCTTTGCGAGCCAACAGAACATGTTTAGCATCGATCCGATTTCGAATAACAGTAATTAAGGCGAGGCGTCTCTTTGTAGTGGGCAGTTTTTTTAATGAATGCGCGCGACGCGGACGTACCTTCGAGAGCTATCGACGCCGACGCCTCTGTCGGACGCTGCCACGCCAAGCATGCGTCGCTCGTTATCCATGAAAACTCACCCCTTCCCTTACCAAACATTCATTCCTATTATATACGAATAAACAGAGAAATTTATTGAATTTGGATATTGGTTTGACAAATTAAAAAGAGACGAGTCTTTAAAATTGAAAAGCTCCACCGAAAATGTAAAAATTAAAATTATCCCTTCACAAATAGTAAATAATAAGAACGAACACGCGTGAGCTGATAGAGAAATTTTTGATCCAACGATTCATTATAAAGATTAAAAAAATTCACTGTAATTTAATTTAACTGTTATCTTTGCAAGTATTTCCCTTTATTACTTCAGCATCGTGGAAGCGCATTTTTGAAAGAACATGGAAGTCTCTAACAGCCGACTATAGTCATTATCGCACTCAAAGCGGAATTGAACTAGTGCTCGACTAGGCGAATCTGAGCAATGAAAAATGAACTTTGCAGGAAACTCATTCTGGCTACTGGTATAGGATTTGACGTTTTTAAAATAGGCAAAGGTAGGTTTGAACTCTTTCCGACGTTTAAGATTCATGACAAATAACGACAATTTGACGTGAAAATGATTACTAATAAAGTGCATTAATACTTGCTATTCTTTTATACTCCAAATCCATTAAAATTATTATTCGCTTCCTAAAAGTCGTAGGAGTTGGAGCTGTTATATTTATAAGCAGCGTGCACGGCTATACCGTACTACAGAATTTAATTCGACAGTAATCTCTTTGTTAACACGTGATTAAATCATCGGCAGGAGTGTCAAACTTTTGAAAAATTTCACGCCCCTTACTTTATTAGTGCTGAATTTCGTAATAACCACCGCGATGACTTGGTATCCTAATTGAGTCAATAAACCTACTGATACCTTAAATAAGCACATACAGAATACTCAATTGTGATAAGGAGGACAAACTTGAACTATCTCATCTTTCTGATTAACATGAAAAATGTAAGTAGATACGTATATGTATCTTCATAAAATAAAATTGGACGTGTGTGACCGTAATATTTGTATAACGTAACTTAATCGTCTGCCTGTGATGTATAAAACATATTACACATGAGTTAACTAAATAAAAGTATCATTACCTAAATAACAGTTCATTACTTACATGAAATGTTAGTTAAATTTAAGTAATATAACATGCCTTCCAGATATATACTCATCGGCCTATTTTGATTGAAATAATGTAATTACCCTGAAATAGCTTGTTAAACATGAAATAATGCTAACGTAGTCGCCGCCACCGCACACAGCTGATAATTATCTCGCTTGACAGGCTTCGTGTGGGAATGATGTATCATGTTGTAAGTTTCATATATCTTTGAATGGTAAATGAAATCGTAAGGGACAAACTAGAAAGAAGTCACAGAGCAGATGGTGGGCGTGGAAACTTTTTGACCCGATATGGGAGGGAAGAAAGGAACTGAAGTGTTCAAAATATCAACAGAAACCTTCCCTAGGCAGTGAACTACAAATCCAAAAATTTTCATTGCAACCGGATGAAAGGTATGGGAATCATAAAGGCAAACATGAAGTCGCGAAGTAAATGATTGACTTGGGGCGTTTTATGCCCTGTAACGGGGAAAAGAAGGATCCTGAATCAACAGAAGGTCACCAGAATCCTATTTTGGGAGGAACACAAAAATATTCATGGCAATCGGATGATTGGTTTAGAAGCACCTAACGCCAAAACTTATAGCAAACATTGTAACTCACAGTCTGTTGGAACAGACAGGGTATATAACCCAGGAGCAAGCCGCTAACATTGCGATTTATTTATACGTCTTAATATTTGGATTTTAATTTTGTTACATCGCGTACAATTATGCTTTTACGAATTTCGGAACAATACTTTACCACTCGGTCGTCGTATTATAGTACAATAATCACCACATTTGATCCTGGACGTAAATGTTAAGTAGCGAGACGATAAGGAATACACCAATTGGTGAGAAATCTGAAAGGAGAAGGATTTTCGGGAATGAGTTAGAGTAGTGGTTGAGAAAGACAGTAGATGATAATCATGGTAGGTTTAGTGAGGTCAATTGGGATATTTTGAAGGAAGTTAAAGAATTTTGCGTAATTTAAGGAACTTTGCTAACTTAGGCAGAATAATAACTAGGGATGGTAGAAGAATAGTAGACATAGAACGTAGGATAGCACAGGACTGAAGAGTTTTCGCAAAAAAATTAAGTTATAAATATTAGGAAATCATTACTGAAAATGTTCGTATGGAGTGTGGCGTTATATGGGGGCGAAACTGGACTTAAGGAGTTGGAGAAAGGAAAACAATAGAAGGTTTGAAATGTGGCGCTAATGAAGAATCCTGAAATTCAGATGGGTGGATAGAGTAACTAACCAGGAAGTTTTCAGGAAAATAAGAGTAGACAGAAATATATGGAGGACTTTGACCAAAAGAATGGGTAGACAAAGAGGCCTCGTTTGAGGCATGAGGGTCTTGAAAAATTATATTTACGTGTGTGTTAGTGGGGGATAACAGAGAAGGGAGGCCAAGGATAGAATACGTTTAGCAGGTTAGGGGGGATGCGCTATTTATACGTAAATCAAAAGATTTCCGCAAGATATGTTAGCATGGAAAGTTGGATCAGACCAGTCTTAGGACGGAATATCACAACACAACAACACACATGTATCCTTTCAGAAAATCAGGTTATTTGTCGAGACTGATATTATTTGTCACTGCAGAGGTATAACAACCAAAGTCACTGATAATCGTTGGTTACAAATTCTCAGACCATTGCTTTTATTACAACTAATTTAGTCCAATATTTTTATGTATGTTTATAAATATTACTCAATATAATAAATATTTAATACTTGTAAACAAATATTTTTTAAAAATTACAATTAATAAACAATACAGTATAGTCAGTGGTGGGTAATTGGAAGTGGCTCTATCTTATCTGTGGAAAGAAATATTTGCTGGAGTTATAACGAAGGACGAAACTGCCTGTGTTCCTTAGTTTAAGTACTAGGGTTTGATAGTTTTTAGCAGCCCTAGTTTATCGCAATGCCGGTGTATACGGTGAGTCCAGTTAATTTTACTTACGCGTACATTACGCTACCTGCGCCACCATCAGCACTCTGCAATATTACATGCATAATTTAGAAAGTAAATGTTTATTATTATTATGAATGGCGGCCAGATAAACAAACATTTCTATTTACTTAATGTTGTCATTAATTACACAAAATATTTCGTTTCATAAGTGTAACAGTATAGATAATGTAATTTAGAATGGTGTTCTAAAACACAGAGAAACTTAATTAAATAATTTTTTATAGAATTTAATTAGCAAATGATTTTTACTTATTGTACAGAATTGGTAAGAAATGTTAAAATGTCTTTAAACATAGCAGAAAGCAATATGACATAATTTATATCTTCAAAAATTTGTTGAAATATGCCTCATTAATTACGAATTATTAGGATATTGGTGTGTTTAGATTTTACATTTATGTTTGTTTCCATTAGTCCTCGATTGAGGAAATAAGATACATCATACATTACAAATAACAAATAATTTTAAGAACAAAATAGGGTACATAATTAATTACAAATAATCTTTAAATAACTAAAATAAAAAGTATATTGTTTAAAGTCATTAAAAACACTACACGCACACAAGAGAGCACAAAAACACGCAATGGTGTTTTGACTACTTGGAGCTGCGCGACCAGGAATCTGGCCTTCCGTAGTAGCTCGAGACAATACACGGAGAAGGCTAAGTTGTCTCAGTTATAAAAAGCGTACATTTGGAAGGAATTAGTGAAAGTGATGTATATTTAAAATAATTACAGATTTTGGAGTCTCTAACTTAGCCAACAGAATTACTGTTTATCTGCATCCTTGCCCAAAAAACCAACGTCTAGTATGTCTATCAGGTACGTACAATATTGGTTTTGGTCGGGGGAGCAGCACAACAAACCTCAAGAATTCCCCTCTTTTATACTAATAGTTCACTAACTCCCTTATCTGGTTAACTCAGTATGACTGAAACATTACGCCGCTTCGTGTGTTTCATACGACGTGGCTGCTGCTTCTAGAACATTCCCGCGAGTCCACGTCTAGGTCAGAAAAGCAACAGTGGCCCGGCCTTCGTGCCTCAAAAATAATTACACCGACAAAATTTTCGGTTCATTATCGACAAAATTTTCGGTTCACTATAGAATGTTTGGAAACAATATTTTGCAGATCAATTATACGATTGAGCACCGTATGTCCAAGTAGTTCATATTGGAAACATTTTCTATGTTTTTAAATGTTATCTATTTTTTACAGATGGATAATGTAAAGTAAATAAGTTAAAATCCTTAAATAAGGAAACAAATTGTACTCGAAACACTTACTACATCTGTCCATATAGACGACCAATCACCGTGGGTGACTAACGACGTGATAATGGATTAAATGACTTCCAATTTGAATCCCAGCTCCCTTGGTTTAGCCCTGGGGTTAAAGGTCTCTCAGAGATAACCGTATAACTTCCATTAATTCCAAGTTGCATTGGTTTATCTGATAGTACAATCCCCTCCACGTATCAAAGGGGAATGACGTGGAATAATTGCAGGGTTAAATGGGATTCAAATAGCCGTATCCCCTATTTTTATTTCTGCCATCGCTACTACTTTCGCGGAAGATATACTCGCAAAACTTTATTGCAGTAAACGAGGAGGTAAGCCGTAACTTGTAATAAAGGTTGTACTTTTTTATAGGACACATTTTATTTATGTAGCATAATTTTTACAAAATCTTTGATAGATTAGTTATTTTGAATGTTTCTGTCAGTATAAGACAAGCATCGCTTAGTGGAAGAGTGAATACTGTTAGCTGTTTCTATTAAACTAATAATTTCAGAATCTAGCTCGGAAAAGGGCGTTTCTGTAATCCTACCGTTTTACGATCTGACAACATCGCGTATTATTTTTCATAATTTCGACGTCGTTAAAACATCCGAGATAGGAAATGCGTGCGGTTTCGCACACAGGTTTGTCGTGCGGCATGCGAACGACTGGCCAGCCGCAGAAGAGAACATGGTAATGAAGACCTATGAGCTTGTTTACAATGACGCTGATTGCACTCGCCCTTAATGATGTTTTCGCCGCTCGACCAATGAAAGTAGTGCTCTAATTCACGCTCCATAGGGCTCGGCCTGGCATGTGTTCACTCGTCAATAAGTTCACGACGTTCACAGCAGACGTAAACAAGTCGTTCAACATGCAAACTGGGGGAGAACGTGGATCTGCCAGCTCCGGCCCTTGGCGGAGGGCTACAAAACTCTACTTCACCCACTAAATTGAAGTAGCACAGTTTGTAAAATTATCACGACACATCAGTCCCACTGTGTCATTTTCAACGGAAATAATGTACAAATACATCGAAGTTATTAATCAAGTACACCTGTACTTAACCCTACACTAACGGATGTTGTTGTTGTGGTATTCAGTCCTAAGACTGGTCTCATGGAACCCTCCATGCTATACTATCTTGCGCAAGCCTTTTCATTTCATAATAACAACTACATTCTACATCCTCCATAATATGCTTAGTGTAATCCATCCTTGTCCTCCCTCTTCAGTTCTCACCCCACACTCTTCCCTGTAATTCTAATTTTACAAGACCCTCGTGCCTTAAAATGTGGCCTATCAATCTATCCCTTCTCTTTGTCAACATCCTACTTATTGTTCACTCGTCCCGTATTCTATTTAGAACTTCCTCGTTAGTGATTCTATCCACCCATCTTATTTTTAGCATACTCCTATAGCACCACTTTTCAAACATTCTATTCTTTTCCTTTCCCCAGCTCCTATCGTCCACGTTTCGCAACCATATAACACCACGCTCCATACGAACTTATTTAGCAACGTTTTCCCAATATTCACACATATTATCCGTAAGTAAATGGCTAATATCATCTTCTACCATCCCTAGTTATTACGCTTCCCAAGAAGCAGAATTCCTTAATTTCCGTCAAAATATGTCTTCACAGTCTTACACTGTTCGTTATTCCACTGTTTTCCAAACTACACTCCATTAACTTGGTTTTCCCTCTATTAAACGTCATATTGAACTCTTTCTCCAGGACTCTGATCAAACCATTTGCTGTGGGTCCAAGCCTTCTTCTGACTCTCCTAATACTACATTATCATCGGCAAAGCGTAGGCTTTTTCTTCTCCTTGTAGTATGATTCCTTTTCCATATTCAGTTTTACGTTTCTTCATCGCCTGTTCTACATTATATATATAAGTTAAATAGCGTGGGCGACAGACTGCATCCTTGTCTTAATCCTTTCTTTATTTCTGCTTTCTGTTCTTGATCTTCTATTCTAATTACAGCTAACTGCCTTCTGTACAGTTTATGTATACGCCTACCTTCACGATATTTTATTCCTGTGTTCTTCAAAATCCTCAATAGTGTGATCCAGTTCATGTTATCAAACGCTTTTTCTAAGCCTACAAATGCCATGAAAGTAGGCCGGTTTTTTCTTATTATTTCTTTTAAAATTAGCCGTAAAGTCAATAATGCTTCTCTTGTCCCTACATTATTCCTAAAACGAAATTTATCATCTCCTAACTCGCATTCTATATGACGTTTCATCCTCTTATATACTATTTTCGATAATATTTTGTACGAGAAGAGAAGGGCGCTGCGGGAGTTTTCTCGCTGGCGCTTCAGCCCAGAGTGACTGCGGGGCTCACCTGATCATGTCGGGAATGCCTCGCACTCTCTCTGGGTACTTTTTATCAAAGTTCTCGTATGCCGAGACACCTTCACCTATTTTAGGAGGTATATGTACCGGGGTCAAAGACCTTGGGCATATGGCAAGAGCTGTCCGCTGATCCCATTGGATCAGTTGGCCAACTGCCTCCTGAAACTGGTGGAGACACGGAGAAGGGAATGCTGCGACCCCACAGCAGGTTCGTTTCCCGTCATTCGGAAGGGCGTGAGAATAGTGCTCAATGCCCGAACTACCTGATGCAGGTTTTATAGGGTTTTCCCTGCATCTCTTTAGGTGAAACACCGGGTAGGATCCTTAAACCATAGCCCGGGGGCCCTAGTTAACCCTTGGCTATCTTGCTCAACCTTCCGCATCCCCCCTTTTCAATTCCCTTCCTATGCTATTAAAGGGGAGTTGCCTGTTTCAGGATCACCCTCATGTAGCCTGTTCGCATCTACCAGCCCCAACCATCTTCAATATGGGTATAATTATGCTTTTACTAAAATCTTCTGACGGATATTTTTCAACAAATATGACAAAAAATGTCATCATTTTATTACGTTTTTATTACTTACAGGTATTATATATATTCATTTAAGTGTTTTACATAGCAAATTAATTTAAAATATTTTCTTATTGTAGCTATTTTTCGTGTAATTTTGCATAATAATTAAGTTAAATGTTTCATAATAAATATAGTCACAAAATATTCTTCAATGTTAGAAAAATAATAATGATATTAACTCTAAATTTAAAAGACAGTAAATTATTATAAAGCTAAAAGTCTATTTTTTTGTGTAATGGGTTTCTAACGCGCGACTTTGGTATAGACGGCTGGAACGTAATTCATATAGGTTACATCGTAGATTAAGAAATAAAGATTTTATGTGTTTCAAGTCAATTTCTTCATTGAATACAGACATTGCAACATCCTTTCCGATGGCAAGTTCGAACGCTTGACCTTCAAAATAGCAAGATGGTGCGTAACTCGCCAACCAGCTCCGCTCGGCCGCACCAAACATTGGTAAAAACAGTGTAAAAAGTGACTGTAGCTATTTAAAAAAATTCTTTAAATATATTTCTTTGTTCATTGCAAATAATATCTCAAAAAAATTATAGGTTTCGAAGCATAAAATTTACGGACGTTTCGTGATATTTCCCGCATTCAGACATTGAAAAAACGAAAAGGTTTAAAGTAAATCATGCGTTGTGAAGACAATTACGCTCTCTCACGACAAAACTACGAACCTCTATGAAGGGGACGAGCTATCTCGTCCAGATCAAGGAAGGCGAAGTAAAATTGACATAGGACGAGTTTACTCGGTCGCGTCAGTTTTTGCTCGACCGCTCAGGACGAGATAACTTGTCCGAGTCAGGGGAGGGGTAAAATTATGATGTCAAAAGTATTTTTGAGTGATGATTGCGGTAAATACGACCATTAACAGAGAAACATTAAACAGGCAACATCGTCGAAAAGACTTATGGTGACCGGGCGTTTCGACGCGACCTCAGTATATTTCTCCAGACGCTACAATTTCAACACTATAATTCAAACATAAGAAGATACTAAAATAAAACAGTTGAGAAACAATAAACTTAGAAAATTCTTCGCCTACCTTATTACGATTATCAATGTGCTTCTTAATATTCACAGCTATACGTTAATTTTTAATGTGTAACATTTCAGAAATTAATCTTTTCGAAAATGTGGCCAATTATTTATGGTAGCATCAACAAGTGGCGTGTTATTGGTGGCCCGACTTACATAGCTTAGGTTTAACATATATTATTGTAAATATAATTGTGCAGTTGATCTTCTGTTATGAATGTTGAGAGGATTTTCATTGCCTCCGCATTATTGTAGAGGTCTAATCTTGAAAATGCAGCAATGGTTTTAGTCCTGATCTTCACACGAAGATGATATGTTTAATAGGTAGAGGAGTATTGCAGTGCGATCATGCTGGTTGAGAGGATCTGAAGAAAAAATAGAGGGTACGGTTAGCGTGTAGGGTTCTAATTCTGTTAGAGATCACTCGCTGTTTTCTTGTGAGATCGTGATGATGGTCCAGGTCGTCATAGTTGTTGATTTTCCTGTGAAAGGTGCCGTTTTTTCGGTTTTCGCTTTTGATATGCCATTTTTCTTCCAACTTTTGTATGCATTCATTTCTTAATCTTTGTTAGTACTTACGGGGTTGTTGGTGATCCGTGCCTGTTATAGCGCCGCCTGTTCTTTTGTCGTCCTCAAATTTAAGTAAAAACGTATGCACAATTAATAACAAACTTGCTGCATGGCCGGTGTTGCTCCGGAATTAATTTATATTTGCCCCTTAGTGTATTTATTTTAAAAATAACCTCTTCGTCAACACGTTATTTCACGCCCCTATTTTATATGAGTTGAATTTCATCATCAGTATCTGATTCAAGTTAAGAAATATAGTAATATCTCAAATAAGCGAATATATACGTCACTGCGTCCTCCACACGCAAGCAGCAGATAAAGTATTTTTATCCCTTGCGTGCGTGTGGCAGTAGAGACGATGATGTTCGGAATAACAATTAAAATTTTTCCTGTTGAATGTTCTATGGCTTTAGGGTAGGACCGTTTTAGCCATGAAAGAGGGAGATCGACAGAAATCTGGTTAGGGGTGAGTACCGCTAAACACCGAAATTTCACGCCAGGCGGAACGCATAAGGTAAAAATATTTAAATTCGTAGTGTAGCTGATTGAAGCACTGTAAATAAAGCCAAGAGCGCACCTTACTTAATCTTTTGTTACCTTCCTCTACCTTATGAAATTCTCTTCCTATGCTATTATAGGTTAGATGCCAGTTTCTTGATCATACTCGAACAGCTTAAGGGAAACAATATACACTACCAATAGGAAGATCCCCAATGCATAAAACCAAATTTTTGCTTGGTACAATATAGGACATCATCAATACATAATTTTCACAATCCAATGCTTCCATAGTAGGACACAAACCTACACATTTTCTTCTAATTTTTTTAATTAGAGTCAGTTCATTGTACTACATGATCTTTATTTGTAATTTTGTGTTTACATATGGACTTGCTAGAAATTTCCATACTGACTTGTGAAATTGTGAACCCATATTATTCGACTTAGTAACTAAATTCAGTAATATGTTTGATCTATCCTGTGCTAAATTATATACTTCCATATTTGAATTTCATAATTACTCAAGATATAATTTTCTTCAAATGATTTGCTAATAAGCTAAGAAATACAATTGTTGCCTTAGCGTAAATTGTTATAAATTGTAGGCTACTTGAATTTAAACTCAACTTAAGTTTTATAAATTGAGATTTTATTTCGTTTCTTTGGGTTTTTGTTTATGAGTGATTTAATGTACTAAAATTGCAATATCAGCCTCAATGATTTATACAGTTTATGTCGCGCGAAATGAGCACAATTTGCATTCTAAAGGTCTTAAATAAACTTGCCTAGCTCTGAAAAGGTTGAGACAGTATGCACGATTGTCTACTGTCACGCAACTATGATGTACGAATTTTTAGCATTTGTCTTCTCCTACAAGATGTTAATATTTGACATCTTTATTGCCACGATGAGGAAATGATTGGTCTCCAACGTCGTTAGCGTTAATTAAGTATTGATTATTATTGAACCGGTTTACACTTACTTTTCAAGTTACCCTGGATTTTGCCGTCTGTATGTGAATTCTTTTATTTACGTTAACCATGAAATAACAAATAATGTTTTAAGGATAAAGTCTTACCAATTAAAGAATATAACAATTGTTTGTATATATTACAGTAGGATTACGTATTCTTGTATCACTTTTTATATATTTGCACGTTAGATGACCATGTACAGTTTCCTGTCATGTGTCAAATTTTAAAATGCGTAATTACTGTACCATATACACGTTATTGTAGATTAAAAAATTTCAAGTTATGCAATAATAAATATAATTTAGAAGATTACAGTCTTAACAATTTAATAATTTTGAAAATCTTAGTTATATTAAAAATATTAAACTTGTCATCCACTGTCCTTTCGAATTTATAACTAAATATATATTTTTTAGATAAATACACCAGCGTGCCTGTCGTTAAAGACTAACCATAAATATTTTTCTAAAAAGTCTTACACATTGTATTGAAATGAATAGGAAGGGGATAATAATTTTTATAATGAAAGCGTCATTTAAAAATGTGAATATTATGGAATTTTAATTTTATTTGTTACAATTCAGACTAATTGGATAAACCTTGATTTGAGTTCTAACTTAGGGTAGTCTAACCGGCTTTCTCATAAAGCAGAAACACTAAAACAAATCCTACTCGGAATGGCAGTACCAGGAAATCGGAAAAATGTCACAAACAGTAGTATTTACCTTGTCGTTTCAGCTTGCCGGGAACTGTTGCTGGACCCAACGAAACTTCCGCGTTGAGCGATGACGAGCACCTTGGAACTCTGTAATAAATCACGCCTTCCTTCCGTTATTTAAGTTTTCTCGGTCAGGACTATCTCCAATTTCTTTCAGAATATAACTGTTTAGTAATAAACTCGAAGTCCTTAGTCTCAATTTTCACCACCGCATCCTTAATATTCTCAAACTCAACGTCCCCCATATCCAAAATCACTTTTTCGTGGATTTTAAATAATTTGTTCCCACTTCCGTATTTCATATTCCGTCGGTGGTGGGGCTCGATATTGTCCAATAAAAATTCTTATCTGTCCTCTCTGAGAGGAGCCGTTTGGCGTCTCCACCAACGTTTTTAGGGAGAAACACCACCCGATGCAGCCAAATGTCACCATACTTGGGAAAACCCTAGTCTCGCCGTGGTGTCTAATTATTCTACCCTCACGCTGGTTCCCTTCGATTTTGTACCGCCAAATTCACTTCCATAGTACGCTGATGTGTTACAGGCGTTTTTTTACATTAGTTTTGTTAGGCTATAAATTTGATGTTCTTTTTATTGAAAAGTCTTATTCTCGACTGGTCTGATAAAGATTTGTGGGTTGTATTTCTTTTATAACTTATTTTAAAACTAATTGAAATTGCAATTTCATGATTTTTTGTACTGAAAATGTCACTTTCAATGCTGAACAATAATCGAAAAATTGATGACGAGGAAAGAAAACGTCAAGAAAGGTGGAAACCGAACTATATTTGTTTGGAATTGAATAATAAAACTATGTGTTTAGGTCGAAAAGAAACAATTAGTATCAATAAAGAGTACAACATTAAGCGACATTATAATCACGACAATCAATTTTCGAGCTTCGAAGGAAATATTAGAGAAGAATAATTAAAAACAATGAAGAATTCTCTTAATAGACAGCAAAAAGTGCTCTCAAAATTCATGAAAACCAATGATCAGTAACAAGAGCTAGTAACGAAATATTCTACATGATACCAAAACATTCAAAATCATTCCCCGATGTTTCATTATCAATTAATGTACGATAAAAGCTGCCGCATTCGTCTGTCCAGAAGAAATAGTCTTTCCGAGATATATTATTATCAAGAAATACGGTGGCAAACAGAATTACTGAAATGGCAGGTAACGGTTAGCTCCTAACTACAGGAAGTATCTACCAAAATTCAATTGTTATTTTCACTTGCATTTGATAAAAGTTGATGCCCAAGTTGCTGTTTTTTTTTCGTGGTTGTGACAATAAAATGATTACAAAAGAATAGTTGGACATTATCCCTCTTTATGGAACAACAACACTTGAAAACATATGACGCTGAATGAAGAATTCTCGGGATTCCAGTCGGGTGATGCAGTTGGTTGTCCACAACGTTTCTATGGCTGATACCGCCATCGTCTTCTGATGAATTGTCTTCACAAATTACAAGATATACCCAAATAAACCAAAAATCAAGACTTTCCATTGCCTAATTCAGGAATAAGTTCTGTGTTCAAATATATTAAAAATGAATGACGGACTGAACACAGTAACACACACAAAACTATGTTCGATCGAGAGCACTTAACCATCGACAATTTACTCGAGCAGTTGAAAGCACAAGTTGCTCATTTTCACAATGTAGTGGTAAAATTGAAGAAATCAAAAATGAATACGATGAACGTTATAATGATTTCAAAGATTTACAAATAACTTTACTTTTTACTGGACCTTTTTCCTTTGAACTTGAAAATGCACCCACTTCAATAACACTGGAGTGAATTTATTTTAAGAATAATTCGATTAAAAAAAACAAATCGAGAAGTAGAAATTCTCAAAATATAATTTTATTTTTGCGAAAAATACCCAGAAATTGAAAAGTTTGTTGCTCAAATTTTATTCTATTCTGGGTGTACATACGTGAGCTACTATTTTCCTTCATGAAAATAAATAAAACGGCATACAGTTCAAGATTAACCGATAAACATCTACCGCAAATGAAGATGGTCTGATTCAGTATTTGAATCCAGATATTGGAGAAGTGGCAAGTTTCCCGAAAATAAAAAACTTTATAAAATATAAATAAAATTAATGTTTAAATAAAAGAAATTAATAGCTACATATCAGTATTATAAATTATTACCATTAAATTCATGTAATTATTCCATATTCCTAAATCCTCGCTTCCTTCCTTTCTCCATGGCACTACAGTCCATTGAAGGCCTGGGCCTATCGAGCCGACTGTGGACTGTCATCTTGCATGACACATTCCGAATTTGGAGTGACACGTGGTCAGCGTATCGATCCTCCAACAGTCTTAATCCCGGTGTTCGCGACCATGACGACACAAACATCCAAGCCCATGCCAGGATTCGAACCCGGGACCTCTGTGTTGTGAGGCAGCAACTAGAGGCTAGCCACTACACCGCAGGAGGTCGGCTCTAAATCCTCGCTACAATTAATAATTTGTAAATGTGCTGTGGCCCGGGTGAATCTTACCAGCTGCATGAAATGGCCCGTGTATTAATTTAGTTTGACACACCCGCCATAGAGCCACGTTGGTTTCAATATGTGTTTATAAATCAGTAGTTTGGTGGAAATTGAAAGCTTGCGGTTTATTACAATTTGTTAACGTATATTTCTGCTATTTTTCTTAATGTGTAACTAAATATATGAACATCAAATTATCTCAGAAATTCCAATCGCAACCTTAACAAAGTAATAAATAGTAATAGATATTATTCTCGGCCGAAGGAGTCATGAAGATGTCTCAAATGGACGAAACGTCGTAATATTTAATAAATTAAATAATATAGTAATAGAAATAATTTATCCGTTGTTTTAACGTAGTTTCCAATCTAATACATATATTTCAAATGTTACATATTTATGTTGATTATGAGTCTGAAATTTCATTTTCTAGATTCATTTAAATGATGAAAAGTCATAGCAATATTTTTTTGGTATGAATGATATTTATAAAAGTAATTGTTTTAATTATGCGTTTTGATATATACCTGCCAAACAAAAAGGACATTGAGTACTTTCAGCCAGTAAACTCAACCTTACCACTGAGCCTTATTTTATGCTTAATCACAATTTGAATAATGTTATAACAATACAGAGGTAATAACATTAAATAAATATAATAAAATCCGAAATATTGTGTTTCAAAATACAATCTAATACTGCCAATTTAACAGTGGCATAATTATAAGAAAGGAAAAAACTGAGGGTTTATATTTTATTCAATGTGTTGATACACACAGATAAAGACGCAAAGGTGCGTCTGTAATTGTTTCTCATACCGTAAATTTGTATTATTTGTTATTATGTTACGTAATTATAACTTTACTGTCCGTTGTTTACGAATTATTGAATCGAAAAAAGAAGTTCGTACCAATAAAAAATTTTCAGACTCCGTGTTTGGAGCTAAGAAGGACTGTTTTTGCGTCGCAGATTCTAGATAGCTGTTATTTATACATGCTGATTCAGACCTTGATCACATTTTAGATATGTGAGAACGTATTTTAGTCTATGTTATTCATAAATTTTCGATACGTATAGCCACCGACTGTTTGTCTTTAGCAGTATATATTTCGCAAATTATAATTTGTTTTCTCCGAGTCTTTCTTGGGCTGCATTCACTTTTCAATCAAAAGTAACGAGCCGCGATTTGTTACATTTTGTGTTGAATGAGTGGAAATTGTTAGTGTTTGCGCTAGTAGTGTTGAGTGTTGGTGTCGGGACGTTGGCTGTCCTGTGTCGCACTGGTCGCAGCGTTGAGGGGGGCGCCCTGCCACAGGAAGTCCCAATCAGAACCCTTGATAAGACAGCGGCTGTGGCTCTCCGAGGGGCCGAAAAGGGACTCGGTTCCGGCAATACTCGACTCGGCTTTATTTACTACGACCCCGACCCACCCCTCGGCAGTGCGTGCTATCCACTGACATCCATAACTCAATTTGCATTACGCCGTTATCACAATCTAAATATGGAAGGAGAAGCATACGGCATTTTTATTGCATGACTATTCCCCTTGGACATTCATTTGTCATTTCCCTCCTTTTTTTATTTTCTCTAAGTAATTAACAGTCGCATTCCTTTCGTAGACGGGGATGTTTTCTGATTCCATCAGTGACACGTTATAGTGGACTAACAATTCACTGCTATGTTGTATCAAATTCTAAGATCAATACAAGAAATAAACACATGCATTTATATAATTAACTGAAACTTTATTGAAAAGCAAATATATCTTTAAAAATAAGAAATGAGAAATTGGCGCTCACTCTAACATCTTAACCCATTTATATATGTATAATAAGTTTGGTTTAGTGTAATATAAAATATTAATATTGTAATTTGTATATTGGGAATTCATATGAAAATAAAATAATTGCACTGATGAAATTTTAAATTTCATCTTTGAAAATTTTACTGAAAATTGATATATAAAATGGTGAAATAGAGCTAAAACCTTGGGGTTTTTGTGGAAGGGGGTAACATGCTACATGTGGATGATCCTGAAACAGGCGCCTCCCCTTTAATAGCATAGGAAAGGAATTGAAAACTGGGCATTTTTGATCAAGGTAGCCAAGGGTTCAGTAAAGCCCCCAGGCTATAAACAATTTTATGTTCGCAAACTGTAACTTCTTTGAGGATTTCTTTCTTTCTTTCTTAATTTTGGCCTCTTATACCTTCTGGTGTCGAGGTTTTTGCAAAGAGATCGTCATTCTTTTAATCAGTTCTAATTTCAAGTGTGCTGGGGATTGGCCAACAGCAATCACAGACCTACACAAACACCCAAGCGCTTGCTAGGAATCGAACCCTTGGCTACGTAGCTCTAAAATCCCCCCTTTTCAATTCCTTTCCTATGCTATTAAAGTGGAGTTGCCTGTTTCAGGATCATTCACATGTAGCCTGTTAACCCCTTCTACAAGGTTTTAGCTCTATTTCACCATTTTGTATATCAACTTTCATTCAAATTTTCAAAGTTGAAATTGACAGTTCTCTTTATGATATAAAAACCTTTCATCGGCGCATTTTTTTAATTTTCATCTAAATTCCCAATATATATGTATAGATATAACAACACAAATTTTGAAAAATTTAAATGTTCTGTTTTGGAAAATGAAATAAAAATTTAAAATGGAACTTTGAAAATTTGACTGAAAGTTTGTAAACGAAATCATGAAATGGAGCAAAAACCTAGTAATTACCTCATGCGAAATAAATGAGAGTGTCAGTGTTATATTTTGCATGCGAAAATCGCGTACATTTTAGTCTGTTTCACAAATAATTACATCCAGTTTGAGTTAAATCGCAAAGCTGAAACGGATACTGAAGTTTGATATTGTAAATAACCTTCTCTGCGTGTTGTTGCGTGAGATTGGAGCTCAAATATTGCAGAAATATCAATAAATCAATTTATTCGATTGGTGTAATTTCTAAAATTTAGACTAGTCACCATGGGTAATTTATAAAATGAAACTAAATTATTATATAGCCGACCTCCAGTAGTCTCCTGACTAGCGTCGCTAGCCTCACACCACAGGGGTTCTGGGTTTGAATCCTGGCATGTGCTTGCATGATTGTGCTGTGATGGTCACGAGGACTGCGGTATAATCGGTTCTCTGACCACGTATCACTTCAAATTCGGAATGTGTCATGTAAGATGACAGTCCGCAGTCAACCCGGCAGGCCAAGGCCCTCAATGGGCTATAGAGCCAAGGAAGAAGAAATCACAAAAATTTAGGCTTTTAACTTAACATAAAAGAGTTTGATTTTTTTAATTTGATTAATTTGTGTAATAAAGAGTTCATGAAAAAAGAATATTAAGAAAGTTGCAGCCCAAAATGTACCCGCTGGAATGCAGTCAATTTTAAAACAACACATACTAATTAAGAAAATAAATACCTGCAAACGCAAAAAGCAACAGCACTCTGTAACAAAAATAGATGTCATTTCTTAACTAGTCACTATGAAAATTTAATTACCATAACATAACGAAATGAACAAATTCTGAGATGGTCAACCAATCACTTCTGAACCATTAGGCATCTATTGACCCAAATCTTGTAATAAAATGAAAACACAATTGCATCTAAAACCATAATAAATAAATGTCACTAAATTATGATTTAATGCGCTCCATATATATATATATATATATATATATATATAAATGTCACGAGAGAAAACTGTTATTTAAAGAAATTAAAATGTTCTTACTCAGATCGTGTAATTTATATGATATGAATATTTTGGGGATTGTTGGTTCGCTAATAACTCTTGGGTTGATGGGAAATAAAAAAGGGAGAAATTACAATTACAGAAAAGTGTATATTAGAAATTTTTAGTTGAGGAGCATATTTTATTCATTAGAAAATGATAAATTGTTACGAATTCTCTCTCCTCCTGGTTATCGAATCTCATGGTCGAAATTATTGATTTTAGTAAAGTTTAATTTAATACTCTTCCTCTTATAATGACCAATTATGAATGTAGACGTAATGGAAATAGATAATAACTGGAAACAGATGTTAAGTAATCCGTGACAGGAAAGAGCCATAATTTCATTGATACGACTCGGATGTAGTTGAGTACAGATGAAGTACGGAGCTTAACCGAGCAGGAGGCTGACAGGAGTATAGATGAGTTAAATTTTTACGTGAATCTTAAAAAAGTTTGAGTGAACTTGTCAGCGGATAACCGCGTTCCTGTCCGATAATGATTGCTGGAGGCGGGGAAGTTCCGACAAACGGCACGAATTCGCACAGCTCCCCACCTCGCCAACTCGCCTGCTCTTAGTCAAATAAGAAAAGTTGCGTCTCGAGGAGGCGTCTTCCATACTGAGCAGAGTCTGCACAAAGAGCTCGTCCAAGTCGTTGCCAGCAAAAGTCGCACTATTAGGGGTGGCCACACGCGGCGCTGCGTCGCTCCGTGGTCCAACATGTCCACAACAAGTACTCACGGCACTATCAAAATACTCCAGTGCCACTGAATGAAAAAAAAACTATTGAATAATATTCTTCCCAAAATTTAATTTGATACATTACTGAAAGTATTATATGCGAAATACTCATGGATTGGAAAGAGAATATTAGGAAACCGCACAATAATTACTTTAAATTACTTTTTAGCATTACTATTGAAGAGGAAACTAAGCAATTTTCTAATTATAGAATATGCACTGAACAATGGTTTTCAATATCAGCACTGTTTAAATGTCGCGTGTTGCACACCATTGTGTAGTTTCTTGAAGAAAAAATCCAGTTTATCAGATGAACCAATTTATGAGTAAAATATGCGTAGTACTTACTTATTTGCCAAAATTAATTTGTTTAGTTTTATTAACAATCGTTGCATATCAGAGTCGCTGCAGAAAAATTTTCATATATGTGGCAGTCACATTATCGAACGTATGTACTACGTTACTGTGTTAATACAGAAATACTTTCTTAAGTTACCTCTGCAGCAGTAATGCTACAAAGTAATTTTAAAGTTATTATGGTGAGGTTTCCTAATATTCTCTTTCCAGACCATGAGTATTTTGCATTTAATACTTTTAGTAACGTATGCCTGTGAAAACTTTCTCTCGTATGTACTTCTCCACAGATTGACTGCAGAGCTTACCTTTCGGGATGCTTCGTACTCTCTCTGGCTTTTTTAATGGTTCTCAAATGCTGAGGGACCTTTATATACTTTAGGAGGTGTATGTACTGGGGTCGATGACCTTGGGTATACGGTAAGAGTTGTCCAATGATCCCATTGGATCAGTCGGCCAACTGCCTCCTAAAGTTGTTCAGACACGGAAAAAGGAATGCTGCGACCCCGCAGCAAACTCATCTCCCGTCATTCGGAAGGGCATGAGAATAATACCCAAATACCCGAACTACCTGATGTCGGTTTTCTAGGGTTTGCCCTTCCTGTAGGAAGGAAAGACCAAATTTTGATGTGATGTATTCTTTAAATAATTTAATGGAGAAAATATGGGTATTTAAGAAAGATTTAAGTGAAGTTATTTAAATACTCAGAGAAGGAGTATGACTGCACAGCGACAATTCATTTGGGATGGAATTATAGAAGTTATTCTGCTAAAGGATCTGCATGAAAGGAGTGAAAGTAATGAGTGGACTAAGATAAGACCCACGAAATGGTTCAAAGGTAGTTTTTTGTCGCCAATACTTTTCATACCAATGATGGATAATATCCGTAAGAGTATAAAACTATTAATAGGAAACCAGAAAATGGTGGAAATGATTCAAGAACTAGAATGTGGAGACTTAGTGTGGAACAACAAAGGGCACGTAAGAATGTAAAAAATTCCTGTATGCAATGTATTACATAACGAAATTGACGTATGCAGCTGCAACCAAAATACAAGGGATGAAAGTTAAATACAAGCAGCTGAATTGTAGTTTCTAGGAGGAATAATAATAGTCACGTAGAAGAAATCTGAGATAAAACGGGGTTATAAATACACAGGACAAGATAGATATTTGTTGAAAAAGTAACAGGGGAAGGCGCACGATGAGTTGGATGAATAAGAAAGGAAAATTAGAACAAATGCTGTATGAAGGAAAATAATGGTGGGGAAATAAAGAAATGTGTGAGGTCCTTGGCTCGGTAGCTGACCCGGAAGATTGTGAACGGAAAACGAAGATCAAAAGAATGGCAGTAATCCAAACAATATTTCATTCCAAAATATTCAAAAGCTAATAGAAAACGTAACTGGTGCAAATTCGCAGTAGTTGATCTCGTCACAATATTATGATAAGGTTATTAAGATGGGTTTCTTGTTTATTAATTTATTTTGGAAAAAATAAATTTATCTAAGCATAAACAGTTCTATAGTTTTTAAATATTGTTGAGTCAGTAGAGACGTTCAAGTGTTCACTTGTTATTTTTTTATTTAAATATGATAGTAATGGTTTTCGTCGTTTCATTTTATTCGAGTCTCTCTCAAATTATAAATAGACGTTTACAAAGTAAAAATATTTAACAGGTTCCTTATGAAAGTTATATTTAACGGTCACTATCGTCCAGTTTTACGAATACAATATTCACTTAGTTACGACGTGATCATTATTAATAATGATTATCACCACATATTACCGACCTGTACATTAGTAAAGTATATTATTTTCCCTGATATACTACTGTATTCTTAATTAAATCTTATTTTTCGTGTAATCATTATCACATTGCGTAGCAAGTTTCACAGACCCATATCAAAGATACGTTATGAGTGATAAATGTCAGGCGTATAGCAAATTTACTGGTACAATTTCCCTCCTATTCCCTTGAAGCAATTCCTGGCTGTTCGGAGTGAGGTTATTTCCAAATTCTGTTGATGGATTTCCCCTTGTAGCGTATTGGCTGGTCCACTATAGAAATTGAATGCTGCGCTCTCTTTAATTGAATTGGGGAAATGAAGGTTCTGGCACCTATATTCCTGGATGCTCCTCCCTCTCTCCGTTTCTCTGTTTTGTATACATATAGCTCAATAAATTGGCTTGGTTAAATAAAGGTTGGAGAGCGACTTTAATTAACATTCAGATTAATCGTGAAAGTAAATCGTCAGGCAGCCATTTACCTGTAACAAGGGCAAATTTATAAAACAGTTAGTAATGAGTAATGTGAAAGATTAACCATATTCATCTCCGTCGTTAATAGTATATTACTATATGATAATAGCTATGTCTCTCATTTTTATTGTAAGAAATATGTTGTTTTCGGAAAACGTTTATGCTGTCCATACAGGAAATATCTCTTTTATGATGTCTATTTCAGTGGGTTATTCGAGTTATTTCATCTTGGGAAGCATGATAACTTTTCCCTGAGCAGTATGATGAGGACGTAATAGATTATGATACGCAAACACATGTCCCAGATGCGCATACAGAGTACAAAAATCTTTCAGCTTGACGACCAACTTACTCAGTCGAGCAAGATAATGGCTCATCTTCACGCTCTAGCTCCCCGACTGCATTATGTGAATCACACACGTGTCTGGCTGCTCTCTTCTCAATGACTCTTATGTCAACAAACAAGCCAGGAGTCCCGTTTCAGCAGTTGCAATTTGAATTAATTTACTTTCAGCTATATATTTTTCCCTCTTGTAATTAAAATTTTTATACACTAATTGTGATAGGCATTCGGCAATTTCAAAATACTTTCATATATTCAGGGATCTCTTTCATCTAAATTAACCTGCTGATGTAAAATCTCAAAGGGTGAATTTAATTTTATTATAGGGATATTAATTACTCTTCAAGACAGTTTTCAACTGTCAATCTCATATAATAGGACATTTTTGGCAATTAATAATGTTCACGGCAATCGAATATTTAAGTTGAACGACATTTTCAACACCTCAGCTTGATACTGTTAGATCCTAATAGGACTGAATCACCGAGAATATTTATGGTGACAGGCTTATTGTGGGTTATTCAATAGATGGCGTACATATAATAGTAGAAATATAAATACCATGATGAAATCTTTAAAAATGAAAACTTACCCGTCTGGAGTCATCAACTCAAAGTGTGAAAAACACAATTTCTTGTTTTTAATTTATCACAAAAGATTTAAGATATGTCAGCACTAGCATTCGTATTCAAAATTCGTGTAAATTGAACGAAAGAAATGTTGCAAATAGATGGCAAAAACTATGTTTTTATGATTAATAAACATATTTATTAAAGTATCAGGATGAAAAATATAGAACAGGCAGGAATCGAATCCTGTGTACGGTATACTCTATACCAGTGATGGGCAAACTTTTTAAATAGGGGACCACAGGAAAGGGGACAAAAACATAGGCAGGCTAATATAATTTATTTACGAGACATAGTGGTGTAGCGTACCTTTCTATCTATTGGGATTTAAGAAATGTTTAAGGTTTTACGCTATCAAATATTATTTTAAGAGACACAATAATTGATTTACGATATTTTGAAAAACAAATTAGAACATATATATGCAAAGGTTCTCTATACTGAAGGTTTATCGTGGGGTAAATAGGCTATCAACGAATTCTGCTAAAAATGATCGTCACAGAACATTTTTACCGCTATCACGTGTCCTGCTCTTGCACTCGGCCTGCTACAGCACTAGACGTCCTCTTTCTTCATCAACCGCAGAATGACTGATCATCTAACCTCTCCCTGGATCAGTGATCGTCTAAAGGTTCAGATTGGTTCCTACTTATCACGCGCTTTTATGGGAGAACCAATCAGTAAAGCTTTATCCTTCTACATCACGTCAACGTAAGGTGAACGGGGACTGTTTTCCAAGAACCTTTGCACCGCTAAGCGAAGGAAAATGGGAGCATTACTTCGTACCCGAGAATTTTAAAGAAATTGCATAAAAAAACAATTTGTAATGTTTCAAAAAATTTGTATTTGAATTTTGTAAATGACTATGGCACTTTCGGAAGCTCCTCTTGAATAAATTAAAAATGAAAATGAAATTATAGTTACGGTTATTACTGTGATTGATTAATATAGAGAAAAATTAGTCTTAAAAAATTAATTAGTCTGTTTTGGAATAGTAAATGAAAGTTCTTACTTTCTGCTGTCATAACTATTCCTCTCTAAGTTTGTATGCCTTTGAATAATATTGCAATATATCATTTCACTGATCAATTTTACTCGACATAACGTTTTCGTTATATGGGTGCGAAACGTGGGCGATAAGAGTTGGGGAAAGGAAAATAATAGAAGCCTTTGAAAATGCGGTGAAACAGGCGAATGCGGAAAATCAGACGGGTGGATAGAATCACAAACGAAGAAATTCTAAACAGAATAAGGGAAAAGCGAAAAATTTAGAGGAGGCTGAATAAGAGAAGGGATAGATTAATATGCCACGTTTTAAGACACGAGGGTCTTGTAAAATTAGGGAAGTGTGTGGGGTAAGAACAGAAGTGGGAGGAAAAGGATGGAATACGCTAAGCAGATTAGTGAGGATGTGGGTTGTGCTAGTTATAAGGAATGAAAATGTTTGCGCAAGTTAGGTTAGCATGAAGGTTGCATCAGACCAGGCGTAGGACTGCATAACACATCAACAACTTTTTCGTGGTCTTTTATAAAAGAATGTATTCTACATGAATATAAGAGCTGAGGATTGAAGTGGTATATGCACATTAAACTAAGTTATTCTAAAGTGACTAAAGATATCAAGCTCTCCGTTCGTCTAATCGATATTATCTTATTACTCTTCTACGACGTTAGCGATTCCGAAGAATCGATGACGTAAACGGTTCTGTGAAGCATTTATTCTGGGAATGAATATAATAGTTCAGCAACAAAGTGTTTCAGTGAAGCCTTCGATGAAATGACTAATTGAGGGTACATAAAAATAAATTTCCTTTAAACTTTGTGCGTAAAATTTACGGTTTGAAAGTTATCTGTCATTTGCATAATGATTATAACTTAAAAGTGTCCGTGCAAGTGAGGGCGATATTAAAATATTGTCATCAAGTTCAGAAGGAAAAGTAAACTTCATGTGCAATAAATATTCCATGTTTTTGTAGGTTGTGTTGTGAGAGTTTATTCCGGAATGATCTTTGTTGAGTTTGCTACTGGGACACAATTTTAAATTACAACTTGGTGCAGCTGCATATATTCTCTCCGTCCCAATTAAGTAGGCAACACATTACATTGGAGTTAATTTGGACAGTCGTCACATGATTTATAAAGTAAGCTACACCATGAAGTCAACGAACATGTTGAAAATACAAAACAATGCTTCATTTTAAAAAGTTTATTTTAACAGTTCTACTTAAAAACCAATAGCAAGAAGTTTGAGATTCTATAGAGTAAATTAATTATGATCATGAAGCATGTGGTTTAATATTCTTCTGTTCGTTTCAATTTGCAGCCGTTTCCTCCCATACTTAAATCATTTTAAGATTCATTTTAAAGTAATTAATATTGTGACTTTTCTTTATGGTTCAAAAAATGGTTCTCAATCTGAAACAAGAAACTGTGATAAATATGTTTTATTAAAACAAATAACCACCACTGCTAAATTTCAAGCTTGTTGAATAAATTAACCGTTTCATCACACATATTCAGACACACGTGTATTCATATATATACAGGGTGTTAGAAAAGCGCCTAATACTTCAAGAGGTCTTAATAGCCATACAAACAAGAAAAAGTTATAATAAACATGGATTCGGATATCCACACTTTCTGAGATCTTATACACTTGTTCACAGTGTCTGAAGGTGTTTGGTTATCAATATACTTCATGACCGCAAGTTCACTAGCGTCTAACAAGGTGCAAAAAGGAAGTATTAAGTCAGTTCTCAGATTGAGGCTAATTTGCTACATTTACTGGACGAAAGGCTTGGAACCAGAGTGCGGCAGTTCGCAGCAGCGGAGGACGGAATTAGTCTCTTGTTTGAATACACAACCTTAAAAACTTCAGATTTTAGTTCAGTCAATGGCTCTTACAGACGTGTGTCACAGATTAACTGTTTTCGTCGAAGATTTTATTACCAACGATTCAGGGTTTACAAGAAATCGTGTTGTGAACATCCATTAATAGCATGTGTGGGCTAATGAAAATCTCTATGCGGTTGCAGAAAGAAGGTATCAACATCATGTTTCCATCAATACATGGGTGGACTTTCTAGACCCATACATTCTACCACAAAGAATGATTGGAACCCATTAT
Source organism: Eucriotettix oculatus (assembly GCA_034510155.1). Classification (NCBI taxonomy): domain Eukaryota; kingdom Metazoa; phylum Arthropoda; class Insecta; order Orthoptera; family Tetrigidae; genus Eucriotettix; species Eucriotettix oculatus. Next base: position 13,156,425 of record CM067378.1, on the reverse strand, counting down.
CACCAATTAATTAATAACGTATTGCCTACTTTGATGGAGGATGTGTCGTGCCAGCTAAGACTACAGATGTGGTTTATGCATGGTGGCGCACTAGTACATTTCCACCGCCATGTTCGTGATGTTCGTGAACATCTGACACTGACATCTGGATTGGTTGTGATGGCTATGGCTCACACCCTGGACTCCCCACATTTCTATCCTCTATTTATGGGAACGCTTGAAGACAAAATCTACGCCACCCTATTCAATGATGTCCAGACAATATAGGATGTCGTCTTCAATTCACTTTCAGTATGAGATTCTGTACAAATGTGCAGATCTCAGAAAGTATTCGTTTCAGGACTCATGTTTATTTGACTTTATTTGTTTCTACAGTTAATTCCATCTTTGAAAGTATTAGACTCTTTGTTGCCCTTATGTATAGGGAATCCGGTGCAACCACCAGTATTGGAAAAATATAGGAAGAAAAGTATTGAAGTGAAAATAGTTATTGAACAACTATAAAATTTATGTAAGAATCATAAGTAGATCTCTACATGTGAACAATTTGTGGTAGGAATAATTTATCATATCTCCTACAGTCATTTCTCCTATATCTGAAATGTAAGAGGTATGAATATATATATATATATATATATATATTGTAATACTTTATTCTTAACTATAGAAATTGATAGACGGGGACTTTTGAAATAAAAGGAACTATTATAAAACAAATTAAAGTAAGTTTATTTACAGCTCATTTCCACGGCTTTCATGAGGGTCCTTCTCATCAGGGAGTTAAAATGGGGAGAATTTATTTACAGTAAAAATTTGATCAATTGTAATATTTAAAAAGATGTTGGAATCACTTTACATGCATGTCGTGTCTTACTGTGGACGTTTCGCTGGTTGATGCACGGCCGTGGCGATGTGTGATGGCGATGGTGATGGTGATGGTCGCAGCCGTGGCGTCGTCGCAGCTCCAGTTGGTTGAGCAGCAAAACCGCTGGCACGTCTTATCCCTTTTGTTGTATCGTTCTTAGTGTCCGTTCTTCTTGGCTTTTTTTTTAGATATTCCTACCCCGCAAGTACTCTCTTAAACCAATCGGATTTCTTAAAATAAAACTGCTCAGCAGCATTCCAACCAATCACTGACGCGCTTTTGTTTCATCCGCGACAATGACCGTCGTAAATTATGGGTTCGCTACTGAGCTCACCCCTGACAGCGGATCCTACAACAACAGACCCTCGCATCATTCAGGGCCTGACAGTTTTAAGATGCTGTTGCTCAAGTCCAGAACACCCAATAACACGTGCACTTCATTACAATATATATATATATATATATATATATATATATATATATATATATATGCTGTGATCTACTGGTATTGCGCACAAAGGAAAGCATGTCACCAAGGTATGGAGTAATTGATTCATCGTTTCGTCTCGTGACAGATGGCTGCTGATCGTAGATGAATTTATAAAGACCCATGGGCGACCAAGCCATGTTGACAGTGGATCGATTCTATGCCACACAATGAGATTCCAATCTGGTCTCCTTCACTGGAATGAGAATATTCAGACACGATATCGAACACACACGACGTTCGTTTCATGTTTTTTTGTATTCTTTATTTATTAATAATTACGCCGAAATTACCGTTGCTACCTTTTAAGCAGACCGTTTGATTTACATGCTTGCAGACGTAATTTCTAGTTGAATTAGAGCCATTTATTTTATTTAATTAATTTCCAGTTAGTGTCAAATTAGTTTATTGTTCGTTATATAGCACTGTCTTTAGATTACCGTAAATATAGTACAGCTGCTATATGTCTATGAATTTTGGAACAGCTTTCGTGGAGATATTTAATAATTCCAGTCACTAGAAGGCGAATGAATTACGAATCAAATTAGGTTGGAGGTTTTAATAAATGTGTAGGGATTCGTTGAATGAAAATAATGTTCTATTCTATTTGTGTAAGAATTGTAAATAATTGCAATCTTTACAATTTAAAGTTTTTATGGCCTTTCGTTGTTTCCTTCTTTAAACGAAAATGGCTGATGGAAATTTGATTAAATTTCAATTATTACAGTATTTTAATATCTTACCTCTTGTTTTCTTCCTCTGCTCTAGTTTTTCCCTAATCGAGTTTTTTTATTGAGGCAGATACGTACGTCTGTGTTGAATTGTAGAGGTTTTTGGGGGGTCAACAGGCTATATGAGGGTTATCCTGAAACAGGCAACTCCCCTTTAATAGCGTAGGAAGGGAATTGAAAAAGCGGGATGCGGAAGGTAGAGCCAGGTAGCCAAGGGTTGACTAGGGCCCCCGGGCTATTGTTTAAGTATCCTACCCGGTGTTTCGCCTAAAGAGATGCAGGGAAAACTCTAGAAAACCTGCATCAGGTAGTTCGGGCATTGAGCACTATTCTCACGCTCTTCCGAATGACGCGAGACGAGTTTGGGAGGCAGTTGGCCGACTGATCCAATGGGATCAGTGGACAACTCTTGCCTATTGCCCAAGGTCTTCGACCCCAGTACATATACCTCCCAAAATAGGTGCAGGTGTCTCGGTATATGAGTACTTTGGTACAAACCCAGAAAGAATAGAAGGTATTCCCGACATAATCAGGTGAGCCCCGCAGTCACTCTGGGGTGGAGCGCCTGCGAGAAAACTCCTGTCGAGGGTTGGCATCCTATTATTTTTCTACATACGACTCTTCACAACATCGTGAACGAGAGAGAAACTATTTTTTTCAACAAATAACACATTTGTATACATTATTCCTCCAGATGAGCAACCGGTTTAAATGCATTATACTTCTATGGATAAATGAGCCTCTCCTGCTGGGATCGACGAACGTAAAAGCTGACTGCACGTCTGTGAAGCACAGGAGCGATGGTTTTTTAAGCTCCGATTATATTGTGCGAGTGCGGCGACTGTGTCATCTGTGTACACAAAACATGCGAAACTAGTCTTGGCTTCTCTGCTTTACGAAACGATAGCAACTAAAGGCGCACGGGTAGTTCAGTTGGAATTGCATAAAAGCCCTGCTTTACATCCTTCTCGTTCAAATATACACAAGGAAACTACTGACCTCTCTTATAGAATTCTAATTGAAATGGTTTGTAGTTTTCTCGTGCCAATAAGCACATTTTACGATAATTATGGTGAGAATTATACTTAACGTATTATTTGATAAAAGCCTTTATTTCACCGGCTACTGCATCCCTTCAGACCTTGAGTTGAGAAGAGATGAATATGCCCGGAAACGATGATTCTCTGTTGTATTGTGATTATCATTGTGTATTACGTTACAATGTGATTGATTTTATGGAGGACTGATATAAAGGCCTTTAACAAATAACAGTCATACTTATATTGTTCTTTTTATTCTCTTGATTCAACAAATTGTAATTACTTTGTTAATAGACATTACTGTCTTCAGTATATGACGTTGTTTTATACACTGCTCGTTGGATACAGTATTTAATTTGACCGCAATCTCTTGAACATCAAGTAATTTTCCCTGGATCGAGACCATTTCATCGTAACATGCCGACCAATCCCGACGGAATGCTTATTACATCATAACTGGCTTGACGACACACACTTCTCAAATCCAGCCAACAAATTAAATCAGTACGCTTTCGTCGAATATTATAAAGCTTCCTGGTGTAATGAAAGAGTGAAAATATTTCCGTAAACTTACTAGACTTAAAAATCTTCCCCATACACTACGGGAGTTTATAATATACGGGATGCGAAAAAGTCCTCTGTTTTAAGGAAGTAAAATCTTCCCCCTTTCCTTACTTCCGTGAACATTTCCACGATAGCCAAAAATCATGGAATCAAAAGTTGTTTCTCAAGAACATCAAATTTAGATTCGCTTTAATTTATTTAAAACGGGTTGAACAGCTGTAAAATCTTAGAAACTGTATACGCAGAAAATACTTAAGCTTAATATAAGAATTATAACTCACTTTATAAAACAATTGTAGAAAAATAACAAAATTCGACAATGATTCAATAAAAAAACAATAATAGTAAAGTAGTTAATTAATGGAAATTTACACTTGAAATTCTTTCTTCAGGTTTGCTACGGTACATCAAAAAAATATTAACATAATTTAATGTTCTCAAGAATTATCTATTAAATTAATTGAGGGAAATAAGAGGACAATAGTCGACTTTGAAATTTGCCGTGATTTAGTGAAATACCTCAAGTTAGTTTACTACCCAAACCTGCAAAATATTAACCTAAATAGAATATAGGAGGATGGAAAGTCCTAGAGAATCGGAGTTTAGAGAAGATCAGTTTGGTATTATCGAGACACAAGGGATATCAACAATCTCTTCAGAAGGCAGTCAGCAGTTATTAGAATTGAAAGGCAAGAAAACAAAGTACAAATCAATAAAGAAGTAAGACAAGAATGCAGCCTGTAGCCCATGCTGTTTAACTCATATAAAGAACAGGCGATTAAAAAGTTTAAAAGGAAAATGGAAAAAGAACCCTAAGGTTGGGTGATGATATTGTGATATTAGGGAAGCCAGAAGAAACCATAATAAATGGCATGAACGTATTCCTGGAGAAGAAGTACAGCAAGAGGATAAATATAAGGAAAACTAAGATAATGGAGTGTAGTGAGTTATATTGGGAAGGTTATTTTGAAGTAATTGTGCTACTTGGGCAGCATAATAAATAGAAGTGTAGTAGACGTAGAGTAGTATAGTACAAGGAAGACAGGAAGAATAAGGGAATATACTTACGCCCTATAAAATCATTACTAAAACTGTTCATATGGGGTGTGGTGTTATATGAAGACGAAACCTGGACGTAGGAGTTTCATAAAGGAGAAGATGCTATAGAAGATTGCTGAAAATCAGATAGGAAGTTCTAAGTGAAGGGAGAACAATATGGAGGACTTAGACCATGAGAAGGGATAAATTAATGGGCCACGTTTAGAGACATGAGGGTCTTCTAAAATTAGTATTTCAGTTAAATATGTGGGGTAAGAACATAAGGGAGAGGCAAATGATGGAATCCGCTGAGCAGCTTAGGGAGGATGAAGGATGTGGTAGTTATGTGGAAATTAAACAACTTGCGCAGACGGCATTCTAAATAAAACGGAAATATACTAATACTAGCTGGGGACCCGGCTTTTCTTGGGTATTAATTTATTTTATCCCGGTACACTATTTAATGCTTGGTTATAACACATAACTAAACCGACAGCAAAACCGTCACAATATGAACCCTCAAATATACTCCCAGTATCTCGATAGCCAAAAATACTTACGGGTACAAGAACAAAACTTAAAATTTTTTCAGTCCTCTGACAGAATAAAATTTCTTCCCCAACTAAGGGAATAATCTGTACTTAAATCGTATATTAAAGGCCATACTGTAACACATTGAGCCCCTTTACACCGGTTTCGACCTCAATGTTGATAATTTCGTTATTTTCATGTGACTCATTTTTTCCAACTTTACCTTACTGGGATTTAATTTACTGTAAATATTTACTCTATAGGAAGAAAACCTGAAAAAGGCATGGAAATTCGCTGGCACATTACAAATTAAATGTAAGCACTAAAGCCTGTAAAAGGTCATTAATTATTTTATTATGCATAACAGACGTTAAATTTAAACTTCTCAAATATAGTTTAATTGGATCAAGTAATTACTTTCTCTATCATTATTACAACTAGTTACATTATCTGACTGTTTGGAAAAATAAACAGTAAAATGTATTTCTGATGATAATTCGCTGCCTAGAAGTAGTTTACTGTGTAACACAACAAATGTGGTTACGGAGAATAAGCAACCAAGAAGAATTTGGTTACTTCTGACAGCTTTACCCCAATTTATAATATTTGAGTAACTTCAGCACCTTTCAGTAATCTTAAGTTATTATGAATTAGCTGTGGACCCGGCGTTGCCCGGGTATTTATTTGTTTATCCTGGTACATTATTTAATTCTTGGTCAACACACAACTAAACCGCAATTGAAAAGCCACATTATGAACCTCAAATATACTCCCAGTATCTGGCGACAGTCCAAAATACCTCCGGTACAACAGCAGGAACAAATATATTTTCAGTAATGTAACAGAATAAACATTTCCCTTACTTAATGGTTAAATTTTTAATTAAATAGCATATTCAAGGCTTTAATCTAACACAGCGACTCACATAACACCGTATCGACATCAAACTCGATAGTTTCCTTTTTATGTTTACCTGACGCGATAAATAAAACCAATTTATGTATACATCGCATCGACGATCCAAATAAGTTAATTTTTTTCAGCCTGCTGCAACAATATATAGTAAGTGGGATGAATGATATAGGAACGCTTAATACGACTTATAACTCGCAGTTGGTTTACACACCGACTTTCGCGCTGCACTTCCAAGAAACCTTCCCGTAGAATTAATATTTATATTATATTAATATATTTTGCAATTTATTGAATTGAAATATCCACGTATATTTAAATTAACTCTCCTTTATTTAAACCCTCATATTTTCATTAAAATCCGTTAAGCCGTTTTGGAGCCTATTCGAGACAAACATACGGACAGTCAGTCAGATAGACAGCCCTTCAATTTTATTTATTGGTTTAGAAGAACACTTAAATAAAATAGTCTATCCTACAGTTTGTGGTCAGTGTTTGTATTTTGCAAGATTTAATTGAAATAATGTGAGAGTAGCACACTAAAGCAATAGACATCATTTTGAAAAGAATTATGTCGTACTGCAGCATTCTATTTTAATGCTTGGATACATCACAGACTTTCCCATTCTGAGAAATGCGCGTATTCTTTAAATATAAATAATTTGATGTTTTGTCACCACCCCCTTGTGATTTTTGCCGTGCTATTAAAAATGTGTTCTATGTTAAAAACTGTTAAAACTTTTTTTTAAAACAAACAATGAATAATTACAGCAAATCTTCATCAATTTTTATATATGTCATTAAGAATTCGGGGAAATGGTTTTTGTTATTATTTATATCTCACATAATTTTTTATTTACCAAGTGTTATAACTTTATTAGAACTTTTTTTGCATGAAATGAGATTATGGCCAACCAGTTATACGTGGAATTGTAACCTACTGATTACGGCAGTGACAAAACAATCAGCTACTCCCAGGAGTTGGCGGGGCATGGCAGGGCTCAGCAGGGCAGGACAGGGGAATGCGGGACTTCGTTGGCCTCTGCAACAGGTGCTTCTTCAATCACGGTTCCGTCCTTCTGCACAATAGGGAACGGCGGATCCAGGTCTTCCCGGAGGCAAATCAACTCATGTTCAGAGCGCGCGCTGATCTAATTCATTCTTAAATTGTATTGCCTTGGGAAAAATATCATGAGTGCAGTTGTTACATTCAAAGTTTTGAAAACGGTCCACGCTTCCAAAGAGTTCTCTGAAAGATTAACATATCTGGAGAAAACTTAAAATGTACACTAGGTTTCATCTTAAATTACGAATTTTGTGTATGATTTTAGTGACTGTTTTCTGCGGTCGGATAAAATGATAAAATTCTTGGTGAGACAAAATAAATGTGTATTTCTTAACACTCGCCCATGTCCATTTACTCTGACTTTATTGTTATAATAACCGTAATACAATTTTTTTATTTCAAATATTGGGGAAAAAATCAGGACGCTCATTGTCACTCATAACATCTTTGAAATTCTGTTGATGATAATTAATCACTAGTTGGTTGAGGCCCTCCAAACAGGAATAAAAGGACTGTGCACGGTTCTTTTTTTTTCTCCATGGCTCTACAGCCCATTGAGGGCCTGGGCCTACCGAGTCGACTGCGGACTGCCATCTTGCATGACACATTCCGAATTTGGAGTGGCATGTGGTCAGCGGTGCACGGTTCTTACCTTGATAAAAATATGCTTAAGGGGGCGCATACAGCTTAAAGTAGGAAAATTTTGAAGATTTAAATTTTCTTCTAATTAAGATGAATTCCTATGTCAATGAAAGTTATTAGGTTATAAAAATGACTTATATACATTAAACCATATTTTAATGTGAGAAAAAGTTTTTATTTAGAAACTTTTACAAAATTTTGAATGAATGAGTGAAAACAAGGCAAGAACCGTTTCCCTGCTAATTCAGTTATTATAAAAGATTTTATTTTCTCTTTGTGATGTAGCTGATACTACTGCTTACAACATCATGCTTTCTGAGCTAAATTCACCAACAGATAATATTTTTGTGTTGTACTAAATGTAAAACATTTATGTTTGATAATTTTTTGAGTATATATTATCTTATATCTGAAGAACTATTAAAGTGACAAAAATGATTTTGCATCATATTGTAGATAGAGCATGAACATAAATTTTCACAACGATATTTTTGATACTTTTTTAGTTATGAGGGAAACCGTTCTTTAAAAAAAAGCAATTTGTGGAATTAAAGCGTTAAACATTTATCAAAGTATATTGTATACTTTAAGAACCATTAGGTAAGTCAGAACTCTCCTGCAGCATACGTTTCGCCTTATATGCTGAATTCTGATTTTTCTGCTGCAATATAAGCTTCTTTATGTATTCATGGCCTCTTTTGTGGTTTGCAGTTTCTTTTTCACTGCAATCCTTATACGAGTCTCATCCTCCAAGTTCACAATACTTCTACTTGATTGAAAGCATCGTTGGCTGCAATTTTGACTCTTGTCTTTCCACAAAATTCAGTTTTAGGATATGTTTTCCAAATTCTTTAGATTACTTTAGAAGCTGTGTGGTAAATAATTTTTTGAAGGCTGGTTTTATTGCATTCAGTACAGATTCTGGCAAAGTATTTTATTTATAGCTGGCCACCGTTCCTGCAATTATTGCTCTCTGTTATGGGTGACAAGAATCGGCACCTTTAGGGCATAAATAATGCAATGGGTTTGCAACTAATGAGCATTTATGACACCAAATGGCCCATCTCACTTACTAAATTAAAATTTTTCCTAATAGCATTTCCATAGTATTGAGTATGTGTATTTATTGCACTGCCTGTCAAGCGTCATTTTTCACCGCTCTGACATTTAATTATGTTGCACCTTTCTGCCATTTAAATCATAACTCGAAAACTACTTAAGATATCGCGATAATGGTTTTAGAAAAATAGCTAAAATATTAACTCCATAAAATAAAAAGTAAATCAAACATTATATTTTTAGAAGGTCTTAAACTGTAATAGTTTTTTGTATTTAATAGTGTTACGTACCTCTGTTGGTTGGATTATGGATTTTCCTGGTTACAATGGGCGGCACATAGAGTGGACCAAGTCATTAAATATGAGTTTTGACGCTCTTAGCAGACAGCGGGTCTCTACCTATAAAAGCGATGCCGAATCGACGTCTCGAGGACCGATTCAATATATCCTCTTTGCCTGAGCTTGAATTGAAGCATTCTATAATACTTCCTTTGACTATTAGCAAAGTAAAACAGGCTGCAGCAAAGATTGGATAAACCTCTAAAGCGTTGGAGGAAGATGGATGGGAGTGTAACCTGAGCATCTCAGTAATATATCTGGCTTATGTTATTTCATATTCTGAACTTTCACTTGGCTGCTCTGTTTACATAAACTGTTATATTAAATCAATCCAATACTGTAAGGTTAGTGAACCTTATATGCTTACAAATAATGATCTTTACACCCTAAAGACGAACAGAGATGCTAGCAGTTTGTTTCCTCTTGTTAAATACCCTCTATTTCTTTTCCTACACATAATTTTTCTCCTTACGAATTTTATTTTATTTTATAATTCAAAAGAAACAGAAAATCCGAAAATATTATTTCATAGTCTATTGCAAAAGTGTGATAAATTCTGAATTTTCTAGTGTTGTTTTATTATTTTTTTACTGTAAGGATGGTGAACCTAATATGCTTACAAATAATGATCTTTACACTCTAAAGACGAACAGAGATGTTAGCAGTTTGTTTCCTCTTATTAAATTCCCTCTGTTTCTTTTCCTACACATAATTTTTGTCTTTACGAATCTTATTTTATTTTATAATTCAAAAGAAACAGAAAATCCGAAAATATTATCTCATAGTCTATTGCTAAAGTGTGATAAATTCTGAATTTTCTAGTGTTCTTTTATCATTTTTAGGTCTATAAAAATTGAATATGGTTCGGTTTAATTTTTTTAATAAAGTTGTTTAAATGAGACATTTAGTTATTTGGCGTCTCCGTTTAATCGGTTCTTTTCATTTGGCTCAGCAGGATTTATCAATTTTAAGTGACTGATACTGTAAGAAAATTGATTATGTATCTGAATTCTTCCTTTAAGAATGATCTTTTTATCATTGGTGTTTCTTGACACCGAGTTACCTCTAAATTTTGTTGCACAGCTCAGTATTTTCACGCATAATTTAATATTCTCAGTCCTTCCGAATATACTAGCTACGCAGCTCAAACATTTGTAATTCTCGGTTTTAATGTGAGTATTGAGCATTGTTTGTTTTGTACAGATTTTGAGATATCAATGAATGTGAAAAATTTGAATGTTTTTTACTATTTTCACAGGGGTGGTAGGCGTGCAGATCACAGACCTCCGCGTCCCTCACGAGGTGAAGAATGGTTCCACGTCTCCCGCGGTCCTCGACTGCTTGTACACGCTGCGTCCAGAGGAATCAAGCGCTGACGCCGGCCTGGTCGTCAAGTGGTTCTTCAACAACAGTCCGGAGCCCGTGTACCAGTGGATCCCAGGCGAGAAACCTCAGGACTTGGGAATTTTGCGGGGGCGGCTGAAGCTGGGATACCGAGCGTCTAGCAACCGCGCCACGATGCACAGGGCGCTGTATATCGTCAACCCCACCACCGAACTCACTGGGGAGTACCGCTGCTCTGTGTCTACATTCAACGACGAGGACTTCATGACTAAGAAGATGATCGTCTCAGGTGGGTCATTTAACTGTGAGTAATGTGATATTAAAGGGATGAATGCAAACTAATATTACGTTTCAAATTATATTCAGGCGTTAAAGTTGGTGACACTATCAGTCGTTTCAGTTTACCGTAAACACTTTGCAACCGTAAGCATCTTGACTGACGCTACAATTTCATTGTTCACACAGCGTACGCCACGATGGACATTCTACACGAGTAATTTGGCGGTATGGTTAACTCTCGCGGGGGTGATGTGGATTGGCCACCAAGATCGTGCGATTTGACCCCACTAGACTTCTTATTGTTGGGTTTCCTGAAGTCGCAGATCCATGCCAATATACCGCAACCAACCGATGCCCTTAAAGTCAATATAACACAGGCTACCAATCAACTTCAGAAGGATTTATGCGATAGCGATATTGAAAATTGGACCACTTGGATCCGTTCCACCGTGAGAAGTAGCTGCAGACATTTCAATGATGTTTTATTCTATACATAAAATGCATGCATAGTCTATTCAAATGAAAAATAATTTTGATAATACTTCACACACAGTTTTCTTTTGTTATATTTCAATATCGACTGTTAATAAATATAGACATTTCCTCTACTTCCACGTAATTTTATACTTCTTAGTTAAATTAAATACTTTGTGTGTGTTGTGGTATTCAGTCCTAAGACTGGTCCATAACGGGATTTTAATTTTTGAGGATTGGTAACATTGAGTGGTAAATGAGGCTCTCCTCCCAGAACGAGCATCCCAGGAAGAAGGTAGTACGTAAACGCACATAGTAGTGTCCAGTTACGTGAGATCCCCAAGTGCGAGCCACGTGCTGTAATCCTCTTTTTACCCGCTTAAAGAATAACACCTACCGCTTTTGTTTGGGGAATCAAAACGGTTTACGGCGAAGATGAACTGAAAGATTGTATTTACGTTACGTGGTGCAGGGAGTTTACTGGAGGCAGAACAAATCTTCACAATTTCCAGTAAAAAAATTCAAAACATGGCCTCAGGGTTTTGGGATCGAAAAAGTATCATTTTGGCTGAATTTCTGCCTCAGCGGGAGACCGTCAATGCCCAACGATATTTTGAAATTCTAAAAAGCTCAAAAGGAGTATGTAATACAAAAAGATGAGAATTATGACGAGAAGAATGTGCTTGTTTGTCGTAAACACCCGTCCTTACACAGCCTTACCCACCAAAATCCTCTTGGATTCATTTGGTTAGGATGTAATGAACCACCCACTGTATTAACATCTTCATATTAACATCTTTTCACTTCCATGAAGGTTGTACTTTATTATGGTGGTATTATTTAATTATTAAAATTATTTAATGATATTACTTAATTTAGGATATGACATAATAATTTCATATAAAGAGAAAACAATCACTTTAATGGTACGATATAATAATTTTATTCGCTTTAAAAGGGGTCCTGCGCGCTATTACAAATAAATAAATTCAAGGGAACGATTTTTAATTACTCATTGGAGTAATCACGTGCAGCAGAGATTTCGTTCACTTGACGAAGCTGTTATATCTTCATTCGTGTCTTGCTGTCCCAGTACCTTCTCACTAAAGAGCAACAATTCACACCTCACTTTCAACTCTTGTTGCACTCTCCGGATTCCTCCTCCCTTTCAAAATCCGTCCCACTCTCAGCTTTCTCCTTCCTTTCGCGTCCTGATCAACTCTCCAACTCTATTTCCTCGCCCTCTCAACGTCTAGAAGCATTACGAATATTTCGTCTCCTCGCCTCCCACCTCATCTTGTATATCTCTTCTACAAGAGATAACGCCATCCCAGGTGATGTTTGTTCCACCAATCCTCATGAGCCCTTTGTCCAGTGAGGGAAATTTTCCAGGACAGAGGGAACAGTGTCCTGAAATTTTGAAGGGTGAATGTTCCTTCGGCAAAACATGCTTAACATTATAAATCCGCTGACAGTTATGTCTCCCGACCAGCAGCCTGGCGCTGGGAAAAACCATTTCTTATCTGTTTGTCGCTAGTGAGAATGTTCGTGCTAAATTTTTATATCCTTCAAAAATCCGAAAATTGGGGAGTGGTCCTACTGCTTTACAAGGTGAAATTAAATTTTGAAGCGACGAGTAGGTTATGAAGTGCAGTTGGCGGGACAGTTATTCGAGGAGGGCATAAAAAAGCTTGTTCGACAGCTCACCAAATGCAATTAACGGGATGGCGGTTATGTTGAAAAATAGTGGAAAGTGTATCAACAATACCAAGTAACTTTTTCAAATCACTTTATTTATTATTTACTGTCGCATCAACTCATAAAATTACATAATTAACATCGTAATTCACAATCAATTCTTAAAAAAGCCATATGACAATAGCAAGAGTACAAAAACTGTTACTTCTGGCTACAAATAACTACATTTAAAGTGAATTTAAGGTAAAAAAGGTTAATTATATTTTTAAAATAAAACTCGTCACCTAGACATTTGTCTGAAACAAAAAAATTAACTAACTTAAATTTCATTAAAAATACCTATTTAACAAAAAATATTAAACTTTGAAGATAATGCCTTTGTTTGTTGCCATTTCGAAGGGACTGAAATGTTTTGTAACTTTTACACTCCATTAATATGTGTTTTATCTTCAGGTTAACATTACAAATCCTGCATATAGGTTTTTTCTTCCCCTGTAAATAGGCAGGAGTGCGTTATCTTAGAATGCAATCTTCGAATTCTGTTCATCACAACTTGCTGTTTACTGGATAACTTTTCCATATGTATTATATCAATACTATTCACTATATCTTTTAGAAACACACCACTTTGTTCAGGACTTCTGTTTCCTGTCGCTGAAAATTTTAGACTTTTGTTTATTTCTTTCCGTTTCTTCAACACTTGTACATTTTGTGAGGAAATCAATGGTAGCTGCGCTGTTTTCAAAGTTGGGACCAAAGAATATGATTTATGGGTAAGGTTATGTTGCTTTTGTCAAGTACATCCCTAAGCTGGGAGTGGAACAGACCTCGGCGAAATCATGGGATGTGCCGCATACATTTAGGAAATTCAGTAATCTCTCTTATCTCTTTGTGCACCCTAGCTTTGATGGCATATCTTATTATATAAATTTCTATTGCTTTGTCGTTTTGTTTGTAATAGAAATCTAGTAATCGGGGTGGACCCCATGCATCCCGTTATTAATCTCATTGCGTTGTTTTGTATAATATTGAGCTTGTTTAACGTATTCTTACTTGCCGATGAATGCATATATGAGAACCGTAATTCATTTGGGCTTGAATTAACGTGTTGTGATTCTTAAAGGTTTCTGACAGGCTCCCCAGTAATTAGCAGAAAGGATTTTTAAGATGTTGAATTTTTTTTACATTCTATTACCACATTTTAATGTGTTTCTTATATTACAACATAGTTATCTTACTTTTAATATTTACAATAAATAAAACGACGGCCAATAAGTCAGCATATAAATTTATTACTATTTATGCAAAAACGACTTTTGTCTCATTTTTTAGACTTCCTCGGGCGTACTACAAAAATAAAATTAAACGTGGGTTCTGTATTACTATTTTTATTTTATATATAAAAAGCATGGTTCAAAACTTACAAATTTAGCAATTCAGCATATTTACTCCTTGAATCCCTCGGCCGAAATGATGTAGTAACAATGAGTGTTTTCGGCAGTTAATTTTTAACAATGGAGAAGAATTTAAAAAAATTAAACTACAGAGAAAGAGTATCGTAAATTTTGTTCAAATTATTCGTGGCATTTTTAACATTGATTGGATGAGGGTTGCTCCTGATATACATTTCACTCATAATTCTCGAAAAGAGCTTATTTTCTTCGTCTAATATTTCCACATTTTGCCAACCGAAATTGTGTTTATTAATATGCATGTTTTTGAAAACAACTGTGTACTTTGGAATGTCTAATTTGATGTTGTTTTTCTGTCCTTTAATGCGAGTTTTTAAAGTTGTTTTAGTTTTTCCGATCAACAATTCATTACAATATAAATAACTAATTTTGTATGTCTTTCCAGAAAGTTAATTTTGTCTTTATATTTTGAACGAAATTTTAATTGTTTGTTGAAAATAAAACAATATCTACACCTTAATTATGAAATAAGTCAATTAGTTTATATTGTATGTTAGCTATATAAGGTAAAATAATGAAATTCATTTTTCTGTTATTACTCTTTTTATCACATAAACTATTGTGGGAATACCTGATTTTATTCTATTTAATTTTGAGATGTTTGTTTATGAAATTCATTGGGTATGAATTTAGTAACAGACTATTGGTATCTTTATTTCGATTTTCACTGTGGTATTTGTGATGCGACAACTTGGCATCCTTATCTACCGGATTTTAAACCATGGCTTTCTCTGAGCAAAAGGGTGATTTGACCTATAATTAAGAACTCTTCCTGAATATGTAGACTTTTTATACGAATTGGATAGAATTTTTTATTTAAAACCTTTTTCAGAGCATCAAGAAAGTTAATCGAATTATTTTGTTCTATTTCATAAGTAAAATTTTAATGATAAGTATTGAAAATTTGGATTAAATTATCTAATTTTTGTTTTTGGAATTATGCAAAAATAATCGTCAACGTATCTGACATATGTTAATGGTTTAAAATCTAATACTGAGATACATAAGGCTTCCAAATTTCTAATCATAATTTCTTCAAAGAAAGGGGACAAAGGATTTCCCATTATAAATCCACGTACTTGTTGAAAATTTGAATTATTAAATGAAAAATAAGTTGAGTTCAAAATTAAATTGAGGAAAACAAGCGTATGAGACAAAGGAATGCTAGTAAGACCTGAAAAATGATTTTCCTTCTACTTTTTAAAACTTCCTATAGTTAATTCTTTAGGTAATGACTTGAACAAGAAATTTGTAATTGTACAATATATAAGAAAGGAATAATAATTGCAATATTATTTTTGTAATACGCAGTCTCAAAAAGAGGACGAAACATCGCTTTTTAATAAATAGTGATAAATCTATATTAATCTTTCGTCATATGTAATTCCAATAATTTTGTGTGTTTTAACACATTCAATATTTTGTCTGTGTATTTATAAAACTTTTGTACACTAATTTTCTAAACATCCCTCCTATTTAAAAAATTGAGTATTTTGCAAATATTTTCGACACGTTTAAATACTTTATTATAATATTATTAACCCGCGTACTGGTAAATGATTTGTGCGGCCCGCCTTAGATTTTCTTTTGTCATTTTCAATACACATTATACGCTGATATAAAAATTTGAACTGGTAAGTGTAAAATATGTTTAACATCGATAGATATAACAAGCTGAAATCGACTTATGACGTTGCAGTGGAATAATTGTCAACCTAAAGTAGGCAGGAAACCTATCTTTGTCCGAACTGGAGTGTTATTATGTTTCCAGGTAATGTTGACAGCAAAAATACATAACGAAGTTAGAATCGCAATTTAAATATTTAAATGCTAAAACTCCATTCTTCGATTTAATTTTTTGTTGCATGGCAAACAAAGCCTATTTGTAAAATAAATTTCAACAATTTTTATCAAAATTACATGGCTTTAGAAATATTAAACGATTAGTCAGGCATGTATTTTGAGTTTTTAATTTCATGATTGCGAGCTGCAAGCACAAAGTACTTTTTTAAAAAATGGGAACCGTATTTTTCAATCCCATGTGACCCTTGTAAAATTTTTAAATTTGTATCTGATCCGTGGTTTAGATGAAGCCCAAGTACCTAATGAAGTATAAAGAAAATGACATTTTCCACTTTGTACGAAATATATTTTATGTTACCTGAACAGCAAATACTATAAACTATGCAAGTGCATTGTCAATTGGTTAAACAATATTTTAAGTTTCAAAGACCACGTTTCTAATAGTTAAGTAGTGATCTGTACCCGTGTTAAATTGCAAGTTTTAGAAATAAGCAGTTATGATGAAAATAAATTTAGAAAATCTTAAAAATATTATTTGAGTTTACTTTGTCAACCCTCTTAATAGTATCATTGGTTTCAGCATGTTAGATATAAGTGTTATTAATTGGTCTCATGTGAGGACAAGTAGTACAGAAAAATAGAAATATTTAAAAAGAATGTAGATTGGATGAACGTAAAAATTTTACCTAGTGAAACAATTTGAGTAAGAAAAAGTTATTGGCAGGATTTTATATGTGTAGCAAAATAAATTCAACAATAAACGATAGACGTTAAGTATGATATTAGCTGTATATGCGAATGCACTTGAAAAGTTAAATGTTAAAATATAAATATGTAAAATAAAAATGAATATAATATTAATAATGACTAGAGTAATAGGTGTCAAGAAAGTATTGCTAAATTTGTTAAGGTAAAGGGAAGCTAATTCAATTAAGGGGTGAGGAATGCAAACAATAACAACGTAATGAACTTGGCACTGCTATAAACAATATACGTGAGTAGGCCAGAAACTTGTGTATTATACAGGTAATGAATATGAACTGAAATGTTAAAATATGAATGTTAATCTAAAAGTATAATTGTTATAATATTTTTTCAGATGGATACGTAGTAGAAGTCCGAAAGCACCTCTGTTTTTATTATTGACTAGCTATGCTGGCGACTTAGTTTACGCGGAAATATATCTTTTTATTTTCCTCTAAAAACGGAAGAACGGTATCATTTATTTATGATCGCTTTCGTGGCAAACCTTATAACTCGCAGTTGGTTTTGAACGGGTCCCGCGTTTACAGGCTTACAACAATAGATGGAGTGAGAATGCTCACCCTCCCTCTATCTCACTCATGCTGCCAAAATTACGCTCATAATAACACAGTAAGTGGGGTGAATGGTATAGAAACGCCAAAAGGACTTATAACTGACAGTTGGTTTTCACGCAGCATTTCGCGCGGCTATTCAATGGATTTATAAATATTAACATTAATATCTTCTTAACTCTGCAAGATACCGAAATGAAACATACGCGAAAATTGAAGGTAAAACTTCTCTTTCTATCCATTAAATTTACATTGAAGTCTACTAAGCCGTTTCGGAGCAAAATCAGATCAAGTGTCTAGGTAACCCGCATCCACGAGCACGTATATAAAGATAAATTTATTATATATGTATATATTTATATATATTGAAATTAAAAAGAATATTAAATTTATATTTCCTGTTTTAAACCCTCAAATTTTCATTGAAATTCGTTGAGCCGTTTTGGAGCCTATTTCAGACAAACAGACAGAGAGACAGACTTACTTCAAATTTATTTATTCGTATAGATGAAGAAGGAATAAACGTGGACTTTTATTTCTTTTCAAATGTATTATATATACTAAGTTTTAGCTTTTATAAATAGTAAAAAATGTATCAACCTAGTTAGGTATCTGGGGTTTTCAATTATCATACAAACCGAAGCATTATAAACATTTACGAGCTAAATCATAGGAAATTATAATAAACTTTCACCCAAAAGATTTTATATTGGTCATATACACGTCAAAATCAGTAATTATTTTTTAATTTTTTAATGTTATTGGTAATTACTTTGCCTGACTCATGCTTAAAAATATGGGCAATTTTAAAAGCATAATTTGTAATCAATACCCAACGAACTCGTGCTCCTCCAACGCTGGCAGAGTTCTAATTCAATCTATTTACTGATATGGTAGGAGATTTACTACAGTAAAATTAATCCTCACTAATTATCATCGTCATTAATTATCAGCATGTAGACGTTTATAAAGATGAACAATTCTTGTGTAAGATAAACTTAATGCAGATTTCATAAATACTGATAAAAAATACTGCATAGCTCACCGGAAATTTGCGGCTTGTAGTGGTGACACGTATCATGAGAGAATCATGGAATTGTCAATGATAGGCCGTGTTGCTCCAATAGGTATTCCCCGGCAAGGTATATTATTCATCTTTCTGGGTACTTCTTTTAGAGAACATACTTAGTTTCATAAATTTCATTAATACTGATCATAATACTGATTAGAAATATTGCATAGCTCAATGGAAATTTGCGGCTTGTAGTGGTGACATGGATCAAGAGAGAAACATGGAATTGTCAATGATAGGTCGTGTTGCTCCAATAGGTTCTCCCAAGCAAGGTATATTATTCATCTTTCTGGGTACTTCTTTTAGAGAACATACTTAGTTAAGAGTTGTGTTTTAATCTGTTTAAAATAACATTTTCACTCTAAACTTTCTCCACAAGCTGTAAATTACGATCTATTAATGTGCTAAGTATCAGCGCAGATTTTCTGAATTTAAAGTATGAATGAAATACTTTTATTGGCACAAATGAAAATGAATTCATATATATTTGTCCCTTTTGCATTTATTTTCCTTTCACCGATTGCGTTGAGATTTAATTTAGATGTAGCGCTCACCCCATAGAATGTTTCTGTCGATCTTCCGAAGATTTACGTTCCTCCAAAGAAGACTGCTTTCAAGACTGTAGTTCGCGTTGCTGTGTATTGTAGCGTAGTTGTTCCCAATTTATGGAATTGTAAATTAGATAAAATTTCAGCAAGAACATATCGCTGGCCAGGAAAAAGGGTTTTTCCCGGCGCCGGGCTGGCGGCAGGATAAATACCTGTCTGCGTGTTTATAGCGGTAGGCTTGTTTTTGGTGTAGGAAGCGTTCACCTTCGAAATTTCCGAGGGTTACCAGAAAAAAATTCTCGCGCTGGATGGAGAACTCACGAGGATTGGCACTAAAACGTCACGTGAGATAGCATTATCCTTTGGAGGGGGGAGATACGGACTTTATCTGCGAAGGTGAGAACACCTGAAATTATTTAGTACAATGTGAGACATTGAGGAAGCAGAGAAGTGTATAAGGTGAGACATATACATTCGAGGAAGCAGTGAAGGAGTAAGGTAGAAGATGTCGAGAAAGCGAGAGACAGAGACGTATGGTGAAAGACATTGAGCAGGCGAGGGAGCTAGAGTAGCAGTGTAGTGCTAGACGGCGAAGAGTGAGAAGTTGTTAACGAGGAAAGCTAGAGTGAAGAAGGAAAAAGCTGAGTTTTGCTCAATTCCGACAGCACGACTTCATACCATTATCTACCGGCAAGAGCAGGTTCAATCCGTAGGAAGAAGAAAGTAGGGAGTTCCAGTCGCATGGTAATCTGTCTCACCTTATACACTTTTCAGCTTCCTCAATGTCTAACATTGATGCACATCAAAAGAAAACAGGCTCGTCCAGTGAACGGCATCTTTGCTGCACCTGGTTACCCATGCAATAATTACCCCTGAGAATTTTAAAATCGTCCCCTTAAATTTCTTTATTTATGTATTTGTAATGGCATGCAGGACCCCACTTCAGATTATTGTTTTTTTTATGTAAATAAAAGTGTGATATATTATATCCTAAAGCAAGTAAATTCGTTAAAATAATAACCTCCACCCATCTTTACCGTGTTTATTGAATTACTTTAAACATTTATGTAACCTTTGGACTGAGGGGAAATAAAATAAAACAAATAATAAGAAACATTTATCAATTATGTGTCTTTTGTTTTCACATATGAATTACTGTACCATTCAACCAAATTTGATGTGTTGTGTGCATTCTCGCCAAGATATCGCTGACCTCGCGTAACGTTCTCATAGTCGAGGGTATACGGATTTGTAAAATTTATACTTGCACAATATCTGTGTCGAAAAATTCTGGGTCGGTGAGAGTAGTAGTTTTCCGATGTTCTTCTTCTACTCTTTGGCTTTGTAGTCCATTCAGGGGGACTTAGACTACGTCGACTGCGGACTGTCATCTTACATCACATATTCCAACTATGATGTGACACTAGGCCAGCCTATCGGTTCTCCAGCAGTCTAATGGCATCCAAGTTTAAGACCTGCGTGTTGTGTGGTAGCGACGCTAGCCACTGGACCACAGGAGGTCGGCTCCTACTGATGTTATTTCTGTATAATTTCAATGCCATTCAGAATGAGACAGTGGAACCCGTTGGGGTTGGATTGAAGGGGAAATAAGCAAAGACAATAGAGATTTGTGTTAAAAACATGGAATCTCTGAGTGTATTGAAAGTATTTTCTCATCTTCTAATTCATTGTACCTGTTTTAGCCTTATTTTAAGTTTCTATGCCTATTTAAGCTACCAGTAAATATTCGAATAACTTGTTGAGTGAACTAGTTTCAATTAAATAAGACAGTATGAACATTATATTTGTTCACCTGAATTTATTTCACAAATATCTACAGAAGCTATCAGCTATGACTATAGTCATCTGTTACAAAAACCTGTTTTAAGAGTATCATGCATTCTTGTGACTATAGAGGGAAACATTTTAGAATCTCGTCACACTAGAGGAAAACATTTTGCAATATTGTAGTGTATCATAATTACGTACCTGCTGTGAGGACAAAGGTTTACATATTACATTGAATTTATCAGTTAATTACATCGTCAAAGCTAAGTATACCACAATTGACACAGTTACCTTCTCGTAAAACAACATAACTACCCCAGTCAGCTAGTGCCTATTATGAAATCTTTATTACGTCTAAATTATATATGTATATTTATATAACATCATTTTTGGTGAGGTTGTGTAATCATTAATATGAATAAAAATGGAACTGCCTCACTGCTGCCATCAAACAAATTCGTGAATGGCGACACCCGTGGTCCAACTAAACTCCTGAAACACTTTATCACATGTTAACAGAAAATGTCTCTAGAAAGTTGTATGTGTGTGAGTGATATGCGTGTTTGCAAAAGTGCTGTTTAAAACTATAGCAAAGCTCCTCGCGTAAAAGTGTGGCCACGTCAGAAATCAAAATCAAGCTTCCGAATTCTAAATTGTTCGCCTGTTACTAGCTAAACAAATTGAAGAATTTTGTTCGTCGAGGATTATCAGAGGCGTCCTTTCCGAATTCTATCATTCAATTTTCCTTTCTCAAATTACACAGTAACAAAGCGTCACTGACAATAAATTACAGTAGGGCTCCCCTTATACTCCTTTTAAATTTATAAATCTTCCGTTAAAATCATTGTTATTTCTATAAATATATTGAATTTAATGACGCAAAAGAAGTCAGATTACGCTTTCGAAATATGCTCAAATATGTGTGTAAAATAATTAATTTAGAATATTTAGCATTGTATACAGAATGTATGTTGCACAATTTTGTTTATATTTTATATTAATAATACTCCAGTTTATTAAAGTAACTTTTGTTCTAAAATTAATAATTACGGTTTTATATATCCGTATTTTTACATTTAATGTACACCTGTTAAAGACTTAAATTAGAGACGAAATATCGTGGTAGTTAAATTAAATTGTACAAATTCCTTCTTCAGTAATTTTTGTGTTCCATGCCCAGTTTATATATTTTAAGGTAAATACATTACAGTTGTCCCTTGATAATCCGACAGGTAGTTATCAAATGGGTGTCGGATTACCAAAAGTGTCCGGAATACCGAAAGTCATTACATGTTTGGCATTGTTTTGCTACCAGTATCCTACAATATTCCGACATTTTATAAGTAAAATGCTATCTAGATTAAAATGGAAATGAAACAACCATTTCGGTTTACTAAAGCACTTTTTTATTAAAAGAAATATGGATGCCAATTAATGCACATACTGTATGTGTAGGGGACGGGGACTACGGTGACATTGACGGGAGGTCCTTCGGATTTTTTAGCATGGCTGATTACAAAACGTCTGACTATCAAGAGATCATTATATACAGGACCACTAAGCGTTATTTTAGGGGGAGGGGTAACAGCCTACAACTCCTTTTTAATAGCATAGGAAGGGAACTTAAAAGGGGAGATGTGGAAAGTGGAGCAAAGTAACCAAAGACTGACTAAATTAATTGGTTTTATACTCGTATATCTTATAAACAGTGAATGAAAGATCAATTTAAAAATTATTCCAAGATGCAGTATGTCTGAGTGTACATTGAATGTAATGAGGGTTGCAATGTACGTTTTGTTAGTAAATCTTATTTTCCTCAATAAAAGTAACAAAGCATTTAAATTGGCTTCCATCGTCTGCCTCTGAGTTTCTTTTTTACGCAGTGCAATTTTCTTTAATTTTATTTGATAGCATTTGCGGTAAAAGCTGCGGCCTCTTTAGGCGTTCTTTCAGAGCGATCAGCTTGTATAGGCCAACAGGTCGTAGCCGCCTGCGTCAAGCTTAGCTGGCCTCCGAATCGATACACTCGTTGCATGCCCTTGCTACAGCCATACAAACTGATTTTCTCGGTGCCCTTTGTGGACCTCTCAACTATTCACATAAGCAGTTTGCACTGCATTGACTTCGTGGAACGTAATATACCTTAGATTGGATTCCTGTCGTCAGATCCCGTATGGCGGCACTTTACAATTCTATACCTTCTTAAATTCTTCAGGTTAGCAAATAAAGCTAGATTGCAATTACAAAGGTACGCACCGTAAAATCGCTGTTAAAATTCAGGGAATTAGAAATAAATTAATCCTGTTTGAAAGCCCCCAGCTTTAGTCTCTGCTTGTTTTTTTATAAATTCTCCACTGATAGAATTATGTCTGGGTTATAGGCCCAGTATCGTTCAACATTGTGTTTTGTAACTCCGCAATTATTAAAAGTTATGAAATTAGAAAAAATTATGTGTATTTTCGATGTAGTATTGTTTAACTCATTTGGTGGGAATAGAGCCAATCAAAACAAAGTAATGGGCTTTAAACTTTAACCACATTACGTTTTATGAAAATTAAGCTACCATAAACGCTGAAGTCCCTAAAGAGCCAGTCCAAAGTAAAAAAACAAAAAACAGAAAAAGCTTTTTATCACGACAATAGAATGGATTTGTTTCTGATGATATAGGCAAAAGATGCGATTTAAGAGACGCAAAGCGTAGGATGATTGATTTCTCTTGAAGCCATGAAGCGTTTATCGCCGTAACAGTTGTATTGATTAAATTTTGTGAGACTAAGTAATTAAAGTGATAAAAGATTAGGATGTCTGCTAGAAAACTGGGTGAGTTGTGCGTGACGCGACTAGTCAGTGCTCCGGAATGGCAACTATATTTAACTGAAGATCTCTGAACGCACCAAACGGCGTATAAGGCATGTTCATAAAGTAACTACTAATTTTTTATATATTTGTTTTAAATTGTACTTGAAAACTATACATAATACACTCACTTATTCACTACTTTTGCTCATAACTGCCATTTCGTTGCATCCATGTGGTGAGCTATTGCAGAAGCTTCTTTATTGCCGTCCGTCCTTCAAGAGCTTTCCCAATCTCAGAACCCTTTACTGCATCTGTTCGTTGGTTTAAAACCTATTTCCACCCATGTGTGCCTTCAAGGAGGTGAAAAATGATAATTTGAAGGCGTGAAGTAGGGGAATACGAGGGGTGTTTCAAAACATCCAAACCAAAAGAGTCGTAGAGAGTCTTGGTGGCTAAAGCTGTCCCAGGACGGGCGTTGTCACGCAATAATCACACTCAGTATTTCCGTCCTTTAATTTTTAATTATACTTTTTGAGTTGTGTTAGGGTTTCACAGTATCTTTGTTCATTGACGGTCTCTCCCCGAGGCAGGAAGGTCGAAGCCAGGACAGCCGGCAGGGATGCCACCCTACTTTAACCTCCCTCTCCAATAAATATTTCCTTTCTCTCATAACCTTTTAAAAAATTGTTCAAAATTTCGTAGCGTTCCTACATCAATGAAGCTTATATTATATATTTGTGACTTTCAACCGTTACAAGAATAGCTTTGTCCCACTCTTATGCGATCCGCTGTCCACTAAGTAATTAATTTTTTAACAAAAGTGAGACACAGATGATTCATACTTTACAAATAAGTTTGGAAGGATTTTGCACTGTCTTTTTCTAATTTTTCAGACCATTTAAAGCAGATGTTAGAAGTCTATGAGTTGTCAAAGTCGAGCTATATGAAAGAAAGACAAACAAACCTGACTTTTTAATTGTTTCGTCAAAAGTGTAAAATGCTTAAAAAATTATATTTATATATCATAAAATGACATTAAATTCTGCAGAAAATGAGACCTTTTACAATAACGTAGGTCAGTCCGAATGGGGACATTGAGGCTTCAAACTCAGAGCTCTACTATTTTGACGACGACAGTAATGATGCGTTTTTAGTCACAAAACACTGAGGCCATGACTTGATTCGTTTTGCCTGAAATGGTGAAATTGTTTTTGCCACCACTAAGCTTCTTGCATCACTTAAACACACTCGTTCTGATCAAAACACCTTCAGAGTATACCGTTTTGATTCAGGAAAAAAATTTGGTAGGAGGTTTTCTTTCCGAGAATAGAAAGCTGATTATCACAAATGACTCGCACTTGACGGGATTTCTTACCGACGTTTTTCACGTAACTGGAAACTACCGAGTTCCTGCGATGCTCGCTCTTTCAGGAAGTGATCCCCCTCTACAACCCTGTGTTGCTAACCCTCAAAATGCAGAATACCACAGAATGTTATGATCACAGTACAATTACTTTCTGAGCATGTCTCATATGTTCCCACATATTTGTTGTCTGCAGTTAACAAGAATAAACGTCTTCAATTATCACAGGAGAAATAATTAATTAATAAAAAACTAATTAATACCGAAATGTTCGCACTGGCATCATGCATTGGTAGATGGTTATTTGACAGAGAATTACACAATAATGGACCCCACTTGCATGAGAACATTCCTTTAAGCTGCTGGGGAAATGTTGTCGTTTTAAGTAGAGCAACGTCGAAAAAGGCAACATACCAAATTATCATTACTGATCAAGTGAAATCTATCATATGTATGGTGTGTCCCAAAAATAATACACCACTTCACAGTGCTTATATTTTGACTGGAGATATTACCTTCTTTGGTGACCCTCGCTGTAACCAAATTTCAATTACATTGAGCGTTTGTGAGGAAAGTGCTACCTGACAACAAGACTCATAAACGTCAATTTTCAAGACACAGTAGTCAGATTCGAAGTATCATCTCGTCAAGTCAATGCACACAAGAATCACAGTGTCATTGAAGCCAAATTTGTCCAATCAAGTGGTCATAATAATCTGGCCTCTCACCTTACACTGACGAAATCAAGAATATTTTGCTAAAATCTCATGGTTTCCTTAGTACTCAGAAAGAAAATGATGAGTAACTGAGGGATGAACTCAATATTAAAAACCAAAAGGTACAGGTATTAAAATGTGGGTTTGAACTTTACGGTATGCAAGTAACTGTACCGCTTAAAAATTATAATTGATTTAGTTATACATTAATCATAACTTCCATTTAGTTGCAATTTAATCCCTGTTTCCTTTGTTATTGAATGGTGATGCCACTCTTTAAAAAATAGCTAATTTTTATTTGACATTGTCAAATAATTTAGTTGTAATTCTTTTCTTAAATCATATAATAATTCTTCATAATGTATGCTTGCAGATATATGGTCTTTTCTGATACAGATGCATAAAATCGTTCTCTGATATATGAAATATGTCTTTTAACTGATGTCTTATAAAGTTCAATTAGTGACTCAGAAAAAACCGTGACAATTAGGCGGATGGAGCATCTTCATATAAATGTATATTTTATATTTCATCTTGTTAATTCTACCACTGGTATAATTTTTGGAAGTAAAGCAGAGTAAAATTATTTTATTTTCCGTATCTACATAGGAGAAAATTAAAACGTGGCTTCGAATTGTTCCGATATCTTTCTTATAAATATAAATGGCAAGTACCAGGTTTAATTTAAGGATAATTAATTACTAGAAGTATTTATTATATTAATTTCCTTTAAATATTAATACTTGTAAAATGCAGTCTAGTATATAGAAGTGCAAAACTAGAAATATGTTTCTAAAGGTAATTTTTTAAAAATTTTATTCAACATTTATTACTTTCTAAAAAAAGAAATTAACGTGACAGTTTATAAACTGTAAATAAAGTAATTGGTTCGTTATATTTAACGAAATAATAAATACATTATAGAAAACCAGATTAAATTAAGTATGCAGTGCATACGTGATTAACAAGGAAGGCGAAACGAAAACAATGTCACTAAATTAAATGTGTCTGACATTTTGTTTCCCACATTGCTGTTTACAATATATATTGAAGTTGTCGGTAAACAAAAACAGCGAAAGTGGGGTTCAGTGTTAAGTAAATAACGAAACGCTTACGTAGGACGGGAAAATATATACGACCATTGTTTAATGTTAACAAAGTTTATTCAGAATGTAAAGGCACACAGGTTTTGAGTCAAAATACAGAAAAAAATGTTGTTTTCGTCAAATGAACAGAGAAATTGAAGTTCATTTATTAAACCTAATTGCGGCATAATATGAAAAAATATATAAGATATTATTTTGAAAAAAAAATCATTAATTCTTCAAATATGTAATCCCGATTATAGCACACACATGTTCCCAACAATAGTTGAAATAACTTTGAATTTTGACAGTCAGATAAATTAACTTCTTAAAACTGAATTTTGGAAAAAAAATCGAACACTATAACCGTTAACGGCTCGCCGTAACTGGAAATATTTTCCTAACCTTATGATGAAGGGGGCGGTGCCTCCGAAAACTCAAGAACCTCAAACACAATATGGTGCCTGAAGTCTTTGAACTTGGGTAAGTCACCAACTTTCTGTCTTTCCTTCCTGTCGTTATGGTTTTAATTAACCTGACAATGTCATTTTCTCAGGAATATATGTACGACTGTATGACATACTGTTATGAAGAACGTTAGTTATTTTTAAAACTAATGGTGAGAACAATATTTAGCACATCGATACAGAATGCTTTCAACAAAAATGGTAGTGAGAGAGACATTTTATCAGACAGGTACTCCGTTTGTTAAATTAATATTTTATTTAGGATATTTTATTTCGTACGGTCCGTATTTTTAACCAGTGTGAAACTTCAATTTAATGTAAATATTCTGAACCGTATTAATTCATTTCTGCAGTTGACACATGATAAACAATTTGACGTAAATACGAAGAAGCAGGGTATGTAACACTGAAAATGGAGAGTCTGAAAATCGTTCAGACTGTTTAGAGTTAAGGACATGTGGAATATTTCATTGCACGAAGGGGATGTTTAATGATAACAAATAATTTATTTTGCGTACTCTAATTTTAAAAAAACTTTGTTTTAAAATTGTTGTAATATCATTTATTAAATTGCCTCTCTCGGTGCAGTAACTTTGCTAACGATTCGAGTTGTGTGTATGATCTACTTAAGTTTCGCTCTCTTTGTACTGCACTGCTTATCTCCAGCGACCTGAAGTTGTCGTTTCTTTTCAGCTCCCGTCAAGTTCATGAAGCTGCAGCCGAGCAAGCCAAGCGCAGATTCTGTTAACATGTCCTGTCGGGCCGAGGGCGTCTACCCCGAACCGAAAATGACGCTCTTCAGCAACGCCGACGAGAAACACACAGAGTAAGTACAGACACACAACAAATACCAGAGTCAGATAAACTAATAGCCCGACATAATCAGACGTATCAGAAGTTGATAGTGTTTTTCAAATTTCTAATAAAATTATTTATACCGCTATGGAAACGAAACCTGCTGTCTCTTTAAAACATCACCACTGTCTAATTTTCAAGATGTTCTGATGCTAAACAGCAAAGAATATTTCATTTACACAGCCTGTATTCAAAAAAGAATTTAACTTATGAAATGAGTAAAAATAATTAATTTAAATTGCTCTTAACTTTTCTGTGACTAAATATTTATCACGGTATTGAATAAAACATATTACAGATATATTTGTAGTTAGTAAAACAATTAAAAGGCTATATCAGTTTGTAATAATAATTTGGTGGCAGGAGGAATTGAATTTATTCACTTAATTATAATATAATAATGTATTATTGGGATTTTATTATTGAAAAGAAAAGACTAATATTTCTTTAAAATTCGAAATTTAATATAAATAAAACATTTCGGTAAGGGAATAGATGGTTTTTATAAAGTATCTAGAAAATGTTACTAAAACAAAAAAATACTTGAGATTTTAACATCAGGATACTCTGCGGGGTATTTTGAGAATTGATTTAGATTTTTAATGGCAATAGGCATCGCAAATGTGAACTCTTTTAATTCAATACAACGATACCCACGAAGTTTCTGCGTCTGCATCCCGGTCTGCGTCGATGAGGATGGTGGCTGCCTCGGAGGATGACCTTTGTTCATCACAGCCCGAGCTGAATCTCGTGGACAAATCTGGCGGAGACCCTCTTATCTCCTTCCGGCGGTTAACAGTTTAGTTTTAGTTCTGCATTAGCCGGACTGTCTCCTTTCAGAGGTTAACAATTTAACTTTTGCATTAACTGTCGTCCCTCTCCCAACAACTTTTGTCTCCCGGCTCGAAACACCTTCTGTTCTTCTTCTTCTTCAAAAATACCTTCCTGCGTAATCTCGGTGGGAGGTAACATAATTCCAAACCACCAATAATCTGTTATCCTAAACAGACTTCTATTGGGTTTCTGTTTAACACTTGCAGCCAATAGGAAAATTTTCAACTGCTTGGCCTAAATACTGCATGTGTTTTGCATTTCTCCGTGAGATTCCAAATTTTCCACGGAACTTTCGTTTTGTCCAAAATGCGGCTATCTCTTTTCGTGAATGGGCCCTCTCCCACATTCAGTCGGAAGGGTCAACCTTTTGTCCTAAAGGATGCGATTGCCACCCACCGCTAGGAACGCAGATGCAGAACTTAAAATTTAACTTCACACTTTTAATACATTACAAGTCATAAATATCGGAACTTGCAGAAGACGTTATTGAAGAAGGCTATTGGCCATTAGAAATGTTGCATTTGAAAGCTAAAGAGACACGTAAATTTTACCTGACTGGTATAAATTCCTGTAATATTCAAGTTAATAGAACTTGAACGATTTTATGAATGATTTTCAGGTGGAGGTACAGACACCTACAATGAATATTAAAGATAAGTTGCATTTAAGCACTGTTTTCGGGTTTTCGAAGGTCATATTTATGACTCGTGTAAACAAGTAAAATGCTTACCATTGCGTATCTTACTATGATCCCAGAAATATTCTAACCTACCTATTAAAATTTATCGTACAGCAAGATTTCTGCTCGCATTAGCCGAAATTAGGCGATATTTACAGAAACTTGGATTGTCATGGATGTTGCACTACATTCAGAAGCCTGAATGCATGAAAGGTTTAATGTTTTCTTTAAGACCAAAATCGATTCTGTTTACATCATGATGGCCACGTCCGAGATGGCTGCATCAGGGAGAATGTCGATTTGCAGTGGACATGCTCACAGCACACCTGGAGATTGAAGTCCCTCATGGTGTATGTATCAAATACCTCCGGTTCCCATTGCCGCTACTATAAATAGTAGCCGATACATTGAATGTTACGGCCCTGTCTTCCAGATCACCGGAACTCAATGTTTCATCAAGACATTGCTCACCGTATATGCCCCGTACTGTCGTGACCGTCCTTGGTTCATAATATTTTTGACTTACTCTGGCCAATATTCTCTCCTGATCTCTGAACAATTGAAAACGTCTGGTCAATAGTTTCATGCTAACACTCGGCGGTCAATACTGAATTCCCAAAGCGGATAACTTGTTTTTCCTGTCAAAGATGGTATTGATTTTTAGAAGCAGCGTGTCTTAAGAGCTTGCAATACGTTCGTTACATATGTTGCGTATCTGTTGAACTTAATGATTACAGGTTTTAGACGTTTGTACACAAAGTTTTGTTTCCTGTTTGGAAAACCGCAGGAAACATACAAACGTGAAGGAATAATTTTGCGGGAATGCCTTAGGCTACAAAGGAGCCTCAAACGCGTTTATACGATTAATTCTATAGTTATCAGATTATAAGTTAAAATAGATTGCTACTATATCTGTTCGGGGGTAACGTTTAGAGACCAAATAACGTTACTGTCTTACAGGGTTCGACCCGAGAAACGTTCCTTCTACCAGTTATAATTTTAAAAACGGTCTCGAAAAAAGCTGCAAGGCACTTACAATTTATCTAAAAACCAATGGTAGAAAGGGAATTATTTCAATGTAAATTAAAGTACACGTAGGCTATAATTTTAATTTATTCAAACATTCCTGTAAATGTGTGAATACCCTGGTGTAGAGTTTCAAGTTATGCTTTAAAAATAGTGTTATTTGAACAAAAAAACTGTGGTATGAATAATAAATGTGTTTTAGTTTCATAAACATGTAAATAGATAAAATTCAGCTTTTGAAATTCAAATAAAGATTACTTTTCTTACGGTCTTACTATAATATTAACATTGTTTTCATTCAGACTTACTTGTAACATTTTGAAAATTCATAAATGTAAGACGCTAGGTAATAAAATAATAACAGTTATCATAAGATAAAAGACGTATAAGAGGTTGTATTTGAATAAGAATTTTAGATTGTATTAGCAAGATCGCGATCGCGATGACACCGCCCTCTCTCCATCACAAACGGAATACGAAAGGACGCGGCAATTCTTAATATTCTGTGCGTATGTCGGCTCTGTATTTTCATATGTCTCTAGCGCATATTTCTGAGAAAGTATGCGGTGTATGAGAACAGCGTAAGAAAAATAATCTTCATGTTGTTTATTCACTTTAAAGTGAGATATGAGGGACGCTTCTACAATGTGTAGTCGCAATTATACGTTTATTTAAAATGTTATTCTTCAAGCAGAGTAGTGCGGAATTTAGAAGAAAGCTCAGCCGGAAGGAATGAAATTTGATATTGACTCTTATCGAACGTCCTTATCAAACTTTGAATTAATAATTCAATATTGACCCTTCACATCCATAAATTTGTAGTATAAAATTTAAAAATAATAGAAAATAATCCTCGAAATTGTGTTCTTTGTTCTCGATAGTAGTAATCAACATTTTAAATCAATGGAACAGTTTCAAGGGAATGTGGAGACATTTAACATTATATATATATATATATATGTTTTTTTGAGACATGACCGTGTTGTAAACCATACCAGTGCATAAAATTGAAGTGTTTTTCTGTCCGTATGTTTGACTGGAATAGGCTCCGAAGCGGCTCAACGGATTTCAATGAAAATTTGAGGGTTTTAAAAATAGATTTAATTTAAATATTCGTGCATATTTAATTTCGATATGTTTTCTAACATAGTAATTTGATATGATTATCAATAAAAATATTAATTCTACGGGACGATTTCTTGGAATTGCTGCTCGAAAGCCGGCGTGTAAACCAACTGCGAGTTAGTACGGTTTCCTATATAATTCATTCCCAATTCTGTCTATTGTTACAGCAGACTGATAAAATATTAAGTTCTTCCGATCGTCGATACGATGTATACATAAATTTGTTTTATTTCTCGCGTCAGGTATATTTTAAAATTTAGTAATTGCTAATATGAAAATAAAAAGGAATCCATCGAGTTTGGTGTCGAAACCGGTGTTACAATACTGAAAATATATATATTCCTGCTATTGTACCGGGGGTATTTTGGACTCTCGAGATACTGGGTTCATAGTGTGACGTTTTCTATTGCAGTTTTTTTGCGTGTTGACCAATAATTAAGTAATGTACCGGTATAATATAAATAAATACACGGGTAACGCCCGGTCCCCCGCTAGTTCATAACTTACACCTAGTGAAAGGTGCCGGAGTTACTCAAATATTATAATCTGGGATAAAGCTCTCAGAAGTAAAGAAATTCTTCTAGGTTACATATTCTCGGTAATCACATTTGTTGTGTTACACTGTAAACAGTACTTCTAGGCAGCGCATTATCATTATCATCAGAAATATATTTTACTGTTTATTTTTCCAAGCAGTCAGGTAATGTAACCAGTTGTAATAATGGTAGAGAAAGGAGTTACTTGATCCAATTTAACTATATTTGTAAAGTTTAAATTTAACGTCTGTTATACAAAATAAAATAATTAATGACTTTTTACAGACTTTGGTGTTTAAATTTTATTTGTAACGTTTCAGCGTATTTACATGCCTTCTTCAGGTTTTTTTTCTATAGAGGAAATATTTACAAAAAGTTAAATCCAAGTAAGGTAAAGTTTGAACAAAAGATTAAATATTTATACGGAAAGGAGTTTAAGTGTTTACCCGTGTTGCCTTCGATGTCGAATATTATTGTAGGACTTCATATATTATTCGATTATCATGTTTTGATACTGTTGTGGTGAATTAGATTTAGTGTCCGTATAAATCTTGTTTTAACTCAATCTTCCGTGAGTTAATATTTCCTCTACTTGAGGAAAATATGAAGAAAGCAAGAAAATGTGCTGAAACGTTGTTACTAATTAAATTTCAACAATAAAGTCTTTAAAAGGTCATTAATCGTTTTATCTAATTCAACTAACTGAACAAAAACAATGATTTTCTCGATATTCCACAATAGTGAATTATGTGTTTATAAATAATGCCATATTTGTTAGTTTAATTGAGCACAAAAAATATAGCCGTTTTCGATAGTTAAGTTAAATTAAAACGTTATTTTTAATCAGGATATTTAAAAATGGAAGTAAAAATATTGTTCCATCATACATGTTATTTTTTGGTTTCTTCACTATTTCAGTTATACCTCAAAACTGATTTTACTATAATAAAGCTTATATCTCCTCTTTGTACTTCCAATCACCACTATTTTGTGAAGATGGAAACAGAGCTGTTATTCTTTCGCAACATTTTAAGAGATAAATAAGTGTATGAATAGTCTAATTAGTAAAAAATCGAATTAAATGATAAAATAGTACATCACGACGAAACGTTTATTCATTGGATCCTTTTCCTCTCTCCCCTAGATTAATAATTAATTCCTGCCTTTCTTCCTCCTTGGCTCTACAGCCCATTGAAGGCCTGGGCCTACCGAGTCGACTGTGGACTGTCATCTTGTATGACACATTCCAAATTTTGAGTGACACGTGGTCAGCCTATCGATCCTCCAACAGTCTTAATCTCGGTATTCGCGACCGTAACGACACAAACATCCAAGCCCATGCCAGGATTTGAACCCCGGATCTCTGGGTGGTGAGGCAGCAACGCTAGCCACTACATCACAGGAGGTCGGCAATAATTAATTGGTATAAAAAATTTAATACATATTTAATTTTACTCAATAAACAAAGATAGCTGCTTCTATTTGCTAAAGGTATCAGAATTAATTTATTAATTTAGAACGAATTTTAATAACTCAAACGTGTTGGAAGAGTATGAATTTGGTTGTAGAAACATAATTCCGAGATGTACGAAAATTCTCTGCGAAATAACACGCTATTGCTGGCTGCCATTAACGAGTTACAATATAAATGAGGTAATTGTAACAAAAGAACAAAACTTCACAACCTATTTCTGCTGTCAACATTTGATGAACTAATTAGAAAATAGGAAATATATTTGAATTAGTGTCAAGGCTACTAGAACAGTTATTACCGATTCGGAGTGAAATAACGAAGCTGAATACATTATCGAGATAGATTTCAGGTGAATTCTCGCCAGCTCTCATCAAAGCGTAATCAAACAAATACCTTCCATTGTTTACGGAACAGAATAAAAGCTGACGACTAATTAAAATGAGTATTATCCATTGTCCACTATACTGAAAATCGCTAATAGAAAATAATTGAATCAGTCCAAACTCAATCAAATATTGTCTTGCAAAAAAATAATTACTTCTATCATAAAGCGAACAGTAATTTTCTCATCAATGAGTCGCATTAATCACACACTTGGACAACAAAAATCCAGTTATAGCGAATGAGCACTTTCAGTCGTTTTCCATGGTTTTGAGACTGATCAATTCAGATTTGTAATCAAATATCCAAAATAATATTCGGGACGCGCAGTATTAGTGGATTAATTAACTGAGTTTTTCCTGTTTGTAGCGTGGAATGTTCTTTCCGCAAGACAAGGAATAAAGTAAAAAGAAGGGAAAGGTGAACCTGAATAAACTTATCTTCTACGTCAATCCAGTTTACTCAGCTGTAGGCGATTATTCAATTACGATCCAGACCAAGTCGAAGCCGATTGCACTTGGCTTTCGGAGGCCAACAATTCTTTCCATAGTTAAGTATAATTTGCTTATGGAAAGAAAGTATATCACACATCAAAAAATTCATAAACTCCAGCGACGTTTTTTATATATAAATTAAAAAATTGTAACATAGACCCCATATTTTATTTCTTGTATTATGTTTGTGGTACTGAGGAAATCTCAAAAAGGAAACGAAACGCTTTTCAATAAAGTGATAAATTTATATGCTTACTTATTTGCCGTCGTTTTATTTATTGGATTTACTGGATTAAAGTCAGACAATTATTCATATCCTACATGCATTAATTAATGCGGACAGGAAAGACAGATATCTCACATTATTATCCATATTATTGAATTTGACGGATGTATTAGTACTTGAGGAAAATCTCTAGATTGGGCAATGTAAACGGTAAAACCTCAAGTCAACCAATATTAATAAATAAATACAGGAAATAAACAAAAATATGTTATCTATTACCTTTGTATTCACTTCTGGTAAATCATAACTGCTAGAAACGTTTTTGAAACAAAAAGCATAATACTTCTGAGAGTATTAAATAAATAAAATGTTATTATATGTAACACCAGCAGCGAATTTTAAATTGCCCTTTTCTGTGTCGTTAATTAGGAATTACGGGGAAACTACTGAACTGAAACTTTAACATTTGACATTTGTGGCGCAAAGTCAGAAAATGGTAGCTAAGCAAAAAGTTCGTCGTCAAGTAAATACAGGAAAATATTATGCTGGTATAACTAAAGAATATACGACATATAGATATGAGACAGTGAAGTATTGTAAATGTCGTATTTCAACAAGTTTCTTCTTACGTAACAATATTTTCATTTAATGAGCTGATAAGAGAAGATAATCATCTAAATCAGCATAATATTATATTTGTTAGTTTGGATCGTATACATATTCTACATCTTAGAATAATGGTAAATTGTAAGGTTGCTGTTAAGTTTTCTACTTTTATGTTTGATCACTATTGAATACTGCTGCACGCTGCTTGTTCAACAAAAAATCAATCAGGCATATTAGGCAGAAAAGCTCATTTGAAATCGACGTAATCTATGTTCATGGTCTGTAGCGCAGTAGGACCCTCCCCCAATTTTAACCGAATTTATGGATTTACGAATTATATAAAATTTCAGCAAAAACATGATAACTAGCGACAGACAGGTAAAAAAGTTTTCCCGGCGCCAGGTTGGCGGTCGGGACTCTTATCTGTCTACGTATTTATACTTTTAAGCTTGTTTATGGGTGAAACAGCATTTACCTTAAAAAATTTCCGAAGGCCATTGTTCCCTGTGTCATGGAAATTTTTCTCGCGCCGGACGGAGAACTCACGAGGATTGGCGGAACAAACGTCACGTGGGATTGGGTTTTGCCTTTGAGTAGGGATATACAGGGTAGAGCTGCGAGGTGAAGAGTCGAAAAATATTCAGTATGGTGTGAGAAGTTGAGAAGACGAGGAGGCAGAGCAGTGTGGTACTAGACACTGACAGGGCGAGGAGGTAGATATAGAGAGTTGATCAGGATGTGGAAAGGATATTTTAAGGGAGGAATAAACTGGAGTGTGCAACAAGAGTCGTGAATTGTTGCTCTTTAGTGAGAAAGCGTTAATAACAAGGCTATAGAGAAGAAGGAAGAAAAACCGAGTTTTCCTCAATCACCGACACTACCATTTCATCCTACTTTCCGCCGTCAGAGGTAAGGTCTACATTTAAACCAGAAGTTCCAATCGCATAGTATTAATGTTATGTTTAATGTGAAACATTTATGAAACTAATCGGTATTTGTAAAACTGTCTGTCAAAAATTGGAAAATTATCCCAGTCTATAGTGTGGTTAGATTCTAAATTATGTTTATAACAGATAATTTGTATTGTGAGAGGTTATTGTTGGATCTGTGTTCCTTGATTCTGGTGCTAATGGCTCTTTTAGTTTGGCCTATGCATACACAAGGACAGTCATTGCAATTTAATTTATAAAATAGACGAATTTTGTTTTCATCAACTGGGTCTTTCAAATGTTGTATTATAGTTGATAAATTATTGGATGATTATGAGCTGGAATAGGTGTTTTAGGGAATTGTGTAATGGTTGCTGGAATTGCATAGTAATGCAATCTGTTAAGGGTTTCGTGGGATTAGTGTTGGGTATTCGGCCTGTGTTTAAGTTATCTTTTATTAAGAAACTTATTGATGATACTTTGAGTACACGTATTAGCTATTAATATAACTTTGGCTATTTGAATGGTGTCATGGTGAAACTTATGATGAGACAGCAAAATGGCTTTATCTGTAAGATTATATATATCGGAAATTGTTTTCGGATAGAATGAGAAGAATAGTAGTTTAACGGCCTGCTAGAATAAGTTGGTTTACGATAACAGTTTGTGTAAATTGTGTCCTTAGCGTAAGAATTGACAAACTGGTATGTTTCACTAACTTTTCGTCTGTTTTTGGCCTTATTTAAACTACTATTGGAACATTTGAAGCAAGTCGTTAATGCCAATCTTATATATGTTGCAGTTCTTGATTAGTTACTTCTTATTGAGCGCTGACGTTCGTCATTGCTGTGTTTCTCAGGCACGTTTCGATGCTAGTCTGCATCTATAACCTCTTAAAGCACTCGTAAACAATTTGAGTATCAATTAAACATTCTCAGAATTTCGCACTTTCATTGTTTCGACTTTGCGACCCACAGGCGGCAAATAAATGCTCTTGAGCCGCTCGTCGGAATTGCAACTTTCCTCTATTGGCACTAGTTGACGACTGCGTCGGCTTAATCAGACACTGTCATTGCCATCATTGTTGCCAACTATGCAAGGTATAGGCTTGATTTAACGACAAGCGTTTATTTCATGTTTCCCAAAATCAGTATATTACTACAAAATTTTCTTCGTAAGGAAGGGTCAAACTGATGCCTAGTTTGTGGACTGTATTAATTTTTTTTATACCACAAGTATAACGAAGTGGGGAAAGAGATGGAATAAATGCATTTAATTGAAGTTAATTTGATAATAATTTTTCTTATTATGCAGGTCGACCTCTCTTTAAACCGCCTGTTTCAATAATATCCCATTATCGCACATTGCTCTTATTTCCGTTACGTAATGAAATTGAGACCTTATAACGCAGAATGTAAGATATAACAATGCACATTTAATTCCAAGTTGTAGTGTGCTGAACACCACGGATATCAGTTCGAAGACAAATAAAATTGTGGTCTTTGCTTAAACAAGAAGAAAATTATAGCATTATACCAAGGTTAATATTTAGCACATATAAATAACGCGTATGATAAAGGCCATTTTAAGTCTCTTTTTATGTAATTCGGGCGTCTCATTACAAAATGATTGGTGAATCTTGGAATTGTGTTCAGTGTCAGCTTGGAACGTAGCGGTAATCAGTCCTAAGACTGACTTGATGCAACCCATCCTGCGCAAATCTTTCAATTCTACATAACTACCATATCCTTCCTAATCTGCATAGTGTATTTCATCCTTGTCCTCCCTCTTCTGTTGTTATCATACACACTTCCCTCTAATACTAATTTTACCAAACCGTCGGTTTCAAAACGTGGTCAATTAATCTTCCCCTTCTCTTGGTCAACGTCCTCCAAGCTCTTGTTCGCTCTTCCCCCATTCTGTTTAGATCTTCCTCGTTATTAACTCTATCCTCTTTCAGCATTATCCTAAACACCACATTTTAAAAGCTCCTAAACTTTTTCAGTTTGCAACTCCTATCGTCCACTTTCCTCACCATCATAACCTCACACTCCATACTAACATTTTTAATAATAATTTCCTAATATTCATATTTATATTAGCCGAAATTAAAGTCCTCTTTTGACGAAAGCCTTCCTTTCCTGTGCAATCCTACTCTTTATGTCTAACTATACTTCTACCATCCCTAGTTATCATGCTTCTTAAGTAGCAGAATTCCTTAACTTACTTTAAAATATTCCTTCCCAGTCTAACACCCTTCGTTATTCCATACTACATTTCATTACATTTGTTTTCCCTCTTTTAATCCTCTTTCTCCAGGATAAAATTCATTTCATTTATTATGTTTTACAAGTCTTCTTCTGACTCCTCTAATACCATAATATCATCGTAGGGTTTTTATTTAGTCTCCTTACAGTTTTATTCCTTTTCCATATTCCGTTTTAACTTTCTTCATCGCTTGTTCTATATACAATTTAAAGGTCATGGGCTACAGAGTGCATCCTTGCCTTACTCCTTTCTTAATTTCTGCTTTCTTTTCTTTCCATTCAACTTAAACTACTGGTGACTGCCTTCTGTAGAGGTTATGATTAACTTTTTTTCTCAATATCCTAATTCTGTCATCTTTTAAATACTTAATAGTGTAAATGATGGGGGGAATATTAATTAATGAAATTAATAATTGGGTTTAAATATATACATTTATTAATTGTAAACACAATAATTTTAATATGGGTAGTGCGTGTATATATTATGTACAAAAATAATTAATTAAAATGGGATTGTATTAAAGATCTCAGGGTATTAATGGTTTGGGTGACCACGTGTAGCAGATTTTCTGTTCGTTGACGAACCTGAGTTGTTTTATATTCGTCTTGCTGTTACTTCCGCGTTGTTGAACTTGAAGCGGCCGGTCGACAATAGCTGCTGCCAAATTGAGGAAACTCCGCTTTTTCCTCTTTCTTCCCGGACTGATCAAAGCATCGTCCACCTCTCCGCTGCCACCTCACAAATCTGCTCTCGCCGTAACTTCTCTGCTGCCAATCTCCTTTCGCCACCACGTTGTATCACCAGCAATCACTTTCTCCACCACTCTCCTTCAATATCCTCTCGCCATCACCTTGTATCGCCTGCAAAAATTTGTCCTAAAATTGTCTCCGCCAGCCTCTTTAAAACCTTGTCCCCACTGTTTCATTTGGGGAACACACGCCACCCGATCATCAAATTCCTAGGCAGATTAGCACATTCCGAAACCGGCGACGAGGTGTCCGAGCTTTATGGTCCAAGTGTCAGCCGCAGTCTCTTTGTGTTGATTCCGAGCCGCCAAGACGGCGCGCGGAAAAACCCCATCTTCCTGGCCAGCGACTTTCTCAGGCCGAAATATTTGTTTCTTAAGTTTCCGTAAATAATAATAAAAATTGGACGCGGGTTCTACTGCGCTACAATAGTATTACATTATCAAACAGAATGAAAATCTGACTTTATCTTTCATAGAAATAAAATGTTCGGCCAGCTTGTCATGAAACCATATTGATGTATCTTAAGACATGCTGTAAGTTACGTCCATACTTCTGGACTTTAGCAGGTATATTTTAGAAGGCCGTAAGCGTCACTGGACGCAGTACACGATGCAAAATTATTCGCAAGTGATTTATCCATTTAAATTTTTCCTGATGAAACGTTGTAGATGTTTTAAGTAAATACCTTTTGTTTTACAAATTGGATGTATTTCTAATTTATAATTGCATAAAGGTATGGAAGGAATGAGGATGTGTCAACTCGACTAACGAAGAGGGGAAAAAATTTCTAAACTTTAATTATAGCACCTGTTTTATCACAAAGTGAGGAATGACAAATGAGTAATTTTCTTAGAATTACTAGTAAATTGAGAACGGTACTGGATATACGGAAATGTTCGTGAGATTGGCAATGCAGATATGCCACAAATTCTAATTTGTAGTAGCATATGCGTTAACGGCTTACACTCAGGCGAAGGAGTAAATAATTTCATGGACTACAGTAAAACAGGTAACGTAACAATGAATTATTCCTATTATAATTCTGTGTTAAGGTACAACAAAATACAAAAAAATTGGACAAGGAAGTGGAGTAGGAAACCGCTAAAAAACAAAACTGATTACTCATATTTAAAACTAAAAGGTGGTATTTTATGAAAGGATTCCCCAAATGTATCATTAAGAAAACGAAATCACAGACATTAACAATTGAGTTGAATATATTGTACTGAGAATACGTCCCTGTTTCTGTAACATGTGGAAAACAATACAAACACCACGTATTAAGAAACGGAACCCTCGCGACTCTTTTCCCACCTTTTTTAATGTGGCGTTCGCACCTCTGAGAAAATAGCCACTTACGTCACCCACGTGGTCTAGCCGTTAAGGTTCTTTTGACAATCTTTCCCAAATATCTAAAACTTTTATTTTCTGTTGCGTCCTCAGAATTTATTACAAAAGCAAAAAATTACTTTGACAATCTGGGGGCTTTGGGTCTAATTCTAAGTATAGAGTATTCAATAGTCGTACAATACTAATCAAATATGTCATGCATTCCACCATTACAGGAACAACTGTTTAGATCTGTGATGGGCAAACTTTTTAGAGGGGCGGGCCAAAGGAAAGTAAAAAAACTTTAGGCGAGTCAACTTAATTTTTTGTATAATAATGGCAATGATACATTTTACAAATTACTTCTATTTTTTGTGATACTAAACCCTATTCATGACTGAAAGATTATCGAGGATAATGTGATGAATGAAACTGTGACTGTATTTCTAAACTTTTTTCATAATTTTGTTCGAACTGGGATACACATATTCTTAGAAGAAAAGTTAAATGCTCATCTGTCAGTCTATGTCTAACGCAACTCTGTCAAAGTTTCGTTGTAGAAAACACCTGTAGCAAACATATCAGTAAATTTCTGGGTATGAGATAATTCGAAATTGGATTTCGACAAAGAAATGTAAAACTATAATTTTGAAACATTAACAAAAAACTTTTTTTGAGTTGAGTGTTACATTGTAACTCAATCATTTCAAGTTGCAAGTTCGGATTCACTGTTTCGTAGTTCACATTTAAATCCATACTGAAAACTTCAAAGTCTTTTTCAATCCACTGAAGTCTTCAAATCTTCGTTCAAATCCACCATGGAGTCTCCTCAAGTTATCTTCAAAACTCTAACCTTCTCCTTCATCACCGGGGCTACTGAAGTCAACCTCGGGAAGCGAGACAAGGCATTCTTAGCAAGCTAATTCACGAATAGAACAAGTTGTAGTTTAAATCCTTTGAGATGGCCCCACATATAATCGATAAATTGATTTTTATCTTGCATCTTGACATTTAATTTTTTTTGTAGCAGAAAAGGTCCTTATCAAATGTAATGTCTGAATGCCATGCAGTATCTTCCTCTACATTTTCCTGTTTCTCAAGGAAGAATGTCACTATCTCGTCCTTCAGCTACCAAACTCCCTTGTAGACGCGTCCTGTGCTAAGACACCTTAATTTAGAGCACTACAATGTATCAGAGTACTCAGATTGTATCGATTCTAGAAACTCCCGACATTGTCGAAAGTATTATGTCAGCTTCACAACAACGTCAATTACAGGTTTCATATCCAAAGCAGATTAACACAGGGCGACTTGACGGATGAAGCAATGCAGAAATATAATATTTTTATTTCGATATTTTTCATTACAGATCCCAACAAATCCTGATTTTTTCCCGTGATATTTCTCGCTCTATCTGATGTTATATTACATATACAATTTATGGGTACTTTCAAAGTTAAAATACATAAAAAAACGTCGGACCCTTTTCTAGGACCCTTCAACAACCTCATGCATGCTAGTTCCTCAGTAATACAGAATTTTTCATCAACACCTCTTATAAATAATAGCAACTGTGCAGTATCATTTGTATCACAGCTTTCATCCATATAAATTGAGAAGAATTTAAATTGGACAATCTTTGATTCCAATGTGAAAATATTTTTTTATCATTTGCTGTTTTCCGAGATAAGCTTATTGCTTCACTATCTTTTCTTTTGTCAGGATATAAAACATCGCAAACTTTGAGCATCAGTGTTTAACAAACTCTCCACCAGACAGAGCTTTGTTACATTTAGCAATATTGTTTGCTACAACATACATAACTTGTACGTGTAGCTATCTGCTTGCTGAGAAGATTCCTTTCACAAAAATACTATGCGGGCCGGATAGAACATTTCAGTGGACCGCTTTGCTCTTATGATATACAATTGTTATTGTGTCCCTGTAATGTTAATTTTTGTTTTGGATATCGGTTATTGTATCTACAAATAGACAATTACATTTTGTTTTTAAGTGTAACTGCATTTTTTAATTCTTATAGCAGGGTGTGAATTGTAAGATTTCCATTATAATTTCTTCCAAAATTAGCCGAGCTTTAGACAAATTCTGATATCTATTCAGTGATCTGGAAAATTTCAATTATTTTTTTTCAGGTTAATCGCGGAGTGCGTAATAGACATCGAGGGAGATGTTACATCTTCACGATACGGAGATTAAAGAAATTGTCTGATTTACTGATGTGTGATATGAAAAAGAATTCATATGCAACGACGTATAAAAACCAATTAAGGAATTCTAATATTTGCACGGAAGGAAGAGAACCAGTCTAGCTTAAACGAACTGCAGACACGAAGAACGAGGTCTTTCCCAACTCAAGGCGGAATCCGTATTTGCTCTCTGAGATGCGTCTGTTTAACATTGCACTCCGCACGACAAGAGATATATGCTTGCGCATATACCATCATCATCTATGTGCTCAGAAAACAGACTGGCACTCGCCTTATTATTGATCTTTTAAATTCTATTTACTCATCCTGCTGTGTCACGAAAAGACCATAGATTGAAAGATTTGCCTCCAGCCCTTCAAACCAGTAAGACCTTGCCTTATATATGTTGATCCCTATTATCCTAGAAACAAAATGCAGAAATTTATCCACCGCTGAGAACATGATAAGGGACAATCTCCTTTAAATCAGTCCAATG
The DNA here is from genome assembly GCA_034510155.1 of Eucriotettix oculatus. Lineage (NCBI taxonomy): Eukaryota > Metazoa > Arthropoda > Insecta > Orthoptera > Tetrigidae > Eucriotettix > Eucriotettix oculatus. The sequence goes on along the minus strand of CM067378.1, from coordinate 13,112,714 downwards.
TTTTTTAAATAATCCTGAATAATACAAAACATTTTTACATCAGATTTCAATTATTTTTATAGTGTTAAATGTGAAACGATATACAATTCCAGTTTGCGTTTCACGCTCTGGCCGGTCACGTACACTCGTGGACAAGTTTTCCTGACACAATGTTGAGGAAAAAGGGTAGCAATATGAAATTTTATTCAAATAGAAAACCCAAATGAGTAAATAATTTCTTTAACCAGTTCACAAGACACAGTATTATTCACTTGTAAAACATTGCTTAATGCAACCTCATACTGCACTAGCAAAATATTGAAATATTAAAATGTCTGTGCCCCATATGTATCTTTTAAGTCCGAAAACCAAGGTCATGGAATGTGGTATGGGAATCAGTGGAACAATAAACGTTGTTAGTTTGGGAAAGGATATTTGGAGGAATTTAAGGAATTTTGCTACTTGGACATCATAACAACTAGGGATGGTAGAAGTTCAGTAGGCATAAAGCGTAGGATAGCACAGGCAAGAAAGAATTTCGCGAAAAAATGAGAAATTTAATTACAGGTAATAAAGTGTGAATATTAGGAAATCATTAATAAAAATGTTCGTATCGAGTGTGGCATTATATGGGTGCAAAACATGGACGGTTGGAGTTGCAGAAAGTAAAGAAATACGAGTCTTTAAAATGTGGTGCTATAGAAGAATGTTGAAAATCAGATGCGTGCATAGAATCACTAGCAAGGAATTTATAAGCAGAATAGGGGAAGAGCGAGCAACATGGAGACATTGACAGAGAGAAGGGACAGACAGATTGTAAAATCAGCATTAGAGGGAAGTGTGTGGGGTAAGAAAAGAAGAGAGAGGGAAGGAATGGAATAGGCTAATCAGTTTAGAGAAGATGTGGGGTGTGGTAGTTATACAAAAAATGAAAGAGCTTGCGCAAGATAGGTTATCATGGAGGGTTGAATGAGTGAAGTCTTAGGACTGAACGTCACAACAACTATAACTCCCCACTATCTGACGTTTTGTAATGAGTTCTTAAATTTTTTAAACTTTTATCAAGAGCAAGGAACGATATGTCATCTGTCATATCAATAAATTTGCAGAAACATTACAATTTTTTTGATAGCATATTTCTGAAATGTTGAAAAACGTACAATCCACCCATCTAATTTTTATCATTCCCCTATACCACCACATTTCAAAGGATCCATTCATTTCCTTTCTGCAACTCCTATCATCCACATTTTGCACCTATATAACGCCATACTCCATACGAACATTTTTAGCAACGATTTCCTAAACTTCACACTTATATTAAACGTAAGTAAATTCCTCTATTTAGCGAAAGCCTTACTTAACTGTGCTATCCTACCCGTAATGTTTACTATACTTCTACCATCCCTAGTTATTACGCTTCCAAAGTAGCAGAATTCCTTAACTTCCATGAAAATATTCCTTCCCAATCGAAAACCCTTTGTTATTCCACTGTTTCCCATTCTATACTCCACCATCTTGGTTTTTCCTCTATTAATCATATTGAATTCTTCCTCTAGGACCCCGTTCATGCCTTTTATTACGGTTTCCAAGTCTTCTTCTGACTTCCCTAATACTACAATATCACGAGCAAAGCGTTTTTATTTCCTCTTCTTACCGTTTGATCACTTTTCCATATTCCATTTTAACTTTTCTCATCGCCTGTTATATACATAATTTAAACAACGTGTACACCAGACTGCATCCTTGTTTCTGTCCTATCTTGATTTCTGCTTTCTTTTTTTGATCTTCTATTCTAGTTACAGCTGACTGCCGTCTGTATAGGTTATGTATAAGCCTCCTTCCGTTGGAATGTTATCAATTCCTGGCGTTTACAGTTGCGCAAGTCAGTTAGCGCCATGTCAAAATTTAACCTTAAAATTTTGTTCCCCAACTTTTCATCAGCCAGCTACTCTTGTGCTTCTATTACTTACTGATCTAGATTCCCACCTTGGTACAGCTCTTGAAGATATTCCTTCCATCATTCTGCTTGTTCTTCTTTACCCATAATTGGCTTCCCATCCGCTCTCCTGATGTTCTTGCTGATATTTTTCCTCTCTCCGAATGTTTCTTTGATTTTCCTATAAGCTGCGTCTATTTTCTCTTTCATCATGAAATCTTCAACCGCTTTGCATTTCTCTTATAGCCAAGCCTCTTTGGCTGCCATTAACGTCCTATCTATCTCATTCTTCAAGCTTCTTTACTGCACTTTACCATTGTCATCTTTCGCGTTTTTATGTTTACGCTTTTCATCAGTCTTTTTTATTATTTCTTGTGTTATCCAGGTTTTCCTATTGGTCTGAGCTATTTTTCCTTCGGCTGTTCTAGTCATTTCTTCCTTCAAGAATACCCATTTCTCTTCTTCTATATTGTTTCTTTCTCCTTTCTCTATTAATATACTTTTGCTATCTTCTTTGAATCTCTGAAGCACTTCATGCTGTTGCAGCTTTTCTAATTCCCCCTCTTTTTAAGTCCCTTTCTGGAGTTTATTAATTTTTAGCCTGGATTTCATAACCGGCAGATAATGGTCAGAGTTTATATCTGCTTCTAGGTACGCCTTGTAGTTCAGCACCTGATATCTATACCTATGTCTAACCATTATATAATCTAATTGGTACCTGCCTGTTTCCCCCGGTTTCTTCTTTCACAATTTCTAAACCATGTGTTCGTCACGACTAATCTGTGATCATTGCAAAATTCTAATAGCCTGTCTCCAATGGGGAGTTATCATTACTCAATATTTTCGTGTTTTAGTGGCAGGAACCGAAGTGACATCATTTTCTGAAACTTTTTTTATTCAAAAGCATGCTGTTGGTATTTCATTCTGCTCTTAATAATATTTTGCCTATATTTTTAATAGTTTTTAATTCAATTTCCTTTTAATCAATACATGCAGTATCAAAGAAAGTTCTGTGTCGGGAAATTAACTACAAATACCGTGTAAAGGACTGGCTATTTCAGACAGTATATGTTCCAAGATGCTAATAATATTTTTAAACAATCAACTCTTGTGAGAGTTGTAACAACATATTAGTAGGCAATTATTACAGTTATCCAAAGTTACAAAACCAATATTTTCTTTTGTATACAATATTTTCCGAGATTTATCAGAGAATCCTCTTGTAATCTGGCTATTGTAAAGCTAATCAGATAATTTCCCATTACTTGTAAGCACATCAATCCCTTGCTTCTAAATCAAGCGCCTCGTGCAAAGTCTTTTGTGCTCAGAGCTCTTCAAACGATGTAATTATTCGTTAATTATTTGCAAAGAAACATCTGCCAAAGCTCATTCGATGCACTGCTTCACAAAGATGAACTTGTTCCAGAAAATTAAACAAAGGAAAAATCAATGTGGAGAATCGAGCAAACAGCCCTTAAATTAATCCGCCGAGACCTCTTTTAAGACTAATAATGAAGACGCTAACAGTTGCTCCGGAAATGGAATGCTATTCGAGCTCAGCTCTACTCTGAGTAAAGGAATCGTTAAATATTTCGACATGAATATCAATTAATGACGTGCTTATTAATCCTGTAACTAGTGTAAAATATATACAACCTTATTAGCAAGTATAAGGAAATTTGTACTGATACAAACCGTAATATTCCTCAAATTTCTGTGTATGAAAATATATGATATTATTAAATTTACTTCTGTCAGCATAGGATAACAATATAAATTAACAAATAATTGTTACATATTACAGCTAATAAAACGATTTGTCAGAAAATTAAACACGCACTATGTTGATACTATTACACTATATGTGAATATAAAAAAATTATGCTCGAATCCAATTAGTGATTATTTATAATATCAAATTACGTAAATGCAAATTGATTGTTAGTTCACGAAAGGATGAGGACAACCAGCTGTTTAGTTGAAACGTGTAATACTTTCACATAAGCTGTACTCAACCAAATCTTTTATAAATATATTAATATGTTTTACGTCTGCTTTAAATTAAATTAGACGATCTTTAACCGACAAGTTTTATTACGTAAACCGACGTTTCGGTACCTTTCTGTACCCTATTCAAAGATAACAATTGTATCTTCTAACGGAACAAGCACATTATCAATCAAATGCAGAGACTCACTAAATAGTCAGTGCTAGTGTGTGAACACCTATAATTGATTGATAATGTGCTTGTTCTGTTAGAAGATTGAATTGTTAACCTTGAAGAGGGTACAAAGAGGTACCGAAACGTTGGCTTACATAATTAAAAACTTGTCCGTTAAAGGTCGTCTCATTATTTCCTGTTATAAATATAGATAAAATTATAATGACATAAAAATTGAGTTTTTCATTTTACATTCATTATTATTATTATTATTATTTGTAACAATGAGCTGTATAATTCGTTTTTGGAACCAATGCTAATAACACTTTATGCCAAGTTCTGAATTTATGACGTACAGGAATTTCTGAAAAAATAAACAATATTAAACAGTAATGACTGAACCAAACGCTCTGAATTTATTCCCATATTGCAATGTGAAACTGATACCGACGACATAAATTCAGCTTAGATAGAACGATAACCCATTGAACCCAAAATGTGCACATTAACGTATTACATAAACTTTCCTCCTCGTCTATTTTAGATAAAGAACTTATCAAACTAATAAAGCGCCAGAGTGTGACTATATTCATAAAAATTTCCATAACGAAATTTATTGCAGCATTATTACGACGCAGAATATTAGCTCGAGATGATTTGCAGAAAATATATATAACGCTATCTTAAAATCATATTTGGGTACCTTTGGTAATCTTTAAAATTATACTACAAATATTCATTGACTGACAGGCAACATGGCAGTAGTACACGTGTGAGTATATTACTGATTAATAAACAGATTAGTATAGTCTTTCAAAACACATGTATTTACAATATACCAACTGTATATAAAGAGTAATATATTTGTTGATGTGTGGTAATCAATCCTAAGACTGGTCTGATGCAACCCTCCATGCTAAACTATCCTGCGCAAGACTTTTCATCTCTATATAGCTACGACTACTTGCATTCTCCCTAATCTACTTAGCGTATTAAATCCTTGACGTTCCTCTTCTGTTATTACCCCACACACTTCCCTCTAAATTTAAAAGAACCTCCTTCAGTAAACGTTGCCTGTTAATCTATCCATTCTCTTGGTAAAAGTCCTCCTAATTGTTGTATTTTCCCCTATTTTGCTTAGAGCTTCCTTGTTAGTAACAATCCACCCATCTGGTTTTCAGAATTCTCATATAGCACCACATTTCGAAGGTTTCTATTCTTTTCATTTCTGAAACTCCTATCGTCTACGTTTCACACCCAGATAATGCCACGCTTCATACGAACAATTTTAGCAACGATTTCCTAATCTTCACATTTATATTACCTGCAGTAAATTCCTCTTTTTAGCGAAAGCTTTCTCCAGGATCCTGTTCATTTTTTTATGGTTTCAAGTATTCTTCTAACTCTCCTAATAAAACAATATCAACGGCAAAGCGTATGGTTTTTTATTTCTTTTCATTGCAGTTCAATTCCTTTTCCATAATCCATTTTAACGTTCTTCATCGCCGGTTCTATATATAAGTTTAAGAGCGTGGACGACGGACTGCATCTTTGTCTTACTCCTTTCTTAACTTATGCTTTCGTTTCTTTCCATTAAATTAAAACTGCTACTGACTGCCTTCTGTAGAGGTTATGATTAACTTTTTTTCTCGATGTATTAATCCTGTCATCTTTCTTAATAGTTTGTTCTAATTAACATTTTCAAACAGCATGAAATATAATTATATAAATCTTAAATAAATCAATATTGACATTGTTTTTCACAATCCTCCTGTAGCACCACATTTCGAAGGCTTCAATTATTTTTTCTGTCTGCAACTCCTACCGTCCACGTTTCGCACCCATATAACGCCACACTCCATGCTAACATTTTTAATAATAATTTCCTAATATTCGTACTTATGTTATCCTCTTTTCTGTGAAAGTCTTTCTTGCCTATGCTATGCTACTCTTTTATCTACTATACTTCTGTCATCCCTAGTTATTATGCTTCCCAAGAAGCAGAATTCTTTAACTTCCTTCAAAATAACCATTCTATCAATCTTTGTTACTCCACTATTTACCGTAGTTCACTCCATCTATTAATGAACATGGTGAACATCTTCCTCCTGCTTCACGTTCATGTAATTTATTATGTTTTCCCAGTCTTCTTCTGACTTCCATAACACCACAATGTCATCATCAAACCTTAGATCTTTTATTTCTTCTCTTCGCATTTTGTTCCACTTTCTACATTCAGTTTTAATTTTCTTCAACACTTGCTCTATGTTTATGTTAAAGAGTGCATACTTGATTGCTGCTTTGTTTTCTTGCCCTTCAATTCCAGTTACTGTTAACTGTCATATGTAGAGGATATGAACATTTCTTCCTCGATATTTTATTCTGGTCATTTTTTAAATCCTTAAAAGTTTGTTTTAGTTTACATTACCAATGCTTTTCAATAATTTAGAAATGCCATGAACGTAGGCCTAAAATTAGACGCAGAGGCAATATTGTTTCTCTTGTCCCTACGTTTCGTTCTCTAACAAAACTGATCGTCTCCTAACTCGGATTCTATTTGACGTTGCATCATCCTATATACTATTTTCGTTAATATTTTTCAGGCATCTTAGAGGGGAATATGGAAGGAAGAGAAAGGTAGGAAACGATCAAATAGATTCCTTTGGCTATAGTTTAAAGTCTTTACTCGTCATTTGCCTAATGGTTATGTACAGCGACCCCAGAAATTATATTCCTTCTGATGACTGGATTTGTGTCAGTTTAATGTTCTTAAATCATTGGACTGTTACAATTAAATACCTTCATGTATTTTGTGTTCATTACTTCTCGAGATTAATATAATCATACGACACATTTCTTCGAATTGTATGCACTTATGTCAGTCCTGCAAAGGCCCCAAGTACTTATTAACATTCATAACTTTATTTTCCACCGTTTTTAGGGACAACATTTAATATTTCATAAAAGTTTTGTAATTTTTAATTGAAATGTTGTAGTATTTAGACGTTTGCCGGAATTAAAGACTTAACAACCCAAATATTTTAATATTTCTTTAGCGTGTGCCTAATAAGAATATTGGAAATTTCCCAGTATATTGCGACCATTGCGTTTTATAAAAACTTGAAACTAGCTTTTTATCATATTTATAGTGTTATTTGTAGATTAGATTGGGATTATCAAAAATTTTATCAACTTAATGGATATTAGAGGTGTAAAGGTTGTCAAGGGTGAAAAAAATAACCTGAAAGCTAACTTTTTAGAAAATAACCGGTTATCATTCAACCCGTAAAAAATAGTTTTCGTCAGACTGAATTGTTGAAGTTGCACATCAATTGCGGAAGCAATGAATCACTGTCAGACATTATACGGTTAGTTTAACAGCAGAGCAGTGGGCGATCTCAAGTTAAGTTTCGTAAGAGAACTTACGATAAAGAAATTTTTACACATCAAGATTCCTCAAATCAAAATCAATATGATACAAACTGTAATAAAGCATCAAAATTTACGAGTCGTGACATAAACACAACTTAGTTTTGTTCGCAATATTTATTATAATATATTCCATTACAGTAATATTTATGTGTGATTTATTTGTAACTATTAAGAGATAAATAAGGCGTGATTCAAGGCTCTTAATTATTTATTTTATTATTACTTTCTGAGGTATTTTGTGTCTTAGCAACGATTTTGTTGTTTGATTTAAGTTTCTATTAAGCTCCAAGGCATTTAGCTGTCTTTACTATTTTTTTACTTAAGGTTACTGAAGTAATTGTGAAAATGAGCTATATTATAATAGGAATATATAATAGAATAATTGAGGATTAACTACGGTACACGAGTTTTAAATATAAGAAACATATGAGGTATTCACTTTTATTTGAAAATTCCAGAGGTCTTTTGGTATATGTTGGTATATGTTCGCCGCCCACCCAACGACTAGACTTGGTTTTGCATTGGTGGTTACTTGCTTCCACCTGATTTGGTGGAAGCTGTTCAGCTATTCAAACAAGAACTGTGAAAATTCTAGCAATATGCACAAGGTTTACTCCTAACAAACATTGACCTGTCACGTCTTACGGGTACTTCAAGTGATTCAATAAAATAAAGATTATTCTTTTTAACGAAGTCAGAACGTCCCATCTTACCAATTTTAAATAGTGACTTCTAGATATATATTTTTACATTTCTGCAGTCCAGCTCGTCCCCTCGACTATTGCCGCAGGCTCTGAGATGTGGTAATATGCATAGTCGGCTAATATTTTAGTATAATAATTCATTTTTTACTAAATAAGAATGATAGTGTTCTTTACGAATCTATTTTTGTAAATTATCAATCCCATTATGGATATAGGGAAGCGCCCATATTAAAAGGGGGATGTGGGGTACTATAATAAAGCCTGCGGTTGGATTTTACTTAGACATGAAATAAATTATTAGGTTAGATTAGATAAAATCAAATTAAATTTATTAACAAAAAAATAACAATTACAAAACTTAAATTAATTTAAAATTTTACCACGACTAGCTGAGCTTATAGTCAATCTCATAAGAGCCATTTTGTGGGGATATGGACAGTCATGACACATTTCAGACAGTGGCACAAACACGCACGTGAGACTTCCTCCTCCCTTGAGTAATTCAGGCTGCTTGCGTAGTTCTTGCGCGTTCGTCAAGCGGCTCCTTCCAGAGATGATTTCTGCCGTCGGTACCTGGTCTTCCTCCATGAATTCTGATGCCCAGATAGCGTAGACGGGTCACCCTCTGCTCCCCGTAGTCAATCTTCTATTCAGGTTACCCCCAGATTTGATAGCAAACAAACTTCTATCAGTCTCAAGCTACTTCTCCCTAATTCGAATGCTCATAGACAAACTATATTGGTATATCTCATCTCCTCCTTCCTACTTGAAAGTTCCATTCCCGATTGATCAACTTCTATTCCGCGAGTGCCGTGCCGTGGTTCAACCACCACGCAGCCTCCAAACGTTTTCCTCCTTCAAATGTTCATGTCCGACTGCCCAAATTTCTCCCATCCATCTTCGCAGGTCATCTCGTTCATTCCATATCACCATGAGGTGCATGGTGTATCGCCTGACCCTCAGCCTCCATCAAAATCCAGCTTGGCCCGCGGTTTCTCTCCCTTATTTCTGGAGAGGGACGCGCCCTTTCCAGAAATAACCGGGGCTAAAGAACTGGACAAAGGTACCAGATCTGTAAGTCCCCAAATGGTCGATCTGTCACGTTCGGTATTCCGATGTCTCGACTCTCTGGCGCCTTGGTTATTACTTAAACTGTTTCCAATATGCGGAATTCTTCATCCAATAATGAAAGTAAATGGCTTTATTTTCTTGCCCTTGAATTCCAATTACTGTTAAATGTCATATGTAGAGGATATGGATAACTTTTCTTCCTCAATATTTTATTCCTGTCATTTTCTAAATCTTTAAAAGTTTGTTCCTAAATTTAGAAATGCCATGAACGTAGGTCTGTTTTTCTTATCCTGTCTTCTAAAATTAGAGGCAGAGGCAATATTGCTTCTTTTGTCCCTACGTTTCTTTCTCAAACAAAACTGATCTTAAAAATAATTTAGTGTTATTAAAGAATGAAGGTTTTCCCGGCGTATATTCTGAATAAACAATTCTTGGGTTTCCACCCGGGTTAAATGGAGTTTAAGCCATGATACAAAAGTCTTGCATAAATGTGGTAACTACTGGGATAGCGTACTAATGAAGGCGGTAGCGATAAAAACCGCCAATTGCAACCTTATGAACCGGGACCAAGGCTTTCAACTCAGTAAAGCCTGGGATCCGGTACTGAAGAAATTTGGAAGAAAGGACAAACAAAGTCCAAGTACCATAATAACTCCATCAACAAGCGATTGCTTGAAATCGACCAAAGTCCCTGAGCCAGCAGAGAAGGCAGGGCGTTACCTACTGAGACCAAGAACCAATCAGGAAAGGACACGCGCCATGCCACCTAGGCATGGACTATAAAGTCGACGCACAAACCACAGGACGGCACTTTCACTTGAGAACGATGGCAGAGTACGCCATCGAAACGTCGTGGCTTAAACTCCATTTAACCCGGGTGGAAACCCAAGAATTGTTTAATTTAGTGTTGTTTTATACAGATTTGTTTGTATGCAAGCAGATTATTTAAATGCAAGAAAATGACGGTAGTGCAAGTAGATAGCAAAATTTTGTGTGCAATGACGAATTATTTAAACTATCACTATCATCACCCAAGTTCCAAACTCTCCCCTAAATAAATTATAACTATTTTCAAGACCTTTCTTAATTATGATAATAACATCAAAGAAAATACTGTACTCCTATATAAAAAATTCTAATTACAATCCGCAAGCTTTACGCTTATGCGAGAGAAAAATTATAAGGTAGGAAGTTCAAATATATTTTATGGAAATAAATGTTTAAAATGCGCATTTGTGCGCGTGAAAAGGGTGATTTAAATCCTGTTTAGATTTTAAAAGTCGCTGAATGTAATTACATTCTTTGTAAAAGCGTGACATTAATTCCTTTTAATTTATTTTCGTGTCACAATACTAACGTGAAGTCTTCTGTAGTGGTATTACTGAGTGTCGTGTTTATGAGCTTAATGAAGGGTTATAAAGTTACTGAAATATCTTTCATGAAATAGTGTCATATATCAAGACTTTTCGCCTTAATCTACGTATATAATGAATTAACCACACGAACAGTTTCCATAGATAGAATGTCGGTTGATGGACAACAAAATTTTACAACCATAATTCAGACAGTTTCACGTTCTCAAGACAGCTGAAAATTAATTGGCTTATACGATTAACAGACTTAATTATGCAAATGTAGGTTTTCAGGTGTACACTCACCGTGGCTAATTACTTCAACAATTAATATTCACCAGGCAGAAAAGGGGTGGCTAATTATGACTCCCATTGGGCACATGGGTGGAACTGAGTTTTCATGACCAATATTTCAACCTCGGATTACAATAGGCAGAAAAGCTCACTCACCTGGCCGCATTTGCGTCTGCTAAAAATATGAAAACTGGAGATTTAACTTGTCTAACCAAGATAAATGAAGGCTTTGTCTGGGAGATAAATGGAAATTAAATTTTATTAAATTACTTACACATTTATTGTTACTAAGCCTCCACAACCATAAAATCAGTCATAAATGTAACAGCTATTTATTACTGAGTTTATTAATCTGTATAAATAAAGCGCTGGCGTGTTTTAGTTATCGGTCACCTTCAACTGGACAATTTGAATTACTGATTACTATGATTTGTACTTCATCGTGTAGTTAAAAGCTATGTAACAGATTCACATTGTCAAAATCAGAATGAAGTTACTTTTTAACATGATTTGGCAAAGATATTTTATTTTTGGATTTGGCCTCTAAGGTTAACTTATGATGTACTCTGGTTTTTATATCTTTCATAAAGAACCCAATGTAATATTTGTTACCGTTATTACAATGTATATGATAAACTACGTTATTTAAGTTATTACAATCAAATTTAACTTCTAGTTTTGATAACATTATTAATATGATTAATTTGTTTCTTTATAAACATGTACTGCTTTTTGTTTCTTCCATTATATTTAATATCAGTGTTCGTGAATATAGGTATTTAATCAATTTTAAAGATCTGTTTTAATTATTAATATTGAATAATTTTCTAATATCGATTTTAACAGGTTTTTTTAAAACTTTGGTCAATATAATTCGTCTTAAATTTTTCACATTTTGTAGTTAGAATTGAATTTAACTCGGAATTCCAAGCACTGTTTAATGTACATAAATTGAAGAACCAAATATTACTAATAAATTCATTGGAAAAGAAACCATAAAAAGTATATTATTATTTTTAGTTGTATTTTTTGTAAGACACATATTGCCTGTACCTGTAAAACTTAAAGAATTAAGTTATTCATCTCATAAAAAAAATTTAAGATTGTTTCAATAAGAATTCAGTATGATATTCCAAGCATTTGGCCAAGGTCATCACTGAAAACTTCAATTAGTAATTGTCTGAATAGTATTTATTTGAACAAAAATGGTTAAAAATTCAATGGTTTTGTTGAGAATGTAGTTAATAACTGAACCTGAAATATTCACACCCAAACAATCACTTGTCAATACCATTTATTTTAATGACACAATAACTATTCTCCAATATTAATTTTGAGTCTTTCATATAAACTAATTTACTTTTAATCAATATAAATGATTAGATGGGAATCCAATTATCGTTAGTCAATTTAAAAGCAATATGTTGTGAAGCGTTAGCACACAGTGAAACCAGGTCAAACTTCATGGTTTCACACTTAACGATTTTTAAAATCAATTTTTTATATCAAATTATTGTTCTTCAAACTATTTAAAAAATTGGATGAAGCATACATGAATAGAATCAATAATAGGTATCTGAGATGTAAGAAGACAAGTATTATAGGAATATTAATATTTTTTCCTTAGTTTCATCAATAAATTTAAATGATATTATTTCTCATTTTATCATGATAAAGTTACAATATTAAGGTTTTATTATATTTCAAACAATTTAGAAATTTATTCTTGTCATTTTCTTAATGAAATATTGGTCTATGAATTCAACTTATTTACGTTCTGTGGAATTCTGTAAGGGACATATAATAACGTTACCGCGAAATTGTATTTTTAAATATGTTATTTTACCGCACGTAGAGCAACGCGTTTATTTCCCAGATAAATGACAAATAATTTTTATTAATATTTATTTAAAAATTAATTTGGCTACCTTCTTTCTAATAATTATTTTTCTTAGAGTCAAAATTTTGTATAAAATTCTGATTTTCAGATATTCATGTTGTGAAGTGTATAAATATTTTAGATATTTCTTTTAAAAATTAAAATTAATATCCAGTATGCGGTAGAACTGAATATTTGCGTGTCTGACGGAAAATACTTTTGTTTTGTCTGGCGCCGGTCTGACGTGACGGAGAACCAGAAGATGTGATATCTATGAGTGGTGGATTAACGTCAGGCCTTGGGAAACTTGCAATACTCTGAAGTCATCTACCTGGAAGAACTCTCTTCTCTTACACACGCAGAAGTCACGAGCAACAGAAAAAAAATATAAAGGGATTTACGGGGATCGATCACATAATTAAAATTATACCCCTGTTGAAGGGTAAAATTTTGTCTAGATTGGAGGTGGTATAAGAAATAAATGGAGCGGTTGGCAAGTGTACGTATTTCGATGGAAAAGGAATCGGGAGGAAAAAAAGATATACATATTTAGTCACTTCGCAAGTAGACTCGGAATGAGTTGGGAGAGGATAAGACGAGATGTACTAAGATCAGCTGATACTGAGATTCTGAAGAAAATGTTTCCAGTCTATCGATTGTGAAGAAATATTGGAGAAATTAATCTCCATGATTTATTTTCCGCCTGCAAGGCAACATTATTTTGCCATCGTTAAAACATTCAGCAAATTACAATTAAATGAGTGGTGGATCATTTACCTAAGAACAACCAGAACGCGTCCCACATCCAGGGAGAACGGCCTAAAAAAAGGAAACTTCTAGCCAACCCAGCAGCCGCAGAAGCCGAATAAACAGGTGTTTGAATGTTTTTCTAGCGACATAGATCACCGAAATCCTGTTACCCTATATTCCCATAGATGGGTCCTTTGATTTTTTGTTTTATATAATTTTCTAAAATTAATTTAGAGTGTTTCATAACTATCTGTCGTGAATAGTAGTGTTTGCAATTGCCATTTAAGAGAAACGTAAAGTAAATGAACCTAGTTGATATAAATTTAACTTGTGAATATATGCTAATATCTTTTAAATAAAAACATTGTTTTATCATTTTAATAAATAAACCAGTTTTTTTATTACAATGCTAATGCATTATCCAGTTTTAACTTTGTAATAATCAAAATTAATTCTACAGTTTAAGAAGCTTAAGATAATAGTTGGGGTTTCAATAGACGTAAAAAAATTCCATTGTACTGTCCAAATACACATCTAGTACACATGTTATTTACTTCAATATTTTATTTCTGAATAATCATGGATCTTATTGTCGTCGTGGGATAGTTTTTAGTCCCTAATTTATGTGGATTCATAAATACCACATCTATTTATTTTTTAATTTTTAAATACATCAACCTTTGGGTTTTAATAGTGAAAACTAGATATGATATTATTCAGTTGCTGTTTAGTAGACTTTTAAGAAAATGTTATAACCGGAACGATTCTTTTCAATCTAACATTAATAATTCGTAAATAATTGTATTTCTTTGTTAGTTTAGAACATATTTATTGAAAGTATTTTCAACTTTTATCTTATGAACCAAAACACACAGTAGATCAATGTATAATTAGCAATATTTTCGGAAATACTTTTTACTTTCAGCATTGATGTAATTAACACACGTTTTACTTATCTTACATATAAATATATAAGTACATTACAATAATTTATCTACGTCTTATCACTAAACCAATCATTTTTTACAATTTTCCATTCCTAAATTACGTTTTTGTGAATATTCTAGAATGCTCTCCACAATTTCAATGCTAACCGTGATAATTAGATTTAAATAAAAAATTTCTTTGTTATTTTATGTGGCTAAAATAAAAATCTTTTTTTTTTGGTTAACAGGCTACATGAGGGTGATCCTGAAACAGGCAACTCCCCTTTAATAGCATAGGAAGGGAATTGAAAAGGGGGGATGTGGAAGGTAGAGCAAGGTAGCCAAGGGTTAACTAGGGACCCCGGGCTATGGTTTAAGGATCCTACCCGGTGTTTTACCTAAAGAGATGCAGGGAAAACCCTAGAAAACATGCATCAGGTAGGTCGGGCATTGGGTACTATTCTCACGCCCTTCCGAATGACGGGAGACGAGTTTGCTGTGGGGACGCAGCATTCCCTTCTCCGTGTCTCCACCAGTTTCAGGAGGCAGTTGGCCGACTGATCCAATGGGATCAGCGGACAGCTCTTGCCATATGCCCAAGGTCTTTGACCCCAGTACATATACCTCCTAAAATAGGTGAAGGTGTCTCGGCATATGAGAACTTTGATAAAAAGTACCCAGAGAGAGTGCAAGAGGCATTCCCGACATGATCAGGTGAGCCCCGCAGTCACTCTGGGCTATCATAAAATAAAAATCAGGCAATATATAATTATAACAATCGGTCTTGTAAAAATGACTGCAGGTACTCTGATATTATGGACTTATTATAATTTTCTTCAATTCAAGTAAAAAATACTTATATAGTGAATATACTTTTGACAGGTTTTATTTTATTTAATAAAACACCAGTGCACTAAAATAAGTGTTGATATAAAATCAAAATTAGATTGAACAATATTGTGAAATGGAGGTATAACTAAAGCCATACTGTTATCAACAACGGGGTATAATCATTTAGACAGGACGAAAACGGAATTTTTCCCAATGACTTATGCATGCTTCAGTCTGCAGCAGTACAACGGGTGGAAAATTGAGAAATATGTCTCGCAAGTTAAAAAATTTACCGCTTAGCTCCGCCCCCACTGTACATACGCGGGAATATTTTAAAGTTAGACAATGTTCTCTACCAACTGGCGCGTTATCGCGTGTCCTTGGAACGCACTACTTCCACCGGATATCCGAATTTTTTATGCCACGAATCCTGGTTTTGTGTTCCATACTTCAAAGAGAGCGCTCATGTCCCCTTCGTCAAATTTTAAAGCCACAGTTTTCCTCTGCCGCGCTGTAACTATCTGTGGTCACGTTTGTCAAATTATTAATCGCAAATCTGTTCCCAAACATTCGAAACAGCTTCTAAACAAGCAATGTTATTTACCACACCATTTTGTATTGCCAGGAAATTATAAGTGCCTTATCCTGAATGTACACATCCATCCAGAAATTATCTATTAGGTTCTCAGTTAATATGAAATTGTAAAATCATTTGAAGCATGAATTAATCCCAGTTATATGGAAAATACATTAAATCAATAGTGCCAAGTTAGTTAATAAAGTTAAAATTGGTGGACGTGTCGTTTGTTTCACTGTAACACCTTCTAGTGCGATAATATACTATTACAGATTTAAAAATGTAAAAATAGCAAGGGAACCAAAATTTTCGAATGAAACACAAATATATAAAATTTATGGAACATTTATCAACAACTTTTTTAGTGAAATATTACTTGGTAAATTTTAAAAAATTCTCAATGAAAAAATATTGCTGCTGTAAAATTGGCTATAAACCTATATCTCTTACGCGTATTATTGATGTTCATAATATAACACCAGAACAGTTTGTTACATTCAATGAAAAAATGTTCAAAATAATGCCGAATAGATGGAGTTTAATTCTTGGTACCAGTAGTCACAATAATGGTCGAATTATTGGATATGATGTGTACAAATTGATCTATCTACAAGAATAATTACATTCTACAGTCTAAAATTTTAACATTTGCCAATAAAATTAAGTATTCAAATAAATATATTTGGACACGGCTTAATAATTTTAAGCGTTGCATTTCAAAAAATTTTTGTGTTCATTGAAAATAATTTTTAGAAGCCATTCCTTTAGTCGATGTAACAAAATTTGAATGAAAAACTGTTAATTTTGTAATTAATATTACCCTTGTCCGAAATTTAACCTTCATATTTAATAGTATTGACTAAGTTCAATCATTACAGTATTTATAAGAAACACGAATACCATATGAAACAATACAAGTTAACACTAAATATTTACATAAAACGGTCGAACTTCAAAATTTTAATTTATCATTCAGCTTTTTAATAAATAAATTGCTAATTTCTTATTCAATTTTAATCAGGCTGATGTTGATATATTTGTTATTAAAGTGTAATCGGTAATAATATAGCTGAAGGATATTAACAATTTCATCACGTTTAAATTTCTGAACTGTTAGTTAATTCGAACTCTAAATGTCACATTCGAAGTCAAAGACTTTCATAGCACCGATTTAGATACCAAACTTGACTGTTTTATTATTATTTTCATATGACGCCCCGTACACCAGCACTCCTATAAATACTCCCCTTAGACGATTTATGGGGTTGAAATTATTGGCAAATAAATGCAACTAAACCCCTATCAAATTAGTTGGCCCAAAAAATTATATGAGAATGAAATAATGGCAGTTTATAGATTTAAAAAAATTACCGCCCTTCCATCCCCGCTCCAAGTGCTGGTAGCCGTGTATTTGTGTTGAGTTTGGTTCACCAAGATTACCTGTTTTACCTGTTTGGTCAAAATTGCTCCATTCGTTAAAAATATTATGCGGAAGTTTGTTTTACCTCCTTTCAACCCCTCTTAGGGGATGAACTATAATTTGAATTGCATTTTTTGCTATCGGCACACATAACACCGGTTTAGAGCACAATATCTATTGTTTTATGGTTATTTTTGTGTTGTTCCTCCACCACCTTCCCCAGTAACACTCCCCTTCGATTATATATGGGGTTGGAACTGTACGCTAGCAGTACCGGAGAACACACTATCAAATTAATGGATCCAAAAGTTTATTTATGATGGAAATATTGGTCCTATTTCTTATTAAAAATTTTCCACCCCGTCCTCCCTCACCCCTAGGGTTGGTAGCCGAGTCTCACCCCAACAATGCTGATTTCTGGGTCGCAAATAACACGTGTACCAATTCTAGTCCAAATCGGTCCATTCGTTTAGATTTGTATGTGGAACAAACACTCACACACACACAAAAAATTAATTTCATTTACAAGAATAAGACAGTTTATTCACTTATTTTGTCTGTTTAGCGTGAAATAACTTGAAAATACTATGAACGTTTTATTTTAGTAATAATATACTTTAAGTACTCATAAAATATACAAAAATGTTTATCTTTCTGGTGCAGCGCACACACTACGCCATATAAAAGCGACGCGTCGGGCCCTTCACAGTCAATTTTATTTTGTTTAACATACCTTGACTGGCTTGTCTACTCCATACATACAATATTATGTTGAGTAATTGATTATCATACTTGATGACGATCCAATGAAAATAAATACACGTCGCTATTAAATTTTCTGAATAAAGTGGCCTAACAATTCAAATAATCGGTGGTAAAATATCAGGACGCAACTTTCTCCTAAGTCAGGCTAAGGCTTATAATTGTAATTATTGTCTTATTACGATAAAAACTTATCATTTAAGAAAATTATGTATTATGGACACAATTAATTTTACAATGTTATTGCTTTTGGCCAAATGTTAAACTTTTGACATTTATAAAGATGTATTACAATTAACTGGGGGGATTATATTTTAATTATTATTTTAATCATAATTAATTATTTGGTTTGATTAAATAAAAAACAAATTAAATTTATTAACAGAAAAAAACAACAGTTACAAAACTTAAGGTCAAATGTAAAAAATTACCACGATTAGCTCAGTTTATAATGAATCTCATAAGGATCATTTTGTGGGGAATTTTTTAGCTGAACGACAGTCATGACGCATTTCAGACAATGGCACAGACACGCACCTCTTTTTTATTTTGTGAAACGGCGGATTCCTCCTCCCTTTTCGTAATTCAGACTGCTTCCGCGTACGTCAGACGACTCTTTCCATTGATGAATTCTGCCGTCGGTAGCTGGTCTTCTTTCTAGGAATTCTGGGACCCGGATTACGTAGACTGGGCATCTTCTGCTCGCTGCCGTGTATCTTCTTTTCAGTTTGCCGCCAGAGCTACTTCTTCCTAAATTCTGATGTTCATCGCCATCCTCAAACTGTATCTTTCATCTCATCTCCACCTTCCTACTTCCGACTTTCCGACTGATCAACTTCTATTCCACGACTGCCCAACTCGTTCCTTCTTAATATGCTCCTGTCCGACTGCCATGCCGTAGATCAAACACCAAGCACCCCTCAGACTTCTTCCTTCTTAAAATGTCGATGCCCGACTGCCGAAATTTCTCCCATCCATCCTCACAGGTCAACTCTTTCATTTACCCTTCTATGAGATGCATGGCGGATGACCTGACCCTGAGCATCCAATTAAAGTCCAACATGGCCCGCGGTTTGTCTCCCTAATTTGTGGAAAGGGACGTGCCTTCAAAATTCCCGGAGTCAAGAAACTGGACTGAAGTACCAGATTTTTAAGTCGCCAATCGTTCGATCTATCTATCACGTTCGGGACTCCGTTGTCCGCCTATTGGTGCCTCGATGTACTGAGTGTCTCTAATATGGGAAAATTTTCACCCAGTGACAAAATAAAATGGCAATTGCCACATACACTCATTAAAGTGTAAATATAATGCATAATATGATTCTTGTATGAATTGTCACGTAAAGCATTACTTACTTTCTCGACGAAGTAACAATTGAGAATTAGGGGTACTTTTATCTACAAGTCGCCTCACCCTTCCACAAACATCGTGTCAGAAGAGATATGAAATAAGACTAAATATATTTACAGTCAGAAATTATTTGTCTAAGTAAAAAATCCTTTTTAGCTTTTGCAACTTAAACGTAACATCTTCATTTGCTAGTATTGAATTCCACGTTTTCGGTAATTAAAATAATATACCAGCTCCGTCTACATAACATCAAATTGAGTAATTAATTTGTTTTAGGTTTCATGAATTACTAGATCCGAAACTGGTCTCGTTGAAATCTCCCTGTGTCATCACATAATAATGAAAAACGGTTGGTTAGATTTTAATTAATTATTTTATGCTTCTGTATAGTCGTCAGAAATACTGTAGTAATATCAAACTGCTATCTATAATGTGGAGACTAGATACTGAAGGACATATTTCTCAATCAAGCTATTAATTGTACTGCTTTAGAAAAAATTTCCTAATTTTTTCCTATAAATTAGTGATTTAAATACCGTGTTATTAAATTGTATTTGGTATCTAAGCTTTCAGATTAATTGCAATCAAATTCAAGTTATTTTCTAATACATTTATTGCAAGATCATTATAATTTAACGGATTGTTTTTGTTTTGTATCCTTTATACCAGCTTGAAGAGCAAGTTTAATTTTTACGTTTTTTGCAGTAATTTGATTGTGTTTTAACGCCATAAAAGCAGCATGTTTCTGTATTCACTCTAACGATCAATAATTTCTCCCAATAACTAAAATTAAAATAAGCTCCTAATCTGACTCCATACAATGGTCGGTTATATTACGGAATTTGGGTCACAAATAATAATGTATTGCTCAAGCTGCAGATATTATTGCGGTCGTTATGCATTCCTGGGCTTAACTGTTGATGTTTGTTCAGATGCCATGTGAAACAACATTGCAGTAAATTTAGATATGGATATTATTCACTACTGTTTCTAATATAACATGCACATATTAATAGACTGCTTTATCCATTTCCGTACGAAAATGATGTATGATACTGGTAATTGAGGAATTGGCAATGGATTATTTCATTATTTAAAGCACAAGTTGGTGCACTAAAGTTTTTACAGATATATAGACAGTATTACTAAGATCCTTTTACCATACCTAGGAAATTCACAAGGAATTTTTTCGAGCGTCAATAATTATCCTACGATAGTCTGATGCAACCTTCCATGCTAACCTACTTTGCGCAAGCATGATCATATTCGCATTGTTTGCTCTTCCACCATTCTGTTTAGAACTCCTTTGTTACTGATTATATCCACCTATCTGATTTTCAGCATTCTTCTATAGCACCACATTTCAAAGGCTTCTATTCTTTTCCTTTCTCCAACTCCTTTCGTCCACGTTTCGCTCCCATATAACGCCAAACTCTATACGAGCATTTTTAGCAACGATTTCCTAGTATTAACACTTATATTACCCGTAAGTGAATTTCTCTTTCTAGCGAAAGCCTTCCTTGCCTGCGCTATCCTACTCTTTATGTCTCGTACACTTCTACCATCCCTAAATATTACGCTTCCAAAGTATCAGAATTCCTTAACTTCCTTCAAAATATCCCATTCCAATGTGTTTATTAATTCGGACTAAATTTGTGAATGGTTAAATATTTGCATATTTGTAATTATGTATAAATGAGGGCTACTTTTCAGTTAGGCTACATAACCTGGAAGTTCTAATCAGAACAGGGAAAAAGAGAAAAATTTGGAGGACTTTGAATAACAGAAGGGCTAGTTTAGTAGCTACGTTTAGAGGCAGGAGGATCTTGTAAAATTAGCATTAGAAGGAAGTTTGTTGGACATATTTCCCCTTCCGCCAGCCTGGCGTCGGGAACTTCCACAATTAGCATGTTCGTGCTGAATTTTTATATCTTTAAAATCCTAAAAGTTCGATCAAAATTAAGTAGGGGTCCTACTGCGCTACAGTACACTGGCCTGCTGAAACATGGCGTTATGGAGTCCTCGAAAATAGGTTAGTCACAGGCCGTTCCACATCGGAAGTGTAACGGCTGCTGTTCATGGTGCCGCAACAAGAAGTGATCAGGTATAACGACAGGGGAAGTGCCAGTTATTCGATGTCAAACTCAAGATGACTGTGCATTCTCCTTGATGCTGCCAAAGATGAATGCGGCCATAATGATGCTTTAAAAAAAGAGACGGGATTCATTTTAAAATACATCGTGACGTCATTATGTTTCTAGGTTCGTCATTGATCACTCCATTTTGAGCGTTCCTTACGGTAATGCAGCGTAAAGTTTATACAAAGCTTTGATCGTCATTCCTAATTGCCCAAACTGCTGCGGATTGTCGTCTAACTGAATCGTGCAGACACTTGCCTTGCTAACAACCCCATTCCTTGACCAAGGTTTCGTGATATGTCTGATTCGATTCGCTAAATCCATGCTGATAACATCTCGGTTGCACAGTCGTGGGCGTATCGATTCCATATTCTTCTGACAGTCATGGGATCTCGACCAACAAAAGCAGCAATACCGCGGTACGATCAACCGCAAGACGGCTAGACTACAATTCTTCCTCGAATAAAGTTCCCCACCCGCCGGTAGTCCTTTCTCCTTACTGAAAGAGGGATAGGAATAATCTCTCTTAAGCGAATACAACGCTCAATTGTAACTTCTATATAATAAACCTAACGTAAAATCTATTCTTGATACACATTGCAGAATCCACTACCACCGACTACTTTTCATGGATGAGTTGAACAGACATCACAATTATATGTTATACAAATGACACTTTCATGCAGCAATTCTACTGGCCACAAGAGCATAAAAACTTCTTGACTACTCGGCGTTGCCCATGTATTAAAATATATCAATCTTATATTACCGAAGAAGAGACTGAGGCTGTACAGCACAGGACAATCAATTAGTTTAGTATCTCAGGAATGCAAAATGTTAACGAAAATAGTATATAGGGGGATGGAAGGTCAAATAGAATGCGAGTTAGGAGAAGATCAGTTTGGAGTTGAAAAGAATGTAGGGACAAGAGAAGCATATTGACTTTATGTCTATAATTTTAGAAGACAGAATAAGAAAAAGCTGGCCTACGTTCATGACATTTGTAGATTTATGAAAAAGCGCTCCATTACGTGAACTGGAACACACTATTAAGGATTTTGAAGAGCACAGGAATAAAATATCGAGAAAGGAGGCTTATACATAACCTTTACAGAAGGCAGTCAGCTGTAATTAGAATAGAAGATCAAAAAAAGAAAGCAGAAATTAAGATAGGAGTAATAACGCCACGTAATAAGCATAAGATGGATTACTGGTCCCTCTAGAGGATTTTTTGTCATAATCCATTAAGATACGAAAATACAGAATGAATAAATTGGGTTATTGTGCGGCATTTTGGGATTTTGGGATATTTTTTAAAAATTGTAATTTTCTAAATTTAAAAGTTTGGAAATATAATTCTAATAAAAATAAAATATACTGGTTGTAATACATTGAAAATAGTAACCGTCATTACGAGGCTATAATGAAAGAATATAAATCTGTGTTCATTATAAAGTAGGACAGAAGGGTGAGGAATCTGCTACTAGAACAGAAAATAAATATTTTATTTCATATGAGCTGACATCATATGTCAGTTTTAGATGTGAAACAGATTGTTTAGACGACGTCAGAGAGAACAGCTGTCTTTAGTGTCCGAATGTCAATAGCAAATGTTACATGAGTTCATACATTAACGAGAGGCTTGAAAAGGGGGATGTAGAATAACAAATTGAGCTCGGGGCGTAGAAGGGTGAATGACCAAGGGGGAAAATTTACGTAAATTTGGACACGTTTTCGCTACATAATGTTTCATTAATAATGAATTATACTCAGTACATGTAGTATGTACACTGGTGATGAGGATCTTTTCTTATTTAATAATGTGAAATGTTTTTAGAACGATAATTACGGATTTTAATGCTAAGTAGGCAGGAAATTTAAGATATCATCCAAATTTATATTTATATTAGACTAAGTTAGTATATTTTAATTGAGAGTAGTCGCGGCCAGCAAAATACCTAAATTTCCTAAAATGGGACTGCAGACATCGTCGTCATGGCAAAGAGTTACCAAACGGGGAATTAAGAATATATAAGAGCCAAAAGATTTCCAACTGGCGCCCACTACTTTCCAAAAGGGCTCTTTGATCGCTGCCTGACGCTACTCCCAACTGATCGAATATGGTAACAATTCCAATACTTTCTTTTGCATTATTCCCATAATTACATTAACATTTTATTTGTATACAATAATTTAATGTCAATATTTTTTATATACCACACCTTTTGTTACTCACAGGAAAAGTGTTGCATCCTTCAAAATCAATCAAATGGGTATTTTATACCACCCTCTACCCATAAATTGGGAATAAAAAGTAACTCAAAATATTATATAGTAAAATGTATGTAGAAATCGTCATCCTTCATGATCGAATCACTATCAAACATTCGGAAGTTAAGAGCACAGTTTTTATTATTACAAGATTTGGAACTAAAACTCATTAATTTAATATGTTCAGGAATATACTTGACCTTCTTAATTACTCCATCCCAAATTTAATTGCTATAATTTTCTTAATGCTCCCCCGTCAGGGTGCGCAGAATTCCATTCTGGGAAAATACGTTTGTGAAATGAATAGCATGCTCGGAAATCTATACAAGAACTAAATAATTCACCTACGAATAGAGTTGACGTAGACCAAAACAACGAGAATGAAAGGATTAGACCCGGTGTACACTGAAGAAACATGTTTCAGGAAACCGATACGTAACAACACAGGGACGTGCACATTAGGTAGGAAAGTGTTCCATGAAACAAGTTTCATCTGAACATGTTCATTGATGAAACGTGTTTCATGAAACAACACACATTCACATTCTATCCAGCTATTCTTCTTCTTCTTCCAATGGCTCAACTGCCCTCTTGAGGGCCTAGGCCTACCGAGGCGGCTGCGGACTGTCATCTGGCGTGACACATTCCTAATTTTGCGTGGTCAGCCTTAATCCCGGTCCTCGCGACCATGACGTCACAAACATCCAAGCCCATGCAAGGGTTCGAACCCGGGACCCCTGAGTTGTTAGGCAGCAACTAGAGGCTAGCCACTACACCACAGGAGGTCGGCATACAGCTATAATAATAGTAATGTATTGTGCAATGTTTCTGTATATTTCTATCTTACGCCTATATCTCCTGGTAATATTTATTGGAAAAATGAAATCAGAATTTTTTACTAATGTTACTACATTACACAAGAAGTGAATAAAAAATTTAAAAACTTCAAATTCAGTTGGAAGACATTCCCAGGTCAAGTGAAGAAACTCGCCAGCTTTGATTCAAAATTATGCCTTGAAGCTAGTAAAGCCAGGCAAATCATTTAATACAAGTTTAAAATGAAACATGCTTCATGAAACGCTGTTTCAGAAAGCTCTGTCTCGTGAAACACGTTTCTACCCAGTGTGCACGCCCCTGCGTTATATTAAGTATCGGTTTCATGAAAGAGCGCTTCATCTTATGTGGAACATGCCTAAACCAACAATTACTGAACTTGGAGTTATTGTTTGGGGATCGGGTACTAGGGAAAAAATGTAGAAAACAATAAAACCAAAGCTCTTTCATAATGAGATGCAAAGTATTATCGTCAGTCAAAAAAATTCAATTCAATACGTATGTAGTTTAAATATTTCTCATGCCTCCTTCAGTATTGTTTACATTATTAGAGGCTATCTAGGTGCCCGGCGTAGACCGCTACTGTATTTTACTGGACAGTAATCTGTTCCTCAACGCGTGATTAAAAATATCAGCGAGACAAATTTACCTTCTACCTTCCCTACTTTATGAGAGCCGAATATAATCATAAACTTGACATGTACATGGTCCTGGAGGAAGAGTACAACATGCGGATTAATGGAGGGTATTTAAGGTTTTCTGCTACTTGGGTAGCATAATAACTAGGAATGGTACAAGTACAGTAGATATAAAGTGTGGAACAACACAGGCAAGAAAGGCTTTCGCATAAAGGAGAAATTAACTTACGCCTAATAAAAGTATGAAGATTAGGAAACCATTACTAAACTGTTCGCATGGATTGTGGCGTTTAATGGGTGCGAAATGTTTACGGTTGGAAAAGAACAAAAGCCTTTGAAATGTGGTGCTACAGAATAATGCTGAAAATCAGATGGGTGGTTAGTAACTAAGGAGAATGAGAGAGCAATATGGAGGACTTTGACCAAAGGATGGTATACATTAATAGGTCATGTTTTGAGACATTAGGATCTTGTACAATTAGCATTAGAGGTAAGTGTGCGGGTAAAGGATGGAATACGATAAACAGATTAGGGAAGATGTGGCATGTGGTAGTTGTGATAAATTGAAAAAGCTTGCGCAAAATAGGTTAGCATGGAGGGTTGCATCAGAAGTGTCTAACTAACAATTAGGTCATTGAGAGTTTGAGGCAGATCGTGTATATAAGAACTTTGATCCCGTTACTTTCTGGTCTTTTACTTATATAGATAGGACTGTTTTTCCATTAATACTTAGTAATTTGTTAATTCTAAACAAATGAAATTTAGAAGCCGTTTTAGACCTCTATAATTTCTCGTTCTTGAGTAAATATACTTCTGAACTCAAACAAAATTTTAGATGAAATTGAAATAATGGGTGTCCAAAATTTTGAGAAGCGTAAATTTTCGCAACCTTGTTATGAGCTCTTTATTTTACAGATGAATATGCATTGCCTTGATAGATAATGTACATTTTGAGAAAAATTCATTTGTTTTCATATGCAATTTAAACTAAAATTACACAATATTAATCATAGCTCGCGTCTCGTCTTTTGTATAACGGCATTTATTGTGTCATGGCGACCGTTCTACTAGATTGTGAGTGGGGACATCTTACAGTAAGATAAGCTGGGAACTGATTGCCGTCACGTCACGTCCCGTCCCGTCCTTTCACGTGAGGTCCCAAAGTGTGCGAGGCTCCCTACAATGCTGTCTTATGGGCAACAGCCACACTGCCGCTACCCGACAAGTCACGGGTCTTCACGTTCCTGTGATCTCAGCTCGAACACATTTCTGACCGCACGTCGCGTCACGTTTCTACATTTTACAAGTTATAACTGTCGATATCTAGAAAATAATCGCTCGTACACTAATTTGTATCCAATAAAAGTTGTTCATAATTTAATTCTCTTTTCAATTCACTATCTGGTTTTACAAAATCGTCGATTATTTCCGAAAATACACCTAAATTAAACAGAAAAGTACAAAATGCCGTATAATCACTATTTCTGTCAAACTTTTTAAATTAATTTTGTTTTCATAAATAATTATTCAGACTTTCTCAGCTAGGTCCTTGTATTATTATTTAATCGCGCAAACATAAGTATTCGAACTTGAATCTCTTTCATGAGTAAGGTATTTAGAAAAAACACGCGAGTGTATAAAAATATATTATTCTAATATAAAACCATCTTCAATAGTACAATACAGTATTATTATTATCAATCAAACGGAATCTGTGAAATATTTTACATTATATATTTACAGTGTCTCTAGTTTTAGACTGTCGGGCTGAGCCAAACGGAAGCAATATTTTGTATATCCGTAAAGGTATTAGATTTACTTTTCCTGATAGGTACATAGATATAAACTAGAATTTTTCGCTCAGTACGGTTTAGAAATACTCTCCGGATCCTAAACGCGAATACCCAAGGGTTGAAGTTACTATTTTTTTTATTAAATGGAGGAGTTATTGATTGAAAAAGAAAACATGAATTTTTATACAATGTTAAATCATTTCAGTATTGTGATCAACACATTTGCCAAACAGGCTGGGTGGAAATTGGAAATGATTTAAATATATTAGCTAAATTGCCAGATATTTAATATTGTTTCTAAGATAGAAGTAGGCAGAGGGCTACGTTATTTAACGTCAGAGTGCGACTACCTGCTAGAGATTTATGGCAGTGACGGCAGTGTGTCTCTATCTTTTAAGAACTGTATTATTTTACTTTATTTCCCCCCTTTGTTCTCAGGCAAGCGTTGGAAGGCGTCACTGTGATGTCATCGTGGCGAGGAGACGCCGTTGGCTACGAAATCACAGCCTATAAAGTCCTTAAGGACGAGGATTTAGAGCAGCCAGCTGTGTTTGGTTGTGAGCTGAAAGTTCCCAGCACTGGATACTCGGTCCGCCGGAGCCTCGTCTACTACCCTGGTTAGTAAGCTATATTATAGATAACATATAATATAACAATATTTACGTATTCTAATATATAGAGCTCTACATTGTCCGTGTGAAAATTTGTAGAGGTATTCGATTTACAATGGGAACAATCTAGGATTAATTATATATAAGTAATATTAAAATATAAAATTAAAACATTATGGATATAATTAACATATTAAACATATCGTATATGTAAGTCAAATTTCCATGCATTAGGAGTAGGAAACTTGAAATATTTGTTACAAACAACGCTTGGTGAAGTGATAGGATAACATTAAAATTTCAAGTTTCGAGATTGTCAGAATTCAAAGAAAGGGTAATTCCGCAAATACAAAAAAGTTGAGAGGCATTTGAACAGTCCTACGAAATTGACTCTTTAGCTCAGTACAAACAAATTTATTATAACCGTAAATAAATTTCAATTGTATAAAACTACTGGCGGCTGTTCAGAACAATTTTATTGTTGGCTAATTCCTGTCATCAAAAATTTGAGCCTCAGAGTACTGAATCAGAAATGTATGTAATGTCAGTCGGATATAGATGGCATTGTTTACAAAGTTGACATGCTTCGCAACCCCTTGCTGTCAAAGTTGGCATTCCATTGGGTACAGACTAATTCATCATCTATCAAGCTCATCACAGCTATCGTCTATATAAAACCAAGTACACAGCTTTATGTTGTCTGCTGAAAATATATAATGTTGTAATGAAACATATTGTGTGGAATATCACATATCACTATCTATGCCTGTTCCATCAAACATTTCTCTACAATAATTATAATGATAATTGTGTTCTTAAAAATATCAATTTGGGGGGGGGGGGTAACAGGCTGCATGAGGGTGATCCTGAATAATTTTATTTTGCAAATTTATTAAAACGCATGCTTTTTTTTTGGTTAACAGGCTACATGAGAGTGATCCTGAAACAGGCAACTCCCCTTTAATAGCATAGGAAGGGAATTGAAAAGGGGGGATGCGGAAGGTAGAGCAAGGTAGCCAAGGGTTAACTAGGGCCCCCGGGCTGTGGTTTAAGGATCCTACCCGGTGTTTCACCTAAAGAGATGCAGGGAAAACCCTAGAAAACCTGCATCAGGTAGGTCGGGCATTGGGTACTATTCTCACGCGCTTCCGAATGACGGGAGACGAGTCTGCTGTGGGGACGCAGCATTCCCTTCTCCGTGTCTCCACCAGTTTCAGGAGGCAGTTGGCCGACTGATCCAATGGGATCAGCGGACAGCTCTTGCCATATGCCCAAGGTCTTAGACCCCAGCACATATACCTCCTAAAATAGATGAAGGTGTCTCGGCATGTGAGAACTTTGATAAAAAGTACCCAGAGAGAGTGCGAGGCATTCCCGACATGATCAGGTGAGCCCCGCAGTCACTCTGGGTTCAGTCTTCTTCCAAAATAATTATACTGTACACTGCTTAATTATAACTGCAAGATTATCTTTATTTTCATTTCTCTCTGACCTAACTTTTATGTGAAATCCAAAGGGAGCTGCGAATGATGCGAACGCTATCGCATTTATGTTAGTTCGTTGAAGTACTGATCGTTATTTTCTGGTCATGCTTGAATTCCTGCCCACAGAAGAAATACATACGCCGATTCTTTTCCATTAATGTAATTCCGAGTTATAATGGTTCATCAGTCATTCTAATCGTAAACTTAACTTCAAACTACTTTGATAATATCCGTCAGAGTTCATTAAACACGATTTATTCATAACTATCTGAGTGCCCGTCAATGTCCGGAAATTAATTAATATTGGCCCGCTACAGAATTTAATTCTCTTTGTAAGCACGTGATTAGACCATAAGCGAGAACATCATGTGTTTTGAAAATTTACCACTCCACTTCCCCTACAAGATGAGAGATGAATTGCATAATAGCAAACGCGATTACTCAATATCTTAATTGAGTCAAGAAATCTTCTGGTACTTTAAACAAGCACATTCAGACAGCAAAATACACATAAACAGTTTGCCATGAATTGCGTCTGGGTCTCTCCACTCCACTACCACACCCGCTGCCAGTGTGAGTTTAATTCAGTCGATACCAGAGTAATTAGTCAGTTAAAGGTTCCTGCTACCTTTGAGCAACGGATTAATATAAAGTTTTGGACGAGAGAAGTTGTGAGACCATAACTTGATTGCGGGCACAAATCGGGGATGACACTCCCGCGAAAACCCGCGTGTACCAGTGGCACAACTGTTTTTTGATGGCCGGGAAACGGTGGAAAATCAGTCACGATCTGCGTCGTCGAATTCCATCACAGGAAACAACATCCGTACAGTGCACATTCGATCATCAGAAAAAAACTTGGCTTCATAAATATCTCGGTGAGGTGGATCCTCGGCTTCTTTCCCCTGATCAATGACATAGCGATTTACTGTGCAAATGAATGTACAATTAAAATATTTGCAGATGATACTGTGGAGGTCTAGAAATTCAAGACAAACTAAATTCAGTTATAAGCAAAGTTGAAAAATGTATGGCAATTAATAAATTAAAAATGAATACTGATAAAACTAAATATATGATTTTCAGGGGCATATGAAAAAAAAATTAATGAAAATATTGTGTTAAGTTGTGCAGACGGATCAGTAATAGAGAAAGTGGACGAAATTAAATATTTAAGAATAATAGTAGATAATAAGTTGCAATTTAGTAAACACTGTGATTATATTATCAAAAAATAGGACGAAAAATTGATTTTTTAAGAAGGTTCTCAAACTCATATGAGTGTAAAAAATTGTTAATTGTGATATAATTTAAATTTTTCATTATCTTGAGTCGTCGAGTCTTGAGCGAACCAACCGCCTACCTGAGTCACTTGCGGGGCGAGTCACCCGTCTGAATCGGTTCCATAGCTGAGTCGTTTCCAGAGCGAACCCCCAAATTCATCTTAGGTTATGGCCGGTACATACTCGTAATAAATATTGAAGTGATGGGCAGTATTTTAAAGGCTTAATTGTTGCTAAAATAATCATTACGACTTTACTACTTCCATTGTTAACGTATTATTCCCAGCGTTTCCTTTTGTCCGTGTAATGAATGTTCAGAATAAATATTATTTAGATATATAGATAACATTGCATTGCTTGCGTAGAATGTTCAGCTTCCAATAAATCCGAGAAGCCGTATGTACAATGCATGCATAGAAGGAACTGCTGGTTTTTCCGGAAAGTACGATTGGAGAATTTTGTTTAAGAGACAAGAACCGTTAATGAGGATACATTTTGAGGACTCGACGAGACGACAACTTGACATCTTGGAAGACTAGATTAAAGTCTCGAGACTATACCTTCATCGTCCGTTCATCGCCTTCTGCGATTCATAGTTGTACAGGAAGTGAAATTTCTATTTAGAATAAACCGTTCAGTTTGCCGGGTACGTATTTTATAATTGAAGAAAGAAATTTTTATAAGGTCTCAGTGTACCTATATGTTTATAAATCAAGATTTTATCGTTTTCCTTTAAATTTATTAAATGAAACTGTTTATTTTAATTTAATTTTCCCTTTTCAATCATATAATATTTTATTTATATATTCATGTACGATTTTTAACACATATTATTCTCAGTTGGATATAACTTTTTTTGTCTCAAGTATTCGTCAAAATTTATCAAACTATTATAACAACTTCAAAATTATTTTCCATAAGTAAATTACTTTATAACTATTACATATTTCATTTCTAATTTTTGTGTGTTCGCCTCCTTTTCCCCCTACGTACACAAGTTGTTAATGTTCAACGTTGGGAATAGAATCGGATGCTATTCCGAGAGCCTAAGGGTCTAATAGAGAACGTAGATTTTCCCGACGAAAATGCTGGATGAAGAGTTCTCGGGATTCCAGTCGGGTGATGTCGTTTGTAATCCACAACGCGGTGTCAGCCATAGAAACGTTGTGGATTACAAACGACATCACCCGACTGGAATCCCGAGAACTCTTCATCCAGCCTAAGGGTCGTTTGAAAGAATCGACTCATAGCAATGAGTGAATCGACTCTGAATGACTCAACAAAAAATCTGACCATTGCTACTCAATGCATCCACGAGTGACTGGATCGGATTCCATGATTTTCTGCTAAAAGTGTTTCCCGCACTTGTCCTTCAAACACTAACCCACCTAGGTATGTTTTTAAAATATGTGTACAAGTAGTTCTGTTACAGTTAGGCCTCTCTAACTTCTTCCTAACATTATTTAACCTTAACTGTTTCCAATGCCGGTCAAAAATAGTCTAAAAGGACTTGACTAAACGACACAATTATCATTAAGGAAGTTTTCACGTATTGCGGTATACGAAAAGACACCTTATTAGCATCGTGTTAAATACTTGGTTTTTAATCGAGTTGCCGAACAAAAGCCAAACGTTTCATCGAAACAAAAACGTAGCTAGCAAAAAAGACGAAAATAAAAACGCAAACATCGATTTGTGACTATTGTATAATTTTATTAAATTAACGTGAAACTCTATCATGGCATAATGCAAATAATACGGCGATTATGCAGCATCGTACTAACATAGAGTGCTATACAAATGGAAAATTAATATTAATTTGATGTTTATTTTTAATATGCAATAAATAAAATATGCAAGCCATTTTTCATATTATGAACATATAATAGAGAATTTTCTAGCAGACTCTCAATTTATCCTCGGCCTGGTGTTCAACATGGAACAAATGGTGTTTTAGAGAAACAAAATGTTCTAGGAACAACTTTCAGAGTTTGACGGCCAGATTTTCACCAACTTCTCATCCCAGTGGCCACTTCCAATTTCAAAACTTCTGAACGTCACACAAATCTCACCACTTTGATGTGAATATCAACAATTCCAAATATTTGGAATAATTTCCAAAGTAGTAATTCTCCTTTCCAACCTCTGAATTTTATCTTAAATGCTTGTAAGTTCCAATCCATTCCTCCAGGCACACCCTCCTTGTTTTTTTTTCACCAATGGGTATTTGGCCTTTCACTCCTCTCATTCCACTTTTAGCGACACGAGATTCCTCAGGCTGATGTTGCACGACCTATTATTGCCTCTGACCTTGATGATGGCTGAAATCTATTGTAAAAAGGACGAGAATTCTTAAACCTTTCACCACGTATCCAAACAACGTTGCCAAATTTCAGAAATTCCTCATAGCATTACAGTACGTGGTACTGCATGATTTAAGTCCGAGTAATTAAATGAACAATAGGGTAGTATTTTACGTCATGTAAATTAATTGATATAAACAACGTAAGCAACTGTTAATTTCCTGATGTCAGTTATATTTATTACTCGGCATATTAGTTACAGCAATTCGTATGTCTAAGAATACTATCATGAACGTTTCTAATATATGTGAAATCAGACACGTGAACTCTTTTATAGCTCGATCTAATGAGCCTGTCATCAACGGTTGCAAACAATATGGATGTTTAACATTGTTGCAGGTCAGAAATGAATTTTACTAGAAAGTATAATCTTACCAGGC
Organism: Eucriotettix oculatus; assembly: GCA_034510155.1. NCBI lineage: Eukaryota > Metazoa > Arthropoda > Insecta > Orthoptera > Tetrigidae > Eucriotettix > Eucriotettix oculatus. The sequence continues at coordinate 13,079,491 of CM067378.1, read as the reverse complement.
TATAATTTTGAATTTAACGCTAATCAACCAGTCAACCCATAAACGATACGTTTAATTCAATTTCAATTATATTCAGAATATAATTATAATGCTAGATTAAATACCGAAAATTTTAATGAATAATTTGTTCTATATTTAGAGTTATGTCAAGTACTTATTCCAAAATTGTTATATACAAATGCATCTCCACTCGTAGAATATTCACTATTTCATTGGCCGAAATCTTAACATTATCGTAGAAATTATTCAACGTGATAAAATTAATACATCAATATAATTTTAAGACTGTAGTTATATTGTCACGCTTAATAATATCTTAGTATTATCTATCATTTGCCAAACGGTTAACCGGAAAATGAACCCGTGGTTGGCCTTATCTGCACTGTCCATTCTTACATATTTTATTATGTATAATCCATTCTTGATAATTAATCGGAATTCACTTTAATTTTATGCTAAGTGAACCACCTGTATACGTTTTAACAAGATTTTACTAGCTTTCGATGAGTTCCCGGATTGATCTCTTGAGGTGCAATCTACAGATAGATCACTCGGTCAATACGATTTCCTCTTCAATGACGTACAGCACAAGGGATCGTGGAACCAATTCACTTGGAATAAATTAAATTGCGGAAATATTCGGCTCCCAATTTCCTGTGGCAACTTTCCTTCATATTGGACCTTCTAAGGATGAAGAACGTTATTTCGAAACTGTAAGGGTAGCATTATTGAAATCTGAGTTCGGATCCAGTAAATGGTGAACATTGAAATTGTCACGTAATTTCACACGGCGCATAGATGAATCTAAAGAATAATTTTATAGAACTCACTAGTTCATGTCTCATAATGATTATAGGATACCATAGAAGTTGCTTATTTTTCTGAACATAAACTTACTTCAATATCTTGTGCTGCGTGCGTTGAAGGTCATTAATATAAATATTAATTGGAACAGGAATTTAATATATTTTTTAAATAATTAATTCATTATATTATCGGGCCGGCTACTTCTCAACTGAACGGAGAGCAATATTTTTTGTAGAGGGGATGAAAACAAAAGTTCCCATTGAATTTTAACTAACACTCGGTATAACCAGGGACGAGAAAGGTGAATTTGCTTTATCATCGCTCTGATGGAAATCAGTTGTCTCTGGATGTTGCTGCGCTCGCCGGAAACGATACTCATTGTCTCGAACGCCCACAATCATCCATTCGTAGATGAAGAGTTCTCCAAATAATTGCCGATAAATCAGCGTCTAGATATATGTTTCATCTAAATTGGATTTCAAAATTTGCCAATTTTGTTCATTATTGTTCTCCATTAGTTTGGTAAGCAACTTAGTCCTCTACTTAAGATTAGTACGATGTATACACATATGCACAAAAAAGTATTTAAAGCTCAATAAATGATTATAATTGTGATAATTGTCTTTCTTTTAGGTGTGGGTGCAAATGCACAGCACAATATTATTTTACAGTAATTTTACTTATGAAATCGCTTGGGTATATACATGAAGAATTCATTTTTCATTTATAATTATAAACCTTTTTATTCATTACCGCTTTGCTACTTCAATAAACTCATAGATGCGTGTTAATTAAATATACAAAGCGATGAATATTACATAGTATATCTTACTCTAAATTGTTAAAATGCCTATATTAATAAATTGATATAGCCAGTATTAATACTTCTATAAATAATATATATTAATCGTGAATAATAAATACTGATGCCTATAACGAAGGCATGTGCTTGTGGTTTAAAGTTGATCATGCGTAAAATATTTTATTTAACACGTGCTTGTTTCATCTACATCAATGAAAAAGAAGTTATATCTTCTCGGATACGTTAGTATCCCCTGCATCCGATTGCGATAAAATTTTGATCACCCAAGAGATGGTTTCTGACGATAAGATTCAAGTTCGTTCTCCCCGTCCACTCCTTTTCAAACCAAAAATTTCCTGTTTTTAACAGCTTCAGAAACTGCTGATAATATGTCACGCGATCAGTATGAAGTGTTCCATTAACTTTTTCCGTGTCCCACCAAATGCCTCAGGAATATATTAAACGAGACGAGATATATACATCTTACAACTCAATAGTATAGTCTTCAAATAGACTGTCAAGCATTATAACATATATGTTAAGTGTGAAATAATGTCTATATTTATCTAATATTTTATTCAATTCATAACACTATTTAATTAGGTAATAAATATGAAAGATGTTTTATAAATCGCAGTGAAGATGATTGAGGCTCATCAGATAAAGAACTACCACGTCTCACAAAGTCGATGTTATAATGAGACCGAAGGGATGGTTCAAGTTACTTACCCTTATAAATATAACTTTTTATATGTATTTTTGTGTAACTACGCGCCGCATGCAAATCTATACGTGTCGAGTAATTTCAACCAAATTTTGTTTGCGTGTTTCTCGCGACTGGGAAACTGAGACACTACTACCACCTCTGAGGGTGGATATGAATCTTATTAAATGTGCCAGTATATTTATTTTACTCCGTTAAGATATTGTGAGTCATCGCGCTGGTTATGATGAAAATAACATTCCGATAGCTCTCATAGGACAGGAGGCGTAAAAATGTAATTTTTTACAAAAATGACGTACTCGCTGATGATTCACACGTTGACAAGAGTTTACTGTCGATTTAAATACTATAGAGAGCGAAAATAAATTACTTCCATGGCAACACCTTGTACTCATCTAGTGTATTATAAATACTGCTGTATATTTTCAATATGACCATTATGCCAGTGAATTTTAAACTGTACCTCGTTTTGAATCTCAGAGAATATCAAGGCTTGTACTCAAGTTATCGGCAAATGTCCAACATTTTTCTTCTCGTAAATGTAACGTCTATCATCCTATTAATCAGTGGTTGAATGTAATGAACTGGTGTAACAGACACTCTTTTATTGATATGACCCCAACCCCTCTGTTTGAGTTCATTTATTCCAACCTTACTATAAGTATTCTTTTTGTCTAAGAGTTGACGAAATGGAATACTCGGGCGATAAATAATCCATGATAACTTTTCCTTTGTGATGAAGAAATCGTTATTAACTTGCTATTAAGAAACCTCTTCTAACATTCCTGTGGTGTAGTGGCTAGCCTCTAGTTGCAGCCTCACAACTCAGGGGTCCCGGGTTCGAATCCTGGCATGGGCTTGGATGTTTGTGCCGACATGGTCGCGAAGACTGGGATTAAGATTGCTGGAGCATTGATACACTGACCACGTATCACTCCATATTCGGAATGTAGTTGATAATTACTTTCACATTTCTTTCTTTCCACAAATAATATCGAGACAACTTATAGCCATTGCTCTAACTGTGCTGTAATATCTTACTCGGCTTCATCCTATATCTATAAGAAAATTGCTAGCATAGGTGTGTGTGTCAGTCTATACGTATGTTCCGTATACGACCTATTTCGACCAAATTTGGAAATGAGCTCTGTCGGAGTATGCTTCGGCTACCACACTTAAAGCGGGAGTGAAGGCGGTAGAATATTTTATATCAGCAAATTTATCAATTAATTTAAAAGTGTGTCCTGCGATACTACTGGCGTATAATTGCAACCCTATCCACAAATTAGGGGAGTATTCTTAAAGGGGGGGTGAAGGGACAACACATACACATAACCAGATACCAATCGAGATTGGGCTCTAAACTGGTGTAATGTAAACCGCAGATTTTAATTCTGACTTAAAAATATGCCATTTAAGTCACCTTCGTTAACGGTTGAAACATTGTCGACCAAATTTTGAACAGGTTTTATTGACGAACTAAACACAACACTATTAGCTGGGTTCATTGGGCGGTAACCTTTGTAAGTCCGTAAACTGCCATTATTTCATTCTAATATATATTTTGGTTCAATTAATTAGATAGCCTTGTCATTGAATTTGTTTACCTCTAAATTCAACTCCACTCATCATCTAAGGAGAATATTCATATGGGCGGGGGTGTAGGCGGCGCTGTATGAGAATAATAATAAAGCAGTCAAATTTCGTATCTAAATCGGTACTATGGGAGTCTTCGAGTTTGATTCTGGCATTTAGAAATGGAATGGAATTGCAGTTATCCCCTAACAGAGGATAATGCGAATACATTTAAAGGACAGAAAAAAATTGTATTTTGTGTATTCCTCGTGACCCAAAACTTTGAAGATAAGACACAACCTTCATTCCTAGGGGGAGGTGGTGGAAGTTGTGGAATTTTTTAAATGCACTGAAGGCTTAGATTTGAACTAAAAAATTATTCACGTCAATTACATTTAAAGTGTTTCTCCGACAATATTTATGTATAATTTAAACTCCTTCCAGAATTAGATTGGTGGGGGTGGAAATGAGTCTTATGAAAAAAAGAACTATCGAGTTTGGTGTCTAAACCGGTGTAATTAAAAGTCGCGGTGTTACATTATGATCTTCAATAGCGATGAAGTAAAAATTCATTTTTATTCTGTTACAAAACTAGAAATAACTTTTGCCCTGCCATTGTACCGGGAGTATTTTTGACTGTCTCGAGATACTAGGAGTATATTAGAGATTTATATTGTGAAATTTTCTGTGTCGGGTTAGTTATATGTTAACCAAGAATTAAATAATGTACTGGGTTAATATAAATAAATACCTGGGCAACGCCGGGTTCCCAGCTACTCTGAAACATAAATAATACAATATTAATACTTATTAAAAGTTCATATTGTATGTTAAGATTATACATAATTTGCTTAAGGAATTCGGAAAGTATAGATGCTTCTATAGAAGTATAATGGTAGTAAATAATATTTATTAGAATTAAAAATCCAAGTTTAAGACAAACATAGACACGTACACGTTTATCTGTAAATAATTTAGAAATCATACATCCAAATCTCACTGTCTCCATCGATGCATTATGTGGGAGAGTTTACCACGTGCATGACCCACATGTAACACATTACTTGAAAAAATATTATTACGGGTATTTTATAGTGTAAATACGGAAAATTATCAGTCTCAACATTTAAAAATTTCGTTTGGTTTTTTGACAATGCTCAATAAATTTAATTTAATTCTTAGAGATACTAGGAAGTTACTGAATAATTACGTAGTTTGAAATAAAAGTGTTTCTTCCGTGCAGTCTCCCCATATTTTGTCGATTTTTTACGAGAAGTAGAAACGAGTTAGTGTTAATTTTATTTTGGACGTTTTTTTATTTTTAATTTAATTTTAATGCTACTATTTTCATAAAAGAAAAATTTATCTTACAATTAAATTTCCAGAACTCCTTCTACCATTGTGACTAGGAAATTTCTCTTTTATTCACGTTCAGGCTGCGTGGCCCGCCACAATGTGTTAAAATAGGTGGCAACAGATGTTTTACACACGGCCTCTCATGTCTGCCTGTCTCCAAGTATCCTTAATGAGGATTGCTTGTTCCCTTCCTTAATAACTACTGCTGTTACATACAATGTAATACGTGACCACATCTTCACCAATTGTTTCAGCGTCACAGTCAACAAGGTGATCAGATCGGGACTAATCACTCAGGGGCACTTGAAATATAATGTAATTAATTCAAAGCTGAATTAAAAATGAATGAGATTAATGTTCATGCTGTTGTTAGGGAATGTGAATAGTAAGAACTTCAAAGAACCAGGACTTTCCCTTCTGTGAGCGTGTTTAAATATCCATTAACTACGTAACAAACATCTGTTACGCAGAAAACACCGCTGCAAATTGGGTGACTCAGCCGCACAATATTAAGTTCATCAAAAGGGAGGGTGCATACTGATGAATTGAGCAGGAAGCAAATGCGCAATAATTCAAGAGATGTTACTCGAGATTAATGAAGGATATGCAATTAAAAATTCTGTGCCCTCATAATCCGCCGTGATATAACAACCTTCTAGATAATAAATGGACTTGTTCTTCAATATTTTATTAAAGAAGTGGGTGCTAATCTATACAATGAAAACGGGATGCACGTTTGTTTGAAGACTTGTATGTGTCACTTTGCATAAATATAAACGCTTGGACTCATTTAAAAAAAGTTGCACACGTATCTTAAACGCCTAAGAAAAACATTGGTGGTTTAATATTGCAAAGTTTTTAAAACATAATTTGAATGGTTTAATTTTTTTTTACATTTACAGAAAAATTAAATACGAAAAAAAGTAGCATTACGAAAATATTCTTTCTGTGTGTAAGATTGCATATATACGTTTTACGGTTTCCTTTTAACAAGCCAAATATTTCGTAGTTCCTCTATGATAATAATATGACGGTATTTCGGAGAATTCACTCAATCCCACTAATTAATAATATTGAATAATTTAATTTCGTTTCGTGGATGTTTACATAATATATATTACAAACCTGCAGTGTTATAGTATATTTTTATGACTATCAACAGTGCATGTAAAATTTAACGCATGCACTGTAAAATGGTAATCAAAGTGACGACCAATGCATATAGTCATCAAGCTGGTACAGTTTCATCACATAAGGATTCTCTTCATATACAGTCAAAGAATTTATAAAATCAAAACAGTGCAATATTGGAAGATAAAGAAGGAGTTCTATATTAAAATAATTAAATGAAAGTTTCTCGATTAATAAACGCAGTTGATTAACCAAAATTCTGTTATTAAGTTCTATATTAATGGTTGAAAATAAAATCCTGTTCTGAGTATTAGTAATATTAACAGTATCACGCAAATTAGAACAAATATTTAACGTGAAAATGCTTAATTATTTATATTATTCAATCTTCAGTAACAAAAATATCAACAAAACGATTACATAAGCAGAGGCACTCTGTCGGAAATAATATTTTAGTCACAAGAAGCAATTAATTTATAGTATTCATTTATCAAAACATATATTTTACACTAATTATTTTATAAAATTCGTACATGTTTTATCAAATAAACTAAAATTACACTGATCTATATCATACATTGCGTAAGGAAAGCCAACACAAATTCCAATATAAAATACATAAATATATATGTATAGATATATAAACTCTATAATGTATATACGATAAGCTATGAGAGGTAAATGAACGTAAATGTAATAGTACTAAAGCAACGTCAAAATTACAATTTGAAAATAATCCTTTTAATAAAAGATAATTCCATACTTACGTATATTAGACTGTTTACAACTCGTTTCACACATTATTCATTTCTTTAACTACACAAATTTTGACATTTCGTAGTACAAAAATATTGAACGTGAATATAAGATTAGTGATTACTTATGTAATTCGAAATTTTCGTAATTATGTGAATGTCGAAAACTTTCTAATTGTTGAAATAAATTTTATTGGAGACTTAAAAAGTCTTTATTACACTAAAGAACTATTCTGCAATAAGTATAGAATCTAATTACAAATATGCATGGTAAAATAGAAGCTAGTGCGCAAAGTAAAGGGGGAATAAAGGGAGCCAATACAAACATTTTACTTTTTTGTAATTTTTTCTCAGAGACACTACGTCACTACGCAGTTTGAGGGGAAAAAACTGAGAAATAAAATACGGACACAATTATACTAACGGTTTCTCCAGCATCCGGAAGCTTGATTTTGTTTTCTGACGAGGAAACGTTTTCACGCTAGCTATATGCCTTACCTGCGATTCATTTGAAGCACTTCCACTTCCTTGGACTAGAATTCACTGCACCTGTGATCAATTTACGCAATGTCCATTCTTCACGTATTTCCTAGAACTAGGTTGTGAAGAATGTGAATAGTGAATATGTAGGTGAGCCTAGCTTAGGTTTACGAGAATGGAGAGATGTTGAATGGGCCCTTGGACGCTGACTCGGCTGGGTATCGGGAGGTCCGAGGTTCGAGTCCCTGGTCGAGCCGACATTTTTCCATTCTTGTCTATCTTCTAAATTAGCTATATGATTTACTGGGCTTCATTTGAAACATTTTCACTTTCTTTGACTGAAGAAAACTATTTTGCAATAAATGTAAATCTAATTACAAATACACATGATAAAGTAGAGGCGTGTGCAAAAGTTTAAAAGGGGAATAAAGGGAGCGAATAAAAATAGTTTACTCTTTTGTAATTTTTTCTCAGACACTTCGTTACGGCGCAGTATAAAAAAAAGTATGAGAAATAAAGTACGGACACAATTCTGCTAAAGGCTTCTCCAACATCAGGAGAAACAACGCCGCATCCGGAAGCTTGATTTTTTTCTGACGAGGAAACGTTTCCACGCTGGGGGCAGTTCAATAGTCATAAGCAACAGTTCTGGGCTGATGCAAACCCGCACAACTTCCAAGAGACATTTTCAGTTAAGCCGTTGTCTGTAATTGTGGGGGATGTTTCAGTTGGACCATGCATACATATATTTAAACGTTCAAGTATTTGTCTGATACCAGCGTCGATTCGGGAGGCAAGCTTTTCGAATTTTATTTCTCAATTTTCTTTTCTCAAATGGCGCACTCTCAAAACAATTACAAGGGAAGGAGTGTTTGTATAGAACCCATTTATCCCACATTAAGGTGAATATAAGTATAAAGAGTTTAACTATTACATTTTATTTAAAAACAATTATAGTAGCCAATACAATAATTTTTTTTTTTTCAAAAGATGCATTGCTTCAATAGAAGCTCAGCCAAAGGCCATGAAACAAAATTTGTAAGACCGGAATGGAAAAATGCCGACCAAACCCGGAAATCAAACCTGGTACCTCCCGCATTCCAGTGAATGGTCTACCCCTGAATTAATCCATATTGACTATCAGATCCCATGTTACATTCCTCCATTCTTATAAACCTAAGGTCTGCTATCGTACAATTCATTAATCATGTTCTTCAAAACCTTAGCTGACAATTGACGCTGACTAGCTCAGTCGTAGAGACCAGCCCTGTAAGCGGGAGGTCACAGGTTCCATTTCACGGTCTTGTCGACATTTTTCCATTCTGATCTTCTAAATAAAATTTATTTTATTCTCTCCTTTAATAAGAATTGATTCACTTGACTGTTAATTTAATAAATTGTTGTAAATTATACTTAATTACATTATTCACATTCATTGTTTTTTCTTTATCGTTGTAATCGAGAAGAGGAGGTGGATGATGAAGAGTTGAGGGACAAAATTATAAGGTCAGAGTTTGGCAGGGCGCTGACAGCTCTGAGCAACTGTAAAGCGTCAGGAATTGATAACATTCCAGCAGAGCTGATAAGATAATCGGGCGAAGAAGCAATATCTCGGATATTCAGAATAGTTTGCGAAATCTAGGAAACAGGAAGAATACCAGAAGATTTTACTAAAAACATAATTATAACCATACCGAAGAAAACTGGGGCTGATAGAAGCACAGGACAATTAGTTTAGTATCCCATTCATGCTAAATATTAACTAAAATAATATATATGAGTATGGAACGTCAAATAGAATGCGAGTTTGGTGACGATCAATTTGGTTTTAGGAAGACTGTAGGGACAAGAGAAGCAGTATTAACTTTGTGATTAGTTTTAGAAGACAGGATAAGAAAAAACCGGCCTAGGTTTATGGCATTTGTAGATTTAGAATAAAGCGTTTGATAACGTGAACTGGAACACGCTGTTAAGGATTGTAAAGGGCACTGGAATAAAATATCGAAAAAGGAGGCTTATACATAACCTCTACAGAAGACAGGCAGCAGTAATCAGAATAGAAGATCAAGAGAAGAAAGCCGTAATCAAGAAAGGAGTACGCGTAGGATGCAGTCTGTCGCCCATGCTGCTGAACTTATATATAGAACAGGCGATGAAGAGTGTTAAAACAGAATATGGAAATGTAATCATAACTGCAAGGGGTTAAAGAAAAACCTTACGCTTTGCCGACGATATTGTAGTATTAGGGGAATCAGAAGAAGACTTGAAAACCATATTAATGGAATGAACGGAGTCCTGGAGAAAGAAGTTTAACAGAAGGAAAACTAAGTTAATGGAGTGTAGTTTGTGAAACAGTGGAATAATAAACGGTGCTAGATTGTGAAGGGATATTTTGACGGATGTTAAGGAATTCTGATACTCGAGGAGCGTAATAACTAGGGAAGGTAGAAGTGTAGTAGATACAAAAAGTAGGATAGCACAGGCAAGGAAGGCTTTCGCGAAAAAGAGGAATTTACTTACGGGTAATATAAGTGTGAATATTAGGAAATCGTTGCTAGAAATGTTCGTATGGAGCGTGGCGTTATATGGTTGCGAAACGTGGAGGATACGAGTTGCGCAAAGGAAACGAATAGAAGCCTTTGAAATGTGGTGCTATAGGCGAATGCTGAAAATCAGATGTATGGATAGAGTAACCAACAAGGATATTATAAACAGAATAGGGGAAGAGAACAATTTGGAGAACTTAGACCAAGTGAAGGGATAGATTAATAGGACATGCTTTAAGGCATGAGGGTCTTGTAAAATTAGCATTGGAGGGAAGTGTGTGGGGTAAGAACAGAAGTGGGCGGCCAAGGATAGAATGCGCTAAGCAGATTAGGGAAGATATGGGTTATGCTAGTTATGAGGCTTGCGCAAGATAGGTTAGCATGGAGAGTTTCATCAGACCAGTCTTAGGACTGAATACCACAACAACAACACCACATTATCTAGAAAATCGTGGTTTGAATTAATAATTTGGTAAATCGCAATTAAAATTACAGGCAGAAATAAAACTAGAATAAAAGAAGTGCCGCACAAAGTTTTAAGTCATATATTAATCTATACCAATAAATAAAATTGAAGTGTCTGTCTGTCCGTATGTTTGTCTAGAATAGGCTCCGAAACGGTTCAACGGATTTCTATGAAAACACGTAAAGGAGATTTGATTTAATTTCTATATATTGCAGAAGATATTCATATAATATAAAAATATAAATAAAAATAGGAATTCTACAGAAATATTTCTGGGAATTGCCCCGGCGTGTAAACCAACTGCAAGTTATAAGTCCTATTAGGCGTTCCTATAACATTCATCGCACTAACAAAATATTGTTGCAGTAGACTGAGAAACTTATTTGGTTCGTCAATTGGTTTTATTTCTCGCGTCAGTAAATTTTAAAATTGGTAATTGCTGTTATGAAAATAAAAATGAAACTATCGAGTTTGGTTTTGAAACCTGTGTAATGCGAGACGCTGTGTTACATTATGACCTTTAATATGCGATTTAAGTATATATTTAACCATAAGAAGGGGTGAGGGGAATTTTTAACATGTTAGAATACTGACAATATATTTATTTCTGCTATTATACCGGGGGTATTTTGGACTCTCTTGATACTGGAAGTATATTAAAGGTTCACACTGTGACGATTTCGATGTCGGTTTAGTTATATGTTGACCAAGAATTAAATATTGAACCCGAATAATATAAATAAATACCCGGACAATGCCGGATCTCCGCATAAAAGAAATCCAACACATTTTAACTTATATTAATTAAGAAATAAATTATTTAGTTGCTATAAAGGATAAAGATTGTCAGTTCGGATTGTTAATCTAGTATTTTTTTGCAATTACAAGCCGTCGTAGTGATAAGGGATTTAATAGCATTTTTTCATCCCAATTTTGGAGATATGCTTTTATTTTTCCTAATGAGAGTGTGGTTCAACAATTTCTGAAAAATGCTCTGGTTTCCAAATATTCAGCCGCCGCCTTCCTGGTACGCAGTAAACAATCAGTGCAATGTGTGTGGCACTTCCTGTCTGCCAGTCGCTAGCTTTATCTCTGCCCGTAATTTTAATTGCGATTTTCCAAATTATTAATTCGAACCGCGATTGTGCGGATAGGGTGGCGTTTCTTCCTGACCGTCCCCCTCAAACCCCACTCGTTACGCCCTCCAGTTTTTTGCAACATTTGCCATGTGTCACCGGTGATGAAAGGGCGCACGGGTTCTGGCTGCGTGGCCCGCCACAATGTGTTAAAATAGGTGGCAACAGCTGTGTCAGACACGGCCTCTTTTATTTTATCCCTCTTGTCGCTCTACCAATCGAGTTCACGTCCGTTTCGATCTTTGTCAAGCTGACAATCTGCGGCGAAAACTTTACATGACTTTCTGTTCCGTTGTGCTTTATACAGCTAATGTATTTCCATAAATTTAATTAACAATTACCAACGTATCGCTACCACATGATTTGGAAAAAATACAAAAATGTTAGCAGTAATAGAAATTATATTTGTATAATTAATCAGGAACTTTTAGTGTTAATTATTGTACGTATCATCAGATAAATGTAAATCATAATACCTAGTAATTACCCTAACTAGTATTTACTATTTATGAAATATCTAAAAAGGCGTCAAACTGTTCCACATATTTGTTAAACTTATATTCGAGCATCCGGTAGAATCATATTAATTTCAACTTTACACATGTTAATATTTATGGACGTTTGTCCTACATGAAACAAATATGGACGTTCCTCGATTCGTCGTACATTGTCAAGAGAAAGAAGATAATATGTACAAATAACACTCTATAATTACAACTTCAAAAGTATTTTATGTTTCTTTGTATAGAAAAAAAATTAACAAACGATAGTGTCGAAGTCGTCAGCAAACGGTTAAAATATAGTGACGACATTACTCAGGTTTACATAAAATTTGAACGTTACCTAGGGCCTGGAAATTTGACAAGTGAGAAAATCTACCCAGTTTACAAATGGTAAATCGGCCCAGAGCCCTCTAGCCCTTCAGAAATGGGTAATGTGTCTAAACCAGTAATTAAGTTCAATTTCACAAAAGAAATATATTAGCCAATAAGTCAATAAGTAGATACTTAATTTAGTTGCTAACATCTATAATTGCATACCTGAGATTATATATTCAAAATTAAAACAATACGCTTCGTCCCATCTTTGAGACAAAGGAAACTAATTACGTAAATCTATTGTATATAACAATTTCCTTTGAAGAAGTTAAACAATAAATTTTGAACATAAAGTAGGCGTTTCGAAAATCTCTACTGGTCCGTGACAATAAACTAAATCAAAAATAAAATTGACTTGTTGTTGTGGTAGTGTGGTAAGGCTGGTTTGATGCAACCTTCCATGCTAACCTATCTTACGCAAGCCTTTTCATTTCCTCCCTCTTCTGTTCTTACCTCACACACTTCCCTCTAATGCTAATTTTACAAGACCCTGGTGTCTTAATCTATCCCTTCTCTTAGTCAACGTCCTCCATATTGTTCGCTTTTCCCCTATTCTGTTTAGAACTTTCTCGTTTGTAATTCTATCCACCCATCTGATTTTCAGCATTCTCCTATAGCACCACATTTCAAAGAAAAATTAACTAAGACAATTTAACAAACCCTCATATAATTTATTAAGTTGTTTAGTGTCATGTTTAATATTGACAGTAAATTTGTTGCCTTTAATATACAGCATTTCTAAAATTATGATTTTCTTAAAATTCACTTCCTGATCTAAAACAATAGTATTATCAAAATAAAAAGAATGGTTTTGTTCCCTACAGTGTTATGCTATCGGAGATTATTTACACAGAAATATTTAATTTGGCTTCATGTTCCTGAATTCTGATTGACGGAGATCTTTTAGTCTCGCCAATGTAGCAAAGCGAACAGTTATTTCACGACGTTTTAAAAACAACATAATGACAATCAAAAGAACTAAGTAAATCTTTATGTTTTTCAACAAAGAAAGATAGATGCAGAAATAGTTCTCGGGTTTCCACTCGGGTGCAGGTGCGATGAAAACGCGACGTTTCGACTTCTTGAATAACATTTGGAATATGGTAGACAAATGATCAAAAATGGATAAAACAATATAATTATTACAGATAGACTTTGGAACACAATTATTGAAATCATCACGGATACCATTAAATATGTGTTTACTGAATTTAGAAATATAATTTACAGGCTAACAGTTGGCAAACAAGATTTTGAATTCATATTAAAAATTCTTTAAATGATAATCAGATATGAGTAATAGCTTTGTCTAAAAGATTAAAGGCCACAGTTTTTCCTAATTTATTGGATAATTATATAAAAAATTAGCTCTATACCAGAATAAGTAGATTTATGATTTAAAAATGTAATTTGTTATTTAAAAAAAGCCAACAGAAACTTCAAGAAAATTAAATGAACTATCTTTTTTCTAATTCATACATAAACTTAATATTAGAACAATAGTTATTAAAGTCACAGAGTAAATCATCCTATTTGTCAAAAGGGATAATAGAAAAAAAATCGTCAACATGCTTATAATAAATCAATGGCTTGGAGTTAAGCTTCTCAAGACGTGTTTTTAGCTAAAAAACGGAGATAATGATTAACCCATGGGAAAACCAGAAATTCGGTTATAAATAGTATTATCTAATTTAAGGAAGGTAGAATTTGGAATTAAAATTACTCGTCTGTTTAATATAATAAAACTATTTATGACCTTTCCCATTCTTTATTTTTTTAAATTTAAATAATAACAATTTTCAGCACATTTCCATGCCTTCTTCAGGTTTTCTTCCTATAGAAGAAATATTTACAACAGATTAGTTTCTATTACGTCATATCCGCTTCGCACTATTTGTCCCTGTGGTTGGTGTATATGTGGCATATGAGTACTAATAACCGAGGGATAACGCCTTCTTCATTATATCTGTGTGAGTAGTCCAAGGTTCAAGTCCGACTTAAGTCAAGTTTTAAATTTTTTAGAACTTCTGTGTTTCCTTCTTTTTCATTTCTTATTGTGCTCGTAATATAACATGAACATTTAGGATATTAATTACTTGAAATGATGTAATTGTTACCGCTTGTGTAAATTATTCCTTGAAAATATATACAATTTCCTTTATAACTTAATGATAAAGACCAATTTATACAAACTTGCACATAAAAACACAAACAAAACGCCCGTCTGTCATTTTTTAAGAAGTAATGTAAAAGTAAGAAGTACAAACGTTCTAAAAAATAAAAAGTTGACGAAACGTGAACTTGAACTTTGGCACCTCTCACATAGACATATTGAAGAAGGCGCTATACCTTTGAATCTCGAATTCATGAGCCTGTTATGGACTCGCCACAATGACAAGTGGTGTGGAGCTGATGTGACGTCATACTATTTTGTGGTATAATTTAATGGCATTTCCTGTTTTTTTGGACCCTAAGTGTTCAATATAGAATTAATTTTCACAATTTCCCCCGCATCACTATGTACAGTTTTGAACAGTTACCGTCCTCGCCCTTTATAATCCTTTGGACAAATTATTGCTAGCCTGTACGCAAGTATGGAAGGGTTCTTCAGAGGTAACGACTTACTTTGTGTAACATAGTCCACTAATTATGTTAACATAATGAAGCTCGTCATGAATTTTATTGCTTTTTTTTGTACAGATTATTTCCAAAAATTAAACTTTGAAATCATTTGAATAAATTCAACGATGACATTTGCTTGAGAAAAGGAACTAAAGGTATGAGAAGTATTGTTTAACAATTTAAAAGGGTTGTAAATCATCCGCGATTAAAACAGCTGGGACTTGTGGCAACGTTATTATTTACTATTAAGTGTGTAGAATTGTTTAACGTTATAAAACGGTAAATTTTTCGACATGAATACGCTTCGCTACTCTGCTTCTCGCGTTAATTTATTACGTGGTAATATGATCGCACATTCGGGAACTATAAATGCAATTGAATATATCACTATTTGTTCCATGGTGCAACGGGAATACAAATATGCCCTAATTCACCGATTGTTCTCAAATGTAGCGGGAATTCTCAATATGGTTTAATATTCCGTGGATTCTGTGCCCATAATGAAAGAGATCATTTGCAGAGTGAATGCCATTGTGTCTCGTTACTCATTATTCCAGCACTAATATTAAATCCCTGCAGCTTTATTTCTAGAGTAACTGTTATTCTTTACTATATAATAACTCGCTAAGTATAGACATCAAGAATTTAATTACTAATTTGAATTCGTAATATTAGTGTAACTGTAGGTTATGATATTAAATTTCTAACTCAAAAGATAAACAAATTGTTAAAACAGTATTTGTGATATTTTAAAGTCAATTCACTTGGCAACTGCATATTAACGAGAATATAATTACTTAACTATTAGATTTATGTATTCAAACAAATATTTAGTTCAGTAAGAATATTCTAAGGTTATTTTCAATTAAATTGGAAAAGGGATGAAGAAGATATAAATTCTGAGATTGACTAACAGAATGTGATATAATTTTTTACGATTTAGTTGTGTTCAACATGAAATGTTATATTGGGGGGGTTATTATTTTTACACCGTTATATGCTCTGAATAAAATTATTAAATTATTTCAAATGAGATAATTTAAGTTAATATTACACTTATTCATATTTTATTATGATATTTGCCGGCTTATAAGAAATAATATTTTCCAAAAAAATATGACAATTTATTTAACTTATTAATATGTAGTATAAAGAGGTACATATTTAATTCAATGATATTTTGATGACTTGCATATTTCAGCCTGCGCCACAAGATAATTGGTGCGGGTGTTGATGCCACACTTTAGCGAGTGCGGAACGTATAATATCTATTTCTTATTGAAGAAATAAGCCTACAAAAATTGAATTTTCTTTTTGGGGTGGACAAATTATTATTAGGCACGTAAATAGAGATTTAATTTGTAGGCCCGAAGTACTGAATACGATTCAGTTTATTTTAAAAGAAAACGACAACACAGTTCTGAATTTTTTATAAAATCGTAGATACCTGCGAACGCGAAATTCGGCGAGCGCCCTACAACATAAGCGTCGGTCATTTTTTAACCAGACACAATTTAATGAAACAGAATTAGTTTCGAACTGCAAAATGACGAGGGAATGCACCATCAAAATATTATTTTTTTCTGAGAAGATAAGCAATCAATTTCTTTTTTCTGGACCACTTTGCAAGGATTGACACAGACTCGAATGCGGCTTTCAACTTTGTTTTAAATTTTTTTCAATGGTAAATTTTGGTATTCATTTCTGCTTTAACCAGGTCGTAACCCTTGGAAGAATTTACATATTAATTAATAAATATTACAAAATTTTCAAATTTACCATGTTGAAATTAAAAAATCAGCATTATCAAATTGTAATTTTGAAATCAACATTTTTAGTTTACCAATGATAATACTTGATCAAGATGATAAAATTTATAATGTTCCATTATCCCCCCCCTCCCAATCCAATTATCGCCGGACATGTTGCGTTTCCCCGCAGCATGGTGCGGATACTATGGGACGGGATAGGCACTGCAACTTATGCGTTGAAAAGAAGCAACTCAGTTCTTTCAACTGTACTCAAAGCGATATCTTGAACCAAAGCAACGATTCTCATTTCTTGTACAGCCAGACCGCGACCAAAGTACAATCTCTTATCGCGATGTGTAAAGAAATGGTCATCCTCTCTCCTCTCATATCGCAAAATATGCGATTTTAATAACTTGTCACTATTCCAACTCATTATTTACTTCGGTGCCAGAGATTGATTCCTCTCCAATCACAACAACCTGCGTTTGGATCTGAGCGGACGTTCAACTCACTTTCACAGTAATATAAAACTTTCTGCCTGAATGTCTGTCATCTGTCGAATTCCAGCAGCTCTTATTTACTGTCCGGGAGCCTAAATGTCTTAATATTATTCCCTTGTCGGTATTATCCTTTCCATTCCGCTCTAACTGATCCCTTCACTCAAGCACCGCGAATTTCCATGTAGACAAATAGAAAATAAGAAATACGTGATGCACCTTAAGTTTTACGATTCTGTAATTGAATTTTAAAGGCATTTTGAAAAACGCAGTTTGTCAGCAAATGAGTGACATATATAAATAAAACTAGAGTGAGCCAGTAAAGATTAGGAACAAAAAGAATTTACTATCGTTAATAAATCGTTAGTTTACTAATATATCAGCCGACTAAATTATATAATTTAATGATAATAATGAAAAGCCCTCGGTTTTAAATGAGTCACAAATTTAATAAAAAGCAAAATTATATTTTAATTACAAATTTTATTAAAATTTAGAGGAACTTTCGGAAAATTAAAGAACAAATTTATTAAGACATTAAAAAACACAAGATATATTAAACTGATTATTTTTAATCATTGAAGATGATAAAGTCATGTACCGAAAGCTACTCTGTTAAGTTTTAATAAGATTTATAATCAAAATTAAAATATAATTTTGATTTTTATTATATTTGTGACTGATTTAAAACGAAGGGTTTTCGTCATTATCATCAAAACTAAAATCGAGTCATTTAATGCGAAAAATTCATTGAATATATTATTAGATAATCTTTTAACGCATACACTTATATACAATTTTTATGAGTATTTGTGCATCAGAAATTATTTTACGAAACTATTGATGCACAATTTGTGAACTCGTAGAAGAAAAGAGATGCTACAAAATTTTACCTATATACAATAGTGGGTATGGGAACATGATTCTTGAAATGCGTTGACGTCGTATCCTGCTCCGACTTTAACCTTTGTGAATGTGAAAAACATCACTATTATCTGTCTATATTAAAAAGTCCGATGTCTTTCTTTGCTATCTACCTACTTTATCTAATTTCCCTCAAAAAATTCTAAAGTCAATCATTACGTCCTGCGTTCTGGTGCTTTCGTTTCAGCGTTTTTTTTATAACCTGTCAATTATTCCTCTCACATAGTAAAATGTTACTCAAGAATGATCAAAAGGTATTTTAGAAGTAAATTCACCGCAACCATAGAATTATTGTTTATATTTCTGTGTAAATAAATTGTTATAATCATCCTGGAGTCTTATATTAAATGAAAGAGGTACAATTAAAACTTCAAGAAAAATATTAGGGTATCTATATTTAGTACATTGTGCTTTCTATAGCCTTAAAGGCATCCTTACTTCCCCTCTGTGGTTCCAAATCCGTCTCTTACAACGTCTCACACCTACGACGTGTTATGTAATCAAATTCGTTCGAGTTAATGCGCTTGGTGTCTAAATTTCGTGGCACTTATTGCATTATGTAGATGGCTGTTACACTCGTGTAGTTTGCTGTGACTGAAGACTTTAGCAGTCAATTAATTTCCTTGCATTTTATAACATTACGTAGACGCACCATCAAAGCAAACTTCTGATGAACAATCACGGCTGAACTGTAACTAACGGAAGTAGCTCCTTACACCACATCGCTTATTCACATAATGCAATTACCTTATAATTAATATCGGTGATAAAACGAGTTAATAACCTTTACAATTTCCCGTTTTAGAACGAATACCAGTAACGTTTACAGTCGAGCATTGCAAACGATGTTATAATTTCTCATTTTATTCAAATATCTTGGGCGAATAATTCGAGACGTCAAGAAGCCCTGATGTGGGACTATTAGATTCTTTCCTAGAAGTGTTCTGCCAATTATGCTGACTCAATTAAGGAATATTTCATTTCTCATTCAAAAACGTCACACTCCATGGTTAGTAAAATCTACTGTCGTCAAAATTGTAGAGCCCTGAGTTTGAAGCATCGCTGTGTCCATTCGGATAAACCTACGTTATTGTGGAACGTCTCATTTGACGCAGAATTTAATGCCATTTTATGATATGTCAAAAAATTAAAGCATTTTATAATTGCGCTTTAGCGAAAAAACAGAACAGTCAGGGTTTTTTGTCTTTCTTTCATATAGGTCGACTTTGACAATTCATGGATTTCAAACTGTTACTTTAAATTTAGAAAAAGTCAGTGCAAACACTTTAGAACCTATCAGCGAAACTTATTAATTAAATATTAATTAGTGGACCTCTACTAACTCTTGGACAGCGCATCACAAAAGAGTGGGACACAGCTCTACTCGTAGCTGTTAAAAGTTATAAATATAAGCTTCGTTGATGTAGCAACGTTACAAATTATTGTACGATTTTTTTAAAAGTGTGGTTTATTAGAGCGAGAGGATAAAGTAGGGTGGCACCCCTGACGGCTGGCCCGGTCCCGACCTTTCTCCGCCGCTTTTCCTGGTAGTTTTCCACGAAATAACATTACCCATACTGCTTAATACTGATAAGAAAAATTTCCAGTTGCTGACCTCCTTTGGCAGCTTTAAGAATGTATGTGTATTTCTTTAGTCAGTGACTCGTCCGTAAAAACTTAAATACATTACTTCTTACCCATTCACGTATGCTTATTATATCTATGATTATTGAATTTTTGCTTATTCTGATGTATCTTGTCAAAGTTCGTAAACTCATTTCTGGAAAATCGGAGCAGCTCTCTTCCAATCTTTCTTTCAATTTTAACATTGTTGGAAAAGTTATCTCCAAATAAAATTCGTGAACTTTTCATAGCAAAATTCCAACTGAAAAACCGTCTATTTCAATATTTGGACGTACTCTGAACTCCGTACTTGTCCGTCTTCTATTTTCGGTTGGTAATGTAGAGTTGACATTTTTCTTATTCTCAGCCAGAAGTCGATGTTATTGTACTTACAGAAACTCCTAAGCACTCACTAACGTTGGAATAAACATGATAGCGTTTGTCACCACTACTTTCTGTAGACTATCAAAAATAATCAACGGCATTAAGGATTATATTTTTTCGTGACCATTATGAGCATTATGGCATTTTATGGTATAACAATCGGTAAGGGTTTCTCGCTAAATTCTGCTTGTCAGATGCTTTGGCATTTATTCCTCTCCGCGAATTCCCAATTCATTAACATCTTACAGTTATTTCGCGTGGTTTGAAAATTCTGTAGGGTGAAATTCATCAATACAACAGTATCCGACTTCAAGTCTACTACGAATTACATTAGTTATGTTTAATGATTGTATGAAACGAAATATAAATGAAATTCAACTAATCATTATATTTCGTTTTTAATTGCTACAGTGGCTTAGTCATAGCATTGCACAAAATTTATCAATATTGCAGAATTAAAACAATTGAAATTACAAATAAATAGTGTATCTGCCATTTAAATAAATATTGAATGAGTAATAAGCCATTTTTTATTTTATTATAATAATGCACTATACTGCATTTCGTCTGTATTTTGAGACTTGCTCAGGTATACTAAAAATGAAAAATTATTTTTGTTGGTTTTGAACCGAATTGGAGAAATATAATAGTTATTTGAATTTGATTCAATTTGTGTTATTCTGTATTTCTTATGTCATTGTCTAGCCGATCGTTCCATAAGTATTGAGGTCGATTGTTCTGCGGCATCATATGACGTCAAACTTAATTCAGTTTCGTGAAACTGCCGTGATAGACCCTCCTTTCGTCAGCCACCGTAAATGAACTATTTCTAAAATCCGGAAAATTCTAAGAACTCTTTGAATTTTGGAAAAACACGTAATAATAGCATGTGAGCTCCCTCAGATTAAATATTTAACAACAAACTGTTGGAATAGTAAACCAAGCTTTAAAATCTCTAACTGGCTCTTTTAAATAAAATAATTATTAATCATTGTAAAAGAAATTACGTCTTATGTTTTAATACAGAAATATTAAACACATAATTTAATTCTGAGTAAATATAAGTAAATATCACGGTTGATGAAAAGTGTGTACCTGCGTACAACATACTATAGACAATTATTATTAATAATTACAGGCTGTGCCCGCGATTTCGTTCGCGAGGGACTTGGACAAATAGCTCTTTTATTTTCACTAAGAAAAATAAAAAAATAATACAGAATTTTGATAAAGTTGAGTTTATATGTAAAACATACGGTATCATATAATTAACTATTTTATTTTTAGTATCTAATCTTCAGCGTAAACCTTATAACTCGCAGTTGCTTTTGAACAGTTTCCGACTTACGTTTAGTAGCCTATTACTTCCAGACAGACAGAAACTTCAATTATATTCATTGGGATTGATAATAGTTATAAAAGAGCAATTAAAAGATATTAAAATTTACACAACTTTAAAAAATAAAACCAATTTACGTTTACATCTCATCGACGATCCAAAGAATTTTATTATTTCTCAGGGAGTTTGCTCACTGCCAACGCTAGGTTAATTATGATGCGAAATGTTTATATTTTTAAAAATATTTATTATTATAGGTCAAGAGTATAGGCAATGCGCATACACTTCTCGAGATCTCAATGAAATGTATCCCATAGAATATTTTTCATTTATATATATAGAACGTACTATCACACTGTGCCAAAAACCTTCGCTGGATTGTACTCAACAACTTGGGAAAGTTTTAAGCGATCGTATGAATGGTGTAGTAATGCGCAAAGGACAAACAGACATTTATATTTGTTTATATATATATATATATATATATATAGGTTAGTATGTAACCGAAAATAAATTATCTCCAGTTTCTGTTATATTAAACTACATTTTACTGCATTGAAATATGACATTTGAATAACTTTCCGAGATGTGCACCATCTTGCTCCGAAAACAGATAATTGACTTCTGAATTTGAAATACAATTGGCAGTCAAGTTTCATAAGCTATAATAATATTGGGAAAGAATTTAATTGTATTGGAAGTTCAGTTTTTGTAGTGCACAGACTATATCTTCACGTCTCCCACTGACTCAATACTAGCGTCATATTAATTTATTTCTTATTCTATATGAATTTAATATGTGGATAAGAAAATTTCATTTTTCCCTTATTAAGTCCACGTTTTATAAAAGTACTACTGTTTTGAACTGAGTAGCAGTTTCATGATGATTAAATTCTGGTATTAAACCTTTTGAAACAGTATGTGGAGAGCTAAATTTTTCATCTTTCAGTAATATACAGTATATGTGCAAAACATAATTTTTTTATTTAATAAGATAACGTGCACTTGAAAATATGTAATTATAACTTTCATACTGCATGTAATTTTGTACATAGTAAATTTATTATTCCCCTTAAAGAGTTAACTGTTCTCAACTAAATTTACTTTCTGGAATTCAAATTCATTTAGAACTGAATTTCGTTTTTCATTTTGCTAAACATTTAATATAAGTTACAGTACTTAATTGAAATTAAGCAAATTTACTTCAGCTTTTAAGTTAATGTATAAATCCGATCCAATCGCGGCAGGTTTTGAACGAGAGAAGATTTTCCTCTAGTGTCTATATGCGGGTAACTCCTCCAAGTTCTGCCTTAAGTGTATAAGTGGTACACAATGGCGCTGATTACGATGTGATTCGCAATGTTACGAACGCCATGACTGGAGTTTAAGACTGGTGGTTAAGTCTGCAATATCAAATCTTCCCTTCGAAAGTTTCTTAAACTAAAACTATGCACTTTTATTAATTTCCGTTTATAACAGACTATCAATCCTGTTTTGTTCATCCCACTTAACAGTAAATAACATTTGACAAATTTTAAAGTAAGAATATCAATATTAAAATCAAAACACATACTGTCGGATAAGTTGGAATAAAGTCTTCCGTTATCGGTAGGGTGTGGGAGTAGTGCTAAATGATTGACCTACCTGATGCGGGATTCACTTGTAATTGCATCATTTTTAGGTGAATTAACCCGGGGCCCTTGTTAACCCTTGGCTAATCGTTTACCTACAACATCCCGCGTTTCTAACCCTTCCTTCCCTATTAAGGGTGGGGGATGTCATCACGCAGTCCGACTTCCTAGCAAATAAAAGTTATAATAAAAAAGGAACAAACTTGGTACTTCATTTGTTCCATTGACATTGAAATAAATACAAATAGAGAAATAGTGGCATTTGAACTTCATAAGGTGTACTTAACTATTTTAGTAATAAAAGTTTATTATATTAAATATATTTTACAATGTCGATTATAACAGACATGAAAGTTGGAGCATGTGTTTAAAATGCCTATAAATAATGTAGAAGTGTCAGTCTGTGGTTTCATGATACTCTATTAAAATCTGCTATTTATAATATACACAATCATAAATGGCTGTTTTTAATTAATGACTGAAATTGTGTCTGGAATAGGCTCCGAAATGGTTTAACGGATGTCAATGAAGATGTTAGATTAAAACGTAAATTTTAAATTAAAATTTCAAGAAACTTCCAAATCTTTATTTTTTAAATTCAATGATGATAATAAATAATTACAGATATTTGAAGAAATTCGTATTCCTATTCCAATTATATTTGTCATTTAACATGACATTTACACTGAACATGGGCAGATTTTAAATTGGACCCAATTAAATCTCATAATATGAACTTTTTCAAAAATTGTTGTTAATGCAATGCATGTGAAAATAAAATAAGAAATCAATAGAATCTAATGTATTTCTTTTGCATTTTCTGTATACAATTATAGTTAAATACGATTAAAATTATTTATTTCAATGTAATATATATTTATGATGATGCGTTAGGTCTGACAATATAATTTAAAGTGATATTTTAAAAGAAATGTTTACATACAGTCAGATAATGTTTTACTATTTAAACGTTAGCAAATTTCGATAGTTCTTTACATTTGTTTCACACAATTAACCATCATTTATTCTTTAAGCGCGTAGAGTTTTAAATTGCATGCTACACAACGCCTTCCAAATAAATTGACGCAATGCTAACTTGTTCATAAACGTAATTATATTGAGCTTTTCCTGGTGGCCGTAACAAGGCTGAGGGAATTAAATAACAGCTTAGGCACCGTGAGTGTTGGTGAATTTTTACTTCCTTATAAGGTACAAGCAGTAATTTTACTACGTGTATTCTTGATTCTTTCAGGGTATCGGGATAAATTCATCTTCATTAAAGAACCGAGTATATTTTCACTCTCAGTACATCGAATTGTTTCTTTCTCGAGCTTATTTAATGTACCAGGAGATTGTAGTAGTGTGAGGAATCATGCTGTTTACGAGGAAATAAAAATTCCGTCCTTATAGGTAGGCGTGAAAAGATAAATTTAAAAACAAAATGACTCCCTTGATGCTTCTTATACAACAGCATGCTGACCAAGAGATTAATGTATAAATCAAACTACAGACTATGCAGTTTTCCCAATTTCAATCGCATCAAAATTAAGTTCATATACGTATTGCAATCTTGCCGTGCTTTCACTTTAAAATTCTTGTTCTTCGCTTCCGACAAAAGAAATCACACATAGTATAAAATTATACATGACTTACAATTGTACCTTAAAGTTTACCGACACAATTTGTGCTATTTTTTCTGGGGAGGAAGTCGGGGCGGAACAAGACAGTTATTATTTAATCAATTTTAAAATACAATAATGACTTCTTAATGTGTAAAACATTGGTTTATTCTATTATCTTATTAATCTAATATCAATATAATTTAAAACAACACATTTTGATTTTTTACGAATTTTTTCAAAGAAACTAACAAATTTCCCGTTCTGCCCCACTCCCGGGGGGCAGAACAGGACAGGATGATTTGTATTTATAAATTGTGCTATAAAATTAAATTAAATTTAAGCAAAATATTAACACCATTTTTTGTTTCCTTTTTCAAACGGTTGATCGCTTAATCACTTTTCGTTTCGCATAGAGATTTCGTTTTGCAACTGCACAGTCTTTGTAAAGATTTTTCCTTCTTATCTATTATGTTTGGGTACAGCATCCTATAAGTCATTCTTATCAGATGAATCTGCCAGGTTTTTTTCTTTGAGGAACACATTACATTTTGCCTTATACAGGAGGATGTCGTACCGCCCCGCACGCTAGTCTCAGTTTAAGGTGTTTCACCGAGGCTAATACAAACAGATTTAAACTTTATAGTTAATTTATATGCAGCTGAAGGCACCTATTTTACGAATATATACAATTAAAGAGTTATTTGTCAGTAGTTTTGTAGATAACGTTCTGTCGAAATGCAGAAAAAATTATAAATTCTCAGATGTACGACGCCTTAACTAGTGTTTATTCACATGGCTCAGTCAGAACTTGATGAAGTCAGCTACCTGGATTTCATCCTTGACCAGTTACAATGTTCCACCCCTATTAACTAAACTCCAACACTAGCCAGTAAAAATATGGTATCCCGTTCTTCCCCTCTATCTCGTTCCGTCCAGAGTTCCCCTAAATCTCCATGGATCCTGCTAGCATTAAATATTTACAACACGTGTTTAAATCTGTTTTTAGCTTCGTCAATTCACTGTTGAATGCAAACTTTCACCTTAATGATTTCATGTACGGTTCAATAATTTAATTCATTAGATTGTATTATTAATTATTTTCGTCGGCGTTTAGTAATTGGACTTAAACTATCTCCGTCGGATGTGGACGCAGGTTCGTATAATCCTTAGCGTTAAGTGATTTATATTTCACGTAAGCGTTTTCAAGAGATGCCGAATTTTTTTTCATAGATTGCTATTCTGGACGGGTCTTGCTAAATTCATAAAGCCATTTCAGAATTTATTTAATCGCAAATTCCGTTTTCCGACGCAGTAAATAAAGTTGAGTTTATTTTGAAGAAACGCAATTGGGCCTGAGAAGAAACTGCCAAGGATACAGAATAAGATGCGAATTGTGGATTTATACACCTCCACTTGGAACTTTTGCTAGCAGCTTAATACATTCTTGAAAACTTGAGTTATCATTTTTTATGCGTCTTCTTCCGCATCAAAGATGTTCTTTAAGTGCTACTTTTACACTTCTTCCGTGATAAAATGTAAACATTCGTCAGTCGCCGCGTCTTAAATATTCTTCAAAGAGCCTGCGTTTTGAGAGCGAGTAACTGAGGTCCGCCTCGAGCTTCGTGGCTCGTTACTCCAGATAAAGCGCTTTTTGATACACAACTCCCTCTGCAGCATTCCGTTCCAAATATAATCTTAGTTAAGCAGTATCACGCGGGAGAGATAAAAATGTTTGTGGACGGTTATAATAACATAATCCCATAAGAACAGTGTCGGAATAAAAACAAAGCAGATGGCGCTCCAGCCTCCACCTCCCCTAAATCTTGCGTGCAATATTGTAACCGCTGCTGTTTTAATTGCCAAGTTAAATATTGGCTCTAACCGGTACAGTGAACTCTTAAACTAATGAAAAGGCCGCAATTGTGAGCTACTTGAGTCGTGCAGCACCGGGACCGTCCTCGAGTAGTTTTATAACTGCTGGCTGTGTGCCCGAGGGAGAATGCAAATATGTACTCTGCAGTTAGCTGCAACTGTCGGGTCAGTTTATTTAGCCCAAGTTTTACTTTCAAAACTGGCGAAGGGAGACGCTGCGCTTGGAAAAACGCGTTTCACTCACAAACGTATGGGTTTTTAATAACAGTTGCCTCCGTAACGTTTTCATTGTATTCTGGCAGAGCTAATATCGTCTGCCATAACTACGTGCCGCTCTGGAAAAAGGAAAGCCATGTTGCAAACGTTTGTGGCCGTACACTGTAACAAGGGAACCAACAACTTCATGCGGTATCGCAGTTACTACTATTTAATTGCTTAAGTAGAACTTTTTACTTACTACAAGGCCAAGAAAAGAATCATTGGATATATACGGAAAAACAGTTGACAAATTCTAACATATTTACTAAATAATCGTTTCTTAAAACATTGGTCATAACAAATGTTGTTATTTAAAAAACTTCTGGATCTCTTCAGTTCATTCTAAACAGAATACATATATCCGAAGTCGGGGCGGAAACGGATAGTGGTGTAGAACCGGATACTACTTTTTTTACTGGAAATTGCTGGAGTCTAGTAAATAGTGGTGAAAAATTTGATCTGGTGTAGGAAGAAGCATAGCGGCAGACTTGATCAAGATTGCACCTTGTGAATGAACTCTTGTTTTGGCTTCATACAAATAATTTTTGCAGCATTTCGACAGTAAGTAATCTACAAAACTTCTCGCTTTTAACTCTTTAATGGTATGTATTGGTACATAGCTGCATACTAATTACTAATTAATTAATTTAAGTTTAAATGCACTTGTATTAAGGCTCCATAAAATCCTTAAACTCAGACTAGCGAGTGGGGCGGAACGGGACCCTACTGTATAAAACAAAATATTGTGTGATTCTCAAGAAGGAAAAAATGGGCAGACTCAACTTATAAAAATGAATTACAGGATTCGGTATCCAAAAAGAATAGATTGAGAAAGAAAGGAACGGAAGAAAGTAAAAATATTTGGAAAGAAATCTCTTTACGAAAGACAAAATTGATAAAGCGATCAATCGTATGCTAAGTAATGATAGGAAAGTAAACACAAAAGGTGTTAATATTTTCCTTAAATTATATCTAATTCGCTGTTTTAAGTTGTATTGATATTTGATTAAGTAAGTAACTTTTTATACTTAACTGTTTTATACTTTAACGAAGTCATTTTTCGTTTTCCATAATTTTACAAAAAATTGATAAACAATAAGTGTCTCGTTCCGCCGCGTATTATTATTTATATCAGAATTTAAGACGTTTAAATTTACTTTCTATAAAGTTACGTATATATATATATGAAAAGCCATAATGTATGTTCACGCATAACTACCGAACGATTGCATTAAATTGGATAATTCGTTTTTGTTGCGTTCTTTTATTGTTAAGGCAATTGTGTTTAAAAGAAACTTTTGAAAAATTGTACGGAAAAGTTTTAAAATCTATTAAATGAAACAATTGTAGGGGACGGCTACTTCATATCCACGCCCTTGAATCTCCAATGTGAATGCGGATATGTTATGCTCCGAAACGGTTCAACGGATTTCAATGAAAATTTCAGCGATTGAAACTGAAATTTTAACCTAAAGCTTCGTTATGTTTCATTTCGATATCTTGCAGACTTTGGAAGATGTTCATGTAAATATTCATAAATCCATTGATATGCCACGCGAAAGGCGTAGTAAAAATCATCTACGAGTTAAATGACCAATTAGCCGTAACTAAACCATTCATCCCGTTATTAAAAACGTAAATATGGCAGCACGAGAGAGAAGGAGAGAGGACGAGCAATATCACTTCATCTAATTGTATAAACGTGTGAAAGAGAAACCTGTTCAAAATCTACTGCGACTTTAAGGCTTGTCCTGAAGCGATCATAAGCTCTCTTTCTCTCTCTTCTTTGTCAACCACTGGACTGGACGGATGTGTTCATACAGTATTGATAGATTGACATTCATTCGTATTCAATTTCCGTTTCCTTCGCAACAGCAAACCTTAGTGTGTTTAGATGTGTGTTAAGAGGTTTATCGTCGTGTAAGTTATTGTTAGTGACAAGAAAATGCCAATAGAGAGGCGTCAAAATTTCGGTTTGCGTATGTGTACCGCAAGTCCAGTTCTTAATCTTCCAGACAATGAGACTGAAGAAGAGCGTAGGCAGCGTCTGGAGGCAAACAGAATGGGAATTCTCAAGCGAGATCTACCACGACTCCGGAAGAACCCGTACCGTAAGGTTCAGGCGAGAGGCGACAAAACAGATGGTCAAACGTAACAATTACGTATGAACGTTGGTCGTATAAGCTTCCGAACGACTCCCCTAGGGGGAGGGGTGGCATTGACGAAAATATTGTGTTATAAAGGCTCATATTTGAGTCGAAAAAGTACTCTTAAGGTCAATTATTTTTATAGTGTTTTCCCTGACAATATTTTTGCATAATTTAAACCCCTTGCAGCATGTGTGGAAATGAGTTATATGAAAATAACGAGGAAATGATCAATTTTGGAGTCTAAACTGGTGTAAAGGGGGTCACGGTGTTACATTAATATGCGATTGAAGTAAAAATAATCCCTTAAATAGGAAGAAAATTTTTCTGCCAAAGTACTAAAAATATTTTAAGTGACTCTCGAGATACTGGCAGTATTTTTGAGGTTCATATTGCCGATTTAGTCATGTGTTGACCAACAATTAAATGATATGCCGGGATAATATAAATAAATACTCTGGCAACACCGGATCTAGCTAGTAAGTTATCTGTTTTTATTAAAGGTCGGTGAAAAAATTAGCTGACCTCCTGTGGTGTAGTGGGTAGCGTTGCTACCTCTCAATGCACAGGTCCCGGGTTCGAATCCTGGCATGGGATTAGATGTTTGTGTCGTCATGGTCGCGAAGACCGGGATTAAGACTGTTAGAGGATCTATACGCTGACCACGTGTCACTCCAAATTTGAATGTATCATACAAGATGACAGTCCGCAGTCGACTCGGTAGGACCAGACCCTCAATGATCTGTAGAGCCAAGGAGGAAGGAAGGAAAAAACATTAAATTGAGACTAGCATTCGAGGCGGAACTGGATACTACTGTATAAGACAAAATGTAATGAGTTTCTCAAGAAAAATGGAAAATCTGACACACTTACCCCATAAGAATGAGTTCCAGAATGTTGTGCCCAAATAGAATAGATTAAGAAAGATAGGGAACGGAAAAATGGAGAAATATTAGCATAGACTGTGCAATTGGGAAAAAAATCTTTTATTTTATTTGTTGTTTTCTTGTGTTGAATATTATTTTAAAACTGTAAACTTTCTTATCATTTATTATACCTGCTCACTTTACTTAAAATAATAGAAACCCATAAAACGTCACACATCAAATATATAAATTATTTTAGGATTATCTCTCACTATGTTAAAATTCATGGTAATTTTTATACGCATTTAAAATAAAGTTTTAAAGACATTAGTAGATTTTGGGTTCAATTTGTTAGTACATATTAGGAATAATATTTTGTATCCTTATTTTCCCTCCTTTCTCTTTGTTATTCGACTATTTTTACCTGAGTCTATACTTTGATTAAACTGTGTTGCTATAATATTAATAAATACACAGAATTTTCTCATCAATTATTTTTAATAGATTTGATTAAAGTGAAAAAAAGCGGTATCCGTGTTTATACATGTAATGCTATGGCGGTTCTTGGGTGTTACTATTACGTAAGTTTCAAGGATTAGCATTTAATACATTTTATCCATGTTTATACATGTAAT
This sequence comes from Eucriotettix oculatus, assembly GCA_034510155.1. Classification (NCBI taxonomy): domain Eukaryota; kingdom Metazoa; phylum Arthropoda; class Insecta; order Orthoptera; family Tetrigidae; genus Eucriotettix; species Eucriotettix oculatus. Next base: position 13,048,664 of record CM067378.1, on the reverse strand, counting down.
GCCATGGCGGTTTTTGGGTCTTTTCTTTAACGTGTTACTATTACATAAGTATCAAGGATTAGCATTTAATTCATTTTGTTGGTTAACGATTTTGCTTACATTATTTCCTCGCCTACTTTGTTCAAGGAAGATTATGTTCACTTCTAACGGGTTTCTCTAAAGAAAAGGTTACATTATTACGGATTACGTGCATACCTTCAGGTGTTGATATCTTCTCGGGCGTTGAAGACGCTATCTTCCTCGCTCCAAAATCATCGTCCGAAATTTAAAGGAATTTCGTACTTCCAGATACCTCCGGAAATCTACCAACGACCTGTGAATCGCTCCGGTTAGTGTTCCAAAGGTGGATCAACATGCTTTAGCAGGTGGTCCAATGGCTTGCCTCATCCCTGGGTGTAACTTAAAAAAACGCAAAATTAGTTTGAGTAAAATCAAGTTCTGTGGCAACAATTCATCAGTTAAAACGATAAGCAACAGAAAATAAGATTTTATAGATGTACTTTGCATTGAATTAACTGACTTATTTAATAAGTACGGTGTTGCGTTTTAATGGATATATAATTGAAATTTTGTAAAAACCTATCCTCCAAAACAAAGTTGACAAGCTGGGATAACACAATGTGATTAAAATTGCTGTTTAAACTTTTATGCAATTTGTATTTGTCAAATCAAGAGGGCCCTAAAACTACTGATAAAAGAACATCAAATGCGTTGTACAAAAGTATAACAGTTGTGTACAAGGAAATTTATGTAGGAAAACATAATTTAAAAGCAACATGCTTAAGTTTAGGATGAATAAATTAATTATCACTGAGGACTGATGAGCGAATCTCAAAACGCTTTAAATGTCAATAATGATACGAATAAATTGTAAAAAAATATTAGGATACCGTATTGTTTCACTGATTCTTCTTGTTTCATTTCATTATTTATCGCAATTTTCATTGTTGAAAAATTTCCGTCAACAATAACTACAAATTGTTTAATAATATTTGGACCGTAGTCGTCTCAGGGTATCTAAATTCTCATATTGTTTATGTACTATTACAATATTTCATCTAACTCAAGTTGAGAACGTTAAAACACAAATAAAAACGGAGTTAATTATTATAGTAACAGGTTATTGCATCTCCGAACACTTTGTCCGTGTAGAAATTTTCCATCATCTATTGCGAACTTTCTACTACAGCATATGGTGATATTATTCAGAAAGAGATATATTTGTGTGCGACCTTAACATAAATAATATGTGGTTCCGTGGTGTAGCGGTTATCACGTGTGCTTTACGCGAAAAAGTCCCCGGGCGTAACCAAATTTTTAAACGTGTTAATATACAAATAATTATAATACAAATATAGAGAATAGTTTTAGTTTAAGTTGTTGATACTACAAAGGCGAATATCTCAAGTCTGTTATAATTATTAAATTAAATAATAAAATGTGTTATAGTCATTAAATAATACAATGCTTGATACAATAAAAGAATCCATAGGTATGAATATTCATTTACAATAATATGCAGCTGACTTTATTATAGAATATGACAGGAGACGTATCAGACATTTAAGCATAGTATACTTTTTGATTGTATGTAATTATATTTATATTTAAATAATCTAAAGAGAAGTGGAGAGAAACAAATATAATTAAGGCGGTAATTGATAGTATACGGAAGTAAATCTGTGCACTGGATTCTTAGACAAGATACTGCTCTAATTTTTGTGCATGAGTTGGTATCTAGTTGCGAAAATTGATTATATACGACGACGAACCACTCGTCAGTAAAGTGTATTAATTTTCCATGTGCAGTTTGATATTCATAATTTTGAAAAGTTAATTTTCACAGAGTACTAAAGTGCACATCAAGTTTAAAACAATTTTTGTTTATAATAATTAATTAAGCAGCATCATTTTAATAATATGTTGCTGATAATAAATATATTACTGGATATAGTTCATGAATACATAAGACTTAATATTTTTTAAAAGATCTCCAAAATAATTAACTGTCACTAGCTGATAATGTATTGATTTTAGAACAATAAAATTTTATGTGGAAAAAAAACCTTTCAGTTTTATTCTTATGACTTAAATGATTATTGATATTTTAAAAGTGTTGTTGTTAAAGTAGTTGACAATTAGTTGAATTTTTAACAGGGTAAGGTTAATAAGAAAAAATCATCCCATAGCACAAATATGGTGTAATCTCAACGCGGCGACTTGGAAAGTGGGGTGAGAGGACACGACGGCGACCAATTAACGATTTGCAAATACATACTATAAGATAAATAGCTATTGCTCTCAAATTGAGAACCGCAGCGGGACATTGTCCTGAAGAAGTAATGGGGTTAAGTCAGAGCTCACTTTAAAATGAATTTTTGCTCGGGAAACCTAGTGGTGTATTCCAAAAGAATTGGCGTAAGGAAACATATTCTGTTCAGTTCAGGATATGTTTGTGAAAGATCATTTGTAAAAGTTAAGAGATTATAAGTACAGATTATGGTAAAAAGATGTATGGAATGCCTGTATATCCCATTCGTTAGAAAAGACTGAGACTTTCAAAACCGTTAGCAGAGTTACGCCACGTATCAGTAAAGAAAGTTCTCCCTCTTGGCTATAGCAAACGACTTTCTACTTTTTAAACTTACTCTTGGTGGTGTCTCAGACAGCTTTTCTGCAAGACTTTAGACGGGCGCTGAACACATTTAGAGGATCACATCCAAACAGATACGAATAAACCTTGTGGGTTATTTCTCACAGGCGGAGTCCTTGAATGTGAAGGGATGCCTTCTTCTCTCTTCGGTATCCTCACAATCCAAGACTCCTAGTTCATTTTATTGAAGTTTAGACTTCTGTATCGCAGACACATTAAGACCTGTCCAGTGTTTCTATGGGGAAAATCGGCCAGGTGCCTCCCGTACCGGTTGAAGCATGGAGCAAAAAGTGATATGTCCCCACAGAAAACTTCTCTCCAGCAATCGGAAGGGCCTGAGGCAAGTATCAAAATGCCGACTTCATTGATGCAGATTGTTTAGGGTTTGTTGTGTTTCACTTACGACGTAGGACAGATCCTGAATATCTCCTGGCTTCCTTGTTCTTTCTTCAGCACCCTCGCTGTCCCTTTCGAAAAAAATCTTTCAATGCATAGGATGGGTTGCTATCCCATGAATTGCCATCATGTAACCTATTGCTCTCAAAAATAAACTATACACATACTAATTCATTATACAGAACTTTTTGGAATTTCTATTACAGATTTATAAGCGGACAAAGTAGGTAAAGTTTTGATAAAAAGCCCATGTCAGGATATTTACCATTTGCATTAAAAATAAATTAGTAAGTGAAGTACGACAGTCAGCCCACGTAGCTCTGTAAGTACCCCTTTTCGCAGCCGTTATGGATTACACTGACCACAAACGGGGTGTCACAATATCCCATGGGAGATTTCTCTCGTCAATATTTCTCCAGCGAAGGAGGAAGCGGGCTATCCTCGCACGTGGTGCACGTACTGGGGTCGAAGACCTTGGGTATACGCTAAGAGTTTTCCGCTGATCCCATTAGATAATTTGGCCAACTGCCTCCTATGTTGAAACTCATCTCGAAACATTCGGAAGATCGTGTGAATATTACCCAAAAGAACGACATACCTTATGCAGATTTTTTTAGGGTTTTCCTTGCATCCCTTTTAGGTGAGTCACCGGGTACGATCCAAAAACTATAGCCCGGAGCCCTCAGAAAACCCTTGGCTACCTTGCTCTACCCTCCACATCCCCGTTTTCAATTCTCTTCCTATGCTATTAAAGGGAGGCTCCTGTTTCAGGATCATCTTCATGTAGCCTGTTAACTGTTAACATTTCTTTGTGTACTATGTAGAGAGAGGTTTGAAATCGATTCTTTCTACAAAATAATCTATACCATTAAATAAAAGTGAAGTGTCTGTATGTATGTTTGTCTCGAATAGGCTCCGAACCGGTCAACGGATTTCAATGAAAACTTGAGGGTTTAAAAACAGGAGATTTACTTAAATATTTGTACGTATTTCATTTCAATATAAAGCAGAAAATATTAACATTCTTTATGTCTACTATGCTTTTACCATCCCTATTTATTATGCTGTCCAAGTATCAGAATTCCTTAATTTCCTTGAAAATATCCTTTCCTAGTCTAACAGCCTTTCATATTCCACTATTTCGCATCCTACATTGGTTTTCCATCTATGAATGCTCACGTTGTTCTCTTCCTCCAGGGCTACGTTCCTGCCATTTCTTATGTTTTCCAAGTCTTCTTCTGACTCCCCTAAAACCACAATATCATCAGCAAACATTAGGGTTTTTATCTCTTTCCTGACATTCTGATTACCGCTCCATATTAATTTTTAACGTTCTTTATGGCCTTTTTATATATGTTAAATAGCATTGGCGACAAACTACATCCTTATCTTACTCATTTCTTGATTTCTGTTTTTTATTTTGTCCTACATTTCTAATTACTGATGCTAGCCTTCTGTGGAGGATATGGATAACTCTTCCTTCTCGATATTTTATTCCTGTCATTTTCAAAGTTCCAGTGTACCAGTTTACATTTTCTAAGTTTTTTACTATATCTACAAAAGTCATGAATGTAGGCCTTTGTTTTCTTATCCTGTCTCCTGTAATTAGACGCCGAGTCAAGATTGCTTCTCTTGTTGCAACATTCTTCCTGAAACGAAACTGATCTTCTCCTAACTCGCATTCTATTTGTCGTTCCATCCTCCTATATACTATTTTCGTAAATATTTTGCACGCATGAGACACTAAATTATGATGCTGTTCGCATCTATCAGCCCAAGTCCTCTTTGGTATAGGGATGATTATGTATTTTTTTATTATATTATTTATGGACGCATGAACAATTGAAAGTGTTATTAGCGACCCGTTTTACATAGCTTAGGTTTTTACATATTCAGCTTATTTAATTGCACAGTTACTCTTCTTTTATGGATACTAATAGACTGGATATTGCCTCCGCGTTTTTGCACATGTCTAATCTAAGGAAAGGAGCAATAGTTTGAGCTCATGTTGTTAAGGTTGTTGCGCTCGAATATGGTATGTTCAATGGTTAGAGGAATGTTGCAGAGCGAGCATACTGATCGTTGGAATCTAAAAAAAATATAACAATTAGTGAAAACTCTGAAATTTTATCAATTCCTGGCGCTTTACAATCAGCGCAGTGTCAAACTCTGACCTTAAACTTTCGTCCTCCAACTCTTTATTTTCCACCTCTTCTTCTTCTATTACTAACTGATCTAGATTTCCATCGTGATACAGTTATTTTAGATATTCCTTCCATATTTCCGCCTTTTCTTCTATATATAGGATTGGCTTCTTGTCTGCTTTCCTGATGTTCTTGCTAGTATTTTATGATCACCGAATGGTTTTTTAATTATCTTATAAACTTCGTCTATTTTTCATTTTACCATGAAATTTACAACCGCTTTGCATTTCTCTTGGAGCTAAACCTCTTGGCTGGTTTACACTTCCTATGTATTTTATACCTCAGACGTCTGTACTGCTCTTTACCATTTTCAGCCATTGCGTTTATATATTTACGCCTTTCATCGGCCATTTTTATTATATTGTGTATTTTCCATACTTTTCTACTGGTCTGAGCTATTAAATTTCCATATTTGATGTTGCTTGATGGAGTAAAATATAATAAGGTCCTAGTGACGTAGTAAAATATAATGATAAACAATAAGAAATGCGATTGTACGAAATATTCTGTACCAACTTGTCATCTTGGTTCTCTGGAAACTTGAACTCGAGAGGAAATAAGTTAATTGAATGAAGTACCTTTAGTCACCTTCGTAGTACTTTAGGCAGGCAGGCACGTAACATATGGTGGAACAAATAGTCACTTAGTGCAAAAGTATTACACTGTGTCTTAGAGTAACTTTCTCATTCTACTCGTATTTGAAACCCTTTAATATTAGAAGAATGTTTCGCTCCACAAAGGCCGTTTATTTTCCTCTGTGACAGAAGGCAGAGATATTTCCCCTTACTTCCGCGAGAGCAATTACTCTTATCTGGTTGAAACTATTTCTTTGACCCTCCGTCGGAGATGACATTTATCAGCGATATTCGTGGCTGAGTGATTTCGTTAAGAAGGGGAAGTCTTGCGTCGCGTATTGGTCTTTAATTCCGTCTTATCTCTGTGTGTCGCCATGTGCCATGCATTTTAATTAGTCGCGATCCTTCTCTGGGCGCGAGCCAAAGACAAAGGCCCGTGTTCTTACTTTCTTGTACCTTTGTAACACGCAGCGCCGTGAATATTGCACGGGCCTTGACGACAATGGCACAATAAGATGCGCCCATCTTTTGTTAAGGTCGCGCTGGCGACGACTAATTTCACTGTGTGTGCCGCAACAATGCCTTGGGCCAGGCACAAAAGAAAAATCCAATGTACTAGAGTATATTAAATTCTTTTCTTCTCATACGCGTGATATCGGGGGAAGAAAAACATCGGATATAACAACGCATCAATCCTTAAGAAGCTTAGCAGCGATATTGCCACTGAAGCATTATCGTTTAAATACTTTTCTTCATAACACACGTGAGACTTTCGGGACGTGCCGATAAGGAAGAAATAGAGAAAGATAATGACTTTGTGAATTGAGTTCTAATAATTATTCAGGATTAGCAATACATAAATCAATTAGTTCAGCGGTTCTCTAAATTTATCAGCTTCCGACGTCCTTGTTATAATACAATTTTTCCTCGACGTTCCAAGTCCTAACATGTGTCTATTGAACGCATTTAAAGTCTAAGGCAATGTGGTTAGGAAAGTTAAAAAATTTAAAGGGAAGATGGATTTTATAATCTTACATTAATTTTCAACCAACATCGTTTTTGGAAGTGTATATACTGGGGCCGAAAACTTGGGCATACGGTAAGAGTTGTCCTCTGCTCCCATTTGATCAGTTGGCCAACTGCTTCCTAAAACTCGTCGAGAGCCGGAGAAGGGAATGCTGCGACCCCACAACAAACTCATCTCCTGTCATTCGGAAGAACGTGAGAACAGTGCCCAATTGTCCGACCTATCTAATGTAGGTTTTCTATGGTTTTCCCTGCATCTTTGTAAGGTGTAACACCAGGTGAAAACAGCCTGGGACCCTAGTCAACCCTTGGTTACATTGTTCTACTTTTCACATTTTCAATATCCTTCCTTTGTTATTAAAGGAGAGTGCCTGTTTCAGGATCATCCTCATGTAGCCTGTTAACCAAAAGGGAGTCTATTGGTTTTATCGTAAATAGTATCTATACGCTGACCACGTGTCACTCCAAATTCGGAATGTGTCATGCAGGTTGACAGTCCGCAATGAGCTGTGGAGCCAAAGACGAAGATAAATGTATCTAGAAACATTATTTCACTCAAATCAGACAGAAGAGATGGTTTAATTATCTTATCATTATAAACACAATTGACCGTTTCTGTCTATTTTTGTATATGTAAGTACCGCAAACAAATATAAACGAGAGAAGCAATTTCGACCAAATTTGGTACACGTGTTTCTTGTGGCCTGGAAGTAAGCAAGTACTGTCAGGATAAGACACTTCTTCCATCCTTGGGGATGGGGTGGAGGGAGCGGAAATTTAAAACGTGCATAACACCGACTTTTGCTAGCCCAGAAATATTTCTGGGTGTTAGTGAAATTGATAGATGTTTTTGTGTAATTTTAACCTGATTTGTATGGGAGGGGAGCATTGATAAGGGTGGGGTAGGAGAGGTGATATATAAGAATAAAATAATTGGGGCATCGTGTCAAATCCGGGGTTGTGGTTGTAGCCGAGTTCAGTTCTGAAATTAACAATGCAGCCCCTGAGTTGGGTAGGGGAGGAACGGTGAAGGTTTGTTATAACATTCGATATTGGTGTGATCTTGGTTCTATTATTGTATCGGAAATAGTCAATGTACATTAAATATTTTTTAGTCTCTCGAGGTACCAGGAACGTAATGACTGTCGTAGAGTGTCGGGGGTATTTTCGCCTGCCTCAACGTACCGGAAAATTATTTGTCATTTTCAACTATTTTAATGTTACGGTGCTTATTTACGCTAACAGTAAATTTCTTGACTGGACAAAATAATAATTCATTTAGATAAACTTTTTTATTTGAATAAAAAAAACTAATTCATCGCGTTGGTTGTGATTAAATATAGACCTCGTCAAGTAGGGAGCGATAATAAGTGAATTTTCAAAAACGTGTCGCTCTCCCTAAATTGTACTCCCGTGTTGACGAATACATTACTATCGATTTAAATTCTGTAGAAGACTGTAGAAATGAATTCCCGGGAAACACCAGGCACCCAGAAATTTATGTAATAATAAGTCACAGCAGCATGAAAGGGAAAGATAACTCTCCCTCATTGTACTTGTGGAAGGTAAAATGCAGCTAAAACCTACCACACAAATATATATAATTAAAAATTATGTCCGTGTCATACATATAAAATATATTATTTATAGAATACTGTCTTCGAGTGTTTTTAAAGTTATTTTCTTTCAATGAATAGCCCGTGAACACGAGTAGACAGGTAGTTTAAGTATTTGACTGCATGAGAAAATCATAGTATTTTTAATTATATATCAAGATGTACTAATAAAATCCTGTTGTTATAGGTGCTGATTTTCCAATGATGAGTAAGTAAAAGTTGTGAAATTTTATCTGGTTGTTTTTACTGTTTTGCATGACAAGTAATTCTGCTTTGATATCCACTAATGAAAATCGCATTCAACAACCCTTCCGTTTTTATAAATTAACCAACCCTGCAACAGAACTATGTGAGTCATTACTCACTAGGCTACTGTCAATTAAATATCGAATACTCTAAAGTTTGCAAACCATGATGTGTTTCATATTGACGTACTGAAGCACTTAAGGTCATGTAACATAGTTAACATTCCATTATGCTTAAATCACACGTTATGAATTATTTATCTTCATTTTCAGGATTTATTAATCTTTGTAAGTGTAGATATTGGTGTGCTGAAATTTTATAGAACTTTAACTTAAGTGTTCATAGGAATCAATTTATATTTTTCTGTTATTCTTTAACTGTCAGTATAAGCCGTGAGAAACTCCGTGCAATTCCAGTCGAGCAATCATTTAAGTTCGTTGCAGTACGAGTGTTTTTAGAATTAATTGTCTTCTTAAAAGAGTTTATTAAAGCACACGAAAAATATTTCTTTTGATACTTCTGCTTCTACTTCCAATGTGATGAAATAGGCGGCAGAGTTTAAATGTGGCAGTAACGTCACCCAAGATGATCTGCGCGAAAAACGTCCAACAAATGCAGCTCTAAGGATTTCAACCGGATGTGTTCGATCACCTCCTATAGGCAGTATATTAATAGAAGCACAATAACCTAATCTGAACCATAGAAGAAAAGTGCTGGTAATCAAACATGGATTAAAAGCGCTCACATCCCACAAGCCTTTAAACCCTCAGGCTCTCAAAAAAAACACTCCGTTTCATGCAAGATTTAGTTCTTTGTGCCAAGAAATACACCTTACCCCATCAAAAATGGAAACCTACAAATATCTCGCTTTACCTCCTTGGCACATCCCAAAAATCCATATCGATCTTTCTCTCACAAAGTTTAACGGGTCCAATCTCTGGCAAGAAGAATTGAACACAAAATTCACAGATCTAATGCTCAAGTTCAACAGCTTAAACCGCATTTTCACCGACGCCGCCAAGAACAAATATGGAGTCAGCAGTTCCATCATCTAGTCTAACACCCGCCGATCAGTGACACTTAACTCCCATTCCTCCATCCTCACTGCAGAAACCTACGCCATCAAGCTTGCTGTAGACCACTGCTCTACGTCTCCCAAAATGAACCACTTAATCCTCTCAGACTCACTCTCCGTTTTAAAAACCATCGCCAAGACCTATCCGCAATCATCACTGAAGATCTACAAAAGCTTCATACAACTGGAAAGAATATCGTATTTTCCGGGATCCTGGAACACCAAGGAATAAAAGCCAACATCCCCGTCGACCAGCTAGCAAAAACTGTCACTCGTCTTCCCCCCTCCTCTCCTCTCCCTAATTACTTTAACACATTCTCGGGTGTATGGAAACACCCCCATCAGAAACTAGCCCATCTCCGGAATCAAAGTTGGTCGCTTCTAAAATCAAGCCCAACCCATTAATTAGTTGACAACTTCCTCGCTATCGTCCTCTCGGAAAAGGCATCTAGAAGTGATCAAGTAGTCCTTTCTACAATAAGATCCGGTCACTCCAAATTAACACACTCACACATATATACAATCTGCGATCTCAGCAACACAATCATCACCATGGAGCACATTACAACTCCTGCATTAAATTTCTTGAAGATAGACGCTGGATCCTCAGAGAAGACAACCCAGACCACATCAAACACTCAACGGACGACCAAGAAACAGTCATCAGATTCTTGAAAACAATTAATTGTTACGATGCAATATAAAATACTCAATATTCACTTTTTTTAACCCTCGTAGTTTATGTGACATAAATAAATGAATAAAAAACATTGGCGGTGATGTTGAAAATGCTAATATAGGGATGTCATAAAAATGCAAACATTACTTTAATGTGCAAGGTGGGCACTGCACATGTTCACTGCATTCTGAAGACAATTTCCCAACAATCTTGACACGATTTAAGAACAACAAGACTGATTCTCTGCGTCAATAAATGAAATTGTAGAAGCATGCCTTCACTATTATGCATCAGTATTCAAACAACAGTACAGTGGATATGTGCTGGTTCTTCTCTGAAGAAGGTGGAGACTGAATCATCGGGGTGTTTTGGAGAGTAAAAGGAATTAATTTTATCGACTATCTTAAAACAGATGAAACGTTAATTGGTAGTAATATGCTACTCTTCTAACGAAACTCAGAAGTTTGTAAGAACAATACCGGATTGCTTGGCGATGGGAAAAATAAAGGACATGCAATATGAAGATTTTACTTGGGGATTTTTTTCCTTGTAAACTTTCTCTTACTAGCAAGAAGACATTGCGATTTTAAATTAATACTTTGTAGTGATCCTCGCAGAACAGTGCAGAGAAAGAAATGTGTTGATAATAAATAAAACTGTTTTAAAAACATTCTAGAACATTTCAGGTTATTTCTCATAAATACACGCACATATATGTGTGTGTCTTGCGTTCTAAATGTAACGAACACAAATGTAAACATAGTTTTTGATGTCTAGAGCTATGCTAATTGAATTTCACGGAATTAACCTGAACTCGTGGAGTCCCAGAATAATTCTTTAATGCGGATTCTTTCATATTGACTTGTGGACAATATATACACAAACAGCATTAAAAATTATTTAATGTCATAATTAACTTTTTAACTGCTTACACTGCGCTTGTTAGACTTCAGGTAGGCAGAAATTTATAGTCAGGATTACATATATTAGCATTGGTCACTTTTGTGGCTCCGCTATTACCGATAGAGATAACGACTTAAAAGGGAACCTGTCTCTGAAATTTGGTTATTTTCAATTCGTGTGACTTTATGTATCTATTTCAGAAAGTTTTCAAAATATTTAATTGAAATTTAGCATAATTACTTGCAATACTATTGTCAATATATGGGTGAAGTTTTAATAGATTTAAACGAATAGTGTTGACAACATAAGTTTCAATAAAAGGTCAAAAAAATTATTCACATGCTGAGATGTAATCCAAAGCTGAAGGACTTTATTCAATTTTTTATTATATTCTAGTCTTGTAGGATATTCAGAGAGACGTACTTGTTTTTTTGTTTAGGAAATTAATTTTTTTTAAATTATTAATTAACAGGTGAAAAAACTAATTTTCACTATAATATGAATCATAGTAAATTTTTAATAATTACGATATTCAAGGCTATTATAGCAAGTTGAAAACTATTTGTGTTTCAGTCGTTCTTAAAAAAAGAAATAGTAAAATGTAAAACGAATACAAGACAGACATTTAAAGTAGGCGGGGCCCAAAGATATAAATTTTTGAAAACGCATTTTATATACTTAAAAAGATCGAAACGTATACAACAATATATCAAAACAACCGGAATAAAATGTACTGCACAATGAAACAAAAATTAAATTTTTTTTTTCAAAATTTTCAACGACCGGTTCTATATTTAAATGACATTATACACCACATTATAATAATTTCATTGTTGTGTATAAACCAAGTTCACATATTTTGTAATTTTCATTATAAAATTTATGAAACCGTATAAATTAATTTGAAAATTATTTGTTTAATGTTATTAGGTGTAAAATAAATTTAAATTTGAATCGGCATCAGGAAAGTTGCAACCCATGCCACAGAATGTAAAAGACACATTAGAGGTTATTATTGACAACTATAAAATTGCTCGTTGCCCTAATGCACCTATATTCAACGCTGGACGATAACGGATATTGGCGCGCAACGTATCGAGTGGAAGTGAATTTTATTTCAGGACGGCAGGCCAGATGTTCCAGACCTCTAAGAGAATGGTTTCTCGATAAGGACGTGCCGCCTTGCAACGCACGAACGGTCTTGCTTCAGGGGGAGCCCGCCGCTCCTATAACTCATATAGATGAACTGACAGAAAGGCTTTCCAACTTAATGAGTTTCTTGCAATATCGTCGCCAATAATTCCCTACATTCTTCCTCAATTCATCAGATTACGAACCAATAATGCATATATTATTAGTTCATGAACGTTAACCTGGTCCATCCATCACTTCGTTGTGTTTCAATATGCTCAGCTGTAGTGTTACCTCAGTAAAAACCGTATTATTTGGGCTGATGGTAACGTTTTCTTCAATCAATACATCGAGTCTCACGTTTGAGATTTAGATTTATTGTTGTTTCCATTAATCCTCGATTGAGGAAATAGGATACGTCATACATTAATTACATAATTAAAGACAAATAAACTTAAAATAAATTAATAAAAGAAAATGTATATAGACAAAAGTCAATATAAACACAACACGGACACACACTGGGAAACACAAACAAGCACACACTGAGGAATACGCAATAGAGTTTTAACTACTTGGAGCTCTGCGACCAGGAAACAGTCCTTCCGTCGTAGCTCCAGGCAATACATAAAACAAACAAACAAAAGAGCAGAAAAACTGAATAAAAATTTTAAGATATGTGATGTGCTATTTTATAAGGCAGCTCATTCAACACTTGCAGCAGGAACCTTGATTTAAATACTAGAAGGACGATTAAGAAAACCGTGTACCGAGAAAACGCGCCATTTAAAAGAATAGTTTTACTCTGCTTCACGAAGCTTTTGTAGGTACTATTTTTAACCTCTGGCGGAAGGCTGTTGTATAAAATTATCCCGGTATTGTGAATACTTTTCTGGTGTAGAGCAAGGCGATGCTTGTCCGACCTTAGAGATGAACGATTTCTAGTCGCGTATTCATGAAACTCGCCATTTGTTTGAAACAAATTAGTGTTTCGCTTTACAAACTTTAATATTTCATAAATATATACGCTTGGTAAAGTAAGTATTTGCAAACTTTTGAAGAAAGGTTTGCAACTCGATCTAGAATTCGTGCTAGAAAGTATTCTAATTGCACGCTTTTGCAACTTAAATATTTCATTACTCCTGGAGCAGTTTCCCCAATTAGAGATGCCATAGCTCATAATTGAATGAAAATACGCGAAATAAACCATTTTGACGTACTTTTTGTCAACGTGTTGTATTAGTGTTCTCAGAGAATAACAAGCTGAACTTAGTTTTCCGGCAAGCAGATCTATATGGTCATTCCACTTTAATTTATCGTCAATCCGAAGGCCGAGGAAAGGTGCATTAGCTGAGAGAACCAGATGCACGCAGTGCATTGAAAATCAAAATTCTTTACAAATATTCCGCATGACTTTTCAACACATGGGAAAGATAAGGTTACCTAAGGTTGATAACAAACTTCGGAATTCAAAACTCTCATATAGCGTGTATACGTTGCTAAAATGTGATTCAATTGTACGACCTAACCTTTTATGACAAGGGTATGCTTGCCAATAACAGTTTCCATTACTTGCTTAAAAAGTTATTTATTTTCAGTTGAATAAATCAATTAAAATAAAGCAGACTAGTATGATGGCTTGTAAACTATTTATTTTTACTGTTAATGTGATTTTAAACTTGCAAATTAATCTACAGTACACAACTTTCAAATTTGATTTCAAATATATTTGGGTCTGTAACCTTTAACTAATTCGGACATGCGTTAATTTTTAAAGTGTATTATAAGAAATAGTTTGTTCGAACATTCTGAATTTGATATTATGTATCTTTCTAAGCATTCAAAATATGTAGGATGGTGATAATTTGAAATTTCAGCTAAGGATCGGAAAGAATGAAAGTAAATCGGTGTAGTTCACAGAAAATTCAACTGAAGAATCTTCTTCAGCGATCGAAAGGTAGGGAAGTTAGAACTGTAAATAGGAAAGAGCCGGTAACGTGAGTTCTTGGCATTTGAATACCAATCCGGTACTTAATTAGAATCAACCAATACGCACTAGTAGTTAAATATAAGAAAACAGAAGAATAGTGCTTATCTTCCTCTCGCCTGCTGCGATCCGTAGCCTCCACGTGACGAACTAGCCAATCAGGTATCACTGATTTTGTCCCGCAGTAGAGAAATGGGTTCCTCCAAACCGGTTATGTCTAGTAAAATTGCTTAAGAAAATTCTAACAGAGCCTTCAATGATACTAAAGTTAAAATACTGATTTATATATCACATATATTACACATTGGGTTTTATAAATCATTCGTAAATGAGTGAAATGAAAGCAACAAGTTTTAATTACCAAATTTTTAATAAAAAATCAGATATAATACATGTAAAGAGTAGATGTAAATTATTAACTTTTCAAAATCACCAATAATTAAAAATTTAATCAATATGATAAAGCAACATGACTGCTCTCATGCTATTGTAAAAACAAAACAAAAAACTCCTAAAGCAAAAGTTAGGCATCTGTTTCCAAGTGTTATCGGCATTAATGAATATGACCACACCTTCCTGTGTTATTTCTTAATTCCCCTTGTAGGGAATCTCAGAGTTAACACACTCCCGAGAAAGGGCGTCTGTTAGCACGACTTCAAATAGAAATGAGTAAGACACCAATCGTGAGTCAAGCCCAGTTGGGCTTGTTCGCTAGGGTTGAGAGACCCCAAGATTTCGACATTTTCCCTGTCTATCCCGAAGGACGTCTCTGGCTCGCTGCTTCCAAAGCTCTGTTTTAATGGGTAACTTGATAAAATCAGCATTGTCACCGACCGGTCTTTGTTCCTTAGTGCTTCAGGTAGTCAATTTGGTATGTTCTTCTTACAGATTTCCATATATCGCCTCCACAAATTTCTGAATGTGAATGGATTTCAATGATTTAATGCAGAAGTCTATACAGTGATTCTCTTCAATTCTAGACTAAATGGTTATACTAATTAATCGATTGGTTCCTTTCCATCAGTATTTTTTCTCGAAGACAAAATATTGATAAACCCCTGTTGGTCTTACATCCTTGAGAGGAAAGGAAGATAAATTGTAACCGCAAAGCAATGTCACCTCGAGTCGAAATCCAACGTGCGTTGGTCTAGAACATGGGAAAACCACCATCAGGCACTAATTTCCCCGAGAAACGGCATTGGTTGGCTGCGCGCATAGCTCCTTTCAGCACGAGCGTGCTCAGGATCGCCCTACAGTTGAGAAGCTACACTTGCATTTAAAATGGCCCTTTAAACTTGCTGGCCCATTCCAGATAATTAGTATAATCTCCCAAGCTAGGTCTACATCTTTCTACTAACAGCATGGCCAATACTATCAGTGGATTATGGCCAGGCGGTTTCATCATCGGATAACTAAAAATGCGGAGAGCCAAAATCCCACCAGAGGTCCCAACTCCAAAGCCAACAGCGACGCCTTGGAGAACCACACGACCTTCTTCTGTTACCACCCTTAGAGGGCTATACTGGCGTCACGAATATGCATAACCTGACCGTCGAGGAGCATAGGCTACAACTCGCTTGCATCCTACATAACACCAAACCTAGCCCTGAGGACTTGCCTCATGGGATTAGTAGTTGCTACCGTTGCCCCCAAAAGGTTAGCTACTAAACAGCATAAGTAAACAGATTCAAAATGTCATTTACTCTCACCGTTTACCAGCAAATAAATTGTACTTTCAGAGTCCATTACTTTAAACTAAGTACGTTAAATTTCTCGTCTTGAGTGTGGGCGTCCAGAAAGTTATATATTTTTACAGACCGAGTGAGTGTCTGACTGTCTGTTTCACCGCCTACCTCAAATATTTATTGCCCTGATCTGAGCGTCAGAAACCTAACATATTCATGGTCACTCCTTCTTACTGCGCATATTAACAATCATTAATCCTTATTCCGTGTATTATATTATGTTTGCCCCTCTTAAAGGCGTTGCAAAAGAAAACCAATAACCAAACATCACATTAATTTAGTAGATTTCTTTTCTGTAAATCTTTTCCATGTGCTAAACATCTGTTTACACCAAATAGAAAGTCACTACTACTATTGATTGTTTGTGGCCCAAAAATTTTGTGTGTCATGCAGGCCAATTCTGGAAATACTGTACACGGGCATCGTTTTACCTTCATCAATATTGTAACGGTACGAACCATTCGATACAGTCGGTCCTGCAGCGCTAAATTTTACAATGAGAATTAAAATGTGGAAGGAATTTGAAACATAAAAGTTGTATGAAATGTTATATTTCCTTTATGAAAAGTTGTGAAGAAGAAATAGTAAATTAGATATCACAAAAGTGTTCACATGACTTAAGCACTTAATTCATAACACGCTCTGGCTTGTTTAAACTGAGATCATCTCTCTAGTACTCTCTAAAGCGATTCATAAACTGAAATAATACACTGGCAAATTGGCATTACACGAGTTATGTCCCTTGTCATTTACTTACGGTGTCCGCGCAGTAATTTGCATCAATACGGAATGCAGGCATCACAGGATAATGAAACAGCTCCCTACATATCGAATTAGCTATCACACCAACTGTTCTATAACACTCCTGACTGAAATCCTAACACATTCACAGCTTGGCAATGCACAGTTTTCACTCACGAAACCGTCCTCCTATCTTCTATAGACAAACTCTCAACTATTCTTCTAGTTTGGCCGAATATAAGAGTTCATACCGCACGTTTTCACAACAGTGGCCTTGTTTGCTATATCAGCAAAGCTCCTAGAAGACGCTACCCCGAGAACACAAGCAAATGCTTGCTGTTTTACCCGAGATTTACTATTTTACTAATTTTATTCTTTCTGCAGCGCGCAAATCCCGAAAGCAACTGGCGTTTGTCTTCATTTTAAAATCATATTAAATAGCTCAATTACAATTCTTACATTGAAATAATATCTGGGACCTCACACTCAAATTCAGATTAATAGTTACAAACAGTAAACCATGTAAATAGGCGAGACACTGGATCTGTGAAAAATAGAGTAATAATGATTCTCAGGATTATCTTGACGCCTTCAGAGGCTGGACTATGATTTGTTTAAAGGCGTTGAAAGGTACTATATTACTTACAAGCAACTTACGATAAGTACGTCTTGTATAATATCGTTGAGATAGCTGAGGTTATGGAGAATGCTAGACTTCAGTCTGCTGTAAACGTAATTCTGTGAAGTTTGGTGATGTAAACTCACAATTATACTACAAAATTTCGTACAATGTAAAGAATAATAATTTTTGTGAATGGTTTATGTAAAAAATATATGTTGGATATTCCGACTGAAAATAAAGTGTATTAACAGCTGATAGAATGATAGAATCGTTCGGTATGCAAACGATATTTCTGCCACTGGTATATCGTCGCCGATTATCGGTTACATGTACCATGGACCTGAACACAGACTCACGGTTTACTGAATCGCATTCTTCACGAACAAATTTTAGGACTTCATTGATAAAACTATATTGTGTGTAAATTCTAAATGAGCCATTGTTCGGATCTAAACAAACAATAGAAAAAGCGTGCATGCGACAGGGACTGGACTAGGATACTCCAGTGGTAGGGAAGCCGCATACATAATCGGAGGTCATGGATTTGATTCATGATCAGACAAGAGACGTTTCTAACCTTATTCGTTAATTCAACTTCAAATACATTGGATATGAGTTTTGAGATTTTACAGCTTCTTCTGGCTATGGACTAAATAAATCATTTAATTTCTGTATAGATAATTGTATTCATATTGAAGGCTGGTAAAATATTAATATTAATTATGAACTATTATAAGATTGACAGTAGCATTTACGGTGAGATAAGTGATATAAGAAAATAATAGATGTCTGTTTTCTACTTCAGTTTTGAACTTCCATTCGAATTTTCCTGAGGTACCTCACTACTAAATTTTTCTGGTATTCCATGGGCGTTGTTATATTTGTTTCAATTTTCTGTGTGAATTACCGAAATTTATATTAATACACAGGAAAACCAAAACCTATATTTGTATAAGTTGTAAATTTCTTCAATATCACCACACCACAAAGCCAGAAATAGTTCTTCTATAGTTTTAAATTAAGTAAATTTTAAAGAACAACCGCACTTAAAAACTTAATTGATGGCAACAGGTTCTATTAACTGAAAAGAAAATTAATGGCTTATCTAGACAATAATTTAATAAAAAAAACATCTCATTTTAAAATATCAAATTATCTGATATTTGGCAGTAAATAATGCTCATAATCGATTATGACCAGTCATAAGAAATTTGACCTTTCACGATATCCCCACCCCGTATAATAAAAGAGCATAAGAAGCTAAACAGGAAGTGTACAAGTCATGAAATGGAATTAATTGAACGATCCAGAAATTCCTGTACTCGGTAAAACGGCACGCTTGTACTGATTAAGAAAACTTTTCTGTTTAATATAGTTACTTACATCTGGAGGTAGAATGTTACATAAAATATCCCTGTGTAGTGATCGGAGCGAAAGTAGATATTTATGATCTTACAGATGACCAATTTATAGTCTTATATTCATGATATCTTGTATTCGGTTGTAACAAATTTATTATGTTCCGTTTTTATAAAATTTAAAATTTCATAAATCTAACACAGGGTTAATATTTATAAACTTTTAAAAAAAGTTTACAGTCCGACATTAATAACAAAAATATTTTGAAAATTTATCACACCTGCCTTGTTTTTAAGTATATTACGTTATCTATGCAGGTGAAACCGTGACCCATATTCCTTACTAAGAGTCACTACGCATAACTGTCAGTAGTAAATCAGGAGAGATTCGTTTCCTACACGTTTGTAATTCACAGCTCTATAAACTTAAATTTCTCACCTCTTGTAACCCAACTACTGCAAAACACAGCTGCAGTAATTTATATGACGCCCTTGGTGAACCGCGTACACATATAAAACGGAAGTCAACTAAACAGAAACATGTTTACACTTATCATTTCTGTCATATATTTAAAGAAAATTATGAATGCCTTTTGTCCTTTTTGTTTGGCACTTCACGTGAGCCACCATTGAAACGAACGACTCTCCATTTCAAATGCAATCAAGGGCAAGTATTTCCAGCCTTTGATGTTTTAACGAAGCTCAAGTCCCTAATATAAAACAAATATTTGTATGGGACGCAACATGTTTGTGGAATTTTAATTAAGGATTTTCATTTTCTTTGGAAAAATATTTTATATTTATTTGCTTTATACTTCTAAAGTAGTTCGCTGTTTAAAATTTGTTTTTGCCACAGTTGAAGACGACGGAAAGTGAAATCAAAACATTTTACAAGCTCAATTTTATTATTAAGACCAATTAAAATGTGCGAGCACTACCTTTAATTTCCAAAACATAATAATTCCCTAAATTGTATAAATATTAGCGAATTTAAGAATAGTAGTACACCACGTGGTCCGTAAATAAAATCAAAATTATTTTTTACAAATTTGCATTTATTCAACGAAATTAAAAGAAAAATATTGACAAAAGAAATAAACTAAGCTTAAAACATATATTGCCGGCTGATTAACATGATAGTCTTTCCCGCATGGTTACCGTATTTTAGGATGGAAACTCGAAAAAAAGGGAAAAAAATTAAATTTAACGTTACAACACTTTGACGGCCTACGAGTAAGTATTGCTGCTAAAGGACTCGCAGCAACGTCCGGTTCTTTCAGCCACGTGGCCATCTGCTTCGTTTTCCATTGTTCCACCGACCTTCTCTCAGTCAAGTCACTTCTGACTTCTGTGCAAAACTTTTGCCTAGCTCCTCTCCCCCTCTCCCTTTCTGTTACAGCTCCCATAATTTGTGGAAACTGGCCTCAGCTTCCCCAGCCAAATCTATTAAATGTTCCTTGTTGGCTGCAGGGCAAGGGCAGTTTCCGTGGCTATATTTAAAAGGAAGCTTCTTCGCAGAATTTTTTACCCGAACCTTGAAATGTTTGTATCAACCACACATTTAACACAGTTATTTACGCTAGATGAAAAAATAATAAAATAGAATAATAATTCAATAACTAGGGGGTAATAACGCATTTCTGCCTGCTCACACTGAACGCGGTTAAGTTATATATAAAAACGGCAATTCGAAGAAATCTTCCCGTAGAATTAATGTTTATTTATATTCATATGCACTATATTATAAGTTTTCAATCAAGAGTAAAGCTATTGGCACTGCAAATTTTATGAACAACTTTTGTGAAATGACTGGTGAAATTTCTACTTTAACGATAAATATAAATAAACGAATTGTCTGGGCACACCATTCAACTAATGACTGCGGAGATTTCCATAAGCGTGATGTTATAGTAAACAATTAACGCGGTTTTTAATTTATTATGAAATACACGAATGTTTTTTTAGACATAAAATGTAACAAAAACTAGATCCATGTTTCTAAATAGCACGTTCGTATGAACATAAAGTTGGCACACAACATTTTTCAGTCGTTTATTAAAATCAAATTGCAAACTTTTGGTTTTCAAAACTTTTCGTCGTTGTTATTATTTATATGCAAAGGGCTCATTTATATAATAATGATAAACAGCGTCAGATTTTAAAAATTACATTTAAAATTCTGCTTTGAGTGCGTGGAGTAAAATTCCATTTGAAATTAAGCGTACAGCTGGAGTAAATAGCTTTGCGAATGAATTAGTAGAAATGCACAAAAGTTGCATCTGCTAATCAACACTAATTGCACAATTCCGTGCTCTAAATTTAAAATTAATATAAATTCTCTAAATAAAATAAAAATCGTACTTCCTACACTTACAATTGTTAATGGTGATTCCGAATATTAAAGAGAATTGTGAATTTACCGTTAGAGGTAAAAGCACGATCACTGGAATTTGATTGTATTTTCATTAAGTGCACATATTAATTGAAAATAACTCATATCGTATTGTTTATGTTGAACTTCGGTAATGGAATGCGTTTGATGAATCTAATTCCATGTCTCGAAATTGGATTCCCAAAGCAAGCTCACAAATATGTAGCAAACTTTTATCCAAAGGTCGTTGTATTTTAATTAAATATAGTGGATTAAAATTTAGATAGTTTCAGTCTCGCTACACTGATATGCCATAAATATGTAAGAGAAATAAAAGTGAATAGATAAAACTGAATTGTTTAACATAATTTTAATATTCGGACGTGTATTATTAATCCCTTAACACTTCATCTTAATTCGCTATGCTTTCTAACGTACTGTTATTAATGAACACATGAAATGTTTAAAATAGAAGTTCAATTTTTAAGGCTATGAAATTGCATTTACCAATTAGAGTAAAAGTTTGTCGTTCGGATCAGAAATTGAAACAGGGACATTCTGCTGTCCACTAAACTAAACTAATTATTACTATTATAGAGGGAAGTAATAGGAAATCTATTGGCTCTTCGTAAAGTTTTAATGCTAAGGATACTTCAAGCTTGATAATTATTTGTTCCATATGTTCGTTTTGGTAGATCGCTTTTCTTTATCATTGTGACTGTTATTGCAATTCATTAAGAACGGTAACAAAACCGCTGTGTTAGAGAAATACTCTATTCTCCCATGTGTATTAATTAATCAGTACAAAATATGATGTCTGTATCATATCTGAATAGTTGAAACTCAACTTCTGTCAATTATTCTCCTGAATTGTGCAACAATTAGCATTTGTAAACTTGCATTCAAATGTTTTATAAACTTTATGAGTGATTCATATTGGGTGCATTAGTTTATTCGCATCAGATTGTTTTCTAACTTTTATCTTTCCGTTTACATGGTTATAGGATCATCTGTAATGCTGTTTCACCTAATTTGTGGGATGTAAATTTGTCTCTGACTATATCCAGCCAAATAACTCGACACGTTTTCTTTGTTCATGTGCCTTCATTTCCCCTTTGCTAAGTTATTTTATATTTCTGACAGATAATTCAGTAGGTTGCAGTCATGTACCTTTTAATATCAAATTTTTATTGATAGCATATCCATTAAATTTCAATGTATAAATTTACTATTTACATGGAAGTTATTTAGTTATAATTTGCTATACTAGTGTGATATATTAGTGGCAGTTTCAAATTGTAACTTAAGGACTTCCTCAAATTTACGTTAAAACCGATTATCTATGTACATAATACCTTGCAGTCTTACAATTTTTAAATTCATTAATTAAAATTCATTCCCAAATCGAGACTGGATACGTTTTCTTTTTCATTTTGTCAGTATGTTTAATATATTGATGCAGTAATCCTCTAATACGAGGCATTAAACAAATTTTAACTGAATATTGATTCTTAATTGATTGTATTTATCAACGAATTTCATAGTAGTTTGCGAAATCTGCGAAACAATAGGAATGCATAATAAAGACAAGAAATAATAAAAATGATTGATGAGAAGCGGAACTACAAAAACGCAAGGGATGAAAATGGTAAAGAGCAGTATAGATGCCTGACGAATGTGATAGGAAGTGCAAAACAGCCAAAGAGGCTTGCGTCCAAAAGAAATGCAAAGTGGTAGAATATTTCATTGTAAACAATAAAATAGACGCAGCGTATAGCAGAATCAAAGCTACATTCGGAGAGAACAAAAATTGTTGCAAGACCATCCGGAAAGCAGATACGATGCCAATTCTTGATAAAAAAAATAAAAGCAGAAAGATAGAAAAATTATCTTGAAGAGTTGTATCACAGTACTAATCTAGATGAGTCAGTAAAAGAGGAAGAAGAGGAGGTTGACGACGATGAGTTGGGGACAAAATTTGATGGTTCGGAGTTTGACAGGGCGCTGACAGATCTGAGAATTGGTAAAGCGCCACGAATTGATAACATTCCAGCGGACTTGATAAGATCATCGGGCGAAAAAGCAAAATCTACGAAACAGAAAGAATACCAGACGTGTTTAGGAAGAACATAATTACCCCAATACCGAAAACGACTGGGGCTGATTGATGCGAACAGCACAGGACAATTAGTTTAGAATTATTTTTTTCGAAAAAATGTACAGTAGGATGGAACGATAAATAGAATGCGAGTTGGAATTTGATCAGTTTAATTTGAGGAAAAATGCAATATTGACTTTACGTCTGATTTTAGAAGACGAAAAGAATAATGTGTCTGTGTTAATGGGATTTGTAGATTTAGAAAAATTTTTGATAATTTGAACTGGAACACAATTTTAAGGATTTTGAAGGGTACTGGAATAAAATATCGAGGAAGAAGACTCATCCATAACCTACAGTAAGCCGTCAGCAGTAATTAGAATTGAAGATCAAGAAAAGAAAGCAGAAATCAATAAAGGAGAAAGACAAGGATGCAGTATGCCGCCACTGCTGTTTAACTTGCATATAGAACAGGCGATGAAGAAAGTTAAAACGAAATATGGGAAAGGAACCATTTTGCAATGAAAAGAAATGAAACCCTACGATTTGCCGATGTTGTATTTGCGGAGTAAAAAGAAGACTTGGAAATCATTTTAAATATAATGAACTTGGGCCTGGAGAAAGAGTTGAATATGAGGATTAATAGAGGGAAAATCAAGGTAATGGAGTGTAGAATGGAAAACAGTGGAATAACAAACGGTGGTAGAAGGAAGTTAAGGAATTCTACTACTTGGGTAGCATAATATCTGGGGATAATAGAAGTATAATAAATTTAAATAGTAGGAAAGCACAAGCATGGTGGGCTTTCGTACAAAAGAGGAATTTAATTTCGGGTAATATAAGTATAAAAAGTAGGAAATATTGCTGTAAATGTTTGTATGGAGTGTGGCGTTATATGGGTGCGAAACGTGGACAGTAGTAGTTGCAGAAATAAAAAAAATAGAAGCCTTTGAAATGTGATATTAAAGGAGAATGCTAAAAATCAGATGGGTGGATAGAGTTACTAACGAGCAAGTTTTAAGCAGAATAAGGGAAGAGCGAACAATATGAAGGACGTTGACCGCGAGGAAGGATAGATTAATAGGCTACGTTTTAAAACATAAGGGTCTTTTGTAAAATTAGTATTTGAGGGAAATTTGTGGGGTATACACAGAAGAGGAGGGCCAAGGATGGAAAACGTTTATTAGATTTAGGGAGGATCTGGGATGTTGCAGTTATGCAGTAAAAAGAGGCTTTCGTAAGATATGTTATCGCCGACCTCCTGTGGTGTAGTGGCTAGCCTCTAATTGCTGACTCACAACTCAGGGGTCCGGGGTTCGAATCCTGCCACGGGCTTGGACGTTTGTTTCGTTATGGTCGCGAGGACCGGGTTTAAGGTTGCTGGGAAATTGATACACTGACCTCGTATCACCCAAAATTCAAAATGTGTCACGCCAGATGGCAGTCCGCAGTCGCCTCGGTAGGCCTAGGCCCTCAAGACGGCTGAGGAGCCATTGGAAGAAGAAAGTTATCATGGAGGGCTGCATCAGACCAGTCTTAGAGCTAAATACCACAACAACAACTTTCATCGCATAATTACGTGCCGTCTTATATTAGTATAAAATGCACTAAATTATAATACAATTCTGATACAATAATCGCAAATCACTCACACCTTCACGCAGCCACCATCTTCGTCAATGACGACCTGCCATTGCGAAGTTAATAGTTCTATGCAAGTCCTTTAGAGGTGTTATTTTGGATTGAAGAAATCTCTAAGCATTTGCTAAAAGATAGTATTTGTCCATGAATGTTGTTAGAGATTGACCAGAGTTAAGTCTAGTGAACATGGAGTAAGAACTCGTATCTGTGGCGATTCTAAGGACTGAATACCACAACTCAGTGCATGAACATGCCTTCTTATTACTCATAGTTTTCATTCTTTATCGAGGTCCTTAATATTGCCCGTGATTGATAAATGTTATCTGGTGAATGAAGGTATGCCTGCTAAACAATGTATGGGTAAGCTTTAAACTGACGGAGTCATCTAGAATAGCAGAGACGGAAGTGTGTTCACCTATTTAGAGTTAGACTCCCTGTTCGAACGAGTCTCCCATCCTCATGCTTTAATATTTTTCATTAGGTGGTCTTTCTTAATAGCTGATTTTATTTTGTATTACAGTTAATTAATTAGATTTTGATAATAGTTTCAATTCCGTATTAGAGTCAATTTCTTTTCCATAGTAATATAATTGAAGACTGAAAATGGGAAAATCTGAAAGTGCCAAAATGTCAAACGTAAGAAAACAGAAAAAGAATCATGACAAATTCACATTACAAATCGTTAAATGGATGGAATGAAAATTATGAAAGTTTCACATAGTTTCTTATGTCTGATATGAAAAGTGTGGCAAATAATTAATATTTTTAGAATTTAATTAAATATAAAAATATCGATTTACGTGACGATGAAAGTGCCATGCTTCACTTCCAAGTAATCGCTGAATGTCCACACATCAACAGTAACAAAGAATACAAAATTGGCATCACTGACACAACAAAATATTAACTCCCTGTATATCTCTTCAAGAAAATCGACCGTGGCTAATAGGTCCTTCTTTTTCTCAGCACTTAATTTGTTGCTCATCAGCACAATAAACTCAGTTCTGCATCATTATCAAATGAGGTATTAATCATACGTTTGCCTTTTTCGAGTTTTTAATGGACGATGTGTAAAACAACATAAACATTTTAATTATCAACAACGTACTTTTACGGAAAATAGGGATAGTATAAAATAGTTTGTAAGTACAAGGATGAATATGGCAATATAACTGACGGAAGCTACCATTTTTTAAAACAAAATAACTCTCAAAACAGTAACCGAAAAAGAGTTTTATTACCCATTGTATCAAAATCTGTTAGCAAAGGAAGCCAAATCTAATTAATTACCTTAATCTATTTTCACTACTTTGAAAGGTTTCTTTAACCGTAGCAGTGGCAACCATAGTTTCTATTTCTTCTGGTATAATGCACTTATCATTCTTTCCCTTTTCTCAGCAACAGATGTCCCTTTGTTTTGTTACATACGACTTTCCTTGAATTCTTAGCTCACTATTCTTTATGTTTTTAATCTTGCCCTTATTTTCCATCATAAAGATGCTAAACGCGCTCAGCACATTCAGACCACACTGTTACATCTAGTGGAGGTATTTTGAAGTACAAGGACGCTTCCCTGAAACTTACAACCTTTACCAAGTTATTGGTCATGGCATATTTAGCGTGTTTTTTTTAAAAAAATACGAAAATATCAAATTTTGGCACCTTCTGCGTTTCCCATTTCCAGTCTTCAATTAATGTAACATAATAATTTGAAATGATCCATCTATATTTTACACAAAGTAATGCTGTCGGCCTGTTCGAAACGTGAGACATTTTCACTCCACTTCGGAGTGAAATATAAACTTAAATCTGTATTAATAATTTTAAATATCTTATATAGAATGACATGTCCATTTATTGAAAACATAAAATCAAGTTGGTTATCCAACGAATTCACGGTGAAATTTTCCTGTCTGCTGCATAGATTCTGATAGATACCAAATGTGTCGCCTATTGACGGATGGCCTGATTGTTGCAGTGATGGACTCCGGAGTGCCTCGCCGCCAGGTTTCCGTCGTGGCTTTTCTTGCGCTCGTTGTCGCAGCTTTCCTGGGTCATCGACACGAAGTCTGCTGAGTTGCAGGTGAGTTATCACCCATCATGGATATGAGACTCGCTAATACATTAAACCAGGTTTACAAAGCATACATCATTCGGAAATGAAAAACTACTTCTATATTCTGTTGCCTTTTTCATAACAGTTTTATTGGTAACTAACATGACGTCCAGTGTCTCACAGTAATCTCCTGATAAACGGGGGACACGAAACATTAAAAATAAAATGTTCGTCCCGGTAACGAATAGGGTACCTAGGATACGTGATGACAACGTGATAGCCATTCCACTACGTTTAGCAGAGACTTTGTCTTATATACCAACAAAAACCTCTCTTAATACATTTTCTGACATGTACACATAAAGGACGCATCCTTTTTATATTTAGTACTAGATCGGTTTTCAGCGAAGCCCGAGAAATAATTTACATTACCGCGCTACAGTTTTTAATTCGCCAGAAATCTCTTTGTAATACTTCATTAAACCGTCAACAAAAGCGCCACATTTTTAAATGATTATCTTTCCACACCTTATGGTGTATTGAATCAGTATCTGAACCGATTCACGAAATTTCTGATAATGACACACACAAAAATACACTTCTCCGTTGGCTCTACATCCCATTGAGGGCCTGCACCTACCGGGTCGACTGCGAGCTGTTAACATGCCCAAATCGTTTCGAATTTGGAGTGATACGTGGTCAGTATATCTGTTCTCCAGCGATCCTTATCCTAGTCTTCGTGACCATAACAGCACAAACATCCAAGCCCACGCAAGGATTCGAACTCGGGATCCCTGGCAGCAACGCTAACCACTAGACCACAGGACGTCGGCCAGAAAAATACACTCAGTCAAATATATTTAAAATAAGAAGCTATTTCAACTGTCTCTTCGGTTTGATTATCGTAAAAAAATGTGGTATATATACATATATAGCCAAAATATATGTTCCAAACGACAACACAAATGAGATAATTTTTTTGTTGTATTATTTACTGTCATTAAAATTTTTAAAACAACGTACTGAAAAGTTTTATAAAATATTTATATAATTACATAATATGTAAATTTATGCAATGAAATAGTTGAATATTAATGAATAAAGTTGTTATGTTGTAGGTACTTACAAATAAAGTATTACAAAATTTGATGCTGTGACTTGATACGATTATGGAGGGGGTTATTTATTTTATTATAATTAAAAATCGTCAGTATTGTACGTTATACTGAATTTTAACATTTATTCATTATTAACGTTCACTGATTGAATACAGTTTTAATTTGCATAGCTGGCCTTTCTTTTTAATATACACAATATATAAATTTACCAAACATAATACAAATAATTAACTTTCTTACAAGTTACCTTCTCATAGAGCGGTAAAACTACTCGGACCTGGCAGTATTTCCCGTGTCAGCTTAATTTGGACCTAGCGGCGCCTTTTCTTGTATGACTTCGCGCTGGGTCCATATCACACCTCATCTGCCGATGCTATTGTCCCTGGTTCAGGACAATTTACAGTTTTAGCCTCGTCGCCTCAGACTACCTGTCCGATAATGTGATCATCTGTTTGTCCCCACAATCTGACTCTAATATCATCTGGTCGTCTGCTCTTGTCCCCTCAATCTATATTCTGATACCTCAATACCTATCTGCAAGAGTTTTTATAATTCTTCCCCATTTCCTAAATACATGTCCTGAAATTGGCCGGGATGAATATTCACCAATGAAATTTATTGTTACTCCTTTCTTAGCGGAATCGCTTGCTCCTCTTCCCCCCAGGGCTTTAGGGAAAATCCACGCTTATTCCCAGCCTCCGGTCCTCATTCCAGCGGCCGCGGGCATCCAAATGCCTGACTATTAGTACCCCTATTTGTCAAATATTGCTTCTTTTCTTTTGATTCCTAAACCGCCGAAGTCCGAGCAGATGTGTTTGACCGTTACAAACTTAATATTTTTAAACTACAAAGATTCCAGCATACACAATTAAATCACAATAATATTTAGTCATATATTGAATTTGACTTTTGCATATCTGTTTTTACAGTTTAAGAATTAACATTTGATCTCATGTGAAGCAATTTTGCTATTCACTCTAGAGGAATAATTAGTTTCTAAACCTAAAATTTTAGCATTGTTTCAATCAATCCTGTGCTTTTTAAATACACATATTTATTTAGCACGGTTGTTTCTAGTGATTGCTCTTAGTTTGCGGGATGTTCTTTAATTATTGTTTGAGGCTAACGCTTAATCTGACCTATGTAAGTCTTTGCAGTCCAAACACTGATTTTTCTATGCAACTTCTTTACATTCTTTAAATTCAGTTTTCCTATTAGCAACTATCTTCGTTAATAGGCAAATGCGCATGACACCTTCCTACAGGCAATATATTATAGAACTTATAACATGAGCCGGGAAATTCGTTGGAAATTAGATATTCATTTTTTATTAATTATTTGTGTGTCAGTGTTAGTCGGCCACATTTCGAGACATGAGGGTCTTGTAAAATTAGCATTAAAAGGAAGCGTGTAGGGTAAGAAAAGAAGAGGGAGGCTAAGGATGGAATGCGGTAAGCAGATTAGGGAGATTCTGGAATGTGGTAGCTATGAAGAAATGAAAGGCTTGCGCAAGATAGGTTAGCATTGAGGGTTGCAATATACTAGTCTTGGAACTGAATACCACAACTTGCAACAGTTTTACTAAGAAAGAAAACATACGACAATTCTGTATTACCTTAAAACAACTGGGAAAGCATTACTCAGCAGTAGTCTTATTATTTAAATTTTTTGTTCTCCGCAGTTTCCGCAAGTAAAATTCATCTAGTTTATAATTCACTGCAGTCAGAAACTTGGAAAATTATTTACTTCGTTCCAGTTACATCTACAGTTCACGGAATATTCTACGTGAAAGTTTATAAACTATTCCTTGTGTTCGACTGATGTCTGCCACCATCTAAACTGCAGTGAACACGCAATGAGGCGAAATATTTAAAGTCCTAAAGTATGTCTCTAGAACAGGGATGGCCATTGGCGGTATGTCGACGTGTAACACAGGAAAGCTTTCCCTGCTTGACACAAGGCGTCCGAACTCACTGACTCACGATTTCCGATCGATAGTACTACCGAACAGACGAGCTATCTCCTCTCCTCTGATCATTCAGGATAGATATCAAACAGACATCAAAGTTATTTATAAGTCTGCTTTAATATATTATAAATAATGCTATT
The DNA here is from genome assembly GCA_034510155.1 of Eucriotettix oculatus. Classification (NCBI taxonomy): domain Eukaryota; kingdom Metazoa; phylum Arthropoda; class Insecta; order Orthoptera; family Tetrigidae; genus Eucriotettix; species Eucriotettix oculatus. The sequence goes on along the minus strand of CM067378.1, from coordinate 13,018,314 downwards.
TTATTTAAATGAATAAATCAGGTAACTAAAATCATAATATACGAGAAAATTTAATATTTTGGGCGTATGGAAGGCTTGCGCAAAATAGGATAGATAGAGACGTCAGCATGGAAGGTTGCATTGGACCAGTCTTAGGACTGAATACCATAACAACATCCTCGGACGTATAAAAAATTAATTTACAAAATTACCAGGCTATATTTTAACATGTTTTAACGAACGTTGTTTATTAACAACAATAAAATAGTATGCTTTGTAAGTAAAAGCTCACATATAGATAGAATTTTTTTTCTTTAACCATAGGATCCGAAAAGTTATTTTTAATAAATTCACTTAATCATCAGTCTCTACGACTTTAATTTTTGGTTTCTTCAAACATTTATAAAGCGTCTCTCAACCTTAAGCAATCTTCAAGTTCTAGTCAAAATTTACGTACAAAATTTTAATATACTTGCATTAAGGCTCGATAAAAACCTTATACTGAGACTAGCTTCTGGGCGGAACGGGATAATACTGTGTAAGGCAAAATGTTATGTGTTTCTCAAGGGGAAAAAAATAAAAAATGTACAGACTCAACTTATAAAATGATTTGCAGGATGCACCTAATGATGTCTTAAGGTTTACAAATTTAAAAAGATTTTTTAAAAACATAATTGTCCTTTATTACTATCTTATGATGTCATAAATACTTTCACTAATTGCTCAATGAGATATAAAATAACTATTTGTACCGAGAAAAGGAGAAATACCCAAATTTATCTAATTAAACATACGCTTGAAATGAAAATTTAATTCTATTAATTTATATCATTGTATTAATATTTTTCTTTTCAATAACGTCATGCAAAGAAGTTGAAGTAGAAAGAGCGGGAAAATCTTAACTACAATTTACTGTTTACAACTTAAAATTAATGTCACGTTTCATGCCATTTAACCTCGACTAATAAGTCTCCTAAAATGGAACTGAAAAAAAAATAAACATCTTTCCTCCATTCATTTAGAAGTATTCAAAGGTAATCCTGCTGTTTACTGATACTCACTATGCACTAAATTAAATTCTAGTCTCACGGCTTGCGCTTTGTGTTTTGAGTGCAATAAACTCACTTATTCACATTTGTTTTTTACGATTCACTTAAATCCAATAGTTACTATATAATTCCATGTAACTCGGTGTTCTCAGCCGGTAATAGGAATACAGATTAAAAGTGAATTACATATATATTCAGACAGACCCTGTTTAATATAATTTTTTTTAATTTTCCAACTTCCGTAATATTTCAATTCAAAACAGAATATTGCCAATTCCAGGATGATATCGTGATATTTTTTCCGTGTTTTACCAGTCTTCTCCAACTGTAACCATTACTAATATTCAGATGCATAAAATTCAAACTTTAATTTTAATATATGCATCAACTTTTCACAACATAAATATTTTGCGAGTTCGAGTAATTTGTACGTTATTTTCGTAAAATATAATTGTAATGTGCTATATAATTTACTTGGCTTACTCAGTGTTAGTGTAATAATTATTAATTTCTGTCAGTTTAATATAAAATTAAATAAGGCCAAAAACAGAGAAAAAGTTTCTGAAACATAACACTCTACAATTAAAAAAAACTGCATGTTTCGGTCCTGATATGTACCCTCTTCACATTGAACTGAATAACAATGCACAAAATTATAGCATTCCAAATATATTACAGTAGAGCCATAGAATACAGGAAATTAAGATATTATATATACAATGAGCAGTGTACAATAAGCGCTAATATTTTGTGCAGTTTCTATTCTGGTTTGCATCCTTACAAAACTTCACGAAATTTAGAGAGGGTCGAGTGGGTGATTTGACATGCAATGATCCAGTTTACTTTATCTAATTTCCGCATTTTCCTATTGTGATTCACTATTACTTCGTGCTGGAGGGTAAAGAACTGTGACAAAATAATATTGTATAAATCGTACTATTAGTGTGTTAATTTATCAATAATATTCTTTCCAATAAAAAAATTATGACACTATAAAGCTAAGAATAAAAAATTTACTTAAAAGCTTCTTTTCGTTTGTGTCGAAAAAAAATTGGATATTTATTCCCAGGAAATTTCCCTCAAATCTCTGTACCTTTAGTCCAAACTTTCCTTGTTGCATATAGCTGGTGGCCGTTTTTGTATTTTATCGATCAAAAAATCGATATCAATGTTTGACACAAACGCGCACTCGATAAATGTGATAAATTTTGTAAAAAAAAGCAAAAAAAAACAATTTAACCATTGTACAGTCATAATTATTTAATTATAAATTTCTAACAAAAAGGAGCATCCAATCTCTGTATTAAAATCTGAGTCTGTTATACTGTCTCACTTTATAAAGCTAAATTTATCATGTATAACTGGCGTATGATGGAACTCAGTATGAGTATAAACAGATTTTAATCTAGAGAATCGATTAATATCATCTGAGTAGAGATCGAAATCTTCGCTATGTTCAAAGTTTAGAAATTATTGTGACTGTACAAATGTTAAGTTATTATTTTTTTTTACAAAATATTCTCTCTCCTCGTTAAATATACAGCGGCAACAGATATAGACAGTGTTGTCAGGGCTACCTTGCTCTACCTTCCGCATCCCACCTTTTCAATTCCCTTCCTATGCTATTAAAGGGGAGTTGCCTGTTTCAGGATCACCCTCATGTAGCCTGTTAACCAAAAATAATAATAATAACTTGTGTAGGGCAGGATGAAGCATGCCTATGGGAGCTTTCTCTCGCAGGCGCTTCTCAACAGAGTGACTGTGGGGCTCACCTGATTATGTCGGGAATGCCTGCTTTATTTTTTAAAGAAAGTGTTCACCTGCTGAGACACCTTCGCCTATTTTGGGAGGTTTATGTACTGGGGTCGAAGACTTTGGACATAAGGCAAGAGTTGTCCGCTGATCCCATTCGATTAGTCGACCAATGCTGCGACCCCACAGCAAACTCGTCTCCCGCCTTTCCGAAGGGCGACCTACCTGATGCAGGTTTTATAGGGTTTTCCCTGCGTCTCTTTATGTGAAACACTGGGTAGGATCCTCAAACTATAGCCCGGGGGCCCTAGTCAACCATTGGCTACCTTGCTCTACCTTCCGCATCCCCCCTTTTCCATACCCTTCCTATGCTATTAAAGGAGAGTTGCCTGTTTCAGGATCTCCCTCATGTAGCCTGTGACCAAATAAAAAGATTCCTAGTATTTTTTAGTGTAATTCACATGTTATGACAACATTAATTAATCAGAAGAATTTTGTCCGCAACGTCATTGTCTTCATAATATCACGAAAAAACCCAAAGAGTCCCGTCGATAGTGATAGACACGTCGTATATATTTAATTGTGCTTTATGTAATATACTTATTCATTTAATTACTATTTTAGAATAATTGGGTTATTAATTTTACATATTGTTTTATTAATTAAGATATATAACAATATAGATATTGTAAATTAAAAGTTCACATTATACAGATAGGTTGTATTGTATTTCGTCGTTAAAGAAACCTAGAGCATTGTCGTACTGTACAGTGCTTTTAACAATGTAAAGTAACTTCTCGTCCGGAAAACAAACAGGCTCAAGGATGCAATGCGCCACTTTTAATCGTCCAAAACGCTATGGTTTGGCCACCTCTGGACTGACGTTTAAAAGAATGCATAAAAATAGCTCTAATAACATATATATTGTATTCTATAGCATTTCGCTCAGATTTTGAACAATCTGAAACAGGAAAAACTCCAGTTACCTATCTTTTACGATTATTTAGTGCAGCGTTTAACTGCTTTAAGAACGCACTTAAGATTGGAAAGAAAAATGTTCGTTCCTATCTAATGAACAATAAAGAAACTTTGAGACAAAATGTGTATGATTTTCCTCATTAAGGAAAATAGTTTCAAATATAAAAAATTATTTGATTCATAATTAGAAGCCGTGTATTTCGAATTCGTTAAACTATCATATTTAAATTCAAGAAAACGAATAATCTCATCCAGATTTATAAAATATTATAGGTGGGTACTGAATCACAACAGTAAAGTATACTCAAAGAGATTTTTTTGTCCCCGAGGCTCTACAGCCCATTGAGGGCCTGGGTCTACCGAGTCGACTGCGGACTTTCATCTTTTTGGAGTGGCACGTGGTCAGCGTATCGATCCTCCAACAGTCTTAATCCAACCATGATGACACAAACATCCAAGCCCATGCCAGGATTCGAACCCAGGACCTCAGGGTTGTGAGGCAGCAACTAGAAGGTAGCCACTACACCACAGGAGGTCAGCAATGAAAGAGATTACTCGAGATAAAATTACGCCAGCAAAGTGACAAACACATAAACGGGGAGATGGTCATTTTATCAGTGACGTAAACCTCATTAGGTGATTGATTCTAATTGCCTCGTCTTACGTTTTTCTCACTCACGTGTGGTTAACTGGCCCGATGCCTGCCCATTGCGATATTTATAGGACGAATAATCTGTACTTGCAGACTATATTATATATACCAACATTCGCCCTTGCGTACCCCATTTATAAACTTTGTTACGCTCTTCATAATTCATTATTATTTTCTGATTTTTATTATATGCCTTTTTGTTTGCTTAACCGAATCTCTGTTTCCTATTTCAATGTGATTTTTCAATGTTAATGGGGATTTATAAAACAAACACTTGTCCTTGAATTAACTTCATCTGTCGATTCTTGTTGTGCCAAAGACTTGAAGGTATGACAAATATTGATGTAAACAATTTACCCGGTGTCAGTCCCAGTAATTCTAGAATCCTTGGAAGTTCTATTTTTTTCGATTACCGGACATGTTCATTCCTTTTCTCTTCATAAAAATAGACGAAAATATTGTCAGATTTCTATTAGATCAAAATAAAAAATAAGTAGTTCATTCTTAGATCTATCTAAAGCATTTGACTGCCTCTACTTACTTCGTATTTAAAAAATAAAATACAGTACGGGCAACTAAATTTAAAAACTAAATTATACATAGTACTTGTATGGTATGTGCTGCTTCAAGGCTCGGATTTAAGGCCACTGTTATTTATTATTTACTAAATTATATATTCTGCCTTGGCGGAAGTAAATTAATTAACTTTGTAGATGACAGCAGAGTAATATGCTGGGGAAACACAGATGAGCAACTGGGATAAAATACCAACTGTGTGCTCAATAATATTAAAATGTATTACAGTAATAGTAATCTAAATACAAATGTTAGGCAAACATAAATTATAAAATTTGAATTGGCAACATATAATAATGATACAAACTTCAATATAAATTTAAACAGTAACAAAATTAGTGAAGTAAAGTGCCCCAAATTGCTTAGCTTTTTTTCTTATTTAAATTTTAAACTAGCTTCGACGTTTAGGTCATTAGCGACATCTCATAACTTGTACATCATTTTAATTAATAACATTTACAATTACAAAAGTTTGAATAAATCTGCTTCCACGAGGAATTCTAGAAGAGAAAGGACAGCTGCAGGATCCGTGGTGAATTGCATAGACTTTTAGTTGGAAAACATCTTACATGGTTAATCAGATTCATAATGTTTGTTGTAAATTTAATAAGAGGACATACTTGATCGAAAGTTTAGCTGAGTAGCAACCCAAACGTTTTTCTATTAATATTATATTGTAAATGATTATTATGCTTTTATTAAAATTATTTAATGAAATTAATTGCGCTTTAGGATATAATATGATAATTTTATTTATAAAAAACTGTAATATCAGGATTATTACTTTTTTGGGTAACCACGTCCATCAGAGATTTCGTTCACTTGACAAGCCTTTTTTTATCCTCACTCGTCTCTCGACGCAGTTACTAGACGATCAGACGTTCCTTCTTCCTTGGAGTTGAATTGCAAATTTTCCCTCTGCCGGCGGAAATGAGGATGAACCTGGTACTGCCGGTTATTGAGGAAAACTAAGTTTTCCTCTTTCTTCCCTCTGACCTTCCTTGTTCTTAATACTTTCTCACTAATGAGCAACAATTCACACGGCACTTTCAACTTTTGTGGCACTCTCCAGCTACCTCCTCTCATTCCTATCCATTCCACTCTCCAGTTTTCTCCTCCCTTCCACCTCGCCTTCTCAACTTCTTGAAAAACTCTCCTCCGATACCTCCTCGCCTTCTCAACGTCTGCACAACTCTCCATCTCTACATTCTCGCCCTCTCGAAGTCTAGAACAATTCTGAATATGTTTCGGCTTCTCGCCTCCCAGCCAAACTTCTCCAAGGGAAAACGCTGTCCCACGTGTTGTTTATTCCCCCAATCCACATGAGTACTTCGTCCTGCGTGGGAAATTTTCTATGGCACAGGGAACAGTGTCCTTCGGAAATTCTGAAGGGTGAATGTTCCTTTAGCAAAACAAGCTCAGTATTATAAATCCGCATACAGGCGTGTCTTCCATCCGGCAGCCTGGCGCCGGGGAATTCCACTTCTACCTGCCTGTCGCCAATTAGAATCTTCTTTCTGAATTTTTAGATCCTTTGAAATTCTTAAAGTTAAAACAAAATTAGGTAGTGGTCCTACAGCACTACAATATGGTATTGAAATATGGGAAGTTTGTACACAAACCCACGGTAACCACAATATTTTTTTATAAGTTAATTATTTAATCTTTTGAAAGTATAAGACTATAACAACAAATGATGAAATATACCAGAAAGAAAAGATTTCTTTCAATCGAATAAAGTCCCATATATCGTTGTCATCGACCCTAAAAGAAAGAGTGTGTTGTATGTTATTAGTTTTTAACTGTCTAACAAAACTTGCACAAAATAAAAATAATTTGTAAGATTCTAATTAACCTCACAGGCCGGTCGACCTGGTCTAAATGAATGGCAAATCTCTTCTTACATTCTATTACCTGAGTTTGTATCTTTTTACTAAATAACATATACATTATACACTAGACTATAACATTGCTTGTGAATTACATATGTTTGTATGCAACACTTTATCTCTAAGTTATGTATGTCTGTAAATTATGTATAGATTATAAAATATACATTAAATTTGTGTATATGTAAATTTTATTCTTCTAGAATAAGCTAAAAATTTTAATAAAATAATACTGGTTAATAAACCATTTTGAACTTGATATAAATTTAAATAAAATCATTCATTTCATACTTACAAAACTTCCTTTTAAGGTTTCCGTTGTTGCTGAGGCATAAGTGTTGTTGTTGTTGCAGAGGCCCCTTCGTAGCACCTGTGGATGCAGCGACCTAGGAGGAGACAGTGCCCATCGGTTCATCGGAATGGCTATTCTACATCCGGAGATAAATCAGACTCTATCAAAATATTTTTGCTCTAGTTTTTACACGGTTAACTACATGTGGTGTGTATTTTTTACCTGCTGCTTTGTAATATATTATGATATTTACTGTATAGAACTGCTATATGTATTAACAGGGTAAAGTATTAAAATTGATGCCAAAAAGTGTTGATAAACTATTTGATTAAATATTTTGAAATTGTTATAAATAAATATTAATGTTTTAAAACTTAAAAGGAAACGATCTTTTAATATAAGCCACTACTACCGATATTGTTGTTATTCGACTATGATCACTGTGTATGATTATTAATTTTAAAACCAGATTATACCATGTGATTAAATTAAACCTACAGAAATTCATTAAATAAAGTTACATATGTTTTCAAAAAACCTTTTTATTTTTTATACGTTTATATTTTTAAATCCAGAACCAATTTGGTATTCTGATAAGTGTTATTAAAATAAACAATATATACACATAATACAGACTCTAGTTTTCCATTTATTTATATAATCTACGATTTTTAACGTCGGAAATAATAAATTTTGTGCAGCCCATGCTGCTCTATCTGCTGACTGCCCTTCTGTTGTCTATACTGCTTGACCAGGTATTCCGAACTTGGAAATACCAACAGCACACCTGTCCGTGAAGATAACATTCAAAAATTACTTACTTCCATTATAACATATATTTTAAATTGAAAACCAAGATTAATAATTAACTACGAGGTTTAAACAAAGGAAAGAAAAACAGAAGAGTAAGTGCACGTTATAGATAGCGTAATTGCATATACTTCTGATATCAGTTCTCCATTCATGATAGTTCCAATATTTATGATCATTCTAATACTCTCACTTCAGAGAAATTTATTGTATAATTTCGTAAATATTAATCATTTTCAAATTATCTCCTAGTTGAACTACAATAATCCTCTCAGTATTTCTTACCGTTTCTTATTACTTATTTGCCATTTTAAATATATTGGCATATTCGCAGCTCCACTGGACTACTATAATTGTAACTTTATTATGAATGCAAGAATTACGCAATGAATTAACAGATAAATACGCCGATGAAACTATTTGAACAAGGAAATTAACTGTAATCGTTATTGATTGGTTCTCGACTGTCAGTAACTATTAATCCGAATATGGCGGTAGTCCATTTCTGCAATGAAATGTTATGCTCTCTTAACGAACTCTAAAAAGTAGTCTAGCGATGCAATTCCTAATTATCAACTATAAACTAAATTCAAATGTTCAATTATTTCGCCTGATTACAGAGATTTCTGTCAATTTAGGGAATGACTATAATATCACATTTTAAATAGGAAAACGAATACTTTCCTCCTAATATAAAAAATATTATAACGTGACCTGAAAATTTCTAGACCGTAATCAGGAGTAAGAGAGAGAAGATAAACCAATAAACGTGATAAACACAAAGGACGACATATTGAAGAAAAAATCAAATGTAAAAGCCTTTGAAAAATACTTCTTAGAGTGATTATTACGCTTTACAATTCATATCATATAAACCATTTTAAATTTGTCATAAATCACATAAATCGTTACCAATTCCATTTGATGAATATTTTGTTTCCATAAAAATAATTCGCCTTCGAATTATTAACCAAATGAAGGCAGACCCTAAAATTAATACCATATTGAATATATTTATCATTATGAACAATTGGAAGCTGACTTTATTTATTTAACCGAAAGCTTATTTAAATAAAATGTAAAAACTGTAATTATTAAAGGGGTTATTTTTCATTTTAATTGAATAAAATTTGGTAAGTTGAATTTGTTTGAACTTGAATGTCGAGAGGGTTTGTTGCTCCTTTCAGGTAAACGACCCAAAGGACTGGCCTTCGTGAGTGGTCCTTTGAAGACCATATATGACAGGTTAAAAACCTATTATTTTCTTTTCGCATAAAGCAATATATGTATATAAATAGGAAGTATTAATTTTAAGAACCAAAGCATATACATTATCAAAGCCACTGTAGTACTGAATCTCAACAAGTGGTAAATGTTTTCAGTATCAACGAAACATATCGGATTCTCAGAAGATATTTCTACGTCTAAAAGACCAACATAAAGGAAAAACGTGAATATATTACTTAAAATAAAACGACTGTGATTATGTATAAATTTGGATCATTATTATTCATATTACACAAATTAATTGAAACATTAAAAAATACATGTAATTTTTACAATATAAAAACAAATTTGGTCTTAAACCTATTAAAAATAAATTTGTTTATATAAAGAAATATTTACGTACAATTTTTTAATGTTTCAATTAAATTTTTTTAATTTTTAGATGACTAAATAGTTTATATGCCCAAGAGTGCCGCAGGGTAAGAATAATTAAGAAAATCTACTAAGAAATTGAAATGTCTTGGGAAACGAGAATTTGATCGTAATGGGTGACTGGAACGCAGTAATAGGAAAGGGAAGAGAAAGTGATGTAGTTGGGAACTATGGACTTGGGGAAAGGAATAAAAGGGGAGTAGAAATTTGCTTTGAGTATAGTTTAGTCGTGAAGAATACCTGATTTAGGAATCATGAAAGAAGACTATACACATGGAAGAAGCCGGGGGACACAGGCAGGTGCCAATTAGATTATGTAATGGTTAGAAAGAGATATAGGAATCAGGTACTAAACTGCAAGACGTACCCAGGATCAGATATAAACTCTGGCCATAATCTATCTGCTGGTTATGAAATGCAGGTTGAAAATGAAGAAACTCAAGAACGGAATTACAGAGTTTCAAAGAAGATACCAGGAGTAGATTAATAGAGAAAGGAGAAAGAAAATATAGAAGAGAAGTGGATACTCTTAAAGGAAGAAATGAAGAGCTGCAGAAGAAAATATAGGAAGATTAGCTCAGACCAATATAAAAGCATGGATAACACAAGAAATAATAAATATAATTGCTGAAAGGCGTAAATATAAAAACACGAGAGATGAAGATAGTAAAGAGCAGTACAGATGCTTGAAGAATGAGATAGATAAGAAGTGCAAATCAGCCAAAGAGGCTTGGCTACAAGAGAAGTGCAAAGAGGTTGCATATTTCATAATGAAAGGGAAAATAGACGCAGCTTATAGGAAAATCAAATAAATACTCGGCCAGAAGAAAAATATTAGGAAGAACATTAGGAGAGTGGATGGATAAAGAAGATAAATCAGAAAGGTTTGAGGGATATCGAAAAGAGCTGTATCACGGCGGAAGTCTAGATCAGTCAGTAATAGAAGAAGAAGAGGAAGCGGATGATAAAGAGTTGGGAAACCAAATTTTAAGATCAGAGTTTGATAGGGCTGAAAGGCCTGATTTATGGTAAAGCACCAGGAATTGATAAAATCCTAGCAGAGTTGATAAGATCATCGGGCGAAGAGGCAATATCATGACTGTTCGGGATAGTTAGAGAAATATACGAAACAGGAAGAATACCAGATGATTTTTAGTAAAAACATAATTATACCCATCCTGAAGGAGGCCAACGACCGTTCTCAGCGACATCAAGGACACACCAGCTAAAACAAGGTGAAGTCCTGTCCATGCAATATCTTATTATTTAGACACTAAATCAATATCTAATTCATTGCTGTGATTGTACTAAAGTCACGTTTGACACATACTTAAAGTTGCATAGTAAAGGCGCCCTTAATAAAACTATTTTTTATTGGTTCGTGCGCGCATATGTTAAGCGCGGTTAATTCTCAACTTGCTGTTTAAGGTAAATATAATTACTCGTAAATACGCGTTTGAAAATATGGCGAAACGAGAGAAAATTTATGTTGTTTTATTGATAACTTTTGTGAGGATTAAAATAATTCCAGAATTTTCAGGTTACTGAATGTTTTCCAATATGCCACGAATGAGGTAAGCGGATCCAGAGTGCAGACCTTATCCGTAAATGTGTTTATCTATGGGGAACTAAGGTAATTTTTTATAAATTAATGGATAAAGAAGATTGATTTATGTATTGTCCCTTTGGTTCAGTAATCATAAACTTCCTTAATAAATTGTATATTCTTAAACATTACGCTTATTAAACTTAAACATGTTTTTACCTTTTACTGCCTTCCTTGAGATCAAGGCTCCTCCCATGGCAATATTCGACAGCAAGAACCCTGAATCCAGAAATGCTCTATCACCGAACTAAACAGTCAAATATAAAAGCGAGGCAACGAGTCGGACATTTCAACGAGAGTTTCGTTATTCGGAAAGGTTGCATAAGGAAATTGAGGCCACTAATATTAATTGTACTGTATAAAATTTTAAGCATGGAGTTCAAAAAGAACTAGACGAAGGTAACTGGGAAGCGCACCAGGTCGAGGCCTCACACAGCGGCAAACAAGACCACCCGAAGTAGCAAACACCGAAACAGATGTATTGAGACAGAAGTGGTCGATTCAACGGTGTTCCCGTAGAGGTATTGTATTGTATTTATTAAATCTACAAATGGGCAGATGCCCGGTGGCAGATACATAGAACTTAAACAAGAATTAATAATCTCGTCGTAAGGACCATATTTAACCTATAGTTGAATGCATAATTATATTTAATATAAATAAATAAGTGTGGAATATTATTAGAAATGAATTTTTTAAAAAGAATAATATTGTTTTTGCCTAAAAAAGAAAAAAAATTGGAAATATATTTCATTGTAGTATATTTTTAGAGATTTCGCAGCACTGATCACTTCACTACACTGCACTGCACTACACTAAACTTAGATTAAGTTGAAATTTTCTTTCTGTTAGAGGACGTTCCCCAAACACTCCTGCAGGCAGATTGTTCCAGTCATTAATTGTCCTATTTAGGAATGAGTATTTTCCAGCGTCTGTTTTTGGTTCCTTGCTTGTAACTTAAACAGGTGGTCAATCCTCCCGTTTCGAGTCGATTCTTTCATTCTATCTCGGATTCCCTGCCAAGGTTTTTGACCTGCTAAGGCTCTGTAGAAAATGTATAGCCTAGCTCTTTCTCTTCTTGTCTGTAGCGTGTCCCACCCTAGTCGCTTTACCTTCTCGTTCCCATACCCAGGTCCTATTTGTACGTATTTTGCGGCCCTCCTTTCCACACTTTCTAAGGATTCTATTTGACCTATCCTGCACGGATCCCAGCATCCTGCACCATACTCCACAAATGACAAATATGCCAACTCTTTAGATTTCGCATTCCCCTTGTTGAGTGTTCTCATGACAAAGTGCAAGGTGTTCCACGCTTTCCTTGTAGCATAGTTTACCTGCCACAGCTTACTGTTAAAATAAATGCTTAGGTATTTACAGTTTGTCTCCTCGATCACTGTTTCCCCATCTATTTTATATATCAAGGCATATTGAACGCGCATTTTAGTAAAACTAATCGCCTTACTTTTACTATTGTTGACTTTGATTTTATTTCGCTTAGCCCATGTACTTAGAGTATCTAAGTCAGTTTGGAGAGCAGCTGCGTCTTGTTCCCCATTTATTCCCCTGTAAATTACACAGTCATCTGCAAAAAGTCGGATCTTAGAATTTTTATTATAATATAAATACCAGTACAAGAAACCAAATTGAATAAACAAACTAGAAATAAACCGGAGTTTTGAACAACACAAAGTAGGTGTATAAAATAAATTAACATGCCATATCGTCAATCATAGATAACCTACCCGCAACTAATAATTCTAATGTGATTTCCATACCCACTCCTTTAAACCTTAAATTCAGTGGAACATTAGACGAACACCCTTATAGTTTTATTAAACGGGCGGAAGATCATTTTTCGTTAAGTCCGACTAGTGAAAACCGAAAGGTACATATTGTTTGCAATTTACTAGGAGCAGCGAAATCGTGGTGGGAGGCAATCGAAAATCAGCAAGTGACGTTTGGTGAATTTAAGACTGTATTCCAACAAAAATACTGGAATCAGATAAAAATATTAGAACATAAACTGGATATAAACTCGTCATGGAATCGTCAAATAACACGACATTTTCCGACAACTACACAAAAACTATTAAAAAGCGTCCCACCTACGAATTTGCCACGTTTTTGTAATTATTGGGGAAACAGTTGATAGCCAAGATTTACCGTCGAGACAAATATCCAGGAGAAATGGAAGTAGTGAAAATTTGAGAGTGGAATCTAAAGAATTTTCGGGAAACTAGGAAAGGTTAACATAGAAGGGTGCCCCTGTCCTAACTTTAACCTTCAATTTTTAAAGCGGCCACTAGTATCTTGCATAAAAGTTTTAGTCACCAGTTGTTTAGGAAATTTCAAGTCCAATTGTGAACGTCTTTGCTCAGTTAAGAAATTAGAGTACATGAGTTTATTATGTTGTGAATCGTTGATTGACACAGGGAGCAAAGTGACAGCTATTTTGGAAGTACTTTATAAGAAACGACGGATAAAATAATCCCAACACCCCGTTACCAGTAATACAAGGAACTAAAATTAAAGACGTAAAATGTCAAATAGCATTAGAGATTGAATGATTATTGGAGTAGATTTTCTGAGAAGGCATAATATGATAATCGACTTAAAAAGGAATCTACTTAGAAACGACTGTTACGAATATGAGGTAATAAAGAAGGATAGTATCGAAGAAGAGAAAGATGAGGGAAAATACGACGATAATGGAGAAAAAGTAATGCTTGTAATAAGCGGAGCGGTTAACGCAGGCGTAGATCCTGGCACCACGGACAGCGAGAATGCGGTTAACAACGACGAAAATAATATAAACATTAATATGTGTAGAAATTGGGAAAATAAAGTACAACAACTCAAAGAAAGAGTTGATAATATCCAAGACTTAAGTCTTGTGGAAAAAGAAAAATTCACCAAGCTAATATATCATTATAAGCCGTTATTTAACGATGTGCCTGGTTTGGTTAGAGATTATACTTTACGAATAAAATTAACGAACTTAACACCTTACAATAGTAGGTGGCATATAGAAATGATAGATGATGTAATTACGCAATGATTAGGGATGGGATTATTAGAAAGTCGTCAACCCCTTATGTCAACCCACTTGTCATAGTAAGAAAGAAGAATGGCACATTTAGGATATTTTTAGATGCACGCAAATTAAATTCCAAAAACCACCTCTCATTGATAAAGTATAGAAGACATTTAAAGAGGCAAGATTTTTTTTGAAAACAGAAATAAAGGCATCCCATTTACCCGGATGACCAGGCATATACAGGGTTTTTATACAACAATTCATCTTATGTTTTCCAACATACACCCTTTGGATTGAAGAATAGTGGTGCTGCGTTAATGATTATTTGAACTAGATTCCTAATAGGATAGCATATGTCGATTACATCATTCTTTGGTCCAAAACTGAGGAGGAACATTTCGATCAAATGAAAATTTGTTTAATATTTATCTGACAATATGACTTTAAATTGGGACAAAACATTTTTCTTCAAAGATTCAATAGATTTTCAAAGGTATGCAATATCAACGAAAGAAATATATTTGTCGTTAGATAAAGCTAAAGAAATCGACCCAATATCTTCGCCAAGGAATAAAAAATTACTCCACAAATTCTTCGGGATTTGAAATTATGATTCTCGTTTTGTGGAAACTGGTCCAATGCAATCCATCCTTTGTTAGAAGTGTTAATGGGAAATTCCTAATTATTTCGTTAGTCAGTAGAGTTCTACGAGGTGCTGAATTGAGATATACTACCACTGAAAAAGAGATTCTTGCAATTATATGGTCCTTACAAAAATTTCGTGTCTACTTATTAGGATCGGAATTCATTTTAAGAACGGATCATCAGGCCTTGACATTTATACAGACGAGCTACACTCTTAACCAGAGGATGCTTCGATGGAAGATATACATCCAACAGTTACAACGGGTCAATCCAAGCCGTGTGTTCCGGAGGTGGATTTAACAAATTCTTATACTATCTTTAAATTAATTCTCAAAGTTCAAATTTATATAGTAGTTTTTTACTATGTATAAATTTGGATCATCATTCGTTACTTTTTTGCTTAAACGTATTTCCATAAGAATTAATTTTAATTTCACACACATTAATTGAAACATTAAAAAATATGTAAATTTTACAATATAGAAACAAATTTGTTTTTAACATGCATTCACCCTAAATATATTGTACATTCCCTTAGTTGCCAATTATTTTGTATATATACATATTCTACATTTTTCATGGAATGTACATAATTACAGATTGTCCTGACCAACGCATGATATTAATCGAACTTCGGAGATCAAGAAACTAAACAATTTTTATTGACTCCTATGCTAACCAAACACATTTGGTAAGATCCTCACATTTACGAGTCGTTGATATTTACATTGGAAAAACTCTCAATGGGACCAGAACGGTAGTTAAAATTTATGCTCATCGGAATTATAATCGTTAAAGTTCAAATCGAATTATTGAATCTCGTAGTATGAGATAGCATAAAAATAAAATATTGACATAATATCACACATTATTTTATACCAATATATATCGACAATATTTGGGCTAGCTCAATGTAAAATCATGTCCCTTCCACAGATATTTAGAAATTATACACACGTAAAAAATTATAATTTGAGGATTCGTACATTGGGTTAAATATTGGAAACATTTTAGAACCAAATTTGTTTTTATAATGCAAAATTTCCACTCAAATATTTAATGTTTCAATTAATTTGTATTTGAAATTTATGTTAACTATGTATACACTGAAAGTTTCTTTAAAATTGAATAAGAGAGATGCAATCAGAAGAAATATGTATTTTTGGTTCATTGTGTGACAGGGAATTGTAGAAATTAATCTTCGGGTCTACTAATTCGTTCAGAATTATTGTGTATATAGTGAATAAACAATTCCTGTACAAAATAACCATACGGAACAACAAAAAATTAATGTGTCACTAAATATTATATGCCAAAAAAGCCTAATCGCGCACATGATCCTTCACTACACACAACGATATCAACAATGAACTGTGATTTATTTCTTATGTAATTACAATATTATCTAGCTGGTTAATCATAAATGTAGAACAAAATTTTTTTATCACTCCTTATTTTCAAATAAATTTATAATGTAAGTGTTGTAAATGATGGGCGGTGGGAATTAATTAATGAATTTAATAATTGAGTTTAAATATTTACATTTATTAATTGTAAACACAATAATTTTTAATATGGGTAGTGCGTAGATATATTAAGTTCAAAATAATTATTTAAAAATTGGATTATATTAAAGATCTCAGGGTATTAATGGTTTGGGTGACCACGTGTAGCAGATCTGTTCGTTGACGAACCTGAGTTGTCTTCATAGGTGTCTCGCTGTAATTTCCGTGTTGTGGAACTTGAAGCGGCCGGTCGACAATAACACGAAGTCTTTCTTCCCTTGTTGCTAAGACCTTTCTTCCCTGCTTCCTGGACTGATCAAAGCATGGTCGCCGCTGCCGCCTCACCAATCTCCTCTCTCCACCACTCTGCTACCATCTCCTTTCACCACCACCTTGTATCACCAGCAATCTCTTTCTCCACCACTCTCCTTCAATATCCTCTCGCCATCCCCTGCAAAAATCTGTCAAATCTGTCTCAAATTGTCTCCGCCAGCCTCTTTAAAGCCTTGTCCCCACTTATCCGACACCTATCACTAAGGTGGCAGGGATGGATATCCTACAATCATATCCCTTGTTTCATTTGGGGATTACACGCCACCCGGTCACCAGATTCCGAGACAGATTAAGACATTCCGAAACGGCGACGGGGTGTCCGAGATTTATGGTCCAGGTGTCAGCCGCAGTATCTGTTATTATTCCGAGCCGCCAAGACGGCGAGCGGAAAATCCCCTTCTTCCTGGACAGCGACTTGCTCTGCCGGAATATTTCTTATTTAAGTTTCCGTAAATAATAATAAAAAATTGGACGTGGGTTCTACTGCGCTACAGTGTATGTATATATAAATAAACATTTTTGTAAACAATTTTAGAAATCATAAATAAAAGTACCCAATGTTACTTAATTATAATTGTTTCTATGATAAAGACTTTAAATTTATTACGAAGGTCAATAAATTCAACGAAAATCTTAACTGAATACATATTTTTTAAATCTGTATGAAAAAATGGAAAACTTACTTACTTACAAATGATTCAATTGTACCGTCTGTAAGTAGAATATATTTCAAAGTTGTATAAAATGAAGAGGAACCGGTTAAATTCAAATATCTATAAATTAATTACAAACTCAATAGCATAATGCAAAATGTTTTACGAAATAAAAATTTACTAAAATCATTATAAAATGAAGAGAAAACTGTTACAAATATTTCAATGATAAAAATTTTAATTCATTAAAAACTCAATAACACAAACCAAAACCTTTAACCAAAATTCAATTTTTAAACCTGTACAAAATGAAGCTAAACCACTTGCTTACATTCAAACGTTTTGATTATAAGTCTTTAAACAGATTAGAAGGCTATATGAAAGGCACAGGAATCATTCACTAAATTGAAATATTCCAGTGAATTAGCAATTAAAATATCTGACATCTATAAGTAATGAAGGAAGAACTGTTACCAAATTAGTAATGTTTAAATGAATAGGTCTATAAAGTGATTTCAATACTGTAATGCTTGATAATGTGTTGAAATCGATTAAAATTGAATAATATGAAGGATAAACATTGAAATACGTTTGTTAGTAATTCGTATGAAATGATAGGCAAATGTCACTAAATCATAAAAGTGTCAATTATGGAGTCTATAAATTAAATACAAAGATCTGTGACAGGAAGGAAAAACTGCTACTTAATTACAAAATTTAAATTAATTTGGTTCTAAAAATCTACATAAAATTAATTATTATTATTAATTATCTGCTGTCGAAGGGAAAACATTCACTAAATTGAAAAAGTGTCAGTAATAAAGGCTTTTAATTAATTACAAAACTATGTGAAACTACTAGTTAATTACAAAATTAAAATACTTATGGTTCTAAATATCTACGTAATAATGATGCAAAACTTTAACTAAATTACTAAAGTGTCAATGATTAGGTCTTTAAAAAAAGATCTGTGAAAAGAAGGGAAAATTGCTACTTATTTTAAAAATTTAATTGCATTTTTTTAAAAAAATCTGTATGAATGTAAGGAAGACTTTCTTTAAATTTCAAAATGTCACTGGTTAATTCTACAAATTAGTTACTGTTCTATGAGAAGAAGTGAAAATTGCTTGTATTCAAATTGATTCAATTTATTCGAATCTATGTAAAAATGGGAAAGATTACTTAATTACGCTTCGCGCTGTAACTGAAAATATATGTTTTTATCTACGAAAAATAAATTAAGTGGGAGCTGCCCAGGTCTTTAAATAGCGCCTGTCAATCAATCGCATTGAACCTAATACAATATAATAATAATATCGTTACAAAATATAATGCTAGTCATTTCTCTTGAAAGGAAATAATTTGTTCTGGCAGGATGTTTATTTAGACCTGAAAGTGGGTAATCAAACACTAAAATACACAATAAATCTCATGGCAATCAAATTAAAGGAATAGGAACCTATAACAGACTAACATGAAGTCACACAGAAGATGATTAATGTGGGAATACTTACTTGCCGAGAAAGGGGGGAAATACAGCCCTAAATTTGAAAAGTTCAATAGAAAAATTTTCTTGGGTTGTATAGTACGCAAAAAATATACAGAAATCGGATGAACAGTAAACTTCAGGAAGTTTGCTACCTGAAAAAATTAATAACTAGAGTAGGATAGCACAGGTAAGGGAGGCTTTCGTAAATGAGACGAATTTGCTTACGAGTAATGTAAGTGTGCATATTAGGAAATCATTACTAAAAATGTCCGTATTGAGTGTGGCGTTATATGGATAAAATAAAAGAAGGATTTGAAATATGGTTCTATAGGAGAATGCTGAAAATCATATGGGTGAATAAAATCACAAATGAGGATGTTCTAAACAGAATAGGGGAAGAGCGAGCAATAGAAGGAGGTTGACCAACAAAAAGTTTAAATTAATATATCACGGTTAGGGACTTGAGGGTCTTGTAAAATTATCACCAGTGGAAAGTAAGTAGAGTAAGAACCGAAAAGGGGTTCGAAGGACGGAATACGTTCAGTAGTATAGGAAGAATGTAGGATGCAGTACTTATTCGGAAATGAAAATCTTGATGATGGAGGATTGCATAAGACCAGTCTTAGGTTTTGTAAATTGATATTTTTTAAAAATACTATAAATATTTTGTTTTAAACAATAAGTTTGCAATCAATAAAGTGAAGGCCAATAAGTCAGCATAAAATATTATCTCTCTTTAATTAATATAAATACGTTTCGTCTTTCTTTATAGACCTCAGCAGATATAAAACAAAATTAACATTACAAAAGAGGAAATATGCCTTCTGTGTCACTATTTTTTGGTCCATAAAAACAATGTTCAAAACTTACAAATTTATGGCCATTTATTGGTTAAATCCCTTGTACGGAAAAATTATAATTAAATAAGATTTAATAGTAATAAAATATATGCTGACTTATTGGTCGTCTTTTTATTTGTTTTGTAGTTGAATGTGACTAAATTATCGCCATTAAAGTTCCTGGGTTTAAAATTTTAAAAAATCAGTGGTATTATAATACGTAATACATATTTAAAAATAAATCATATCAAATTTTAATTCGTAATGAATAGAAAATTATTTAAAAATCCGCGGCCGGTGAGGGCAAAAACAGAAGCAACTTACCGTGGTGAAGGCAACCCAGGAACGTAGACGACAGATAAATCCAGCTGTGGCTTGCACCGGAGCTGCGATCAACTTTCTTGATGGTGAGTTTGCAGTTACTTCTCGGCTCCTATTAACTGAAAAAGGAAGTTGGAAAATGGAAGTCACAAAGAATTTCATCAGGTTAATATTAATATTAGACATTGTAATAATGTAAATCTGAAAAGGCAAGGCAGAATGATGTACTTACATTTCAATTTTTTTTTTTTGCGAGGGGAACTGTGGAAATCTAATGGACACACGGGAGGGTCCGCACTCCCGTGTAGTGTGGGACTTTCACCCACTAAAACCACAAACCCTTTACAAATTAATAAATACAATAAATTTAACACATGACTCTGTAACGATGGACAATCAGCCGTAGTAGCTCTTCGTTATGTCTTCCTTCTAGGGGTGAGGCTGGTTAAAGTGCAGCTCCGTCTTCTTGATGCAACCCTCTGGAGTCCTCCAAGGCGGCTCAGTTCCATCTTCTTGTCGTCCCGTCGTCGAATTGCACTGCATGGACGTCTCCTTCCTTGGCGATTTAAAATCCGCACATTTACTTCGGTACACAACGGGGAATTCTTCATGAGCACATGTAACATTCAACAACTAGAATTAAAAGTAACCCTTCACACACACGCACATGAATTACAAAAAAATATATAATAATCTGGGGTGCCCCATCCCCGCATTCCCAGCATGGCGGCCGACCGCGACAGCACCGCCTCTGCAATACTATGTTTAAATAAACTTGAAAATTTTGAAACCCTTCCCGAAAAATTGATGTCTGTGACACAGAATGACGTGCTGCCTTCCCTTATATACTCCAACAACAATACGGGAAGCGTCGTTTCCATGAGTACGTCACGGACTACAATGAGCCCCGAGCCTGCGTGGCATTAAGCAAAACGAAATTATAACAACTGTAATTTATTGAACGTCTTTTAAAGCTATTTAAATAAATCAAATATTCGTGTAACGTGTTTAAAAGAGAAACAGCGTTATAGAAATAAGAACAATGATTCCTCATTTTTCACAGTTTTCTAAGAAAACAATCCAAAGAATCTTTAACCTTTTCATCTCAGGTCGCTGAAAATATTATTTCAAATTTCTCATGCAAATCATTTTCAAAGATTTTAATAAGCGGATGAAAGTTGGTCTCGATTTTTAAATACATTCCTTCTTACTGATATAAATTGTAATTGAACAACCTTTATTAATTATTCATCGAATTTTAATTTATATTTAAAATGGAAGGAGAAACTGCAATAGCTGACGCTAGTTAACTAAACTAAAATAAAAGATTAAAATTTATTATCAATTAAAAAACACTCGACTAAATTGACATTCAAAGCATTTTAGTATTGTACAAATATATGTTACATCAAGACACGAAATGTACTCTTTTTCTATAGAGATTTGTACCAAGCAGCAGAGATAAATTAATTATACATGGGGTCCAATAAAGAATGTGTAAATATTTTTAATTGTAGAACGGTGTAAGAAATATCTGAAATAGTTGTATCACGGTGGAGATTTAGATCAGTCATTAATAGAAGGAGATGAGGAGGTGGATGATTAGTTGGAGCAAAAATTTAAGATCAAACTTTGACAGGGCGTTGACAGTCCTGATCAATTGCAAAGCGGAATTGTTAAGCTCATCGGGCGAGGAAGCAATGTCATTGCTGTTCAGGATAGTTTACGACGTCTACGAAACAGGAAGAATACCAGAATATTTAAGTAAAAACATAATTAAATATGCCCATACCTAGAAAAACTGGGGCTGTTTTCGAACAGCACATGACATTTAGTTTAGTATCCCTTGAATACAAAATATTAAAGAAAATATTATCTAGGAGCAACTATATTAGAAGTGTCATGAATATGAAATCGATCTGCATAATATATTTATTGATTTCGAGAAAGCCTTCGACTCAGTGCTGAGACATAAAATAATTGAAAATCTGAGTATACAGTGTACCAGTTAAACCCTCACAAATACTAAAGCCATAAGATATTGGTGTGAAACATGGGTAAAGCAAGGTGATCCACTGTCAGAAACTACTCTTCATCACAATGGACGCAATTTTGTCCCTGATTGATGTCAAGGGCAACAATGTCTGGCTTATGCACACGACATATTACTTAAGCACGATCTGAAAGACTACTACAATAAATATTTATAGATCTGAAAGAGATGGCAGTGCAATATGGTCTAAAAAAATCTGGAAACAAAATATATATGAAATGCAAAGTAGGCGGCCATGAAATAGAAGATATCATAATCGATCATATTCCGTATCAGAAAGGCAGAAGTAACATATATTGGCTCTAAAATATATGGTACTAACACTAATGAAAAAGAAATAAAAGAACGTATAGCGCCTGGAAAAGGGAATATTTTGCCAACATAGATTTATTTAGAAGAAGGCTTCCTTCAAAAAATGCCATGTTGAGGTTATATGAAGCAATCATGAGACCAATAGTAATATATGCACCTGATACCTGGGTTCTGAAGGAGAATGACATGTATATTTGCGAAATGAAAAGTATAAGATGATTATATGGACTAATAAGGAACTTGGACGGTTCCTGGAGAAGCAGGTACAACCACGAAATTAACAAACTTATCAAGTCCAAAAGAATCACAAGACATATCAAAGCCCTAAAGTTAAGCTGGTTTGATCATCTTTATCGAATGAATGACGACAGAGAAGTAAAAAATACCTATAATTGGTGTTATTTGTCAGCGTAAAAGAAAGAAAGGCCAAAGGTCAGAAGGCGAAATGATGAGCTGAAAGACCTAAAAGTGCTAGGAATAGAGAATTGGTTAGTCCTAGTGCAACATGGGAAGAGCTGGAAGGCTGTTGCCGAGAAGGCGAAAATGTTCCAAGAAACGTTGTAGTGCCTCAGAAGAAGACGAATATCTAGGAGAATGTAACGACAAATAGAATGCGAGAATGGGAGTAGATTAATTACGTTATACCTTATATATAGAACTGGATATGAAGAAATTTAAACAGAATGTGGAGAAGAAATATAAATCCTATAGTTTGCCGATGCCATTGTAGATTTAGGGGGACAGAAGATGACTTGGAGAAGTATAAATGGCATGAACTTAGTCCTGGAGAAAGATTTCAATGTAAGGATTAATAGAAAGAAAACCAAGGAAATGGAGTGTAGTTTGAAAAACAGTTGAACTAAGGATGTTATATCGGGAAGGGATATTTTCACGGAATTTAAGGAATTCTGCTACAGAGGAAGAGTAATAACTGGATATGGAAGAAGTATAGTAGACGTAAAGAGTACAGGCAAGGAATGCTTTCCAGAAAAAGGTAAATTTAAGTACGCGTAATATTAAGTGTGAATATTAGGAAATCATCACTAGGAGTGTTCGTATGGAGCATGGCGTTATATGGGTGCGAAACGTGGACGATTATCATGGCAAAAGCATACAATCAAAAACCAAGTATTTCGAAAAATTTCCCATATGCAACATATGCAAAAGTTTATACGTGCTATTGATATTAAGTTTTAGTACATAAAATAGGTTTAGATTTATTATTCAGTCCATTAGTCCTCGTCAAAAGAAATAGGAAACGTCAAATATAATATTACAAGAAATATACAAAATTTTACAATTAAGAATTTATGGCCAAAAAGAAAAGATAACCATATATATTTTCAATCGACGGGGTAGGCAGCAGCAAATATTGCCTAGATTTCCGTCGAATATGAAATAATTAGAAAGAAATCGCAGGTGAATCTTAGGAGGGTATAATTGTAAAATATTAGGAGAATTTGATAGGACACCAGCAAACTGTTTAAGTCCTTCCTATCTACGAATTCTTTCAGTAAATAATATGCTCCTTATTAAGATAAATAGATGGATTTATTTATTTACAATGTGTGTCAACACACATTTAATATCCCAATAAAGGAATATAAGTTTAAAAAATATAATAATAAAAATATTGAATATACAAATATTTTACACTAATTTTATACCTGAATAAATTAATTTAAACCATGGCCTTAACTCAGTAATTTTAATCTATTCGGAAAAGTCGCTAGTAGACTTGCAGGGAAATCATTATAGTCTTTAACGGTCCTATTTACGAAGGAGTATTTACCCACGTCCGTTCGTTGTCTTCTCTGATTAATTTTGAATGAATGATCATTTATCGCTACATAAGTCATTACATGAATACAAGTTTTAATATGACTCCAGGCCGGTTCGTCTGTATATGGTTTGTACAATACACAAAGCCTGGCTCTCTTTCTAGTTGCTAGCGCCTATAATTACTCGTGCCTTTAGAAATATTTGCATTTTTGTTCGGTTTTGAACCCTGTCTAACGCATGTATCTGATCTGTTCTATAGGGATCCCAACACACCACCCCATACTCAGGGATATGCCGAACCAATGAGATGTCTATGTTTTTTCGGGTACTTTTCCGCAGTATTCTATTGACAAAGTGAAGCGCTCCCCCACATTTTCACAGTTACTGATTTTATGTATTCTCCCCAATATCACTCTTTCCTCAAAGTCACTCCCAGGTATTTACAACTGTCTTTTTGTAATATATTTTCATTCTATAATTTATATTTAACAATCCATTTACAATATGCCGCGTTTACTCATTTTCGTACGACCAACATTGTATTCTGTTTATATGAGATTGAAGATAATTCTCCATTTTTTCGGTCACAGGTGCTTTCTGGTATCCAGAAATTTCCGAATACAGTTTAATACGCATTTCTCATTGCCAGATTTATCACATTTTCACTAAAGGAATACGATGCGGTAAAAAGTCAAAAGCCTTTGAAAAGTCATCTATCAGATGAGATATATCTTGACATAATTTCACTGACTCTCGCAAGCGCTGCCCACTATGTAACCATCCCGTTTCGTCCCAATGCCTACGTAAATACTCCGCTAATAATCTCTCCAACAGTTTGAATTCCACTGAAGTGAGTCTAACCGACCTGTAGTTACTAGTTCCCCGCTTTGTATATAGGTACTACGAGCGCATGCCTCCAATCGTTCGGGATTTCATTATTGTTAATTGACATTTCAAATAACCGCATAAGTTCGTCGTCATGGCTTCCCCTCCTAATTTGAGTACTTCTCCTGAGATTTCATCTAGTCCAACCGATTTGTGGGACTTGATGTTTTTAATGTTTTTGCGTAGTGATTTTGAAAATTGCCCTCCTCTCCTGATTTGTAAATATCAGCAAATCTGTTTCCTTCCCAAATATGGATGCAAAATATTTAGCAAATTTATTTGCATTTTCCTTCTCCCTAAAAATAATTGTTTTTTCCTCACTCTATAAGGGAGCAGACAAACCCGTGTCTCTCTTCCGTCTGCGATCATGTTTGAAAAATTGAACCCAACCATTTAACACGTTTCCTAGTATATTTTTTGTATTGTTTTCTTGCGCTTCTTTTTAAGCCCTTATACTTTATTACTGAGCTGCCCAAACTATTGATTTCACTTTCTTGCCATTTTCTATATAATTTTCGAAACTTCCTCTTCAGTTTCTTTATTTCGGTATTGTAGTTCTCCGGATCAGTGTTTTGCTTTAGGTATTTAATTGGAACATTTCTTCCACGTTCATTTATTAAGTATCTGAAAGTGTCCCAAAACTCACTGGCCGAAGACCCGTGAGTTTCCCATCTCATATAATATTGACTAAGGTAAAATATGAAGGCTTGCTGGTCTGCTTTGTAGTATTGCAAGACAAGTTTCCCTCTCCGTCCCATCTTAACTCAAGGACAAACCCGAGTGGTCACTAACCCCAGGCACATCCGTGGTCCCATGCTGATCCGAGATATGGAAATACGCGGAAAATAGCTATCGATGATTTGAAACCTCGCAATCGGCGCGGTATTAAGGGAAATGACTGTACATTTCTAAATTAGGTGCAACTCTTTAGTAGAGAGTAATTCGTCGTTGCTAGTTGCGTTCGTTGTTGTTAAAATGGATTGTCGGAGAAACGTTTTATTGTGAGAATAGATTCTCAATTTCAGTTATCGTTGGTTCGGAAGTATTAATACTTCTGAAGTATTTCGTTCGTATATTTCGTATATAGTCGGAATTTAGTAGGAGCATCAGCAAATATCAATATTCAGTTCCCGAAGATGAATTTACAGTAATTTTCCGGAGATATCAAACAATGGACGAATTTTGAGGATTTGTTAAGAGCTATAATAATCAGCAGCTAAGTGATACGGAAAAACATTTTTACCTGAGGTCGTCACTCACAGGGGAAGCACAATCTATTGTTTCATCTCCAGGGCTCACGGGAGAGAATTATAAAATAGCATGGGACGTTTTGCAAAAAAGGTTCGATAATAGTCACCTCCTTACCAAATTGTACCTCAAATCGCTATTTCATATTCCCGGGACAACAGATGATAAATGCTCGATACGAAAAATAGAATAATGTTACTGATTTTATCGGAGCCTTGTCAGCACTCGGCTACACACTGACGAATGGGCTGTACCAGTTCTTTATATAATCAGAAGGAAAGTTCATGCAACTTTACATGAAAGCTAGGAAAATTTCGAATTGGCTAATTCGTCCCCCTCGTTTTTGCGCTTCGTGCAGTTTTTGAACGAACAAGCACGACTGCTAAAAGTGCGTCCTGAAACGTTTGAACCCAGGACTGGACCAAGAACTAGATGTCAGAAAACTTTCAAAACGACGGCATTGGAAAGAACGGTTAAATCGGGTGATAAGGTATGTAGTTTTTGTGGAAATTGGCATGATATTCCTAACTGCAAAGGAATCGTGCAAAAATCACCATTGGATCGCTTTAACTTTGCAAAGGAGAACGGTAACCATCACTCGTTACTTCACTTAAGCGAGCGACGGTCAGAAGATCTGCGTCTGCAAGAAATGAACACGCAGTTAATATGTCAGCACGTGTTCAAGACGCGAACAGAAAGAAATTTATATTGAATCAAACGCTTTTGCCCACTGTATTATCTAAGATGATTCCGGTGATCAGAATAGTTGAGAGTAATCTACCCTTTGCACATAAGGTGACTAGATGCGAATTCGAGCCTGTTGCTAATCAAAGATAATCAATCAATGCATTGACGTCAACCAGATAAGAAATTTCGTATTAAAAGTTCCGAAGCTTAGAAGTTTGTATAACGAATTTATGAAAGACTATTTGTCACAGATTCACATGAAGGATAAGGTCGGAACTAAGTTCGTCGGTCAAAGTTTATTATATTCTCCATCACTGTGTTTTCAAAGATAAAGACGATGCAATTTTAAGTTTTAGATTCGTTTTACGCGTCAATGAAAACTCAAATCCTGCATATAGGACCTAAGCTACAAGCAGATATTATTGATTTTCAATGGAAATAAGTTGTATTGGTCACCGACTTTCGCGAGATGTATCGAAACATACGCATAAGGAAGGACAAGTAGGATTTCCCGCGTATACCCTGGAGATTTAATCGTGAAGAACGCAGAAGGGAATATGCATTGACCTTGGTAACAAAATACCTAGCGATTCGCACGCTGCATCAACTGGTCGCTGATGACGGGGCGGCGTGCCCTCTCGCCTACGACGCCATTTTAAATTCTATATACATGGATGATTATTACTCAGTAGCATCGCGGTTAAAAACCGAATTAATCTATCTCTTTAACAATGCTGGATTCGAGTTGCGGAAATGTATTGTAATGGATAATACATACGCGTAGTTAAATTATAAATAAAATTAATCTGTTTCTTAGTTTTCTCTGTGTGTGGGTGGCAAAACTCTAACAAGACACCAAGCCCTTTCCGTTTTGAAAGTAGGAGGTCTCAGAGCGCATTCCTTGAACAATAGACTGACCCATCTTTTGAACGAGAGCAGCCCATTGAGGAAAGCGTCTATCTATAGAAAGTTAAGTTGCTACCGGGAGTGGGCGTAGCTAATTTGAATGACCGGCCGGGAAAACGGAAGGTCCATGAATAATCTGGAATGCTACGGTTAAATGCGTAACATATGCAGCATTTACGCACTCTAAAACAAAGAATTTTCTATTGGCTGCAATTGTCAAACTTCAAGCCAATAGGAGACTTTGGTGGACAAAGTCTGATTGGTAGCTAAATATGGCGTGGCGTCCGACCGAGGTGACGACGGAGGAAAGCTTGGGAGATGAGAGGATAATTAGATTGCGAAAGGAGAGAAGAAGTTGTCGGGAGAGCGGAGCGAGCTGGTCACCAGATGCTGTCTGGAAACCGGAGTGACATTGGCGGAAGATGCAGCTCAGAAGAAGAGACGGAGACCATCAAGCTGCAGTCAACAAGCAAGCGCCCAGCATATAGAAACATATGCATTTTATGCGGTACCGTACACGAATATTTGACTTTGAGTTCACATTTGCTAGGCCTATTGCCATTAGGGATAAAATTAAGCTTTTTTGTTCACCCCACTGTGGAACCCTGAGAGTAAAGTCGAATGCTAAACGAATTGTTTTTTTAAATTATTATATTAATATTAAAGCTTAAAATTTAAACGTAAACTTTTATTTATTTTCTTTAATAATCCCCAGCAATCAATACCATATAATATAATATTATTTAAATTATATTAAAACCCACACCAAAAAATTTATCCTGTTGTCGAAGATGCATCTATTAAACATAATGACAATAATATCGACACCCTGGTCCGAAAACTTTACGTTCGATTAGCCAACAGCAATTTTGGATATATCGGCCCGGCAATTGATACGAAAACAATTGAGGCAATGCTTGAAATGTTTTCCGTACGAATCCAAATACAGTACAATCTTTCATGGGTGGTTTACCCGCATCTCGGGTTCAAGAGTGTAAACAATTTTGTAATTGTCGGGTCGATTTCGGAGGACCCTATGGGCTAGCCATGGCTAGACAAAGAGTCCCCAGGAAATATAATGGATATATTTGCTTGTTCGTGCGTTTTGCAACTCGCATAGTCCATCTCGAACTGGTACCTAACTTATCGACTCCAGGATTTCTACCTGTCCGTAGTTTCATTGCAAATCGCGAGACAATAATTCCGATATATAGTGAATGTGGCACTAATTTTGTAGGTGCAATGGGCCAATTAGAAGTATGTAAAGGGGGCGTGTTTTGTTAGAGAAAGGGTTCATTAAAAAAATGGAGCAACTGGGCAATCGGGTGATACTGTGGAAATTTAATTCTCTCTATAGTCCCCATATAGATGGACTTTGGGAAGGAGGAATTAAATCCGCAAAGAAACTCTTCACACGTATTGTGGGATATCAGCTGTTGACCTACGAGGAATTCTACACTCTGCTGACGCAAGAAGAAGTGACATTAAATTCTCGCCTTACTGAGCCCTTCAAGTTTGGATCCAAATGACCTTCAAGTCCTGCCACTAGATAATTTCTAGATTTTGAAACTCCCATCCACC
This sequence comes from Eucriotettix oculatus, assembly GCA_034510155.1. Classification (NCBI taxonomy): domain Eukaryota; kingdom Metazoa; phylum Arthropoda; class Insecta; order Orthoptera; family Tetrigidae; genus Eucriotettix; species Eucriotettix oculatus. The sequence continues at coordinate 12,988,796 of CM067378.1, read as the reverse complement.
CTTATTGAACCGTTGTAAGCGGAGTTAAATCGTTTAAACAAAGATATGATTTTTTATGCAAATTAAGTCATTCGTTTTGGAAGCAATGGTCACTTCACTATCTAAATACTTTTTTATAATCCCGTCACAAATGGATGGGTCGGCCTTCCAATTTAAGTTTCGGGGACTTGGTTCTTATTAAGGTTGGTCGTATTGTGAAAACGTTCCCAGGAAATGTTGGTGTGGTTAGGGTCGCAGAAGTGTGGGCAGCTAGTAGCACATTCTCAAGACCTGCTGTGAAATTGTGCCCTTTGCTCTGCAATAACCAATAACGGCAATTGCAAAGGGCGCCACGGATACTTATGACTGTTGTTGTATATAGTTTTGGTGTTATAAATAATTTTAGTATTGAATAGTTTATTGATTTAATCTTGTAGTATTAATTGCCTATATTAATTTAAGGGTCATAATTATCGCTTTTTGGTCATTCTTGGCATATTGTTAACAATGGTAACCTATTTATTTTCATACCGTGGGCCCTCCCTTAAGACGCGAATTTTGCATCTCGGCTCGGATGGAGTAAAGATTCGATTTTCCTCCCTCGTAGAGTCCATCTTGTTCTCAATCCTATCCTTCGGGTTATGGTCTATGGTTTACCACTATTTAATATCCGCCAGTTATAGAAACGAGGTTTCTAGGTGAGCGGTATTTTAAGGAATGTACAGTGAACCGTTTCCATCATGGGTGTAGGTCAAATTAGTTGGTGATTGATGGCGGGAAGTTTTGTGAATTCTCGCGCTTGAGTCTTTCAATTGCCGTTACTACCTTTCCTGCATGGCATGCAAGCCGAATGTTCGCAGTAGATCGTCGTTTGTGTTTAAAGAAACTTAACAAGATAGCGACTGGGGGGACGCCGTGTCATGGTTGAGATCCCTAGGTGAGTTGCACAAAATTTCAGCAAGATTCGGCAACAGATTGTGATTCATTATTATCTTCAATCCTACCATTTCAATACACTTTTGGTAAATTAAAATCACCACAAACAATAACGTATATTCCCGCCCTCAGAGCAGCTTGAACGCAATAAGTAATCTATTTATTTTAGTTATTCAAACAAGTAATAATTATTATTCTTTTCAATGGTAATGTTCACAGATACAATAGTATGGGCTATAATTAATAAAATTTGAAAATACATTAGTTACTCTTTTATTTGATAACTTTAAAATGATCCTTATACCAAGTAATGTATTTGCCCCAACCAAACAATAATTTCTTCACAGGCCATATGCTTATTTACAACGTTTCGGTTGCTTGCCATGCTGTTATTGGACAGGCGAACCTAACGATCGAATCATTTCGAAATAATATATTTTTTGCGACTGTAATAGTGATGTTAAACATAAACTAAATATTACACAAAGCTTTGAATATTTTACAAAATATAAACACACGATAAAAGTTCATACTTGATCCAAATAAATTCTTATATCGATGAAGGGGGTCGATGGAATGAACAATCACAATTCGCTTCTATTAGCGTATTTGAGATGTCCGGAAAAAAGACGAGATGAGAATAGACGAATAGGAAGTTCGAGAAAGTAAGATCGTTTTTAACCTTGATAATAGCCAAGGAATGATGCCCTTATGGAAGTTTCGAAAAAAAAACACAAAGTAAAGTAGTTTAGTTAATTGTGTGTAAGGCAGTCAACATAACAATACATTGAATAGATGGGAAAGTAAGACTAGCATTATTGTATTGTATTGTATTTGCTAATAATCTACAATTGGGCGCAAGCCCGGTGGCAGATACATAATTAAATATACATAATTATAAACTAAAGAAAGATAAACATGTTCCGTGGATGCCCTGAAAGAGAAAAGAGAAACACTTCACTTCACTTTTTTATGTTCGGAAACACATTTATATTAAATAAATATCCACTTCACTTCACACGTTTTTTCAGATTTGACCTAAATTTATTTTCTTGAAGAGGATTTCCTCCAAACACCCCCACAGGTAAATTATTCCAGTCGTTGATAGTCCTATTTAGGAATGAGAATTTGCCAACATCTGTTTTTTGTTTTCTATATTTCACTTTGAATTGGTGATCCCATCTACCTATATAACTGGGCTTTTGCATTTTGTAGCTAATTCCAATCCATGGTTTTTGCCCCGTATAAGCTTTGAATAGCAAATGCAGTCTTGCTTTCTCCCTCCTTTCTGACAAGACCTCCCAACCTAGCTGTTTTACTTTTTCCTTCCTATGACGTGGCCCTACTTGCACAAAATTAGCAGCCCTTTTCTGAACTTTCTCTAATGATTCTATTTGATTAATTCTATAAGGATCCCAACAAGCCGCCCCATATTCCAAAATTGGTCTAACTAGAGATAAGTATGCCACCTCCTTTGTTTTTGAACTTCCCTTTTTTAAGTTCCTCATAATGAAATGTAAGGAATTCCACGCTTTTCGGGCCGTGAAATTCACTTGTTCCTCCCACCCAAGTCTATTGTTGAAAAATATCCCCAGATATTTGCAGCTCGTTACCCTTGGAATTTGTTCCCCACCTATTCTATATTCTGTCTCATTTAACAAGGTGCGTTTAGTAAACGAGATTGAGCTGCTTTTCTTTCCATTAATTTTCATTTTATTTTCCAGAGCCCAGCTATTAACTTTATCTAGATCTTCTTGTAATAATAAAGTGTCTTCCACGTTTGTTACCTTTCTGTATATGATACAGTCGTCAGCGAAAAGCCTTACCCCTGACTTCAAGAAATTCGGTAAGTCATTAATGAATATTAAAAACAGTAAGGGGCCGATTACAGAGCCTTGGGGAACTCCCGATGTTACAGCGCCTGAATCCGAAAATTGTTCCCCGATTTTGACTTTTTACGATCTGTCGCTTAAGAATTTTTCTACCCATAGTATCACTCTTTTATCTATACCTGTTTTATTTAATTTATCCAATAGGATATCATGAGGTACTACATCAAATGCCTTAGCGAAGTCTATGATAACCCCATCTATTCTACCCAACTAGGTAATAGTTGTATTGGACTAACTAACCAAACAAGCGGATGATAGGTAAACCAAGAGGAGGTTTTCCCCCACCGTCTAGCTGGTTACCTATAGAAGATTGTGGTGAGGGTTCTATTAATTTGTAGGTGGGGAGAATGATTTTAGGTTGTTTTTAATTTATACGGGATAAAAAAATTATAATATTTAAATTTTAACAAATGCAGATTTATTAAATTAGATATTTAAAGGGGATCCTCGCTCACTACGTCGGGAGCATGAGTGAATCTTTAACTAAGGGAAAGCTAAACGCTCAGTGGGTATAAATCGAATATGGGGGGGAAAAGCGAACACTTTATATACAAACGACCAGAGGCAGGAAACAATAAGGTGGGTACATCACCACGGTGTTGTGACGATCCTCGACGTCCTTGCTGGCAGGTTACTCAGCTGATGGCTGCTTGGCGTCGTCTCCCAAGCGTCGGAGGTATGCTGGCTTCAAAGATGGACGGATGATTACATCAGATTTTACGTCCAGTGAAACTGACGTAACTATTTAAATTTTTCGATGTTGTCTTCTAAATTGCATCCAAAAAATGTTTCTGTAAACTGCTGTGTTAAATTAAAATTTCGATAAACTGCTCTCTAAACTGCTCTTGTAAACTGCTCTTGTAAACTCCTCTAAAACTGCTCTCCAAAAACTGCTCTCTCGTCTCCTAATGCATCCTGGTTTTCTTCTTCTCGCCCCGCCCCAATTCTCTCCTGGTGGTGGTGCACTTCCTACTTCCTCCATATGGAGGGTAGGATTCTGGAGATTCTTATTTTCGGCAAGTGTCCTTCATAATCTTGGGCATAACAAATCGTTGTTATGAAGTCACTTGCCTCTATTGTTCCGGCTTTCGGGGAATCGGGGTACAGAGCAGGTAGGAAGCAGGTCCAGGCGTCAGCTCAATTTTTCCCGCGGCTGACCAGATGTATTTCTGGTAAATAACATCTGTCACCCATGTCTTCCGCAGGCGAGACTTGATGCTATCTCGTCCAATAATAAGAGAACGTGGGCTTTCCCGGTGTATATTATTCATGAACAATTCTCAGGTTTTCAACCGGGTAAGTATAAAGTTTGAACACAACGTTTCCATGGCTTGCTCTGCCATCTTCTTCAGGTGAACTGAAGATTCATGAACAATTCTCGGGTTTTCAACCGGGTAAGTATAAAGTTTGAACACAACGTTTCCATGGCTTGCTTCATCTCTCATTCACCTGAGAAGATGCAAGCAAGCCATGGAAACGTTGTGTTCAAACTTTATACTTACCCGGTTGAAAACCCGAGAATTGTTCATGGATCGTCCAATAATATTTACCGAACCTTATTGTTTCCGTTTTCTGGTCGAGAAGATGACTGTAATTCGTCATTTAATTAACCTATCGTGTTCATTCATGCTCCCGACTTCGTCCTGCTTAGACCTAAATACTTATGTACAATAAATAAAAATAATACAATTTAATTAAAATTTATGTGGTACACGTTTAAATTCACGCCACAGATTATCTGCATATCTTTCGGGTCTTACACTCTATCTAAGATTATTCCTTACACGTGTATCAAATCATTGGAGACGTTTATCAAGAAGTCCATAGTAGAGCACTCCAAAACTTAATAAGCACCCTTATTCAAACATATATGAAAGGCTAAAATCCCATTATTTTCTTTTTGCTTTAGTTGCCTATGAACAAAGAAATAGCTGTATATAAAAAGGATGTATTAATTTTAAAATCAAAAGCTAAAAGAAAGATCAACATAATGAAAATACGTAAATATGTAACGTGACTGTGCCCCAATAATATTAACTCGAGAGTATTCAAAAAATAATATTTATTAAGGACGCAAGGGTACAATTACTTTTAGCAAGCCGTAACCCGGAGACTGTTGATTCGTTTCTAATGCCGGTCAGAGATCATTTCTCTCTGGAACAGCTGTCTGCCACGACACTGAATATCTGTGACGCGGGACGTTTGAATGCGCCGCAGAGTTGTGTCAAGTTCCCGCACACCAAACACTCTGCTCACACCGCTACAGGACTGAAAAATCTAAAACGAAGTACAATAATAGATTCATTTGAGCTATTGATACAAATTGTCAAGCCCCACGTACTCGTCTCCGAGGTACAGTATTAGCCTCAACACTGACAAATGCTTGTTTTAAACAACTAACATGCATCACAACTTCGTTACCGTTTATGTCGATGAAGAAGTCTTGATCTGTCATTCGGCGCGGAACTTTGAATGCTCCAAAATATGGCGATTCCGAATACAGTCAATTCTCACAAACACGACTTCTGTGGAGTCAGGTGTGGAGTGGAAAAAAATATACTTTCCGTGTCAGACGCCGGAATAGGCCGCAAGTTTCTCATAATCATGCGGAACGTCTTAAAAAATATAGTAGACCAAAGAACTCGCCTGGCAAAAGCAGCGAAGTTACATACACCAGGTCATATTGGCTACTTCTTAAATCTTCCTTGTCCGCTGTTCGAGGGCCGAGTAGCACAACTGGTAGCGCATGAAACCATGGCACATTAGAACCGTTTTCAAAGCCATGTTCCATGTTTCTAGAAGCCTGTTCGCCGCAGGGTGGTACGCAGACGTGCGCTTCCGACCAAATTCGTAATGATTTGAATATTAAAGATTCGAAATGCGAGCCGTGATCAGTCGTCACTGTAAGAGGCGCCTCGAAGCGTGAAATCCATCCCTTATAAAAGGTGTCTGCATTTAACTGTGCTGTAATATTACCTAAGGGAAATTCTTCCGGCCAACTTGCAAACCTGTCCATTGCCGTTTAGAGATACCGATAACCAGAGATAGGAAATAATGGACCGACTATGTCCAAGTGAACGTAAAAATCGCAGGCTTGGTATGGGAAAATATCCACTAAGCGGACATAAATGACGAGAAATCTTTTTTTTTCTGACATGGCAGACACGTTTTAGCCCAATGAGCTATCTCACTCAGCATGTCAGGCCATACGTACATTCGTTTTAAAAAGCGATGAGTTGGCCACTAGGATGTGACAATCTATGTACGAGGTTAAAAGCTCTCTTCCGCAAGGCACGAGGAGGATAACACCAAACAATATTTTCCGAAACAACCAATCAAAGCGGGACAGGTTATAAGTACGTGCTACCTTCTTTAAGTTGAGGTAACTCGTTGTCGTTGATCTGTGCGGTGGCAATGTCCGTCGAAGAAATCCTCTCGTCAGCATTCAAGTTTGAAACACGAGAAAGTGAGTCCGCTGCTATATTTTCTCGGCCTTCTGATGAAGGCGAAGACGAGTGGATTATGATCCGTCTAAAATAATACTTGCCTTCCTTCGAGTAAAAAACAGAAATATTGAACTGCGAAATATATCGCTTGAAACTCTAGGTCATACGTGCCATACCGCCGCAGCGCATCAGAGAACTTCTTCCCAAAGAATCTAAGCGGCTGTCTTATCGGAGGCATGTCTACTCAAAGCCAGTGGAGCACCGGGTATCAGATGGTGAAGCATTGCTGCATTTGCCAAGAGCTGTTTGGCTTTTTCGAAGGCGTCTTCAAGTTCCGGAATCCAAAAAAAGGGTTTGTCTTTCCGAGTCGTACCTTTCATTAAGCGATGCTAATACATGCGCTGCGTGAGGAAAACGGCGTCTATAAAAATTGGTCATTCCCAGAAAACGTATCACGGCGTACAGCGATGACGGTTTCCAGAATTCCGAAATGACCGCCTTACGCGTTGGTAACGGTAGCGTTCCCTTAGTTGAAACCGTGTATCCCTCGAAGTCCACTGATTCTGCTCCTAAAACACACTCAACCGCTGAAAAACTAGTCGAAGGTGCTCCTCGTGCTCTTCAGAAGAATGTGACGTTATTAATATATATTCAAAATACATATACACGAAACTGAGATCTCTCATTGCTGCATAGATATATCACTGGAAGGTTTGAGCAGCATTCCGTAAACCACGAATTCAAACAGACCGAAAGGTGTTATTACTGCTGTCTTCCGGTGCTGTCGGTATCTGATGATATCCTCTCACTAAATCCAGAGTAGAGAATATAGTACATTCATGTAAACAATGGATGAAATCGTGTATATGTTGAATGGGGTAACGATCAGGGATTGTGATTGTAATGAGGCGGCTGTAATCCCCGAACACTCTCCAGCTATCGTCCCTCTTTCGTACTAAATGTAGCGCACTAGTCCAGGCGCTTCGCGAAGGACTGCAAATACCGTGTGCAATCATTTGACTAGATTCCTCTTCGGCTTCCTTTAACCTCTCAGGAGCTAGACGACGAGCACATTGGAAAACTGTTGGTCCCTTTGTGACTATGTGATGACAGACGTCGCGATGCGTAATATGAAGCGGACTGTTGGGCGCTGCCAATTGCGGAAAATCACATAGGATGACCGTAAAACGTTTGCCTGTGTCAGTAATGGTACTGATGCCACGAGAAGGAATTGGGGAGATTTGAGCGTGGATAGACATTAGAGTCCGCTTATCTTATAAACTCTTAGCTCTGAGGTTGATGAACAAGTTAAAATGATATGTGTAGCAACGTCTGCAATAACGAAGGTCCGTTGAAACGGACGTCGCAATCCTAAATCTAAGAATAAAAATTTGTTTCCATAAGTTTTAATAACGGCGCCGATCACAGATATAACTGCGTGACGGATTCACTCGTATCCCGGTGACACAAATAACGACGAAGTACCGAGACGCGTGTCTGTAAGGAAATTGAATGCGTTGTTATAACGCCCCGGTGGCATATAGAAAGAAAGTAGATTATGTAATTACGCAATGATTAGGGATGGGATTATTAGAAGGTCGTCAATCCCTTATATCAACCCACTTGTCATAGTAAAAAAGAAGAATGGTACATTTAGGATATGTTTAGATGCACGCAGATTAAATTCCTTGATTATGCCTCAATACATAAGTGAAGTAGTTAAGAAATTTAAAGGAGCAAACAGATTTTACGGCATCCTATTGTTAATTGCATTTTCACCCGGATGACCAGGCATATACAGGGATTTTATACAACACGTTATTTAATATGTTTTCCAACGCACACCCTTTGGATTGAAGAACAGTGGTGCTGCTTAAAGAGTTTTTGAAGCAGATATTACCCGAAGGAAAGATTCCTAATATGGTAGCATATGTCGAAGACATTATTCTTTGGTCCAAAACAAAGGAGATTGATTTCGATCAAATTGGAAAATTGATTAATATTTTATCTGCACACATGTCTTTAAAGTTGGACAAAACATTTTTCTTCCACGACTCAATAGATTTTCTAGAATATGTAACATCAACGAAACGAATTTATTTGTCGTTATATAAAGATAAAGAAATCGACGCAATACCTCCTACAAGGAATAAAAAATTACTTTACAAATTCCTCGGGATTTGCAATTATTCTTCACGTTTTGTTAAAAAAGGATACAAAATGGCATTGGACAGACAAACACCAATTGAGTTTTGACCATATCAAAGATAAATTTTACAATTCTTACACTATAAGTCATCCAGATTTCACTAGGAAGTTGTACGTAGAGACGGACAGCTTGGATTTTATCGTGGGAGCGATGCTGTATTAAATTGATGATAACGGGAAATTACTAATTATTTAGTTAGTCAGTAGAGTTCTACGAGGTGCTTAACTGAGATATATTATCATTAAAAAAGAGATGCTTGCATTTATATGGTCCTTACATTATTTCGTGTCTAGTTATTTCGGTCTTAATTCAACGGATCATCAGGACTTGACATTTATATAGAGGAACGACACTCATAACCAGAGGATGCTTCGCTGGATGATACACATCCAAAAGTTAAAATTTACTACCTTACAATTTACAACCTTACAAAGGATCCGACAATCACATTCCCGACTTACTGAGACGTAACGCAACCTCTGATTATAATAGACGAATATTACAAGAGACTTGCATACACTTGTGCCGTCTTGCTATTCCTTTTGAATCCAATTTCGAGTATACTGTTCCCAAATTTATCAATTTTCAGGCACAGAATCCTCTAATTTCGGCTATAGCCCAATTTAAATTAAATGCACTTCCAAGCACCAATATATATATTACACACAAATTACGCAAAAACAACACTTGTGGAAATTAATTGAAGCTGTAGTATTACAGAGGATTTTTTCGCATAGGGAAATATTTAGGATAATGTCCCAAAGCATACTGCAAGCGATCTCCTCAAATTCTTCCATTCTGATAAAATGTATCACTTGTTAGGAGATTACTTCACGTGAAGGAAATGAAAAGAGACATCAGGCATACGACAGGCATATGTGATGTGTGCCAACGCACCAAATTTTCGAATCGTAGTTATGCATTGGATTATCAAGCTATTATTCCAACGAAGGAAAATTGGCTGCCATTGATTTGTATGGAAGTTTGGAAACAAGTTTATTTTAGTAATAATTTACACTTTCACCAAATTCACGACGGCATATCAGATTAAGAAGGCAAACACCTTAATTTGTTATAAATGCCCTTAGTTTTCCATACTGTTCAATTCCAATTTCACAATTGACGCATTACCTAATTTATTGTGCTACCAGTAATATCCTTGTTTGTGTCACCTGATCTACGAGGGGAAACGCCTCGAGAGGAAGTACGACCATCCGATTGACCACGTCTGCTCAAGACTAGTTCACGTGTTAAAGTCAAATCAGCCTGCCGCAAGTCATGAATTTCAGAGCTAAGTTCTTCATACGAATCAGGGGAAATAACATCGTCTTTCGCAGCCCGATTTATGATCGATTCATGAGATACTGCATCGATTTAGGAGTTGACTGTTTCAGGATCACCGTCATGTAGCCCCCCTCCCTAAAAAAAGGATCCGATGGAGACTTATCCCCCATATCCTCTGATTGGTTCACAACTAGTGACGTACGCAACGTACGAGCTCTAAGTCTCGCCTACCTAACTCGTGATAGATGCATAACTAGTGACGTGAATTTTAGATATTAGCGCACAGAAAATTGATGAAAGAATACATTTTACTTACATGTTTTGAGGAATTGTAGAATTTAATCTCTGGGTCTACCTAGGCGTTCGGAATTATTGTGTAAATAGTTAATCGTCGATACTCGTACAAAATGAACACACGGAACAACAAAAAAGTAACCCAAATATTAAATACATCAAGAAGACTATTAAATTTGTCTTTCACACACAAATTCTGCTAAAAACTCTCCTGGACAACAAAATCAGAAATTTTCCTAATCACGTGCATGTTTTTTCACTGCACACAACAATATCCAACAATGAACTGCGATTCATTTGTTATGCATTTACAATATTGCTAAGCTGTGATACTTAAATCAGAGATATAGACCATAAAATAATTTTAACGAGTCTTATTTTCAACTGAAATATAATGTATGTGTATGCCTATATAAAGAAACATTTTTATAAATAATTTTAGAAATCTTAAATAAAAGTGTGGAATGTTAATTAATAACAATTGTTTTCATGACGAGGTCTTTAATTTTATTACGAATATTAATAAATTATTTAAAATCTATAAGTAATGAAGGCTTAACTGTTTCTAAATTAATAATGTTTCAATCATAAGGTCTATAAACTTATTGCAAACCTGTAAAGTCTCATAAAGTGTCTTGAAATCAATTAAAAACTGAATGAAATGAAGAATAAAGTTTTTATAAAAAAAATTTTAATCGTTATTTATGAAGGGAAAGCTGCAACTAACTTTCAAAAGAGTCAATAATAAAGGCTTACAAAAATATTTGAAAGGAAAGGAAAACTGCTACATAAATAAAAATATAAGAGAACGTGGGCTTTCCCGATGTATATTATTCATGAACAATTCTCGGGTTTTCAACCGGGTAAGTATAAAATTTGTACACAACGTTTCCATGGCTTGCTCTGCCATCTTCTTCAGGTGAACTGACGGTGCCGAGTCACTAGCAGGGGTTTTTATAGCGATGTCAGGGTTGCGGCTGCGGAGGGCGCTGATTGGCTGTCAGCGTGGCTGCGTAACCAGTATCTGTTCTGGATCTCCGCTGCGTCTTCGGGCGTGGGTTCCAGAGCGGGAGAGGGATCGACGTGTTGACTACCGGCCCGCCGGCTAATATGGCTCCCGTATTCTTTATTCCGTGTTCGCAAGCTACTTAAGACTGGGTCCCACGCTTTACTTAGTTGGAAACCAGTGTCCTTGTTCAGGATAGGGTTGTGGATCCTGATTTCCACTGACTCCGAGAGGACGCTGTTAAACCAACCTCTAGGTCGGTCGAGGATCTTGGTTTCTTCAAAGTTTATTGTAAACAATTTTAGAAATTATAAATAAAAGCCCTCAATGTTAATTAATTATAATTGTTTCCATGATAGTGTTTTAATTCATTACAAATGTCAATAAATTCAAGGAAAATAGTTTACTAAATTTCAACTTTTTCAAATCGTTATGAAAAGAAAGAAAAACTTACAAACAAATGTTTCAATTTTATAGTCTGTAAGTTGAATATATATACATTATTATTAGTACTATGCAGTATTTAATTTGACAGAAATATCTTTGGTTTTAATTAAACCATCACGCAGAGCGTCTGATTTATGAATATTAAGGTTTTCACGTCCCCTTATTCATGACGTCATAAACACCGATAAAATGATCTCAGAATCTTAATCGAGTCACAAAATTTATTGATACCTTATACGAGCAAATACGTACAGAAACAGGCATTAAGAGTTATAAGGAGAAGATACTTTTTTCGGTTTGATAAAGGTGAAATTCTGTCTGAAAATATAAGCATATATCTACAAAAAGTAAATTAAGAGCAAGCTGCCCAGGTATTTAAATAGTGCGTGTCAATCAATCGCATTGCAACTAATAAAATATAATTAAAAAGTATCGTTATCGAAATAAAAAATTGCTAGTCATAATAAAATCATCTCGTCTGAGAGGATATAATATGTTCTGGTAGGATGCTTTTTTAAACCTGAAATTGGGGAATCAAACACTAAAATCCAAAATAAATCTCTTGGCAATCAAATGAATGGTATAGGAACCTATAAGTGACTAACATGAAGTCACACAGCAGATGATTGGTGTTGGAACACTTTTTGTCCCTGAAAAGGGGGGAAACATGGACCTAAATTTACAGACATGAACATAAAAATATTCTGGTTTCTATAGTACACAAAAAAGTATGACAATCGGATGAACAATATACTTCAGGAATTCTCCTATTTTTGAAGTACATTAACTAGAGTAGGATAACACAAGCAAGGAAGGCTTTCGTAAAAGAGACCAATTTGCTTACGAGTAATATAAGTGAGCATTAATGAACGTAGACTTTCCCGATGAATAATTCGGATAAAATCTTCACGGTTAACCAACCGGGTCAGGTATTTAAAAGAACACAACGTTTCTGCGGCCATCTTCTGCCGCCGTCTTCAGGTTATATAGTCTGGTTAACCGTGAAGATTTCATCCATAAGTGTGCATGTTAGGAAATCATTGCTAAAAATATCCGTATTGACTGTAGCGTTATATGGATGCGTAACGTGGACGATATGAGTTGCGGAAAGGAAAAAAATAGAAGCCTTTGAAATATGGTTCTATATGAGAATGCTGAAAATCAGATGTGTGAATAAAATCACTAATGAGGATTTTCTAAACAAAATAGGGGAAAAGCGAACAATATGGAGGACATTGACTAAGAGAAGGGTTAGTTTAATAGGCCCCATTTAGGGACTTGAGGGTCTTGTAAAATTAGCACCATAGGAAAGTAAGTGCGGTAAGAACAGAAAATGGGTTCCAAGGATAGAATACGCTAAGTAGATTAGGGACGATGTAGGATGTATTAGTTATGAGGAAATGAAAGAGATTGATGATCTTCGGAGTGAACATCACAACAATATGGTCTTGTTAATTTTAAATTTATTTTTACTACTATAATTGTTTTGATTTATGCAATAAGTTTACAATTAATAAAGTGAAGGCCAATAAGTTAGGATAAAATATTATCAGTGTTTACTTAATATAAATACGTCGTTTCGTCTCCCTTTCTATACTTCAGCAGACTAAATTTATGGGCATTAAAGTTTCTGGGTTTAAAATTTAAAAAGAGTATTAGGGAATTAAATTATATTTCAGATAGGTAATAATAAGTAGTATTATATACGTAAATAACAAATTTAAAAATAAGTCGTATCATATTTAAATTCTTAATGAATAGAAAATTATTTTAATATCCCTGGCCGGTGATGACTAAAATTTAAAATTTAAAAAGAGTATTAGGGAATTAAATTATATTTCAGGTAGGTAATAATAAGTAGTATTATATACGTAAATAACAAATTTAAAAATAAGTCGTATCATATTTAAATTCTTAATGAATAGAAAATTATTTTAATATCCCTGGCCGGTGAGGGCAAAAACAGAAGCAACTTACCGTGGTGAAGGCAACCCAGGAACGTAGACGACAGATAAATCCAGCTGTGGCTTGCACCGTAGCTGCGATCAACTTTCTTGATGGTGAGTTTGCAGTTACTTCTCGGCTCCTATTAACTGAAAAAGGAAGTTGGAAAATGGAAGTCACAAAGAATTTCATCAGGTTAATATTAATATTAGACATTGTAATAATGTAAATCTGAAAAGGCAAGGCAGAATGATGTACTTACATTTCAATCTTTTTTTTTTTTTTGCGAGGGGAACTGTGGAAATCTAATGGACACACGGGAGGGTCCGCACTCCCGTGTAGTGTGGGACTTTCACCCACTAAAACCACAAACCCTTTACAAATTAATAAATACAATAAATGACTTCGTAACGATGGTCAATCAACCGTAGTAGCTGTTCGTTATTTCTTCCGTCTATGGGTAAGGCTGGTTAAAGTGCAGCTCCGTCTTCTTGCGCAGCCCTCAGGAGTCCTCCAAGGCGGCTCAGGTCCATCTTCTTGTCGTCCCGTTGTCGAATTGCACTGCATGGACGTCTCCTTCCTTGGCGATTTAAAATCCGCACATTTACTTCGGTACACAACGGGGAATTCTTCATGAGCACTTGTAACATTCAAAAACTAGAATTAAAAGTAATCCTTCACACACACGCACATGAATTACAAAAAAAAATATACAATAATCTGGGGTGCCCCATCCCCGCATTCCCAGCATGGCGGCCGACCGCGACAGCACCGCCTCTGCAATACTATGTTTAAATAAACTTGAAAATTTTGAAACCCTTCCCGAAAAATTGATGTCTGTGACACAGAATGACGTGCTGCCTTCCCTTATATACTCCAACAACAATACGGGAAGCGTCGTTTCCATGAGTACGTCACGGACAACAATGAGCCTCTAGCCTGCGTGGCATTAAGCAAAACGAAATTATAACAACTGTAATTTATTAAAAGTCTTTTAAAACTATTTAAATAAATAAAATAAATCAAATCTTCGTGTAACGTGTGTAAAACAGAAGCAGCGTTATAGAAATAAAAACGTTATTTTGTTATTTTTAACAGGTTTCTAAGCAAACAATCCAAAGAATCTTTAACATTTTCATCTCAGTTCTCTGAAAATATTATTATTTCAAATTTCTCATGCAAATCATTTTCAAAGATTTTAATAAGCGGATGAAAGTTGGTCTCGATTTTTAAATGCATTCTGTCCTATTTATATAAATTTTAATTGAATTTCCTTTACTACTTATTAATTATTCGCTCAATTTTAATGTATATTTAAAATGGAAGGAGAGACTTCAATAATTGACACCAGTTAAATAAACTTAAAGAAAACATAAAATTTATTATCAATTACAGAACACTCAAGCAAATTTATTTTGAAAGCATTTTAATTTTGTACAAATATATTTTACTTCAAGACGCAAATATACTCCTTTTCTATAGAGATTTGGGCCAAGCAGCAGACATAACTTATTTATACATTGGGTCCGATAATGCATGTGGAAATGGTTTTGATAGTAGAAAGTTGTAAGGAATATCTAAAAGAGTTGTATCACGGTGGATGTCTAGATCAGTCATTAATAGAAGGAGATGACGAGGTGGATGATTAGTTGGAGCAAAATTTTAAGATCAGACTTTGACAGGGCGTTGACAGACGTGATCAATTGCAAAGCGGAATAGTTAAGATCATCGGGCGAAGAAGCAATGTCATTGATGTTCAGGATAGTTTACGACGTCTACGAAACAGGAAGAATACCAGAATATTTAAGTAGAAACATAATTAATTATCCCCAACTGATAGATGCGAACAGCACAGGACATTTAGTTTAGTATCAATGAATTCATAGTATTAAAGAAAATATTATCTAGTAGCAACTATATGAGAAGTGTCATGAATATGAATTTGATCTGAATAATATAGTTTGAGAAAGCCTTCGACCAAGTGCTGACACATTAAATAATTGAAAATCTGAGTAAATACAGTGAACCCTGCAACTTAATAAAATTGTTCAGTTTAACCCTCTCAAATACTAAGGCAGGTAACATGCTGAGTGAAGAATGAGGTCAAACATGGGGTAAAGCAAGGTGATCCACTGTCAGAAACTGTTCTGCATCACAATGGACGCCATTTTGTCCCAGATTGATGTAAAGGGCAACCTAACCACCCGGCTGAAACAATGTCTGGCTTATAATACTAACGGAAAAATTTAATGATCTTAAAGAAATGGCAGTGCAAAATGGCTTCAAAATCAGGAAACATAATACATATGAAATGCAAAGTAGGCGGCCATAAAACAGAAGATATCATAATCAATTATATTCCATATCTAGAAGTCAGAAGTTTTACATATCTTTGCTCTTAAAAAATGGAACGTACACTATTGAAGAAGAAATAAGAGAACGTATAGCAGCTGGAAATAGGGCATATTTTGCCAACATAGATTCATTTAGAAGTTGGGTCTTGTGATGGGAAACCATATAATTGAAACACCAAATATTTCGAAAATTTTCACGTAAGCAATTATGAAAGTTCTATTTAATGATTCTAAAATCTTAGCTTCCGTTTGATTAGTTCGTTATAGGAAAATGTAATTTGAAAACTGCCCTTGTTTCTAGAAATGTGGATTTAAGTAACTATTTTGTATTTCTTATCATATATTATAATAATGTGTTGAATTAACACTTAGGTTTAATGGAATCAAAACTTTATACTTGATATTTATTGCTAGGATGATATTAAGGTTCATTTTGTAAAATAGGATTATATTTATTATTCAGTCCGGTAGAGGAAATGGATACCTCAAGTATAATATTACAAAAAGTATACGAAATTTTACAATTAAGAATTTAAGGACGAAAAGAAAATATAACATTATTAATTTTCAATCGACTGAGTAGGAAGCAGCAAATATTATCTAGATTTCCGTCGAACATGAAATAGAAAAAATATTGGGCCTTAAATCTTCGAAGGTTATAGCTGTAAATTAATAGGAGACTATCAACGAACTCTTTCAGTGAATAATACTCTCCATTTTAGATAGCTAGATGAATTTATTTCGTTACAATGAGCCGAACCCTGTGTCAACAAACATTTAATATTCCAATAAAGGAATATAAGTTAAAAAATTATAGCAATATAAACATTAAATATACAAATACTTTAACACTAATTTTAAGCCTGAATAAATTAACTTAAACCATGGCCTTAATTCAGTAATTTTAAACTCTTCGGAAAAGTCGCTAGTAGACTTGCAGGCAAATCATTCCAGTCTTTAACGGTCCTATTTACAAAGTAGCACTTACCCATGTCCGTTCGTTGTATTTTCTGATTAATTTTGAATGAATGATCATTTCTGGCAACATAAGTCGGTAATTGAATAAGAGTTTTGATATCACTTCAGACCGGTTTGTCTGTATACGCTTTGTACAGGACACAAAATCTGACCCTCTTTCTGTTACGTAGGAATCCCAAAAACGGCCCAAACTCAAGGATAGGCCGGACCAAAGACCTATAAGCGATGTCTTTGGTATTTCTGCAGTATTCTATTGACAAAGTGAAGCGCCCTCCACATTTTCCCAGTTACTGAATTTATGTATTCTCCCCAATTTCAGTCTTTGCTCAAAGTTACTCCCAGGTATTTACAAGTGTCTCCTTGTAATATATTTTTATTGCTTATTTATATTCAACTTGAAAAACGTTTCTCATTTTTGTAAATACAATCGATTTACTTTATGCCGCGTTTACTGTCATCCAATTTTCGTTCGACCAACGTTGAATTCTGTTTAGATCATATTGACGAATATTTGCATCTAGGACGTTTCAATTTTCTGTAAATGATACAGTCATCAGCAAATAATCTTATCTGAGACTTAATTCATATCGCCAAATCATTTATAAATGCTAGAAACATTAGTGGCCCGATTTCGATTTCCTGGGGCACCCCTGACGTGACTTCAACTGGTTCAGATAATTCTCCATTTATCCGAACACTGAGAATTCTGTTATCCAGAAACTCGCAAATTCAGTTTAATACGCGTTTCTCAATGCGCGTTTTTTCCTATTTCATTAAAAGAATATGATGCGGTACAAGGTCAAAAGCCTTTGAAAAATTAAATTGCAAGACCAATTCTTCCTCCCTCACCTATCACATCAGATATATCTTGACATACTGTCACTAACTGACTCTCGCAAAAATATCCTGTCCTAAAACCGTGCTTCTCACTATGTTTCGTCCCAATGCCTACGTTAATAGTCCGCTAATTATCCCTCCAACAGTTTTCTTCCGTTTTCTATATAATTTCCGAACTTTTGTCTTCAGCTTCATTATTTAGCAATTGTAGTACTCCGGATCAGCGTTTTACTTTAGATATTTAATTGGAACATACTTTATTTCACCTTGATTTATTAAGGATCTGAAAGTGTCCAACACTCACTGACCAAAGACTGAAGATGACGACAGAGCACTTGGTCGTCGAAACGTCGCGTTTTCATCGCACTTGCACCGGTGTGGAAACCCAGGAACTATTTCTGCATCAACTACACCGGGAAAGCCAAAGCTCAATTTTGACTAATGTAAAATATGAAAGCTTTCTGGTTTGGTTTGTGGTATTGCAATACAGGTTTCCCTCTATTTTCCTTGTCCGCATATTTTCCCTCTACGCCCTATCTTGCCTCAAGGACAAAAGCCGAGTGGTCACTAAACACCGGCACTACTTCCGAGCTCATAAATAGTTCCACCGGATTGATTAGGAAAACATCTAATAAAGAATTCAGCCTTGTAGGCCGGTCTGGCGTTTGCAGAAACCTCATATTCCAAACAAACGTCTTTACTACTGATTGTGCTTCATTATTATTTTCAATCCTATCATTCCAATACACTTTTGGTAAATTAATATCACCAGCAACAATTACGCATATTCCCTTCCTTGAACGCGATTGAGTAATTTATATATTAGTTATTCAAACACGTAATAAATATTATTCTTTTCACGTCGATTAATACGCGACGTTTCGACGACTGCAAGCTCTGTCGTCATCTTCCAGGCGGAATGTGGAAACCAGAGAACTGTTTCTGCTAGGAACACACACTTCGCACATGTCAAGCTTCGAAGAGAAACATACGATTTTGAAAATATCTTATGGGATTCAGAAAGCCAGGAGACTAATAATTTAAAAAACCGTGCAACAAAATTTAGCCATAAATAGTATTTTATATTGATTGGGACAAAAATAAAAGTATGCTTGTGAGCGCTGTTGCTTTGATAAATAAAATTTACAGAAAAACTGCAGCCATCCAATTTCCTAAAGACGTTTCTATGTGTAACCCTCCGGTGATAAGGCAAAGATCTATGTGATTTCCCAGTTGCTACTATACAATAAAATATACTTCGTTTATGTTTAGAAGTGTTCAGTAATTTTCTGCTTCACTTACTGAAAGTCCTGGGAAATGTAGGGAGGGAAATATTCTCTTTAACTTAACCATATAGGAAAAGTCACGATGTTTTAGATCTGGGGATTCAAAATATGGCATATCTTTTGAACCAGATCAGCCAATCCAGCGATGGGATAAACTATTCCGTGACATGAAACTGCTGCATTCACCGTTCGATGTTGTGACGGTTCCGTAGTTCCTTACGAAATTTAGTGCAAAAATGTCTTTGAACGACGGCGAACGTTGACACAATACGCTTTCATCCACGTGCACGGTGTCATTTGTTTAACAGTTCTTCAAGGAGGGTTTCGTACCTTAGGAAACACACTACATATTAATGATTCATTTTTGACAGAGACGAGGCAAACACCTTAGAACGCAATAAAAATATATATTTTATCATTATAGAACTAACAGGAACAATCGGACCTATTCAGAATGTGAAAATTGAAATTTGAGTGTAATTGGAACGCATTGTTCTTGTTTAACGGGAATGCAGTAAGAAGCTTTGATCGATTTCTTATCGTGCTAACAGTAAGATTAAACGAGCCAAAGTGAACTTCGTGTTCACGTGGGAAGGTCACAGTCACGCTATTTCTAATACAATAAGTAATTAAGTTCTGTTTACAGATAAAATATTTCACCTGATTCCGTTTGCAACTAATGAAGCGACTCAATTAAACATGTGAGAAACATCAGACGACCATGTTCTTTGTTTGTTGTGGTCACTGTCAAAACACTGCATTATCTGTAGGAAGAAATGTAGCTCATTGACCATATTGAGCCGATGTTGATGGTTATCGTACATGGAATATCAACCAGTTATAATAGATTATGTCCTCATTTGCAATACTACGTTGAAAATGTTCACTATGACTAGAAAGTGATTTGTCTGACATAGAGACGTGGTGAGACTTTCACAATTACTGTATATTTCACTAAAACAAAACACTACACGTGGGATTACAGTTCTTGACACTTGTGGGTACATTCGTCTATTTCTCTGCTCTGATTCTCTGTAAGCCTTAACACATACCAATTGACAGTCATTATTCTTCTTTGTAGTGAAGTAAAGGAAAACACCATTAATGGGACAAAGTGGTAAAGAGTTTTCGATTAATATAAAATGAAGTACAAAAGGTAGGAGGGAGAAATTAACCAACGTTTAGTTCGTTAAGAGACATTTTTCCTTTAAAGGTTGCAACAAAAGTCTCTCAATCAATTTAACCTAACATAAGAATCAACTACGTTCAAAATATATAGGAATATAATTTCACGTATTCACATTTGTGATGGCCGGATATCGTCCTCCTGTGATTAATTTCTCAACGGTGTAAATTTATCGTAGCAAAAGTGGTTAGACTAATATAATAATTCATATAAATTTAAACCATAAACAGAGCCAATCTTCTATTTATTTTATCTAGATGATAATGGATAATAAGAAACGACATTTTCGACCACGCTTTTAAGAAGTTATTTTATTTCAAAAGGGGTAGCTTTCGGCAGGTTATACTGCCATATTCATCCTTGTATTTAAAAACAATTCAATTTTAACACTATTATCTATACAACTCACTTTGTTAACTTTAAAAATATTTGTGTTGCTTAATACGTCGTCTGGTTAAAACGTAATTCAAACGTGAATCAAAGAACAGATACATTTGAAATAATTGTTATTATAGCGAAAATCTCAGTTTAAAATGAAAAATTCATTCTCTATTTGCAACAAAACTGAATCGTTACATACAAAATTTAGCTTTACTGTTTACACTCAACTTCAGACTATGGCAATTATAAGAATAGAATTTTCCAACGTAGCCTACACGAGTCCTTGCTTGCTCATTTTATGTGTACGTAACGGTAAATCGGAAGTTTTTAAAAAAAATAAAATTGTGAAAAGTAATAAAACGAGCAATACTGAATTGATTGGTTTCACCGCAATTACAGTTTTTGGGGATCACGGTAATCTGCATGTCATAAAAGGTTTACTAGCTCAAGGTGATCGGGTGAAGCCGTGTTCCGGGAATCACATTTCGTATTATGTTAGTGTGTATAATCCGGCACCGATGTATCGATCATTAGCTTGAGTTCTGCCATACTACTATATGGTATTTGGATAAATTCTTGACTGCTATTCATATACTCTCTTTAATCAACTGGATTGTTCTTAAATTATCTATTTTATTTGAAATAATTATCAACTTACTCGCAGACATGACAAACTCCCCCACTTTCCATCTAATTTTAAATTAAATAATTTGAGATGAATATAAAAATATTTATATAATAATAAGTTTTTAATAATTTTAATTGGTAATTAAGTATTTTACCATTAAAATAATCTATTAACTATATATTTCTTTTATGATACTTCCATTACGTCTATGGAACTAATATCAATAGATACGACCTTATTTTAACAGACAAACCTTACACAATAGAGTGAACTAATTAACAATTTGCCCCTCAGAGTTTGTTGCAGAGGTTTCTAATCACCCTTATAATACCAAAAATAGAGAATAAAGGACAAAATATGTAAAACACAACATCGGTAAGCTTACAAGGTTATCTTTGTCACGATTAATTAATGTTACCAGTTTCAAGATGGCTTTTAATATTTAACATTTCTGAGATCAATATTCTCAGAAAATGTGATTCTCTGTCTAAAATTCCAGTGTTTTCAAAAGACTAAACAATGTTTGAAGGCAAAACAAGTTTTCGAGATCGTATTATGTTTACAGCAAGCAAGTTTAAAGTTAGTTTTACGTTCTTTCGTTGTACTACTCAAAGGTCTTTTATAAAATGTTTAATTTTGGGTAATGTCTTTGGTATTGTACAAATTCATAAGGATTTTACAATCGCAGATTTGAACATTTTGGGTATTTACCTTCGCACTTAAATGAAAAGTTGTCTTACCACTGAACTCCATACGATTAAGAACGTCATATTACACTCTGTCGTCTTTGGCAAATGAAGTTGAGGACTTGCTTTCCTAACATACTTCTTAGGACCACGAAGGTAAGATACTCTGAAACGGACGACATCCTTTACAGACACTTTGGTCGTCCCGTGCTTCTCATTTTACACCCACACACACACATGAGGATCGAATTATCTATACCAGTGATTGGCAAACTTTTTAAAGAAGAGGCCAAAGAATAGGAGAAAAACATTAAACGGCCCAATATATATAAAAAATAACAATGACACATTTTACAAATTTTTTGTATTTTTTATACTAAACCCTATTAATGACTGAAAGATTATGAAAAAGAATGTGATGAATGAAACTGTGACTATATTTATAAACCTTTTTCATACTTTTGTTGGAACTTGGATGCACTTATTCTCAGAAGAGAGATTAAATGCTCATCTGACAGTCTGTCTCTAAGTTAACTCTGTCAAGGTTTCATTGTAGAAAACACCTGTTCACACACACACACACACACACACATATATATATATATATATATATATATATATATAATGAAGAAAACTTTCAGGTCATGAGATATAAGATTTTGGAATGTGGATTTCGAGAAAGACTTGTAGAACTCTAATTTTGAAACATTACGAAATGAGTTGGGTGTTACAGTGTAATTCAATCGTTTCAAGTTGCAAGTCCAGTTTCACTGTTTCATAGTTCACATTAAAATCCACACTGAAACTTTCAAAGTCTTTTTCAATGCCACTTCTTCTTCTTCTTCCAATGGCTCAACAGCCCTCTTGAGGGCCTAGACCTACCGAGGCGCCTGCGGACTGTCATCTGGCGTGACTCATTCCGAATTTGGTGTGATACCTGGTCAGTGTATCAATTCCCCAGCAGCCTTAATCCCGGTCCTCGCGACCATGACGGCACAAACATCCAAGCCCATACCAGGATTCGTACCCGGGGATATTAAATTATGCTGTGAATGCTTTTGCTGTACTGAATGAGTCTAATGTTATAATATTTTCGCAGCACCCCTGTAACACACCCGCGAAAGTCCGGGGGCGTCGCGACGCATACTTTGGGAATCACTGGTCTATACCATCGCTGCACACGGTGGTGTACAATTAAACGTTAAACGTAAAGAACATTGAACCTAATTTTATAGATTAACTCTTAGAAAATTGCAGGACACCAAACCATTTACGCGCGAGATCACCATTTGCGTATGTGCCGCTGCAGCCGGGAATATAACAAGAAAGTACTCTCGCACGTGTTTAACTAAAATTTTTGAGTTTATCTTTAATTTTTATATCAAAGTTCTCACATGCCGAGACACCTTCACCTATTTTAGGAGGTATATGTATTGGGGTCGAAGACCTTGGGCATATGGCAAGAGTTGTCCGCTGATCCCATTGGATCAGTCGGCCAGCTCCCTCCTGAAACTGGTGGAGACATGGAGAAGGGAGTGCTGCGATCCCACAGCAAACTCATCCCCCGTCATTCGGAAGGGCGTGAGAATAGTACCCAATGCCCGACCTACCTGGTGCAGGTTTTCTAGGGTTTTCCCTGAAACAACGGGTAGGATCCTTAAACCTTAGCCCGGGGGCCCTAGTTAACCCTTGGCTACCTTGCTCTACCTTCCGCTTCTCCCCTTTTCAATTCCCCTCCTATGCTATTAAAAGGGAGTTGCTTGTTTCAGGATCACCCTCATGTAGCTTGTTAACCCCCCAAAAAAATACCGACAACCTTCTTCAACGCCTATAGTAAGTACTGTTAACTTTTGACTTCAAAGAGTTAATTGATTGTGTGACCCTCTAACCGAAGGTTGACAACAACACTGGTGAATTATACTTGTTCTCTTTTTTTACATTATTCAATTGTTACTAATATTTATTGGAGGATATAACTGATAAAATATGAGTGTACAATAATGTAAAAAATCGGAACCATATTGCCATTTAATATGGCGAATTTCCTTCTCTATCTGGCTTAATGCTCTGCCACGACTCAAGCTTACGCATGCTGGCAGGTTAAAATTAGAAACATATGATTCTTTCCGCATTGTTTCTAGGGGGTTGTCAGCCCACTCTACCTTCTCACGTTATGATAATTCGTATTTTTAAGAACAAGGATGCCAAGTCGTATCCCAAATTGCCCACTTGCTTAAATCTGTATAATAAATATATAAACAACTCAAGTACATACGAGGGCAATCCCAAAAGTAAGGTCCGATGCATTTTTGCAGACGCTGTGGCAGTTTTATAATGTCCATGTCATAGCAGCTCACAGCTACGTCCTTCAGGAAGCGTTGAACCTCATCTTTCACCTCGTTGTAGGAGCAGAACCGTTGTCCTGATAAATGTTCCTTCAACTTAGGGAACAGGTGGTAGTCGCTCGGTGCCACGTCTGGACTGTATGGTGGGTGGGTGATGACGTTCCAACCAACGTTTTGCAAGAGGTCGACGGTATGACGGGTGACGTGTGGGCGGGCGTTGTCGTGGAGAATGCTTACTCCCTTGATCAACATTCCTCTTCTCCGGTTCTGAATTGCCCTTCAGAGTTTTTTCAGTTTCACAGTACTTGTCAGCGTTCATTTTTGTCCTAGGAGGCTGAACGTCGGCCAACAGTACCCCCTTTCGGCCCCAAAATACAGTTGCCATGACTTTACCGGCAGACTGTGTTTGTTTGAATTTTCTTCGTGAATTTCAGTACGACCGGCTGTAAACTCTCTACACCACTTGCACACGTTTTTGACATCCATGCATGACTGTTCATACACTTCCGTCAATTGGCCGGTTTAACGCCTTTTGCGTTCAATAATCGAATAACTGGGCGAATTTCGCACTTTGCGGTAGCCTTCATCGGGAGCTCCATTTTGAATGGGTGCCAAAACTGAATATCCGAGCGAAGCGTCAGCGTGTTTATTTGAGAGTGAAGGAAGCGACAATTATAACAGTGTTGCCAACAGCCGTATTAAGTTTCTCTACGTCACCAAAAAATAGGAGACCTTACTTTTGGGATGCCCTCGTACATCACTATATTATGTAAATTTTTTAACTAACTATTAGAATTTAGGAATTTTTTAAACAAAATGCTAAAAACGTAATAGTTGAGAGATTTTAAGTTTTCTTTCATTCTGAATTTGGAATGGTACGCATCGATCTCCTTCAATCTTAACCCCAGTTTTCGTGACTATTACAAACACAAACATTTTGAACCCTGGGGCGCTGTGGTGTGAGGCAATGACGCTCACCACCAAACCACATCAGGTCATGAGTTCACCTCTATGAAATGTAGAACGCCTGTAACTTGGTACGATTTCTCACCAAACGAATAAGTCGTGAAATAAAGATTGGAAACGTTTCACCGTTTCCCAAACAATATTTAGTTGCGGAGATCAGGAGTCAAATTTAGATGCTCTAAAGCGGCGGAACGTCACAGTGTTTTAATTAAGCATTAGAAAAATGCACAAAGTATTTAAAATATACAGGAATATTGTGAAAAATCGAGAAACAGTTATATTGCAACAATATTTGCACCTCAATTATGATTTATTTCTATAAAACAGTGAACCCTTTCATTGCTTGATGAGTTTAGCTTCTATCAGGTTTGGTATGAGAACGGTGAGCGTAAGTCTTGTCTTTCCGCCTTAGTTTGGCGACAGATATGCGCTCTTGAAATGATTTGTAAATCTTGTGTAAGACGAGTAAGAGCCAGCCAGGATAGAGCAAGTTGGCGCCCCACGGAAGGAGGGGTTAGTATTTGCCTTTGTGTCAAAGGCCGCCACTGTGGAGTTTAATTTGCAAAGCGCGTGTGTGAGCCTGTGTAATTGTATGAGTGTGGTCGGGGGGACGGCACTGGTAATTTCAGATACACGAGAGGGCAGTGCTTGCGGCCGCGCCAGAATGCGGGGGAGGCGGCCTCTTTCACACCCCTCCATCGAAATACTACGCTTCTCCATAATTAGAATAGCGAGCTTTTACCCCCGCCGCACCCGAGCAGATTTTCGCGCAGCTTATGCTAATTATTGCAATAATGCTGTAACTGTTTCAGCGGAATCTCAAAACGTTGAATTCCCTTGCAGTATTTGTCTCTATGTAGAGTTCTGATTAGCTTTCACTCAGCCAAAATACTTAAGCACACCACTCGACTACTTCAAATTTGGGTACATTAAATCGTTTAATAAACCGCAATTTAATGAAAAAATATTAATGCCGTTTTGTATTCAACACATGGTTAAAAAGAAATTAATAAATTTGGAATTGTTTGCAGATTGTAGTTATTGACAATATTTTTGAAATTAAAATTGTTTCGCTTCTACCTTCTTGTAAATATTTGTGAACACGTGATACTGCTGAAATAGAAAGTGTAAATAATAAACATAGTTATTCATTTTTTATCTTGCGTTTGAGAAGATCCTATAGTCAGATAGATAAATAACCATTTTAACCTTAAAAATAATTTAGTCACTTTTAGTTTTTAATGAAATTCAAAGGTTGCATAATGGTAACTATGGTCTAAAAATTAATCGACAAGTTATTAATGTATGTATGTTTGAATTTAAGTTTAAACAAGCCCAAAGTGCATAAACAGAATATTTCTTATAGACTAACTGTTGCTTCAACTGGAAGTCCTTTGCATTGCATTTCCTCTTGCATTTAACATTTCTTTTCACCTACTCTACATGACGAAGAACATAGATCAATTTCCAATTCTTTCAGTTTTATACCAGAAGAAGTCATCATTCCCAATAATCATCTACTCAATTCTTCTGATGTGGTCTCTTTATTCACTTCAATACCACATAATCTCATTCTTCAAAGTATTAAGAAAATTTTAATTTATTAAATTTTAATGAGATTTACTGCATCATATATTTAATTCCAAATTCCACTTATTATTATTACAACAAATCCATTTACAAACATCTCTGGTTGCTCTATGGGAGGTCCTCTCAGTGCCTTCTTTGCTGAAATTGTTTTACGAGATTTAGAATCTGTCTTTCCAAACTCAACTTCAAACCTTTTTATTATTGTCTTTATGTTGATGACATTTCTGCATCATTCCCAATAACAAAATTGATACAATCTTATGCACTTTTAACAATTATCATCCTTCACTTAAATTCACACACGAGATAGAAAAAATTTTAGCCTTAACTTTTAGATATGTGTGTTTATTACACTAAGGACACAATTTACACAAACTGGTATCGTAAACCAACTTATTCAGGCAGGCTGTTAAACTTCTCATCCTATCCAAGAAAAAATTTCCTTACAGATAAATCCATTTTGCTGTCCCATCACAAGTTTGAAATCGTGACAAATATAATAATAGATAATTCGTATCAATAAAGTTTCATCAATAAGTTTTTTCATAAAAGATTATTTAAACCCAAAGATCAAATACCCAACACTAATCCCACTAATCTCTTAACAAATTACAAAACTATGCCATTCCGCCATCCTTTATACAATTCTCTGAAAAAACTATTCCAATCCTAAAACATCCAGCTCATAATCATCCAATAATTTGTCCACTATAATAAAACATTTGAAAGACCCAGTTGATGAAAACAGAATTCAACATGTAGTTTATAAATTAAATTGCAATGACTGTCATTGGTATACATAGGCAAAACTAAAAGAGCACCAGAATTGAAGATCACAGATCCCATATTAAGGTTTCACAAGACAAATTATCCGTTATTTCAAAACATATTTTAGATTATAGCCACACTATTGACTGGGATAATTTACTAATATTAGACAAAGACGTTAATTATAAATCCCAACTAGTTTCAGAATTAATACTCTCAATGTAAAAACGGACACGGATTTGCTCAGTAGTATATATAAATGTATAGTTATTATCTTTTCTTTTTAAAAAAATTGACTTTTGGTTCTTTAATTACTGTATTCTTTGACTCTACTGTAATATCTGTGGAATGTTATAATTTTTGTTCATTTTTATTTAGTTCAACCTGTAGAGGGTCCAGATCAGGACCGAAAAATGTATTTGTTTTTGTTTGTTATGTTTCACTAATTTTTTGTCTGTTTTTGGCCTTATTTAAACTTTAACAAAAATTGATTATGTTAAGAAAACGTAAATGGTACTCTTGTATAAATATGTCCCCAAATTGATCGTTCAGAAAGATAATAACAGCATCAGTTCGCTTGAATCTAAACATAAATAATCACTATACAAATCTTACACTATATACGTATGGACAAGAATCTGACCAAGGTGGTGTTCAGTATTCTATACAATGTGCTCTCTGAAATGTTTGAAATCGTAACGAAGATTTTGAATGAAAGGATAAAATTGAAACTGTTTGATAATATATGTTTATTTAGCAACATATATTTGAAAAGTATGAATGACGGAAATAATATTAAGTGAAAGTTTTCAAATATTTTACATTAGAGATATATTTCAAACGTGCTTGAACCTTCTCCAAAATTGAGTTCATCTGTTTACGGGGATTAGTAAGCTTTGCAATGAGATCAGCAATACACGACTTGTCATCCGTAGTTTTTATTACGTACGATATCTGCGCTGCACTGCTTCATACCACAGAGGTCCCGGGATAGAATCCGGACACGGGCTTGGGTGTTTGTGTGCTGCTTTGTGTTCCGTACTATGTAGCCCTTACAATGAAAGGTAGCCAAAATGGTAAAATATGTTTATGCGACTTAAAAAGAAATACCAAATAAATATTCAAGAAGCTTGTTTACAGGTTGGACAGTGTTGTCGTACTCTGGAAAGGTTCGTACAGAACTCTGTCCAAAAGTAGCAGCTGATTCTCCACTTATGTCTCCCCAAACAACAAGAAGATCCACAATGACTGTTTTACCACTCACGCCTCAAAGCTGAGCAGCTCTTCTCCTGAATTCAACAGCTATTGTAATATTATTTAATCCAGGGCAAGCATGTCTTGCTGATTTCATATTTACAATCCCGACCTTTACATTCGTTTTATAGACTAATATCCCCAATACTTTCCTAGTTTAAGCGAATAGAGCAACTTTGAGCTAATCAATTGGTTCCCAAGACACTCTCTCTGAACGTAACTCTTTTTGATATTGTAACAACACCTCCTGGAAATCCTACTACCAGATGAATAGCTTATGTTCGGTGTTTATCCCTCGACCTCTAATATGGGAGCGGGGCCACATTTCACGGATTACTTTGTCGATTCTACTTACATCCTATCTTATTTTTCCCGCTTCTTTGGGAGAAGCAGTAAAAACCTATAAGAGGGTGATCCTGAAACAGGCAACTCCCCTTTAATAGCATAGGAAGGGAATTAAAAAGGGAGCATGTAGTAGGCAGAGCAAGGTAGCCAAGGGTTGACTAGGGCCCTCGAACTATAGGTTAAGGATCCTACCCGGTGTTTCTCGTAAAAGAGATGCAAGAAAAACACTATAAACCTGCATTAGGTAGGTCGGTTTTTTTGGTTTCTATTCTCATGCCCTCCTGAATGACTGGAGGTGAGTTTGTTATGGGTTCGCAGCATTCCCTTCTCCTTGTCTTCACAGGTTTTAGGAGGCCGACTGATCCACGTACCGTATGCCCAAGGTATTCGATCCCAGTACACACACATCCCAAAATTGCTGAAGGTGCCTCGTCATGTGAGAACCTTGAAGAAATCAGAGAGGCATCCCGAAAGATGAGCCCCGCAATCTATCTGGGGAGAAATACCGGCGAGAGAAAGCTCCCACAGACATCTGTCTTATTTTTGCCGCTACTCGCAAAGCTGTAAATCAGGGTTCGGCAACGTGGTTCCCGCGAGACATTATCAAAGTTCTCGCATTCAAATATCTAAATTCTAAAATCTATAGGTCAAACCTAGAGTTATTAAAATTGTTATTCTGCGATATCGGGTACCCATTAACATTGTTTAGAATGGTAAGTATCAATTCGTTCTGGTGTATTTCGAAGTTTTATATTTATTGTGCAATAAAATATTGTGCCGCCATTGTGATGTTGAAGTGAATCACAAAAATTGAGGAATTTTCATCAATTGTACTAAGGAAAGTTTGTCCTTCATGATGTACCTACATCATAACAAAACATTAATAATAAACTATGTTTTTCGATAATACGTAGAATGCATGATCGATATAAAACCTATTCGTTGTTCCAAGTCATGTTTTATGAGTATATGTGTATCCATATACATGTTAACGCTAAAACTAGACTTACAATGAATTATAGGCATGGTTTAGTAATATTTTAATTTATTCTTAAGTAATCGTAGGAGCCATTTAAAGCAATATTAATGCTGTGTGTGAATATAAATTCTGCTTCATATATTATAAAAAAATTGTATGATAATTGTTCAATTCCCATGTAGCGATTGCTTAAGAAGTGTACCGTGTAGAGACCCTTTGAACACAAAAGATTCGTAATTTTAAATAAAAATTTCTGACCTAAATTTCAATTTACCTTAGCAACAGGGCATTTTTATTAATGCAAATTCCGAATAAAAAAACTCCTTACATACTTAAAATTTCACATGTAACGATAAAGGAAATAAAACTACTTGTGGAAGGTGAGGTTATTTAATAAGTCATGCTATTGTAGGTATAAATATTGTTTTACGACTATGAAAAAAATAAACGAAGTTAACAGCAACAAATGTCTTTCAACGATCATAGAGAACAGTAATCGAAGAATGGAAATTATAAATCGCAATTTATTCAATAAAGTGTGTTCTTTTCATTGCATTGCTTGCGAATGTTTTCTTTCAATCATGAAGTACATAAAATGTAAGTACCGGTGAACCCCGGTTCGATGCTGATTTGGACCAACATTGAACTGGGAATTTGATTTAAGTGCCAAATTACAATACGTTAGCTGAAATAATGCATTGTCAAACTTTGATTGATTTTTCAATTAAGCGCAATGTGTTCATATGAAAAAATTTCAGTTGTATTAACATGTGTATTAATATTTACATTATATTTATAGTTCACGTTCATTAAAAAAATTGTCTTTCAAACTGATCTTTGGAGGTGCCAGCCGAACTTTAAATTCCTTAAATATACCCGACTATTATAAAAGGGTACCGACCCCTGCTCTAAAACATATCCTAAATTTATTTTAAAATTTACTCTATTACACAAGTATGAATGCTAATTGCTACGAAATAAATACATCTTCTATCGAAACTCTGACAAAATGTATTTCTGATTAAATGAATCATTCTTGTTTCATCAACCGGTTTGTTGTTTATTTAAACAATTGAACTGGTTGATAAGTCAAAAAAAATTCTGGCTGCTCAGGACTATAGTAAGCCCGACCTCGATTTCGAAATGTCTTCAAAATGCAACAAGAATTTAATAGAATCGAAATGAGTTTACTTTATTAGTCTGTGTTAATGATAGTTTCTTGAAAATAGTTTCTTATAATGTTGAAACATTTCTGGAATAGGATATTTAAGGTACACCGTTCTTCCAACAATGGGCTTTTAATGTAATCTATGGCTATAAAGCAACGTCAGTTTAAGGTTGGAAATAGATAAAAGTCACACGAGATCACATCGACTGTCGAGGTTCTGGGGTTTCCAGAGCGTTGTCCTTCAGGTCTTAATGGAAACACTCACGCCATTCATAAAACCTTATTTTATCCATTGGACGCTTACCAAAAGCAATATTAATAGCTTCTAAGACATTGCTACTCCTTGTTGCATCTTTATGCCTAAATTCAATTCCAATTCTCTGATCCATATTTATAAAATAATAATTTATGTTGATACTAGAACACATGGAACTCTTTTACAACACCTGACACGATGTTGTGTTGTTGTGGTATTCACTCCTTAGACTGGTTCCATACAACCCTCTATGCTAACCTATCTTACGCAAGCCTTTTCATTAACTTATAGCTAGCACACCCAACATCATACCTAATCTGCTTAGAGAATTCCATCCTGGCCTTCCTTTTCTGTTCTTACCCACACACTTCCCTCTAATGCTAGTTTTACAAGACCCTCGTGTCATAAAACGTGACCTATAATCTAACGTCCTCCATATTGTTCGCTTTTCCCCTATTCTGTTTAGAACTTCCTCGTTTGTGACTCTACCCACCCATCTGATTTTCAGCATTCGCCTACAGCACCACATTTCAAAGGCTTCTATTCTTTTCCTTTCCCCAACTCCTATCGTCCACGTTCCGCACCCATATAACGCCACGCTCCATACAAAATTTTTTAGCAACGATTTCCTAATATTCACACTTATATTATACATAAGTATATTCCTCTTCTTTTCAAATGCCTTCCTTGCCTGTGCTATCCTACTCTTTACGTCTACTACATTTCTACCATCACTAGTTATTATGCTTCCCAAGTAGCAGAATTCCTTAACTTCCATCAAAATATCCCTTCCCAAACTAACACCCTTTGTTATTCCACTCTTTCACATACTACACTCCATTACCTTGGGTTTCCCTCTATTAATCCTCATATTGAACTCTTTCTCCAGGACTACGTCCACGCCATTTATTATGGTTTCCAAGTCTTCTTCTGATTCTCATAATACTACAATATCGTCGGCAAAGCGTAAGGTTTTTATTTCTTCTCCTTGCAGTCCGATATGGCTAACAATTTAGAGATAGTTTGAGACATGTTTACCAAAAGTAAAAAGATAGAATTGCGCGAATCGTACTAACACAACCTATGAAATTATAAATTCTCGTTATTTTAGAACGAACCTGATACAATGTACATTATCTCTCATTCTTATTATTACACAAATGTTACCATCAAGCATTCCTCCGCTTATTTTAATTAAACATAACATTCCAACACCCAAATCTACTGAAACAGTCTTATTTCACAACTTTATATAACTTTTAAATGGAGGATCGATACTCTGACCATGTGTCACTCCAAACTCGGAATGTGTCATGCAAGATGACAGTCCGCAGTCGACTCAGTAGGCCCAGGCCTTCAATGGGCTGTAGAGCCATGGAGAAAGAAAGAAAAAATATATAACTTTTAAAACTTGTGTGCTAGGAACTTCATCTTCTGCTAATGGGTCAACGAATTGAAAAGTTTAATTGTTTCCACGGTTGGACTAGATATGAAACCTGTCCGCGCGAAACCATTTCCATCACATGGTACTACGAGGGTGGTCTGAAAGTGTCTAATCAAAAATTTATTTTTATTTTTATATATAGTATCCTTGGCAGTCTACGTAGTCCTCTGAGCAATGATCCCATCATTGCAATCGCTCCAAAAAGTACTCTGCATCTTTCGCTGCAGAATAATTGTTTACAAAGCTCTCCACATGTAACGAAAATCTCACCTCCTATTTCGTGTTTTATTTTCTATTCTTACTTTATATTTGTTTTATGTTTAGTGTATGAAAAATCATCTGATTCCGACTAAGAGAAAATTGAGAATATTCTGATTTGATAAATCTTAGGTCAAATGATTTTTATTTTAGCCTGGCGAGAAACCGTAAATGGATGTACTTCTCCCAAAGTGGAAGACCCTAACCTGTCAGTCACTACGGTCAATAAATTTTGGAAAGAGTCGCTAAGTTGAGGGACAAACACACGCGGAACAGGCCATCTTCTTTATTTGCCAATATTTGCCGACCGTAAGCCAAACAACAAGTAACGGTCGAGACATTTATGACACAACGATTATGGAGAAAAAAAGGACATCGTGGCAGAAAGATCACACAGTCTTCTCCTGGAACCGCGAATGGAGAGTATAATTTCCCCAGCAGAATATTCAACTACCTTAGAACCGTGAAATGGAGAGAAGAAGATAATCTTCTCTGCGACGCAATAAACTCGAAACATCCTTTCGTCGTTGTGGACCATCACATCCCTACACACTTGGTGAACTGCTGTGATTGGACCTACCCTGGGTCAAGAACACAGCACATGACGGCCATGACATTGTCTGGCTAAAATACAAGCTAAGTAAAGTACTCAATTTTCCATTTCTCCGCCTGGTTGTAAACTGTTTTTCTTTCGGCGTTCCCCCATTTCGACCATTCTTTTCAATAGCCCTTATGAACTAGAAGTCAATTTTCTGCTAGCTGGAGATTAACTCAATAAATTTACTCTAGATTTAAAATCATTTCTTTCTTTTCCTTTAAACGTCCCAACAAATAACCATATGTTAGTCGAGGTAGGTCTAGGGATCCGACGTTCTTTAATTTCTTTGTTATTTCTGCAGCCAGTTCATATACAGATACGAGCTTTGATGACATCTCAGAGAAATGTTTTTACAATACTTTTTCAAGACCGCATTCCAGTCGTAACCGTAGTTTGTCGGAAAACGACGTTTTAATCAGGAAATAATTATGTTCGGTCCAGGGAACCTACTGCGACTACTCTCGTCATTATATTTCTCGTCCTTGCCCCAATAGTCCCGACTGATTATATAGTTGCTTATCATGATAAACCTTTTCCATATTCAGTTTTAGTAGCAAATATTTATCTTTTGATACTTAAATTTTTATTATCACAAGTGGGTATTATATTTGTGGCTTTTTATAACAATTTTCCGTTTTTCTGTTTGTGAACAATTATTGAAAAGTAATACAAATATATTCAATTAGATTAATTCTGAAGATGTAGATGCATTTAATCGTGGATGTTGCAGATAATATATACGACTTACAATACGACGCGATCAACAAGAAGGTGGCCAATGGTATTTTTTTACCATATATTGATCGAGAATTATACTTACTAGTAATGGCTCGGAATCTTGTACAAGAAGAAATTTCTTGGAAAATTTAGTTATGGAAATGGCAATTCGTCAACTTCAAAGAAGGTCGTTAAACAATAGTTTATCAAGTGACTTATTTCTTTTGGAAATTTAGATTGGCCCCACCAGGCTACGAAGAAGAAGAAACTTGTCAAATGCCAGAAAAACACTGCGGGCCATGTTACAAAGAAAGTAAAAAACAGTATAAAGCACAATAATGTCATGAAAGATGAGAAAAAATTATTTGCCAAGAACGCCATGTCAAAAATTAAAAAAAACTGTGAAACAGACCGATTAATGTATTTATTTTACAAAAATGTAATTATTTCGATTGTTATTATGTATACAAATACTATCTATGAGAATTTAATCAGAATTTTTACAAAATTAAAAAAATAATCACATAAACAACTATCTGCACTTTCAGATAATTATATTTTATTCACCTTGGAATTTTTTATCTATCTGACATAACTGATATTTGGTTTACAAAGCTAGAGCCCACATACTTTAATTATAAATGATTTAATAATATGTAAATGATACAGGTTTTATTTTAAATTGTTTAATAAAATTACTTGGGCTTTAGGAAATGATATAATAATTTTATTAATAAAAACAATCACTTAAAAGGAGTCCTGCGCACTATACAAACAAATAAATTAATTAAATGGGACGTTTTTAAATATAAGGATACGTTGAGGTAACCACGTGCAGAAGATTTCGTTCATTTGACGAACCTGTTTTTATTATCATTCGTGTCTTGATGCAGGTTACCAGGCGACCGGAACTTCCTTTGGGTTGAATTGCGGGGGAAATTTGGATGATTTTGGTACTGCCGGTGATTGAGGAAAACCCAATTTTCCCTCTGACCTTTTCTTGTTCTCACTACCTTCTCACTAAAGAGCAATAATTCAACATCCGTTCAACTCACCAGCTTTCTCTTGTCTTCCACGTCCTTATCAACTCTCTTCCCACTGCGCCTTCTCAACGTCTTCAACAACTCTAAATATTTTTCCATCTTCTCGCCTCCCAGGTAAACTTGTATATCCCTATCCAAGGGAAAAACGCTATCCCACGTGATGTTTGATCCACCAGTCCTCATGAGTCATTCTTCCAGCGTGGAAAATTTTGAAGGGTGAATGTTCCTTCAGCAAAACAAGCTCAACAATACAAATCCGCAGAAAGGCACGTCTCCCGTCTGGCAACCTGACGCCGGGAAATTTGACTTCTATCTACCTATCACCAGTTAGAATGTGCTTGCCGGTTTTTTTCCTTTAAAATTTTAAAAGTTTGAACAAAATTGGTTAGGCGTCCTACTGCTCTACAACCATCACGATAACTGAGAACTACGTCTCACAAATAAATTTTATATTTAATCCATAAATAGCTTTTTATGTAACAAATATTTGGATAAAATTGCTACTTATAACTACCAGACTGCATGAGTTAAGTATATTTGTGTTTACATGCGTATGTATGCCTGTATAAAGATTCAAAATATTTGAATAACAAAAGTGATCAGCACTAGAATAGTTAACTTCAGGAACCCTGGACTTCGCGCGACTTTAGGGGGCGAGACTAACGGAGGGTTAATTATTAACTTTATAATGTAATAATAGTAACAGCGAAATATCAATGTAATTTTAAATTGAACTTATTTTCCTATTCTTTCATTAAATATGTCAGACCAAGACCAAAGATAAAATTGTTATTCCTCTCACTTTCATTCAACGGTTGTAGCACCATTTGGTGAACATCAGCGGTTATATCGATTTCTGTTTCTTCCATCTCATATATTGTACATATAGCCAATGAATTATTATCTAAATCTTTGTACTGAATTTCTTTACTGTATTGTCGAAGGACTGAATCTCCATACTTTACTAAATGTTATAAAATTTATTACTATTTTATGGTTTTTAACTTTGGAATACAATGGTTCTTTAAATAAGTATTATTAATAAAATAATATGGTTTATAATTATTTGTTACTCAGAATAATTCTGTTGAATAGCAAGATTATTGAAGGAACAAATAGTATATTTACAAAAGAATTTATTTATGAATAAATAAAGAATGGTAAATTTTGGTTTTCATACATAGGGCGTCTATCTTCAGGTACACGATGGCGGTTTCTGGAAAATAGACCCCGTTCTCTATCTCCTTCAATGTTTCTCTTCAGCTGCTCCATAGGCCGATGACCTCTTTCATCACCCTTTACCCGGCGTCTCTCTCCCCTGGGCAAGGTTGTTGAATATTGAGTAGTTCGATAATTGATTTGACTGTGAAATCGTGCTCTGATATTTTCTCTTATATTTTGTCCATTTAATCTCTTCCTATCTTTCACAATATTTCTTTAATTCTGATGTTATGAATTTTTGTCCAATCATTTTCCTTTCATCCTTCTTTTCTGAATCAATTTATATTTGTTTCTTCCTTCTTTGTAGTATGCTGTTGAGATCACATAGTTGTTAATTCAGTTGGATATTTTAAATTTAAAAATTAAATCTGCCTCAATAAAATTTTTAAAAATTTACTCTAATGAACGATTTTAATCACACAAATAGTAGGAGTTTAAAAAAAATGATATTCCGATATTTTCCACGGGGTTTTGCCAGTTTTTAATATATTCTTTGTAAAATATTTTTATACCTGGTTTCAAATTAATGTTTTCTCCGATTGGTACTAACAGAAAAATAATAATTTCTTGCGAATGACATCACTGCGTATATAAATTAATATAGATTATGAATGCCCAGATTCTCTGCATCAAGTCCAAAATTTTCGTAATAAATTACCCTACCTCAATTTTAATTTTTTTTGTAAGGACGGAAAAATGTATTTACACAAACTCCCGCATTTGGGGTTATGTGGGACTCAGTCACCATAAACAAAAAACACTTATTATTCCTTAACCATCCACACGGAACCGCGTCAGGCATTACTTCACAGTGCTGGTGGACATGACGCATTAGTCATGTCTGTCGAGTGTTAGTTTAGGCCCATTGGCCACCCTTTTTTTCTCAGGCTCGTCCAGGCTAAGCATTTTTATCATGCATGCGGCGTAGTAAATTACCGCTTTCCACTTTTCTTCCGACTTCCACATTTGATTAGCCATCTGCTGTATATTTACACAGAGTTCCTTTCTCAGTTTTTTGAAGAGTGAACACTGGATGAACACGTGTTCTGCGTTTCCAGTCGCAAGGTAACAGACGGGGAGTTACTACGTCGTAGATCATAAACCGATATTGATATCCTCGAAAACAGACGTGTGAGTTAATAGTCTACCTCACCCAATTTTCCTGTTCACCCATACCCCAATATCAGGTATGAGGCGGTATGTCCACCTGCTTTTGGCTTCGTTGTTGTCGGCTGAGGGCGCCGTTGACGACTGCCGCCTTCTCGCTGACGAATCGCAGATGATAGTCAAAACGAAGCCTACGACCAATTTACACCCCTCAGGTTCAACAGGGAAGGTTACGATTGAATTTAATTTCTGCTTACAGTGAGGGTGTTGGTCTCCTTCACCTTTCTGTTGGTCACGAGTATCGATTCCGTTTTATGCTCCTAGGACAACTTTTGTATGCCATTTTCGGATAAAAGCAATAGTCCTATTCAGCACCCCTTATACACATTTCCAGACTGCTAATAAGGCTAAGGGGTCGGTGAAGCCAACGGTTTCAACCTCCGTGGGCAAAGGCAAACTAAGTACCGCGTCGTACATAATGTTCCACAACAGAGGTCCGAGAACTAAGCCTTGTGAAACGCCGCCGGTTATTGCATAGGTCTTAATTCCGGCGTATGTATAATAAAGTAGGGTCCGATCACATGCAATTATTTTCTTGAAGTACGATGGAATTATCATAGTGCTTAGTAATGAAGTTCATTTCACCAAAATGAACGTTTTCCTTACGCCTAATGTTACTAAGGTACTTATTCGATCTTCCCTTCCAGCGTTTGCCTTCGTTAGCATTTCGAGCTTCGTACACAACCACTCTTATGGCATCGACCGTTGATCTGTCTTTCCGATTTCATGACTACCTCCAACTTACGGTAGATGATTCTTATCAACTATTTGCTTATAGAATCTAATAGACATATTGGCCAGTAATTATTCAATGTTGAGTTCAGTTGCCATAGAAAAGCGTAGTTACTATTCTACCTACTAGATCGGGACAGGTTGGAGATGATAATATGAAACCCTCAAGCCCACTCAAGATTATCTTGTAGGGTCTTCCCCATAGATGATTGTCGGCATCACTACAGAGTTCCTCCCATACTCGACGGTTGCTATTTTAAAACCTTTGCTCAAAGCCCATCGTGCGTCTCGAGCAGCTGTTCCAGGTCATCGTGGTTCGATGTTCCTCGCACTCGTTGCGCCAATCTCCTAGTACGGCGACACCTTCTTTTCATCTCCGCGTTCTCGTCGATCCACCAGTGAATTGGTTGTTGACGTTTCTCTTTCGAGCACATTGTCATTCGCGCATCACAAGCCTTTTTAATAAACGATGAGATGTAATGATTTCAGGTGATCCTATCACTGTTATGTTTTCTTCCATCATAGCAATGAAAGAATCGCGGTCAAGGGAGCTAGTGTTTCACACCGAAATTTGTGTGACATTTGTTCCCTTTCTTTCACCACAATTTTTAACTTCAACGTTAACTGCTTGGTGGCCACTATTTGTGTGTAGATCAGTCACTAACCATGACGTGCTCCTTGAAGCCAAGCATTCACTAATTAATGTTACATCTACAATTGAAGAAATTCTATTTCTGGAGAAAGTCGGGGTTGGACCATTGTTGGAGAACACATGACTTAACGAAGTAAATATGTCCAGTAGAGTCTCGCCTCATCTGTTTGTTTCTACTACCCCATTTTGTACACCAGGCGTAAAATCCCCTGCTATAATTGCTATAATTTTTAGAGTGCCCCACGTCTAGCCTTTTCCCTTCGATCACCGAATGGTTCCCATTCAGTTTCGTCCCCACACAAAACCCCAGCCCGTTTCAGAATTTTTTCATGGCAATGATGGGTCTCATATTCTATCATAGGTCTAACTAGAGAAGTGTAAGCAACTGCCTTTGCCTGTCTTGTACTTTTCTTCAATATGCTACTTATGAAGTGTAACGACTTCCATTCCTACGTAGTTCAAAAATGCTGAAAACGAAGAAACCTATTCCTTGTTTCCCGCTACAATTGGATACATCGGTAACGGTGAGCAAGTATGTCCGTGTTAAGTTAACTAGAATCCTGAGATAGATATTAACAGGTAATATTTATTTTAAAGTTTTTATTTGTATTGGGGGGTGGTTAAGTGGGTTAACAGGCTACGTAAGTGTGATCCTGAAACAGGCAACTCCCCTTTAATAGCATAGGAAGGTAGGGAAAGGCAGCCAAGGGTTGACTAGGGCCACCGGGCAATAAATTAAGGATCCTTCCCAATGTTTCAGCCAAAGAAATGACGGGAAAACCCTAGAAAACCTGCGTCAGGTAGTCCGGGCATTGGGTACTATTCTCACGCTCTTCCAAATGACAGGAGACGAGTTTTCGGTGGGGTCGCAGCATTCCCTTCTCCGTGTCGCTACTAGTTTTAGGAGGCAATTGGCCAACTGATCCAATAGTATCAGCGGACAACTTTTGCCTTATACCCCAAGGTCTTCGAACCCAGTACATATACCTCCTATAATAGGTGAACGTGTCTCGGTATGTGAGAACTCCCACAGGCACTCCAACAGCACAATTATTTTAAAGTTAAGTTCAGAAAATAATAATAAAACATTTTATCTATCTTGATAGTGAGCAGTTATGGCCAACAAATAAACCAACCTTATAAATTATATTAATTAAATTTTGCTGTTTCTTAGAGATTTTAATTTGTCTTTTTAGATAAGCTCACAAAGCAGTAAAACAAAGCAAGTGGAGCAAACGAGGGTCTGAAAATGTTGTTAGAAAAAAATACAGGTGACAAAAAATTTTCACACATTTAAAAAATGTTAATAATGAAGCCGCGAAAGTGATTAACTATATTAAAACAATACCACTTCATTACAGATTTTTATAAATTGTGCGCTGAAATGAGTAGTAAATACTATTACTAAAGCTATTAAGACAATTTAACTTCGAAATGAGTTGTTGGTCTTCTTGTAGCCACAAAATAATTCAGGACAATATTTTGTTGAAGTTTGAAGAAATCCTTAGTGGCTGCCATATATGGCAGACATTTTTACAAAGTACAAGTAACTCATCATTACTAGGAACGAGGAAGTATTACAATTTTCAATACAATATATGAATTACATTTTTGTTAAAAAAATAATTTCGGATTTCATCAGTTGAATCTAATAATTTTAATTGTTTTCCAGCCTTACATGAATTTTGGAATGAATTAATTTTAATTTTTTTGACCATGTTTCCATAATGTTTTTAGAAAACACACCTAAATAACTTGAAATCAACTCTTTTGCAATAATTTCTGCAAAATAGTAAGGATGATTCTTGGGTTCATTTTCCGATACAGTTAAACCAGTAGCTTTAATGCAAGTGACTACGGAAATGTAATTGATTTAATAAGTGACTCTCATTCGAAAAAAAATATACAAATATCTCTGGGCGAGTTTGAGAGAAGAGTCATTATTGTTTTATTTCAGTTTTCTATAACCTATTTATGCGAAGTGGGAAATTTTTATTATGCTGCAATGAAGTCAAAGTGCAGAAACACACCAGACGTAATTCAGCATACAAATATTTTGCCTGATATCAACAAGGAATGTGACTCGAGGATTAAAAATCATCATAGTTATTAAGTGCTTTGCTTATGAATATTTTTATGTTTATACTATATTACAGTTTCATATGTGAAAATATTTTTTTTACTAGTAGGAATTATCCAACCTAAACGATAAGCCAAGGGTTCCGTTAAAATGTCTGATTTTTCTAAGTGTTCCATTGCAGAAAATGTTTGGGAGACCCTGTTCTATAGGATCGGATGGTTCTTCATTTACCCGGACTCTAAGTACGCAATTGTTCAAAAATTCCCTAATCCGTTCAATAAAGCGATTATCTACTCCCTATTCCTTGTTAGGCTAACAAAATATTGTGTGGTACTTCATCGAAATCCTTGGAGAAATCTATAACTACGGCGTCTATTCTTCCTCCATCAACGGCAAATCCACAAGATCCTGAAACCTCGTTTCTAATTGGCCTGTAGTTGCAGCTTCGCGATTTGTATATTGGCATTACTGTCGCGATTTTCCTTTCGGCTGGAATATTAGTATTAGTAATTGAAATTTTAAATAGTCGTGTTAAGTACGTAACCATGGCTCCTCCCCCTAACTTTATCACTTCTCCAGAAACTCCATCTGGTCCTACAGATTTATGAGGCTTAATTTTCTGAATATTCCGTCTTAGTATGTTAGTTTTAATTTTAAATTTGGACGTGTTATTTTTGATTGTGTCTCTACACGTAGGTACGGAGGTCTTTTTGCCGGAAATTATTCAAACGCATTTTGCAAATCTGTCTGCCTTCTCTTTATATTAAATAATAATGTTGTTTTTGTCGTTCCTTATTAGTCTCCTAATACATTTATAGAAAGTTCCCCAACCATTTATATTAATATTAAGAAGATTTTTTAATTAATTTTCGTCTGTAATACGAGATGTCAGAAAACCTTGACAGTGACGTTTCCACATTCCTGTACTGCTCGAACAAAAATTTATGTCAGCCTGTAGCTCGCGAACAGTGGTTAGGTTTACTTCAAGGAATTTCATCTTCTTCTTATTGGCATAACTTGTAGGCCGGACAAATAGAACTTTCTCCCTGAGTTTTATTCCTGAGTTTTTTGTCGCCCGAGTCTTCGCAGAGTAGACAACGAAGTAAATGGGATTCACACGCACTGGTAATTAAATAATACTTGTCATTTAATTTGACGCTGACTCTGATAAGTTGAGATTATTTGTTAACATATTGACATTCAATATCCAGTTAAGTTTATTATCTAGTGAAAGCTGTAGGGATTATCCACTTCATGCTTAATTAGTCAGATATTTTTCTGTAGTTACTTTGTTTAATACAGAATTTTTGTATGAACGAGCAAGTGTGAGTGTCTTATTACAATTAAGTGAATTAGTATACAGAAAACTAATTAATATACATAGTAAACAAATTATCGGTAACCTCTTCTAGGGCGTCAGCATTATTTTTTATCAATATACTTGCATCACCTGCAAATAAAAAAGTTGTTATTCATGAGTTTTTTCAAGGCATTTATTTGTATATATAGAACCATACGGAACTCAAAATTATATGCCTTTAGTCTGAACTAAATGTTTGTCCGCAAACCTTCTTCTATGTTACCCTTTTATTTATTTATTTTTAAATTTTTTTGGGGGTTGACAGGCTACATGTATTTTGGCATCATATATAAGGACTAAACATGAAATGATACTTTATCTTAATTCCATGTTACTTCATGTTTTACAGACCAAGTTTATGACCTACCCGGCCCAATTCCATTACAGTGATTCCATAAATTCAACACTTATCATTTAATATTAGTCTCCTATTATGTCTTTCAACAGAAAGCATCTGATTAATACCCATTGTTGTTGTTGTAGTAATCTGCCCATAAACTTATCTGATGCAAACCTTCATGATAGCCTGTTTTGCGCAAGTATTTTCATTTCTACATTACTACAATACCTCACATCCTCACTAATCTGATTAGCGTATTCCATACTTAGCCTCCTTCTTTTGTTCTTACCCCACACATTTCACTCTAATGCTAATTTTACAAGACCCTGATGTCTCAAAACGTGGCATATTAATTTATCTCTTCTCTTGTTCAAAGTCCTCCAAATTGTTCTCTCTTCCCCTATTCTGCTTAGAACTTCCTGGTTACTTACCCTATCCACCTATCTCCTATAGCATCACATTTCGAAAGCTTCCATTCTTTTTGTTTCTACAACTCCTGCCATCCACGTTTCATTCCCATATAACGCCACAGTCAATAAAACATTTTAGTAAAGATTTATTAATAATCATAGTTATATTACCCGTAAGCAGATTCCTCTGTTTTGCGAATGTCTTTCTTGCCTATACTATCCTACTCTTTATGTCTACTGTACTTCTATCATCCCCAGTTATTGTGCAACCCAAGTAGAAGTATTCCTTAACTTCCATCAAAATATCTCTTCCCAATCTAACACTCATTGTTATTGCACTGTTTTCTGTATTAGACTCCATCACTTTAGTTTTCCCTCTAGTAATCCTCCAGGACCATCTTCATGCCATTCGCCATTTTTTCCAAACATCTTTGGACTCCCCTAATTCTATAATA
This sequence comes from Eucriotettix oculatus, assembly GCA_034510155.1. Classification (NCBI taxonomy): domain Eukaryota; kingdom Metazoa; phylum Arthropoda; class Insecta; order Orthoptera; family Tetrigidae; genus Eucriotettix; species Eucriotettix oculatus. The sequence continues at coordinate 12,944,875 of CM067378.1, read as the reverse complement.
TAATCGGCAAATCGTATGGTTTCATTTCTTCTTCTTCTTGTATTAAGTTTTCTTTTCCATATTCCTTTTTAACTTTTTACATCGCCATAAGTTAAACAGCATGGGCAACAGACTGATTCCTTGTCGTATTCCTTCCTTGGTTTATGGCATCGGGAGCATCACTTACTCTCCAAACTGAATGCCAGCATACAGCCATACATTAGAGCCTAATAACGGGCTTTTCCGCTTTATTTTTACGTCAACCGCTTCCATTTACACGCGTATTGTTCATATGTTCCTAGATTGCGTTAGGTTTACCAATATCGAGAGAAATTAGTGAACGCGTTTAAGATTGCATGTGGTATATACTCAGTGCATTATCTTTTTTTACAGGAAAAACACTATTACTCCATTAAAAATGTACCTTGTAATAATATCATTACATGTATATTTATTTATTTATTAGGTCTTTATATGATTGATATTGAAGTAATTCACTTATTTTGACTACTTTATAGTTTGAATATGTTCTTACGACCAACTTATTAATTATTGTGTATTCATTTTAAGTACTATGTATCTGCCACCGGGCATCAGCCCATTTGTAGCTTAAATGTATTCATACACACATAATACTGAAATAGAGAAAACGTCATTATTCATAATTTATACGTCTTGTAGGAGAGTTTGAAAATATGGCGTTTTACCATTTAGAGGAATAAGTGTGTCATGCTCATAAACTATGCTAATTTATTTAAAATTTTCTTACTTCCTAAATAAATAAATCTAAGCAGTAGAACTTCTTTTTTTCCAATTTAATGGTGTTCAACGGGAATTCAGCTTCCACTTAACAATGGATTACGGAAAGTACTTCATTCACAATTTTACCATATGGCTTACTTAAAAACTATTTTGAGACTCGAATATTCTGTAAATATGTTTTTTTATGAACCGGAATAGAGATTATTCTAGTGTCTTATGTCAGATAATATTCTCAGAAACACTCATAAGACATGAAGCGTAAACACATGACACTAAAATAGAATATTTTCCTCTCAAGTGAGTATACTGCTTTTACGATCGTCGTTTCAAGGTCCATAAATCGGTCTATTTTTGCGGTGTCCTTTCTTCATTGAATTATTCATAAAGCCCCCAGCGGCATGGCGTATCATTCCATCGATTTCGGGTGACTAACACACTATGTTCTTTTGAAATACATTCTTTTGTGTTGTTAAGGGGGTGAACGCAAGGCCTCGGTTAATGCAAAGTAATGCTAATTTCTGCAGACGTAAAGCCTTGGGCACAGCATGGAGGTAACTCCAAGTACGCAGGGGGCGCTGTATTTATGGCCTCGTATTTAACCATTTAGACAAGGCTGCCACGGGGAATGCAGTTAGTGGAGAAAGGATGGACCTCAAGAAATTAGAAAGCGCAAATTATTCATAAGGGCCGAGGAGTGGAGCTCTCGACATCTACAACACAAGGTGGCTCCAGAGTCCCACACGAAGCGTGAAACGTCGTTTCAGATACAAACGTTTCAAATCAGTTCTGTTCTTTTTAATACTAACCGTTTCTTAGAACTACCATTATATTGCTTTATATTATGAAAGACCTAAATATTATGTAATGATGAAACTCCTATTGTTTACGTTATTCTATTATTTTTGTGCATCTTAACTACTGAGATATAACATTTAGCTGTAAATATATGTTACAGCAAAGGCCCGAAGTTCCCAAATATGCTACTTTCGCCGAATTTTTATTGAAGTAATCAGAAATCCCTCTTGAAAATTCGACGTGCTGATGCAAGACTCTCCGTTAGGCGATACACGAATATAACTGACTACCACTTGGCAGTCATTGATTTAACCTTGTAAATGGTAATGGGGTATTTATTAAAAATAATTATTTAATAAAATTACTTACTTTAGGATATAATATAATAATTTTTAATAAAATATTAATCTATTACAAACAAGTATTTCAAGGGGACGATTTTTAAATATCTGGGCTAGTAACTCATTGGAGTAACCACGTGCAGCAGAGATTTCGAGTCTTGATACAAGTTTCTATGCGACCGGAACTTCCTTCTTTCTTTGGGTAGAATTTCCCTAAGCATGCGGAAAGTGGGATGAAGATCGTACTGTCGTTGACTGAGGAAAACCCATTTTTTCCTTCTTCTTCCCCACTGTCTTTCTTGTTTTCAATGCCTTCTCACTATAGAGAAACAATTCACACCTCACTTTCCACTCTTGTTGCACTCTCCAGATTCCTCCTCCCTTTCAACATCCGTTCCACTCTCAGCTTTCTCCTACCTTACACTCTCCTCCTTCACACCTCGCCTCTTAAGAAGCATTCTGAATATTTTTCGGCTCCTCGTCTCCTAGCAAATCTCGTATATCCCTTCTCCAAGGGAAAACGCTATCCTACGTGATGCTTGTACCGCCAATCCTCATGAGCCCTTCGTCCAACTCGGGAAATATTCCATGACACAGGGAACAGTGTCTTTCGGTAATTTTGATGGGTGAATGCTCCTTTATCAATACAAGCTTAGTAATATCTACCTCCTACAGGCATGTCCCACTTCCGCCAACCTGGCGCCGGGAAAAACCATTTCTTACCTACTTGTCGGCAGTTAGAATGCTCTTGCTAATTTTTATATCATTCAAAATTTCAAAAATTCGAATAAAATTACTACTACGCTACAACATTTTATACGATAGTGGTCGATACACCGTAAATTCATAGAAACATGTTCTTCGTATTAAAAATGGATGTTAATCAACAGATTATGATTTTTTGAATGGATAGAGGTTGTATAAGGGCCCTTGTTTCATTGTCTGAAGTTGTTAAACTTAATTTACTTAGAAGGTAGTTTCAAAATCGATCATCGTCCACTCGGATTTTGTCTTTGCTACTATTTAGTGTCCGCAACCAAAAATCTACCCACGAAATGTCGACAAATTCCTAAGTGTTATAATAGAATTTTGTATTTCTATACCTGAGATGAAAAAGTGATCTTTTAAATAATCACATCTACACTAGTACAAACCGATTCTGATATATACTGACTACCTACGATTTCCTCTAACTGTCATATATACATAAATAAGCTATACGTTGTGCAATAAGCGACTCTACAGTAGACTCATCTCCCGACCTACCGGATGCAGTTATAACGGTTTTCCCTGAGTCTCTTTATGTGAAACATCGTGTAGGATCCTTAATATGCAGCCTGGGGCCTCTAGTAAACCCTTTGACTATCTTGCTCTACCTTCTAAACCCCCCTTTTCCAATTCCCTTCCTATGGTATTGAAGGGGAGTGCCTCTTTCAAGATCACCCACATGTACCCTCTTAACCAATAAACCCTGAGAGTTTCTGGTTTATTCAATTTGTAATAACGCGTTATGTTCACGTATGCATTAACCAGTCACCTACAGCAAAGCTGAACTGGAATTTAGTACCTCAAATCTCTACAGAGAGGTTGTAGATCGGCGTTTCCAAACATGGGTCGCACACCCCGCGAGGGGGGCTCCCGTCGAAAATAAGTCCGTCTAGAAACGAAAAAAGCAACAGCTTGAAATGATTTTACTTGTACAAAAGTAAAACTTGATGGTTCGTCAGTTAATCATTTAATATGTGTTCTACTTTCTGTTGAGTCACTCTTGAAAAGTTTTAATAATAAAAAAAAGAATTGTCTGGGAGAGTTTTTACTGTGCCTAACGAGAGAACAGTAAATACTGTATTGGACAACTGCTGAGGCATGTGCAACAGTATGACCATCTCACCTTTACTAACACGGGAGACTTGAGTCTGAAGCTAACTCTCTGCAGCAAACATCAATCACAATAAGCTCCCTAAATTTAGTATATCAATCCAGTATTGACCTCACATTGAATTTTAAAATAAATAAACTATTAAAGAATCTATACCAATTAATAAAATTGAAGTGTCTATCTGTCTGTCCGTTTGTTAGTCTCGAATAGGCTCCGAAACGGCTCAACGGATTTCAATGAAAATTTGAGGGTTAAAAAAGGAGATTAAATTTAAATAATCATGCATATTTTATTTAGATATATTGCATATGATATATAATATGAATATAAATAAAAATATGAATTCTACGGTAAGGTTTCTTGGAATTGCCACGCGACAGCCGGCGTGTAAACCAAATGCGAGTTATAAGTCCTAGTACGCGTTCCTATATAATTCATCCCACTTACTATCTATTGTTGCAGCAGGCTGAGAGAAAAATGAACATCTTTGGATCGTCGATACGATCTTAACATAAATTTATTTTTTATCTCTCGTCAGATATATATTAAAAAATTTAGTACGTGCTAATATGAAGCTAAATACGTAGCTATCGAGTTTGGTGTAGAAACCGGTGTAAATAAGTAACTGTGTTATGTTATGACATTTTATATGCGATTTAAGTAAAAATTTATCCACCAAGAGGGGAAAATTATTATTCTGTTAGAATACTGAAAATATATTTATTCCTGTTTTGTACCGGAGGTATTTTGGACTCTCGAGATGTCTGTTTAGTTATGTGTTGACCAAGAATTAAATAATGTACCTGAATATTATAAATGAATACCCGGGGAACGCCGGATCTGTATTGAAGTGGTAATGTTTTAATATAGTTAATCACTTTCGCGGCTTCATTCATAACATTTTTTAAATGTGTGAAAATTTTTTGTCACCTGTATTAATTTCTAACAACAATTTCACACCTTTGTTTACTCCACTTTCTTTTTTTACTGCTTTGTGAGCTTAACTAAAAAGACAAATTATAATCCCTAAGTACCAGCAAAATTTAATTAATATAATTTATAAGTTTGGTTTATTTGTTGACCGTAACTGCTCACTGTCAAGATACATAAAATGTTTTATTATTATTTTCTGACTTTAACTTTAAAATAATTGTGCTATGGGAGTACCTGTGGAAGTTTTCTCTCGCAGGCACTTCTCCCCAGAGTGGCTGCGGGGCTCACTTGATTATGTCGGGAATGGCTCGTACTCGGTTTTTTTTATAAAAAAAATCTCACTTGCCGAGACACCTTCACCTATTTTAGGAGGTATATGTACTGGGTTCGAAGACTTGGGGTATAAGGCAAGAGTTGTCAGCTGATCCAATTTGATCAGAAGGTAATTCTGCAGCCCCACAGAATACTCGTCTGCTATCATTCGGAAGGACGTGGAATAGTACCCAATGCCCGGCCTACCTGATGCAGGTTTTCTAGCGTTTTCCCTGCATTTCTTTGGGTGAAACACTGGGTAAGATCCTTAATTTATAGCCCGGTGGCCTTAGTCAACCATGGCTACTTTTCCCTACCTTCCTATGCTATTAATGGGGAGTTGCCTGTTTCAGGATCACCCTGTTAACCCCCTTAACCGCCATCCCCCCTAAAAAATAAAAGTTTTAAAATAAATATTACTTGCATAACTCTGGGCTATGTTAATCTCTATCTCAGGATTCTTGTTAACTTAACACGGACATACTTGCTCACTGTTACCCATGTTTCCAATTGTAGCGGGAAACAAGAAATAGGGTTTCTTCGTTTTGCAGCGTTTTTGAACAACGAAGGAATGGAAGTCGTTACACTTCATACGTAGAATATTGAAGAAAAGTAGAAGACAGTATGTGTGATTACTAGTCGTAAAAAGTGAAAGAAGATTTAATTTAGTAATTATTTTTAAATTTAGACCTGTAATATAATATAAATAATTAAAACTATTTTGTGACTTTGATGATTTTGGGCCCTTGAACTTCTTATCTTGTTTATATCAGGCACAATATTTGTAAATTGAATTCCACTATCGAGCCTGTTTCTGTACTTTGATTTTATTGTAGCATATTAAGAAAATCCAGCATCACATAAATAGGTCTAGAAAGCTTGTTTTGAAATATTGGGATATTCTTCTCTTAACTCACCAAGAAATCACATAAAGACTGATCATTGTATATTTATTTAACTGATTAAATCTATTAGATTTTCATATTCATTTGCACCTAAAACTACAGGTTAGCCTGTCACAGAAAATTGATTCTGAACCCAAGAATTGTTCTTACTAATTTTCGGAAGAAAAGAGTTGATTTCAAGTTATGTAGATGTTCTGATAACATTTTGGAAAGTTCTTTACCTACTTAAAAATTAAATTCATTCGAACATTCATTTGTGGCAGGCCCCAATTAAGATCCTTAAATTCAAATAATGAAATCTAAAATTGTATATTTTTATCAAAAGATCCCATTTTATATCTTATATTAAAATTTACAATAGTTTCTACTTGTAATTATAAGTTCATTGCACTTTATAAAAATATCCGCCAGATGTACGAGATTAATCAACCATGAAGGATTTGGTAAAACTTCTACAAATGTTATCCGTAATTATTTTGTTTCGTCAAGAAAATCAACAACTCATTTCTCATTTCGTAGTTCAAAAAGTCTCAATAGTTCTTTTCCTCTGGATCTCACTTCAGTACGTAATTTAAGTGTCTTGCGTTCACTAACCATGTTGCCGCACAAAATTTTAAATAATCTGGATTGAAGTGGCTACTAAAATATTCCTGCATACCTCCGGTTAATAATCGCTGCACGGAGTGGTTCTGACAGACAGCAATTATGTGCTGTTGAATTAAATTCCACAAATGAAGGTGTATTGCCAAGTTAAATAAAATATTAACTGTATAATTTGCGGCTACGGGAAACTCTATCTCTCTCGTAACAGGATTCCTGTTGACTGAACATGTCCACACTTGTTCATTGCTACTCATATTTCCTATTATAGAAAGAAACAAGAAATGGGGTTTCTTTGTTTCACAACGTTGTGATTCGATATTCTCTCATTCAATGCAAACGGAGGTTTGGTCTTACGAACCGATTAAGTGCTATTATAACATGATATTATAATCCATAGTATAGACAGAATCACTCCTAATGTTTGCGGAACACCTATTCAGGCCCCGCAGAACACAGTTTGGGAAACCCGGCTCTATAGTATTGTAGGAGCATTCTGCTATTTCTGCCAATTCCCTCAACGTTTGGTGTACATCTTCAGGAAAAGCTGATTCGGCTGCTCTTCATCAAACTGAATGGAGCGGCTCGTGAGATGCACGTCTTTGAGGTCCAAAAGGCCGTTTATACCATTTTGATCCGTCCTTAAGAGGCATCGCATCATTGCCATTCACTTCACAAAACTCTGCAGAAGCTTCTGTGGCTTTAGCACCTCAATGTAACGCAAAAAAGTACAAGGTGTCGGGAACTCTATTTCTTTTCGTTTGGCACTCCAGAAGATCTAAAAGGAACAAAAATAATAAAAACCATCAAAATCTACACACTCTATTTTTCAGAATACATAACAATTGCAGAAGCATTTAATTTTTCACGCAAAATTTTAATAAATAAAGCCAAGAGTTTGGAACCAACCATACGGACCGTCTCCGGAAATGACGCTGAAACCATCGGAATGCCCAAACCTATTGCTTAATAATTCTGAGTCAGGTGTGAAAAGGACTATAATGGAGTTCATTCTTGTGGATACTGTGACAAAGATGTCCATGCAATTTGTGAAATGAAGTAGACCAAGAGTTAGTTAGGAAATTTACTTGCAGACTCTGCTATAATAAATTAGGAGCAAGAGGTCAGAGGCTAATGAAAGTTTGCAAACTCAATGCACCAAGATGCTTAAAAATTTAGATGCACCATTTCCACCGGCGAAAGCTGGAGATAATGTGCTCATCCGTGTTCCAGTTGTTAATAGAGGTCGCGCTGACCCGAGAAAATCTTACTGTTATCATAAACGTGGAATGCTCTTTCCGCAAGCTGTAAACAGAACGCGGTGTTCTCAAATAAATGTATTCTAGAAACGAGGTTTCCATTCTGCACCATAATCTGTTCTCACTTGACTACGTGGGAACAGAATAAATATCACTAAGAACCATTGCGTCTTCCCAATCACAGGCTGGTGGACTGGGGTAAGTTGCGGTAGATTACTGCACGAATAAGTGAAAAAAATCGCTGAAGATGAAATAACACAATGTTCTGTAATTATCTGGTAAACGTCCCATACTTGGGGATACGTTATTTTACGTGACATGTAACCAACATTCCAATCAATCTATTTATATTCACTCTACTTTGCATGCGTGCTGTATAGGACTCCCATTATCGGCGCACCTTATGTTTATCTATTAGCTGAATTGAGCCGACAACGCAAAAAGAGAGACTATATTATTTAAGTACTCAGTTTTATTCGCGGTGGTTGTAAGGTACTCGTAGTGTATCCAGTCAAATTGTATTAATGCATTCCAAGCTTCATTTAAGGAAAAGCTTCGTATCTATTTTTAAATCAAGACTAAGAGACAGAAGTCTAAGCAGGATACACGAACATTCGGCTTTAAATACGATGAACCAATGAAATTCCCTTACGCAATTCATTGAAATATTCAGAGCTGACATTACCCTCAGAAATAATTTATTTTTGGGTCACGAGAAGCGTTTACGTTGCTAACACATCAAAATTCGTACGTGTGTTCGGGTCGTATTCATAACAAGGGTGGATTATCATTACAGACGGAATGGTTGCAGGGATTCTGTGGTGACTTAACATGGAAACAGCTCATCGTGAGTTTTGTACAACTGTAACGGTCAACTGGTCGCGAAGACCGGGATTAAGACTGTTGGAGGATTGATACGCTGACCAAGTGTGATTCCAGATTCGGAATGTGTCATGCAAGATGACAGTCCACAGTCGACTCGGTAGGCCCAGGCCCTCAATGGCCTGTAGAGACAAGGAGGAAGGAAGGAACGATCAAACACATCAGCTCGGAGTCAAAAGAAAGGTGACAGTATTTGAGCCAGGAGTAATAAAACCCAGACATTCGGACGCCAGCAGAATTAGTCCTAGGGACTCTGGAATGTACCCCCAGAGAAGAGTAACCGTAAATGTGATAGGTTAGTATCCATCCCTGCCACCTTCAGGATATGCGCTAAACAAGTGAGGAAGAGGTATTAAAAAGGTTTGCAAAGTTATTTTATGAACGGATGATTGGAGTTTAGGCAAGGGAGATTGTGGAGACGAGAGTGGTCGAACGGATGAGATTTGAGGCAGATTGAGGAGACGAGAAAATGATGGACATTGTTGGACAGGTAATCCGAGAAGACGAGGATAAACTGGGAAGTGTCCTAAACCAGGAAGAATAGCAGCGGTGGCTCTGATTTGGATCGATCGCGACCCATATTAGGAGGAAATTTCAAAGGGAAAGACGCTGGATCGTCCATTATGCTGACTCGATAATTACGCTTGTAACTTTTTGTTCATCTTCTACACTGCCAGTTCCGAGTAGATTTTGTATGAAATAATTTTATTTATGAGATGGCCCATATCATACGACCCTGAGTTTAGAGATCGAGAATTGTTATTTTTTAAGAAATTAATTTGTATAATTTTTATGTAAATATGTATGTAGTGTGTAAATAAAATATAATTGTCGGTTTAAATTTTTAAAATGAGGAAATTGTAATATTTATGTAAATTTGTTTAAAAAAGTGAATTATTTTCATTTTTATAAAAATTCATTCTTAAGATATTAAAATTTTAAACTTGAAAAATGTTTCTCATAATGCCTGAGAAAGATAATAATTATTTGAATTCCTTATTTTGAAACTCTTGGACATTTAATTACTGAATTAATGACAACGAATTGGAATATAATTTGCTTCCTATTAATTATTCTAACTAAGAACTGTTTATTACTTGTTAAAGATAAATATTATAAGAGAACGAGTCGAGTCAAGATACCATTTGATTTATATGCCATTTTTGCTTATGGATTATTCTCGTTTATGTTCTAGAAGCGATATTCTGGACTGCCAAACATATTTGGTATTCGATTGACTTCTTAATTATTTCGTTGTTTATACGCTGCTATCAAAGAATTGTAATTCCTTACTGTTATATGTCGATAATATAATTAGTAATTCACACTTTCAATGCATGATTTGTCTCATGGTTATATTGAATTAATAAAAATCCATAGTGATTATATGTTTAATAAAACATTGTATTTGGTTTCACAATTTTTTCGGAAACTTATTATAATTTGTTTGATTCTTCGCTTATCCTATACTGACAAAAGTATTATTGTGTCCTAATTATCGTGACTGATCAATCTTACTCAAAAGGTTCGAAACGCTAAATAAATTTCCTTCATTTATTCTTCTTACAATTTCATTAATTTCCTTACTAAACAAATGGAAAGGAGAGGAAGAATCGTTCCACTTGTTATAATAAATGATAGAGACTTATATTTTGAAACATTAATTAGCATAGTTGAAGTTGTAGCTTATAAATTATAATGGATATTCTATAGAATGGGAATCACGGTTACTGTTCATTAAATAATTTAAGAATGTGTCTTTGTGGGAAACCAATGTCAGATAACCCTTATTTTAGACTTAAGACAAAACTCACAAGCCTGCAAACAGAGATTTCCTTAAGATGGAACTTAAATAGTTGAATGAATCTACTTTGAGAATATTAATTTTTGTACTTAAGCTGAGCATTTGCAGCCCTTCGTGCACAATTGTCCTGAGCGGACGTGTGTGCGAGCTCAGGGAGTGGAACTGTTACGCACACTACCATCACGTCGGAAGTGAAACAATGAAAGAAGTGCCACACCCACCGGACGGTTGTGTGCCAGCGTATCGAATTTTGGCCATGGATTTTCGGACATTTCCCGAAATGGCTGGAAAAAGTAGCATATATATCGGCCCAGGTACGAAATGGCTAACTTCGGGCTTAGGCCGCAACATATACACTAATCCAGGGTTTCTCAAACTTTTTCTGTAATGAAACACCTCCAAAAACCAGACATTTTAACGGAACCCTTGGCTTATTTTTAGGTTTGGTAATAACTACTTGCAACAATTTTCAAAAAAAAATTATTTAGTAATTATTTTAAAATATAAAACTGTAATATAATATAAACATAAAAATATTACTAAATAAAGCACTTAATGACATTGTTGATTTCCCCCTCTGATTGCATATCTTGTAGATAACAGGCAAAATATTTCTATGATGAATTCCAACATCTTGGGTGGCGTCGAGCCTGATTCTGCAGTTTTTCATTGCAGCTTAATTAAGAAAATCCCACTCGCCCGGAAATATTTGTTTCAAATGTCAGCGATTAAATAAATTAGATTTTCTGTCACTTTCATTAAAGTTACTGGTTTAGCTGTCTTGGAAAGTGGATACTGAGGCCAGGAATCGTCCTACCATTTTTCAGAAAATATTGCAAAAGAGTTGATTTTAAGTTCTAAAATCATTCTGGAAACTTCATCATCTACATTAAAATTTAATTCATTCAAACATTCATGTAATGTTGGAAAACTATTCAAATTATTAGATTCAATTGATGAAATCCAAAATTGAATTTTTTAAACAAAAGACGTAATTTTATCTCTTCATTTGAAAATTGTAATACTTACTTGTTCCTTGTAATGATAAGTTAATTACACTTTATAAAAATATCTGCCATTTTTGTAAGATTTATCAACCACGAAGTATTAGTTAATACTTTAACAAAATTTTGTCATTAATTATTTTGTGCATTCAACAACTCATTTCGAAGTTTAAAGAATCTTAATTGTGCTTAATGTTCATAACTCATTTCAGCGCACAGAATTTTTTTTTGAAGTGTTATTGTTTTTATATAGTTACTTTCGCGGCTTCATTCATTACATTTTTTAAATTCCTTGAAATTTTCTGTCACTAAACAATTTCAGATCCCCATTCGCCCCACTTGTGAGCCTACCTAACAAGAAAGAACAAAATTTAATTAATATCATTTATAAGGGTTGCTTTATTTGTTGGCTATAACTGCTCATTGTCAAGTTAGATAAAAATTTCAATTATAATTATCTGACTTTAACTTTAAAATAAATATTTTTTGCATAACTCTGGGCTGTGGTAATCTCTATCTCAGGACTATAGTTAACAGAACACATCCATACTGTTCATTGTTACCCATGTTTCCTATTGTAACGTGAAACAAGGAATAGAGTATATTTGTTTCGCAACGTTGTTGAATCGGCTCCGAAACAATCTAGAAACAAAGAAGGGCGTGAGAAATTATTCCTCTTAAATGTAAACGGAGTTTTCGTCTTACGAAATGATTAAGTGGTATTGTAATAGGATATTATAATTGATAGAATACATAGATTAAGGATTTTGAAGAGCACTGGAATAAAATATCGATAAAGGAGGCTAATACATAACCTCTACAGAAGACAGGCAGCAGTAATTAGAATAGAAGACCAATAAAAGAAAGCCGTAATCAAGAAAGGAGTAAGACAAAGATAAAGTCTGTCGCCCATGCTATTTAAAATATATATATTCAACAGGCGATGAAGAAAAATAAAACGAAATATGGAAAAGGAATCATACTGCAAGGAGAAGAGATAAAAACCTTACACTTTGCCGACGATATTGTAGTATTATGGGAGTCAGAAGAAGACTTGGAAACCATAATAAATGGCATGAACGTAGTCCTGGAGAAAGAGTTCAATATGAGGATTAATAGAGGAAACCCCAAGGTAATGGAGTGTAGTAGGGGAATAACAAAGAGTGTTAGATTGGGAAGAGATATTTTGTCGGATTTTAAGGAATTTTGCTGCTTGGGAAGCGTAATAACTAGGGATGATAGAAGTATAGTAGACATAAAGAGTAGGATAGCACAGGAAAGGAAGGTTTTCGCGAAAAAGAGGGATATACTTGTGAGTAAGTGTGAATATTAGGCAACCATTGCACAGAAGAGGGAGGTAAGGATGGAATACGCTAAGCAGATTAGGGTGGATGTTGGTTGTGGTAGTTATCTAGGGAAATGAAAAGGCTCGCGCATGATGGGCTAACCTGAAGGGTTGCATCAGACCAGTCTTAGTACTGAATGCCACAACAACAGTTGGGATATAATCACTCAAATATTTTTGCAGAACACCTATTCAGGGCTCGCGGTACACTAGCGTTCCGTGAAACTTAGCGATAGTCTAATAACGCTTGACAACGTCATCAAAATTGGTTGTGTTCACACTCTAATAAAAGCTCATATTTTCTGCTGATATATTAAAAAAATTAAACGTGTTGACATATTGCATATTGATAGAAAGAAAACAGGAAAACACTAGGAGAGTTCGAAATTCCTAGTATAAACATCAATGATATTATATTTTTAAAATATACACGCATCAATACGTTAAAGTTTACGACGTCACGTATTATTCACGCTCTTCTCTCTAATGCTAATATTACAAGACCCCGAGACCTCATACATGATATATTATTCTATCTCTTCACTTGGTTAAAGTACTCCGCATTATCTCAGAATCTGTTTATAATTACCAGGTTAGTAACTATCCACCCATCTGATTTTCTACATTTTGCAATAGCATCACGTTTCAAAATCTTTTCTTTCCCCTCTGCAACCGCTACTGTCCACGTTTCACATCCATAATACTCCACCATTTTTAATAATAACTTTCTTATATAAATAATTATATTAAACGAAAGTAAATTCCTCTTTTATGCGAAAGCCTTTCTTGCCTGTACTATCATGCTCTTTATGTCTATTATACCATTCCCAGTTATTATGCTTCCGAATCAAAAAACCTTTCTTATTCCACATTTCCCATTCTAGATTCTACCAATTTGGTTTTCCCTCTATTAATCCTCATGTTCATGCCGTTTATTAGTGTTTCCAAGTCTCCTTCTAACTTCATTCTTATCTTACTCCTTTCTTGATTTCTGCTTTCTTTTCTCACCCTTCAATTCTAATTACTGCTGACTGCCATCTGTAGAGTATACGGATAAATCTTCTTTCTCGTGTCTTCTTCAAATGCTCAAGTTTACATTATCAAAAGCTTTTTCTATATCTACAAATGCCATGAGCGTAGGCCTAGTTTTTATTATTCTGTCTTTTGAAATTAGATGCAGAGTCAATATTGCTTTTCTTGTCCCTACATTCTTCCCAAAACCAAACTGATCACCTCCTAACTCCCATTATATTTGATTTTCCATCCTACTATATTGCCTTGTCGCCTGCATTTCTTATCAACTCCTCTGGAATGTTATCAATTCCTGGAATTTTACTATTGCTCAGATATGTCATCGTCCTGTCAAATTTCCGAATTGAATTTATTGTATCCCCAAACTCTTCATTATCCTCCTCCTTTTTATTACTGTCTGATCGAGATTTCAACCATGATTCAGCTCTTCTATATATTCCTCTTATTTTTTTTATGTAGAATTGGCTTCTCATCTGCTCTCCTGATGTTGATCCCAATATTTTTCTCTCTCTGAATGTTTCTTTGAATTCCCTGAAAGCTGCGTATATTTTCCATTTCACCATAAAATTTATAACCGCTTAGGATTATACTTGGAGCCAAGCCTCTTATACTGCATTGCACTTCCTATCTCATTCTTATTGTTCATTGTTTACAGTCTGATAATCTCACATTTGGAAATTAAATTTTTATTTAAAAAATACGAACAAATGGAAAGATGATGATCAACAAGACGAAAGATGATGATCAACAAGACGAAAGATTTTCTTAAATAATTAATTTTTTCTCACTTTTCAAGGGGCTTCGAAAGATTTCAAACTACATTAACTCAATATAAAGTATAGAAAAGAAACCATAGATTTATTGCCAGTTTCATAAGAGAGAATGTTTTGTCAGCTTGAGAAGAATGGCAGATCACCTGACCCTCAATCTCCAATTAAAACCCTCGTCTTCTGTTCTTTGGGCCCCGGTGTACGGTTGAGAGAGAGCGAGCGCGAGAGAAAGGGATCGGCCTTCAAATGTGTGTGAGCGCATGGATGACACCAGGTGGTTATTTTCTAGGATAAATCTCATACAGGAAGAGAGAGGTGGATGTACCACAGGGAGGCAGCTGTATTGGACCGATGATCTCTGCGAGCTATGTGACTGAGAACTTCTCACTCTCTTAAGAAATAGTGCCAGGGGTCAAACCAGATATTGGAGTAGGTGGGGGATACCTTCAACAACACACATAAAGTATGAAATGATTTTGGCTGGGAGAATTTGGGGTGCAAGGTTTGATGAGTGGGTAGAGGTGTGGTGTGGAGTTTCGTGATGAGTGTGAGAACGAATGGTGGATTAACACATTATGTGCGTGTGAGTAAAATGCACATGGGTGAAGGAGTTATGGTAGAATATGGGTTTTGTGTTGGGGGGATGTTAGAGTGATGTTGTGGATATTTCATTTGGGTGGGGTTTTTTTGGGGGGTATAATTTTTTTGAATTGTGTGGGAGTGTTTGGTGAGAGCGCGAGAGAGGAGGTAGGGGAGGTGTGTAGAGTGTGATGGTTAGTAGGTATAGGAGTGTAGTGAAATACACCACACACACACACTAGAGTGGATGGGATTTGAGAAGTTTTAAATCATCATTATATTGTTTGGTAGGGACGTCTATGGGGGGGTGAGGGTAGGTAATGTATAGAACACACACATCATTCTATCTCATCACATGATAGTAACACACAGAGAGATCTCTATATATCTTGGTGAGAGTGTGAGAGCTCTATATTTTGTATGGTAAGTGGGGGTGTGGAGTAAATCTTTGTGAGTGTGAGTGGTTATTCTGTTGAGAAGGTGTGGGGAGTGTAGATGTCTGTGTTGTTTGGGTGAGGAATTGTGGTAGTTGTGATGGATTAGATGATAGAGGTGGGGTTTGAAAATATATTGTTTTTGAGGGTATTTAGGGTGTTTTGTATGTTAATTTTTGGGGTTGATTGAAGTTTTAAAGTATATGTTGGGGTGGGGTGTGATGAAGGATGAGAATTATAAGTTGAGAGTGTGTGGAGTGTATTTGTATTTATATATCATCTATATACAGAGAAGATACGAGGAGAGAGAGTGTTTTTTGTTTTTTTTTTGTCTAAGTGGTGGGTTTGGTTAAATAGTAAAGTGAAATATTGTGTTTAGGAGTGTTTGTTATTGTTTTTGGGAGATATTTTATTTTTTTGGGTGGAAGTGGTGAGAGTAGTTTTTTGTTGGTTAGTGTGTGTTTTGAGTTTTTTTTTGAATTGAATTTTTTTTTTGTGTGCGAGAGGAGGTAGAGCTGTTTTATGGTGGTTCATTACATCTCTATATAGATAGTGTATCTTGTTGTTTATATCTATATCCTATATAGTCATATATCTATATAGAATTATCTTGTTTGGGTGTTTGGTTTGTTTGGGTGTGAGTTTATTATATCTATATATAGAATTGGTTTTGTGGGAGAGTAGTGAGTTTTGTTTGGATG
Organism: Eucriotettix oculatus; assembly: GCA_034510155.1. NCBI lineage: Eukaryota > Metazoa > Arthropoda > Insecta > Orthoptera > Tetrigidae > Eucriotettix > Eucriotettix oculatus. The sequence continues at coordinate 12,928,559 of CM067378.1, read as the reverse complement.
TGGATTATATATCTTATTGTTTATTGTTTGAGTGTTGTTTGGAGAGAGTGTGGTGTGAGAGTGAGGGTTGGGTTTGTGTTTGGTGGTTGTGGGGTTTTATTTGTTTATTTATTTTGGTGTTTGTTGTTTTGGAGAGAGAGAGTTGGTTTCGTTGTAGATTTTTTTTTTTTTGGTATTGTGTTAGTTTGGTTGTTGTTGTGATCTATATATATTTAGGAGTGAGAGTATTAGAGTGTTGAGAGTCTCAGTGTGAGTGGTGAGTGAGTATACTATTTAATCTTTTGAGAATGTTGTATATAGATGTCTCTATCATATATAGAGTATAGTTGAGAGAAGTGATTTATTGCGTATATATAGAGAGAGTTTATAGATATATATAGTGATGTTGAGTTTGTAGAGAGTTGAGTATGTGTGTGAGTTGAGATAATTGTGTTGGAAGATCTTGAGAGAGAATATTCTTTTTTATGAGTTATTATATATATGGTGAGATGTGGTTTGAGATTGAGAGGAGCTGTTATTGTATATATTTTTAGGAGTTTGAGTGGGTGGGATTTTTGGTTATTTTGAGTTTTTGGTTTGAGTTTGATTTTTATGGAAGTAAGAGTTTTAAAATGAATTTGTTGTTAGTTGAATTTGTGTGATTGTGGGAATTATGGGGAAAGTTATATAGATTTGGTTTTGTAAGGGTAGTATTGTTTTAGTGATTATTAGTTTTTTGTTAATTTATGTTTATTTAAGATGAAAGGGTGGTTTTTTTTTTTTTTTATTTATTTGTTATTTATTGTTTGGTTTTTTATTTTTTTTGTAATTGTTATAGTTTTGTTCTTTACCACGATACTTGAAAGTACTATGTTCGACAATATTATTTTAAGGACGAAATGCAAGCATTGTTACTTTATTCAGTCTTTACTTTTAATTGATCATGCTCCATGCCACTCAACATATTTGTCACACTTAAATAACGTGCATTCAAAAAAAAAGTGTTTACCTTTAGCCTAAATACAAGTTGACTGATCTAACAAATGGAACATAATTTTCACTAGCTAAAGAAATGTGTCTCATGTTATTGTAAAACCTATTTCTTTTTCTTATTATTATTAAATCAATTAACGTCTGGTATTAAAATATTAACAAATGAAACATAATTTTCTCCAATTAAAAAGCTGTGTTTCATTTAATTGTAAAACTTATTACTTCTTTTTATTAGTAATAAATCTGTTAACGTCGGATATAATTTACAATAATTGAAGAGTTGTATTTTATTTTATTGTAAAACTAATTTCTAGTTATTATTATGAAATCAGTAAAAATCTGATATTAAAATAAAATAATTTTTCGAACGTTTTTTTTATTTTTAATCAAACAACGTTTCGGTTCATATTCTCACCTTCATCAGGTTTTTCTCTTCACAATCAAAAATTCAACATATTGTAAATGTAATAAACACCAATTTTTATATAAAGATAGGTTCGAGGTAGCACTAAGAAACATACAGGTACAGTTTACAGAAGTCTTGTGAAAAATTCTGATAAATAAGTTTCTTAGAACGAAACGTTGTTTGCTTAAAAATAAAAAACTGTCTGAAAGAACCTGACGGAAATTATTTCACCTTACTATTATTTTATTAATCCTGAGTTAGTATTGAAGGTTACAGTTGGGCTAATTTATAGTAATCTCTTGAGTAAGGATTAGTATAATATAAACAAATAGTCACCATATTCCGCGGAATTCTACGCGTACTATCTGTCTGATACCTTGGTGGCTTCACAGCTATCAGTGTGCTTACATATTTTGTTACCGTTTTCTTAAAAATTATTTATAAATGCCATGGAACTTTATGCTAGGTTTATTTCCACTTGACAGTTCTTTTCGGTTGGAATATAAGTTTCATTACAATTTACCAATGCCTTTCTATTAAAATATACAGACAAACATACTTCCATTTTTATTGTACAGTTACATTAATAACATTGCGCTATTAATGAGCTGTTCCGTAAACTGGTTGTATACATTTCCTTACACAATAGATAGAAGTAAATTGGTCAAGTATTAGACGACTTCGTTCAGAAGCGTTCATTTCTCACGAAGAGAAAAGTGCTAATTTCATGCTTCAGCTACAAAAGACATGATATATCGACAAATCGAGACCAAACTGGTGTTTTCCCAGGCATATACGAATTTTCCTCAGCCTACAATCCGTTGTAACGAATGGTTATTTCAGGTCTCATTAATGGGTTTAATTAATTTTATATCAGTGAATTGAAAATAATCATAGTTTAATTTATTTAAAATTTAGGGGCTCTTTACAATTTATGAAATCTTGTTCTCACAAAAAAAATAGCAAAGTTTTAAACTATATAATTAAAAGAGAATTTCTGTGTGTGGGATACGTGCAGAGCAGATGGCATATTCACATATCACGCAAGTGACACGCCCGTTTTATTGGCATACTGGAACCTTGATTGCGCTTCTGGTAGTCTGGACAGAATTCTCCTATCTCGACGGCGTGAGGCGGAAGTTGACTGCTTATTGCAGGTATATCATCCCGGCGTTGGTCCTTTGGTCGGCAGCTTAACTGAGTGTCGGCCCGGCTCCGACTTGTTTCCTAGAACTCGACGTTTCCTCTCCTCGCAGCTTACTCCCTTTCCATCCCATCCATCCGAGATCTCACCTTCCCAGGTCACCTCTGTATCTCCCCCCCCTTCCCACAGGGGTAACGTTATCTCACGTGGTATGTTTTACCCAATCCACCTCTTCGTTTCAATCCTCTCCCTTAGGGTCATTCAGGCGGTGGGGTAAAACATTTTGTAAAATTCCAGGGCGATTGACCTACGCCTCCGGGAAATTTCCGTAAGCCGATCGGTGCCGCACGGTCCCGTCCCTTAGGTTTTATGGCGCCAGCAGTCTGCGTTTCCCAACACAAAGGAAATTTCTTGTTCGATGCTTTAGTTATAATTGTAATAAAAAATAAATGCTTGGCGAGTCTCTGCGCTACACCGTAGACGTAAATCTTTGAAAAAGAAGAAGAAATCCAGTCCTGATGATATAAATACATTGTTATTTTCATTAATTCTGTGAAGCACTACACAGTAATTTCTAATTTATATTTAAATATATAAAATTTTCTACCAAAATACAAACAATAAAAACTAGCAAAAAAAATAAGTTTTTATTTTTCCAGTGTATTTTAATAATCTTTTGTTCTTTGGTATACAGTTTTATAAATTTTCGCAGTTGGGACAAAATTATAAATGATAAAATTTAATGTTTGCAATCCTGAAAATTCTTTATACAGTGAGCGTCAGTCAACTGTAAAAATACTTAACCGGCATCAGAAATGTGTACTCGTTGCAGGATGTGGCTGCAACTTCTCGAGAAGTCATATCACGATGATCTGAGCGATGATACGTTTAATGTAGTGAAGCTGGCGCAATTTTTCAGTTTACTACAAATGTGAATATTAAAATGAGTACAAAGCGAAAAATTCAGAAGAGACTGGAAGCTTTAAAACGAATTGATAAAGGGTAAACTGGAAAATGTTGTTTTCACTAATGAACAAATAGCACAAACTACTGTAGAGGAATATGGAAACATGGAAGAATACGTATGCGCTGGAGAAGGAGGGGACGAAAGTCAAGAGGAAATAATAAATCAGGAGGAGGAAAAAAATCTCTTCAGTTAGCAGTAGAATATTTAGAAAACCTTGTTTAATAAACTGTTTTTAGGGGTAGGGGGTGTCAGGCTACATGAGGGTGATGCTGAAATAGGAAACTTCTCTTTAATAGCATAGGGGGATGTGGAAGGTAGAACAAATGTGAGCAAAGGTTGACAAGAGCCACTAGGGTTATAGTTTAAGGGTCTTACCTGGTGATTCACCTAAAATAAGTGCAGAGAAAAGCTTAGAAAACCTACATCGGGAAGGCCGGGCTATTGGATACTATTCACACGCCCTTCCGAATGACGGGAGAGGCGATGACCGTGGGGTTGCAGCATTCTCCATGTCTCCATTATGTCAATGTTTTAAGTATAAATAAAAGAAACTCTGGAAGAGAATAAACAGAAAAAAATAACTGACTTCTTTAAATTGTAAGAACAAAACGTCAGTGAAAATCGATAAGCAGACTACTGTAATATTATTATGAGAATAATATTTTACTGTACACATTATGTGTGAGTTTAAAATAAATCTTTTTTTAATAAAGATATGAAAAATATCAGGGATTGAACCCGGACGGAAACTACCATTAATCTGGTCAGATCCTACAAATCTGATGTTATTGGACACCACAATATGCGAATCTCTCAATGTTTTCATGTCCTGTGATTCTCCAGGCACCAATAAGGAAACAATAGCGTAGGGAAATAGTTATTAGTGAAAGAAAGATATTAAGCAAGCTATTATATTTTTCACTAAGGATGTGAATAATGTCGACAGGACCATTCTTAATTAAAAATGTAATACCTTTCTTATAATTCTAGCAACTTTCTACTAATAAAATTTATTTCAATTTTAAAGCTGTAGGTTTTTGTACTTTCAAGTTCAACCAGCTGAATCGGCCCGGTCTCGTATTGGCGGGATTTAGTAAAAACGGTAAATTGTGTTGTTGAAAAATTAATCAAATTTCTTGTCCTGTTTTTTTATAAACACCTCATTATTATAAAAAATTTCTTCAATTTTAAAATAATATTAGCGTTTATCAAACTAGGTTCGTGCCTGGAGTTACCCGAGTATTTATTTATATTAACTCGGTTTCCCATCCCTGCGTCTGAACTACATTTTCAGTTGCTCATGGAACATCTACCCCAACTCCAGAGTAGACACCAATGTAGGCTATATTCAGATTATTTTTATGTAATGGCCCTGCAGGTCCAAAGCTGAGGGGTGCTCCGCTCCCATGCCCAATTGGGTTAAAATTATGTTCAATTAATATAGGGTGAAATACTATCACCTTCCCGAAAAACGTTTATTGCCGCCCGTTTTTGCTTGCTTTAATTTTTTTTTGCCTCCACTCACACCCGTCCCTAGGGAAGGTTATCATGACCTACTCATTTTTGTTTGCGAGTCGCATGAAGCGCGTTTACAAAATTAGGTTGACATTACTCCACGTATTTATATTTTGACGCGTAACATATACACAAAAACATTTACGAATAACTTAATCAATTTTATTTTAAGTAGAAGTTATTAGTTACACCTCTTGATCCTATTTAACGTAAAATAATGTTTTCATTTAGCTAACTAATTATTTAAGTAATAATACAACATACGTTTTTAGCGCCTCTTCTGGTGATTCGTCATTTGAAGCTGCTGCATCAACTGAATTTTATAAGGGTGGTAATGGAGGTCATACTGGAGAATTCTCCGTACTGTAGAACATCTTAAGTGCAATTGTCGGGAAGGGCGACGAATTGATTTCATTGGGCTAACAGCCACTCTGTCACGAACCACCGCAATGTTGTGCACAGTTCAGCCTGAACGAAGACGCCAAAAAGTTTACCGTTATACCCGCTTCATCCGTTTGCGAACTGTGGATTCCTTTTGTGCTTCATTACGCCCTAGAATCGTGAAAAGTCGCCCAACAGTTGCTGCATAACTTTCACCATTCTGATGTAACGTTTTCACGATTAACACACGTTGCGCACAAGTGAACTGCTCCATGGTTAGACACAGAATGCGAGATATTGAAACTCAGTCAACAATTGAAATGTTTATGTAAACAGATATGAAACAATGTTACCAACCGACAAACCAAAATTTATCAGCCATCTCAAAACCGGTGCTCTTTTTGAACCACCCTATATTTGGCATACTTGGACAAACAATTAGAAACCAAAACAACTCTTTAAGATCTTAGAAACACTATCTGGATCTTAAAATATGAACTTGAAATTTGTCTTTGGAAGATTGAATTAAGAATTTGGCAACCAAATGTTACATAATTTAAGCCGCGTGAGACGGGAGACGGCGGATGAGTTTTTTGGACCCGACGAATGTTTGTTTTGAAAACTTTGTTTGCATTACATCAACAATTAAATACTCATGTTTTTACATCCCTCAGCACTGAAACCCGACTAATAGTAACTGCTCTTTATTTTTAATATGAAAAGTAATTAATACTTTCCAGGTTCTATTTACCTGTATGCCACTCGTCCCCTCAGTTTTAGAGCAACGTTATTACTCGTCTAACAAGGTGTGCAAGTAACTTGCGTTCGATTGTGTGTATAAACAGATAAACAGATAATATGGCTTGGAAAAACGACAGTAAAAGTTACGAATGTTGAATGGACAAGTTTATTTGAGCAACTTAAGATATTTTGGGAGAGAAGGGCAGCCAATCTGAAGATAGTTTATCGCACAATTGAAACAAAACATAAGACTTTGACAGAATTTAGCGACGCTGGAGATGGAATCACTTTTCTAATTGCTGAAATAACATTTGAAGGAAGTGATAAAGCAAGAAATTGGATTCTCGTTCCATTTTATGCCCCGAATAGAACAAGTTCATTTATACCTGGAGGCTAAAGATGCAAACCCTCCAGCAGATTTTTTAATTGTTTTATTATCAATAATACTTAGCTGCTATTGGGCATTTTCCCGGTGGCAGATATATACAAAGTAAGCACATATGATACAATTACAAAAAATTAATACAATTTACTCTCAGGAACAATTTTGTACTGTCTTATGAGATTTTGACCTAAAAAAGAAAAGAGAAGTCAGGAGTCACACACTGCACTTCACTATTTTAATGTTTTGCAATTAAATAATTTAGCACTTCAATTATTCTAAGAACTGTTAACTTTGGTTTCCTTAGTCTACTCCCAAACTGGTTTACGCTACCCGGAAAAGTCGTCAATATTTCTGCAGGCAAGGAATTCCAGTGGTGTATTGATCCATTTACAAATGAAAATTTTACTACTTCTGTGCGTTGCCCTTTTACATTAATTAGAACGTGTGACCATTTTTAGAGATATAAGTCGGTGACGTAAAATGATTTGTTATTTTTTTCCAGGCCGGTTCACCCGTACAAGCTTTATATATTGCGCACAATATGGAATATGGTGCAGCATTCTGGGATCCATACAGGATAGGTCAAATAGAATCCTTAGAAAGGGTGCAAAGAAGGGCCGCAAAATTCGTACAAATAGGACCTGGGCATGGGAATGAAAAGGTAAAGCGACTAAGGTGCGATACGCTACAGACAAGAAGAGAAAGAGATAGGCTACACATTTTGTACAGAGCCTATGCAGGTCAAAAACCTTGGCAGGAAATCCGAGATAGAATGAAAGAATCGACTCGGAACGGGAGGGGAGAGGTGATCACCTGTTTAAATTACAAGCAAGGAACCAAAAAACAGACGTTGGAAAATACTCATTCCTAAATAGGACAATTAATGACTGGAACAATCTTCCTGCAGGAGTGTTTGGGGAACTTCCTCTAACAGAAGGAAAATTTCGACTCAATCTAAGTTTAGTGTAGAGTAGTGCAGTGTAGTGAAGTGATCAGTGCTGCGAAATCTCTAAAAATATACTACAGTGAAATATATTTTGTTTTGTTTCTTTTTTTCAGGCAAAAACAATACTATTCTTTTTTTAAAAAATCAATTCTAATAATATGATTCCACACTTATTTATTTATATTGAATATAATTATGCAATCAACTATAGGTTAAATATGATCCTTACGACCAGTTTATTAATTATTGTTTAAGTTCTATGTATCTGCCACCGGGCATCTGCCCATTTGTAGATTTAATAAATACAACCTCGCACGTTTCCTTCTATTACTAAGAGCTTCCCAAATCTCATGAGGGTTGTTCACGAATCGACTGTCAAACATCCACTCCCATTTCTGTATTTTTTCCTACTCTACAGTGTGTTCATTTCTATACGGATCCCAGCACGTTACCCCATATTCAAAATTTGGCCTGACCAGTGTTTTGTATGCATAAATCTTGGTTTTTCTCGTGCCTTTCATCAATATACTGTTTTACAAAGTAAAGCACACTACACCCTTTACCTGGCAGGGACCTCCTCACTTCATTACCCCAATTTCAATCCGAATATATTTGCAGTTGGTTGACTCCGTTACTACATCGTTCCACATTTCATATCGAGCAATTGGAACATTCTCTTTTTTGTAAAACAGACTGCCTTACCCTACGTTGCATTTATTCGCATTTTATTTCTAACAGACCATTGGTAAATTTTGTCTAAATCAGTCTGCAGAATCTGTGCATTCCCAACGTTTACAATTTGCCTATAAACCATACAATCATCGGCGAAAAGTTTAATCTGTGATTTTATACCAAATGCTAAGTCATTTATGAATGCAAGGAACATAAGATGACCAGTCACACTTCCTTGCGGGACCCCTGACGAGATTTTCACAGGGCCGGTCAAATTGTCAAACTTTTATCAATTTATTATATTTCTGAAAGTATACCTGAAATAATTGTAATAATTAAAAACAAGTACTACAAAACCTTGCTGTAAACTCACAGTTTGCTCGCATCCAGAACCATCCACACAGGAAAATGCAGTCTGTCGCACATGCTGTTTAATTTATACATCGAACAAGCGATGCAATGAATATGGAATGGGAATCAAAATGCAAGGAGAAGAAATAAAATCCCTAAGGTTTGCTGATGATATTGGGTATTATGGAAGTCACCCTGGAGGAAAAGTGCAACATGAGGATTAATAGAGGGAAAACCATTGTGATGGACTGTAGTATGGGAAATAGTGGAATAATGAAGGGCGTTAAATTGGGAAGGGATAGTTTGAAGTAAGTTAAGGAATACTGATGGTTGGACAGCATACTAACTAAGGGTAGCAGAAGTATATTAGACATTAGTGAAGGAAATCACAGGCAAGAAAGGCTTTCGCAAAAAAGAGGCATCTTCTTTCAGATAATATAACTATGAATATGAAGAAATCCTTATTAAAATGTTTTATTGAGTGTGGCGTTATATGGGAATGAAACATGGTTGATAGGTGTTGTAGAAACAAAAAGAATGGAATCAGATAGGTGGATAGGGTAAATAACCAGGAAGTTATAAGCAGAATAGAGGAACAGAGAACAATTTGAAAGTTTTTGACCAAGAGAAGAGATAGATTAATAAGCGACGTTTCGAGGCAAGAGGGTCTTGTATTACTAGCATTAGAGGGAGGCCTAGGATGGAATGCGGTAAGGAGATTAGGGAGGATGTGGGATGTGATAGCTATGTAGAAATGAAAAGTCTTCGGACTGAAAACCACAACAAACTAAAGACGGTATTATAATTTCTTAAGTTTTATCAAACTTCTTGCTTTCAAGCCTGTATTTTTATTCTCCTAGCTGATTAAAAGTAAAAGTTAGTCATGAAGTTTATGAATTTTCGATCTGTATATAAGTTATTGATGGAAGAGAAATACATGTTATAAAAATGTTAGTCAACATCATAATTAAAATATTAATTTAGTTTTTGTTACTTTTGATATTTTCAATTAATTACACTTTGTTAAAGTGAAATGGTTAACTATTCTTTTCGCATTTCGAAATAAGGCTCATTATCGGTAGGCCAGAGAAAACAACCAGTCGAGGGCGGATTGATGGTTACTTGTATTGGCCAATAATTTATGTATCGTGGAAAGAGTATAGCGTTTGAAAATGCCAAGATGTTGACATATCTCTTATGTAGTCCCGTGAGATAATTGTCACCCTGCTTAGTGGACGCGATTTAAGTTCCCCTATCAGAAATTTTTTATTGATTATTTTTTTCCATTATAATAAATCCTACTGATGATAAATAATTCATCAAATTACATTATTAAATCTGTATTTTGTTCCACTGACTTTTTATTTACTTTTTATTAATAACACGTATTTAACCGTTTTAAACGGCCAATTAGTATAAGTTCAGTTAATGATAAACCTTTGATTTTCTGAATCCAATTAAACTACATGCGATATTCATTATTGAAACTAATTTTATTTTCGCTACTTGGGACTCAAAAGTTCTTCTTAGTTAAGACTATCTTCTCTCCAGAAAGTAATTAAAATAAATTAAGATAAAATACCAACTTCTAAGGCCTACATAAATGTTAATGAAACCACCATTAAAAGAAACATAATAACAATGAAAGTAATTAGGCATTACTCTTCAAATTGCCAAATGACGTGGGCAAGGAAGCACTCAAGTTAATTAATTGAAATTAAACTCTTGTCCTACGTTGTTCTGCGCCTTCCTTCAATTACTTTGTGCAAGATTTCAACGTGAATCTATACTCTTTTATTAACGCCAGTAAGAAATGGGTACTATATTTCTCATTTTGAGTGTTTAATTATTTTCTGGGAATATTTTATAGGGAATAAATTAAGGCAGAAAAGTGCAAACAAGCGTCCAGGGTAATGAAAGTAAACAAGTTTGATATTGAAATTCGAAATTTATAGCCGGGAGCATATTGCAGGTGGTGGGGCACCCATTCGGGATTAGGGGCGCCCCGGAGGCGTGTTGGGAATATCATTAGCTAGGTGTACACTGCGCCTGTTCGCATTTGCACGATTAATTTAGCCACCGTGGCAGCGGGGCGTGCGTCTTGTTAGCGCGAGAGGCGCAGAAACTTCGACCAGCCCCTCCCAGGAATACCAGGATACTCCTGATCTATGACCACAATCAGGCCATTCCCAACCGATATTATTGTTATACAGTCTATTATTAGACTCGTGGAAGCAACACTGGAAACTTCGTTACTGCAAATTTTCAGTTTCTTAGAGACATTTGTAAAGATCTAAGAAACAGATTTACCCATTCATTTACGAATTGGGGTAATAAAGTATAAGAAACCAGCACATTAGCATACGAAATAATAAGATAGGAGTAAGACACTAGAATTAAGTAATTTTGATCTCCTTGTAACTGTCAAATACATCTGCTTGGACTTCGGCGGTAAGGAGTCAAAAGGAAAGAGATATTGTTTGACAAACAGGAGTAATTAAAAATCAGTCATTGCTCTGTGGCCGGTAGGATATGGAGAATAAGCTTGGGAATATGCGTGGATTTTCCCCAAAAACCTTGGGGAAGATGGGCAAACTATTCTTCCCAGAGAATAATAAAAATAAATCTGATTGATTAATATTCATCCCTGCCAACTGGGATATTAATTAAAGAAGTGAGGAAGAATTATTAAAAACCCTTGCAGATGATCAGATGAGAGGGGAGGCATAAGAGAGACGAGAGTGGTTGATCAGATAAGAGAAAGATTGCGGGGGACGAGAGGAGATGGTCAGACGACAATAAAAAGCTAGAAATTGTCCGAACCATGGACAATAAGAGCGGTGGAGAGGAGTGATCGATAAATACCCAAGGAGGAAATAGCAACGAGAGAAAACGCTGGAAGGTCCGTTAAGCTGACACCATAAATACCTCTGTAACCGTTTTGCTGATTTCCTATACTGCCATGTCCGAAATATTTCCGCTTTATGAGAAGGCCCATAACATATGACCCTGAGTGTAGAGATCTAGACTTTTTAGTTGTAAGAAAATTAATTATTTTTATCATTTTTGTATACATATATCTTGTTTTATTATAAAAATTTCCGGCTGACTACGCTAAAAGGAGAAAAATGTAAAATTTTTGCATAGTTATTAAGTATAAAGTAAATTGTTTATTTATTTATTATAAATGGAATTTCATCTTAACATATTAATATCTCATTATTAAAATAAATAATATCACCCTATTCATTTCATCGTATAAGAACTTGGGAATTTTAACTTAACTGAGTATTATTGCAAAATAATTCCTGGAACGTCGTAGAAAAAAGGGTACCTCTTAAATTTATTAAGGAAACTTTATTTTTGTTGAAAGACAAAATAGATAAATGATTTGAAAAATGATAAAGGCAACTATAAAGAAAATTAAAGATCAAAATGGTACAGTTGTTGTTAATGAAATAAAATAAGCCGATTTGTTTAATGAATTCTATGCGTTAGATTTTAGTTAGACGGCGGATGTGTTTCCAATAAAGGTTAAGGTAAAGGTATACAGTTAAATGTACGTGACTGGGCAAGTAATATAAAATAAATCAAAGAACGAAGTCAATGCTTAAAACATTATTATTATGAGTTTTTTATATGATTATGAACAGATCGAGCCTAACTCAGGAGTGAAAACAAGATTCAATTTATTTTTGGAATTTATTAAGGACAGAAGAAGAGAATTTATAGGTCGGTGTGTTTGTTTGTTATTTGGAACGCATAATGTGGAATGTTTTAGAAAGTCCGGTTGAAGTTTGTTGACAATGTTGAGTTTTTATCATTATTGTGTATTTTAGGGTATTCCATTCTGAGTAAGAACAGAGGAAAATATGGATGAAAAGCGAATCAGAGAGGATATTAGAGTGGAAAACCAAAATGTACAAGTTTAATTTTTTCGAGACGGAGTGACTAAGGATAGCAGACAAACCAACGTAATGACAGAACGTAGGTTTTCCCGAAGTAGATGATGGACGAAGAGTTGTTGGGATTTCAGTAAGGTGATGAATTTCGTTGTTAACGACGTTTCACCTGAAGGAGATGTCGATGTCAGCCATTGAAACTTGTGGACAATGAACTTCTTCGCCCGACTGGAAACCCGAGAACTTTTCGTCCAAGAAAGAAATTTCTCTAATTTCCTTTCTTACTCTGCTTTTTTGAAGGAAATCATCTAATTTATTTTCTTATCTGCTTTCTTACGCTAATTTCTTTCTTACTCCATTTTCCTACACAGGGATAAACATAAACTGTTTGCTTGGTTTCTTCTCTGATATCTTTCTCTCGTGTTTGTTTCTCTCTCCCCCTCTCTCTCCCTCTCCCTCCCCCACCCATCTCACTCCCCCTCCTCCCCTCTCTCTCTCTCTCTCGAAGAAACAAAACTTGTTCTTTCGGTTTTTTCGCTCTGATATCCTTCTATCTGATTCGTTTCTCATCTATATACTCAGACAATTGAATACCCGAAAAAATTAATAATAATAATATTTTATATAGTAGTTTGTTATTTAATGGCCAACACGATTTTGTAATGTGTTACTCCTAAAAAATTATTTTGACAGGGTGTCATAGGTTCTCTTGATAAGTGATCTCTAATTGTCAGAGTTACATTTGATTTCTCTAAAGCATTTAACCTAGTACACATCAGATTGAAAAATAACGTCAACAAATTTTGGATAAGGGAACAGAGGGTTATGAAGGGATATCACATCATTCAGGTGTATTATAACACGAGGAACACAGTGCAACGTTAAAGGAATAACATACATGTTTCACCTACATATACATGTCATCATTAGATTATGTGCTCATGCCTGTGTAATTAATCGTAAAGTTGAAGGAAAAATGATTACATTGTACGTTCTTTTAATTGTTTAATTAAGAAATTTATTTTCTATTTTCATAGAACTTATTTGAAAGACTGAGTCTAAGTGTGAGCCATGTCCCTCGAGAAGGACAAGCAACTGTAAAGGTAGGGGTTAGGAAAACCAAACGAAGTTAATTTTGGCCTATATACGTGATTTGATTCCTAAGGCGACCTGATTTACTATTCAAGGTAATGTCACTCTTCTCTTTGAATGCTGGTCCAACCCGATTACAGGACGGGACGATCGCTCTATCAAGTAAAAGAATTAACCAATCAGTGATGTGCAGAGATTGCGTCCCTGGGAACATTTTCAGCTTACGGTTTGCTCCCTAAGAGAAGGTCGGTTCTTGCTCTAGAATCAGATGTCACATCAAGTGATGCACCCAACGGTTCAGACGGCTGGTAAGCACTAATTTCGTCTTCGTAAGACGTGACGCGAGTTTGTAATCAAAATCAACCACGGTTTGTTCTGGAAACGAGAATGTTAATGGTAGGCCGAGTAACTGGTAATATTTTAGAGTTTATAAGGTATACAAGTGATTATTTCTCCTAATAAATTTCTTTAGTTATACCTTTGTTTTATTTCAATTCACTAAACGTAATTTGCGGGTTGCGTTCAACATACAACCAGGTATAAGTTACGAAAGGAGGTGAATTTTTTTCTTATGAAATCGATTTAATTTCTCCATATCTCATTATCGTAAGTGCTATAGACTTTATGTTGTGACGATCAATAATCAACACTTAACCCTTGAGTACCGGTGGTTTCAATGTGAAACCACCTTTTAATTTTTTATGGAACACCCAGTAGCGTTAGCGTAAATCTGCTTATACCAGTTCATAACAGACACATCTTGTTGTTTCCAGAAGGACGTCTAGGATTTTACCGACGAGTCACAATACACAAACTGGGAATTAGGCGCTTTGTTCTGACTAGTGGTTATTCCTGATTCGTTTTGGCTTCTCCTTTTGGTATAATCTATGATATAAGTTCTTTAAAGTGTGGTGATGTTGATATAGAGAGAGACAACATTAAAAGTAAGTAGTTTGAATATTTTTTAGCATAAATTCTAATTTATACTTCTGGTATATTTGAAACCACTGAGACAGTATGAATATTTAAAATAAATTTAATTTTCTTTCTTTTATTACATTTCTTAATAGTTTAGTTGCTTTTTACTGAAACTTTTATTTTTATGTAAGGATTTTACGGCATATGCTGGATATGTTCATTTTAATACTTTCTTGTTGTCTCAAAACACAAGAGATGGAAAAACGATAATTTAGAATTTTTGTAGTGTATGGAAAGGAAGAGCGCAACAAACAGCATTCCATCAGGAACGTACACGATTCATGGTATAAACAAATTTTAGAAAATTGTGCCTCAAGATGTGCACATGCATATACAATATAGTTTTCATTGTTGGGTACTTTGTTGTACAAAAAAGAACCTCACACGATAAAATGGATATGCAAAGTGTGTAATGTAGGGCTGTGCTCTGGAAAAGTAGGAATTTGTATCCAAAATTACAATTAAAGGTAATAGGTGCTAACTGACTGAGGGTTCCAGTGTTTAACTTCGAAACCACCCTAATTGAACAATTACTTTTCAAAATATTTTTTTCTAGTTATATTTATTAATAATTAAAGCAATAAAAGTATATTTTGTAAAAATTAAAACAAGTTTTATAATTTTTCTAATGCTGGTTCTTCCCTTATCATTGATGTCACAAGTGTTTTGCAAAAAATGAAAGACAGATCTACTAAGTGTCAAAGGGTAATTCAAAAATGAATGTGAGTTATATATGTGACGGGTATATGTATGCAATGAGGGAAAAAGAGAGACTATGCCCTATTTTCATTGCATTGTGGAAGGAAATTAACAACAGTTTGTTTGGGACCCACGTACAGTGGAGAAAAGAACCAGGGTAAGGAAATGTGATATGAATTGGTAAATATTTGTTCATAAGTAGAACAATTAAAATTTGGAGAGGTTTTCCTCTATCAGTTCTATCTACAAGTTTTCATATTTTTAAAAGGAAATTGACCAAATTAACTAACGCTTAACCAGACTGAATTCTTCTTTCACACGATAAAACAACAAAATTTTGTAGAGAACTCTGAGGCGTAGATTTAAACAACGATATGTGATTGTAAACTTATTTTAATACGCTTGTACGCTTTTACTGTTTTGAGATTAAGACAAGGTAGTATTAAAATAAATCATTTTAAACAACATCTGCGTATTTTGAGAAGAAATATACTATTCTAATTGCCGAAGAAAGATTTCTAAAAATGAAAAAAGTTTTGACAGATTAACCGAGTGTTTCAAGACAAAATCCGGATCGCGTCTCTGTACCCTCCGTGACAGAAATGTTTGTTTTTCAAATAGAAAGCAACATAGAATCTTTCAACTTTATGTAACTCTAGACTTCTTAAAATCTGTTTGATGCAAGCCTTTATGTCTTTATTCTGTTGTTCAAAAGATTTCAGGTTAGTGTTGGATTAATGCCGTGGGCTAAATAACTTAGTAACTCAACATACCGTCATCGCTTCCTCGAATTCCTTCGTCATTAAAATGCGATGCATTCTGCGTGCCTTACTTACAAACAATAGGTAGGCTCCGCATCCCAATTATGCCTCTATTCAGATCACGACAAAATGTTTTACTGTTAACTTAGAACTGAATCTAATTACTCATGGCAATGAGTGTATGTACCCTTTAAGTTACCGTTGTATTCAACTCCAGACTCCCTTACATAAATTCAATTAGTTGACTTTTCTCTTCATTAGTTTTCTCATTGTTGCCTCTTTCCATTGTGTCGGTTACTGACGCCGTCTTAATATCTGTGTCACTCGCGTCAGTGGGCTTTCTTTTTCACGTATTAATATTGTAAGAGTTTCAGTTCATAACTATCTTTGTCGACAAGCATTACTCTCGTCTCTTATGTGACCTGGCAATTGGTGTTTAGTATTTCTGTACTCACTCAGTTCATATGCATGGGAAACCAAACGTAATATCATTAATATTTCTTTCATTATTTTCAAACTAGATGGCAATCATCTATGTCACCGATTCGGATGATGGTAAGATACCGCCTCTTAAATCCAAATAGTTTATTATAATTTTCCTGTGTGTAATGTTTTGGTAATACGATTTCTTTCAATTAAATTCTTCAATATATTTGTTTATATGAGATTCTGATATATTATAAAGGAGGAATTTAAAAATATATATTATAATTTGCTTCATTATTATTTCAAATTACCACTCGATTTTAGAGTGATTTAGTATTTAAAAGTGAATGATCGTGGCTACAGTCAAGGTATTTATTTGTATAAAGCACAATTTGTTATCAGTGTCATATCTGCAGGGAAATCAAACAAGCGTGTAAGCAACGGACAGACAGTGGTGATAGATTCTTTTTCCTTCGCGGAAAGGAGTGAATTTTAGCAGGTGCAATACAGTGAATTTGGAACTGTCCGGCGTCAAGAAAAGCCAGTTTTCGTCTCTGCAAAGACGACAAAGTCTGAGTCCAGAACTTGTTTAAGATTGTAGAACTTCTAGTGCTATTGTACTTTGCTGTTAATTATTTTCGGAAAGCCTCTTCTTCTCTTCTTCCTGTGGTTCTACTTCTTCTATAGAAAAATGAATTTAATTACCTGCTTTAATATCTTCTTTTCTCAGGCCTCCTCCTTTTCATAAGTCTTGTGGCGAATTATTCTATCTGTTCTTCTTTTTCTCCACTCCTTTCTGACCTTCTCCCTCCAAGTGATGTCGTGAACTACCCTTTTCGTCCCATTGTTACTTCCGAGCTCGTCTCTCCCCACACCACGTCATGTGACTACGTCAATCCTGCTCAAGTTTAGAATAAGGCGATAGGAAGGGGTCACCCTGGGGAGGTTTCCGTAGTTCCATGGTGGCTGACCAGCCTTAATCTTGGAACTTAGTTTGTAGGCAGGATTCGCGGCGACCTATCCTAATCTTGGAAATTCCACAGCCGCTCAGCCTTATCTATCTTATCGTCTATATATTATGCCATGAATTTAATAAGAAGTATTCCTCTGTGCTACAACATCGATTATGTAACGCGCGATTTTAAACATAGGCAATTTATATAAATTAGATCGCGTATAAAAGCTATTTATGGATATAAAATTGATTTATGAGACGTGGCTCTCAGTTATGGTGATGGAATGGAGTTCGATGTTGTCTGCGGTAAATGAAAAATTAATTCACCTTTCTTCCAGTTTTATACACTAGGTTCCTATTAAAAAAGTTTGATAGCCGTAGATATGAGTCAGCGTAGAAAATCTATTGGTAAGGGAATATATAGAGGAGTCTTCAGGCGACGGATGAACTGTCGAATTTATACAAGAGTATTTATTACCCTTAGAGCGACCACTTGGAATTTTACTTGAAACATTACGATTAACGAAGCTTCCTATCTACCTACGCAGTATTAACATTCCCGATAATACTGTCACATGTCGACATACAGATTTATGTATGTGTTTGGGGTTGTCGGTGGGATATATTTTTCTAACTCGTCGTGAATTTAAGAGAAGGAATTATTAAAAGCGCATAAAATAGTATCGATTTTGATATTCGGAAATGATGCAGGAAATGTAAGCAACATAACGACAATAATAGTTATATATATTTTTGGCCGTTTTTATTTATTGTTAATAATAAACAGGTTTGAAGTTGAGTTTGAAAAGACTTTCAGATTCTAAATCTCGTAAAACAATTTCATCAAAGAAGGGACTGAGAGGGCCTCCCATAGGGCTACCAGAGATTTGTTTGTAAATGGAATTGCTGAAAGAAAAAAGGGGAATTTAGAATTAAATTGATGATGCAGGAAAGATCATTAAAATTTGATGAAGTTAAATGTTGGAGGTGGACCCAGCGTTTTTTGACACTTTGAATAATGAGATTATGTGGTATTGAAGTGAATAAAGAGACCACATCTATCTGATATTTATTCGCAAGTTTTAGGAGTAATATTCATACATACATATCACATTACTTATAAGGCAGATTGAGTAAAAATTTATCTCAATCAACAAAAACGTTATAAACAGAATTAAACTGCTCGGGGTCAAAATAACGCCAAACGTACGATGTCTGTAAAGGAAAAAATGATTTAGTTATAATGATAAACGTGTGTTTTAGGCTGTGGAAATTAAATTTTATTATGTAATGAAAATTTTGCAAGATTATTAACTAACTCCTTAAAAAACTTAATTTCAGCTACGAATCCTGATATCTTGCCGGAAAAATTCCTCGCTCGCTACGTGGATCACGCAAAATGCATTAGATATATATTAATAAGACAGACTAGTATTTCTACTATAATATAATAGATTAATAGAGAAAGAAGAAAAATATAATACGGAATAGAAATGTGCAGTCTTAAAGGAAGCAATGATTAGATCAGACGAAGAAATAATTAAAATGATTGATGAAAGGCGTAAATATAAAAACGCGAGTGATGAAACTGGTAAAGATTAATACAGACGCTTGAAGAATGAGGCTGTTAGAAGTGTAAAGCAGCCAATGAGTCTTGGTTACAAGAGAAATGCAAAGCGGTTGATGATTTCACGGTGAAACGGAAAATAGACGCAGATTATTGGAAAATCGACAAACATTCGGAGAGAGGAACATAAGGAGAGCAAATGTGAAGCCAATTCGGGATGAAGAAGAAAAGCAGAAAGATGAAAGGAATATCTAGAAGAGCTGTATCTGTATTATGGTGGAAATCTAGTTCAATCAGTAATAGAAGAAGAAGAGGAGATGGATGATTAAGAGTTGGAAGACAACATTTAATGTCGGAGTTTCATAGAGCACTTACAGACTTGAGCAATTGAAAAGCGCCAGGAATTGATAACATTCCAGCGGAATTGATAGAATCATCGGCCGAGCAAGCAATAGCAATAGTGGAAGATGGGAAGGGATATTTTGAAGGAATTTAAGGAATTCTGCAACTTGGTAAGCGTAATAACTGGGGATGGTAGTAGTATAGTAGAAATAAGAGGAGGAGAACACAGGCCAGGAAGGCTTTCGCGGAAAAGAGGAATTTTCTTACGTATAATATACGTGTAAATATTAGGAATTTGTTGCTAAAATGTTCGTATGGAACATAGTGTTACATGGGTGCGAAACGTAGACGGTATTTATTTATTTTATTATTATTCAATCCGTTAGTCCTCGGTTGAGGAAATAGGATACGTCAAATATAATATTACAAGAAATATACAAAATTTTACAATTAAGAATTGAAGGACAAAAAGAGGAAAGATAAAATTCAATTTTCAGTCGACGGAGGAGGCAGCAGAAGATCGTGCGTAGGTTCCCGTCGAACATGAAAAAGAAAATAAGTCAGCAGTTAAATTCTAGTAGAGTATAGTTCTAAAAAATAGGAGAATTTGATAGGACACCAGCAAAATGTTTTAGTCCTTCCTATCTACGAATTCTTTCATTAACAGAGATTTACCACTCTTTATAAATAATTTTTGAACCTTTAAAGCTTTTATTTCTTCCGGGAGACTATTGTATAGATTTATACCGGAATAATGAATGCTTGCGGAAAGGAAAAGAATAGAATCCTTTGAAATGTGATGCTATAGGAGAGTGAGATGGTTGGATAGAATCACTAACGAGGAAGTTATAAACAGAATTGTGGAAGAGCGAACAATATGAAGGACGTTAACCGATAGAAGGGATAGATTAATAGTTCACGTTTTAAGATATGAGAGTATTGTAAAATTAGCATTAGAGGGAAGTATGTGGGGTTAGAACAGAAGATGGAGGCTGAGGATGGAATACGCTAAGCAGTTTGGGGCGATGTGGGATGTGCTAATTATTCGGAAATGAAAATACTTGTGCAAGATAATTTTGCATGGAGGGTTGCTTTATACCAGTCTTAGGACGGAATATCACTACAACAAAATATTCATACTGAAAGTAATTCAGTATTACTAGTAGAACCTATCCGTCAATCGGAAGCGAATGATGTTATAAATAATGTGTGAGATATAGACCGTACGCTGCTATTACTTCCTTTTCCCTGAAAACGCCAGCATATTACTGACTTACTTCCGGGTGACGGAGGACGACGTCCGCGAAACGCACCTTGTTCTTTGTCAGAAGGGTTCGTGATTAAAAACCTCCCGTCAAAGTCCGACTGGCACGTGATCGATGTCGGTTTACCAAGCTGTGCGGAGTGTCCCGAGGCATCAAGAAAGCTGGTTTGAAGCGGTCTAAAGGAAATCGCGTTTGCCCCCACCGTGTCCGGATTTTTCTTCTTCTGTGGCTCTGCAGCCCATCGAGGGCTTGGCATACCTGGTTCACTGCGGACTGTCATCTTACATGACACATTCCGAATTTGGAGTGATGCATGCTCAGCGTATCGATTCTCAAATAGTCTTCGTGATCATGACAGCACAAACAGCCAAACCGATTCCAGGATTCAAACCCGGGACATCTGGGTTGTGAGGCAGTGCACGTAGCCACTAGACCACAGAAGGTCGGCACGCGCTCAGATAACTGTTTAATCATCTCGGCCGAGGTCCTCGCGCGGGCCAGTGTAGGGTTTCTATTGAGATTGACTCGTTCCGGAAGAGCACGTGTGAACAAGGGTCGGAACCTGGTTAGATGAAAACTCGATGGTTTCCGTGACGACAGGTAGGAGTTGAATAGAGAAGTCTGGTAGTCCGACGAAGGTGGCGTCTGTGGTTCGCGTTTGCTCAGAAGGAATTGGGGCGATTAATTCAACAGGCAGTCGAAGAGTTTCTCCGTTCACCATCTCTGCTGCTGACGCCCAAAGGTCAGGCTTTCTTCGCATCCCCAAAGAGACATCTATGTGACATGTGAGTGCCGCTTTCAACTGGCGATCCAATATTTCATCCATGCCATTGGTTAGCTGACCGTGGTATGGTGTCGTGTAGATCCGAATATTATTCTCAAGGATCGTAAACTGTCGCCATTGATTAGTTGTAATGTTGGACGAGCAACAAAAACGCGCAATAAATACAAAGAAAAAATGCATCAGCCGCTGGGTCGGCAATGATTTAACGAAGTAAAAAATCTTTTCGACAACGAACGAAACGGTCGATTGGCGTAAGGCAACAGCGTAAATAAGTGGATGGTGGTAGAGGTCCAACAATGTCGTAATGAACATGTTAGAAACTGGCGGATGGCGCTGGAAAATCCACAATCGGCGTGCGGTTATGCCTACTAAATTCTACGCGTTGGCAGTCGATGCATGAAAGTGTCGACGCTCTGCTCTACAGTGCTGCCGGATTCCTGGCCAAATGTACGGTCTGATATCAGTTTTGCAGATGCCGTCGCGCCGGAACGACTCTGTCATCACTGCAGGTCTTGAGATGTGGCAATATTTTAGACTCATTATCTATAATGTTTCCTGGATATCTAAATTTCGCTACTCCCTCAACTTTTTTCTCTCCAATTTGCAGATCCTCTAACGTTTGTTTTGCTTTTGAATCCGACATAATCATATATTTTGTTTCCCCTATATTCACTTTAAGCCCCATTCTTTCTACATTCTCCTCTAATTCTTCATATACTTCTATTATTTTATTTTTTGTTATATCTAGCTACAATGGCGATGTCGTCCGCATATGCGCATATCTGCCACATCTTATTGAAAATTGTGCCTCTTTGGTCCAAGTCGTTTATTGCATGGCGTAGAGGCAATATAAAGTGCGGTAGACAGACCATCTCCTCTTTTCACCCCTTTTTAAAATCACGAAGTCTGTTATCAATTTTAATTGTCACCTTAGTGTTTGTCGCAGTCACCATTATCAAACGGACTAACTTCTGAGGGATACCCATTATATGCATGGCTTTATATAACTGCCTCCTATAACTACTGTCAAACGCTTGTTGGAAATCTATAAACAGTATACGTATATCTAGTCCGAATCAATAATACCTTTCCAGTATTTCCCTTATTGTGAAAAGCTGATCATTAGTTCACTTATTCGGCCGAAATTCACACTGATATTCGCCCATAATTGTCTCTGTTATCTTTTTTACAATATCCATTTAAAGTAATTTCACTTTTCTCAGCTAATTTTTCATATTAATTCGTCAGTAATCAAATTTATGTATCAATTCTTCACATGATGGAGAGAACAATTCAATTTTATTGATTCATACGTACTGTTATCTAATTTATTTAACCATTATTCCTTTTACTTTCGAAGTATTACTTCAGATTTGAGCACTTCGTTCAGGGTTTAAGTGCTTTTATCAAATTGTCAAGGTTTCCTATTTATGTTTCAATTTGCACTTGAACTTGAATTAGATACAAAGAATGGCAATGTCCAATTCTATATGAATAACTGAAATGATATTTCGTTCGTTATCGGAGTACAGATGTTCTGAAAAACAAGCTCCCAGTACTGAACTTGGTTAGTTATGGGACAGAGTACTATCCCGTATCATATGGAAATTACCTTTTGCTTTTGTAAACAACAAATGAACTACCGTACTCAGCTGTTTGTTTCAGACAGCTGCCACGCTAAATGGTTGCTCACGCAATAAAATTCCGTGAGCTCAAATGTAGAGCCGAAACAAAACATTAGCAGGACCAATTATACAAATTCATATGCTCCGCCGTGTGCTAAGAGGGAAACACAACACAATAGCAAAATACGCTCTCCGTGCAGGACGTGTCGAATCATACGATTTAGTTCTGCGAAACTAGCGTCATGTATGTCATTTGAAATATCTTTGTGAACAGTAGGAAACTTAAAATATTTACCAGAACGAAAACACAAATACAGTTTATAAGAATTTAAAATTCAGTTAGTCATGTGTTTGAGAGGCGTTTATACTTTCAGAATACGAAAATTAACCAAACTGCGCATACTACATTGTTATTCTTATTTCGTTTAGTAAATTTATATCCAGGTTTCATTAAATTTTATTTTGTTCTCTTATCCGATTAATTTAGCCTGTCTACTAGTGGAAATATTATGAACAAAAAATAAATAATAATGCAGGAATAATAATTTCCCGTCAATTTTTCTCTATCTTTCTGCTACCACAACACTCAAACAATGCAGGACATCGGTTTGAGATTAGGATAATGAGAATCTATATTGATAAAAATAATTGTAAACTTTTTTGTTTTTGAAAGGCTGGCTACGAAAGGGCTATCAGCATTCATAAAATAGCGTACAAAGGGATGGAAAAGCGGGGATGTGGAAGGTAGCCAAGGGTCGACTAAGAGCCCCTTAGTTTAAGAATCCTACCCGGTGATTCGCCCGAAAGTGATGCAAGGAAAATTCTGCAAAAACCTGCTGCCTCCCTCTTCGAGGTCTAGACCCCTGAATTGACTGCCATTTTATCAAAGAACTCAACTCTTTCAGCATCAGGCTACATTGTATTTAGTTATTTATTTCTGTATATATGCAACTGTACTTTCAAACACCTTGCAATAAATTTCTTCTATTTGATATTTATTCTCCTTCTTGGACCTAGCCGAAAATGTTCCGCTAGCTATCTCATCTTAGTAGATGTTTCCTTAGAGAAAATCGGCACCATCAGGCATCATTTGAAAAAATAAATATTGTTCGTCGTCACCTTTCCCGGTTTTCCATTAGTTGATCCAATAAAGCTTTTAATTGGGTCAACGATTTCGTAAAATGTGTTTCTCATTTCTGAAGTTACCAACTCGTTCCGGGAAGTGATTCCTTTTCTTTATTTCATGCTATTAACATCACTTTGGTAAAGTCAGTAATGTAAGGCCGATGTTTCAGTGTTGTCCATCCGTTGTTTACTGAGTGACATATGACCGTTAATTGTCATGTAAGAGCGAAACATCCTGATCCTACTGATGTGGTCGAAAAGGAATCAGTCGAGCTTGAATTATTTTCTGAGTTGCCACATATGCATTAGAATTAATTGTAATCTAGAAACATTGTAGTCATAACTTTTCCATCTGAAGGTGCAGTTTTGAATTTTCTTTTCTGATGTGAGCTTACATAAAACCACTCCATTTATTGCCTCTTCATCTCCGGTTGAAAATGAACCTGTCACAATTTTTGCAGTAAGTTATAGTAAGACACTGCGTTTTACGAAACATATAATACTGAAATTTAACAACCGAAAAATATACCGTCCTCAATTAGCGGGCCGCAAAAGTTTCTGTCGTAAGAATAAACCATAAAATAATTAAAAAATATAATCTTTATTGAAGTAAGATTTTGTAAAAAATATTCTGCGGTTATATATATTGTATGAATTATTTGCTGTATTTTTGTGTTGTTTAGTAGTATTCAGTCCTTAAACTGGTCTGGTGCAAATCCTATGCTAATATATTGTAGCAGATTCTACGTTCCTCCGTATTCGAGGATATCTTATTCCTTTAGGGCGCCAGGTATTTTTCATAAAAACACCAAAAATAGATTTTAATAGTTTTAATTCCAATCAGAGCATGAGAAAAAATTATATCTGCAGGGCGTGGTCATTCTCTCATCGTCCCGCGGACTCAACCTGCTTCTCCGATCACCCCATGACGACCCTCTCTCCCTTTTCGGGCCACCCAACGTCTCGCCAGACCCCATTGTTGGCCCGGATTGCGTCAGTTCCTCAACAATTGCAACTCGCAAGTTGGCCTGCATTGTTCATCGTAACTTTTCATGTTACAATATTCTGCAAGCCTTTTCATTGTACCATAACTCCCACATCCTACATCCTCCGTAATCTGCGCATTCAATCCATGACCTCCCTCTTCTGTTCTTACCCCGAACCCTCTAATGGTAATATTAGAAAGCTCTCATGTCTCAAAACGTAGCCTATTAAAGATGTTATTCTCTTGGTAAAAGTCCTCCATATTCTTCTATCTTCTCCTATCCCGCTTAGATCTTCCTGGTTAGTTACTTGATCAGTCCATCGCATTTTCAGCATTCTTTCCTAACATAACATTTCAAGAGCTCCTACTCTTTTCCATTCTGCAACTTCTATTGTCCTCGTTTTATCAATGATTTCCTAGTATTCACTCCTATATTAGCCGTAAGTAAATACCTTCTTTTTGCGAAAGCCTTCTTTCCTATGTTATCTTATAAAGATAAAGGATAAAGATATCCCTACTTATTATGCTGCCCAAGAAGCAGAATTCCTTACCTTCCTTCAAAATATCCCTTCCCAATCTAATACTCTTTGTTATTCGTCAATTTTCCATACTACAATCCATTACCTTGGTTTTCCCTCTATTCATCTTTATATTGAACTGTTTCTCCAGGAGCACGTACATGCCATTTATTGTTGTTTCAAAAATCCTTATATGACTCCTTTAATACTGCAATATCATCTACAAACCTTACGGTTTAGAATTTATAATTAAGATTCATAATATATTTATATCAAATAAAGAAAATTAATCACAAAATTTCGACCTTACCACTATTTTGTTTGTATACAAGGACCCTACAGTTTATTTATTCCCCACGTCTAAGTAATTTAAGAAACTATTAATTCAATAAAATAGAAAGCCTTGACACTAAGGTGATAGAACTGCATTTAATTTACAAATTTTTGTAAAAACGTATAAGGGTAAAGGAAATGTAGTTATAGTTCAATAGTTGATGAATTAAATGCACCGTGCAACAGAGCAGGGACAGAGTAGTTCCATGTTATATTTTCTAATGACAATTTTAATGCAAACATGGAGCCTTTATCAAAGTTTTATTATATTAATGAGAATTCTAAAATTACAGTTCTCGTAAGGGCGGTTCCACGCTTATAATTTATTTAATTGATTTGTCAACAGCAAACCGCAGGAGGTCATTCACATCCGCGGCGCAGTGGCGAGCATGTTTCAGCCCAACACAGAAAAAGTTGTTGACCGATTTCATTATACCATAATGCACAAAATACAGTGTTTCGAAAAATGAAAACTCCTAATTACAAACACTTAACAAAATTAATTTGTTCGAGAGTGCGAATTGCAGCTATTTCGTGTAAATGAAATGTAATTTGCGAGCCGAGAAGCGACACTTCAGTTCTTTCAAATATTTTGTATGGACACAATTAAACTAATCGATGAGGGGCGTTAATTTTTGATATCACCAATCCGCTTTACTGGATACATAAAAATTAAATATTTTAAAAAGCAATTTAACAATATTTGTTTTAGTGTCGGTGGGGCGTGAATACCGAAATTAATTGCTGCAAATAATATAATTGTGGCCACACTGTCGAGGTTTCCGCACTTTTATTAATATAATTGTAGAATTTTCAGTAAAAGAATTGTATTGTACCTCTGAATACATATGTATACAAGTCGCTACTCGTGTTTTTCTATTAGTGGAATAAAGCGAATAGTAAAATTTATTTCGAATTCTGTTGGATTGCTTGACCTTTGAATGTTGACACTTTAAAATTGTAAAAAACCTTTCACACGGTTACTGCATTTATTAATAAATATTTGCTTCAGTAACGAACGAGAAATAACATTCCATGTAAATACAAACTATAAGGGATTAATTTTTTTTAAATGTATGATAACTTGAGTTCATAATATCATTTTGTTTATTAAATTTTTTCAATGCTGACAAAATAATTACAATAAAACAATTTTTGAATTTTCACAGAGGTTTTTTTCCTTAAATTTAATTAACAACGCTTTATAATGAATTGGGGGCGGTTGTATTTTAATTTAAATCTGAAACAAATTATTTGGTTAAATTAAATGTAAACAAATCAAGTTTATTAACAGAAAAAAATATTTACTACTACTAGCACAGCTTATAATCAATCTCATAAGGGTCATATTGTGGGGATTTTTGCAGCAGAACGACAGTCATGACACATTTCAGGTAGTGGCAGAGACAGGTACCTATTTTCTTTGGTTAAACGGCGCCTATATCTTCTCTTGAGTAATTCTGGCTGCTTGCGTAGTTCTTCCGTGTTCATCAGGTGGCTCCTTCAAGCGATGGTTTGTGCCGTCGGTACCCGGTCTTCTTTCTAAGAATTCTGGTGCCCGGATTACGTAGACGGGGCACCATCTGCTCGCTGCCGTCTATCTGCTTTTCAGATAATCAATTTTTTTCAAGATCTAGTAGACGAAGTCGATCGTGGTGGTAGAATAGACGCCGTTATTGATTTTGCAAAGGTTTTATTGTAGTCCCTGACGAAATCTTGATTCAGAAGTTAGAAGGGACAGGTGTTGGCAAAAGAGTAGTTCAATGGTTGCAAGAATTCTTTAAAACCAGGTTATAAAAAGCCAAAGTTGGGATAGAAACTTCAGAGGTCAGATCTGTAACATCGGTAGTCCAACAGGGATCAGCTATTGCCCCATTATTGTTTCTCATATTTATTAATGAGTTGCCTAATAATATAAATTCTAAGGTCCGACGTTTTTCAGATGACTGTGTAATTTACAGGGAAATGACTGGGGAACATTACGCAGCTGCTCACCAAACTGACTTCGATACTCTAAGTACATGGGCTAAGTGAAATAAAATCAAAATTATCAATTGGAAAAGTAAGGCGATTGGTTTTACTAAAATGCGCGTTCAATCTGCCTGGAATATAAAATAGATGGGGAAACTGATCGAGGAGACAAACTGTAAATACCTAGGCATTTATTTCAACAGTAAGCTAGGGCAGGTAAACTATGCTACAAGGAAAGCGTGGAACACCTTGCACTTTATAATGAGAACACTCAAGAAGGGGAATGCGAAATCTAAGGAAATGGCATTTTTGTCATTAGTACGCCCACTTATGGAATATGGTGCAGCATGCTGGGATCCGTGCAGGATAGGTCAAAGAGAATCCTTAGAAAGGGTGCAAAGAAGGGCTGCAAAATTCGTACAAATTGGACCTGGCCATGGGAACGAAAAGGTACAGCGGCTAGGGTGGGATACGCTACAGACAAGAAGAGAAAGAGCTAAGCTACACATTCTCTACAGAGCCTTTGCAGGTTAAAATCTTGTCAGGGAATCTGAGATAGAATGAAGGTATCGAAACGGGAGGGGTGATAACTTATTTATATTACAAGAAAGGCACCAAAAAACAGTTATTGGAAAATAATCATTCTTAAATAGGACAGTTAATGTCTGGAACAATCTGCCTGCAGAAGTGTTTTGGGGTATTCCTCCAACAGAAAGAAAATTTAGACTTAATCTAAGTTTAGAGTAGTGTAATACAGATTAGTGAAGAGAACTGCTCCGAAATCTCAAAAAATACACTAAAGTGAAATATAATTGCAATGGTTATTTTCAGGCTAAAACAATATTATTCCATTTCCAAAATTTATCTTCTAATAATATGATTCCACAAAAATTTATTTATTAGGTGTATATATGATTTTTTTGAATATAATTATAAATTAAATATGGTCATTACGGTTATTAATTATTGTAAGTTCTAAGTATCTGCCACCGGGCATCTGCCCATTTGTAGATTTACTAAATACATACATACAGATTGTCCCCACATTAGACAGAAAACAACCTTCTCTGTGTCAAGCTGCTGCTTCTTAATTCAAATGTTCATCGCCAAACTCTATCTACCATCTCCGACTTCCTACTTCCAAGTTCTACTCCCGACTGATCAACTTCTATTCCACGACTCTCCAACTTTTTCTTCCTTCAAATGTTCATAACCGACTACCGAAATTTCTCATATCCATCTTCGCATGTAATCTCGTTCCACCATGATGTGCTTGGTGGATCACCTGACCCTCAGCCTCCCATCAAAGTACAGCTTGGCCCACGATTTATTTCCCTAATTTCTTAATTTCCGGGGACAAAGAACTGGACTCAGGTGCCAGATGTTTAAATCACCAATAGGTGATTCTGGCACGTTCGGTACTCCGATGTCTTGCCCCGTGCTGTTTACTTATTTCCAATATGTGGAATTATTCACCCAGTGACGATTGCACAGGCGATTGCCACATACACTCATTACTGTTTCGGCAATTCTTCATGCCTTCTTCTGAGACAGAATCAGATCAAAAAAATCAGAGGCAAGTATGATATCGAAATAATAGCAAGAGCGACCCGAGGCACCTTTACACTTAAAATACTCTCAGTAGCCCGTGTGACATCGAAGTCATCAACATATGATGTCGTTCAATCATTTTTCATATGGTGTTAATTATCAAAATATTCGTGATGACGGAGATATTAATGCCAAAATAATTTTTTCCCAGGTTTATATGAATATATTTTTTAAAGAAACTAGTTGGTTTTATCACATTTTTGAACGTTAAATTTACCACTTCTTGAAATATTATATGCTATGTATGGTATTGGTATTGTCAGTGCTTGGATTAATAAGGGTTAGTAATAATTCTAAGTTCCAGGATCATATATTTTGTATTAAACTTTTTTGTTCATATTGGCCCACTCTCAAAAGGTTTTATTCAAATTGATATTTTTTCGACTATTCCCGATAACCTACATTTTATTTACAACAAGTAACTTATAAAAGATCAAAGTTTCACCCGGTGTAAATTCTAAATAACCAATTCTTGGGTTTCATTGCCACTTGAGAACGATGGCAGAGTACGCCATCGAAACGTCGTGGCTTAAACTCCTTTTAAACAATGTGGAAACCCAACAATTGTTTATTCAGGTAACTTATTTCTCCCTATAAACAAAATATAAGTCGGGAAGACCAACATTTACGTTTTAGCATATCCAATTGGTGTAGAATGATATTAGATAGACATATTTTTTTTACACTTCAGAAAAAAGTTCCTAAAACTAGTTTTCAGTTGTCTCAGCAATAATACCAGGTTCTTCATTCAGCTTAGAGATGAAGAATTGCTGTTTTATATGCTGTAATTATGAATGAGAGGAAAAGCATATAATTATTAAAATTCTGCACTTAATTTATAAAGTTGAAACAAAATAATTATGAATGTACAATTAAACGAATTTAAATAAGGCAAATGAAACAGTAAATTATTAAATAGTTTCCTACGCCGATAGGTACAAAAGATGGTTAAATAATTAAAATAATGTAAATAATAGAAATTGAGGGTGCTGCAATCGAGATTGGCGGAGTCTATGTTCGAAGATTCTGGAAATATTTCAATGATTACAGATCAACTGCGTAGAAAAATAATTAAAATTCATACTTTAGGTAGAAAACTTAACAACTTGAAAAATATAAAGATGCCATTGATCAAGCTATCTGTAACTCTGACCATCTGTTTATCGCGACAATTGGATGGATTGAAAAATATATGTACAATGAAATGAAAGATAAAAAAAGATTTGGGATAAAAATGCGATAAACATAAAACAGTTAGAAGAATTTTTCTATCTCACTATAAAATAATTCGGAAACGAAATATTGAAAATAGACGGTAATTACAGAAAAGTAGAGATAGAAAATCGATTCTTGATGAATAATTCCCATTTTTGGGTCACGAAAGATTAGGAAAAATTGCCATAAAACATATGACGCAATGGCTATTACTGGTTCGTCACTAAATATATATAGTTAAAAGAATTACAGCCCTTTATATTATGCAACACGCTACACACGTATTCTCTGTAGGCGCGACGAGACATTCGAATGAATGAAGAATTAGAATTTAAAATAAAAATATACTAGCAGTTAAACTAATGAAATTTTATTGAACCAACGACTTATATTTTCATTTGATGTTGTAAATGATCGTTATTTTTTAGATCTCGAAAACGAATTCCATCTATATTTATGAGTGACAAATGTGCTTAAATTTGTTTCCTAGAGAATATGTTATTAAATTATTTTGTATTTATATTAATTTGTGGAAATTATGTGATGCCATGTAAATCATAAAATCAAATTGTGGTCTATTAAAGAGGAATAATTCGTAGGAATATTTTCGTAAGAAGTAAGTAAAGGACCTAACTTCCCTGCACACTCTCGTGGGTTTTGCGTCCATATTTTATGAACTGTGGTTGACACACAGAATAACATAAATTTTTGTGTTAATTTAAGCTTTGAAATTTCAAGTTTCTATCTTTAAACTATTTCAAAATTAGGCACCCGTTTCAGTTTTCTAAAAACTCTACGGCTCTAGTGTCCACTATCCGCTCCACAGAAATATCTCTACAAACGCGAATCAGTATTAAAATATCTCCTCATAGTTTACAATTTCTGTAAGGAAATATCAGAAATTTAACATACATATTATTTCTCCGATGTTTGAATGGTGACCACTTTTTAAGCCATCAAATAACTAGGCCCAAGGACTTGTTCGCCCTCGATCGAGTGCGAGTGCGAGTGGTTTAGTATGTTAACTAGTAGCAACTCACTAAACTGTACACGGTATTTGCAAGATGAAGATAGCAACGTAACAAAGTAAATAGGCTTATTGCAAAAGTTGTTTTAGAATTGACATTTGAAGTGTGTCAAAAGAAAAAAATTATGGGTATGGAAATGGATTCAGAGAAGAAATGAACAATGTAGTACTTCTCTTCTCAAAGAAATAGCGACAGAAGTTACTAAAGAGTACCATCGAACTTTGATAATGACTGACAATTGTTTAATTTTCTTAATGAAACTGCAGTCACAAATTCAAAGTAAGGACACCTATTTTAGAAGTACAATTCACAGAAAATTTCAAATGGTTTTATATTTTCTTAATACTGGATGTAGTTGAAGAACATTGACAAAAATATTTGGAATCATAAAATTGAATACTTCAGAATTAAATCAACATACGTAGTTTACGCGTCATTTTTTTTGTTTTTTATTAAGTGGAGATTTAACGTTTCATAGGTACTCTTACGTAAATAATTAGCAAAAAATTGAAAAGTTTGATGTTCATTTCAACGAAACGACATGTTTGCTGCATGACTGCTATAAACGAATTAACTGGACTAAAATAAACAGGTTGGCACTTTTTTTAGTGGATAGTGGTGCGTGCTGTTGGAAGGGAGAGGGGAGGCTTTTACTCTCCACAAAAAATAGAGTGTCATGATTTGAGTATTTAGTCACTGACTAAACTACTCGATTGAAAGGTGGTTGTTCAGTCACGTTTTGTTACTAATTTACTAGCTACTCGACTAAAATACCAAGTGTGAACAAAGCTTGAATGGCTGGGGCAGTTCCATTACTTTTAGCGGGTTTGCATTGGCCAATTTTCTATTCCTTATAAATAATTTACTGCATCACCAAAATTTTGCAAAATAATGCGTAAGCCGTTATAAACTGTAAGAAATCGTCATATAACACGGAACGGCTTAGTATATGGCTCATGAAAATTATCATGCGCAAGCCTTTTCATTTGCATAAAACGCATTCATCCTCCCTAATCTGCTTATGCTTTACCGTATTCACTATTCTGTTCTTACCCCACAGACTACCCTCTACTGCTCATTTTACAAGACGCTCATGTCTCAAATCGTGGCCTACGAATCTATTCCTTCTCTTGGTCAACGTCCTCCACCTTGTTCGTTCTTTCGCTGTTCCGCTTAGAATTTCTTAGTTAGTTACTCTATCCATCCATCTGATTTTCAGCATTCTCCTATAGCACCACACTATAAAGGTTTCTTTTATTTTCCTTTCTGTCAATATTGCTTCTGCTGTCCTAACATTCTTCCTAAAACCTAAGTGATCTTCTTTTAACTTGCGTTATGTTTGTCATTCCGTTCACCTATATTATATATTTTTCAATATTTTTAATGAATGAAAATAGAAATTAATTGTCCTGTGCTGTTCGCAGCTATAAGCCAAAGTCTACTTCCGTTTGGGTACAATTAGGTTTCTTTCTAAAATATTCTGGTATTTTTTCTGTTTCGTACATTTTGCAAACCATCATGAAGAGACGTGATATTGCTTCTTCGTCCGATGATCTTTTCAACTCCGCTGGATTGTTATTAATTTCTGGCACTTTACAATTCCTATCTATTCCGATCTATCAAACTCTGATCTTAAAATTTTTCATCAAACTTTTCATCATCAACCTCCTCTTCTTCATTTTCTTCTTCCTCTTCTTCTTCTATTAATGACTATTCGAGATTTCCACCGTAAAACAGCTCCCTTCCATCTTTCTGCCTTTTCTTCTTTATCCACAACTTGCTTCCATCTGTTGACTGATTTTCTGGTTAATATTTTTCCCCTCTCCAAATGTTTCTTTTGTTTACCTATAAGCTGCGTCTATTTTCCTTTTCACCATGAAATCTTCAACTGCTTTGCTTTTCTCTTGGAGCCAAGCCTCTTTGGCTTTGATTTATCTCATTCTTCAATCGTGTGTACAGGTGGCGACAGACTTTATCCTTGTCATAATCCTTTTTTGATTCAAGTTACTTTTCTTACCTTTCATTTCTAATTACTGCTAACTGCCTTCTGTACAGGTTAGGAATATCTCTTCTTTCTCGTAACTCTATTCCTGTCGTCTTCAAAAACCTTAGTACTTTATTCCAGATAATATTATCAAACATTTTTTCTAAATCTACAAAAGTCATAATAGTAGTCCTGCTTCTATATCGTGTTATCTAAAATTTGACTCAATATTGCATCTCATTTCCCTATATTCTTCCTGAAGCCAAACTGCTCTTCTTCTAACTTGCATTCTATTTGATGTTCCTCCTCCGAAATACTATTTTCATTAAATATTTGCACGCTGTGCTGTTCTCATCTATCAACCCCAGTCCTCTTCAATATAGGGATAATTATGTTCTTCCTTAAAATCTTACGGTTTTCTTCCTATTTCGTAGATTTCGTAAACTATCTTGAACGCCCATGATATTGATTATTTGCCCGATGTTCTTACCAACTCCGCTGGAATGTTATCAATTCCTGGCACTTTGTCGTTGCTAACATCTGTCAGCGCCCTGTCAAACTCCAACATTAAATTTTTGTCCCCCAACTATCAACCTCCTCATCTTATTTTACTGACTGATCTAGATTTACACCGTAATACAGCTCTTCTAGATATTCCTTCCAGCTTTCCCCTTTACCTGTTTATCTATAATTGGTTTCCCATCCGCTCTCTTGATGTTCATACTAATATTTCTCTTCTCTCCTAATGTTTCTTTGATTTACCTATAAGCTGAGTCTATTTTCCTTTTCACTGTGAAATTATCAATTATCAATTGGCTGCTTTTCCAATCTATTTATCCACAACTTGCTTCCATCTATCTCATTATTCAGTCGTCTGTGAAGCTCTTTACTTTTTCATCTCTTGCGTTTTTATACTTATGCTTTTCATGAATAATTTTTTATTTCTTTTGTTATACGTTCTATCTTATTGGTCTGAGCTATTCTTCCCACTTTCAAGTCGGCTTATCTAGTCATTTCTTCCTTCAAGTGTGCCCATTCCTCTTCTATATTGTTTCTTTCAGCTTTCTATATTAATATACTCTGGATATCTTCTTTGAAACTCTGAAGTACATCCTGTTGTTTTTCTAATTCCCATCTCTTTGTTTTAATTCTCTTCTTGAATTTCTTCATTTTCAGCCTGCATTTCATCAACATACTATGGATCGAGTTCACATCTACTCATTGGTAGGTTTGCAGTACAGCACCTGATTACTCTATCTCTGTCTTACCATTATATAGTCCAATTTGTACCTGCTGTTTCTCCCGGCGTCTTCCATCAGTAGAGTTTTCTTTCATGATTCTTTGTACTGCTAATTTGTGCTTAGTGCAATATTCTACATGCAAATTGTGGTATGACGTAATATTACCTATAAATATAAAAATCTGGCTAGAAATACTGAATTACTTTGTTCCTAAACACAAGATGTTTAAAACATTAACTAAGCGATGGATAGGACTACCACTTTGTTATTTTCTTCTTAACGAGAAATACTGAATTACTTTGTTCCTCAATACAAGATTTTTTTATAAAAGCATTTAAGCGATTGGTAGGACGATCACTTTTTGATTTTTTTCTGAACGAGGTATGTTTTAATTCCGTATATTCTTTTATACTCCGTCGACACTGTGCTGAAAAGTATTATAAAATAAAAATTAAACGTAACTGGCAACCTCTTAATACAACTAGTGTCATACTTATTTCCTTCTGAAGACAACAATTTTAATAGAAAAATTAATTTCCAAAATAGTATGTTTGTCATCCAATTTTATCGTAATTTTCACTTATTTTGTCATCGATTCATTGAAAGAAATTTTATAATTATATGAATATAATTCTTCAAATAGTTAATTATAATTTCATATTATGAATTTCTTTATTATATAGATCTCCTTCAGATGCTTTGCTTTGACATTTCTATTGTACTAAATCCTTTTTTTTTAAATTATTTTAAAACCATGCTAATACGGTAGCACTCGATATACTTTCGCCAGGATAAGGATTTGTTATTTAACTTGTTTATGTAGAAACTGATCTTTCTGTATCTTTATTCAGAATGGTACTCATTTCCTCAGTATAACTGATAAGGTCTTTTTATTTTCACTGCGTAGAAAAACGACATGCTCCGTTTGAGGTAAATATATATGTAGAAAAGATGTATAGTTTGTATTTTTAATAGTCAGTTGTAAGTTGAGTTGATTTCGAGGGCAGATGAGCACGTAATGAAGAGCAAGGTATTCTTTTGCTGGGCGCTTCCCTTTGACGCATGAATGCAGCCTCACTGTGTTTACAGGCAGGCGTATCGCATTGTAGGCTACAACTACAACTGTTTACCTTCCCTGGTTGATGTTTGTTTAACCTGTAGCCGGGTGACAAGACGTGTTTGTTTCCCCGTTTGTGTTGCCGCAGATATTGTTTGCCCGCCTTGATCCGGCTTCATTCTCTAAGTCTCCTTTGAGCGCACCCAGATGACTGAATGCCCTGAAGATGCAGCCACTCGGCGCACGCACTAACTTCCCACAATATCAATCGGCTTCTTCGTGTCAGCGTACGGTGAACAAAATAAGCAAAGCATACACAAACAATTCGAACCTATAAAAATGGTAATTGTTTCAATTCAATACGAAGCAGATTACAGCCTTTTCTTACAAGCAAATAAATTTTTCAAGCAATTGCAGCGATAAACTGCACGCAACAGAAATGTTCCATTGCATACAATTAATCCTAACTATATATTGTTCCATCCAGTATCATGCATCGTTAATTCTCTATGAGATTACAATAATTTTAATTGCTGAAACACAAATAGACTTGTGTTCGTCAATTGATTTGTGCTGTCTTCCCGCGGTTCTGACGTCTCTCTCGAAAAATAAAACCATGCAAGGCTAGCAAAAACGTTATCTGGTATTTATTTTAGTACTAAATTACTGTCTATATTTTGGCTACTTCTTTTTCTAACTGGCATTTTTGAAACACAGACGCTTATGTAATTTAATTTTTTTTAATCAGAATATTTAGTCATTGAGCAATCAATGTAAGACATAAATAAAAATAAAAGTTTGAACAAAATAAAACTTATAAATAAGAGAGAGAAGAAATTCTTCTAACTGAAGCTCATACAAAGTGCGTAAAGCTAAATTTGGAAGACTAGTATGGGAAAATGTCGTCCTGACCCAGAAACCGAACCCAGGACCTCCCTTTTCTTTATCTAAATTTCAATTAGAAGCATTTATTATTCCAGGGACTAATAATCCATTTACACAATGTCCATTATTCACTGAATTCCTAGAAATTAGATTGTAAAGAATGTATTAGTAAGAGTGAAGGAATGTTGAATCGATCCTCGGGACGTCGACAGAAACTAGCGCAATGGTAGGGTTTCCCGCCAGGAAAGCGGGAAGTCCTGGATCCGAATGAAATTTTTCAACCATTCTCTTCTAAATCTAGCTTCATACACAATATTTAATACTATTTCCTACAGTGTGAGAACTTGTGTGCATATTGTTAACGACTAAGCAACCTTAAAGCATCTTTAAAACATAATAAATTGTGACTGTTATGTTGCTTTATAGACACACACACAAACATATATATATATATATATATATAACAATTTATTACATAAAAACATATACGACAAATCATAAAAGCTAAATCAGCTGCTTGGGTCTGTCTTGACTGTAGTGACACTAGCCCGCCAAACACGTTCACTCTCAAAACAGTTTTTCTTACCTTTATTTAGAGGGGAACTCTTTTTCTTGTTAACTAAAATTAATTCCACAGTGTCCAAACAACACAGAAAATTCATGCCTACGTCAAGACCCAGGACATCTGCGATGCGAAACAGCAACGCTGACCACTACACCACAGAAGGTCGGCAAAGCAGATTATTTGTTAATAATACGTGACTTTGGAGTATAGAATACTTGTGGATTAATAATTACAAGATTAGAGTAAAAAATTATTAACAGTATTTAATAAAATAAAAGGTAATACTTAACAAATCTGTTGATTGCTAGGATGTCTAGTCTGTAAAATTTATAATACAATGAGTTTACACCTGAATATTTTTTCAATACAATTTACATTCATTTAACACTTTTCCAACAACATATCTTGGATTCTTTTAGTAAACAAAGTAATTAAATTAATGTGGCTTACTACTACTAATAAAATACTAAGGGAATCCAAAAGTAAAAAATGTAATAGTTTAATTTGAAAACGTTTCGTCTACCCATTTTTCAGTACCTCTTGAATTCATTCTTCAAAAAATATATACATGGTTTAATATAAATTAATAAAATTAGATTGATACAGTTAAAGTACTACAAAATTTCATGTTGATGCTGCTACGTCCGGGGCTGAAATAGGTGAAAAAAATGACAAGATAAATCGAAAACCTCATGCTGTTGAAACCAAATATTTATAAACTACGAGATGTACGTTTAAAAGATTTTCGCATGCACAAGTAAATCACAATAACAAGAAGTCATGTATTGAATTAAAATTTTGCGTATCTGTTTTTACATTTAAAGAATTAACGTTTGATGTTATGTTAAGCATTTCACTTTCTGCATCAAAAATTTTAACTTTATTCCAATCAATCCTTTTAGTTTTTTAAATATAGCTGTTTAGTTGTCAGAGATTGTCTCTCCATCAATTGTTTTAAGATTGCGATTTAATTCATGTTGCTCTTTGGTTGACTAATATAACAATCTTTGTAGTCAAAACACTGAATTTTATACTAATCATTAGGTACATTAAAACTATTATCACAATACTTAGACTTTTTCACAAAATTTAAATTATTGAATGATCTAATTATCACCCTAATACCGTATTTGGCGAACAAATTAATTTATATTAGATTTTCTCTAAATATGTTAAACCCATAGAATTTTTACTTTTTTTGTTGTAGGTGAATTATTTTTAAAAGCAAAAGAATGTAACCTACATTTAATATATTTACTAATATAACTGGACGGATATGATTTTAAAAATAGGATATTAATTTTTCAAATATCTTCTTGTGGAATTTTTTGTGAGATAATCTGATAGCCTTGTCTATTAAATTGAAAACCAATAGCTCTGTTTTGTTAGAAGGAGTGATTTGAATACTAATTTCATATTATATCTGAGTAGGTAGGATTTTTATACCAATTAGGTAATATGTTAAAATTATGACGAAAGAAAGTTGCTTTAAGAAAGGAAATGGAATGATTAATTTCTAATTCTTAAGTAAATGTGAAATTAGGGTGTATGTTAAGAAAGGTATTCACAAAAGACTTAAATTTTGATTTCGGATACATACAAAAAGTATCATCAGGATATCTTTCATAACAAGGAATAATCTAAATTCCATATCACCATTTCAGTAAAAAATGGAGAAAGACGAATATCCATTGGAAAACCACTAAAATATTGGTAAATTTTAACCGTCTATTGAAAAAATATAATTCAATTCAAAATTAAATTGATTTAAGTTAAAATTTCTCATAGGATAATGTTAACTAATTGAGAAAATAAGTACTTCTATTTTTAAAACCTTAAATTACTAAATTATTGGTAAATTAAGTTCTCTAATGTATTATTAAACTTAAAAAGAAATTCTAATAGTAA
This sequence comes from Eucriotettix oculatus, assembly GCA_034510155.1. Lineage (NCBI taxonomy): Eukaryota > Metazoa > Arthropoda > Insecta > Orthoptera > Tetrigidae > Eucriotettix > Eucriotettix oculatus. Next base: position 12,889,257 of record CM067378.1, on the reverse strand, counting down.
AATGAGCATCATAATTCATCCCTTTGCTAAATAAATTATAAGTACATTTGAACGAGTAATGTAAAGGACTACTGACAGATGAAACGTTAAATCCTTATGTTACAAGATCATTTGGATATTTTGGGAGTGTATAAGCTCTATCAATATTGACTGAAGTGATAAATAAAGTCAAGTATTGATTGTTAATTTTTTGATTTCCATTTTTGAAAATTTCTTTCAGTTTTTCTATTACTAGATTGTTGAGACCCATATTACTTCTTCTTCTGCTCTCCAGGATTTGGGTTTTAGCCTGTTTCAGTTTAGCCTCTTCATCTCAACCTTAGTCTTCCAATGCCTATTTTGCTTAATGAAATGTTTGGAAACCTGCCTTTAGGCATTTGCAATACATACTGTCTCCTCTCTTATTGATCTACTCCTTCATTTATCTTTCCTTGTACAGTTTTATACTGTTCCAAGAAATTTCATATCAGCTGCCTCCATTTGTTTGAATTGTGTTTGTTTTGTTTAAATTTGAGTTTATTTTATGTTTTACCTTTTAACATTCATCTTTTTGTCCCACGTATCTTCTGAAAAATGTACATTTTATATTACTATTTTCTTAAATTAACCTATCTTCCAATATGGTTTATGTATGTAATAAGATCAATAAAGACTATCTGTTTGAGTAGTTACCAAAAGCAGAGTTATATAATTTAATATGAATAAATCTACGAGAGGATGAAGCTGTTTCATATATATATAAATATATTATAATGAATTAATATTTAAATGTGTAGTTAAGTAATTAGCTGTACTATTATTTTCATTAGCCATACGTGTTCGTGTAATAGTTATGTATATAAATTGATTTAAAAATATAATTTATATTGAAATTAATTTATCCTATTAAATTTTTCGCCTTATATTTCTTCACCTATTCATTACTTCTGATTGGTTTGGACAAATACCGGCCAGGGCAGAATGAATTAAATCTATTTCAGTAAATAAAATTGACGAGTCTGTCTGTAAGTTTGTCTAAGATAGACTCCGAAATGTCTCAACGGATTGCAATGAAAATTTGAGGGTTTAAAAACAGAAAACTCATTTTTCATTCGAATTATTGCAGAATATATAAATATGATATTAATATATAAACAAAGTTTTTTTGGCATACGCGCATCCAAATCTCCAAAACGGTGATGAAGCCTGCCTATAAACTTGTTATATTTATACACCGAAAAGACAACGGATTTCAATGAAACTTTCAGGAATTGAAACATGAATTTTAACGTAAATCGTACTGTATGTTTCATTTCGATATTTTGCAGAGTTCAGAAGACATCAATTATATAATCCTATTGAGTTACCGCGCAAAAGCCGGCGTGAAAACCTACTGTGAATTATAGGCGTTCCTATACCTTTCATCGAGAAAGAATGCTAATCTATAACCTGTACAGAGGGCAGTCAGTAGTAATTAGAATTGAAGGCAAGAAAAGAAAGCCGATGATATTGTAGTATTAGGGAAGTCAGAAAAAGGCTTGTCAAAAAAAGTATGAACGTGGTATTGTAGGGAGAGTACAACATGATAGTTAATAGAGGGAAAACGAAGGTGAATAACCAAGACAAGTTTGTTCTTGAGACGAAGGTGGCGTAATTCTTTAATAATGGGGAGCGGGGTTATTAAAAGTCATCACAAGGATTTATATAATTTTAAAAATGGTTAAAGCACAAGGCAGAGAAATATTGATTGTTTATATGAAAAAGCATACATTCATGTCAACTTAAAAATTATAATATTCTAAATACAAACGAAGTTCTGGAGCTTAATTAAAATTTATCGAGCACAATAGAACGTCAAACATTTCATTGCTGGTCAATGTAACTAAAGCTTGTAAACAGACAGACAGTAATAAGAAAAGTGATGGCTTGCTATTGGAAGACCTGGATACAGCGTCGCACATGCAAAACGGTGAACTCTTGCTCTCATTCTAGAAATGGATACCTCGGCGATGGCGGCTCCTTTCGCTTTTTAAACGCCCGATCAACCTCCGTCATTCATCACCGTTTTAAAAACTTCTGTATCGCTTGACAGCTCAGTTAACTCTCTCTTAATCTGTACTGACACTATCACATTTCACTGTCCTCCCTGACACTGTCCTTCAACACTACTTTATTCCATCTCCCACTGCGTGCAATTATTCCGCAATTCGCGGCCTTCTAACATTGGAAGGTTTTCAAATTATATTTTATTTATTCATAGCTTACAAACTGTCATAAAAGTGACATTTAGATATGGCATTCAGAACTCAAGACATGGTGAAAAACATTCAATCGAAAATCTTTCAAAATTAACTTAAAAGATTGGCACTTCGGAATTTGTTTCTTAACTTTACTTGGATCTTGTTATTGGGTGCGAAGATTTGAATATCTTGAGCCGAGACCCCTCGTCACTAGAGTTCAAAAGTCATTTCACTAGTTTGTTCGGCTGTATTTTTAATCTGTTGTTTTTATTTTCTTCAGTAAAGCTGGAGTAAAATAATAACAGTAATTTGTTAATGCAATTTTGTATCTTACTGGTTGAGGGACCCATATTTGGTCAGGTAGTTATTCAGCTGAATTGTAACTGATTTATTATCTTCTGGATTGTGCGGGGTGGCCTGTCAGCAGATGAAAGTCGTTCACCCTGTGCGCCGTGCTCACCGCAGAGTTCAGAGCGGGAAATATTCCGTTCGCCAAAATCTCTGATTAGAGGAAACATCCTGATCAGGTTGAGGGGTTTGAATGACTACCCTCTATGCAGAACTCTTGGTGACAGCAAAGACTGATCTACCATCAAGAGGGTTGGTGGCTCCTGGTGCTATTCACCAGTCTGTCTAACTTTTAGCTTTTTATTTATTTATTCTTCATTCGACTCTTAATTGACCGGAGTACGGCGACACACCAACCACTAAGTTTAGGTTCATTCATTTGATCTCGAACCGCTTTCCTATTTTCTATTCTGACTTCTTCCTTTCCCCTCTAGATCATTAGCTGAATGCGCGACGGGGTATAGCTCACTTGCTGAACGATTTAGTTCGATTTTCACAATCTGAGCTTTTAGGATGACCTCGTCCGGAACGAACCATGGAATCACTTGATAATTCCTATGTTTGATCTACCAGCTGTTTCCCAAAGTTGTATCCCGTATAGCCATATTGGAAGAATAGTGGTTTCATAGAGCAGTAATTTACTTTCCAGAGAAAGCTGTGAATTTCGTCCCATGAGCCAGATATATTTCTGGAATTTTAGCCCCAATAGTTTATGTTTGGAGAATATATGCTTTTCCATGTAAGTTGTCTATCTAGGTGCATTCCCAGGCACTTAACGGTTTCTTCCCGCGGTATTGATTTGAAATTTAAAGTTACAGCAGGGAAATTTCCTTTTCCAGTTGTAAATGATACATGGATTGATTTCGATTCATTTATAAGAATTCGCCACTTATTAAACCATTGTGTCACTTTATTTTGGTGGTTTAAGAAGATATATTAGGATATACATGGGATGAAAGTATCGCCGTTTCATCCGTGATTATAACAAGTAGTGTGGTGAGGCTGGGAGATCAGCAATAAATATGAGACAACAATGTTCCCCGCACACTTCCTTCGGGAACACCGGCATTGATAGGAAATAGTGAAGTGAGGAACACTCCTTACTTAACCTTAAAATGTCTATCCGTAAGATGGAACTTCAATATTCCACAGCAGTAGGACGGTAATATAGTTTTAATTTTAAATAGCAATTCGTCATTCCTGCACAATATCTAGGAATACAGATGAAAACTATTTGTAATTTTATATTTTTAACAGGTTAGTTTTGCCTTCTAGAGAGATTCAGAGCTGATCATAATCTGGCAACACATTTAAATTATAATAAAGTCAAATAAAGCACTAATTGAAACTGCTACTTATACGCGCTATCCTTCATAAAGTATTTTTACCCGAATTTCGTCGAAGTCTCCAGTTATACTAGGTTAAAATATAGCATCATATTTGGTAAAAGTTTAACAAGTATGTACCATGATTTCATTTTAACAATTAAAAATGTAATGTATTAAATACGCGAAGTGAAATTTTAAGTTCGGCATCTGCGTTCCTAGCGGTGAGTGGAAGTCGCATTCCTTAGGTCAAAAGAATGATCCTTTCTGTGGGAGAGGGCCCATTCACGAGAAACGAAATCGCCGTCAGTAATTAGGGGGCCGCTTTTGGCGACAGCGGAAGTTCCGTGGAAAATTTGGAATCTCACGGAGAAACGCAAATTACAGCAGTACTTAGGCCCAGAAGTTGAAATTTGTCCTATTGGCGGCAAATAGCAAGCCAATAGAAGTCTTTAGAGGATAACCGCTTATTCGTGGTTCGGAATTATGTAGCTGCCCACCGAGGTTACGTGGGAAGATATTTTGAGAAGCAGAAGAAAGAAGTTGTTGAGAGACGGGAAGTAGATGTTGGGAGACGGAGGACGGTTGATATAGAGAGGCCGGAGAGAATATGCTGCGTGACTTAAAGGAGTTGATGCAGAAACTAAACTGTTAGGCGCCGGAAGGAGATAAAGGAGTCTCCACCAGAATTTTCCACGAGATTCAGCCCAGATGGTGATGAGCAGAGGTCATCCGCCGATTTCAACCATCACCGTCATCATCATCGATGCAGACTGGGATGCAGATGCAGAAACTTCGTGGGTATCGTTGAATTAAATTAGAAAGAGTTCACATTTTCCAGGCCTATTGCCATTATAAATATAAATTTCTTCATAATTCACCCCACAGAGTACCTTGTTTTTAAATTCCCAATGCTAATTTATTGTCTTAGGAATAATATCTTGAATAATTTGTGAATTTCATCTACATCCTTTCTGAAATATTTTATATATATTAAGTTCAGAATTTTAAAGTTTCATATTTATAAACCTATCATTAATTGATCCTGTTATATTACAATAAATTAAATTCAACCTCCCATCATCCCAACCGCCATAAGTAAATTATCATTACAAAAATGAAGAATTACTAGAACGTAACGGATATCGTGTTTCCTAAAAATGCCGTGAAGCATGTGAATAAGTAAATTGTAGGAGTCTCACTTTCAGGACATTTCATTGTTTGGACGGAGTTCGCACTGGGTTGAGGAGTTGACTCGGTTGTTCCAGACCTGTAGATTGACGTCCCTATAAATGGAGGGCGCTGATTCTAATCCAAATTTGGTCTTAATTTTTACATCCTGGTTATATAAAGAACATAAATGTTTACAAGAATTATTGTTTCAAATAAATTTTTAACCTCCAATTTAACAGTTTTATACTCAATTATTTACTCTGACACTATATATTTGTTGTACAACTATGCACGTTATTAAAAGTAAAACTTAGGATTCAATACATATTGTTAATTGGACACGGTCATACCAGTTTTGCCGTCTCAAAATTATGTATATAAACCAGAAATTAACTGATTTGTATGAAAACTTTCTTCATGATTATTTAGACCGTTATTCCAACTCGTATCAGTGATTGTAAAAAATAAACTTTCTATAGTATTAACTCTATATATATATATAGGTTAATACTATATATATATAGAGAGAGAGAGAGTTAATACTATATATATATTTTTTTTAAATTCTTTCCTTAGTAAGAGTCAGTTAATTATTTTTTAAACGAGAATTTATCATTGACAGATTACGTCGACTTTATGTAGTCATTATTAACCATGAATTCCACCATATCCTAATCCGGACAATATGAATTTATGACATTTATGACAAATTTGCTGTGAAAAAACATTGACACATGGTAAAAATGCAGAAGTAAACAGACATTGGTGACGTGTGGCACAATGCGTCGTGTCGTAAATTTCGCAGCAGACCAGCGTTTTGCCCGAGCCACCGGTGTAAAGGCGTCGTGATCGCCGGGGAAAACAGCTGTGTTTGTCACACTGCCCCGCTAGTTTTTTTTTAGCTTTTTCGGCATAACGTTAGCAAGGTGTCACAGCTGAGATTAAATCTGTCACAGCTGCAGCAGCGGCAGTAAATTCACGCTAATTTGAGACCAAGCGCTCTCCCATTTTACGCAGGCGTGGGCCGCCTCGTACCCTAGGGATGACACTGCATATCTCTTTAAAACCTTACGATTCTCCTCGGCGGAGAATAGCTGAAGCTCGCAAAATATTCATAGTACGTGGCGTCGAGTTGGCGCGCTCTAAAGCCGTCAACAGAGCACAGTATAAAAATTCCTTAACACGAGACTCTCAAGAGCTCAAGTTTACGGTCGGTGGTCCCCCGAAAATACACAATTTACTTTCACCGTGGACCAGACCCTTAGAATAAATTTGCTTACGTATATATTAATTTCTATTTTAGCTTTGAAAAATAAAACAGGAAAGCAGAATTGCAGTTTGAATTAATTTGAACCCGAAAGTAATTAGCTAATGTAGTTGAAGTGATATGGTCATAAGAGGGTAAAGAGCGAAGAACTTTTCATAACAAAATGAAAAAAGAAAGAGACCGACGTAAAGTAACGTCATAGAAAAAAGAATTTAACGAACACGCCTTCTTTTTTGACTCTACAGCCCATTGAACGCCTGGGCCAGGCGAGTCGACTGCGGACTGTCATCTTGCATGACACAATCCTAAATTGGAGTGACACGTGGCCAGCGTATCGATCCTCCAACAGTCTTAATCCCGGCCTACGCGACCATGAAGACACAAACAACCAAGCCCGTGCCAGGATTCGAAGCCGGAACCCCTGGATTGTGAGGCAGCCACGCTAGCCACTACACCACAGGAGGTCGATAACGAACGGCCCTTAGGTTAGCGTAATTTTACTATCAATAGTTGTTCAATATTTTATTGAGGCATCCAATCTTATACCACGATTCGTGAATAATTCTAATTATATAAAGCGAAATAAAACACTGCAGTGACTTTAATATTGTTAATCAGATTTAATGAGAATTAAGCGTATGTTGGCTAATAATAAGTAGCTAAATAAAATATCCGGATTTAATTTATAATAATGTAGATCGCAAGAATTTTTTTTGAACGAAGTAATCAAAATTAACAAATAACAAAGTATTTCAATGTAACGTGATGTGAATTTCAGGATATTGTAACCAAATCTATAAAATGAAATGGACTGCAAGCGGTCAGCAGCATTGACTTAGACTTCCTTTTGTCTGATGTCAGAGATCCTTCCTTCTGGCGTCCTCTCTGCTACCATTCACGAATGTAATGCCCGAAGCATGGCATGTGTCGACCACCTCCTGCCCCCACCACCATTGAAGCCTCTACTTTGGCGTAGTGTTGGGGTTAGTGTGGCCAAATGATCTAGAGAGCAAAGCCAGCAGAACTACGGGTAGGGCCTCTTAAGCCAACTGGTCTAATGTGTGATCACCCAGAGTAAATAAGATACCCTGATGATCCAGATTGTGGGCTTCAACCCCACCTTGCAGAAACTCTCAACCGTTGCCAAGACTAAAGAATCGATACTGGGGCCGACTAACCTACGACGAAATGGCAAATGCTATAAGGACTTGACACTTGGGTCATGGAATATTGTCCATTTATAGACCTGGGGTTCTAAGAATGTCACTGGACCAGTCAGATAGATATGATGTGAGAATTACATCCTTGAAGGTTTTGTGAACGAGTTATAGAAAACAAAGACTTTTTATAGCTATGAAAAGAAAAATCATGAGTTGAAACAGGCTTTGTTGTAAGTAAAAAAATAAAACAGGTTATCGTGGACATGAAAGTAAAAAAACCCAGACTGTGCAGGTTACACATTAAGGATCTCCTATTCAATTATAGTATAATTAGTGCACACTCGCGAAAGAAGAAGAAAATGATAAGGATAAGGATAGATTTTATGATGAGATCTACAGAGAATGTCCGAAAAGTGATATTCAAACTATAATGGTGATACGAATGTAAAGATATGGAACGAAGAGGAATACAGACCAATTTTTGTTGTGGTATTCAGTCCTAAGACTGGTCTGATACAACCCTCCATGCTAACCTATCTTGCGAAAGCCTTTTCATATACTTATAACTAGCAAAACCCACATCCTCTCTAATCTGCTTAGACTATTCCATCCTTGTACCCTCCACGACAGACCAATTATAAGCAAACATAACAGGATAATGAATAAAATGATAATGGGTTCAAATTTATTAGCTTTAAATCCTAACATAATATGATAGTATGATGTTCATCTCTAAGAACATTAATAAAGCGAGGTGGAGAACATCTGATGGCAGTACTATTGGCCAGATAGACCATTTTATTATAAATGCAAGGTATGCGTCTGATCTTATGTTGATTCTGACGACTGTCTGATGATTGCAAGGATTAGAAGCCGTAATTAACATAAGAGGAAGAAGCAGGGATTACAATGTAGAAATTTAATTAATAATTAGGTTACAGGAGTCGAAAGCCTTACAAGAATGTGTTGAAGGCTTTAATGTATGGTTATTAGGACTAACTAAGAGTGAGACTGTATGAGAAACTTGGAAGAGACTTTATCACAACGACAGCTGACGAAAAGCTGAGAAAAATGAACCAAGCTCGGAATACAGTAAAGTAAAGAAAACAACGTAATACTATGGAAGAGAGGAGGAAAGAGTCCATAAAAGCAAATTATGTATTATGAAAAGGTATTTGAAGAACTCGAGCATCTAATGATACTAAATTGACCATAATATCATTGACAAAGATTCAGGTCAGAAAATGAAACCTGAAATATTGACATTTTATAACTTGACGAGACGTGGCGTAGATACAGATAACAAATTATGTGCAACATTGTAAGACGAACAAGACGGTGGCCACTAGCACTACTTGAGCCTTTGCGTGTACAATTAATGTTTTGTTATTTCTAAAACAAATAACTCTCACATGCCACGAGAATAGAGAGAATTTCTAAAACATCTTGCAACAGAGATTGCTAAACGAATGAGCTGCAAGAACATGAGATCAACATTCCAACCAACTTTCTTCTCCATACTTAAGAAACGAATGTGAAATATGTTTTATTAAAAGTATAAACTAAAATTAATACTGATATCTTCAATAAAGTTACTTTAACTTTCTCGCAGTGTTAATTCGGATTTATTGTAATATTCAGTCCGTTAAAAAAATTTACAGCTTTTAAGCCTTACGTCTCTGGCACCACGCGACTACTTACTTTGACACTATTGTAACACCCGTCGCGTGGCTCTGACGAGTATCACAGGAAATTGAAACTCTTCTCTTGATAGGATAGACGATAGGAAAGGAAGATCTTCGGTAGTCTTGGGAAAGGGTCAACCCTGGAGTTGACCAGTGGATAGCTTGATTATGGGTGTCGCTCAATAAAGAACGCCAAGTCTAAATAGGAAAGGATTTATTCAACAAATGCAGCTATTTGAAGAACAGAAGTGTTAACAGTAAGAAGGAAGATTTCAGACTGCCATGAATGTAGCGTCTAGGTGCCTCCAGAGAGGGGATTGCTTACTTAGCGCTTCTCATGAGTAACTGTCCAGACGCCGGTGGCCACGGTTCTCATGTTCCGCTACTCAGCGTCTACTGTCCGGCTCTTAAGACCTTACTAACTTTGAAATTCACTTTCCCTATTACACTATCAAATTACATGAAAGCTCTAATAATAAAAATTCCAAGGGCTTGTAATGGTATTGTCAACTTAATTAGATGTAACCTGGAAGCCTGTATTACAAGTGATAAAAATATTAAGTTGGTGTTTAGGCGTGCATTACAGGAAATGTAGCGGCGGATGCAGATACGGATGCACTGGCTGCCATTACACAGCCGGGAACAACCTTCAACAATATTCCACCTCTGCTGACACCCTAATAGTATGCCGAAGGAAAGTGGAGATAACAGCATTTTTCACCATAACATTCAATAGACTTAAAATCTTCCTCACCTTTACAACATATCAAGAAGACAGAAAATAGTTATTTTCCGGTTCAGAAAAATCATACTAGTGTAACTCACGTCCATATTTTTTCTCGATCTGAAAAGGCCATCTGTTAGTTATTCGACCGAATCCTCACAGCCCAACATATCATGTTTGAGTGTAGCATCCGCATTTTAAGAGGGTGGATCATTCAGGATTTCACTCAAGAAGACTTCTGTTCCATTGAGTTCATGGAAAAGCAAAGATGACGTTATATATTGGTCACTAACGACTGGTTCCGTTGAAGCGAACATAATGTTAGTTGTTGTTGAGGTGTTCAGTCCTACGACTAGTCTGATGCAGCCCGCCTTCAGCAAACCTTTTCATTTCGTCATAACTAGCACAAACCACATCCTCACTAATCCGCTTAGCGTATTACAGCCTTTGCCACCCTCTTTTGTTCTTACCCCACACACTTTCCACCAATGCTTAATTTACAAGACACTGGTGCCTTAAAAAGTTTCCTATTAGTCTATCACTTCTCTAGGTCAACGTCTTCCATATTGTTGGCTTTTCTCGTATTCGGTTTAGAACTTCCTTGTTAGTGACTCTATCCACTCATCTGGTTTTCAGCATTCTCCTATAGCACCACATTTCAAAGGCTTCTGTTCTTTTCTTTCCGCAACTCCTATCGTCTACGTTTCGCACCCATATAACGCAAGGCTCCATAAGAACATTTTTAGCAACGATCTCCTAATATTCACTCTAATATTAGTGAATTCCTCTTTTTCGCGAAAGCCTTCCTTGTCTGTGCTACCCTACTCTTTACGTCTACTATACCTCTACCATCCCTAGTAATTACGCCTCCCAAGTAGCAGAGTTCCTTAATTACCGTCAAAATATCCCAATCTAACACCCTTTCTCATTCCACACTACACTCTATTACCTTGGTATTCCCTCTATTAATCTTCATATTGAACTTTCTCCATGACCACGTTTATTCCATTTATTATGATTTCCAAGTCTTCTTCAGACTTCCCTAATACTACAATATCATCGGAAAGTGTAGGTTTCTTTCTTCTCCTTACAGTATGATTCCTTTTCCAAATTCCGCTTTAGCTTTATTCATCGCCTTTTCTATACATAAGTTAAACAGCATGGACGACATTATGCAGTCTTGTCTTATTTCTTTCTTTATTCCTGCCTTCTTTTCTTGATCTTCAATTCTAATTACAGCTGACTGCCTTCAGTTGAAGTTATTTATAAGCCTCCTTTCTCGATCTTATTCCCAGTGCTCTTCAAAATCCTGTATATTGTGTGTTCCAGTTCACATAATCAAACGCTTTTTCTAAATCTACAAATACCATGAACGTAGATTTTTTATCCTGTCATCTAAAATTAGTCGCAAAGTCAATAATGCTTCACTTGTCCCTACATTCTTCGTAAAACCAAATTTATCGTCACCTAACTCGCATTCTATTTGATGTTCCGTTGTTCTACTTACTATTTTAGTTAATATTTTTCATGCATGGTATAATAAACTAATTGTCCTGTGCTGTTCGCATCTATCAGCCTCCTTAAAGTTTATATAAATAAATATCTGTAATAACCACTCTCCGACAGCTTTTTTCACTTATGATAAATTCCGCCTTCATCATCCTTCTACTGTGCACTTCATACGCTTTACCATATCTCGCGACCAATAATGGTAGCTATATGGCGTTCTCCGAGGAGTGATGATGTCTGAAATGCAGAGAAAAATTATCGCAGAAGTCTAAAGCAATGTTGAACGACACAAAGCTACATTAACAAATAGTGATGTAATCTATAAACATTGTGGTAATGTTTCGTGAATACGTTATGACACGTGGTCAGGACGTTTCGACACCTCATGGAATGGTTCTTTCCACAGGAATGAAGTAAATAAAATAAATCACGTAAATTAAAACGTGGGTATATTATATTGAAAAACGTTAAACCAATTAAAATTGAAATTTTGATTCTATTGGTCCGAATGAACCCAAATTTACCAACTGCGCGGGATAAACAAATGAGACATCTTTTTCCCCGGATAAACCGTGGTGGTTTTGGTTTCAAAACACGCGCACGCGATAATGTAAAGCCGGAACGATCAGGGCTTGCTCGTTCTGGGGCGCTGTTACAATCATCTGATTCGTCATCTTTTCCAGAAGTGTCCGTCCCAGAAAATCTCCAACACGACTATATTTTCTCCAAAATTTCTATTTGTTGTTTCATCTCTTCGTCTCTACTTTTTAAAACCTTTCATTGGTCAGCCTACGTGAACGTGGCCGCATCCATCATCCCGGTTCAAAAATAGTTGTTTTTCTGTATCCTTTTGAGATTTTCCCGCTTCATCCTTTGTCCCAAAGGTTCCAACTCTTGGCTTTGTGTTGGCCTATGTCTTACTACAAAAATTATGAAATAAAATATAACGCATCATAACATATTAGGTGAATTATACCGTGGCCTACTTCATTATCAGTTTATGAATTATTAACCTAATACACACTTTTCAGTTTTCTGCGCAGAGTCTATGTGACATATTTCTCAGGCTCATCACGGTCATCAAGGTCATTAATGAAATACTCGGAGACTTTCAAAATGCATTATACAGAGCCGTAAGAATGTGCTCATGTACTGCTCACCTGTTAGCGGTGTGGAACGTTTATAACTTAAGTAGTATTGAAAAAAATTATATTTGAAGGGCGTATCTGGTCAATGCATTATAATATGATTAAACAATATGATGAAGTTAAGTATTTCATGGACTGAGTTGGATCAAAAATTTGTTGGACAACTCTGAAACTATTCGAAGGATAGCGAAACGTTTTTAGATATAAATCTAAGTATAGCAATGAGTTCAATATAAATATACTTTAAAATAAATTATTTAAATTTTCATAAGGCTTTAATGTGAAGGCTGGTTATTTTAAAATACAGCTGAAGGTTAATGCCTAAGATCTACTTATTTCTCAATATGGTAATCAATATTGTTATTGATTGTAACACGTAACATTGTGTAAAGTTTGTCCGATGGCATTCGCAGTCGTGCGTCCGAGATAAAAGCTCTTCAGAGGCTGAAATCCGAGGTAGAGATACGGTGATAATTGGTCTGCCAATAGTTTAGCACTTGGCGTAACTTGAGTAATAATTTAATGCGCGATGCCTTAACTCGTGCCAAGTTACTTAGATTGAAGTTATAACCACAGTCCCAAAGGCCGGAACAACTTGCTTCTACCCACATACGGACTGATTAATCAGCCGTGCTGTCAGTTTCTGGGTTCTCAGTACAGTTATCTTAGGTAATTCAATTGAAATACTCGACGGACATTAAAATTTGGTCTAAGCTGAATTTAGGATTTAACCAGTGGTACATTTCATACATTATCATTACAATAATTTTACATAATATGAATTATCGAAAAACATTTTTACTTACCTTTCCCGCTTCTGTCAGTCGCTCATTGATATTACATAGTTATTAAATTGTTTTCTTTAAGTTCAATAAATTTCTTTGTCATCAGCTTTGACAATCCGTTTTGAAGAAACCTAAGAAAATTACAGCCTGACTCTGAAACTCATGAAGAAAATTCAACCAATCAATGGGGAAAAGCAACAAGGAAATGATGGAAATGGAGTTACATAGAAGTAATGGGAAAAATTATATTTATGTTAAATAATTATATTGCACTAAGTAAATAACAGAAGATTTTAGTAGCAAGTTGATGGATGTGAACATCACTGGACAATTAATTTAGTATCCCATGCATGCAAAATATTAACAAAAATGGTATATAAGAGGATGGAACGTAAAATATAATACGAGTTAGGAGAAGATAAGTTTGGTTTTAAGAAGAATGTAGGACAAGAGAAGCAATATTGACTTTGTGTCTAATTTTAGAAGACAGGAAAAGAAAAAAACCGGCCTAAGTACATGACATTTATAGATTTAGAAAAATCGTTTAACAATGTAAACTAGAAAAAACTATTAAGGATTTTGAAGAACACAGGAATAAAATATCGAGAAAGAAGGTTTATACGTAACCTCTACAGAAGGTAGTCAGCTGTAATTAGAATTGAAGATCAAGAAAGAAAAAGCCATAATCAAGAAAGATAACGATCCACTCTGTTACCCATGCATATATAGAAAAGGCGATGAAGAAAGTTAAAACGGAATATGAAAAAGGAATCATACTGCAAGGAGAAGAAATAAAACCCTACGCTTTGCCTACGATATTGTAGTATTAGGGGAGTGAGAAGAAGACTTGGAAACCATAATAAATGGAATAAACTTGGTCATAGAGAAAGAGTTCAATATAAAGATTAATAGAGGGAAAACAAAGGTAATGGAGCGTAGCATGGGAAAGAGTGGAATAACAAAGGGTTTTATAGTGGGAAGGGATATTTTGACGGAAGTTAAGGAATTTTGCTACTTGCGAGGCGTAATAACTAGGAATGGTAGAAGTATAGTAGACGTAACGTGTAGGACAGCACAACCAGGAAAAAGAGTAATTAACTTACTGTTAATATAACTGTGGATATTAGGAAATCGTTGCTAAAAATGTTCGTAATAGAGCGTGGCATTATATGGGGGCGGAATGTGGACGATAGGAGTTGCGGAAAGGAAAATAATAGAAACCTTTGAAATGTGATGCTATAGACGAATGCTGAAAACCAGATGGGAGGATAAAATCACTAACGAGGAAATATCAAACAGATACAATATGGAGAAAGTTGACCAAGAGAAGGGATAGATTAATAGGCCACGTTTTGACAAAATTAGCATTAGTGTGTGGGGTAAGAACAGAAGAGGGAGACCCAGGATGAAATACGCTAAGCAGATTAGGAAGGATGTAGAATGAGATACTTATGCAGAAATGATAAGTCTTGAGCAAGATAGGTTAGCATATAGGGTTGCATCAGACCAATCTTATGACTGAATACCACCACAACAACAACAATTATATTGAAGGGTTGTTACAATTAATAGTAGCAGTTTAACTCAAATATCTTTATGGAACAGAGCATAGTAAAATATCTTAAATAACCGATGTTATGTCAATTTCATAGAAGGGGGTTGCTTAGATGAAAGAAATTACTGCCCATGATTTAGTAAGTTGATGTTCATCCCCCATCCGTGAAGTGATAAATGAAATATCTAAAATGTCATTAATGTCCACAGGCATAGTTTTCAGGATCGCTGATGCTCATGTAGTACCTATTCTAATTGGTTGTCCATTTAGTACTTATTTTATAAACTGATTACAAAAATTACTTGATTTAAACGTTATAGACAGAACTGATTTCTTTTTTTGTGTGTGATAGTTCACTAGGCTAAATACAATCCTCATTACGCCGAAAAGCATTTCTCCTTCTAGAGTCACTACTTAGAAAAAAAATGTCTCTGTTGCTATTTGGTGAACGTTTAATGCATTATAAAGTACCATTTCCATTACAGTAATCTATTGTGTAAATCTAGCCAGACCCAAGATTTAAATCAGACAAGTTTTAAACACGTATTCTTCAAGCGTATAATTAGTTCAACTCTCGATGTATCTTTCGACTTATCACCTAAATGATTTTAATACTTTTATAAGTGTTCGTTACTGAAAATAGGAGTACATATTGCAATAAGCCAGAGTTAGTTGAGCCAGAGGCTGGCGACATGCATATTTATGCTACACAGCTCTTGACGGTCAAAGATAGCGTTTGGCTTGAAGCAGAGTGGTTGATATATTGGTTAAACACGTTATCAGGATGAACTAAGGAGTGTTTCCTTTTCTTGCTGACTAGCAAAGGGGGTAGGGTTTGGCGTAACACAAGGCGGAGTTGACATAAGTAGGACCCAGAAAAACGTAATGCTCAGGTAGATGGTAATGGTTGAATCAGCGGCGGATCATCTTTGTTGCTTATGCCGCATCCTTCATTAACAGTGTTAGTTTAATTTTACTCGTTACTCCTTTCCCAAACTCGTAAGACTACTTGACTTCACTAGTCTATCCTTCATTTCATCTACATAACAACGTTTTTAATATCTGTCTCAGAATTCCCGTATCTCGTCCTCTACATATTCTCCTACAAAACTCCTTTATCAGTTCCCTTCCATCACACATTGTCTCACGTCTCCATGGCCTCACTCGATACCTGAAGGTCAATGACCCCACCGAACTCAGAACTTTTAAATTATAATAAAATTATATAACCCTCACATTAATTTATTAAGCCCATGTGCACTTCAACCTACCTTGGTAAAATAATTTCGTCAGCTTTCCCTTAGGCACCATTATTATGAAGATGACGGACAAATATTTGGAGATAAGGCTGACCAATTTCTTCGCCGTCTGAAAAAAGTTTTATTTGATGTTTTTCACTGCTAAGTCTTCACAACTTAATTTTGAAAAAATGTTTGCTTCTGATTTCTTTTCTTATCGTTGTAACATATTCATTTCTACACTCAGATCGAAGAACAAAATTAATTTATTCTTCCCCAAAAAGTAGATATGTCAAGTTATCTACCTTGATTCGTACGAATTATTAAATTTTACAATTCAAAGATCACATGAAAACTAAGCTATGATCAGGAACTGAGGTTGAATGAGTAGGCATCCTAGCATCCTATCAGGATGAATCACAACACACCACTGTAGACAGTCTTTTACCATTTTGCTCATCTCGCCATAATGCCATTAATACCAAAAATATAAACACAAACTTCTCATCACCACTTCACTAAAACTACGTCAACAAGAGTATATTCTACCACTTGAACACGGCGTGTGTTTCTCGCGCTCCAAGATATAAAGCAATGCAACCAAATTCTGCGCCGTAAAAGATTTGGTGCTTCCTACCCATTCAATTAATGATTTTGTCTGTTGGATCTTGTAGACCCAAGGATCATTCAACCAAACAAAGGTTTGATACTTTTGGAAAAGTACCGTTTTGCATAAAATCATCTTATAATATGCAAAAAAAGTAGTAACTTAAAATTTATATATGCATTGTGCATAGTTAAATCTTCAATCTAAAATAGAACATTTAATTGTAGCAATGTTGCTATTAAAATAGAATTTCCGAAGTAAAATTCAAAATTAACAGTCTGAAAATACATACCAATATGTAAAATTAATTAATATACAAACTAACTCGTAATATTTTATGTTCCGGAGTAACATACAGTTGATAAAGCAGTTAATCCATCATAATTCCTGATAGATTTTGCTCTAATTACAACTGATATATTATTAAATTTCATTATAATAATCCGTACGACAAAGAAGAACATTTATGGCTAATAATTTAGTCTACAGAGCAGCAATGTTAACAGACGATTTATTTATTAAAGGAACAAAGCAGTTGCATGTAATATATTAGTTGGCATTGCAAATAACAATAATAAATACATTGGCTTACTTTAATATTAATTAGAAGTTCTATAAAACATTTAATACCATTTCATTTTTGAATTTTATTATAATTAATAAACGAAAAAATTGTTTAAAATTTAATTTATAATAATAAAATATTTCATAAGTTCCAGAAATAAATAATGCCAATGATAAAAATATAGCATTAGCATTTTTAAAAAAGTATAGAAGAAACACAGTAGTACAAAAATTCCATATATAATTATCATAGTATTAAATATCGTTCATTAAGTTACAAAAACAAATTAATCGTTACAATAGCTAGTATTTTAAAAAATATTGGAGTAATTGATTAAAGTTTTTAATAATAATATTTTATCTTAAAATAAAGATAAAATTAAATAGCAAATCAATTAAATATCATGTAGTATGCATATGTTTTCAAAATCATTAAAGGGGTTACTTTAATTTGAATTAAATAAATTGTAATTAAATTTTCGAAGCTGCGAATAGTCGGGGTCCTTGACTTTTGCAGCTATTCAACGGGCCTCAGAACACCAAAATATTTATTGATGGAGTGGTCATTGATGGATTAAGAATCCACTGCCCAATGTCATAAATATTTGTGTCGAGTAATAATTTAAGGTCTCAATATTTTGTCACGTTCCCACAGAAGGTTCAGTAACCTCTGATTTGTGTTATTTTGCGACTTTTCAGGAAGACGTGTGAATCCCCGGATTCACGAACTACAAAATGTAAGAATGTCTCCTATTGAAAAAAATTGAATATGAATTGGGAAATCATAAATTTAGGGGTTAGTGTAATAATTAGAAGAGATCAGTTGTGAATTTATCGTGGGGATGGAGATATGAGGAGTTAGTTGTCGAGAGTCGTGGAGGAGAGAGAGCAGTTAGAGATTTGTTGAGAAGTTCGATGTTCAGCCAGCGGTAGCATCCCGCCAAATTCCAGAAGCTACCTCTTAAGGGTTCTAAAGGCAGCTGCCAAAGTACCTACGAGTTCCAGTGTCGGTAACGTACCATAAATCACTCAAGGCCGTCTAGTGAGAGCCACAGTAGCAATTACTACCATTGTTCAGAACATAAAAGCAAGGTTTATAAGCTCAACTTCCCCTGAGAAAAAGAATCAATTTTCTTTCTATTTCCATTTAAAAAGTCAATTCACTTTCAAAATGTATAATTCATTTTAAAATATCAGGTAGATAAGTTTTATTTTATTTATTTATTGTTATTTCTAGTCAAACTATAATTTTAAAATTTTAAACTAATTTATCATTTATTTTACCTACTCACTTAACTTAAAGTAATGCAAACCCATTTAAATATTACAGTCATTTAATTTTTTCTAAAATTTGTGTATATTAGTTATTTAATTATAATATTTTAAACTGAGAATTATGTATTAAAAAATGTCGGATCCTTTCTTTTAAAACGTAATAAATATTTATGTCGTTGGATTATTCGGTAATAAATTTCGAAATGTGAACTGCGAGTTCTATTTTTTAAAATGTGTACATGAATGAGGAAGCTTCATTAAATGAATTTTACGTAGAACATATATATGGCAAAAATTTGAATCTGGAATGGGAAATCATAGGTTTCGTGGTTCAATTATTAATTTTCAATCAATACGTTTTATATTTCGGCATAGATGTTACTTATGTTGCTTAGTTGGAAGCTGTTTTTTACGTGCGTTAAATAAACCATTGAGAAAAATATAAGTATTTATTTTTAGTTAAAATAATCCTGGGGGTAAGATTGAATTAATAAAAATGAAATAAAATCAGTACTAATCAAAAATAATTATTGATATATTTATGTATTTATATAGTTGTCATCAATATTATAGAAAATATTTTGTGTGTAGAAGCCATGACCAGTGTAACAAGGAATAAAAAAATATTTAAATATTAACATGGAATTAAACTTGTGTTCCGGTAAGTAATGCACATCTAACGCTTCTAATTTTAAAGCTTACTTATTGTCTGATCTTCCGAAAAAAGTCTACGAAAGGCAAGTGCCATGTCAAATGATAAGATTGTGTTTTAATAAGTTAATTTCTTTCTGAACGTGTAGACTAATGACTAACTTTCGACGAGGTTGTGAAATGCTTATTAGTGTGGTAAAGACTTCCTCACGTAAGAATTCTTTACCTGAAACTACAGCAATACTTAGCTTTGTTTGTATATCTGCACGTAATTCGTGACCGTTTATTTATTAGCATGTGCCGATAAACGCAAGAGAACAAGCTCACGTCATTTCATGTCATTACAAACATGCGGGTTAAAAAGGCACGCCACAGCATTTCAACTATTTCCGCTGGGAAACAAATGCCAAAATTTAAATAGCGCGTTCACGACATTCTCGTAGGTAATAAACTAAAAGTCAGATGCAGTATCTATTTGATCAATGCATGGCATTATTTCAAAAGGATTCCTGGGACTCGAACTTTGAGAAACACATACATGTTTAAGAATATGATTTAAAGAATTCACTCCGCTTTGTTTGAAAATAAAGAGGGACGTCGGAATCCAATCAATATCATTAATTAAGGAATGAAATGTTAAGTCTGAAAAATACGATCAAAGAAACGTATCGATAAAGAATATTCAACTTACAAAAGTTAAGAGTATCAACTGACAAGGGTGTAATGTGTTGTTTGAAGATCTTAATTAAATGGTAACTCAAAAAGTTTTATATAAGCACATGCACAAAAAAACAGTACCCTTTTGGTTATTAATTACACCGTGGATCTTAGGAGAGGACTAGAGAACGTCGGTACCTCAGGCCTACATTCACGGCGTCAGAATCACAAACAACAAGCATCTTTCCCCAAAATTACTCTGTTCTTTACCAATTTTTTCTATGTGGCTTTATAAAAGAGGCTTCTTTTTGTTCCACTACAACCCAATGTTCCCAGATTTGAGACACATACTTGAAAAGAATATAGTTCCCTGTGGACTTGTTGATGAAATTGTGCGAATAATTGTATTTTTGTTCGATAGGTGCCATATCGCACACATTGAACATTTGTAAGGAATACCTGGGTTAGTTTATTTTCAATTTAACGCGTGTTTGGTTTTTTTTATTCTAAAGTACACTGTTACAATATATAATTAAAACTGGGACACTCTTTTATGGGCAATCTTTGCTTAAAAAATAGCAAAATTGTTATGAAAGAAATTTACGACACTGAAAACTAAAAATAAATGGCAAGGATATTTTAACTCAGCAGAATTCCGATAGAAGAATGCCCAGAAAAGTTTACCTGTAGAAGTTTAATTGAATGATAACATAGTTTCTTTAATATAATTCAAATTCCTTATAAGAGCTTTAATTGAAGATAATTAGTAACAATTATTTCATATTTTAGAAGCATTGGAGTCGCAAGGTTAATGAATAGTCAACAGGGAATACTTAGCTATTATAATTCAAACTCAGACTAAATTCATAGCAAAAATTCGTATTAGTTGTATTTCAGGCCGCATAAGACTTGAGAATTGTTGTGACTCAAAGCTTCATTATTATTGATGCTAACACATATTTAATAAATCATTGAACATAACATTTGGTTCCATAAACATTTATTGATTGAATAAGTGTAGGATTAAGGCTTTAAAGGAATTGTTAATAATACATAACTAATTAGACCAAAAGGTTTCGTTTAATACTTTTTAAAAACAATTACAATAGCAGGGACATTAAAATAGTGACACTAGCTTATTTTAAAATTTGAATGGGACTCTAAATTTATTTAAAGGGTCATGACATATGGGCGACGTCGTATAGGAGGAATTATTGTCACACACACACCTGATATATGTTGCAGTTCTAAGAAGCAGCAACCTCGTAGGTGAAAGATGCTTCCAGGGACTCACATCTGTTGTGCTTTTCTCCTTCCTTCATGTCTGGCTGCACGGAATTACGGGGTGAATGGTGTTTAGAGATCTTCAATCTTATCTGAGGGCCTGAAAAACAACTGAGACTATGTCTGAGTTCTCCTCAGCCACTGATCAAACACCTCCTGTGTCTCAGTTCTCGCCAATCACTGACTTCTCTTCCTTTGCGTCTGATCCACTACTCTCTCTCTCAGTTCTCCTCAACCACTGACTTCTCTCCACTCACGTCTCTCTCCACTACTCGCGTCTCCCTAACGTGGAGATATCGTCACATTTCCCTTTCCACTACAATCAGATTCAAAATATTTCGTGGTGTCAGTCATTCAGCTGAAGGCTGAACTGTCCTTGAAACTTTTCTTTTACGGTTAACGCCCCCGGCCATATAAATATACCAAGGATGTCGTTAATTCCTCACGGCCAGGATTTCATACGCGTCGGGTCCTTTACCGTCACGATGGCTTACTACGTTTTTCAGACGGATTTTTCCGTCCCGTTGGACCTACCTCAATCCATTCAACATTATATTAATTTTCATATGTAAGTAATGGGCAACGCCCTAGTAATGTATTAAATACGCGAAGTGAAACTCTAAGTCCTGCATCTGCGTTTCCTATCTGTGGGTTGCACTCAAAGTCTTTATGACAAAATTTTGACCCTCCCGGCTGAATGTGAGAGAAAACCCATTCACGAAAAGGGATCGCCGTGAATAATTTGCTAAAATTGCTTTTGCTAAAATTTTGAATCTCGCGGGGAAATTCAAAACACATGGATGGCACTCAACAGTTGAAAGTTCCTATTGTCTGTAATTGTAAAAGTACAGCTCAATAAAGGTTATTGAGAATTGCAGCTCATTGGTGGTTTGAAAATGAATAGGAGGTCTTTAAGATCACACCCAGGCTACGCGGGAAAGGATTTTGAGACGGAATGGGCACAAGTTGTTGGGAGGCGGAAGACAGTGAACGTAGAGAGGCCGGACAGAGTAAATGAGTACAACACGCTGAGAGTCCGTAAAGAATGCTTTGAAATTAAATTGCTAGCCGCTGAGCGAAGATAGTGAGATGCAGACAGCAGCCGATAGAAAATAATTTATAGTCACGGAAGAGCTGATGTTTCAGAGTTCCTAGTCGCTGAAAGAAGGAAAGGCAGTCTCCGATGTGATGCAGCCCCGTGGTGAGGCCAACAGCCCATCCACCCAGTCATCACCGCGAGGCAGAGAAGACCAGGATGCAGATGCAGAAACTTCGCGGGTATCGTTGTGTTGTATTAAAAGGAGTTCACATTTGCCAACTAAATATTAATTACACTCTAATTCATTATAACGGATGGAATAAGGAGCAGAATATAAATATTGTTGTTCAATTAAAGTCTGTGGCTATTGCAGAGATTTCCTAATGTAAAACTTTGTGTTACAGCAATAATTGAACGAAGTTTCCTACAACCCACATACTGGTAGGAGTTTTAGTCATCAGTTTTAACAATGATATAGAAATTATGGCAAATTAACTCACCTGTCCACTCTCGAATATTTGGTTTCTTAGGCTAAATCATTACTTACTTGTTAAAGTGATTAATCCTTTTTTGTAATATAACAATAACTCGTATTAGCTAAATACATGCCGATATATTTCAGCGACTAAGTTGATAAGTTGAACATAATACTGTTTCGTATTATATGGAACAGAGTTTACTCTAACATTGTAACGTAAATGAACACCACAGACAGTATGACTAATTAACACATAACAGACATCATTTTCTGCTTTAGCAAGCTGATAGGTGATTAAATTTTTTTAATATAAATATTTCATGAAGATTAGACGCTTCGTTGTAATCATGGCAACTGCTAACTCACTAAGGGACTGCCCAAAGAGTTTAAAAAATTTCAAAAAACGATGAACTATTCATGATAAAGATTAACATAATAATAGTAATAGGGTTACTATTAAGAAAATTGAGTGACATTTTAAATATTAATTAGATATATTAAATAAAATATTTAAGTCATTATAATGAAGTGAAATGCAAGGGATAATAAGGTGTAGAGAACAATTGGACATCATTGATAGTTTTAAAATATATAGATTAATTGGGGTAAAAGGGCTATGTTTCTCGTTAATTTTATTTTTTTTAGTTATTGCCATCTTTTCTTGGTTATATATTTTTTGTACTTAAGTTTCTGTATTTCTTAATTTCATGTATTTTCAGAATTGCCACAGTGCTATGACCCTTCCAATGAAATGAATAAATCAATCAATCAATTCTGCGGTATCACGTTCGCAATTCCCAAGTCCTTTTCCAAACACAAACGGAATACAAGAGTATGAGCGACCTATGCTTAGTATTCTGTGCATATCTCTACGTTGTATTTACATCTCGCTCCAATATCAAGAGTGAAAGTAATATAATCCGGAATAGTTAAGATTACTGAAGAGCTTCTTGACTATTTACCAAGTATTTCAACAGTATTTCCTAAAGGTAGGATGGCGAATATACTTGAAAGCCACATCACATATAAATGGGACAAAACTGTCTTTGCAACCCACTTGACTCATCAGATGTTAATGGCAAATACAACTGAAAGTTTTTGATGTACCGAGTAATTACAAATAAAATAATTAAATTAATCAAACAATATTGTAAATAAAATACAAATAATGGTCAAAAGTTAGAAATAGAAGATTTAAATTTAAAATAGTAAGTTTCGTCTCCAACTTTCGTTATCTCTTCAGCTCATTTCGCAAAAAAAAATCATATATACAAATTTAAATAAAGATAAATAAATAAATTTTTAATGATGTAGTTACAATCAGAATCTTATTGAAATTTAGTGTTACTACTGTAGTATCCACGTAAAAATAGGAAACCAAAGCCAAAGAAACAAATTGCAAAACTTATATTGTTGTAACTAAGATCTCTTCAACTACAATAATTTTTGTACCGTATTTTCTTTAAATATAGTGGAACCATGTTGCCAATGGATTTTCATCGTTATTGGTTGTGGGTGAATTACTTATAGAAATCAAAAAATTAAATCTATATCTTACATTTATTAATGAACATTTGAGGATAAGATTTTTTTTGTAAATTTTATTTAACTTTTTGTCCTAGAACTGTACAGTTTTGTTCACAAAGGGAATAGTAAACACAAAAAGGTTTAATTGACATGAAATGTGCCACCCGGTACAGTTCACCAACTGTCCGAAACTAGTTTTTGTTTTCTGTGACTACATTTATTTTATTTTCCCCTTCCTTTAGTCAATCGAATCACGGAGTCTCTTCCGCTTTAATCTTCTATTTTTTGAATGGACGACTGGATTGATGAAATGATGATATTGTTGTGACCAAACATTCCATTTCGCAGAGATATTCCATAAATTTAAATCAGATAGGCAACTCTTAATTTCAATATATTACTGTGTATTATTATCCTTTAATTGTGTTTTCTTGAAACTTTGAAAAATAATTGTTGCAGTTTAAAAATTATTCGCTTAAAACGATATAAATTTTGAGATCTATTTGTTTGGCATTGTTTTCCCCCATTCCGGTCCTGGCTGTTGCCGTATCGTTGTTAAATTTGAGTAGGACTATAATTGCAAGTACATACGTCATACAAAGTTCAATTATTTATATTCAACTATGTACATGTAATTAATTTATTTTCAATTTTGGCCATTCCTTGAATTTTATTAATAAAGAGTAGTGACGATTTGACAAAATTTTTGCGACTATTTTTAGCGAGTTTATTTCGTATAGCAAATATTTTAATTTTCTTTTCAAAATCGTGCTTATTGTATTAATCTTCCTTTCTCCATGATTTACTAACATATTATCTTACAAATAATAGATCCAAGATCGCAATTCACTGAAGCATATATGTTAAAGAATCAGACTTAGTATTTTTGCTATCGGTTCAATTTTAAATTACCATTTGATTTTCGCACTGTTACTACGATTCAGTAATTAACGTAAAAGTAATTTTTTTATTCGTTGAATGTTATTAAAAATATTAACCTATTTTACCCAAAAATTTCTGGTCAAACTACTGTCGTCGTCAAAATAGTACAGCCCTGAGTTTTAAGCCTCACTGTGTCCATTAAGATTTACCTACGTTATTGTGAAAGGTCTCATTGTACGCAGAAATTAATGCTATTTTAAGATATGTAAATAAAAGTTTTTAAATACATTTTACACTTGCGTTTTTGTGAAAAAAAAATAAGACAGGGTTTTCATAGATTTCAAGTTGTTTCTTTAAATGATCTGAAAATTTATTAAATGTCAGTACGAAAGCTTTGAAACCAAACCTATTCGTAAAGTTTTAACCATCTTAGTGTCTTAGAATTTTTAAATTGAATAATTAGTGGACCTCTACTAACTCTTGGACAGTGCCTCGCAGAGACAAAGTTTATATTGTAGTGGTTTAAAGTCATAAATATAAAATATAAGCTTCGTTGATGTAGGAACGCTGCAAAATTTTGTAAGATTATAAAAAAGTGTAGGGAGAAAGGAAAGGTTTTTTAGTGCACGACCACTCTTCGCCGCTTTACCTGGTTGTATTCTTTTAAATTACATTACTCATATTGGTTTTGTTTATGTTAGTGCTCGTACATGTCTCCAAATATGGCTCTTAATGATCGTTAAAAAATATGAACCTTAATGTCGTTGATTATTTATGATCGTCTGCTGAAAGGAGTGGTGAAAAACGCTATCCAACATCAGTGAGTGTTTAGGAGTGTCTGTAAATACAATAAAACGACTTGTGGTCTACAATACAAAATTGTCAATTCTACATTACTTTCCGAAAAAAAACAAGTACTGAGTTCAGAGGAGTCCAAATATAGAAATAGACGATTTGACAGAAGTTTTCGAAGAAAAGTTCATAAATTTTATTTGAAGAAGTATTTTCCAAGAATGTTAAAATTGAAAGAAAGATTCGATTTTCCAGAAATAAATTTATCAACTTTGACAAGGTATTTGAGAAAATAAGCAAAAATTTAGTAATTATAGATATAATAAACATACGTGTATGCTTTAGGAGTAGTGTATTTAAGCTTTTACTGACGAGTCTCTGACTAAAGCAATACTCATACATTTTTAAACATGCCAAAGGAGGTCAGAAACTGGAACTTTTTCTTGTTAGTATTAAGAAGTATGAGCAATATGTCATTTTCCAGAAAACAACTAGGAAAAGAGGCGGAGAAAGATCGGAGCCAGGCCAGCGGGCAGGGGTGCCACCCTGCTTTACCCTCCCGCTCCAATAAACCTTTTTCCTTTCACCCTACACTTTCTAAAAAGTTGTACAACATTTTGTAGCGTTGCTATATCAACGAATCTTATATTTTATATTTATGACTTTAAACCACTACAATACAAACTTTGTCGCACTCTTCAGCGATGCGCTGTCCAAGAGTTAGTAGAGGTCTACTAATTAATTAATTTAAAGTAAACGTAAGACACACAGATGATTAAAACTTTGAGGATAGGTGTGAAAGGTTTTGCACTGACGTTTGCAACACTTTCAGACCATTTAAAGCAATAGTTTGAAATCTATGAGTTGTCAAAGTCGAGCTATACGAAAGAATGATTAAAAACCCTGACTTTTTGCAGTTTTTTCGCCAAAGCGCAAGTATAATATCATTTAAAAAATTTATTTACATATTATAATATTAAATAAATTTCAACTAAAAATGAGGCCTATCACAATAACGTAGGTCGATCCGAATAGGCACAGTGAGGCTTCAAAATCAGGGCTCTACGATTTTGACGACAACAGTATTACACAGAACGCAAAAGAAGCAAACAGTGAAGTAACAGTTACTCCTTGCGTTTTTAGTTTTCTTTGTTATGTAGCCCTTGAGGACCTTGACCTACAGGGATGACTGCAGACTGTCACCTTCTGTGACGCATTCTCATTTCAGAGTGGTAGGCGGTTGGTGTGTGTCGATTCTCCTTCCATAACCATGACGAACATCGACATGTATTCCCCGGTTGGGATTTAAATCCGGGACCTCTGAGATGCAAGGAAGCGACGCTGACCACTACACCACAGTAACTCAGCCTACCCTCTTTTTAATTTGCCGATCAAACATAAATTCAGAGTGCACATTTTATTCAAGAACATATCCAAGAACATAAATGATATTTGATTTGTTTTTGTTTGTGTGTGGGAGGGAAGGTGGGGTAAATGCATATGAACTGCTATTTTACAGTACTTTTTATAGTAAGAGGTGTCCATGCAAGTGACTTAAGCTGATCATATCCTCACTTGAAAGTATATTTCCTTGTCGGTTTTTGAGTGAACATTTTCGAAAGCGCAATCCAGCTTGCGTTATAATTTTACGTGCATGTGAATACTGCAAGTTATTTGTGACCTAATTGCAAAGCTCGATGAATGCGAGTCAATTATACTATCGAGACTTGCCGGCGTGCATCACAGAGGCGTATCGACCGGTACTTCAATAGTGTCACGCCAGTCTATTGTTCTTCAGTGCTTCATTTGCACGCGCTTCAACAGGCTTCATTAATTACAAACAATCGTGGATAGCGTTCCGAAAAAGATAGACACCGTTCGTTCGCTTCGGTGTAATGGAGTCAAGAGGACAGGTGCACAGCGGTAATAAGAGAACCCCATTCGTCCTCATTAGCCTCACAACTGCCAATAAAGGGCCGGGTTCACCACAAAGTGATGGATTGCATTACCAAGCCTGTCACACGGAGATGACTTATTCAGACTTTCACGACTATATTACGCTCCTGCGTGCCACCTTAGTGCCTTTATTCCATTTAAATTCGCCCTGCTGATTATTCGATTAGAGTGAACACGAAAGGGTCGACGGCCCGCCGTTGATTAGACTATCAAAAATAAATGGCTTTGTTGTCCAAATATGAGTCCTCAGGGTCACGTTTGTTACACACACACATACACGGAATTACGTACTATTGTGAATTATAACTTGTCGTAACAATACGTTTAATGGCAGAATCTAAATTCTACATTCAAGGACTATTTCGCATTTGCTATTACACATCATTTAGAATCCATTCTATAGGTGGTTAGAACCACGACTCCAAAAGTGTCTCGATCAGGTTTTGATTATTTAAACGCGAGTATATTTAATACGACGTAAACAAAACCAGAAAACGTTTCGTAAACGAAGCTCCGGTAGTAGTGATTCGGCTATCAGTTATATGTCTGTCTTTCATGACTGTTTAGAATACATAACTGTTTTGTACACACAAATACTGGAATGTGAATTGACTAAAAATTAACAAATACACAGTCAAGGGCTCTCACTAAATATACCAAAAATTATGTACAACTAATTCTTAGAATTCACTTATTTCCTTGTCTTCGA
The DNA here is from genome assembly GCA_034510155.1 of Eucriotettix oculatus. NCBI lineage: Eukaryota > Metazoa > Arthropoda > Insecta > Orthoptera > Tetrigidae > Eucriotettix > Eucriotettix oculatus. Next base: position 12,860,700 of record CM067378.1, on the reverse strand, counting down.
TTGCGTTCCCTTATTAAATAATAAACGAATCATCTTGACACGAAATGTAAGTCAGATCTATGAATTCGAAATCTGCAGTGGTTAAGGAAATGGATGAAAGAGGGAAGGGGGTAATTATCATATAATCAAGACTCGTCATAAAAATGTAAATAATTTTAAATTTAACATTTTTTATGACAATATACACTAATTGGATTAATCTTAATTTCCATAGCTGTCATTTTTTCGATTAATAATATATATAAATTAAATATATTATAAAGTAAAAACATAAGTTCCAGTCTAAGGGTCGTCTAAACATAGAGCAGAACACAAACACAAATCCTACTCAGAATTGGCAGTACTAGGAAATCGGAAAAAGGTTACAGACAGATTATTTACCCTTTCTTTTCCGCCTACAACTGGAACTTCCCGTTTGAGTTTATCCTGTCGCTTCCACGTTGTCGTCATAAGCTCCTCGGTGCCCAGGTTAGGATCATGCCTTTCTCCCGTTGTTCAAGTTCCGTGGCCAAGACAAACTTCAGTTTCTAACTGTACACTCTGAATGTTCTAAAATTAATGTTCAGTCCTATCTCCACTGACAAAGTCCCGATCAGTCAAGACAGTAGCGCGACACAGCATAAATGTATAAATTTTGAACTGTTTTAAAATACATAATGTTAATTACGAGGCACTGTGTGTCTGATGAACAAAATTAAGCTATAAAGATAAATATTACACTAGATCGAATGCTACTTAAAATGTTATAAACAAAATAAAGACGTTTTTCCGAGACTGTCCTGGTTGTTTTTCTTATTCTACTACATCTCACAGTCTATTTGATCAACATGTTTTTAATACCCACTTCAATATTTAGTTTCCGTCGATGGCGGGGTCCGATACTATCCAATAAAAATTATTATCAGACCTCTCTGGGAGGAGCCATTTGCCCCCCCACCCCACCCCCCTCCTCACCACTACCGACGTTTTTGGGAAAAACACCATGTTAGTTCACCAACCGATGCCGCCAAATGTCAAAGGACTCGTAAGAAAACCAAATAGTGCAATCGTGTCGGAGCTTTATTACCCCTGTCTGTAACCGAAAACTTCCCTCGCGCCACTTGCCTTTGACTCCGTACTGCCATATTCCGCATGTAGCCGTGTTTTAACATTATGGTACATTGCATTTTAAAATAATTTATCACAAGACAAATACATATATATATATATATATATATTATATATATATAAAGAGAGAGAGAGAGAAATTAATGATATGGACAGTCGGCTGTGGTACAGACCATAAAAAATCAGTAATGCCGTGACCCGCATTCATGTGCATAAATTGATTAATTTTAAAGAGCATATACATTATACGTATGTATATTATTTATGCAAGTTCCTAAAGTACATATATTTATATTTACCTTTAACTCACCAATTTTAACATGTTTTTTAAAAAATTGCCATATTACTTACTAGATTACTGTATAAAAATACTATGGATGTAATAGCTTCTACTCATTTGATACTTGTTATGTTTCATCTCACAATTGGCTCACGTTCTAAACTCATACGATAACGAGTGTCTAATTTAAAATACACTCCTATCAATGTGCCAGATCTTGCACTAACTTCAACAATACAAAACGATTATAATCCAAAACCATATATTCTCCACTTTAATTTTAAGGGAATTGTTTTTATAATGTACTGTTCTGTATAAACGTTTGTTTTAATCTAATATACTACAAATTATAAAAACTACGTTTTTTCTGGGTTCTAACTGGGTTCTTACTGTACTGCTAAACAACATTCGGAATATGTATGGTTTGTAAAAATCAATCACATTATTATATTAAATTTATTTGTAGCCTGACGCAGTTGCACTAACCTCATGCAATTTCAATAAAACTAAGGCTATGATCAATTTTCGCAGTTTAAAAGTGTTTAGTACAATTTAATTGTCGTCTTGTGCTTTGTGAAAAGTCTTATAATTCACTGCTGGCAGGTTAAAAAATGTTGAAGTCGCGTCATGATAGAACAGAGTAACAGAGAATCTTTGACTGGTGATACTGAACTGCGAGCGAAATGAAGCAACAAATTTGTCGACTTTGTAACATGTGACGAATACTCGACAGACCGAGGCTTCAACATGGAAGAAAGGAACGAAGACGAAGATGACAGTCAATAAAAAAAGGGTTCATTAGAATTTTATGTCTTAGAAACAGAGATGATATGGAACAAAGCATAATGAGAATGTTACTCTATTCAGCTTCGTCTATTAAAAAGAATTAGAGATCTCGCCACTAAAACGGAAAATCATAGAGTACATCGCGAATTAAGCTACAGTGCAAATTCTATTAAGTAATGAATTTTATCCATGCCAAATCACCAGAGGTTCCGCACTCGACTATCTCCAATTATTGTAAATTTGGTAGTAAGGTAACCCTAGACCCCAATTCACCTACTTTCCGTGTAAAATCGTTTTGGACAACATTCGTGTTGAATTGTAACGAAGTGTCGTTATTGCGCAGGTCATTCACCTGTGTGATTTGAAGCATTCTTTAAGACGTCTGCAAATCAGGCGTTCAACCCGGTTGCGAGGTAGAATTAATGATAGATTGCGTACATGTCAGCTGTCGGGGCATTGAGTTCTCGCAAACCTTTTTAATAGCCTCCCACTCCATCTTTCCACGGAGTCGAAGGGTACGTTGGCTCACGGTTACAGTTCTCATCTAACCGTCTTCCTTTCCTCTACAGTGTATAGGAATGACTATTGTAATATATATATATATATATATATATATATATAAAATGAATATCTGTGTTTAACTGATAAATACTGTGACCTTTAGATTCTTACCTGATAAGACTCAGGCGAATCTATACACACAACCAAAACTATCCTCAATGTTGCTTGCAGCATTATAATCTTACGACATAAGCCTTGTATCTCACTTTCCTTTCAAGTTGCATACCAACTTCGATAGAAAAGTCAAGGTCAGACTCTGCTCACCGGAATCTTAGTAAAGAATCCCTACCTTTTCTTATTCGCGGCTCCCAGGGGACCTATAACCTCTGGTGAACACGTGACAATATTTCTGCACATAGGAGTACAATATTTTATTTGTATCAACACTTCTGAATTTGTTGCTTCTTCTGCTTGATTGCAAAACATTTAGACATGTATATCTTTTATTGCTAAGTAATTGGCGTCAAAACGAAGGTATAAATTTTCCGCGCAAAATATTGTGGTGACTTTTGCAGTGATAGACAACTACTACTACAGTCTGGGCTAGACGTTGAATCGATTAGCCTAGATTCACGCATATCTGGCAGCTACAAATGATTTGAAAAGAGATAAAAATCGACCCTTACAGCGGCGCGAACGTGTTAACCAGATTACAGCCCGCTGAACTTCTGAACCAATGTAAAATGAGGTATAATATTTTTCAGAGTTTTATTCCTTTAGGTTCTGCGGTTACTTTATTGCAGAGATTTGGTGATGGTCGAGTTGGTACCGTAGTTGATTTGACATGGAATGCTCCTTTTTTGAGCATTTTTGTATATCTTTACTTTATAGATTCAGTTGTCTGAACAGTCGGATACCCGATTGTCTTAATTAGTTCGGGTAATCAATGTTGCAAGCCGACCTACTGTGGTGTAGTGGCTAGAATTGCTGCCTCACAACCCAGAGGTCCCGGGTTCGAATCCTGACATGGGCTTGGATGTTTGTGTTGCCATGGTCGACAAGATCGGGATTAAGACTGTAGGAGGATCGATACGCTGACCATGTGTCACTCCAAATTCGGAATGTGTCATGCAAGGTTACAGTCCGCAGTCGACTCGGTAGGCCCAGGCCCTCAATGGGCTGTAGAGTTATGGAGAAAAAAATCAGTGTTCCAATGTATTATTTGCTTTGTAAACTGTAATTTTGCCAATGATTTTGACTTCTGGTTAAATTTACCCCGGTCCCACAGACATCTTTCAAGCGATCGTTGACTAAATTAATTTCTCTCCTGTGTTAGTACTAAGGCTTTGATCTTGCAAGCGTTTAAAGGTCAGGATCTCACAGGTAACCTAGATAAATACATCAAACCAAATAAATGATATTTCTTGAATTATGACATTTTTAAGATGTTAATGGTTAAACTCCCGCTGAACAGCCACAGTGTATACTGGTTTCATATGCTCACTCAATTTTACCTATTGCAAATCACTGCGCACCGTATTTCGACACGGCTTGCTATATATGTCAATTATACCTACTTTTGATACACCCTATTGACCATTAAGTGAAATATGTGTCTTTTCAAGGCGTCTAAAGACCCAAGCACATTTCACTCACGTTCAATTGTGTTTCTTCAATCTCGAACTTAAAAATTTACTAATTGTTAATAATTTCTGTTCCACTGGATAGTTAGTATAGATAATTGGTTTAACATGTTTTGGAGGAATCTATTCCAAATATTACATATATATATATATATAACAATATTATATAGTTTTATTTTCCAACTATCAAATATTGAAGTTAAACCACTGCTTACTTTAAAAGAAAAGAGTGTTGTGACATTAACACCCAATTATAGATTTGATGAAGTTTTGTGTTTTTGGTGTTATAAAAATGGATCACTTGAGTGACTTACAGATCTTTGGATTATTACCTGGGAGGGGCGCTCCTTTGTGTGCGTCAGTTGGGTTTATGACCTTAGCCTACGAACACGTGGACTGGCCAAGTGTTCTAGGTTAGCTCGATACTATTTCAGAGTGCCTTTAGAGTTAAATACAGTATCGATTATGAAATTCAGTGCATTTTTTTTTCATTCCTGTCAAAAAGGCAATTATCATAATACAACAAAAAATAGGATTATTGTGGAAGATATCGACACGAAAAGAAATCCAACACAGGATCTCCGCTTGATACGTGTTATGTAACCTACAAAGAATTTACACACAACAGCCCATTCTATATTGAATTTTAAAATCAAGCCGTGTAGGTGACCCTATTTTAAAGTTTATAAAATGGATGATGAAAGTTAGCAAATTTGGCACATCAGATGAAAAAAAGCATCGTGTACTAAGCAAAGGTTCTGATTTAGATTCCGGTCCGTTAGAGATTTTTCCATTCTAATAGTCTAATTCAAATTCATAACCTATAATGTTACAATTTTACTGGTCTTGAATTAACTAACTGTAATAAACGGAATAAATTTTCATACTAATAAATTATGTAAAACGCAGAATACTTCAGGTTAATTAAGAACGGAAGAATAGATTTTAATCATCACTTTTAAAAAATAGAACCAAGCTGTTTATAATGTTATGTGTAAATAATTAAACTGTTTGAAACCATTAAAAGTTTTCCTGTAAGTAGCCTTTGAAAATATATCAAAAAGAAACAATTCGTCCTATGTTATATTTTTAAATCAGACCTTAATTTGAATTCCGGCTATTTTAAAATATCCTTAGTAATCTGTAAGTGTAGATTACTTAGAAGTTAAAATTACAATATTATGAATGTAAAGTATTTATTAGATACCTTCTAAGAAGGAATGATGTTTAACTACACAGCCAAGTGAAGTTCTCCGTATATAAATTTCATTAATGGCACATTTATATATCGACATAAACCGTGAGCGTTGGACTGTATTTATATTCATAAATCAAATTATTTATGCTTCCATTTCTATAGCTAGGTTCAACATAATTTCTCATTTCACATTTGAATTCTCTTAAAATATGCATAACACAGTCATGCAGTTTGACATTTTAAATGCTATATAGTTAGTTAATTAGATTTATTTACTTTTCAGTTGATTTCATTTCCGCTACAGTTGACGGAAGTTGCCATATTCAACAGCTGCCGAAAATATGAAATTGAGATTCCAATTCGGTTGTAGGTCTACTGCACTCCCAGCATATATGCTTGAACAAATTGCTACGAAGTTCATGTAAACGAGTATTTATTATAGGAATGGGAATCACGCCGTGGCTTATGTGGACATGTTTTAGAAGAACAATGCTTGGCTCCGTGAGGGGTCCATAAATTCACGAGGCATATTGGACGTTCCGGACCGCTGCACCGATATACGTTTGCGAACAATTCGGTCGTGGCGAGCCGCACTGCTGACACGAGAAGACAATAAGTTCCGATGCTGAGCCCTCCCCACCTGTTACTAGCTGCCATTTATTCATGCAACACTGATATTCTATTGAGCAATCTAAATACGGCTTCATTCTGACCTGTCACATTTGAAGCCGTGACTCCGATGCAGCGTAAACGGGGGGAAAAAATACGACAGTACGAGAAGTACTGTTTTATATACTCCAGTAAGTAATTATTAAAATAATTAAACCAAAAAAACACTCTTTTATTTACTTAAATACGGACCTTGATACGAGAAACCAAAGAAAAAGAAAATTCTGTTTGAAAATAAAGGTAAGAAAGATGAAAAAGATGTACTTTGAAAACGAAGACCAATTTTTTCATCATGGAGATTCCACACATCTCTTGTGTAAATAAGTGACATGATATATATATATATATTTATAACTGCAGATGTCAACTCTGATCACAATTTATTGAATATGAAATGCAGGCCCAAAATGGTGATACTCAAGAAGGGAATTAAAACAAAAGGATGGCAATTAGAAAAACTGAATTAACAGTAGGTGCTTCAGAATTTCAAAGAAGAAATCGAGAATATATTTATGGGGAAAGGGGAAACAAGTGAAATGGGTCCATTTGAAGGAAGAAATGACTATATCAGCCGACGTAAAAGTAGGAAGAATAGCTCAGACCGATAAGATTGCATGTATAACAAAAGAAATAATAAAAATGATTCATGAAAAGCGTAAGTATAAAAACGCAAGCGATGAAAATGGTAAAGAACAGTTCAGCCGTCTGAATAACGAGATAGACGGGAAGTGCAAAGAAGCCAAAGAGACTTGGCTACAATATAATTTTATGGTGAAAGGGAAAATAGACGCAGCTCAGAGAAAAATCAAATAAATATTCGGAGAGAATAAAAATACTACACTTTCCTGATGGGAAGCCAATTCTAGATAAAGATGAAAAAGCGGAAATATGGAAGAAAAATCTAGCTCTATTACGGTGGAAATGTAGATCAGTCAGTAACAGCATGCATTGCATGCCTGAAAAGTATTAACGAAAATAGTATGTAGGAGGATGGAACGTCAAATAGAATGCGAGGTAGAAGCAGGTCAGTTTGGTGTTAGGAAGCAATATTGTCTCTGCGTCTAATTTTAGAAGACAGGCTAAAAAATCATTACATTTGCAGGTTTAGAAAAAAAGTCTGATAATGTTAACTGTAACAAACTACTAAGGAATTTGAAGATGGCAGGTATAAAATTTCGAGAAAGAAGAGTTATCCCTAACCTCTACAGTAGTAATTAGAATTGAAGGGCAAGTAAAGAAAGCTGAAATCAAGAAAGGAGTAAGGTAAAGGAAGCAGGCCGCCTCCCATGCTGTTTAACTTATGTATAGAACAGGCGATTATGAAAGTTAAAAATTGAATATGGAAAAGGAATCAAGCTGCAATAAGAAGAAATAAAAACCCTATGGTTTTCATATGATATTGTGGGAGTCAGAATAATACTTAAACATAATAAATGGCATGAAGGTGACCTTGCAGGAAGAGTACAACATGAGGACTAATAGAAAAAAATACAAGAAGACGGGGTGTAGTATGGAAAATAGTACAATAGCGAAGGCATATTTTGAAGGAAGTTAAGGAATTATCCTCTTTTTCACCAAAGCCTTCCTTGCCTGTGCTACCCTACTATTTATGTCTACTATACTTCTACCACCCCTGGCTCCCAGTTACCAGAATTCCTTAACTTCCTTCAAAATATCCCTTCTAACACCCTTTGTTTTTCCAGTTTCCCATACTACACTCCATTACCTTGGTTTTTCCTCTATTAAACCTCATATTTAACTCTTTCTCCACGACCACGTTCATACCATTTATTATGGTTTCCAAGTCTTCTTCAGACTCCCTTAACAGTACAATATCGTCGGCAAAGCGTAATGTTTTTATTTCTTCTCCTTGAAGTATGATTCATTTCCCATATTTCGTTTTAACTTTCTTCATCGCCTGTTCTATATATACGTGAAACACCAAGGGCGGACTGCATACTTGTCTTACTCCTTTCTTGATTTCTGCTTTCTTTTCTAGATCTTGAATTCTAATTACTGCTGACTGCCTTCTGTAGAGGTTACTTATAAGCCTTCTTTCTCGATATTTTATTCCAGTGTTCTTAAAAACGCTTAATAGTGTCGTCCAGTTCACATTATCAAACGCTTTTTATTTTATTTTATTTATAGTCTCATCAACAAAGTAGTCATTAGCGACAAAATTACAATTAACAATATATTTTTATCTATAATTTAACAATATTAAACAATTTAGCTTAATATTATTGTTTTAAATGTGAAAATTTAAATATACATATTGATACATAATAATAGTTTACAATTTATAGTACAATTCAATTTTCTTAAGAACATTATTAATTTTTCTTGTGCATTTTCCCCTTCACAAACTCGTTGAAAACATTTCCTTTTACAGTTTCTTTCCTCTCATCGTCACTTTCTCAAAATGTACAAAAGCCATGAACGTAGGCCGTTTTTATCTTATCCTGTCTTCTAAAATTAGAGGCGAAGTCAATATTGCTTGTCTTGTCCCTACATTCTTCCTAAAACCAAACTGATCTGCTTCCAACTCGCATTATATTTGATGTTCCATCCTCCTATATACTATTTTCGTTAATATTTTGCATACAAAAACGTGCCTGTGGGAGTTTTCTCGCAGCCAATTCACCCCAAAGTGACTGCGGGGCTCACCTGATTATGTAGGGAATACCGAGACACCTTCACCTATTTTATGAGGTATGAGTTCTGGGGTCGAAGACCTTGGGTATATGGCAAGAATTGTCCGCTGATGTCATTGTATCAGTCGATCCCACAGAAAACTCGTCTCCCGTCATTCGGAAAAGCGTGATAATAGTTCCCAATGCCCGACGTACCTGATGCAGGTTTTCTAGGGTTTTCCCTGTATCTCTTTAGGTGTAACACCGGTAGGATCCTTAAACCACTGCCCGGGGACCCTAGTCATCCCTTTCTTTACCTTCCGCATCCCCCCATTTTCAATTCCCTTCCTATTCTCATGTAGCCTGTTAAGCCAATATATATATTTTGCATACAGAGTAAGATCTAAATTCATAGGTTCCTTCATTGTCATACTGAGTAACAATTGGAGTGAATTAATTGTAATACACAAAGATTTAGTCAACCTGAAGAAGATATTGATCATAAATATTATTTTATTTTTTAATTACGAAAGCCTAAATAAAAATTATCATCTGACAACTTAGCTCTGTGCCTTTCGTTTAAGTCATAATTATATACTTGAGAAGTCATAAGAGAATTTTTGATATTAAAAAGTTTATAATTTTTACGACAAAGGGACTTCGACATTGCTCAACCCCATAAATTAGTCAGCAGAGTCAAACTTCGAACGGGTTTATGGTATCATTTTCAGCAATTATTTATCTTGAACTACCCTTTAGCCCTAACTTGTGAACATTGATTAACCTTCTTCAGGGTTATAGAGTTTTCTTTTTGTTGGATGTAAGATCTTATTGCATTGAACAAATTAAACGGGTTAATCATGCATCTAAATATTTCAAACTATAAGCAAAACTTCGTTCCGTCACTTAAGATTAGATTTGTTATTTGAAATTGGTATATATTGTGGTTGTAGGAATGAGAACCGAGATTTAGCCCTTGCCCTTTGCCAGTATCCAACCACCTGTTAGGTAAGCTGTGCCTCAGGCAGACGAAATCACAGAGGCGTCCTTTCTGGTGACCTTAGGCAAACCTCACATCATCTCCCACGGTAATTAACATTAACATAACATGTACTTTGGAGAAAACAAGCAGATGTTATTCAAACACAACGGTTAATACATTACGAGCCTTCTGCTTGTTGGTTATGACTGGTCTTGTACTAAAAAATGTACAAAGTCATGAGTCAGTACATTGAGAGCTATGTCATTAGAGGCAAGTCGTCTACGTTTACTTGTAAACCCTTTCTCACCATTATACACATTTTCATCGACATACTTGTGGCATTTGATTTGTTTAGAACTTTTTAACTGATTCTTCTATTTTTTTGAGGTATAGTATAAGTATAAGTATAAAATCATATTCCATAAATCCTATAGAGAAGCACAAGCTTCAAGGATGTGGAACGAGTCAGAGATTTTACATAGGTTGCTTTATTAATATTAGAATATACTGTAACTATTGATTACTTTTAACTTATAATAAGATTTTCTTAAGTTCTATGCAGGAGACATACAATTTGTACCTTATATATAAAATTGATAAATATTTTTACATCCTATACTAAAAAATTAGTGTTCTATTTTTTTAAAATAATGTTCTTACATAATTATAAATATCTACCCTATGATACATTCAGCTTCATAAATTCTTCAACAGAGTAGAAGGAGTGGCTTAGTAAGAACTTAGTTAGTTCATATTTGAACTTGTTTGGATTTATTTTTAATTGTTTAATGGAGGTGGGAAGTTTATTAAATATGCTAATAGCATTGTAATGTACACCCTTTTGTATTATGGTTAGAGACTTCCCTTCCTTGTGTAAATTGTTTTTACTTCTGGTATCAAAGTCATGTATATCTGAGTTTAGTGTGAAGAGGTTACTGTTATTAATAACAAATAACATGAGTGATTGAATATGCTGGCAAGTGAGTGTCAGTATTCCAGTTTTCTTGAAAAGTCCCCTACAAGATGTTTTTGGTGAGACCTGACATAATATTCTAACAGCCTTTTTTTGAAGTGTAAATATTTTATCTTTCCCTGATGCATTGCCCCAGAATATTATACCATATGTCATTATAGAGTGGAAATATGCAAAATAAACTAATTTTCTTATGTTAGGATCACTACAACTTGACATAATTCTAAGAGCAAAGGTTGCCGAGCCTAATTTTCGTAGGAGAATATTAATATGATCCTTCCAGTTTAATTTATTGTCCATGGATATACCTAAAAATTTTGTACATTCAACTTCAGTTATTTCACAATTATTTGTTGCTACTTTTATTGAGTTCAAATTGGCATTCTTTGTCTGAAACTGCATGAAGTGAGTTTTATCACAATTGACTGACAAGCCATTGGCTGAAAACCAGTGAAGCATCTGACTTAATGTAACACTGGCAGCATTTTCCAGACTATTTTGTTTATTTGTAACCAAAATACTAGTATCATCAGCAAAAAGTATAGTTTTAGAAGAAGAATTTAGAAACATTTAGTTTTGAGGAATGACATTTATGAACGTCAATGATGTGAGATAATTAATTACTTGTATGTGTTTCCTAAACTTAAATAGTTCCCTCAAATGCACACTAAATATTCAGAACCTTATCTTGCTTTTTTATAATTTTTAATTTTAAATAAAGACATTTTAATGTAACAAAAGCAAAAATTATTTTATGCCTCTGGAATTACGCTACAGTATCCAGATATTTATTTTAAATTCTTAAACTAATGTGTTCATATTCTTTTGTCGTAATATTACAGTCGATATTTCATTCGTGACGTTCCTACTGCGGTTCCTTGATCAAAGATCCACTTTCACTCCCACACATAAGCTCTGTCTCGGCTTTGAGGCGGAATTCTACCCCTCAGGTAGATGAATCAGAAGTGATAAATGGCATGGGGATTCTGTTCTCAATTGCAGAGCTTGATACGTACCACGCTTTCAGGATAAATCCTGAGGAATTGATTGTGGCAACACTTTCAACGTTGTGTTAGTAATAATTTACGATTAAGAATTATCGTACGTTGTAAGAAAAAATGTCGAATCAAATTAATTTTCATGAGATAATGAACATTCTACCACAATTAAAGGATCATGTTCAGGATTTTTTCCAAGAAATGAATCAGTGCACGACATTTTATAAATCAATTAAAATTCAGTTATGTTATTATATATTCTTTTGTTATCAATTACGTAAAATTGAACAAATTTATGACCTTGTACAGACTTTATTATATAAATTTACTCATTACGTTTCGACATGTTTTTATGCCTTCTTCAGGTTTTCTCCACGCTATAGGGAAAATATGTACAGAAAATTAACCCTAAGGTGGTGAAATTAAGACAGATTTAAGAAAAAAATATATGGAAGGAGAAAAAACCTGAAGAATGCATAAAAATATGCCGAAACGTTGTTACGAGTAAATTTATATGTTAAAGTCTGTACAATGTTATCAATTTGTTTAATTAACAGACCTTAAATTTAACCTTTTTGACTTACTTAAAAAGTATAAAGACGAAATTAATAAAGAAGGAAAATATTAAGTTCGGAATCAGTCGGTCATCCATGCTGTATAGCTTTTGTATATAACGGGTGATAAAGAAAGTGAAAAATGAATATGGAAAGGGAATAAAAATATAAGGAGAAGAAATAAAATCCCTAATATTTTTATATTATATTATGGTATCAGAAGAAGTTTCTAAAAACGTAATAAATGACATGAACATGATCCTGGAGGATTAGTAGAGGGATAACCAAGTTGATGGAGTGTAGTATGGGAAACAGTGGAATAATAAAGGGAAGGGATATATGGAAGAAAGTTAAGGGAATCTGCTCCTTGGGCAGCATAATAACTAGATTAGAATAGCACAGGGAAGGAAGACGCGCAAACAGGAGGCATTTATTTACGGCTAATAAAAGTATGGATGTAGGAAATCATTATTAAAATTATTTGTATGGAATGTGGCGTTACATGGGTGCGAACGTTGGACGATAGGAGTTGCAGACAAAAAAAGAAAAGGAGCTATCGATATGTGGAGTCATAGAAGAATGAGATGGGTGGATAGGGTATCTAATCAGGATGTTCTAAGGAGGAAAGGGGAACAAAGAACAATTTGGAGAACTTTGACCAAGGGAAGCGATAGATTACGAGGCCACGTTTTGAGACCTGAGGGTCTTGTAAAATTAGTATAAGAACACAAGAGGGAGGTTAAGGATGAAATACTCTAAGTGGTTTATGGAGGCTGTGGTAGTTATATGGAAATAATAAAGCTTGCACAGGATAGGTTAATGTGGAGGGTTGCATGAGACTAGTCTTAGGACTGATTACAACAACAGCAACAGGTATTGGAAATGGTGGTTTTTTGTTGTTGATCTAAACTTCTAGCAAAATATTCCACGTGACTGAGGCTTTTTTAAGTTTTGAAAGACAATTTGCTCCATATGAAAAAGACGCTTCTAATCTTTGAGACATAATATAAACTGCTCAATAGCAGAAAATCTATTTAAAGTATACTATTACCAGTGTGAAAATGTAGTGTGCTGTATTTAATTCGTTTAGTACCCATTGAATACAAATGGTTTCTTTACTTTCATTAGTTGTTTCCTCATATTGGAATCTGTTAAGCGATTATAGGTAAGTTGCCTCGAAATATTTTGTCTAACCGCCGCGAGATCTTACGAAATTAAATAAGGGTCATTATGTGTGGTTGTCACGTCTTCATCAAACCTTTTGGGATTTTCAAAGTTAAAGCTGAGTGTGCTGTACTGAAGCTAGAATTTTCCGACTTCCCTTACAATAGCAGACGATTGTATCCGTTGTTGCCATTCCCATAGAGATATTTAGAGGAAGACGTCTAAGATGCCTTCCTGTTGCACGTGATCCCCACGTGATCAATAACCGAGGTCCTTCTTCCCCTGTCTGGCACCCCTGAGCCCTGTAGTAATATTGTTAGAAACACGAGCCGCCATATTTCGCTCTTGTCGGAAAGGGGAGAAACTCAGCTGTAATACCTGTCCCGCAGGAATAATAATATACATACGGCAGAGGTGGAAGACGCCGAGATGCTCCTGTGTGGCGCCTTCAGTGGACTCTGTTCAGAATTTAAAAACGGCTTTTGCCGGATGCTGTGGCGCATGAAATATACGCACAAACCTTAGACACACAAAATCTTATGTTTTGTGTATGTTCACCATGAAAACCTGAGGTTGTGGAAGTAAAAGTTTTGACCACACGTCCTTCCCTTTTCATAATGTTGGAAGCCCTTTTTTAATTTGGTCGACCCTTCGAACAGTTATAATGTTAATAAGGATGCATTTCTAAGTATTTTGACCGTATATTACTATAGGCTGAACGCTAACTTCAACTCATTTTAAATGAATTACAATGAATGACCAAAAGTCAGAAAAATAGGAATTTTAATTCAGATTTAAACGTTTCGTCGAAAGCATTCGGAACGTCTTCAGTTATTTATTTAAAATCTTACTAGAATTATGTGTTTCTACCTCAACATCCAGCATTGGTGTCCTTCATTTCGACCATGGATTTTGCGGAAGCAACTCAAAATTTCAATAATATTTTAATTAACTTATTTTGAATTAAATTTCTTTCATTTGGTCATTTATTAAATTGTATTTGTAATATTAAGTCAGATGAAACTCATTATTTTATTTATAATTCAACTCATCAAGTCCCGTTCATTTTGCAATGAAATTAATTTTTCTACTTTTAGAAATTAATCACTTACTTACATATTATTTTACATTGTATAATCATACTTGTTATTGACTAAGAAGACACCATTGTACTTATACTGCTAATCAGATCCCGGCCGCCAAATTTACGTACACTAAGGAGCTTGATATACAACTTTTTTACGCCATAGTAAACATGACAGTGATTAGTCGATTTCTGTAAATGCCACGCTGGAGGTAATCGAGCGAATGAATTGAAGTAAGCAAAGATTATAATCTGAACATTTGAGATATATGGGAGACTGGTGTAAGATACTATAATGAAATTTCTTGGGTGGGGTGAATTTAATTTATGATATTTAATAATTATTATAATATTATGGGATCAATTAATGAGACAAGACAAAGACAAGACAAGATAAATTTTTAGAGTAAGAATTTAATAATATAAAAAAATTAAACATGAGCATTGATGGTAGTTCAAATTAATTAGAGAAAATATTAATAAAAACAATAAATTGGCATTGAGACTTTAAAATCAGGGTACTCTGACATGTTCTCTCTGGCCACTCTACATCCACTCTATCCAGCCTCTTTAGATCCACTCTCTTCCGTCTTCCAACATATTCTATCTTCACCGTCTCAAAATCCCTTCCCACATAACCTCGGTGTGAATTTAAATTCCTCCTCTTGATTTCCGAACCACCAATGAGCTGTAATTCTCAATTACCTCTATTGGCCTGCGCTTTAACAAGTACAGGCAATAGGAAACATTTTAACTGCTGGGCCTAAACACTGCATGTGAGATTCCAAATTTTCCACGGAACTACCGTTTTCACCAAAAGCAACCATCTAATTATTCACGCGATCCCTTTTTCGTGAATGGGTCCTCTCCCACATTCAGCAGGAAGGGTCAACCTTTTGTCCTAAAGACTTTGAGTGCCACCCACAGCTAAGAAACGCATATGCAGGACTTAAAGTATTTAATGCATTACATGCGTTTGAACATTACTCGGAATTATAGTCGAACTAACGATGTGAAAATAATATTTAAATTTATTACATGATTATGTGGAAAATGGAAGGCACATTTCTTAAAGTTTCACGTAAATATTATATAAAAAGAAATTTACGTAGGGGTTCAATGGACATCCTTCAAAAATCATTCTTCCAGTTGGCACATGAAACAAGCCGATCGTATTAATTGCGTGGGACATATTTACTTAATGATCCAGTTCGAGCGCGACCTGTGGCATTCGTGATGCACGTGAGTTTGTGGTTGAGTAACTCTAACTCACACAAATCTGTATACTACATAAATTCACTACGTAAACTTAACGTATGACGTATTTTCATATCTGAAATTTATTAACTTGATTTAATTTAAGCTCGGATTTTGATAACAGCTGAAGAAACCATCCCACTACAACCCGGAGACGGGTAACAACTGGTTTTATTAGAATATAAAACCGGCTAAATAAAATTGGTGTTTTACATTGTAAGAAATTATCTATTGTATATTTTCTTGTCTAGATTTATTTTCGGGCGCTCATTTTCTTTGCATTTTGAATACAAAGTAACCTGAAGATGTTAACCGAATTATACACCGGGAAAGTCTACGTTCATTATAGTAAGATGGTCGAGGCACTGAAATGCTAATGGTGCCCCCCACAACATCCCGTACCGTCATTCGGAATGGCGTGAGTCAGAAAACCAATTGCCCAACTTACCTTTTCTATGGTTTGCCTGCTCCTCTTTTAGATGAATACTAGGCAAAATTCTTAGCAAATAGCCTCGGGATATCTTGTTCTACATTCCGTCCGCCCTCCCCCCCACCCTCCCTCTTCAAATTCCTTCCTATGCTATTAAATAACATTTTTCATTAAGCGTATCACCCTCAAATAGCCTGTCACCGTAAAAATATTACTACATAACCCTTGTAAAACACAGTTAATTAATAAAAGAAGAAAGGAAACTGTAGTAAAAGTACCGGACAGTATTGAAATTGAGTTTATGTTACCGAGTTCGGGCGCAATTCCGCAAAATACTACTTTTCTTCTCGTTTATTCAATTTCATATCCAAGTATAATATTTAGTACGATCTAACTTCTGCATGCTTAGACCTGAAAAATTGCAGTCGAATTAATAACTATAGACTAATTATTAAATTAAAAAGAAGTGTTATCTGCTTGTAGGTTATGTACCCTATGTTTGTGTCGTTACACAGTCGGCTTGTGATTGAATGCTTGTGAATTAACTTTATTTTAAATGTTAATATTATAAGTTATGTATGTTGTGTTTTAGGATTTAATTATGTTGAAACGAAAGGGTAGTTTCAATGCTAGGTCCAAAGAACACAGTATCGTACACATGTTATTGGGCTTTTATTCCATTTTAATTGAATACCTTTATTACACTAAATTTTTTGAGCTACAGATTCACTATTCTTCATTTTTGTAAGAATTCAATTCTTAGACTTTCCTCCTTGTTTCCGGCATTAAATATAAATTCCTTACGTAGTGTATTGTAATAACCCACATCTACATATGGCGTTATATGACGGTACAAAGGTCATACACAGGCTTCAAAAAGGTTGAAGAAAGTTACAGACATGGTTATCAATAAGCAGTGGTCATTAAACAATGGACATTAAAAAGGATCAATCGAAGCATTACCTCGTGTTTGGGGATTTAAAATATAATTTTGTTCCATTTATATTGTATCCGGTTTAAAAAATGGCCCCCGCTTTTGTTTTTACATAACATTTTCTTCCACTACTCTGTAACATTCATTTCCAAAAAGTTAATGAAACATAAAAATATTAAAAATGTAAAATTACAATGTCTTTGGACTAAATTATAAGAAAATTAATAACTATTTGATAATTATAAAATGTGTTTTAACCGATAATGAGGTTTTTGTCTTGATTTAACAGTAGTGATATTTTCTCATTAAGTTTGATTTTGTTATTAAAAGTGCGTCCGCTCGCTGTGGTGAGTTTCATGCAATTCCTAAACGTGATCCTTTTCATTCTTCATTCATAATATAATTCTTGTTGTATTTGAAATGGAACTTACTATTAAGTATTTTGAAGAGCACTGGAATACAATATCGAGAAAGAAGGCTTATACGTAACCCTACACAAGGCAGTCAGCAGTATTTAGGATTGAAGATCTAGAAAAGAAAGCAGAAATCAAAAAAGCAGTATGACAAGGATCCAGTCAGTCGCCCATACTGATTAAACTTATATATTGGAAAGGCGATGAAGAAAGTTAAAATGGAATATGAAGAAGAAATCATACTGGAAGGAGAAGAAATAAAACCCCAACTCTTTGCTGACAATATTGTTGTATTACGGGATTCAGAAGAAAATTTGGAAACCATAATAAACGGCATGTACGTGTTTGTGTAGAATGAGTTCAATATGAGGATTAGTAGATCGAAAACGAAGGTAATGGAGTGTAGTATTGGAAGCATTGGAATAACAAATCGTGTTATATGGTGAAGAATTTAAGTAATTATATACTTGCGAAGCGTAATAAGTAGGGGTGCTAGAAGTACAGTAGACGTAATGAGTAGGACACAGGCAAGGAAGGCTTTCGCGAAGAAGAAGAATGTACTTATCGGTTATATAAGTGTGAATATTAGGGAATCGTTCCTAAAAATGTTTGTATGGAATGTGGCGATATATGGGTGCGAACGTGAACGGTAGGAGTTGGAAAAAGGAAAAATAATTGGAGCCTTTGAAATGTGGTTCTATAGACGAATGCTGAAAATCATATGGGTGGATAAAATCACTAACGAGAAAGTTTTAAGCAGAATAGTGGAAGAGCGGAAAATACGGAGGACGTTGACGAAGAGAAGAGATAGATTAATATGCCACGTGTTAGGACACGAGGGTCATGTAAAATTAGCAATAGAGGGAAGTGTGAGGTGTAAGAACGGAAAAGGGAGGCGAAGGATGGAATGCGCTAAGCAGATTAATGAGGATGTGGGACGTGTCAGTTATGCGGAAAAGTAAAGGTTTGCGAAAGATAGGTTAGCAATGAGGGTTGCATCAGACCAGTTTAGGAACTGAATAACGCAAATTTTTAATTGGCTTGCTACTCCATCAGAGAAATATTTTTTTAAACAGCGATATTCCTCTATAATGTAATTTTGTTAATACTAGATGGTCACTAATGACACAAAAGCTGTGGCTGCATAATTTCTCCTCATATTTATAATTGCACACAAAATGATAACTTGTTTGCCCGTGAAGTCCTTCTGCTTCGTCTAATGCAAGAAACGAATAATTTTTTGAAAAGTCAGCGAATACAATGCATTCATCATACGAATATATTTGTTTTTTGTTTTTCATAAACGTTCCTTGTGATTTTTTAAAAATAAAATATTCATTTTTAAATATTCATGTTTGGCAATAAATATCTCAAACAATTCTACGCGTGGTTTAATAATGGTCATCATTTAAGTCCTGTCTTGGATCACCCATTGCTTGTATTCTATATAGAGTATTCTTCAGTATCAGTAACATTTTAACGAAGGCCTTGACATTCTTGACATAATTATCTGTTGCGCATACCAGAATTTCCAAAAGATCTTTGTAATCAACTTTTAGATTACCACCATTAATCGTCAACTTTGCATTGCACACCTACATTATGAGTACCAGACACCCCCGCAACAACACACCACGTTGGTCATAGCTCACAGAAATTCTATCTTCCGATTTTTATATCAGGATACTTGTTTTTAAACACAGAAAATAGTTCATTTAAATGACAAAGCACTAACCGCTTTGGGTTTTGTACCTTAGAACCGTTTTCTTTCGACACATAATATTTTTTTCCCGGACATCAAACGGCTATTTTCATCACATCATAAAACATAATAGTGGAAGAATATGTATCAGAAATTGTTATTTATTATTATATGTTGTTACCAAAATAGTTTTCTTATTATAACATGTCTAAATATTTCAAGTATTATATTGACATACCCACTTATACTACATGTGGAAATCGAGCATTTCTTGCTATATTTAACAATTTTTTGTACTATCTTAGAGTTAAATTTCAAATTTTTATCGTAGTTTCCTTCTATAGGACCTATTATGCAAAAAAGTTTAAGATATTTATTTACATGCTCGACAGAGGTAAAGTGTCAGAAACATAGAAGAAATTGTAACATCCCATTTTTAATGGGGCGTTAATTGTAAAGAGTGCTTTATTTACCACTGATAATGTATATAGAGTAACTACACCATTATGTGTAGAAGCACGGAAATTATTGAGGTTTGAAAACGGTTTCTTCTTGTAGAAACGAGCCAACGAAAATTGAGTTTTCTTCATTTGGAATCGACAACTTCGTGGTACATACGGTACATGCAAAAATTATATTAGGTTAGTAAATATGGGTTTCGTTTGTAGACCTAAAGATACGGAACACGATGCAGTTTGTTTGAAAAGGATACGTCAACCCAAACGTGGATAATTTATAAATGCGTAGATACCGGTAAACGCGAAAAACGGCGTGCGGTTATTCTTGAACCGGACACAATATAAATAAAAAAATTAATTTAGAACTGCCAGAGCACGAGGGAATGCACAAACAAAATATTAATTTTTTTTTCAGATGGTGCGGCAGCCATTTGCTTTTCTCCTGGACCACTTGGCATGGATTGACCAAAATAAAAAATTGGATAGTAAGAGACTGTAGTTTTCAATTGGCTGTAAACATTCGGATAATGAACGGATGCTTGCTCTTGTCCATGGCGACAAAGAATAAAACTAAATGAGGAAGGGGTTTATTGTTCAACAAGGAAGTTAAAGGATTTGCTTAAGAGCGGTGCAACATCTATGAATGAGTGATTGTTTCCAGCCGTGTTTTCCAGGCTAAGCTGAAAAATTGTAATTACTCTGAATGTAACATTTTTTGCCGATTTCCTAGTACTGCCAATTCGGAGTTGAGTTTGTGATTGCATTATGCTTATATGACAAGGTCCGCTAAGACGACTTGTAGAATAGTTCTCAAGCCTCTAGTTTATAACATATTTAATGATTGTAAATAGCTTTATAAAGTATTTATCGTTTAAAAGGGGCGGCTATGGGTTCAATTATGTAAGTTAAAAAATAATAAAAAACTAAATGTAATAGAGTTTTAATTTGTATATAATATTTTTTAGTTTAATAAGTAAATCCCTCATATTCACTTCAGTATAAAATATTATTTCTAAGTTATTTTTTAACCTATTTCTCAACTGTATTGTGCCAAGTAGTTTTGTAAATATATTATCTTTACTGACGTAAGCATTTTGGTTTGCTTTTGTTTCCTACTGTTTACGCGATCCAAAAAACACTTTATGATTTCCTCTATCACCAAACTAATTAACCAAAATATAATTCATATAAAATACAGTGAGAAATAATGAACCCGAGTTTTATTTGGATACGAACGGCAAAATACAGTAAAATAAATAATATTGAGAAGATGGAAATTTTTGTTAAATTTAAATTCCTGGAATGCACGATTTTATACTCATATTCTTGCAATATTCATACACAGAACAAATATTAATATATAAATAAAAGGCCTTAAAATTAATCTACACCAAAAAATTATCAAATTATAATATAGGAGTTAATTTCATTCGAATATGAATTTAGCTATGGCATTTTTGTCGTATATTTCTAAACGAAGCCAACTCGTTGAGCGCCATTTAAGTAATATTTTATTATTATTATTGGAGTATTTATTACCAATTGATTCAAATTGTTTAGCAGTTTGTTTAAAATGGTTTACAGTGTACAAAATACAAATGTTCTTAAATTGAAATGGTAAGAAATGTTTTTTCAGAAAGTAATATCTCGTGATAAGTTAAAGGCAAAATTAATATTGTGGCAGAATATCCTCCAGAGACCCTGACGCCCACCTGGTGGTGGCTTGACCACGTCTCAGGCAAACACACACTGGCAGTGGTCCGCGAGCACAATTTACTTCCTTCGTTTTCCGAAGGGTGCTCCGAGAAAATAAGCCGGTGAGAACCAAACACTGAATATGTTCCCGGAGCTAATAATTTGGACCAGCGTGCACGCCGTCTGATTAATTTAAGGTTCAAATGGATTGATGAAAATATGGAATCGGATGCAGATCACATCATATCTGTAATTTTTCAGTAATCGTATGATTTCATGAATCACTGAGTGAACTCGTGACCCAGAGACAAAATACCTGAGTATTTAATAGACCTTACGCAACAGAAAGGACTGCATTTTAAATTTGGTACTCTCTAAGAATTCAATTATTACTGAACTTTTGGCAGGAATGGATAGCTGATACTTGAGAGTACAAATCAGTTGGGACAGAAGATCACTAGTTATAATTACATTAGATGCATCATGTCCACGAAACCTATTTTATAAAAATATGAATTAAGGGTAAATTAATAGTTAGTATGTTGAGGTCTTATATTGGTTAATCAGATATACATCCAATACCATCATGACAGTTAAATTGAATATCTCACTTTAGAAGTACATTTCCTGTTTTCTGAACTTGTTTTATGGGCAAAACCTGGAACATAAGATTCTGTTTCGTGCTTAGTGCGGACAAGTTCCGTTCTTGTACTGTTTTAGCTGATTTACGAGCACTCTGCTCCGTGTAACATTCCAAGGGTCCCTGGCGACCGGCCACGACTTTCTAGGTCATCAAGGTAATGAAAAGTGTCCGTGATCGGTATCGTGATGGATGTGGCGATCTCAGGGGACCGAAGTCCTCGGTCCTGTGCAGACTTCGTCCCTGGCCACATTCTCCCACGCACAGGGAAGACCCTCACACGCATCGCTGTCTCTCAGGAGCCAGTTAAAATGGAGACGATCGTCTTTTATTTATTGCAGTTAATTACTCCAGTGGTTTAATCTTTTCCACAGATATGACATATAAGATTTGAGTATTCCATCTTAATATTTTCTCATAGTACGGAATAAAAATGTAATTGGTTTGAAATTGAACTAAATGGATGTCATCACAATTTTTAAACATTAACGGGACACTTATGAATCTGCTGTATTTTTAAATGGTAATATGAACTGCAGAGCTATTCTTAATATTTACATAATATCTGGGTTCCTGGAGATGACAATGCATATATTAATATTAATTTTGACAATAACCCGTTTCTAAACCACTATCGTCAGGGTCAAATTTTTGAACCTTTACCTTTTCAAGCCCTCTACCCTATGTAAACTGACGGAGTATTAATTTTATTGTAACCGGACTGATGATTCACTTCATCATAATGCAGTTAAAAAATCTATTGGTATCTTAAATACACACCGTGACTGCAGAAAAGTTTTAAAAATACATTTATCACTCAGGAACATTATGCGAGGTAGAAATACTCTAAACCTGTCCAGAAAGTAAAATACCATTACGTTTTACCGTTTTACCCATTACCCAATACACTATAAATTATTACCTGTGCTCTAAGGCTGGTTTCACATTATCCGTTTTTTACCGGTTCTCTCGGGCTAGGGAAAAGACGGTACTTTAGTCTACTGAAGAAGCTTATGGCCCCTTTCACATTGTCCGAACGGATGCGACGGTGTCGCCCGGAACTGCCACTGCGTTCGTTCGAGGGAACAACAATGTTTCTCTGACAACAATGACGTTGCGTCATTGTCTTGAGTAAGCTGCGGTGGATCGAAGCATATTTTTAATCCTTTCGCATTAATAAAATAATATATAAATAAAAAAATTGTAACATAGAACCAATATTTAATTTATTGTAATATTATGTTTGTAGTACGCCTGAGGAAGTCTCAAAATGGTGACTAAACGTCGCTTTTGAAATGTGATAAATTTATATGCTGACATTTTTGGCATCTATTTATTTATTGTAAGTTTTAAAGTCAGAAAACTATGTTTCAAAATAATTACATATAATATAAAAACATTACAAATGAATATGGCTTATTGAGCCGAAAGCTCCAGCAAAAATAAGATTGACGTTTAATTGTATTAAATTACGTCAGTAAATGAAGACTGAACAATTGGGTATCCAATCATTAATAACATAATGGGTTACGTTAATATCTCATAGCAGCACAACACCCAACCAGCAATTGACGACAACTGAGCTGGGTTTTCTCCGGAAGAACATTAAAGAGTACACGGCCCGGGTTTCACCCAGCCGTCCTTTCCCCGGCCCGGGCGAACGGGTAAAAAACGGATAATGTGAAACTAGCATAAGAGAGTAGAAGTACTCCCAGAAGTTAAAGAAAGTAAAATATTATACTGGTACCTTCAGTTAATACAATATATTCACAGCACCCTAATGATGTCAACAATATTCCAGCTGCCATAACAGAATTAATAACAATGCCAGTGTGTTTTGGGAGGCGAAAATACCCTACATACCGTAAGAGAGAGAAAATTGCACCCGGTGAAGAAACCGTAGCAAAAAATGGTAAAATTAATATAGATGCCATTCTCTGTTAGTCCTGAATCGTAAATAACCTACGTAAAAAGTATTCTATAAAATGTCCAAATTAGACTCGCAACGCTTTTGAACCTCCACTCCTAAGGCTAAACTACAATTGAAACTAGTAACTTCCAAAACTAGAAATTCGACAATAATATTAGCTATTTACGAAATGTAATAATTTGAGAGGCTTTCACTTTCTTCGTTCCCTATTTCTACAATACAACTTTTCCCGGATTCTCAATGACAGAATTAAACACAGCATATTCTATAACTAGATAAAATTCTCGTTCTGTTTTGATAATTATGATGTAATGCACTTCCACCCCCATCAGTGTAAGTGGTACTTTTGTCTGTCTTTGTGGTTGAAATAGATTTGACATTAATAGCTTGGAGAATAACACTATGAATTTATGTGACCCCAAAACATTTCTTTTGGCGGTATTGACTTCAGTTCAATAATATTTTCACCTCTAGAGGTGTTTAACCCGCACAGCGATCGTTTGAGTGTCGTAAGTAGTGTATGTATAAAATCTTATAAAAATTTATACACGCGTATAAGTTCATACTAGGGACTTTCTTCGCCCATTTACTTCCATCCGTAGGTGCTGAACTGTAGATTAACAGCCATTTAAAATACCTAATTTTGTAAATGATAAAAAAGAGGGTATTATTTTAAACTATTAAAAGGTTATTGCATTTTTAAAATATATAATAATTTTATTTATATATCAAAACAATTTCTTATTGGGTCCTGTGCCCTATTACAATTATACATATTAAGGAGAATTACTATTTAAATATCAGGGGGGTTTTCAGGGTTAATTACTGGCGTAACAACGTGTAGCTGAGATATTATGTTCTTTCGCCATGAACCTGTTCCATCTTTTAGGCGATTCGGATCTTCGGTGAAGTAGAAATTTCCTCCTTCACTCCCAGGCTTCCTTTGTCGGGTTGTAGCATGCACTCGGTCGATGGAAAACGCTCTGCACCTAGTACTGCCCGGCGAGTGAGGAAAACCAGTTCTCCTCCTTGACAATATTTATATCTTAATCGATAATATTGTCTATATGATAGACTTCTGATAAACTTGTACTTTCTTCGATAGCTTATGAAAGTGACTTTTCTTCTTATTCTCAGCTACCAAGACACGCTGACTATATAACTGCTCATTTCTTCTTCTCTTATACTTCCTCTGATTCTTGTTACCTTCACTTATGGAGCAACACTGCTCGCCTCTCTCCTTCCTCGTCCTTTCAACGTTCGATCCACTCTGGCTGATTTTTCGCCTTCTCACCTCTCAGCCAAACTCTTCTTTACACTTCTCCAAGGGAAAACGCCACCCCGCGTGACGTTTCTCCTCCAATCTTTTTTCATCTTTCGCCAAATTTGGGAATTTTCACGCTTGGGTCTTTTTAAAATTTATTGTTCCCGGCTCTAAAACAACACACGTTTTCTGCACGACACCTTGGCGAAGGGGAGTTCGACCTCTTGCTTGTCTGTCTCTGAATACTCTTACTGAGTTCCGATACTTCAAAAATGTGAACAAAATTAGGGAAGGTCCTACAGCGCTACAAATTAAACTCATTGTTTTCTTTAACCCTGGATTTCACATCAGTCACTGCTGTTTTATTGTCATTTTTATGTTAAACTCCTCTTCTTCCGTCCAAATTTGAATATTGTTTAGGTTATACATTATACATTGTTTCTCGTTGACCTACGGTTTGACTTTTACGTTTCTGAACACTATTATCGACCAATTATTATCAATTTATTTTCAGATAATTTACGTATATATTTTTGTACTCATATGGGCATAATTCACGCATCCAATGAAAGTTTTGATTACTTAAAACTGTAATATAATTGTTTTATAAAATTCCGCAACAAACAAAATTTTTAATTTTCCATTAAATAAATATAATTTATATCTCTAAAAAATTGAAACGTGTGTTCAAGAGATTTATTATTAAAATGTAATCAGATCTTTATACTATTAATTTTTAATTTGACTTTAGGGAACTGATTTATTTATTATATACATGATTATTACAAAGTAGATCATTTCAATTTTAATAAAATATTAAATCATACTGTGTCAGTGGCAACATTTTTTTTAAGATTCGTGAAAACATTCTTGGCACATTATCTACGAATATAAACGCGAACGCAAATAATTACTCTAATTTTACAGCAGTCTTGAGTTTTACATTGTTTTTTAATTTCTCTGTATGATCCACGCTATGTTATCTTAAGTGTTGGTAATTAGCTTATTGTTCCCTCTTAGTTGTCTTCAGTTTCCGATTCATCCGACGATACTTCAGTATCGTCTTCCAGCTAAGCATTTTAGTCACAGATATCGTCTCCTAAAATAAGACGAACGTCTCCTACATATATTGAGCGTAATTCAAATTATACACTTGTTTACTCATATTGCAAAACTATTCATTCTCAAAAAAAAGTTATAACAAAAAAAACACAAAAATGTATAGTATTCACTTATAAAAATAAATATTTACGTTTAAAAAATAAAATATTAAATGCTAAACGTGAATATAACTCAATAATCCCAACTTACTTCAGTGAGTCGGCGCAGTAAATCCCCAGGCCTAATTCTTTCCCAAACTCTCGTATTTTTTATAGATATTTCCACGTGTACTTGAATGTAACTTCGGCAGACCATTTTAAACAAATCCTTCTGGGATGTTATAAAATTTCATCCCAGTACCTGACCTGGCCTTCCAAATAAACGAAATTAAACGGTATATCATCACTCCATCTCTTCCTCGATTTCCCCCTGAATCATCTCCTCACTGGTTTCCATTTGAAGACCTCCTTTGGTATTCTATTTTCCCACATCCTTTCCAAGTGTCACATCCATGACATTTATTTGCCGCAAATTTAGACCTGTAACACCCGTCGCGTGGCTCTGACGAGTATCACAGGAAATAGGAAACGATTTCTCTTGATAGGAACGACGATAGGAAAGGAAGATCTTCGGTAGTCTTGGGAAAGGGTCAACCCTGGAGTTGACCAGTGGATAGCTTGATTATGGGTGTCGCTCAATAAAGAACGCCAAGTCTAAATAGGAAAGAATTTATTCCCAAATGCAGCAATTTGGAGAACAGAAGTGTTAACAGTACGAAGGAAGATTTCAGACTGCCATGAATGTAGCGTCTAGGTGCCTCCAGAGAGGTGATTGCTGACTTAGCGCTTCTCGTGGGTAACAGCCAAGAAGCTGGTGGCTACGGTTCTAATGTTCCGCTACTCAGCGTCTACTGTCCGGCTCTTAAGACCTTAACTAACTTTGAAATTCACTTTCCCTATTACAGACCGTTATGCTAAATTTAATATTTTCATTCACGTTGGTATTAACCCCGCCTCTACGGGTGTCTTTACCGTTGCAACGTTTGTTCTTGAATCGGAAGTAATACGTGTGCATTGTTTGGTATGGAGTTGAAATTTATATGGCACACTTAAGAGACATGCACACAATTTTATTTATTAGATACATAGAATGAGTTTAATAATTCAAAGTTGAATCTTCTAGGAACTCTCTCTGTACTTTAACTCAATAAGAGTGAAATGTTTGGTAGGATTCTTCATTATGCAAGATTTAGCCCAGTAGCAAAGATTCCATTAATTTATGATTGATTACTAATGTAAGATAGTAAATATTTTTCAAGACGGTATTTCAGGTTTCATACTAAACTGCAAAATATTTCTTTTAAGACATTTTTCTTAGTGTCTAATGGAGAATACGAATTAAAATTAAATTTAGGTAAGAAAATTTGTAATTGGTTTATTGTTAAATAATTTTTTTTGAAACTGTTAAAACTCAGTTACTTAACAGATTAGACTGATGATATTATATAATTTCACAGATTGATGTATGTTAATCAGTTTGATATGTACGACGTTTCTTGGATTCACTTTCCAACAATCAATATATATTTATTTAATTATTGTGAAACACCTTAAAATATATCTAAACTGTTATAATAATTACTGTTCCTATCTGATAATTAGCGTTCGCGTTTATGCTTTATTCATCCCCTTCGTTACCAGCTGACATTAATTAGTTATAGGTAAGAATTCCTTTACTCGGTCAACTCACCTCATCATGGCAGATAATTTTACCAGGATTTTTCAATTGATTTAAATTTTCCCCTAGGGAATATATTTCACATAACTTCTGAAAGTGTATAATTTTATGTGATAAGGGTAATAAAGAAAAGCTTTTTATACTTAAATTGCAGTACTAGGTTTAATGTATTCCAATTAGTGACAGAAAATTTTGTATAGCGAGCAACAGACAAAATTAGTCTAATTTCATCTTTAAATTATGGAAACACTTATGTATATTCTCACTTTTCAAATGATGCTTTCACATATAATTACGTTATAGGAAAGTCTCTTCTTTAACAGAATTGGATGCTTATCAATATATCAAAATGAATAAAATGAAGTTAAAGAATCGTAGTTCACTACTACCAATACTTTTGCCCTTCTTGTAGCTGTGTGATTATAATTGAATAATAATTTTGCCGTTCATCTAATAATTCAACATAACACGAGGTCGGTAAAGTAACAGAAAATTGAGTTGTACCATAAAAGAGTCTTAGTGTCAGCAATTCGATTTGTTCATAGGAGCGTCTCCGAAAGCCCGATAAAGGAATATCTCTGACCTCTCAATAAAACCTATAAGTCTGGAAAGAAATCCAATGAACTGCTGACGGAGAAAAGGGAAAGAGAGAGGGTGAGGGGGGGGGGACAGTAATCTCCAGGAATTGTCATGTTCGCAACATTTAAAGCGTATCATGGTTCGGATACTTATTAACTAAGTTCTAAGTGACTTTCCTCTAATTTCTAAGCTAATTTATTAGTTAGTGTCACAAATGAAGCATAATATTCTGTACTTTTACAAGTTTCTTTCATGAACAATCTCTATAGCACGTTCTGTATTTGTTATGACCACTGTGATGTCAAATAAATTTAACTAATGCCTCGATTATTTAGTTAATAAATATAAAAATAATTTAAAGTTTTAATATTTTGTCTGTAAAATATTTAAAAGAAAATGAGACAACAAAATATACAACCATCCAAACAATTACTATTGAATATCATGTTCTGTAACAAATTATTTCTTAATGATAGAATTTATGTTCCTATAAATGTGTATAAGTTGAGTATCATTCAGTTATCAAATCATTTCTAAAGAAATTGCAATTAAACAGCTTCTGAAATTAGCTTTATGACTGGCTGTTAAGTAATGAGGATTCCCAGGTAGAAAACAGTTACCACAATGCAGGAAAAGACGCCCAGCGTGTTTTAAATCCAGATTCACAGTCTTCATATGAAAAAGAACAAACTTCAGAGCAATTACTTCCCTATGCTATTAAATAAGAGTTTCCTGTTTCAGAATCACCTTCAAGTAGCGTGTTAACCCCCCCCCCCCCTAGTTTTGGTTGATGGCTAATCTCCTGATTCTGTCGGGAATACCTCGTACTCTCTCTGGTTTTTTCAAATTTATCAGATGACAAAACACCTCCACCTATTTTCTATGGGGTCTAAGACCTTGGGCATACGGCAAGAGTTTTTCTTGATCCCATCGGATCAGTCGGCTAACTGCCTCCTAAAACTGGTAAAGACACGGATAAGGGAATGCTGCGAACCCACAGCAGACCCGTCTCCCGTCATTTGGAAGGGTGTGAGAATAGTGCCCAATGCCCGACCTACCTGATGCAGGTTGTATAGGGTTTTCCCTGCATCTCTTTAGGTGAACCACCGCGTAGGATCCTTAAATATAGCCGGGGGGTCCTAGTCAACCCTTGGCTACCTTCCACATGACCTCTTTTCAATTCCCTTCGTATGCTATTAAAGGGGAGTTACCTGTTTCAGGATCACCCTCATGTAGCCTGTAAACCCCAAAAAATAAACAGTCTTGGATCAGCTGCCTCCTAAAAATGATGAAGTCACGGAGAAGGGAATACTGCGATTCTACAACAAACTCTTCTCCCGCCATTCGGGACCTACCTGATGCAGGTTTTCCATGGTTTTCCTGCATCTCGTTTAGGCAAATCACCGGGTAGGACTCTTAAACTACAGTCCGGGGTCTTGGTCAACACTTTGCTAATTATCTCTATTTTCCAAATACCCCCTTTTGATTATACTGGAGTTACCTGTTTCAGGATCACACTCAAGTATCCTATTACCCCAAAAAAATGTCCGACGTATGCTTGTATGGGAGCTTTCTCTCGCACGTAATTCTCCACAGATGGAGGATAGACGTTACTTTTGGGGATGCCTCGTTTGCTCTCTCGTTTAAGGCTTCTCATATGGATTAATCGGCCAACTGCCTCTTAGAATTTGTAAACACGGAGTAGGGAATGCTGCGATCTCACAGCAAGCTCATGAAGGGCATGAGAATAGTACCCAACAGCTCGACCTACCTGATTCTGTTTTACTACGTTTTGTCCTGCATCTCTCTCAGGTGAATCACCGGGTTGAGGCCCAAGTAAGACCTTGGCTGCCATTTACTCCTTCAGCTTCCCCTCTTTTCAATTCTCTTCCTATGCTATTAAAGGGGAGTTGCCTGTTTCAGGATCACCCTCATGTAGCCTGTTAACCCAAAAAAAATTACTCCTTTATGCACACACACCCCCTTTTTTCCCTTTTTTGCAGGAAAAGGCAGTTTTGAAGAGAGAAGTGAAGTTGATGTGTTCAGAAATTTTGTGTAGAATAAAATTGGTGTCAGGAAGGAAGACAAGGGATTTCAAAGAGGAACGATATTACTGGCGTTCATCGCAAAAGAGAATCAGGGCCATAGGGGGTCAGAATATAACGCAATTAATTTCTTATAGCATTATTTAATAAATAAGTAAAACTTTACGACCGATTTCAGACTTTATTTTGTTTTTATTTATAACAATTTCCAAAGAGGGAAAAAACACTAGGTTTTCGTACGTATTTGTACCTTCTTCAGGCTATTAATCTGTGGAGAAGAGGTCAGTAAACCACGTGTTAACAAGAAAAACTCCAAACAATTAGCATATTTGCATTATTATCCTTCATTTCGCCCGCGGATTTTTCGCAGCAGCAACCAATTGTTAACACGTGGTTTATTGACGTTTTCTCTACAGGTTAATAGCCTGAAGAAGGGACACATACCTATCGAAACGTTGTGTTTTTTCCTCTTTGGAAATTGTTATAAATAAAAAAATAGGCCAAAATCGGTCGTATATTTTTACCTATTATTACAAAATCAGACGTTAAAATACAACCTTTCATTATTTAATAGAGTTACTCCATTATATTCTGGCATATTCTCAACCAGGCACTCATATTCTTATATTTAAATAACATAATCACGATTCCATTTGAATCAAATACAATGAAAAAGTAACATTTAAATTTCTGTGAAATAGATTTACTTAACATAAAAAATACTTATTTGGTAAAAAAAATTAATTTTGATAAACGCAATGTGTATATAGTTGAGTGTTTGGACTGTCAATGTTGTTATATTGATCAGACTAAGTTCAAGCTTCAAACAATAATTTAAGAACATTTCGCAACCTTAAAATAACCAATAGATAAACAATCTGCTTTAACTAAACATGTATATTTGAAAAATCATAGAAATTATCATCAGAGTAATGCCAAAACTTGAGATGTAGGAATTAATTACTATTCTAGATTGATGCGCGAAATGAAATGTAAAATCGTCAAATGTAAAAATAGTTACGCAAAATTTAAATACATTATATGACATTATTATTCTGACTTACGCAAACATTCATGATTAGTTTAAATGTTATTATTGTATTTTAAAAAATGGTTACAATAATGTAAGTTTTGCGATATTTTCTGGGCATTATTATCCTTCATTTCGGCCGCGGATTTCGCAGCAGCAACCAAAATTTCAAATATTTAATTCTTAAGTATTTGCGACTTACAAAGTTTATTTATTTACATTTAACTTTGTATTATATATTTTTTTGTAGAAAGAACCTAAGATGTCACGTTTTAATTAAAATTTAAATTCTTCTAGTTCTTTCCTTTATATATTCTTTTATTTTAATTATAATATTAACTAAAATTATTTTAATTAGATGATTTGTTTTTTAACTTTCTGAAGGTATTCGTCGTTTTGAAGGCCTTACAAAGTAAAGAGGAACTATATTATGCATACTCAAATTAACCTCAGGGCGCATAAACAGGCGTATTTCCCATACTTTTCAAACTACTATTGCAAACAATTAAAAGTTAATTTGGTATCAACCTTTTTATAATGGACAAGTTATTTTTGATAAACATCTACCAACTACGCGGCCTTTCAGGAAATTGGAAGGACAAGGGAGGGAATGATTAAGAAACCAGAATTTAATTTGTTATATTCTGAGAACGATTATAGACAAGGACAGAAGGGAGAAAGTTTTATCGTATCAAATTTTCTCGTATTGCTTTAAATTTTACGCCTGGGCCAGAGATATGTTCTCTTAGACTAAAGGCATATTCCATAAATTACTTTTATATATTGGAATATACACTAATAATTTATTTAAAACCATTTGTTTTGATAGTAAAATGTAATAATTTAGTATTTCGCATTTTATAAGATTTAAATGATTGAATAATATTTTATATTAATGATAACAGTAAATTCAATTAAAATAACTAATCTTCATTTAATCAAAATATTTACAATCTTTCAAAACAACGAGTACTCTTATCAGTGTGAGAAATAAAACATTATTATTTAAAGAAAAATTAATAATCAATATAATTATTACTTAGGGCTGCCAATACCACAAAACTGCGTCATAAACTATTACTGCTTGCTTGACCCAAATACTTCTCTCATCAAATAGTACGTTAATAGGTTCAACAAAATGGCCAATACTGCAACTTTACTTTTACT
The DNA here is from genome assembly GCA_034510155.1 of Eucriotettix oculatus. NCBI lineage: Eukaryota > Metazoa > Arthropoda > Insecta > Orthoptera > Tetrigidae > Eucriotettix > Eucriotettix oculatus. The sequence goes on along the minus strand of CM067378.1, from coordinate 12,827,746 downwards.
TTACTTTAATGCTGCAGTCGCTATTTTAGAAACATTTAATGTTTCTGCTTAACGTGTGCGAGACGAGCCGCAGCGGAATGTAATTGGTGCGGGTGTTGATGTCACATTTTAGCGGGTGCGGGACGTTTAGTTTCTGGACGATTCACAAAATTAAAAGAACTAGATCATTTTATTGTTTTATAACGCAATCAGAAACTGTGTTAGAATTGCAGAATACGTCAGCGTCAGCAGAAAGTGAATTTCACCAAGTTGCAGGAGTTGTATGGTTGACACTTCAAAATAATTATGAAGGCAATCCCCCAGGTAAAAGAAGTTCATTACAAAAGTATACAAAGTTTAGGAGCCAATAAAAAATATATTGAAGAAACATATTCGCTTGGAATTCACGATGAACAGACACACTTTTAGTAACGAAATTAAATATCATTGCTGTTAAATCAACTATAAAAACTAATTATTGATTAAAACACATTTTACAGTTTTGTATTACTTAACTAGGGAAATTATGTCACTTTATCTGATTGTTATTTAAATTTATTTGTATTATTTCTGTTTTTTATTACGCTTTTTGAAGTAGCATTACATAAAAATGCAATAATATTTATCAAGAATAGTTAAATAATATATTATGATGCAATAAAAATAGTTATCTTAGTTTAGCGTGTCTAAATAATTAAAGTATTAACTTATATTGATATTTCCTACACGGGTAAATCCATCATTTCTTCCCATATTTAAGAAATTCTTATATCAAATTTTAAATAAATCAGAAAGTTTAAATTTATACTGTAGTTTGATACTATAAAAACCTATTAAATGTAGAGCTTCAGATTTTTATCTGTATGCCATACCCAGATATTGTAATTCAAACTTTGAAAAAAATAGAAAAATATCATTGTAAAAGGATGTAATTTGGAAATTATAAGTCACTCACCACTGATAACAACGCCATTATGTGTAAAAGCAAGAAAAATATTGAGGTTCGCAAACTGTTTCTTCTTGAAGAAATAAGCATACAAAAATTGAATTTGAAATAGACAACTTGGTGTTGCACACAGTACATGAAAAAAATATTATTAGGCACGTAAATAGAAGTTTAATTTGTATTCCCAAATGTACTGAACAAAATACAGTCAATTTGAAAAAATTAGAACACAGTTATGACTAGTTTCGAAAATCGTAGATACCTGCAGAAGCGAAAAACGGCGAGAACCCTACCACACAAGCGTTGTTATTTTGTACCAGAGACAATATAAATGAAACAAAATTAGCTTTGAACTGCAAAAGCACCAGGCAGTGCACCAACAAAATATTAATTTTTTCTGAGAATATGATCAATCAATTTCCCATTTTTCTGGACCACTTGACATGGATTGAACCCTCTGACAGAGACTCGAATGTGACTTTAAACTTTTTCCCCTTTTTTAAATAATACGCTTTGGTATTCAAAACGTAAGTCTTAAAAGAATTTACATATTATTTAATGATACAATTTAATGATACAAAATTTTGAAATAATCAATGTTTAAATAAATAAATCGTCATTATAAAACTGTAATTTTAAAATAAATATGTTTAGCTTACCAATGATGCTAGTTTATTACTTGATTAAGATTATAAAATTGATAATGCTTCAATAGTAAGCCCTTCTCTCATTCAATTATCGCCGGACGTGTGGATACTGTGGGACGGGAAAACGCACCCGCCCCGCAACCGTCCATGTGTGACATGTTGCATTTGAATGTGTTGTCTGACCCGGTGGGGGTACCCGCAACCCACTCAAGTGTGATACTAGCCTAAGCATTTGTAAAACTCTACAATTTCTGTTCTCAACCCATGGGTTTGTTTACTTTAATAAACATATTTAACTTTCCCAGCTCCTAGAACAACAATTTTCTCACGGCTTTAACAGAATATCTTCATTAGTTCTTGAATTATAAAATTAAATTATTTATATTGCCACAAACGTCCAAGGTAGATGCCCTGAAGAGAAAGAAAGCCAATTTTATGAATAATTGAGGAATTGTGTAATAACATAGATCATTTTAACCTCAAATTAGGCAAAGGAGTGTAATATATTGAAGTAATTTGGTGAAACAGTATAATAATATAAGAAATAATAACTACAGTTTGCGTTAAAAACAGTATTAAGTACGCGGTTGCATATAAGAAATATACATAAAAGAACATGGAGGATTCCTGGAACTGATGAAGCTAACCAAATACTTTAAGTATTGGCCTCCAAAAGATGGGCCACTAATATAAAAATACATACGTGCATTTCGTGAGTCATATTCTGTATCAGGTCTTTACTTAGTTCAATGGCAAAGAAAACAAAAAATATTTTTGATTGCTAAAAAGGAAAATGCATGAATTAAAAGATATAATGTCGGAATATTGGAAGATAAAAATGTTTTAATAAATACCAAGACCAATCTCATAATCTACCAAAATGAAAATTTAAATATAGCAAAAAATCTAATGGCTGAAAATAAAGGATATAATAAATAATACAGAAGAAGAAGTTTGGGACAAATAGATAGACCAAAGAATGAAGAATTCATTGGCTATGAATGTCGAAAATAACAGAAAGCTAGAATGAAATTTTTCCTGGGGTATCAGGCTACATGAGGGTGATCATAAGTCAGAGAACTTCCCTTTAATACCATAGGAAGGGAATTGAGAAGGGCGGGATGTGGAATGTAGAGAAAGGTTGCCAAGTGTTGACTAAGGTCCGACGGCTGTAGTTTAAGGATACTACCAGGTTTTCACCTAAAACAGTGATTGAAATACTTTTTAAAGAGGGGGCCAAAGGAAACAAACTGTAGGTGGGCCAATATAAATTAGAGTTGAAGTATCGTGAAACGTTCTATTCTTTTTGTAGAATTCTATAGTTTCGTTGCAGATGACTAATGGTATTCTCTATCTATTGGGACTTAAGAATATTTAAGGTTTTACGCTAACAAATATCTATTTATTATAAGAAAATAATAATTAATTTACCAAAAATTGATAGAAATGAAATAAAAATAATATTATTTTCCTGTTAACTAAGCCTTAAAAAGTTCTCGACACTCAATATTTAACATAGGCTATCATCGAAATATGCACAAATAGATCCTCACAGAACCGTCTTACCGCTACCACGGGTCCCGCTCGTGCAGTCAGGCTGCTACAGCACCAGACGTCTTCTTTCCTCATCACCCAACCTCTCCTTGGATCAATGATAGTCAATGCGTTCTGATTGGTTCCTTTCCAAATAAATGAACTTGCGGTATAATACTGCCAATTTGTAAATTAGGAGATAAAGTTCAATGTTTAAATCATACACCAATTACGTTACTGAACATAACGTTTCTGGTATTATATTCAATAGATTTCTTGTATACTCTAAAGAAATAATAAGAGAATATCAACGTGGATTTTTCCCAGACCTATCCACTATGCCAATTATATGAAAAAGCATAATAATACAATAGAGTATTCCATGATTTATTTATTGATATAATACAGGTTTCAGATAGTTAAAATAGTGATTTAACTCTTCTACAGAAGCTTGTGAAGATGATTAAAGTGACATCGGTTGTTATCCGCACCATTTAATTATGCTAATGAAGTTAGACACTGAGAAGCACTGTCAACATTGTTGTTTAATCTAACTTTGGAAACAGCAGTACTGATATTGAATATATGAGGATACATAGGAATAAGAATGACCCAATTGATGGTTTAAACAGATGACACTGATATAATTGCTAGAAGTATGACGAATTATAATTTACGATTAGAGGCTTGAATCAAGAAATATATAGGAGACCACTTGAAATAAACGAACAAAAAATAAATAAATGCTAGTGTCAATAAAAAACTAACAAAAGCAAAGATATAACTATAGATATTATTAATATGAACAAATTCAAAAAAAATTACATTTGGGATCACATAAATAATCCATCAAGTGAAATTAAGCAAGTAAAAATATATGTTATTTCACGTTTTGTAAAGTAATTAAATACAAACTATTAAGTATTCAGTAAAATGAAAATGTACAAAACACTTATATGACAGCTACAGTGACACACACAAACACACATTCAAAGAAAACTCGTTTCACCTCCGGCAGCTCAAACAGTTAACAACTATTTAATTGTTCAGATCAGATTATCTAGAACAGGTCGTGGTCATTTTACAATCTACAGTTCCATTCACTCGTCGGGCATTAAATTAACAAATTAATTAGTCGAAAAAATATGACTTCATTAACGTCTGCGATTCCCGCGTTTATTCGGTCTAACACCACGTACTTCGCGGCTTGTTCGATAGCCGTTTATAGATCGCGTATCTGCGAGGATTCATGATCCACTACACACATCCTTCTATTACCATATCTAGTAGCCGACCCCTCAATTCACGTGCGCTCGTGGCTTACGCCATCTTTCAAATGTAAGGTAATCACGTTTACGCGTTTTCCCGCTATGGTTAGATTTTTACAGCGCCCGATCACGTGAAAACTGCATGGCCAGACTTTCTTCCCGCTTACACTTACGTCAGCGACAATGCAACAATGATGTCTGTAAATGAGCCTATTCCGCCATTTAACCAAGGCTATAACTTGCATGTTATTTTGCTAGAACTATAATTCTCATTGTACTGTAACGCGAATTATGGTTGCGTTGAATAATTTAGAAAACAGAAATGTGCACAGCAGTTATCTTCTTGAGCCTGGCACAGAGTATTTTCGTCATTAAAAAGAGACCGAAGACAGTACAGGGTTCCCAGAGATATTCCCTGCTTGCCAACGGCGATGTGACGTGGAGGACTACGAGCGCTGATTGGCTCGCCAATAAAAGAGCGCGTTAAGCAAGACCCAAACACGATCACGGAACCACAGGTTTTGGAAGAACCATTTGAGCTGTTGGTGATACAGAGTGCACGAGTGAGTGGGCCACGTTGTAGCTGTGAGGCTCATCTGTAACGCTCATTTGGTGCATATAGATTCATAGCCTTATTACCCAACGGTATAACTTGATTTAAATTGATCTAGCCGCGAAATAATTTATTTATTTTATTAATATCTTCCTTCCCTCCTCCATGCTCTACAGCCCATTCAGGGCCTGAGCCTACCGAGTCGACTGCGGACTGTCATCTTGCATGACACATTACGAATTCGGAGTGACACATGGTCAGCGTATCGATCCTCCAACAGTCTTAGTCCCAGTCTTCGCGACCATGACAACACAAGCATCCAAGCCCATGCCAGAATTCGAACCCGGGACCTCTGGGTTGTTAGGCAGCAACTAGAGGCTAGCCACTACACCACAGACGGTCGGCATTAATTTCTTATGTTTCATAATAAATAGAATACTTTAGCGTAAAATCTTAATACTGATTCATTCCCAAGAGTTACGATACAGTACGTAATATTTCAATAATGTCTAGAAAAAGTAAATGTAGATTTTGATATTAAATTAATGTCTTTTTTATAATTCATTATTGCTATTAAAATATATATGAATAAATTACAGTTGTTGCACTACGATTCATATTTAATTATTAAAGTAATGGTTATGAGTAAAGTAAATCCTCTGCAGATATCTAATTAAGGCATATCTAATCGTAGGTATTACATTATTATAATCTGTATTGACACAAGTTTCCAGTACGTTAAACATAATTCTGTCATAACAACTTCAACAGAAAAATTCTAGCCAACTTAGGATAGTTGTCCACAAGAACTGAAACCTCAGCATGGCGCAATCCAGACCAGTCCTAAGTGAGAACCAATAGTCATTTACTCAAAATATACGTTTCCAATTCAAATATCGGGCGTTATTCCAGAAATAGGATTTGAAGATCATTAGAGCAAAACATTACAATGTGCGACACGGAAGAACAGTTCATATAATACATTCGTCGTACAGCCTTGTTACAATAAAGAAGATCCGATTTTATTACGTTCTTGGTTGTTCTTACAAATTGTATGTTCTGTTAGTGACAACTATCAAATTAATTAATGAATTTTAAAACATTCCTTTCAAATGCGACAAGTTAAATTATACTTTATAGTAAGGATAAATTAATGAAAGTAAAGATTACCTAATGAATAAAATCCAAAATAAAATTTAGATGAACTTATAAAAGAAATTACGTCACTAGAATACTTTTGTCGTATTTTAAATTTGAATAGTATAACATTAGTTTCATGAATCATCATGTAATCCATTATGTTATGCCCTACGACTAATATAATTTCGAATTAAGTCTAAGCAAAATATTATTTAACTCAGTTTCAAAAATTAAAAGCTATTGTTAAATGAATAAAACATAATATATGTTTACTACAATAATTATTAAAGCCGCTGGCAGTGGCGCGAGCTAAATTTACGTCATTGGTTGTACCAGGTCGATTTTTTATATTATTCCGTGTTGTGCTGGTTACTAAAATTTAACTGAAACTTTTAGTGTGTAATGATATAAAAATCGATAGCCGACATTGATCTTCTCTTGGTGTAATGATATAAAAATCATTTCAGAAAGGCAATATGTTTATTCTTTTAACTGTCATTATTTGTCGTAATCAGTAATTTTATTAACCCTATTCGACCTCTAGCTCTAATTGTGTACATTCATTTCTACTGTCTTATCTACATCAGAAGGTTTTTACTCTCTTGAAACATCATTTGCTGGTTTTTTGAGGCAACCTCCACAAATGTTTTGTAACTGTAGTGCATTACATAAAATATTATCAAATGAATATTACAGTGTAGAGCTACATACTATCTTCTGAATTTATTAAACTGTTTGTAAAGTTACATTCCATTACATAATTAAGAGTTATTTTTGTTATTTTGCAAACAAATTATTAAACCACGAACTTATCTAATGCAACAATTAATGTTTTGCAATTTATTATTTTACCCATAGAAAGAAGATTTATTTTCCAGTGTGTACAAATGTAAGCATCAGGTCTCGAGTAGCAGCAAAAAAATATGATACGTCCAAGAATTTTGTCTCTCTTGAATATTAAGTGTTTCATTTTTTATCCAAACAATTTATTATATGTTTTAATTGGTATTTCTTCAACATTGAAGTGTTAATTGTTTGTATTATAGCAAGTTTCAAGGGGGAAAATTAGCTACTTCAAGATGAACAACATGGTCAGGCCTCCTGGACAATATTATAAATCGAGAAACATTACTACTGAGATTATCATTTATGACTGTTTAATCTTTTGTTTCTGTTCCTCATATACAGACGCAGTATTTCAACATAAACTGAGATACCGTTGCCATTTTAGAGATGCTGATGTATGGCGTTTCATCACCAGTTGAAGAAACGGATTGTAATGATTAATTGTGACAATGGCCATTTCATTTCATCACTGGGTGAAGAATTCCCGATATTGGAGACACTCAGTACAAGTAAACACCATGGTGCCAGAGAAGCGAGACATCGGGTTTCAGAACGTGGCAGATCGATCGTTTGGCGACTTAAAAATCTGGTAACTGAGTCCAGTTCTTAGAATCGGAGAATTTTGGAACGCGCTACTGTTCAGATATTAGGGAGAGAAACCGCTGGCCAAACTAGATTTTTATAGGAAGCTGAGGGTCAGGTGATCCACCATGCATCTCATGATGGGGTGAATGAATTAGATGACCTGCCAGGTTGGATTGGAGATATTTGGTCAGTTGGTCATAGAGAACTGAACAAGTAGGATGTCACGAGAGTGCGTGGTAGTTGAGTCACTAGAAAAATTAATCAGTCAGGAAGTAATCAGGCGGAGAGAAAACGAGGAATCTTGCTGGCGTAATAGAAGGAAGGATGTCTCTACAACGAGGCGAACTGCAATAAGGTCGAGTCCTGTCCAAGTAATTTCTCAGAGCCCAGGAACGAGCTCCAGAGGCAACCAGAATTCGTGGAAGACGGGCCTAAAGATACCGGCGTGAGCTAAGGACGAAGCTATTTACGACCCACAATAAATCTCAGGTGTGTTAGTGCCAATATCGAAAAGTGCGTGACGACGATTTTGTTGCTGCACGATAAGCCCACAAAAAAGTCTTAGTAAACGGAATTGAGATGGCCATGGTAATTTTTTTAATTGGACCCTAAAGTTTAGTAATTATTGTTGTTTTATTTTATTTTCTGTAAATGAATTTAATTTTTTATTTAATTTAACTCAATAATTTATTTTGATTTAACTCAATAATTTATTTTGATTAAAATTAAAATTTGAACCCCTCAGTTCATTATAAGTTACTGATAAAGGACCTTTTTGCGCTTCAATAAGAATGAGGTGAGCGATGGGACTGCCAAAATAAATGGGTTAACAACAAAACTGTTGTTATATTTGGAAAAAGGAGAATCTGACAATATTTTACGCTAGGAATAAAAATGTAGCCATCGGCCGAAGAAAGATTATAAAATTACACAATCATGGCATGTCTTTTCGACTAATTGATGTCTTATAAAACATTTTTATAAAATCCAATAAATGGTCACATAGGAAGAATATTCTCGCTAAAAAGTGGATACCGTTGAGTCACATATATATGTTTGTTCAAAGGCGACGAGAATGGCTTTTTCAATATAACTCCCGACAAATTTGCTTGCAACTAAAAACATTATGAATTTTATGTGAGAAAGGACTCAAATTTAACTATATTATGGAAAAACATTTGTTTTACTTGCATTCATTTCTGTGCCAATTGAGACCCAATGTACACAATTGTCTGCTAAGTATATTTTTAGAAAGGTAAATATATTTGAAAAAATTTCTTCTAAATTCATTACAAAACACATAGGAAAATTAAAGCATAAAAAATGTACTTTCAACCAGACGAAAATCAGGTTTGAATGGATAAACAATAATTTAAGACTTTTACATTAACAAATTAATGCAGCCTTATTTAAGAAGTTATTTTATGAAATGCCTGAATGGTAATATGACTGTGTTCTTAATTTATTACGCTTCATTTTAAATACTATCTAAACCAAGGCAATCTTTCTTCGAAGTGGGAGAACGACAGAAAATTTCTCACAGGGCTATTTCTTTGGGATGTATAGACCTTTATATGATATTAATACTATCACCTTATAAAGTATTCAAGAAAACAGGGGAAGAGTTTATTTCCTATCACTGTTTCGCAGTAAATTGGTCTTCGTAGCTTAATGGAAGTAGAGGTAATCACTTTCTGTATCCTGATTGTGCCATTCATATTATTTTTATTATAGTTTAGTAATATTATTGCTTATGTACCACACCGTAGTTCCATAATACATTTATATCTGGAACTCAAGTACTGTTTAATTAGAACCACGGAGATAAAAATTGTATTAATTAAAATAAAATCGTTTTATGGGTCTGTAGCGCACGAGTTTCTAATTATCGTTGGTGAAAACAGTACTTTGTATGTCTTAATTTATTCAGCGAATATCTGTCTTCGGGACTTTAATTTGTGAGTCACTCAGTGAAGTCTTAGCATGTAGACCATTAGCTACGATTAATTCAGAGCAACGCTCCTGCATTGCGTGATAATAGCTAGACCCTAATAACAGTAACTCTGTGACCACTTGCTCGGCCTCATTACCATATTCTATAGACTCCACATTTGTAACGCGTTGAATTGAAATTAATTGGAACATCAAATTTTCCACTCGACATAGAGTCAAATAATTTATTAACTATTTTATTTATAATATTTCAAATATAGCGTCTTTTAAAACTGTTCTTTATATGTTTCTTAGAAGAAAATAAATATACTAAGGCAGAATAAACTTGTTTTTATAGAATTTGACAGACCGACTACAGAAAAGTTACAACAGATAAATATAGTTCATTTGTTCATTCCTATTCTCTGGTGTAACAACCCATGATGAGTTTTAACCTTATTAGCCAATTTTTTCCAGTCTTCCCTTTCCCACACCACTTATATGTACTCGCCATTATGGCTCCGTGTTTTCCTCCGTTTTCCCCTCAATATTCTTTCCACTGGTTTCCAGTTCAAGGCCTTCATTGATATTCTATTTTCTTCCATCCGTTCCAAGTGTCCCATCTACGACAATCCTTGGCTTTTCACAAAGATAATTAATTTTTCGTACTGCATTAATTGATAAAATTGAATTCACTGAATGAATAAATAGTATGGTATCATTTATAACTTGCAGTTGGTTTTGAACACACCCCGCTTTCATACTTTTCGGAGCAAATTCGATAGAAACTTCCAGACACACAGAAACTTGAATTATATATTGATTTTATTTGCTTTTAAAAATTAGCAATTACTAATTATATAAATGTACCAGACGTGACAAATTCAACCAATTTGCGTATGCATCGTATTGACGATCCAAAAAGCCTTATCTTCTCAGGGAGTTACCTCTCTGCCAACAATAGGTTAATTACTGCGCGAATTGTGTTGCAACAATTGATGGAGTGAGAAGACTTATAACTCGCAGTTGGTTTTCACGCCACCTTTCACGCGGCAATTCTATGGATTTATATGTATTTACATTAATATCTTCTGAACTCTGCAAAATATTGAAAAGAAACACACAAAAATTTAAGATAAAAATTCCTGTTTCAATCCCTGAAATTTTCATTGAAATCCATTAAGCAGTTTCAGGGCATAAATAGATCAAGTTTTTAGGCAACACACATCCTCATTTTGGAGATTCTAATGCAAGTAAACGAAGAAAACTCATAGAATGTTATATATTTATATTATATTAATATCATCTGAAACATATCTAAATGAAATATTCACGAGTATTTAAATTAATTCTACTGTTTTTAAATCCTCAAATTTTCATTGAAATCCGCTGAGCCATTTCGTAATCTATTGAAGGCAAACATTCGGACAGACAGACACACAATTCAATTGCACATAAAATTTAATAGTAATTCCTTATAATCATACGTGCAATATTTAAATTCTTTATATGACTCATTATTATTGGGATGTACTTGTGCATTCCGAAGTATAACATTATTCCGTTACAATAATGTGAGTTTTGCGATGTTACCTTGCATTTGTTTTCTATCATTTCGGCTCCGGACGTTGCAGCAGATACATGAAATTTTTGTTATATCGTTATTGTAAGTACATACCAAGTTTAAATATTTAATTAGTCATTTATACTCAATTATTTATATTTAACTATATAAATGTTTTTGTAGAAAGATCTGAGGAGATCCTGAAAGTATGGGGACGAATCTTTTCAAACAAAATTATGTCATTTCTGACTCTTGGCCATTCTTTGTGTTATTTATTGTAACAAATCAGATTAGTTCAATTACTTTATTTACTCTAATTAATTTCTAAATGTATATTACTATGCAACCAATGTAGTGAAGTTATGAAATATTGTATTTTTAATTTTATTTATTTATTTTCTAAATAGTCGAATCAAATCTATTGTGATGTATGGGGCTAACTGCGTGTAGTTATAATAAGTTAATTATACATACAAATGGACTTGTTATTTTAATTTATAAAACTTTCGTTCATTGAAAGTTAAGAAAAAGTATAGGTAAATTAATAATTTAATTTATCTGTAATCCAGATCATCTCATATCAGAAATTGCATGCAATAATGTGGGATCACGCGATCATCCCTTAGAATCACGCAATGTTGAAACGAAAACAGTTTACCTTCATATAAATTCTTGGTTGTATAAATTTGACAGCCAATTTTTCTAAATATTCCATTATATTATCAGAAGCAAGTGAAAATTCTCTGAGAATAATAACTATTTCTCTGTTAAATCTACTCAAAAATATGTAATATCGGTTATGAGCGTGTTTTAACAATTATTTCTCCTGAATACTTTTTATGCTCTTTAGAGTATGTACTCCAAAATATTATTTTATTCTGTGTTATTTCAAAGATATATTTTATTCCGTTAGGTAATCGTGTTCTCCTGAATTGACTAAAGTATAAAAATTATACATACATTTATTTGGCAAAGCACGTATTATACTGGCCCAAATGTAAATTATTTTGAATATGAATATCGTTATTACATTTTATTTTACTTTTTGTATCAGTTACGACAATTTATTGGCTTCTGCTTACTTCAGAAGCCGAAGTATTAAGTTGGGTTAACGCACTTGTCGGTTGCGTGTTTACAAGTGGGATAGTTTCAGAGGGTGATTGATGTATGAAGGTGATATCTGACGCACCGAACAGCCATGCCCTCGCTGGGATTCGAACCCGGGACCTCTGCGCTGCGTGGCAGTGACGCTGAACACTATACTACAGGTCTTTGTCTTCTTTACATTTTAAGAGTTCGTAAATTATTTTCTTTATTTCAGATCAAAAGCCATCCCTGACTTTGACTGAGGCTACAAAAATCTCTTTATAACTACAATGTTTTATTGATTTAGCAAATAGTGCCTTTACCGGAAACTGTTAGCGCTTAAGGTAAGCATTAATGCAAGTCCTGTAGGTATTAAGATAACTCCGGAAATTATTATTTATTATTTTCTTCGGTAAATATTTAGCGCCTTTCACGTAGTATAAATTCGGTAACTACTGACCTAATCCCATTAAAATTTCCAATGTACAAAAAACCTATTAATGTTAAAAAAACATTCACGACTGATGATCGTTTTGGTGTGGTGAGGTAAATCTGCATGATAAACAAGCCTCGAACTGAATTTCGTTCAAAGTATAATGTATGACGGAACCCAAGAACAATTGTGATTATATCGTCTTGAGTACGAATAAATTTTTTGTGCTTATTAACCGATTTTGTAAAATATTCTACAACATATTTGTAAAAAATGATTAATTGAACATATTATTCTCAAAGATTCAATTATTATTTCATAAATTAAGTTGTTTTAGATAACAAATCTCTTTAAACTACGTCAAAACGCCAAACTATTTTTAGTGTGTAAACTTGTGGTTTTAAATTAATTTAGATCTTTTAGCGCTTACACTGATGAAAATCTTATAGACCATGGCATTTTATTGCCATATATCCAATAATGTTTATTTATTGAAACATTAACATAATTTTGAATGATATCAATATATTAGAAAGTCTTATTCATGGCATTCACTTTTATCTCTGGCAACACGATGTTGGTTCTTTGTTCTTTAAACAAATTCGTTGCATGTCTTTCCATTTAACTTTCCAATGCTTTCCCTCTTTCGCACCTGGGACGCGGGAATCGTTTCTTTTTTATTTTGTTCCAAATGTCCCACAGGCACAATTAATCACATTGGACAGATCAGCTCCCACTACATCGCATACACGCGGAACTCGCTGTTTTATTGAATGTTTCGGACACGAATAAATATCTGGCTATTGGCGACTATTCACTGATTCCAGGAAACACTTCAAACTGATTATTGGTATCCAATGGAATTAGAACGCTTCTGGGTATTTATTTATATAACGCGTTAATTTTTCTCACGAGAACATGGAATAGAAAACAAAAAAAAATATTAGTGTTGCACATGTGAATACATATATTCTTTTTGTTACCTCTCGAATTTAATCCTCTCGTTTGAGCAAAGCTAATTGTAATAAAACATCAAAACTTGGGATTTACGATCCATAGCTTTGGAAAATGCGAAGGTTTTGTAATTGAAACGTAAGTAACAAAATTTAAATATAACAATAATTAACATGGAAATTAGTTAAATTGAAAAATTGACACATATTTTTACCTTGAAGCAACTTTTTCAACTTGGATAACGAATTTACTTTTAATTATTTCATGAATTTACAAAATGAAAATGTCTCTCACAAAACTATATTTATGACAAATTAACTCCTTAATGTGACAAAAAAACTATAAATAGGCAACTTGCCATGTCAGTATCTGGTATTAACAAAATATGTATAGAGACACAGTTTACCGAATTTTACTGGAGTAGCGCAACATCAAAATTTTCAAAGTAATGTATTCCACAGCTTGGTCAGGACACCCAGCGCTGACCCACCAATATGCGAGGGTGGTTGAATAAGTAATGCATCCTGTTATATTCCTTCTTAAATAAGTTAATTATGTGAAATTTTTGAATTTGGAGCGAATCCTCAAACATTCAATCCACTAAAATAATAAAGTCAACAAGTGGTATCACTGAACCCTCTTCCTAAATGGCTGACATTCCGAGCGTATGAGACAGCGTTCTGTGATATAATTCTTAAATGCGGAAGGTGAAAAGCACATTCACATTCACGAACGACTGAAAAATGTGTATGGTAACACTGGATGACAGAACTGTTTGGCGATGGATTCGCCGTTGTAACGAAACTGAAGGGAAAACACCATTGGCTAATAAAAAGCAGTTACAGCAGTAAGTCCATGCAACATTCAGCGAGTCGAGAGGACGCCAACTAACAAATAATGAATTGTACATCTCTCTCTACATCATTAAAGGCAGTGTGATGATGATTATTCACCAATTGGGTTACTCGTAAGTTTATACAAATACTTTCAACAGACTGGAATAAAGAGACAAGAGAAAATTAGCGTCTGAACTCCTGCAGCGTTTCAATTTGGAAGGACAGGTGTTTTCTGGGGAAAATTGTGGCTAGAGATGAGACTTGAGCTCATACATTTTAATCTGAATCAAAAAGGCAATTAATAGAATGGTAACTAACATCTATGACGAAGAAGAAAAAATTCAAAACTGCAATCGTCAGTGAAAAATACGGTGACAGAATTCTGGGATACAAATGGTAAGATTCTAGTTGATTTTTTGCAGCAGGGGTGCACAATAAATTCTGTCCAATACATGAGCGTCCTCAAAAAACTCAAAGCACGTCTTCAGCGAGGTCATGCAGTGCTTGCAGAGCCACGATGCATTCACCAGCTTCTAATTATTCTGGTGATTTTGTAGTGTTCCCTAATCAACAAAAAAATTAACTCGTGCAATATCCATAAATCTTCTGGGTTTGACATAATCATCATCATCAGTTGGCTCTACAGTCCAAGTAGGACCTTCGCCTCCTCCAATAACTTCCTCCATCTTGACCTGTCCAAAGATACTTCCTTCCATCCTTGTATCTTCGCCCTTCTTAAGTCTGCCTGTACATCGTCCCACCATCTCGTCCTTTGTCTTCTCCTTGTTCTTATTCCATCCACTTGTCCTAATACTTCCTGCTTAACTTTTCTCTCTTCCCTCATTGTATTCACAAGTGCCAGCCATCCTAGTCTACATATTCTTTTATATGTAACAATTTACATGTCTTGATATATTTCTTTTAGTTCATCATTGTACCTTATTCTCCATAGTCCATCTATATTAATACCTCCGTATATCCTTCTTAGTATTTTTTTCTAATATGCTTTGTGTTTCGCACACATTCTGAATAAGCGTTCATGATTCCGCCCCATACACTATTTTAGGTATTATTAGTGGCTTATTCAGCCCTATTTTTGTTTTCTTGGGGACAATTTGATTTTTTAGGAGAGGAAGTAGGGCATAGTAGGCTCTATTGGCATTTGTTTTTATCCTTTCTATTTCAAATTCAATTTCATTCTTTGATGTTAACAAGCTCCCCAAATAAATAAATTCTTGTACGATTTTAAAATTTTACTGACCCATACTTATTGGTCTTGCTTTTCCTCGTTCCCTCCTTGCCACTGTCATAAACTGTGTTTTAGTTTCATTAATCTTCAATCCCAATTCAGATGCAAACTTTTCTATTCTTAAGAAGCTTTCTTTCACATCATCCATTCGCCTTCCTGATATCACGATATCGTCTGCATACGCCAAGACTTATGTTCTATTTTTAACATCCAAAACTGATCATATCAGGAATAAACTCCACCAAATTGATTGGCTACTTTGAAGAAATTCCAATTTGAAAACATATATAAATGCGTAATCAAACCCACATGGACGTATGGGATCCAAGTCTTCGAATTCAAAAAATATTAAACATCTTCAGTCAACAATCCTTCGTACCATCTTAAGATGCACCCTGGTTTGTGAGCAACAAGGCAATACATGAAGATCTAGCCATAACTACTACAGAAGATGAAATACACAGACTCAGGACTAATTATTGTCAAAATCCCCCAGGACACCATAACGAAGAGGTCCGCCATTTAACAAATGAACTAACAACACTTCGCAGATTGAAGGGGAAATGGCCAACAGACGTGTGAGGTTTAATTTTTTGCAATGACATATCATTTTGTTTCATTCGGAGCCTGGTCATCGGACCACTTCTCCGCTCATTGTATTTCCTTTACCTAATTTTCTTAGTGTGAACAGTGAACAGCTTGTAAATTTCTTAATAACGTATATATATAGTAACATGAAAAGTTACACTTAACAATGCCGGCCAGGTTGCGAGTTGCAATTGTTGAGGAACTGACGCAACTTGGGCCAACTTGTAGTCTGGCGAGACTTGGAGAGTCGTCATGGGGTAGTGGAAGGAGCAGGTTGTGTCAGCGGGACGACAAGAAGATGACCACGCCCTGCAGATATAATTTTTTCTCATGCTCTGATTGGAAATTAAAAACTATTAAAATCATCTTTTGGTATTTTTTGTGAAAAATACCTGGCGCCCTAAAAGAATTAAGAAATCCTAGAATTCCAGTCGTTGATAGTCCTATTTAGGAATGAGAATTTGCCAACATCTGTTTTTTGTTTTCTGTATTTCACTTTGAATTGGTGATCCCATCTACCTATATAACTGGGCTTTTGCATTTTGTAGCTAATTCCAATCCATGGTTTTTGCCCCGTATAAGCTTTGAATAGCAAATGCAGTCTTGCTTTCTCCCTCCTTTCTGACAATACCTCCCAACCTAGCTGTTTTACTTTTTCCTTCCTATGACCTGGCCCTACTTGCACAAAATTAGCAGCCCTTTTCTGAACTTTCTCTAATGATTCTATTTGATTAATTCTATAAGGATCCCAACAAGCCGCCCCATATTCCAAAATTGGTCTAACTAGAGATAAGTATGCCACCTCCTTTGTTTTTGAACTTCCCTTTTTTAAGTTCCTCATAATGAAATGTAAGGAATTCCACGCTTTTCGGGCCGTGAAATTCACTTGTTCCTCCCACCCAAGTCTATTGTTGAAAAATATCCCCAGATATTTGCAGCTCGTTAAACGGCGAAATAGAAAGAAAATCCCCCGAACAACACAGAGGAAACAATGTGTGGGAGGAAATGTTAAGCGAAAGAAATTGCGAATTATCATACGTGCGTATAAAGTTAAGGAAGGTGAAACGGATGTTAATCATAATGTCGAGAGTGGTGGAAGATTGTTAAAATTAATTGGTGTATCTGCGGATAAGTTTAAGAAAAATTGTAAACATTTAATGCGTCAGATGAAAGTTGGTTGATATGAATGTAATGTGAACGCAGTGAAGAAGCAGATTAAGGGACAGCGAGAACAGCTGATCATGGTTCTCAAAGAAGATGATGTAATTAAATGTTGCAAATAGATTTCAGAAAAGCTCCAGAAAAATGTACAAGGAAAAATTACTTGGTATAAAAGGTTGTCGTAAAATTAAGCGAAACTTAATGTTTAGCAGAAAATTTGTTTCCATTGTTCAAAAATATGCATCCTATGGTAACAACAGAGTAGAAGAAATTTTGTATGTGTTAAATAGTTGTGATGATTGTGGATTTCCTTGGAATCCAGGGGGAAACCGGATGCTGTATTTTTTAATAATGTCAAAGGTTTTAAATAAATTGGCTATGTTTGAAGTTTATTATTGTAATTAGTGTTAAGGAATTGTGGTGGTTATAGATTTCCTTGGAACCTAGGTGGAAAAACCCAATGCGGTATTTTGGTAAATGTAAAAAAAAATTGTTACATTAAATGCCAAAAATAGCTGTTCTGCCAGATGTCAAATGACTTTGTAGTAGATGCAAGAAACAGCTGATGGCAGATAAAAAAAATTATGTACTCCAAATGTAATTAGCTGTAAAAACCAAGTGGTCAGTTGACTGTTTTCGACGTACATCAAAGAGCTGAATGTCAAACTAATAAATGTCATATGATACATTAAAAACAGCTGAGAATGAGTAAAATTTTATGTAAACACATTGTAAAGAAACATATGTTCTGTCAAAAACAGCTGATTGAAATTTAAATTGTGAAATGACAAAGATTCAGCCAACTGTCAATAGATGTAAATGTCAAGTGTTTAAATTAATTTACATTTACTTTAAGAAAGTCTCCCAAACAACACATCAGAGAAAATGTGTGGGAAGAAAAAAAATGTAAATGGAAAAATTGTTTGGAAAAATAAAATGTGTAATTAGAATTAAAGTTGGTTAATTGAGTGATTTGTAAATTTACTCAATGTTTGCTCTTATGAAAGAATATATCAAAGAAAATTGTAATTAGTTCTAAGTGAATTTTTGTAAATATTTTGTAATTTTGATTAAGGGCGTTGGTCATTCAGATTGTTTACGACTGTGGTTCAGTGAGTGTCATATTAAAAAATTGTACAATTTTTTAAATTCATTGGGGGCGGGGAAAATCTAACATGAAAAGTTACACTTAACAATGCAGGCCAGCTTGCGAGTTGCAATTGTTGAGGAACTGACGCAACTTGGGCCAACTTGTAGTCTGGCGAGACTTGGAGAGTCGTCATGGGGTAGTGGAAGGAGCAGGTTGTGTCGGCGGGACGACAAGAAGATGACCACGCCCTGCAGATATAAGTTTTTCTCATGCTCTGATTGGAATTAAAACTATTAAAATCTATTTTTGGTGTTTTTATGAAAAATACCTGGCGCCCTAAAGGAATTCAGAAATCCTCGAATACGGAGGAACGGTGGATGAGAGAGAGAGAGGAACAAACTGTGCAGTTTAGCTGTATGCGGACAAAATTTTGGTCACTGCTAGCCTACGAAGTAGTTAAATGGTGGATGAAGAGTTCTCGGGATTCCAGTCGGGTGATGTCGTTAGTAGCCCACAACGTTTCTATGGCTGACACCGCCATCTTCTTCACCTAACTCTTCATCCAGCATCTTCGTCGGGAAAATCTACGTTCTCTAATTAAATGGTTCTCATTTAACTACCAAGATGCTAACATGTTAACTTTCTCCTGTCAAGTGCAGTCGAACTTCCCATGAACGTACACTACTGGGGAACAGAATTTTGTCCGCTTATTAGAAGGCTGCATCATTCAGCATGCATAAAATGCATACATACAATATCACAGTAGGTAGATTCGTTAGGAACACGAGGACTGAAATTTCGGTCAAAAACTGAAAATGAAAATAGATTTTCTAATTTTTTTTATTGTCTAGGATCATACTGAAAAACTTTTAATTCTATTTCATCATTTTTGAAGGCTCAGGAGAAATTTAAAAGGATTTGATCCAAAATTAATTAATTATTACTTTCTCCAGAAAAATGTGCTTTTCTCAGTTTCATGATTTCTGCTACCTAAAACCTTCTATGCGTCACAAATATTAATATATTGTCTTCATTATATTTGTACACAATATGCATGATAATACCTTTAAATACAAATATTAGGTTTCGAATTGTTCAGGCAGTTTAGGTGAAACAATTTTTCTAATTGATGAAAAGTGCTAATTTTTAAGTAACTGTGTGAAGATCTTACTAAAAAAATATTTTCTCCACACCCATTTATTTAATTTTAAAAATAATACTGACAATTGATAAGAATGGCCAGTCGTACATCCGGTTATCAGAGACATTATCAATGAAAATTCCGTAAAAATAGTGCCCGGTTATTAGAAGTACTTGACTCAGCAAAGTATATGGAATAATGTCGGGGGAAATAAAATTGTGGTATGAGAGATGTCCGGTTATTAGAAGTGTCCGTTTCGGGAAGTTCGAATGCAGTTCTTAATAGACCAACGTCTGTCTGGCAGCCGATTAACTCTCATTTTGCGCGGGAACAAACCACGCCTAGTTTTACGTTACAAAACCTGCCGTCAACAATACTTCAACAACACCGGACTTTCTGTTTGCGATGGGCAACGAATATCCATTAAAATGCTTTAATCACCAAAATTAAAGTTCAATGTTACTCCAGTACACAAAACTGACCTTTCATATTCCTTGTGGCATATTAAGTTTTTCAGTTATTCAGACTTGGCAAAACGGTTACAAGTGGCGCATTGCATCAATGAACGTGTTTGTATTTCGTACGCGACGTGCCTTCATATTGTTATTATAGACTTGTACTATAAATAAATACAATTACCACTAAAATTCAGTAATGTCCCAGTCATAATCGGTTTACTATACCGATGTGTCACGATCCTATTTCCATCTCCAATTAGACTACATCATTTTCCATTTTGCTCCAATTCATGTGTAAATTTTATTCTAGGGTGAATACTATTAAAAGTTATAATGAATGGATCAATTTCATCATTACTAAAAATAACTAAAATATCGTCATCATATTTTACTAATAGTAAAGGCTTGCCCCCGTTTTCGCCAGTACCTTATCTAATATAAAATTCGTAAATAATGCCGGCAATATTTATGGAAACACAACCCCACCCCCGTATCAACCCCAAGCACCTGTTTATAACATTCCTCATCATATTTAAAGTACCAGTGTTCTAAGCACATTTTAACCCTTCCATATGCAAATGCTTACCTTTCATCCGGGAAAATTGCATAATCTTTAACCAATTTTAATTCATGTGGTCGAGAATTAATTTGTCAGGAATGAGTTGTAATAATTTCCTTAACACGAGGGTCAACGAAATAAGGAAAGTCTAATATCATTATTAATTTATAGGCAATAAAATTATATATAATTAAACTTTTCAAATAGAATAGAGGTTTGTATATGATTTCATTTTGTTCTATTAAACTGTCTATATTTCATTCAATAATGAAAAACAACCGCTTAAAACAGTCTCACAAATTTGTTATTTAACAGGTCAATAGCTTCCGACGTTTGTCATATTCATTCTGTTAGGTTCACGTGAAAACAACTTGTGTAGTAATTACATTAATTAAATTCCTTATGTTGTTAATTTATTTGAGTACAAAAATTATATTTTACAACCTTTTTTAAAAACTGAATACTGGTAATGACGGGCAGGAGTCAAAAAGTAAGAACACCGAATTAAAACTTATTTTGTCTTGCCTAAATTGGCAATCGTCGTTTGCTGTGTAAATGCTCCCGACAACACGTTACACAAATCAATCGATTAGGCCACAGTTACAATGATCGATAATACATTATCGTCATAATATACCACATATCTAGGTAAAACAATAATATTGTCTTAGTTTCTCTATTATAGCAGCGTAATATGTCCCTATTTCCGCGCCTTCTGTTTTATAATTCATTAACTTATTTCTATTTGTATTAATATAAAGAGCTTCAGTAAATCTAAGTTTTGTTCTTAGCCTATTATTATGGAGGATTTTTGTGTCCTTGAATTTAATTGCATGATTAAATGTTTTTACGTGGGTGGATAGTGCAGTGTTATTTTTGGATTTAGGTTTAAGGCTTCTTTTATGGTGGTAAAGCCTGGTCTTTAGGCTGGTCGTGGTATGAATATGACAAACGTCGGAAGCTATCAACCTTTTTAAATAATAAATAAGTGAGACTGTTTTAAGTGGTTGTTTTTCTTTATTGTTTGTATATTATTAAACTGCGTTTGTTTCTTGATTTAAATTATATATGAGGATAGTAGATGTTATAATTTGTATGTTCTTTGTCATTAGCTTATTGAAAGTGTAATTTTGTGACTTAATATAAATTTTTTTCCGTAAATCTGGTTTATCTATTTTTCTAGTTAACATGGTTCTTTTGTTATTTTTTTGGTGGGGAGGAGGAGCATTTTATGTTTGCCTACGGCGGTATAAATATGCTGGGCCCTGCCCTGCAGAAGTTGCTGGTAGACATTTGTCCTAGTCATTATAAAGAAAACTGGTGTTGAGACTGAAGGAGAATTGCTACGTCGTCCTCTTGCCACTCCGAATAGGTCTTTAAAATGACAGTCTCCCGGTAGATTACAAGCCTTAATAGAAGAAGATAAAATATATCTATACATTCGTGTGGGTCTTAACTCCACAACCTGCTTCTCCAGTTTAAGAATAATGGCATCATAATTGAAGCAAAAATTTCTCTTTAAATTTAATTTTCATTATTCATTACCACAGCGACAAATTTACAAACGCTGTAAGTACCTAATATATACAGTGAGACGTTTTCTACAAATTACCTTTTATGTATGCAATTGTTAAACAAAGGTGACGTGATATTACAATTTCTATTGGCCGAGATTAGCAAATTTAATTGTGTGCCATTATCAGTAATGAAAGTGGCCAATTTGTATGGTATCGTCGACTTGTTCGAACAAGCGCTGCCGCTCGATAAGGTAATTATAGCACACAGCCATTTTGGGAACAATACATCAAATATTGTCTCAATTGTCATTATCTTAATATTGTTCAGGTTTAAATCACATATAACCTATTCAAAGACCAATAAGTTGCGTGGAAAATTGCAATGTGAAATAGCGTAGGCATAAAATTGAATAAAAAATAATTACAAATGGTCGTGTGCGTCCATTCATTGAGTTATATATGGACATTCAACATCGCTTTTTCGATAAATTAATAACTTTCTTTATTTCCCTTTGAGTTTATTTCACAATGACGAAATGCCAAATTACGCAAATGCAGACATAAAAGTTATTCTTTTTTGTTCAACTTCGGTGAAACAATTTCTAAAATTAGCATGAAATTTTTATAATAGTTTACATTTTACATCTAATTAAAATAAAACATTCATATAATTAATATAGTTCTTGGCAGCATCTTTTACTCAAGTCTTTGTGCATATTGCTTACAAATTTCAGGGTTTAGTGTAAGAAATACGAATACAAGTAGTTCTCAATTTTAGGATGAGTTTTTCACTTGTTCGAAATCATTTTATGAAACATTAAGAATACATTACTTTCATGTGATCTAATTGAATAAAATGATATCAGTATTACACCTAGATAGCCGTTTATATATTAAGTTTCGACAGCTAAATCTTGAGAACTAATTTTTTGAATCTATAATATCTAAATATGTAAAAAAATAAAAGTAATATTGATTCATAATAAAATCAGCGCAGTAGTTCATGAAATAGAAAGCCTAAGTACGTAACAAAGATTAATTTTATGATTATGTCTTTCTTTAACAGCTATGTGCTCAGTTAATGAATAAATAAAAATGAAATGTGACGATATATTAAGGGTTATGTCTAAAAAATTCTGAAGGAATAATTAGCTGCTGATTTCTTTCAAGTTATTTAATAAAATCCAAACAATTAAAGATTGGCGTAAATCAAAGTTTCCCAAAATACGTTATGAAATCTAAAAGAAGGAATTATTAGTACAGTAATGTGGGGTTTATACGTTGTTGAATATTCAATATTACGAATTTTTTGGTTGTAGCTGTGATAATTATAACCCACATTTTAATAAACTAAATAATTATTGTGAATTTAGTGTTAAAATATAAATCAGGCTTGATGAAGTTACAGCAATTACATTCTGTTAAACGTAATATGATATTAAATACTGCACAATGAAATCACCACTACGTTGGTGCAATACGAATTTTGATCCCAACTTTTGTTAATGATTGGCTGACAGTGTGAGCTATTTTTGCTTCAACGTCAGCGAAACATTGTAATCGCTCAGATTTTTGTCATCAAATTTCGTAAAAGTCATTTTAACTTCATTTCTCTCTGAAAAGATTACCTAAATTAAATACAAGCAGTAGGTTAAAACATTTTTCAAATGTGAAACTTATTGTTGATTGCGTGTTTTTTATAAGTATCGTAAATATAAGTTTAGTAAAAATAATTAGACATACATGCTAATTTTTTCCAATATTATAAATGTATAATTTACGAATTTCATGTATATACCGACGTACTGTGGTGTAGTGGCTAGCGTTGCTACCTTACAACCCAGGGTTCCCGGGCTCGAATCCTGGAATGGGTTTGGATGTTTGTGCCGTCATGCTTACGAAGATTGAGACTGCTTTTGGCTTGGCCCTCAATGGGCTGTAGAGCCAAAGAAGAAGATATGAGTGAGAAAATGGCATTGTCTGGTTAATTAAAACAATTAATAAGGACCCCAAAGAGGCATAGAAAGTTGGTGACTGACCTGAAGTTTACTGATGGCAGACACCATGTAGGGTTCGCGATTCATGAATTTTCGGAGGCACCGACACCTTCATCAGAACGTTAGGGAAACATTTCGAGCAACGGCCAGCCGTCTCGATGAAGATTCAAGATTCTCAAACCCTACATTGTACCTGCCATCTATGAACTTCAGGAAGCCAGCAACTTTCGGTCTTTCTTTCCTGTCCTTATTAATTAATTATATGTCGTTGTTGTGGTTTTCAGTCCTAAGACTGGTCTGATGAAACCCTCCACGCTAACCCATCAAGTGCAAGCCATTTTATTTCCTTGTAACTAGCACAAACACACAATCTCCCTAACCTGCTTAGCATATTCCATCCTTTTCTCCCTCTACAGTTCTTACCCCACACACTTCCCTCTAATGCTAATTTTTAAAGGCCTTCGTGTCTTAAACCGTGGCCTTCTCTTAGTCAACGTCCTCCGTATTGTTCGCTTTTCCCCTATGCTGTTTAGAACTTCCTCCTTTGTGATTCTATTCACCCATCTGATTTTCAGCATTCACCTATAGCACATATCAAAGGCTTCTATTCTTTTCCTTTCCCCAACTCCTATCGTCCACGTTTCGCACACATATACCGCCATGCTCCATACAAACATCTTTAGCAGCGATTTCATAATATTCACACTTATATTACCCGTAAGTAAATTTCTCTTTTTTGCTAAAGCTTTCCTTGCCTCTGCTATCCTACTATACTTCTACCATCACTAGTTATTACGCTCTCCAAGTAGCAGAATTTCTTAACTTCCGTCAAAATATCCCCTCCCAATCCAACACTCTTTGTCATTCCACTATTTCCCATACTACGCCCCAATGCCTTAGTTTTTCCTCGATTAATCCTCAAATTGAACTCTTTTTCCAGGACACCGTAAATGACATTTGTTATGGTTTTCAAGTCTTCTTCTCACTCCCCTAATACTATAATATCGTCAGAAAAGCGTATGGTTTATATTTCTCCTCCTTGCAGTATGATTCCTTTACCACATTCCGTTTCAACCTTCTTCATTGCTTGTTCTATATATAAGTTAAACAGCATGAGCGACAGACTGCTTCCTTGTCTTACTCCTTTCTTGATTACTGCTTCCTTTTCTAAATCTTCTATTCTAATTACTGCTGCCTGTCTTCTGTACAGGTTTTGTATAAATCTCCTTTCTCGATATTTTATTCCAGTGTTCTTCAATATTCTTAATAGTGTGTTCCAGTTCACATTATCAAACGCTTATTCTAAATCTACAAATGCCATAAACGTAGGCCAGGTTTTTTCTTATCCTGTCTTCTAAAATTAGCCGCAAAGTCAATATTGCTTCTCTTGTCCCTACATTCTTCCTAAAACCAAACTGATCTTCTCCTAACTTGCATTCTATTTGACGTCCCATTCTCTTATATACTATTTTCGTTAATATTTTACATGCATGGGATATTAAACTAATTGTCCTGCGCAGTTCGCATCTATCAGCCCCAGTTTTCTTCGGTACGATTACAATTATGATTTTACTAAAATCTTCTGGTATTCTTCCTGTTTCATGGATTTCGCAAACTATCCTGACCAGCCACGATATTTCTTCTACGACCAATGATCTTATCAAATCTCCTGGAATATTATCAATTCCTGGCGCTTTACAATTGCTCGGGTCTATCAGGGCGCTGTCAAACTCTGACCTTAATATATGTCCTCAACTCCTAATACACCTCCTCTGCTTCTTGTATTACTGACTGATTTAGATTTCCAGCATGAAACAGCTCTTCTAGATATTCCTTCCATCTTTCTCTTTCTTCTTCTTCTTTATCCAGAATTGGCTTCCCATCCGCACTCCTGATGTTCTTGCTAATATTTTTCCTGTCGCCGAATGTTTCTTTGATTAATTATATATAAAGATAAAAAGGACACCGGATAGATTATTAAGTCAGCTACGTGTTGTTTAATTTTATTAAAGTCTCTACGTAAAACAGGACCACAAACATATACGAATTGTAATTTTTAGTTTATATTAATCCATACTGACGCTAATTTTTGATGATTTAATTTTTTGTTACATAATTTTACTTGGATTATAATTAATTTATTCTATTAAAGTTATAATTTAGATATCTTTTACAGGTTTACGAAATTATTGATTAATTACTGCAGGGGTGGCCAACCTTTTGAATACCTAACTTAGATATCCTCCACCAAATCCCTTACTTCATCTCGGGTTTTCGCACCGTACAAAAATAGCACTAAACGACCTGCAAACCTGGACAAAAAACAGTATAAACCCCTCCAAATCTGCAATAGTTCCATTTACCCACAAAACCAAACATCCTCTTACTCATTCATTCTATCTTTTTGGCTCCCAAATCCCAATAAAAGAACTACATCACTTATTTAGGACTAATGTTAGAGTCCTAACTCCCCTGGAAACCCCATATTAGCCACCTCTTGTCCAAAATTAACTTACTCTATCCACTCCTTAAGAGAAACGCACCAATCTACATCTCCACTAAATGATCCATTTACCTCTCCTTAATCCACCCCATATGGTCCTACGCATGCTCCATTTGGGGATCAATTGCCAAATACAATTCAAATAAAATTCAAACCAAACAAAACAGAATCCTTAGAATCATCTCCAACTCCCCATGACACCTTCGCAACTCGGTAATTCATTACGACATCAAAATTCCCATGATCTCCACCACAAATAAATCATTCATATCATCCTTAATCAAAAGTTCCATTAACCATTCCAATGATACCATAGCCCTCTTCCACAGCAATCACCTTCCCCATCCCCCCACAAATATCCGCAGTTTAAAACGAAAATTTCGCATAGACTACATCCTCCCACTCTCTCATTCCGGAATAACGTAACGTTAATTTCTCCTCATTCACCTTCTCTCAAAAACTGTTCCTATACTTTAAGCTGATATCCCCAACTACCCGTAATTCTGTGATAAAATTCACCGCCACTGAAAACTAAACAAATATTAATAACACTAAACAATCGGTCTTTTCTATCGCTTTTAAATTTAATGTCACTGGACATATTTCAAGTATTCACGTCAATTATTTAGTCAGTGAATAAATACTGTATTTAATGTAAAGTGACTTAAGATAAAAGTGATCTTCAATAAATTATAAAATAAAATAAAATATTTTCGCGTAACTGATTTATTAGCTAAGATGTTATAAATTAAAATTATTTTGAGAATTAGTTATTTTACAACGAATAAGGTTAAGTGACTACATTTCCTGGTCGGTACTGATCCTGTCGAGCTTCCATAGATCGATTCGGATGTTGTGGGTTTTAATATGAGCAGTATAGGTAAAACGTATTGATAAATACTACGGTTCGTATGAATTTGGAGGTAGCATAGTCATCCTTATTGCGTCACTTCAGAGAGACATGGTTCACTGAAGCGTCTGAGTCCAAAAGATAAGCTTTGGCTCCAGGTTTAAAGTTTTCAGGAATGGCAGAAAAGATGTCTAAAATGCCCTGTCCTCGTCATTTTCCTTTTCCTTCGTATCTTCCAGTAAAGTCAATAAATTATCTTAGAAAGTTGAAATTTCGTTAGACCTTTTCATTTAAACTTTTATGTGCTTTGGAGCCGGGCAATATCGTCATTCTCGTGTAGGGAATAACCGACTCGATTGTTTTCATCAAGTGAATCGTCATTTTCATCTATAACTTCTGATAATTAATAAGCGCAAAAATACTGTGTGTTGACAGACCGTTTAATTGGTTGAGAAACATTATTTCGTCGTGATAAATATATTTTTTATCATATAGATTGCCGATCCAAATATTTCTGATTTATATATTAAGGCATTCTTCCATCGTTTTTAGACTTTCTCAAAGGAAAGAAAAGAAATACTTGTTAACTTTTTTATTTAAACTTCTTTTCTTTCCACTTGCTAAACCTACCTAGGAGGAAAATGAAAAAACTCATGAAAGTAAGTAAAACAAGGAGATGGGGATTAGAAAAATTGAAGCAACAGGAGGTGCTTCAGAATTTCAAAGACCAAATCAAGAGTAAATTAATGAAGAAAATAGAAAGACACAATATAAAAAAGAAATAGGCACATTTAAAGGAAGAAATCACTAGAGCAGCAGACAAGAAATAATAAAAATGATTGTTAATGGGAAGTGCAAAGCAGTCAAAGAGGTTTAACCAAAATGATAAATGCAAATCAGTTGTAGTTTTTAAGGTGAAAGAAAAAATAGATGCAACTAATAGGAATATCAAATAAACATTCGGTGAGAATAAAATTACTAGCAAAAACATCAGGAAACCAGGCGGAAAGTCATAAAAAGATAAAGAATAAAGACGGAAAGATGGAAAGGATATCACGGTGGAAATAATGATCAGACAGTAATAGAAGAAGAAGAGGAGTTGTGTAACTAAGAGCTGGGGGACAGAACTTTAAGGTCGGAGTTTGACAGAGCGCTGACAGATCTGAGCAATTGTAGAAACGCCAGAATTGATAACATTCCATCGGAGTTGATTAAATCATCGGGTGTAAAAACAATATCATGGCTGTTCGGAATAGGTTACGAAATCTACGAAACAGGAGTATACCAGAAAATATTAGGAACACAGTTATTATCCCTATACCGAAGTAGACCAGGGATGATAGGTGCGAAAAGCACAGGGCAATTAGTTTAGTATCACATGCCTGCAAAATATTAACGAAAGTATTATATAGGAGGATGGAACGTCAAATAGAACGCGAGTTAGGAGAAAATCAGTTTGGTTTTAGGAAGAAAATAAGGACCAGAGAAGCAATATTGACTCTGAGTCCAATTTTAGAAGACAGGGCGCGAAAAAGCATTTGTAAACTTAGAAAAAGCCTTTGGTAATGTAAACTAGAACTAACTAATACGGACTTTGAAAGCAACACGAATATAATATTGTGAAAGAAGAGGTATCCATAACCTCTACAGAGGGCAGGCAGCTGTGCTTAGAATTCAAGATCAAGGAAGCGAAGCAGAAATCAAGAAAGGAGTAAGACAAGGATCCAGTCTGTCGCCCATTATGTTTAACTTATATATAGAACTGGCAATGAGGAAATTTGAAACGGAATATGGAAAAGGTATAATATTGTAAGGAGAAGAAATTACAACCCTAAGCTTTGCCTATGATATTGTAGTATTAGGGGAGTCACAAGAAGACTTGGAAACCATAATAAATGGCATGGAGAAATGGTGCAACATGCGTATTAATAGAGGGAAAACCAAGGCGATGGAGTGTAGTATAGGAATTAGTGGAATTCAAAGGCTGTTAGATTGGGAAAATGGTTGAAGTATGTTAGACATAAGGAGTAGGATAGCACAGAAAGGAAGGCTTTAACAAAAAAAGAGGAATTTACTAACGGGTAATAAAAGTTTGAATATTAGGAAAGCATTGCTAAAAAAGGTCGTATGGAGTGTGACGTATATGGGTGCGAAACTTGGACGGCAGGAGTTGCAGAAAGGGAAACAAGAGGAGCGTTTAAAATGTTGTAAATGATGGGGGGGATATTATTTAAATGAATTTAATTATTAAGTTTAAATTTATATTTATTAATTATCTCAGGGTACTAATGATTTGGGTGATCACGTGTAGCAGATCAGTTCGTTGACGAACCTGAGTTGTCTTCATGGGCGTCTCGCTGTAATTTCCGTGTTGTGGAACTTGAAGCGGCCGGTCGACATAAGCACGAAGTCTTCCTTTCCTTGTTGCTAATGCCTTTCTTCCCTGCTTCCTGGACTGCTCAAAGCATGGTCGCCGCTGCCACCTCACCAATCTCCTCTCTCCTAAATCCACTGCAAAAATCTCTCCAATCTCTCCTCTACCTCCTCTCTCCTAAATCCACTGCAAAATCTCTCCAAAATCTCTTCTATCTCCTCTCTCCATCCACTTCACGATCTCTCCAAAAAATCTAATCTCCTCTCTCCATCCATTTCACGATCTCTCGAAAAATCTAATCCTCAAAATTGTCTCCGCCAGCCTCTTTAAAGCCTTGTCCCCACTTATCAGACACCTATCACTAAGGTGGCAGGGATGGATATCCTCCAATCATATCCCTTGTTTATTTGGGGAAAACACGCCACCCAGTCACCAAATTCCCAGGCATTCCGAAACGGCGACGTTAGTCCAGGTGTCAGTCGCAGCCCCTTTTGTTGTTTATTCTGAGAGGCGAGACGGCGGGTGGAAAAACCCCTTCTTCCTAGCAAACAACTTGCTCGGACGCGGGTTCTACTGCGCTACATAAGCCCCCTATTGTTGGTTATAATGACGTAACGCAGGTACGGCACTTGTGACGCAACAATATTAGCGCAGTATGTCTTCTGCTGTTTCTTGAACGAACGATCTATCTCTGCTAATTCACTGTGATCACCCTAACTTTACAGTAGGTCAATATGTTTAAAAGGGATGACTTTACATACTTAAACAATATTATCAAAGGAAGCTAAACACATTTACAAACTTGGGAAAATAAAATGACTATATGCTAAAAGGAGAACCTATGCAAAACAAAATGTGAAAATATAAACATGTGGACAAAATGAACTTACTAGATGCACGCGAGGACCCATTAGTATAACATACACTTACAACAATAAATACATACAATTTTGAAATTTACATAGCTTGAAATATAAACAAAAACACACACAAATAAATATATACAATAAAAAATATATACACAGGATGGGATAAAGGTATGTGACTCGATCTGTTTACAATCTCCCTTTTTTTTACAATAGTTTCAAATCTCTCTTTTTTTTACAATTATTTTAAGTCTTTTCTTTGATTCACACGTGTGTGTGTGTCCGTGATTCCAGCATTTGTTTCCTGGAATAAAGCAAACACTTCACCATCCTTTAATTACATTTTATCACTTGGTTCACAGTCCAGAAACACTTGCACTCACACGCAAAAAATAAATGTCAGTTTTCTGTGTCGCGTTGAAGACGCTTCACTTGCGCAGTGTCAACGACAGTTAGTTACGTTTGTGGAACTTCACGGGGTTAACATTAAAGATACGTACGCCCCCTTTGATCTGAGATATGGATAAATACTTCGCCTTGTCGGATTTGGAATAGTGGCTTACTGTGCGTATCCATGCTTTAGTAACCGATTGTCCGAATCGTTTACCACTATAAACTAATTTCGAAAAGTTCTGCGGATTTCCGTTAAAATACCTTCCGTGATACAATTTTCTAATCTCGTCGTTTTGTTTGGTAGAGAAATTATTTAGAAACGTGACGTTTTCTCTACCATAGATGTCGTCTTCGAATGCCACGTCCATCCACTTCGCGATCTTATTGTTTAGCATAATTTTGAAATCGAAAACGCGGGGTTTCAGAGCAATTCTTCTAACCTGAACCTTCTTTACAAACGCGCAAATGTTCTGTTCGCCAAACTCTTTGACTTTCGACATTCCGATTTCCATTTGCGTAATTGCTTCGTATGCCGAAGTAGTGTCTGTACATTCCGTGTTATTTACTTTTTCTTGAACATCACGCAGTTGGATGTTCACGGACTCTAATTTTGTATTCGGGTCTAAATTCGGTTCAATATCTTCTCGAACGTCTGAATGATTGGAATCCAACAAATTACAATTTTCTTGGAGTTCAGTTTCCTGGTTCGCATCTATTCCTGCAAAATTTTCCGCTATTTGTATTTCCTCAGTTTCTATTTGCTGAACAGTTTCCTTACATATGGTTTCCCGAACTTCTTCAATCTCTGTTCTTACTTCCGTTGCATTACGGTAAATATTACCATCTACATCTTGCTGAAACTTTCCGACAGTATCTTTTACACTTCTGCAAACATGGTCTAACTTCTCACTTAATTCCTGACTGCATTGTTCAAGTTTTTCGTTAATTTCGGTGGGTTGCATCAGACGTCTTAGGACCGAATACCATAAGAACAGTATTCTTCCCTCAAGGATTTATTTCACTTTGTAATTCAATCTCTCATTTTAATAAACTTTGTTATTCTGCATATTTTAGGTACCTTGCAAGTGGCAACACGTTGTCAGATTTGCATGACTCGTATTTGATGGGCTTATCAATAAAAAGGAATAATGTCGATCACGTGCTAGTATACGAACATCGGTAAAGGAAGATCAAATGTCCGAGGCTTCAGTAGAAAACTGCATTGAGGTCCTCCATGGCAAACACTTCCATGTGGTAAAAAAAATATGTATCTCTGTATTTTAATTACAAATATTAATTATCAATAAATCTGATGACAATCTTGGCTAATATTTGATCTACGTAAAAAAACCGTGACTTGTATTTTTAAAGTCAGCACCTTTTGAAAAAAAATGGGGGTTGGTTCATTATGACTGCCTCAGGCAGAAACACGCCCAGTTACTTATCAAACGAGTGGCGCACGAGGGTTTCTTTGTAAGGAAAAGTTTTGTTTCACCGTATGCTCGGAAGAACTACAGGAAATATATTTTTAACTATTGCCAACTCGAGCTCAGAGGTACATTGAATAAGCTTTCGAAATTTTAAGCAACATATGGAGAGTTTTCCAGCGCCATTAAATGTAAATCTGGAATTAGCGAAGTCTATTGTCAAAGCAAGCTATATTTTGCATAATTCAGTGCGGCCAAGAGACATGTACAAATTTGAGAACACAACGAATATTATCGTGTTTGAGGATGAAAATGCTCCTTTTGCAAGGACGCAGAGTACTGTGACAGATAAATTTGCAGATTATTTCGTTGGACCAGGTTTTGAACCTTGGCTGGGTTCAGAGATTTACTGATTTAATCATACCATTCAAAGTAAAAATATTTTTAAGTAAATCAGTTGTGCTGAAATTAATACTTGAATTTTTTCAACTTGATGTAAGACCTTTCACTAATTAATTGTTTTGGATTGAAGAAACTTAGGAATATAATATATTGTTGTGATTGCTGTGGTATGCAGTCCTTAGACTAGTCTGATGCAACACTCCGAGCTAAACTACGTTGCGCAAGCCTTTTCATATACGCATAGCAACATTCCAAAACCTCCATAATGTGCTCAGGGTATTCCACTTCTGGCCTCCTCTTTTTACTCTTACCCCACATACTTCCCTGTAATACTAATTTTATAAGTCCCTTATGTCATAATTGATTATTAGTATGTATTTCAATGTTTAATCCTCTGAATTTTATGTTTTAATTGTTTTTAAATATATTTAATATAAACAAAAATTAAATAATACTTGCCAGTCTTTTTCTTTCATCTTTAAACCTTCAAATTTAAGAATAATACTGAGGCCTCAATTTTAAATATGATTTCGTTTCCCTATTTCAGAGATCAGAAGTTCTGTATCAATAATTTCGCTACACATATTTCACTCTACTGTAGAACCTCAACGATGTTAACGGTCTAACAATCACAGTCGGTGTCTGCATGTAAGAGAATCAGCATTAGCCACTAAAAGAACGTAGCTGAAGTTCAGTGGCATAGCATAGCTTTCAGTCGAAAAAATACACCAGGTCCTCACTTAGCTATTTAAATTCAAAAGACTCCAAATTTTAGAGAATCTCGAAAGTCTTTCTTTATTGTGTTATGTACAAAGCTCAAATTTTTAAATAGAATTACAATTTATTAATGTAACTTAATGTTCCGACCAGGGTGGAAAACCCTGAACAGGAAGCGTCTCTAGGTTGAATACACCCCTAAATTTGACTTTTTTTACTAGTGGGTGGCAAAATTTTCAATTCTGTCAGCGGCACCGACGCATCTCAGACTTTACGTATTTAATATATAAGCCTCTGTTTTGAATATGTCTGTTAAATATAGTCGGTGGTACATCTCAAAATGTATAAATGCCTACATTTACGTAGAAAAATTACATTTACGGAACTCTACTTTGTGTGGTTTTGCCAATCCTCAATTTTGCCATTATAGGCAGTCGCCTGCCTTGCCTAACGATACCTCTGCGATGCGAAACGATGACGCTGACACCTCCACCACAGATATAATAAGTGATAAATTGTAATACGGATTGGAGTGTCCTCTAGATTTTTATTAATTACATCAAATTATTAAGTTGAGGGTAATTGTTGAACATATTATTGAAATAATTTTTCAGTACTTTTGGCATATACGACAAGGGATAATTGTTTCTAGGACAATTTAAAAATATTATTTTAGTATTTACATTCCTGTTAAATGAGTTCTTTTTGTTCAAATGGACATTTCATGCATTACGGATTCGATACCGACGAATTCTGTTTCGTGTGTCCGTCAAGCTGACTTTACCTTCAGTTGCTCATAGTTTCAAATAGTATTGACATTTGTAGATTTTCTTTTAAAATAAGGTAATACTTTTTGATAAAGATTAATATTCTTGTTATGTAAAACCGCGAAAATAGCTTCAGTGACATCAAACATCATTTCCTCACAATGTGGGGGTACTTGCGAACGCTCCAGTCATTTATTTTAACAGCTTTTTTAAGGATTTCTCATTCTACAAAGACGGATGAACGTTTTTCTCTGAAAGGGTAAATATCATTATAACTATCATAAATACTACTTGAAAAAGTTAGAAATGAATATAGGGGTGTTTAATATTTAAAATAAAGAATTATTGTATAAAAATTAAAAATATTTAACATTCATAATTTCTAGTATAAAATAAGATTTAATTTACATCTTTGACCCTTTTTATGATTAACCCTAAATAATATCTACACTATTTACAAACAAATATCTTACAAACTGGAGACATGAGATCTGTATTGAGGTCGTCTTTGCAGATATTCTAATAGAAACGGAAATTAACCAGTCCTGGAATTGGCAGTACGAGGAAACCGGAAAACGTTAGAAATAGTGTAATTACAGCTTTCCGGCTTGGCCTGCTTCTTTGATGAACAATTAACACCTTGTGCATTTAGTTTTCTTCAATGCCGCCTCGAACAAGAGCAAGTATTCCGCCCGTTAACCAAATGTCCATGGTCAATTACAATCTGCTGTCTCTTAATTTTCTGTTTTAATGATCAGTGGTTAGGGTTAACTGCTAAATTATTGAATTTTTAATGCCCCAAAACCACATTTCCTCGGTTTTTAACAATTTTTCCCTACTTCATCTTTGATATCGGGGACATACTTCCGACCTCCTGTGGTATAGTGGCTAGCGTTGCTGCCTCAGAACACGGAGGTCCCGGGCTCCGAATCAAAAGTCTTTTATCTTTAGTCTTCGGAAGGAGCCAATAACCCCACTTCACCGATATTTAGGGAAAACACAATGTATGACAACTTTCTATGTTTACCTTAATTTTAATGAATTCAGAGAAAAACAACCCGACGCCAACTTGTCTATGTTTTATTACCCTGTCTGATCTTTTTATAACTTCACTCAAGCCGCCTGCCCTGAGGTACGCGATTGCGTACCATATTCAAATTGATACAATCTTATTATTAAAATTAATATATTTTCTCTTATTATTATTATTATATTTTATGTACAGATGTAAAACAAGTTAGACCTTACTAAGCTAGACGAAGTCGGGAACGCAATTGGTTATTTAAAGGACGAATCACAGTCATAATATCGGCAGAAAACGGATACATTAAAATTCGTACGATATTATTTGACGATGCAACTTGAATTATAGACAGCAGAAGACATAGGGTGACATAATAATTACCGGACATCTATCTTGTCAACCCGTGGAAACAAAAGGATTGACCTGACGCCTGGAACTTCAGTGGGCCTAGTTTGTTAACGGATAAACAAAGCAAGCGTTTTATATCCCGAGAGTCCGTAAGCAGAAACAATACAGGCGAGTGCCTTTAAAACAAGAGTTAGGGCCAATTTTTTACACCTCTAAACACCGCAATAATGACAAAAAACCAGTGTCTCAAAAGTTTTTATTTGTGACACGTGTCAAAATAAATATATAGCAAACCTACCCCTTCCATAAGGGAGGCGTAGAAATTGCACACCCACGAGTCGAAATTCTGAGCACAGGGACGGGCATTTCAGAGACAAAAGTTTTGGACGTCTTAGAAAATCTTAGAAAATTCAATCAGTTATTTCGTTCAATTTCAATTATCGGATTTAGTATTACAGAACTATTTGTCCGTCTCAAACTTCATAAGAGATCAGTCGGCAGGAGCTATGGAAATTCATGCGGCCTCGGGTGACGAACCGACGTGCAGCAGTTAGGGGACGACACAGTCACCAGCCGATAAACCAGCCATCAAGGATGTCCGGGATCGTCGCCACGCCTTGGTGGTGTACCGATCATACTGTTTCTCGCCTCTGGTCGCTTCTCTTTAAAGTATTCTCACCTCCTCCCATATTTACTCACTGAAAAGTTGTTTTTCCCTGAGACTAAAGATATTAACGTTCCCGATTAAGTCAACGACGGTTAATTTAAATTCAAATGAAATTAAATACTTTTATTAATTTTATGTCAGTAATTATTATTTCCTACTTCCCTTACTTTAAATCTAAAAAATATAGGCTTTTATATACCCCTTGTATAGATCTTCACAATCACACCATCTTCATAGTTATTCACAATTACCCAATCTTACTTAAATTTATTAAAATCCTAGAGCACCACAGACTTTCTTCTTTCACAAACATATTTCGCATTCTGTTGTGTTTTACCATAACAAGATAAAACCAGTCCGTTTGATTTTACTTTCTTTTTAGAAAGTAAACAAAAATTTTGTTCACAAGAATGGACCTGAAGGTAATGTTCGTATGTATAAAAATATTTGAAATAGTGGGAGGGATATACGTAATTAAAATTTCCTGCATACATACTGCCGACCTTCTGTGGTCTAGTGGTTAGCGTCTCTGCCTCACAACACGGAAGCCCGGGTACGAATCCTGACACGGTCTTGGATGTTTGTTGGTCGCGAATACCGGGTTTAAGATTGTTGGAGCATCGCTACGCTGACCACGTATCACTAAAATGTGTCATGCGAGTTGATTGGCCGCAGGTCAAGGCCCTTAATGGTACATTAATGCTAAATTTATTTTTTTCCCCAAAACCATCACATTAGTAAATTATTCCAGGCGATGGTCAGGTATGAAAATTTACTTACATCTGTTTTTGTTTTCTACATTTTACTTTGAATTGATAATCCGATCTACGGAGATAACTAGGTTTTTGAAGTTTTGTGCTAATTCCAATACACGATTTTTGCTACGTATAAGCTTTGAATAGAAAATGCAGCAGTGCTTCCTCCCTCCTTTATGAAAATATCTTCCAACCTAATTGTTCTACCTTTCAGTTCGTGTGACCTGGTCCTAATCGCACCAAATTACTAGCCCTATACTGAATTTTTTTATGTTTTCTGTAGTGAATTCCAACAAGCCTAGATTTCTGTCAATAACACAGAAAACGGCGTTCGCCTTTGATGCTGCGTCCCACTGGTACAAACGCCTGTGGCATGGCAGGTTAAGCATTGCCGAAGTATGTAAGGCACCTACCTAAGATATTGGACATTAGGGGAAAGTCTGATGAAATCCCAGATGGATTTAGTCAACTAACAGAATAAAAAGGAGGCGACGGGACTTCGCGGTAGAGGATTAAGTTACCAGTGTATTTAGGAACTTGAAAAAGTCTTTAAGTCATAAAAAATCTGTATTTTAATACTTAAAAAAATACGTTTTGTTTGAGATCAGTAGTGTGCATAATTTTTTATATTGTTTTGAGGACGTAAGAAGCTGCGAATTGGAGCAGTGATTTTAAATAACATTTGTATTGGAATATTTGCTGAGAAATATTGACTCCATTTGTATTTGGTCAGCGAAGATAAGCAGTTTGTACTAATCTCAGGAGGTTTTTGTATCAGGATCTATATCTTGAAGTTGAGACTGGTTCATGTGGGCTTCTGGTAAATGTATAATCACTTGTCCGTAACCCCGTATTTGTACTTCAGTATTTGGTGAATTTTAAAGAGAAGAGTTTAAGTATTGTGAATATTATATATTAATACCATGTCATATTCTTAATATTTGTGAATGGAAAGTAATAGTGTTATTTACAGGATACAGGAAATTGCTTGGAATAAAGTTGAAAATATAATATAAATATTCACTGAGATACACAAATTTATTCCTGCATTGTAAATTAATGAGCATCTCTCTGTATAATTTAATGATTTATGCAATTAGATTTCAGCGTTTCGTTCTAATATATACTACTAATTAATTTTGAATGTCAGTTTATTTTAATATTGGTAATAAAATGGTATTTACAACTATTTCGAGGCCAATTACTACAAACCTGATTCAGATAGCTGAGAAATAAAATAATTAAAAAATATAATTTAGTGTTGTTAAATTAAACACTGTTATTTTCTTTAACAGTGGAAATCTGTTATTGTTATTTATTTAAATCCTTTCATTATAAATATGTTCTTGAAAAAAATTGTTGAATTTTCTAATTTTAAAGGAAGTTAGCAGATTTAAAATCATTATTCGGTTCTAATGCCACGTGAATTAAAATTTTTAAGTAAGTTCAGCTTTTATTATTTACAGTATTGAACATTACATTTAATGGCTCCCAACGTAAATCAAAGTACAATATAAATATATATATATATATATATATAAAATAATAAATTTTGTATGTTATATTTAATGGCTCCCGTAACGTGGGGTACCTTACATATAAGGTTCCTCTTGCAGCAGTTGCCTCGAATCTTTTTGAGCGTTAATTTTCTACACATAATAGGATGTATATCACAATAAAACAGCAGTACCATTATATTCAAT
The DNA here is from genome assembly GCA_034510155.1 of Eucriotettix oculatus. NCBI lineage: Eukaryota > Metazoa > Arthropoda > Insecta > Orthoptera > Tetrigidae > Eucriotettix > Eucriotettix oculatus. The sequence continues at coordinate 12,788,888 of CM067378.1, read as the reverse complement.
ATAAATGGCTGTGAAACTCAATAATACTCATATATTAAAGAAGATGCAAGTTAATGTCAAATGTTAGAAACAGTATTGGGAAATTTGTTGTAAACTTTAGTATGTTTTCCATTAACGACATTAAGAAATAACATTTTAAATTAGAGTTGCAAAATAGTACCTGTGCTACAATTGTAAATAAACAAATTACTGTGACGTATATACTTTGGTTTGTCTATAATTTAAAGAAACTGATAATAAATTATATTTGTGTACAAGAATGAATGAATAAGGAAAATTACTATTATTTTTAACGAGGAACAGCCACATGAGTCATGTGTGAATATATTCGTAAAGCTAGACATAAATTCGTGGGAAAACTACGACAATTTTTTAATTCCGCTAGACGAAGATGTTATTGTCCAATATCATATGAATATTTACTAGACTAATATAATGAAATAGTGGGGTGACGTCAAGCGCCCATGTAGTATAGAATCATAAATAAGTTACAGTTCGTAACTTTTTAAGTATTAAAATGAAAAATAAAAATTAACGACCCGTATAATTGACAGTTATATAATATTTGAAAATGAATTTAAAACTTAATACTAAATCAGCACTTCGACCAACACTTATAGAACTTGTCCATATTTATAAAAACACTAAAGTAATAAGAACAAACATGATGCAATTCAAAGAATAACCGAAAGATAAATCTAACAAAGACAATTTAATTAGCTACCATATAATTTATTTAATTGAGTGTTAAGTCTTATATCAACAAAAATTTATTGCAGTTAATGTATAACATTTCCGAAATAAACCTTTTCTTAATATTTATGTCCTACCTTAAACATCAGTCGTACAAAATGAAACAAATACTTTGCTTTCAGAAAAAGTTTTGTATTCGATGAATAATTATAAGAAATAAAATTGAAATTAACCTTATCCTCCTTATACTCCTCTAATTGAAAAAGATCGTTTATACTTACCAATGTAGCCGTAAGAACAATTAATAATTTTTTTTTGGATACAACATAATTATAATCAAATATACTAAGAACATTTTTATGTTTTCTAACTAAGAAAGATAACGAATAAACATATTTGAAAAATAGTAAGGTATTGAAGTTATTAAATAAGTAAAACATTTTTTCTACTTTTAAGTATATTTTTGAACAGGATTATTTGTATAATTATAAACATATCTAATTCTGACATTACTAACTTTATTTATGAAATAAACAGGATAATAATTGGCACACTATATTTTAAAACACAACCTATATTTTTCTAATCGTAAAAAATCAGTTGAAAATAAAGCTTTAATAACAAGATTAAATGCCATAGCTTTTTTTTGATTAATTGGAAAAGTAGATTGTAAAATTGAAGACTTTAGCAGAATATGAAGATATATGGAACCGATTAAAACGTAACTCATTATTGTTACGAAAAATAAACACTTCAAAAAATTCGCACTACTTCATTTTGTAATTAAAATATACATTTAATATTAGAACAATAATTATTAAAAATATTCTGTAAATCACCATCTTGTATAATGTATAATACAGAAAATACCAACAACCCTATATTACATTTAAAATTAAATTTTTTAAACGAGAATTTTTTGTCTTTTATAACTATTTTAGCAAACTACGGAGACAAGGTGGAAGCCGTGGAAAAACTATAAATATGGTGATGAATAGTATTATTAATTCTGTTAAATGTAGAGTAAATGAATAAATTGACATATTTTCTAACTCAAACCGTCAAGATAAGTGATAATTTTAAAAAAGTTTAGACTTTTAAAGTATTTAAATTATTGACGCAATGCTTGTGAATAAAAAAAACTACATCGAGAGATAAATATATAACTCAGAAATATTATGGATAAATTAAATAGATCTTTTAATAGAAAAGTAAGGTTCTTTCATCATTATACCGTAAACGAATAATTTTTTACAGAAACACCGAAAAAATATAAAAAATTACTTTCAATAGAAGAGACAATTATTCTAAATGCAATTGAATCTTTGTGGTTTTTGGAATAGAATACTCTAGAAAATTTAGCAGAAGTGATAAAAAGAAATTTTAAACATAAACCTGAGAAAAAAAATTAAGTTTACAACTTCTCAGTAAACATTTTAACTTATCAATAACTGAATTAGACATTTTTGCGGAAATTATGGAATAGGTACTGGTGTCACTTAATAATTTAGAAAATAATAATCATGATTTAGAGCAACAGTGACTGTTGGAGTGATTTTGCTTAGGGATCTTTTAGTAATAGAAATGTGTCTTTTAAGTCTTTGAGTAATAAACTTTACATGACGAAACCTAGATTTCTGAGAACGAAAGCATCTTTGTTATTACTACTTCAGTGTCTTATAAATATTGACAAGGACGACAAGTGGTGGTCGAAACGTCTGTTTAGTATTACGTTTTAAATTCTTGTTATAAATTTTTATAATTGTCTGTTATATCGGTTGTTAATTATTGTTGTTGTTGGTATTCAGTGCCAAGACCGGTCTGACCCTCCATGCTAACCTATTCTGCGTAATTGTTGTAGCGCAGTAGCACTCCTCCCCAATTTTATTCGGATTTTTGTATTTTAAAGGATATAAAAATTCAGCAAGAACATGCTAACTGGCGACAGGCAGGTAAAAGTGGAATATTCCAGTGCCAGGTCAGGAGAAATGCTTGTCTGCGTAGTTATGATGTTAATCTTGCTTTTGCTGAAGAAACAGTCACCCTTCGAAGGGCACTGTTCACTGTGTCATGGAAAATTTCCCGCGCTGGACGAAGAACTCACGAGAACTGGCGGAACAAATATCACATAGGATAGCGTTTTCCCTTGGAGAAGGGATATACAAGTTGAGCTGGGAGTTGAGAAGCCTAAAATATTCATTGTCGTGCAAGACGTTGAGAAGGCGAAGAGGCAGAATAGGAGAATGTTTCTAGACGTTGAGAGGGTGAGGACGTAGAGATGGAGAGTTGATCAGGATGTGGAAGGGAGGAAAAAGCTAGAGAGCTGTACGGATTTTGAAAGGGAGGAGTAAACTGGAGTGTGCAACAAGAGTTGGAAGTGTGGTGTGAATTGTTGCTGTTTAGTGAGAACGTATTGAGAACAAGGAAGGTTAGAGGGAAAAAAGAGGAAAAACTGAGTTTCTTCAATCACCGGTGGTACCTGTTTCATCCCATTTTCCGCCGGCAGAGAGAAAATCTACTATTCAATACGTGGGAGGTTCTGGTCGCCTATCATCAAGACTCGAATGCAGATAAAACAGGTTCGTCAAATGAACGAAAACTCTGCTGCACGTGGTTACCCCAATGAGCAATAAATCCTGATATTTAAAAATCTTCCCCATTGAGTTAATTTATTTATTTACTAATAGCGCGCAGGATACTGTTTAAAGTGATGTTTTTTTATATAAATAAAATTATTATATCCAACCGTTAAAGTTATTTCATTAAATAAATAAACCCCAAACGTTATTTTCAGTTTTTTAACTAAACATATCTAGCATATACTACATCTCTTCTAATATACTTAGCGTAGTCCATCTTTGCTTCCCTTTTCTGTTATCTAATTTTAAAAATTAATGTTTGTTAATAAATGTTTCACTCATATTTCATTTAACGCGAAAGACAATTGATTTAGTTCCGCTAATTAAACTTATTGTCTCAATCTTTTTTCATATATAAAAGGAGTGTGGTTTCTATTTGCGTCTATACTTAAAGATTAATGTATTCTAATCGAGGTAAAAATATGGATAGGGTACATTACACATCATAAAGTATATAAGTCGTGCTTATATATATTTTCGAAGCTATATTTACTCACATCCTTACGTAGGATTTCGATTTGTTTTAGTGTTTTTCAGGAGGGGCAATAAATTCGTTTGTGGGGCGTGTTTCGCCACGAAGCGTCATTGGTCCGCCGACACTTCGCCCTGTCCTCTTCACGCCCGCTGCTCTGCTTACACTTTTGATTTCGGTGTCTTGTCGCCTGCTATGAAATAATCTTTTGCAAGCTCTCTTTATATTTCCCCAGAGGTCGCATCTAGAGACGGCGCGGATTTACTCTGAAAATGAGACGACTCCCAATTATGAGAGTAACTTTTTTATGGCTCTGTGGGGTTTCGGCGCCACGTAAACAGGTCGTGAGTTTCAAGTTGGAAAAAAAGAACGCGTGACAATATTGCGGCAGGTAATCGTAATTACAGCTCGCAGCTTTCGTTGAATTCAGTTACAGAGACAAAATCGGGTACAAGCAGAACTTTCACTCCATGGCGCCAGTATTCAAGCAGCTAGTACAATATCCTGAAATTAGTTAGAGAAACATGTTAGAAATTGTTATCTTTCCTAGAATTCCATTGTTTATTTGTCAGATGTGAGTAAACAGATTTACTGTGAACGATTGTTTGTAACACACTTCCTACAACAGTCAATAATTATGCGGACCTTGCTCTACGGGAAATCATTATTTATGTATGCATGTATATAATTTTCCGCGAATGGAATATAAACCGTTGCCACTTAAGAGTTCACTAAAGTGAAACAATGTGTCAACAGATCAATAATACTATTTCGTAATTAAAAAATAACGTCTAATAAATTAGTAATAAAATTTATCCACTCTTTAACACAGTACTGAATAAAGGGATATAGCAAAAAATTGAAGACTGAAAACACTACACCTTATTCACTAAAAAAAACTTTTAACGTGATTATAAATAAAGTAATTAAATTATCTGAGTTATAATTATAGATATAACAAACAGAAAGGCCATTAAGACAGAAATGGAATAATTTAATTTGAATACGTATCGTCCTTCAGCCTCAAGGGGACCTCCTCAGTTCTTTCTACAAAAATAAATAATATAAATAATTAATAAAAAACTGATGAGGTCTCTAAATTTGGAGGACGAACGTATTTAAGTTAAATTTTTCCATTTCAGACATTCGGCCATTCTTAGTGTTTTATTTAGATAATTCTGAAACCTTCATGTTACCTGAAAATCCTCCTGAAAGATTGTTGTAGGTTTATCAATCCTGTCGTTTATCGTCCTGTTTCAGAATGAATATTTCCCTATGGCCTAATTTTCACGGTCTTGATTTTAATATTAACATATTGCCACCTCTCCCAATACACAGGATGTGCATATTTCCAATTGCTGACTTCTAGAGGTTGTAGAGAAAGTTTTAATACTAAACCCATGTCCAGAAATGTAATATTTGGAAATAAGTTTTAACATAGAACCGATTTAAAATTTCCCATTTCACGGTACACAAAGAAAATAAGTTGAAGGTGACTGCTGAGTGGGTGCTTACAGTCGGCGTTCATATGAAATGTAGCTCAGTGATTAGCCTTACAGGAAGTGTCCTTGCGTTTACAATCTGTATTTCAAATAACAATTGGTGGAAAATGTACCTGCGCCCCGTCATGTTGAAACCACATAATCTGACGAATTCTCGGCGTCAGCGTGACGATATCAAGGTATTGAACAATTTCTTGACAAGTACTTCTGATAAGCTCGGAATAGGCACTATGATGCGCTCACGAAGATCACCAAGGTCTCTGACTAGGTTGGCGAAAACTTTATCTTTGACGTAGAGAAAGAAATTGAGCAGTGTTAAATTGGAATGTCGGGGGCCACGCCATCGGTGATCCCCTACCAATCTAACGGCCAGGGAAAATGTTGTCCAAAGTCGTACCAACTTCATTCAACCGGTGTGGATGAGAGCCATCTTGTTTCAAACTGATGTAACCTTCAGTTGATCAATTTGTGGAAATAATATCTGCTACAGTATGTCAAGATATGTGGTACCACAGACAGTTTTCTCGGCGAGGGAAACGGTTCAATAACTTTCCTCTGTGACCAAACATTCAACATTGGACTATCACAAACGTGATCTTGTGTAGTGTGAGTCTGCGATCCCCAGATCTGTACCAGTTGCTTCGAGAACAAAATACTGGACATGAAATCAGGACTAGAGCTGAGACGGTCTAGCATCTTATTGGCAAATTCCACTCGTTTGGGCCTATCATTCGGTCCATTTGTATGCGTAAAGTTTAAGGCATTTATAATCATTATTTTATAAACAATGTTGATCTCTGTATTTGAAATTCACGCAAAGTTCTTCTTAATGCCTTTTGGGGGCTTCGCTCATAAACGGCTCGAAATTTCTCAACCATTCCGACGGATATTTAACAACCACCACCGTCCATTTTTAAAAAAATAAAAGTGTATCGTGTCACTCCTTTATCCTTTTATCCGTTGGATCATCATCCTTAAAGATTCCCCAAGACTCCCTTTGAACTCTAATAATTGATTTAAATTTGGCATACCACAAAACGGATTGCGGTTTCGTCTGCGGTGTCGCCATTTTAATAAATGAACGATGCAACAGAGTCTTTGCAGTATCTATGTATAGGATTACAAACTTGTTGAGTTTCCCTTTCACATAAACGTTGCTGTAGTTTCTATGTTCAACCTTTTACCCGTCAAAAACAGTATTAATTTTGGACATTCAAGCCGATCACCCTGTATAAATGTTTAGTCACAAGGGATGACCCAAAATTTTAAACACCAGTTTTGTGACGCGCGTCATAAGAGAAATTCATGATTACTTATCTAATGCTATTATTCTTTAGATATTTTAACGATATTTACAATATTTTGCTTAATTTAATTTTAATATGAATTTATTTCAATTCATATCTTCTTCAAGTTTCCATATCGTTCTCATTCCATCTTCCCACATTCGGTTAACATCGAATAAAAAACGTTATTCAATTATTTTACTTTCATAGCGATCTCTCATAACTTACCAGAGTCACTGAATTCCCTATTACCAGCAACCATTGTCCCATCAACACTTTCAATAATATTTTGTTTTTCACTTATTTGCTTCTGTTGGTACAAAGAGATATTAATTCAAATTAATGAAATTCCTTATAAGTTAGATGATTAAAAACCAAAGACATGGTCCTCATAAACTTTAACTGTCACCACAAAACTAGCTTACGATCTTAAGGTCATCATCAGACTGAAAACAATAATATATTCAGTAAAAGCATAATTAATTCATTAAACACATAATGTAAAAAAAGATTTAGTGCTAATATTGGGCATCAGAGGCGCTAATGGTACAGTGGGATAGTATAATTAGCGGAGTGGTGTGTCAGGAATCACTTATTATTTTCTGACATTATGTATTCGTATTGAATGAATTATGCACACATTGTTTCCCATAACGTTCCCTTGAAAGAGATGGGCTGTATTGTCTTGTCAGAAAAAAACAAGCGGGTATCAGTGTCCCACCATGGGACACGGAGCTCAACCATGTAACACTGAGCGGGTATAAAACATAGCCCACGCTGTAAACAAATAGTTATGAACATGTTTATGAACAATGATACCGATGTTTCTCAACAGTTTAAATTTGCTTCTAGCGTGTTTCGGAGGCCTTTCACCAATTTTGTGGGGAAAAAACGCCCCATTCCTTGTTCTCCGCTACAATGGGAAACATTGGGAACAATGATCGAATGTTGACGCGTTCTGAAACATGGTTTAGTCAAGCGGAGTCCGTGCATTTATATCTTGATTCGACTATTTCCTGATTATTTTTTATTATTGAGTGGTAGAAGTGAAATACACATTGTCATAACCCAAATTTTTAAAGAGAATATTTTCATTGACTTGAGGATGGACAACGGTGGCCAACAAATAAATCACCTTTGTCTGTGTAAATTAATACAGCAGAGCTTAATTGCAGTATGCAGGGTCCATCTAGTGTATCATCAGCTAGTTCATTGGGCATGATAATTGCTTTATAAGCACTGAAACACTGACATGAAATCTCGACGCCGAACAATGTATATAAATTGTTCCGAAAACGCATTCGAAACACGCATTCTTCAATACCTAACACTGAAAACTAAAATGTAAGAGTGGCATTTTACCGAGTGAGTTATGTATTCCTCTTAATGGAGAAGCTCATACATTTGGACAGAGATATTGGCTAAAACATGCAACAAGGGCAAGATTCTGTGTTCTTAACGAAAATAGATTCAATAATACTGTTTCAGAACGCATTAAAATAACACAAAGAAAGATTTAATTCAGCGTCTTAGAGTTTTCAGCTAAAAAAAACCAAATGGATTACTATAGACATTATTAGTATTACTACTACAGTTTGTTCGTTGTGTCTTATCACATTCGGTCCACGACTGGTCTGATGCAACCCTCATTTGCAAGCTTGTCTTGCGCAAGCCTTTTCATTTCCGCATAACTATCACCTCCAACATCATCTCCCTAATCTGCTTAACGTATTTCATCCTCGGCCTTCCTCTTATGTTCTTCCCCACACACTTCCCTCTAATGATAATTTTACATGACCGTCGTGCCTTAAAACGTGGCCCATAATTCTATCAATTCTCTTAGTCAACGTCCTTCATATTGTCCGCTCTTCCTCTATTCCGTTTAGAACTTCATCCGATTTTCAGCATTATCCTATAGCACCACATTCTATTCTTTTCCTTTCTACAACTCTTACCATCCACGTTTCACACCCATATAACGCCACGCTCTATACGAACGTTTTTAGTATTGATTTCTTATATTCTTACTTATATTACCCGTAAGTTGCCTGTGCTATCCTACTCTTAATGTCTACTATACTTCTTTTCAGTATAATAGCTATTCCATATTCCGTTTTAACTTTCGTCATCGCCTGTTCTATTTTGAAGTTAAACAACATGGACGACAGACTGCATTCTTTCAATACTCCTTTCTTGATTCTTTGCTTTCTTTTCTTCCTAAAACCAAACTGATCTTCTCCTAACTTGCATTCTATTTGACGTTCCATCTTCCTATATACTATTTTCTTTAATCTTTTGCATATATGAGATACTAAACTAATAGTCCTGTGCTGTTCACATCTATCAGCCCCACTGTTCTTCGGTATAATTACGTTTTTACTAAAATCTTCTGGTACTCTTCTTGTTTCGTAGATTTCGCAAACTATCCTGAACAGCCATGATATTGCTTCTTCGACCGATGATCTTATTAAGTGTTATCAATTCCGCTGGACTATTGCCAATTCCTGGCGCTTTACAATTGCTCAGATCTGTCAGCACCCTATCGAAATCGGAGATTAAAATTTGTTTCCCTGTTTTTCTAGATATTCTTTCCAACTTCTGCTTTTTCTTCTTTATCCAGATTTGTCTTCCCATCCGCTCTTCTGATGTTCTTGCTAATATTTTTCTTCTCTCAGAATGTTTCTTTGATTTTCCTGTAAGCTGCGTTATTTTTCCTTTCACTCTGAAATATTCAACCGCTTTGTATTTCTCCTGTAACTAAGCCTCTTTGGCTGCTTTGAACTTTGTATCTATCTCATTATTCTAGCGTTTGAACATCTCTTTACCATTTTTATCTCTCACGTTTTTATATTTACGCTTTTCATCCATCATTTTGATTATTTCTTTTTTTATCCATGCTTTCCTATTGGTCTGTGCTATTCTTCCTATTTCTACTTTGGCTGCTCTAATCATTTCTTCCTTCAAGAATGCCCATTTCTCGTCTATATTGTTTCTTTTTCGTTTCTCTGCTAACCTTCTCTGTTTGTTCGGTACACATGTGATAAAAGTAATGAAAATTTTCTCATTTGCTTATATTTACAGAGGTAGATATATTTAACCGTTTTAATGATTGCAATAAAAAAGCATTACAATTTTTAAAACGTGTGATAAAATTACATCTTTGAAGATATAAATACAATTTTGAATTTTATTATATGAATCTTTGTCTCAGTTATTTCTCTTCACTACATGAATATTTTAATGAATTAAATGATAAAATTCCTCTTTATGGGTGAACTAGTTGCTGGTTTTTTCCAGTACTCTTTTTCATTAAAATTCTACAAATAAATGATCCAGGATATTCGGGATGCATGATTTCCGTGCTTCGTGCGCTCTAAATGCTTTGAACGGAAATGTGCCAGAACCAAATGTTAGGAGTATCTGACAAGAATAATAATACTTAAAGATCTCTTACAAAAAGAAGTTAATTCACTTAAACAAGAAGATGCGAGATAGGAAGGATTAAAATACTCCAAAAATAACGAGAATGTTAAGTAACAGAACCGACGTTGTTGAAGTTCAGTATCACTCCCTTCGAGACGGACAGTGACACTACCGAAGCTGATTGATCGCAGAATAATTGTAAAATATTAATTTAAACCGAGAGATATTTTCTTGGATGATGTATAATCGGGATGAATGAAATCCCTACCAACGCTGGTAAGGGGGTCACATCTAAAATTAATGTGAATACGGCTGACATTACAGTTGAATCAATACTTTTGAAGACAACCGTTTTTTCAAATAAAATTTCAACCCCATAGAATTGGAGTGACTTAGAGTGCGATAATGATAAAACTTCTTGAAAACCCGATTATAATTATTTATTTACTTATTATTAATTATTCGTATTTATTACTCGAAACATTTTCTTTGAATATCCTCCATAAAAAATTAATTAATATTTTCATAACATCAACCAGTATTCACACCAAATGATTTACTTGTTTTTATTTTTGTAAGAATTTTATTGCAATATATTTTGTTCAATTGAATACGTTTTGAGAAAAGCCAAACATGTTGCAATAATTGAAAAGGTGTTGAAAAATATTGCCACATCTGAAGACCTGCAGCGATGGCAGAGCGGTAGCGAGCCGGACTGCAGATTTGCAGATGTGGCATTGCTCCCTCCTTTGAAAAAACAGCGTCTCGCTGTTAGTTCTGAGCTGCCTTGAGTCCTCTGGATCTCGTCGTTGGCCCGACGTAAGTAGGTCCAGTCCTTCCTGTTCTTGGGCTGGCAGTCGTCATTCCTACGTCTTCGTCCCCGTAAAATTCCGCGTCGTCGTCGGGTCGTGTTTGGTCTTCAACCTTCCTTTGAGCGTCGGGTTCATGGTATGGCTTCATCCTCAGTACGTGGACGGTTGTCGCGACTCTTTCTGCGTCTCGAATTAGGATCATAATCCTCGACCTCATATGTGACGTCGGATAAACGTTTCAGCACACGGTACGGACCAAAGTACCGTTTGAGGAGCTTTTCAGAGAGGCCGACTTTGCAAAGGAAATAAAGATCCTTGGCCATCTAGTCTCACGGGAAGGCGTATCGACCAGACCGGAGAAAGTCAGGTCAATAACAAACTTTCCCCAGCCAAGAAATCTACACGACGTTAAGAGTTTTCTTGGGCTCTGCTCTTATTATAGGCGTTTTGTCCGAGACTTTAGTGGAAAGGCACGGCCACTAAACAAATTGTTGCAAGGAGACGCCAAATTTATCTGGAGCAGAGAACAACATGACTCTTTCGACACGCTGCGACGAGCCCTTGTTTCCGACCTCGTTATGGGGTCAATTGTAACCTATCTTGCGCAAGTCTTTTCATTTCTGCATGACTTCCACATCAAAAATCCTCCCTAATCTGCTTAGCGTATTCCATCCTTATGTTTGTATTCACTCCGTCCCCTCTAATGATAATTTTACAAGATCCTAGTGTCTTAAAACGTTGCCTGTTAGTCTACCCCTTATCATGGTAAAGTACTCTATGTTGTTCTATCTTCCCCTAATCTGCTTAAAACTTCCAAGTTAGTGATTTCATTCACCCATCTGATTTTCAGCATTCTCCTATAGAACCACATTTCAAAGGCTTCTATTCTTTTCCTTTCCGTAACTCCTATCCTCCACATTTCGCTCCCATATAACGACACGCTCCACAAACATTTTTAGTATCGATTTCCTAATATTCGCACTTATATTACCCGTAAGTAAATTCATCTTATAACGAAAGCCTTTCTTGCCTATGCTATCCTACTCTTTATGTCTACTATACTTCTACCATCCCTAGTTATTACGCTTCCCTACTAGCAGTATTCCTTAACTTCCTTAAAAATATAAGAAGTAACTTGTGCGGAAAACCTGGTCTTGTTCTTAAAAAGGAATTTTATTATAATATGCGGACTAAATTTAAAAGAATTGTGTGTTGTAGTATATAGCAATTTGTACGGCGTGTAGGAAAATAAATTATACTACAACATATAATTAATTTAAATTTAATACAATCCCATGACTATTCTGTAACTCCAAAGTGTGATACTCTAGACGTCCTCGAAGACTGCAAAGAGCGTGCTTCAACTGTTGTAAGAAATTCTTGTGGAACTGCTCTTAAGTGCTTTCCCGCCACCCTTAAAAGTTGAACACTCAACAACACACTAAGCAATCCTGAAAGTCAAACAGCCTAATGAAGCGCAATCGTACATAGGTGACGACATTAACAGAACTATTTAAAATCCACTTCATCACGTAATAATTAACAAGCAACATGACAGGCCATTCTACGAAGCATAAAATTTTATTATAATTATTTTTTATTTAAGACGGAAACGTTTCCCGACAATTCAGAGTGCCACAGTGACGTCCTTAAAACATAATGCGTTTGGTATTGGATGAAACTAAAAGGGAGTCATAATAATAATTTTTACATTAATATCCTTTTGCGATGAATATTTAATCCTCAATTCAAACTGATACTTAACCAGGAATTTCTGTTTAGAAACCTTATTGAAAAGATAAGTGCATTATAATTTAACTCATCAGTGATAGTTATGTAAACAATAAAAAATGAATTAATTTACGTCGCAATAATTTTTATGTATAGCAAGCTGAACACTCGGCGTTGACCGCATATTTATTAATATTAAATGAGTTGAAAAGTTGTATTTTAACGTCTTATTTTGTAATAACAAGTAAAATTTCCGACAAATTTCCGACTATATTTTTATTATTAACAATTTCCAAAGAGGAAAAAATTCAACACTTTGGTACGTATTTGTTTCGGTACTTGTTATTTTTAATACATACTTTTATGTTCATAAATACTGTTGTGTTAAAATATGACAATTGATCTATTGATTATTAGGTGAGTGTTCTCATTTGTGTACCTCTTTCTGTTTAGTTATATATTACTACTACAAAATGTGTATAATGTGGTTTATAAATGTTTCTCCACAGGGTAATAACCTGAAGAAGGTTCAAACAAGAACTGAAACGCTGTTTTTTTCCTCTTTGGAAATTGTTAAAAATAAAAATATAGTCTGAAATTGGTCGGAAAATTTGATTATTATTAAATCAGTTGTTTCAAGCCAATCGTCTTGCAAAGTTCTAATATCTAATAAGTGAACAGTGAAATCTATAACACTAGGATAGGCAAGAATATGGTTTGTTTCGTGTTACTGACTTCCACTCCGTTCCATCGTTCTCCAAATTCTCCCGTCACTATAGGGCTGAATATGAACTTAAATTGCATGTTAAATTCAATATACTTCCAAAGCCCATGAGTTAACAACAACCTACAGTGATTTCGTATTGTTTCTATCTTCCCCTCCATCCCTCTCCATCAACTATGGTGCTTCCTTACCATGCATAATGAATGACCCTAGACCGGTCTGATGCAACCCTCCATGCTAACCTATTTTGCGCATTTTCCATCCTCGAGCTCCCTCTTTTGTTCTTACCCCACACACTTCCCTCTAATGCTAATTTTACAAGATCCTCGTATCTTAAAACGTGGCCTTCTCTTAGTCAACGTCCTCCATATTGTTCGCCTTTCCCCTATTCTGTTTAGAACTTCCTCGTTTGTGATTCTATCCACCCATCTGATTTTCAGCATTCTCCTTTATAGTACCACATTTCAAATGCTCCTATCTTTTCCTTTCTGCAATTCCTACCTTCCAAGTTTCGCACACATGTAACTTCACGCTCCATAAAAAAAATTTTAGCAACGATTTCCTAATATTCCCACTTTTACGCGAAAACCTTCCTTGTCTGTGGTATCATCTCTTTATGTCTACTATACTTCTACCATCTCTAGTTATTACGCTTCCCAATTAACAGAATTCCTTAATTCCGTCCAAATATCCCTTCCCAATCCAACGCCCTTGGTTATTCATGCGTTTCCCGTACTACACTTCATTACCTTCGTTTTCCCACTATTAATCTTTATATTGAACTTTCTCCAGGACTCCGTTCATGCCATTTATAATGGTTTCCTAATATTCTTATACTCCCCTAATACTACAATATCTTCGTCAAAGCGTAGGGTTTTATTTCTGCTCGTTGCAGTATGATTACTTTGTATTTCAGTGTATCAAGTGTGACTGTGGTGTTTTGAACACGTCACTGTGTCTTGGATATGTTTTGTGCGAAACTTTAAATTGAGTGAAGAAGTACGTTTTAATTTGGGTGTGTACAATTTCATTGCTTCAGTATTGTTGTAGGTTAATTTGTAGTGTATTCCGGAATTGTTTAAATGGCTGCGAATGTTTCCATGTTATTGCTTCCCCGGTCACAATTATGCCACACGGGCCTGTCTGCATCACAGCACATCTCATTGTCCCGAAATTGTATTAGCGCAGATCTGATTGGCCAATAATTTGCTGCTTAAATTGATTACTTAGACGTGATTGGCTGCAAATTCGGCTCGAGAGATGCTCAAAAGTTTAGCCTGTGGAGGATTTTGAACTATGAAATAAGGAATTACGCCAGCAGAAGCATATTTTGGATTACAAAAATTCTGAGTCGTGTCATAATTTGGACTGAGAAAAGTTTCTGCCCGGACCAGTTAAAAATTCCCGAAACAGAGGGCGTCGTCGCCGGCATCTCAACCAGTCAGTCACCGCAGTTAAGACCTCTTTCTTTAGGGCATGGGTTTTACTAACCTGTCACCGAGGTCCACTACGTACGACGGAGCCTGAGTCCACATGTAGGTGCGGTACATCCATCGAGGCGCCCTCTTTTCCCAGACATTGAAAGCTACTAGTCACTGCACCCTGGTCGGTCAACGGAATTTCGCCCGCCTTACCAGACACGTGTTCGATACCTTGAAAAGAATGGGGGACTCTATAATTATTTTATAACGAAGAATCGTTGTAACATTGTGAGTAATATTAAATTTAACATCTGCTTATGACAATGTGCAATAATTGGATTAATCTTAATTTGCATTGCCCGATTTTTTTAGGATTAACAATATATATATATATATAATTAATATACACTAAATATCTTATAAGCTAAATACATGAATTCTAAACCAAGGGTTGTCTAAACGGACCTTCCCATAAAGAAGAATGACTAACAAAAATCCTACTCGGAATTGGCAGTAGAGAAAATCAGCAAAAGCTGACAGTCATTACCTTTTCTTTTCAGCTTTTAGCCGGTATCTTCCACCAGAGGAAAATAACAATCGTAATGACAAAAGATTTATGAATCAATGCAAAATTATTCTATTTAAATATCGCGTTTTACTCTGTCCAGTAATTTATTGATAGTTAAAATTCCTGCAAAAGAGTTGAATGTGTTTCTTTGTGAAATTTCGTATTATATAACTTTTAAATTTTCTGTACAGTTTCTTCTGCTCTTTTGTTTGTTTAATTTTTTACCTGGAGCTACTAATGAAAGTAAGATTGCTCGTCGTGCAGCTCCACGAAGTGAAATATCCATTGTTAATGCGTGTGTTTGTACTTTTCAGTGTGTCTGTGCTTAATTGTGTGCGTGATATTCTAGTTATTTATTTAAAGACTTTGGTACTTAATTATGTTATTTTATTATTATTGAAAAATTATTTGTTGCTTGACGTTATGTATGACGTATACTATTTCCTCAACTAAAGATTAATGGAAACAATAAAACTCGAAATTTTCAACGATATTTCCACATTTTAAATCCGTTACGAAAAAAGGTTAAATTTTTCCCTAAGATAAAATAATTCCGATGGCTTAATAACTTTTATTTTTATAATATAAATTTCATTAAATTTTTTACTTTCTACAATTCAATTTAAACAACATTTTGCAGTGTATAATTTTAGTGATTTGAGTGATGATCTCAAATTTTAATATACATAAATTTGTTGAGTTTGTTATTTTTTAATATTTTATTCCATTATAATAAAAGTGTTCCTTCAATTTTTTAATGATTAATAAAGTCCTTTACAGCATATCCAAATATTACGAATTATAATAAAATCTTATTGGTCAATATTATTTCATATTAATGGTGCTCAAGCAGTAAAGTGTAATTCGCTCTGATATTTTGGTTGAATCTAGGAAGGGCTTCAGGTTATACTTACTGTGATAACTTTGTATTTGACTTTCATACCATCAAGAAACTTTCTTTCTCCATTTGAACAGTAGCCTAAAGCAAACGTCAGTCACCGGTGAAATTAACAGTTGCTGCTCTCTCTCTCTCTCTCGTCAAAATCCGCGGGAGTACAGCCGAAGATCTGACGGGCGCTACTCGTATTGTACAACAGATGCGCCTGACATGATATACGTTACTTACAGACCAGGAATGAAGAAAATACGTAAATAAATGATAGATAGTCTCTTTTCCAGTGAAGTAAAGAGCTAAGACGGCAATATAAGGTTTCTAAAATTTAATTCTTGATACGCCAGGAAGCAGTTGATTTGTGTTGAATATTACAGTGAAACGATTATTGTATAATATGAGATGTAAATTTTATGATATATACTCCTTGCCACTCTTCTGTTTTTGCGAAAGCCTTCCTTGCCTGTGCTATCCTACTATACTTCTACCATCCCTAGTTATTACGCTTCTAAAGTAACAGAATTTCCTAACTTCCGTTAAATATCCCTTCCCAATCTCACACCCTTTGCTATTCCACTGTTTCCCAAACGTTGGTTTACTTCTATTAATCCTCATATTGAACTCTTTCTCAAGACCTCCGTTCATGCTATTTATAATGGTTTCCAAATCTTCTTCTTACTCCCCTAATACTCCAATATTGTCAGCAAAGTGTAAGGGTTTTATTTCTTCTCCTTACAGTAAGATTCCTTTTCCATATTCCGTTTTAACGTTCTTCATCGACTGTTCTATATATAATTTAAACAGTATGGGTAATAGACTGCATCGTTGTCTTATTCCCTTCTTGATTGCGGCTTTCTTTCCTTGATCTTCTATGTTAATTACAACATTACATGTAAGAGCGAAAATTTTTTAAATCAAATTACCGTGAATTCCTAATATTAAATATTTTTTCTTCGTATCAGTTCTAAATAAAGAAAGATAATTTCAGAAACAAGCAAATTGTGGTGCAGAGGAATGAAATGGAATAATGAGCATTTAAAGTTGTAGAGCGTGATCCCGAGTTAAGGAAGACTGAGTAGTTATTAACGGCGAAAAGAGTTTCTGGTCTTCGAAATGGAAGTAGAAATTCACAATTTTAAAACAGAACTAAAATTAAACAAATAATTCTTGCTACAATTATTTTCTTGCTGTAGAACATTATAATTTGCACCAGCCGCCACAGAATACCACCCAGTGATACTCGAATTTCTATGAAGTCGGGAAGTAAGTATATTACGACGAAACGTCGCCAGACGGTACTTCATTCATCCTTTGTGAACTAGCGTGTTGGGTCTTCTCAGAAGTTTTCCATTATCAAAAGTTGCGTGACTTGCGAAATTGACGATGTCAGATTACAGAGAGCGACATGTCCGTTCAAAGTTTTGTTTCAAACTTATACCGCAAAACCAGATCGAATGCTGAAACACACGGTTAGTGGCTTTGCTTTTGACTACAGGGACTTAATAGATTAAGTTTACTATCTTAATATATACTTGTTGATGCAATTATTGATTTAATATTTCTGAAATTTAGGTACAATAACGGAGAGTAAGACTTCACTGTCTATTGCCCGTATAAGAAATATTTAGCCGGTATCTTCAAGGGAACTCCGGCCAAGCACAGGATAAAAGTGTTATTGGTATTAGCTGAGAATTTATACCTCCCGGAAAGTCGATGATTGTAATTATTGGACGATCTGAACTGCCAAGATGATGATGAACGGCATCGATGATGAAACAAAACATTTATGGAAGTATCTGTGGTGTAGTGGCTAACGTCACAGGTGCCTTTGTGGCTGTGTGTGTACTCACATTCCCTGAAAACTTGACCAAAAAGAAAATTAGTTACGTAATTAGAATTTCTCTAATGACCCTAGATGTTGTTGCGACTACAAAAAAGAAATAACAATTTATTTCTCGAACGCTGAAGAAAGAAGAGCGCCACCTATACATTTACCATTATTTATTATTTTTTGTCAAAGTTTTCTTGTCACATATTCAGAGGAAAATACACTGAAGTCAATTTCCTTTCAAGCGAATATATAAAAATGTGAAACGTTTGCTGAACGCCGATTTACCAAGCCGACGGGCAAATGTTTTGCCATCCGAGAAACGTGACTTTCAAAATCCAACTCGAAGCAAACTCGTACGAACCAACTTCCACGAAGTCTCCAGTCTTCAGACACAGCCTCAAGTATTTGAGGTAGAAATGACAACCTGTAATTGAAATTTTCTTTTAAAGTACGCACACAATTTTACAGTAAATTCATCCCGTTAAGTCATATACAGTCAGTTTTCAATAAATTCACATCTTGGCTGTCGGCCTTAATATTATAATACACCTTTTTTACTCATATATAACCATAAAGTGAAAGGATATTTATGTCCAGCCATATAAATTAAAAGTTCTTGTGGGCAATAAAGTGATTTTCTTAGTATGAACTATCGCCCCAAAATATTTGCGTGAGCTTCGATACAGTTTCACGCATATTGAATGACATAAGCCATTTATATTTATTTTCTGTGTAGTTATAAATATAATTACTTGAGTCGTTGTGGTGGTACTATGACTGGCCTGATGTTTTAAATATAAGTTACAGAGCATTGGCGACAGACTTCATCCTTCCCTTACTCCTTTCTTTATTTCTGATTTATTTTCTTGATCTTCAATTCTAATTACTGGTGACTTGCCCTCGGTAGAGGTTATGTATAAGCCTTCTTTCTCGATATTTTATTCCTCTGCTCTTCAAAATACTTAATAGTGTGTTCCAGTTCAAATTATTAAACGCTTTTTCTAAATCTATAAATGCCATGAGCGTAAATTAAATGAACACAATTTTTTACTACTCCACCATTCTTCCTATTCACACAGTCAATAAAACTTCTCTTACTGTACTTGAACTGTGTGAGACTGAAATTTTTTTTAAAAAGTTTATATACAATAAAAAAGTATGTCTGTTTATAATTTTTAACATTACAATAATTACGTGGCTAAAGAAACTCGCGACATTTTGTTAACTAATTAGTGGACTTTATCAGGTGAACTAAAGTGGATAGATGTTGTAAATGATAAATGGGCGATTATTCTCAAATTTATTTAAGAAATTATTTGTGCTTTAAAATATAATAATAATTTTATTTAAATAAATACGAATTTTTGTAAAGGGCACAGCTCACTATTACAAATTATATACATTAATTAAAGGGGAGGATTCTTTAAATTTCAAAGGGTTTCTCAGGGTTAATTATTGGTATAACAACGTGCAGCAGAGATTTCGCGCTCGTGACGAACCTGTTTCATCTATTAAGCAATTCCGGAACTTCTGCGTACCATTTTCCTTCTTCCACTTTCAAAATTGCAGGTCGGTTTGTTGATTTACCCTCCGTTGACGAAAATGTTCTGGAACTAGTACTGTCGGTACTTGAGAAAACCCATTTTTCTTCCTTCTTTACTCCTACACAAATTTTAAGCAAGTCCGAAGTTCTGGCCTTTCTTACTCATCTTCCTTAAAACTCAAGAGTAGCAATGCTCACATCCATTTCAAATCTCAATCAACACTGACTTATTAATCGTTCGTTTCTATTTCTCTCCTACTTCCTCGGCTTCCTGTTCCCTTCCTCTTCCGAGCAACACTCCTGCCTCTCTACTTCCACACCCTTTCCACGATTTGTTCCTCTCTCCTGCTTTCTCCTCCCTTTCAACGTCATGTTCACTCTCCCACTTCCTCCTCTATTTCAGCATCTTGTTCCACACTCTCGCTTCCTCCTGCCTTTCAATCCCTTGTTCCACACATCAATTTTTCGTGTTCTCACCTCCCATCTAAACTCTTATCTCCCACTCTCCACGGGAAAGCACCATCCCACGTGACATGTGCTCGCCAATCTTTAGGCATCTTTCGTCCATAACATGACTTTTCCTCTGACAAAGAGAATAGTGCTCTTGGGAAATTTTAGAAGTGTGAACGTTCCTTCAGCAAAAAAGCCTAATCTTTTGAAGGTGTAGATACACGCGTTTTCAACCCTGGCGCCGGGAAAAATTCACCTCTTGCCTACTTCTCTCCGAGTTAGAATATTTTTCCTGAATTTTGTTAATTTAAAATCAAATACATGTAGATAAAATTAGAGAGTGGTCCTACTGCGCTAGAATGTTATAGATATTTTAATGTTAAAATTTTATTTAACTAAAATTAATTTAGTAGTATAATAAATTAAGTGATTTAAATAAAAATTATGACACTGATTTTTCAATTTTGGCATCTCAAGGTCGAGAAATAATATTAGAAAATAAATAAAACAGCATTGTTTCATTACATTACACAATTACGAATGGACGTTTGTGTGCTTTCATTCAAGGGCGTCATGAATTACATCCAATCTGTTTAATTAATTCTATTTGTAGCATTAAAGACATTGAAGATTGTGATCACTTTGCGCAGTCTGAACTTAAAAGATGAGAGAGGAAAAACTTTAACCCAGGATATAGATCCACATGTAGTAAAGTCGCGTGACCTGCTACAAATAAAGAGGAAAATTACTTCACCCCACGACGCTCGTTCAACCAGTTCCCAAGTGATTGGATGAGACGAAGCATCGAGTTCGTAGTAGAAGGAGAATGCATCAGAAGATAGGACAGACTGGTAGGTGGGTTCTGCCCTGTACGTAAATTCGGGCGTAACAAATAGTAGAAATGTTGACCAGGTTCTATTCCCACGAGCAGAGTGTTGAAATGTATAGTCAAGTTTATTAACGAAGCAAAGTAGAACGTAGTCTTGAGACAAAAATACGAGCTAGCTGTACGAAACAGACTGAACAATCTGTGCATCGGCGTAGGGGTCCTTAACTCTTCCCCACTACTAGCGTGATGGTCCCATCATGAGACGTGGTCCAATGTGGAGCCCAGCCCGTGTTCGAGTGGATCAAAGAAAAAGGAAATTACCACCCCAACTTTGAACGCGAATAAAATTCAAATTTTTGTAACGAAGTTTCGTTATCGCGGAGGTCATTTTCCTGTGTTATTCCTTAAGCCGTCTCCAAATTAGACCGTTCAATCCGGTAGCGACGTAGAAAAGATGACATAATGCGTATATATACATATATGTCACCTGCCCCAGAATTCTGGGAGCATTGATATCTCGCGCACGTTTTAAAAATCCTGGCTATCCAACTTTACATAGAGTCGATTACGTACAACGGTTAGAGTCCTCATCTAGTCGTCTTCCTTTCCTGCTTCTTTACAGTGTATATTAATGACTGTTATTATATATATATATATACATAAACTGCATATTTGTGTTTAACTGGTAAATACTGCGACCTTCAGATAATAAGTCCTGATAAGACTCAGGCGTATTCGCTCACACTACCAAAACTGTCCTAAACGTTCCTTTTATCTTCACAATCCTTCGAGATAAGCGTTATCTCATTTCCTTTTCACATTCCAAACCAGCTTCTATAGCAAAGACAAGTACAGACTCTGTTCACTGAAATCCTGGCAAGGCATCCCTACATCTTCTTGTTCACGGCTCCTTGGGAACCTATAATCGTAGATGAACACGTGACAAATATTACACGCGTATCTACGTCACAAAGACTTCAAAATTTTATTACAGTTAGTGTCATTTACTAATAAAGCTCATTGGGTATAAGGTTTTAACTGCACAGTGATTTAATTAATAACCTGTGTTTTAAATTCCTTTGAAACTTTCTCGCAAAACGCGCCATAAAACACAAATACATTTAACCCGACTTTACTCAGAAATTCCTGTTGTTTTAAAACCATTAAATTTCTCATGTTAGGTAATGTTTGCATTTGCGTAGTTATTAATTATGGACGGATGCAAAAATCAGGCATCTGGCACACGAAACCGTTCCGATCGGCGTCACATAATAGATTAATATTCAACATTAATGTAAAACTGTGTTCAGTGAACAACATTTGATCACGAACGGAATTGGCTGTTCTTGTGCCCCCGTCCGGGATTTCGTGGCGTTGCCACAGGAAACCTAATTCGGTGTGTTAATGATTAATCAGGCCAGAAGTGCGGAGTGCAGAATTTTAATGGCCCATCGAGCCATGTATTGTGCAGTGCCTTTTTTTACTGCTGGTCCCGTCCCGCGTGCTTCATCTACTCGCCGCAAATGCAGCAATGTAGCCCGAGCCTTTATTATTGCACGTCTGCTCTCTTCTCACTTTTACGATGCCGTATTGCGGCATGAAAGGCGCTCCCCCGTTGTTCATGAGCGCTCTATCTCGACTCATCTGTTCCCTAAGGCCTGGCTCACTATTCTCCGTACCACATTTTCCGTTTCTGTGCCTGTTGCGGAGGCAAAACATTATACGTGGTCAAGTTGCCAGAGGGACCAAAACGTTGTAGCGCTCAAAAACTGCATTTCACGTTGCTAGTTTGAAAATATTTTACAGATGACGCTTATAATATAAATTAATTTAACATCGATCATGACAAATGACATAATTTTTACGTTGATCACTATCCTACAGTAGAAAAAAAATGGATTCAATGCTTCCTCCGGCTTCATAAACTCTGAAATTAATGACATCGAGAACTTTGTGTCCGACTAATATGTTGTTTAAGCCACTCAATTCCTGCTAAAACGTAATTTACTTCCGTTTGTATAGCTTAAACTGAATAAATGGGAGAAGAAAACAGAAAGCTCTAAATATAATATATTTAATTAAGCAGCATATCTCTGTACTGATGTGCAACATCATCAGACACATGAATACAAAGTTACTGACATATCTTTAGACTGTTACACCTATATGTTATAAATCTGGCAGCCGTTGAATTAAAAAAAGCATATTGACACGCAAGTAGAAAATAAACCTGAATGAATAAAGAAACTGTGCAAGTAACTTCACCCTACGAAACGACTATTGTTGACTTGTTTATCTGAACATAATACAAGAATACAATGAAATGCGTCCCAGAAAGTGCTTCATTTAGGGATAAATCACTTGTGGTAAGGTCGGGCGAGTATGATGAATGAGTCAGACATTCAATCTGTGTGTCTGAAATTGTCGCAACCGACGCTGGAGCTGTATGGGACCGTGCATTATCATGTTGCATGACCATAGCAATCCATGTCGTTTTATTTTTGTTCAAAAAAAGGGTCAGCATAACCTTCACTACTGATGGCTACAGCCGTCACAACATTGGCAAACTTCATACACTTGCTGCAGGAATCCCTATTCTGGACCATCATAGTTCGATGAATGTCTGTAGGTTTCACTCCTTCTCTTGTGTACGTTACCATATTTATAATGTTCCTACGTCTGTGTTTGCACATCTGCACTGGGTGACCACATCTGGCAAATTATTTGAAACACGCGTACCAACTTACAGACCACTGATATTCACTTTCGATTTTATATTATACTTAATATAAAAAAATTCTTTATGGACATGGGTATTTAATATTGAAGTCTGTGGGTTGCACCTGGTAGTCTAATGTGGCGGTAAAACAAAGAATCCAAAAATCTGATATTTTTTCTTAACGACACGCTTCGTAATACTTGAAATATGCCATTACTGAAACAGTATTATTCGTCGCATAAAACTGGAAATCCGCACGAACACATTCCCGAGCTCCTTTCTTGAAATAATAAATGCAAGAAGGCTTAAATGGAAATGGCGAAGTGTTATGAGGAAAAAAATAAGGAGAGAAGACATATTAACG
The DNA here is from genome assembly GCA_034510155.1 of Eucriotettix oculatus. Taxonomy (NCBI): domain Eukaryota; kingdom Metazoa; phylum Arthropoda; class Insecta; order Orthoptera; family Tetrigidae; genus Eucriotettix; species Eucriotettix oculatus. The sequence goes on along the minus strand of CM067378.1, from coordinate 12,764,989 downwards.
TCAGTGAAGAACAACCTAGTTCTTAGGCCAACACATTAGCTCATAGAACTGTACTCTTATAATCGGATTGATAACACAAGAAATTAAAAATTCTGCATCTTTACATTTGTATTCCCGAAAAGTTTCCACGTCAAGTTGAAACATTTTGTCTCATTAAATAAGTTTTTTCAATGTTATATCACACATCCTGTTTTTAAGTTCTCAAGTTGTTTATCAAACAGAAGATTTTTACCAATAGGAGCTTTCGACGTTGCATCATTCTCACCTGTAACAATTTATTCCAGTACGATTAGTGGCGACGCCAACGAGTACTTTTAATTACTTCGGAACATACATTACGTTTTCTAATTTAATGACGAATCGATGTAATGAGTTTTTAAATGTATGTAACGGAAGCTCTTAAATGCAGCAGGTATGTTTTAAGCGCTGCTATATTAAGGACCGTTAAATAGTATGTGGAAGGTTATTATCTAAATTTACTTGAATAATATACTTACAAATTGTAATGACGTTACGTCGGAAGATCCAGTAGGGTATCATCTTATTAATGAACCACTTTATGAATTGAAAAATATGCTTTAATGGAGTTTTGAAATTTTAATACATGTCCATGTACGAAATGAATTAGTTATTAATATAAATAGTAATTTTTAACTGTTTATTTATTCAATATATTCAAATACTAACTTGAAAGATTTCTTTCATAGATTAGGATTTAAAATTTAAAGTATTAAAAGTATATAAAGGGACGGTTATGGCCGAAGTGAGTTGGTCTGGGACGCAGTCCATAAATCAATTAAATTTATGTATTTATATTGTGACGTTTTTGTTGGCGTGGTATGTAGAATCCTACCGGAATTGTATATGGGCGCCACCTACGCTTTACGTAGGACAAATTTTATTATGGGAACACACTCGGGTTCAGGACTGAGAGCATGGATCAGGGGAGTGACGTCACCTGTTCCCGAATCATACAGATTATTGAATTAAATAACACAAATACAAGTGAATGTAAGTATAACCACGGCAGCTTTACTTGATCAGTCTTGGAAAACAAAAGTTATATATATCTAAGCTTAAAACTATTTACATATAGGGAGCTCCGTGTTAATGCCGGCTTATCCTTGAAGAGGATTCAATGACATAATTTACAGTTAAAATACAAATTTCGGTAATTAATTTGCCATAGAGTCTGTTTGTTACGCCAGGGAGGAAAGTATCCAATTGAAGAGAATTTCACACGTTACCAGTCGGGTGTCACTCGCTTTAGATGTTGACTGCCTCAAGATAACGATCTGGAAGCTGTCGGGATAATTCCTTCTTCGCAGCAGCAGCAGCAGCTAGTTGCTTCTCCTACCCCTCCCAGGCGCAGAGTGAGCAAAAACAACAACGTCAACAATACAACAATCGTCTTCTCATAAGGACGTATTCTTGCTGCAGACGCGAGCGCTACAATGCGTCTGGAAGCTTTACAAACGAAATTGGAATAAAACTATTTACATTTGTTACCTACAAACTGAGGCACTGTTACACGGTTACAATATCAATTCACAATTCAGGTCTATATCAATTTTATAATATAATTCAAGTTTTTAATTTTTATACTTTACGTAGTTTCAATCATTGATAGTTTCTTAAATTTTTTCTGTCGTTACCTGAAGAAGTAAATAACTCAGGACGGAACGTTGCACTAGTACAAGTAAGAAAAATCTGTATGAAACATTGGGCTAGTAAAAGTCAACTTTATTACATACAGACATATTGGCTGTTTTGTATTTTTGTAAATTTATGGAAATGTCATAGAACTGATTTCCAAGAACATTATTTTATTTTAATATTGAAAAAAAGACTGTGTGGAGTCGGCGAGGTTAGAACCCAAATGGGAAATAAAATATTAAGAATCCATTTAATAGAAATATTAAAATATTTGAAAATAAATTGGTTTGAAGGTATATTAATGATCCCGTACGTTATAAATAAATATTATTGAGTTCATTCGTATATTATGAATTAATTGATTTCATGTGAGTTTGTGTATAAACTTATGACATGACGTCAACAAACGTCACTGTGTTCTGATAAATTCCTGTAAAATATATGGGTTTTAAGGAATTAATCTTGAGTTGGCTGATGGTGTTCAATTGCAGAACGGTGAAATTGAAAGAGCTTAATGGCATTTTTCGTATTATTAAATTTCAAAAAATGAGTATGAATTACGCTAGGTGAATATTGATGACCCTTTCTGACTCTTTAAGGGAACTATTAAAGAACAATTTTCTTTTTTTAGGGGATTACTTTTACTATTTACATGAATATAATCTTAATGTCAAATATATAGGGTATACTGAGACCTCATCGACGAACTTATAAAGATGATGGTATATATTTTTAAGAAATATACACTCCCAAACACATCGCTTATAAGATATTTGTACATATCAAGTTTGCGCGGCACTCATCGCAACCAATCCGTACATTGTTCTTCTGTATCGTCACTTGGATCCATTTCCACCAAATTTTGTAAACGTGTTTTTTCAAACCCGGATAGAAAGATCGTGGGAGTATGAAGCGACTTTCACTGCTAAGGTGCGGGTGGAAATTTTCAACCATGCATAAGCGGCCAATTTTTACGTCAAAAAACAAATTTTCGGATTAAATAAGAATAATACGGTTTATCTCGATGTTGTCTGTGTATAATTTAAACCCCTTTTGGTATGGAATGAGGGAACCAAGGTTGGTGTCGAATACTGCTACACGGAAACCCTTTAACTTCCTTCAGTCATTCAAGATTACGGTTAAGGATTGGTTCAGCCCTTACTAGTAAAGTTGAAAGGGGGTGATACAAACTTCCCCGTATATATTTAAACGCGTGAAGCAGTTCCTGAAAAACACTATACACGTTTCTTTCGACCCAAAAGCAAACACTGTTGCGTTAAACACCCCTAGCACTTACACTTAATGTCCAAATTATTATGACCGACCACCCCCTCAGTACAATTTTTGGCCACCTATTGCTCTTCATACTGCTTGAATTATTCTGGGGGTGGATTCTATGAGATGTTGGTATTTGGTAGTAGAAATTTGATAACATACCTGATGGACTGCACTTACTATATGATGGAACTGGATTCAGATGCCAGGTGGCTCATACGATCTCAACCCACAAATTATAAGTTGCATTGAGATCTGTGAGATCTTGAGAATTGTGAAGCAAGATTTCATCATGGTCTTGGAACCATCTGAGTACAATGCCAGTATTATTACAAGGAGTATTGTCCTGCTGGAAGTATCCATTCTAGTTAGAGTACACAATTAATATAACAGGCTGTACATGATTCTTAGATAATTCTTAATACCCATGGGCATTCAGACGTTGTTTCACAGGAATCAAAGGATCCAACCATGTCAAGAAAACAGTCACAAATCATGATATTGCCGCCACCAGCTTGAAGTGTTGATGCAATGTATTTGGGGTCCAAGCTTTCTTGTTGTTTTGCGCACATGCGAACGCTGCTATCTGCATGTTGCATTTCAAATCGCGGTTCATCAGACCACATGATCCTTTCCAAATCTATTACTGTCCAAACCTCGTGATATTTTTCAAACTGAAGACGTTTACTCTTGTTCAAGACAGATATTAGAGGCTTTCAAACGCCATACGGTGTAATGTGAGGCGAACAGTTTGTTCACAGGCGTTCACAGATAGTCATTGACTAAGATTCTCCTGCATTTGACGCACTGTTGCTCTTGTGTTGCACTGGACAACTTTGGAAAGTCTCCTTTCACCTCGAGCATTGAGTAGCCTGTGAAGACCTCAAATTATATTTTGACACTGGGTTTTTTGCTTAGTTGCCCACTTTCTGTAAACATTAATAACTTCTGCTCTTGAACACTTCACAAATGCAGTCGGTTTGCGGATACCGGTTCTAGCACTTGAAGCGCCTACGACCATCCCGCGTTCAATTTCAGTTAAATCTTTTTTTGCCCATATATTCGCAAAAAAACCTATCTCGACTGTGTTGTTCACTTCCTAGGTGTCGGGGTGGAAGAGGAAAGGGAAATGAATATCATATTAAAACAACTGACAGTGGTGTTGAACTCAGGGACTATAAAGATATTGGGAGTATTTTAGCCTCTATTTACGTACGGTTTAACCCAAGCCAAGTCGTCCAGGAAAAAGGAAATTGGTTTCCGCACCATCTCAGAAAAAATTAATATTTTGTTTGTTCATTACCTCATGTAAAACTAATTTTGTTTCATTTATACTGTATACGATTCAAAAATGGCCGCCGCTTTTGTTGTAACGTGCACGCCGTTTTTCGCGTAGGCAGGTGTCTACGAATTTCGAAATTATCCTCGACTGTATTAAAGTATCCTTTACAAAAAACTGAATCCTGTTCAGCACATTCACACCTACAAATTAAACCCATATTTAATATCCTACATTATTTTTTTTATGCATTCTGTGTACGAAGAAGTTATCGAATCCAAATGAAGAAAATTCTATTTTCGTACGCGAACCTCAATAATTTCCACGCTTTTACAAACAATAATTTAGTTACTCTACAAAAATTATCAATGGTAACTGACGTTCCCTTTACAAGTCACACTCCTTTAAAAATGGGATTTTTCAGGGTTTTTTAAATGTTCGAGACGCCTTATCTCTGTTGGGCTTGTAGATAAAACTCTGAAACTTGTTCACTTAATAGGCATCTATAGTCGAAAACGACAATATAAATTTGAACTTTGTGATTGGGTTCAAAGATAGTACTACAAAATAGTCAAACATAGCAAGAAATGAGCGATTTTCACATGTAGGATAAGGGCGTACATCAAAATGATACTTCAAAGTTTAGACATGTTAAATTAAGAAAAAAATTTATAACAAAATGTAATATTATATAACAATTTGTGTTAAAAATTATGCCACTATGCCGTTTATATGAAGGTGATGAAAATAGCCGTTTGATGTCCGAGAAAAAATATAGTGTCACAAAAGTGGCTAGTGCTTTTTAATTTAAATGAACTATTTTCTGAGTTTAAGAATAAGTAGTCTGATATTAATATTGGAAGCCCTGTTTACTAGGACATTCTTGATATTTTTCCATCTTACACTCATAATTATCTGTTTTACATACCATAACTTCCAAAAGATATTTATAATCAAAGTTAAGATTAGCACCATTAATCATCAACTTTTCATTCTGATTGTATATATACTTTTATGAGTACCAGTTACCCTCGCAACAACATACCACTTTGGTTTTTGATCACAGAATTTTGATCTTCCAATTTGGATTGCACCCGTACCAGAGAATAAAATGTATTTGCTTGAGACTTAATTCTATACTGTGCTGTAAATTTATTATACTGCAGGTATTTGAAGAAATCCACATTCCACAAGCATAGATACAGCAGGGGACGTGATCATTGTACCACGTTAATGCAAATAAACAGCAAGGCAATGTCCTACTTTAGCTAGTATTTAAATAAATGTGTAGTAAAAAGCACAAAAGTTATTTAAAAACTATTGAATTTAATCAATTTAAGGAAATTGATATGATGTAGATAATAAATAAAGTGGAATGACCATATAGATCTGCTTGCCGGAAAACTAAGTTCAGCTTGCTATTCTCAGAGAATACTAATGCAACACGTAGACAAAAAGTACGTCAAAATGGTTTACTTAGCGTATTTTCATTCAATTATGAGCTATGGCATCTCTAATTGGGGAAACTGCTCCAGGAGTAATGAAATATTTAAGTTACAAAAGCGTGCAATTAGATACTTTCTAGCACGAATTCTAGATCGAGTTGCAAATCTTTCTTCAAAAGTTTGCAAATACTTACTTAACCAAGCGTATATATTTAGGAAATATTAAAGTTTGTAAAGCGGAACACTAATTTTTTTCTAACAAATGGCGAGTTTCATGAATACGCGACCAGAAATCGTTCAGCTCTAAGGTCGGACAAGCATCGCTTTGCTCTACACCAGAAAAGTATTCACAATACCGGGATAATTTTATGCAACAGCCCTTCGCCAGAGGTTAAAAATAGTACCTACAAAAGCTTCGTGAAGCAGAGTAAAACTATTCTTTTAAATGGCGCGTTTTACTCGGTACAGGATTTTCTTAATCGTCCTTCTAGTATTTAAAATCAAGGTTCCTGCAAAAAGTGTTGAATGAGCTGCCTTGTAAAACAGCATATCACATATATTTAAAATTCCTATTCAGTTTTTTCTGCTCTTTTGTTTGTTTGTTTCATGTATTGCCTGGAGCTACGACGGAAGGACAGTTTCCTGGTCGCAGAGCTCCAAGTAGTTAAAACTCCATTGCGTGTTTCTCAGTGTGTGCTTGTTTGTGTTTCCCAGTGTGTGTGTGACATCGTGTGTCCGTGTTGTGTTTATATTGACTTTTGTCTATATACATTTTCTTTTATTAATTTATTTTAAGATTATTTGTCTTTAATTATGTACCTTATTTTGTTCATTTTTAATGTATGACGTATCCTCTTTCCTCAATTGAGGACTAATGGAAAGAACAATAAATATAAATCTAACAATTAAAAGGATAAATGTCTGTCAATAAATTATAATTAAATAAAAGGAAATGTAGATTAATAATATTATGAAGTAAAATCTATGCATAAAACTGTTAGAGTTTCCATTGTGGGATGATAGAATATAATGTATTTTAGTGTGTCGCGGGCCTGGATATACTGATTCTGTTAGTGTCGTACGTAGTAACACAGCGCGACCCTTCAGGCCATAAAACTCTGTTACTTCGGACGGTCAATATAAGTAAACGAGACAGAGCTCCCTTCCATCTCACGCACGGTTTGCTTGTGAGCGAGCGAGCAGCCTGGATATGACATGCAACAGGCTCTGCGAATGCGGTGGGACGCCCGACTTCACGTCGCTAACAGTTATGTGAATTTCAAGAAATCTCATCTCCGCAATGGCGGGCGCGGGATGGCTGACGGAGAAAAACGTCTCCAAACCATAGAAACGACATAATGTAGTATGTTAAAAAAGATTTTCCCCTCACAATCCGACAAAATTCAGTGGAAAATTGTAACCCAAATGATAATTTCATTTAGTTTTAAAGTTCTCTAACTATATATCATAAGATGTCCTAATTTTGAGCCGCAACGTAGTAGTTTATGGACTAATTTTGCATACGACGACATTGTAGTTCAGAATTAACCGCTTCGGCGGTTTGACGCATTGTCTGTAGTGACTCTCCTAGTGACTACTTATTTTTGTAGCTAGGGTATATATTCCTCGTGTCCACTAGATGAAATTTTGTGTGCATGGTATCCATTAAATTATTTTCTATATCAATAAAAAATGGCTTTCGGTAATTATTTCAGAATAAAAAAGGTGTTTCAATATGTCTAATAAAATGTAATTTAAAATCAGGTATTGATCTGTTTTAATGCGAAAACTTTTATCCGAAGATAGTATAGTTATTATTACAAGGTATATAGATATTTATTCACTGAATAAATAAATTACATGATTACAAGAATAAATTGTATAGTCCATTTACAATCAATATAAAAGAGAGAGAAACGACAGAGCTGCTAACATAATTATGTTATTGCAGTAATAATATTTGATTGACTTAGTATTGGAGGTGAATATTAATTAAGTTTGTGGTAGTAGGGGGAATCAGATGAAGAGAAATAAGGGAATAGTTATTTGAAGAGCGGAGAATGGGATGCCAGCGAACTATGAGAGAAATTATTGTTGAGTTATAGCGGAGTGAGAGAATGAGTCTGTGGTTGTCTGGAGGAGGAGGTGGAGAGGGCTATGGTGTCATTGGAGTGATTGATGGAGCTTTCGATTAAGGAGGAATTTGGATGTCATTGTAAATTATTAAGTTTCGAAGGTACCTTGGGGAGTTGGAAATGATTCTAAGGATTCTGTTTTGCTTGGTTTGAATTTTATTTGAATTGGAGTTGGCAGATGATCCTCAAATGGAGCATGCGTATGACCATACGGGGCGGATTAGGGAGTCTTTTTGTGGACATGAAAATTGGCGCGTTTCTGTTGAGGGGTGGATAAAGTAATTCTATTATAGTGTTAATTTTGGATGAAACGGGGGTAAGATGGCGTTCCCAGGAAAGTTTCGAGTGTAGAATAAGTCCAAGGTAAGTGAAGTTTTTTATTGGGATTTGGGAGCCAAAAAAGTAGAATGAATGACTAAGGGGACGTTTGGTTTTGAGGGTGAATGGAACTATTGATGATTTGATTAATGCTGACCCTCCAGTTTTTTTCCTAGAAATTTCAGGTCGTTTAGAGCTATTTGGATGCTGCGACCCGAGATGAAGGAAGAGGTTTGGTGAAGGATAACTATGTCATAAGCAAAAAAAAATTGTTTTAGTGGTTGGATGACGGAGAATGTCATTAAAGTACATTTTATACAGGAAGGGGGCTAATACACTCCCTTGTGGGACGACAGAGGAAATGGGGAAGGTTTTGGAGAGGCGTTGATCTAACTTGAATTTGATTAAGGAGGAGATACATGTTTTTATTGTGGTGGAGATGAGTGAAATTTGTATGTCAATGTGGATTACAGAGTTTCTAAGGTAACAGGGGAGTTGGAAATGATTCTAAGGATTCTGTTTTGTTTGATTTGTATTTTATTTGAATTGGACTTCCCTGTGAAAGTAAAAGAAAGTCGTGAAATGCCTGCTAAATTTTATGATACATCATACACTTAATTGTATTGAAGAGGTGTCCATACTAATTTGACCACTCGCTGTAAGTGCTAGGGGTGTTTAACGCGACAGTGTTTGTTCTTCGGTCGTAAGAAACGTGTTAAGTGTTTTGCAGGAACTGCATCACGTGTTTAAATAGAGCAGGGAAGTTTGTATTGCCCTTTTCCGCCTTTGAGCGTAAGGGCCATTATTTTGGTTTTCAGTCGTAAGACTGGTCTGATGCAACCTTCCATGCTAACCGATCTTGCGCAAGCCTGAACTAATACGTAACCGGAATGAAATTCAGGGGTTTCCGTGAACGAGTATTCGACACCAACCTTGGTTCTCTCATACCATGCCAAAAGGGGTTTAAATAATTCACAGACAACATCGGGATGAACACCATCAATGTTATTAAATCCAAAAATTATTATGTTGACGGTAAAATTGGCAGCTGATACGTGTTTTAAAATTTCCACCCGCATCCTAGCAATGGAAGTCGCTTCTTACTCCCAGAATCTTTCTATCCAGTTTCAATGAACACGTTTACAAAATTTGGAGGAAATAGATGCAAGGGCTTAACCTATTAATCAAGCGGGACGTCAAACTTAAACTGAATCGTGTATGGGTAGGACATATGAATATGTGCTGGAATGGGCGGGACGTATATTTTCAAACAGCAAAGATATTGGTCATCCCTGCCGGTCTCGACATTTTTAGATATATATTTTAATATTAAAAACTCAATATTTCTATTTTATTTGAATCCTTTTGTTTACTGTTCTGTAATAGTTAACTTTTTTATAATTTTATTGTGTATCTCAATAATATATATACGAGTTTATACGACTTCGTCTCTCTCTAGGAACGTTAAGCCTCGCGCTCAAGGATATTCTCACTTCCTATACGAAATATTCCAAGCCTGCTAATATTTTGACAACCTGGCTTATCCTATAGAAGAATTTCTAACCATGGGCTTAGTCAACGGTGGTGTTTTAATCTCATGCAAAAGGTTGCTTGAATATAGAATTGTTCTTCTCTTTTTACCTGCAGAGCAAAGGCCCCACCAGTTCTGGAGCACAAAACATTTGGTTTCACAAAATTCTTTAATTTTAACTCCTATTAATTTATTAAACTCATGTACACTACAATACAAATCATCTTCTACTGCGGCGCTAAATAGTAATAAGGAACAATATTAGATAAAAATATTTAAAATTATAATAATACAATGTCCATTTAATTTGGCTAATAAACAAAACTTTAGTTTTCGCTTTTTCTGCAATGAGAGCGTGAACGTTAGTTACATGGGCCAATTATCTAAACAGAAAACTCACTCGAACACTTTGGATATCAAAATATCAGAGGTTAGATATGTAACCTTCCTTTACATATTATCATATAATCTGCCGGCCCCGGAATAAAGCTACCACTTTTTAATTAGCTCTCGATCGGATCGACGAAATCAATTTTGGGTTCCCAAATACGTGAAAAACAAACTTAAACATGAATCACACGTTTCTAAACAATGTTAAATTAAAAGAACTCGTTTCCTTACAAAGGCTCATTTAATTGATGTAGTGTCATAAATTGTGTTTGACTCCAGATTTTGGGGAATCATTTTCAAAATCAAGTAATGTTACATAATTAAAGCTGATTAAGTAACTTAACTTCTGGAAACGAATTGAAAATGCAACCCGTTGTGCACAGCTTTCGTAAAAGCCAAAGTTCTTACCATATTCTATAAGGAAACTTCAAATATATCAAATATACGTAATCAATTATTTATAATGACGTGTCAAGACCAAGATAACATGAATATCATAATTTAATTTAAATAGTTAAGTAAATAGAAAAACATCTCACTTTCACCATAGCCTAGGTCTCCTAATCATACGAGAAATCACTATTTTGTGAACAGTCTTTGACCTCAAATACATCTTTTGCAAAATGTTTTTATAAACATTAATCAGGTCCCAATGTACATGCCTGAATGTGGGGGTTCGAAAAAATTATTTACTATAAAGAAATATGGAGACTTCCGCACTAACCCGAGCTTATCCATAATACTCTCAAACAAACTGTTTGACAAATTGTATTATAATATCCACAATAATATATTTAAATTGTTCAATTTCTATATTCAATCCATAAAGCAGTATTAATATGCATTATCAAATATTTCCGCTTAATACGCTCTATTTTAAATTTCCAATGATTTTCAAAATAAGTCAGTGCAAATATCTCTGATATGATAATCATTTTAACCAAATAATTTCCCAAAAAGTTTTCTATTTAATTTATTTTAACTATTAATGATTAATTAAAATTGATAATTATAATTTTCTGAAAACTCCTTTAAGTGTAGTAATATTTATCATTTACATAAAATTTTAACAAACCAAGATTGAGATATACGTTATTTCATCATAATGGAACCGTCAGTATTTCTGGCGTAATCAAAGGGAATCAACACAACTGTCTAAAATATTCTCCAAAGAACGTAAGTAACATGACGTACGCTTAATATGTCGGTATGTATCATTTAAAGCGAATTATGCAAACTGACACAATTGGTGTGATAACCAACTGTAAATACGAATTTTTCTAGTTTCAGCTATCTTTTGATAATTGCTAAAATGTTCTCCGAATTAAATATCATAGTGAAAAAGATAGCCTTTGTCTCGCTTATTATATATATATATATATATATATATATATATATATATATTGTAGAGAAAACTTGTTTCTGCCGACAGCTCAGTTCTGCGACGAAATAGGATTTACTCCTCGGACAAGGTATAATATAGGGCGCTAAGTATTTTTCCACAGAAAAACACACAAAGTTCAAATAAATCAACTTAATTCAAATCAGTACACGAGTTAGATAATCTAAACAGGGCGTGGCCATTCAATCAACATTTCTATTACTCGTCCTTAAATCAATTTCATCAGCAACTGATACTCTATACTAAACGCGATTCTAACCTAGGCTTAGCACCAATTATTCGAGGCTTACATGCTAGCCTTTATATGCCTCAACTCACACACGTGGCCACGAAGAAATTCGTGGGCCATAACACATCCGTCTTCCAGTGCCTCGTGCTACCGACTCCTCCATAAGTTTCCCCATGGCTTGTGCCAACCTGCAGAATCACGGTCACATGATCTTATCCACTAATCGCAGCTATGCAAATTCCCTATCACGTGGAAACTGAATGTACAGCCTCGCTCTCCTACGTTAGTTGCGTAAGCCATTTACGACACGCACATAACAATTGCGTCTGTCGTCTGTAATGCCACACATATCGATACTAGGCTGGGGCTGTAACTTTACGGGTTACATTATACCCGTCCCAATAAATTAAAAAATTGAGTATCAATTTTTAACGTCTCATTCATCCACACACAGACATTCAAAATACCCTAACTTAAGCAAAATAGACAAAGTGTATTACAAAATATCACTTATGCGCTGATTACAAAAACCTCAGCATAAACACCCAGTAAAATAAACAAACACTTTTTAACACTTACATTTTTAATGATCAGCCCGCACATTTTTATTGATGTTTACGTGATGTTCGGCTACATGCTACGTGCAAATCATTTTATCACTTGACATTTGTGTCTATTGACAGTCAGCTGGTTTGGACATTTCATCTATTTACCCTAACCTTGATATTACACAACTTAAAACCATACAATTGAATCCCAAACAAACATGTTATAATATATATATATATATTATTTAAAGATAATAATAAGTCTATAAAATTATCTTTAAATAATACTGGAGTATAATATGCAAACCAACGGCCTTATAAATGTTCATATATACGGAGAATGTAGTCATATTTCACATTATAGCGTTTTGATTTAGTTAAGTTTCTAAAATTACTAATTAGAAAATTATATGCACACGAATGCCACTCCACAAATGTTATACTCGTACTCAGAAAAAGCAGTAATTAAGGTGCATCAAAGTTATAATTAGTAATTGTATGTCCCGGAGATGCAAGCTTTCGGCGTCGGTAATTAACAAAATTTCTTAAAAAAAATAAGCTCATTAAGTTGGTGGACCTCGTATACATTTAATTGCACTGCGATGAATTATCCTGTAAATAGCTGCTGTAAAAGAGGCGACGATTTTTAACAAAAATCGGTCCGGCAATTAGCAGAGCGGAGATTTACGTCCACAACCCTTTAATTATCTCTCTTTACGTCTTTCATCCCGTCGTCGCGACGGCAAGAAACGGCGAAACAAAGAGGACGCACGCCTGCAGAGATATGGAGCTGGCTGCCGCGCCGGATTTATTTCTTCTGACATGCCACAAAGGAGTGGGACAAAGAGGGTCGCTTGGTCGCTGTCAGTGGAAGATAAACTGGAGAGAACTTTTGATGCGATAGCGGAGACAAAGGCGCAATCCCGATCGCCCGCGGCCGAGAAAGCGTGTCGCTGAGATTAGCCTCCGAGGCGTCAGCAGGTGTGGTCGGGGCGGCCAAGGGACACAGTGGCTTTAATACTGCCCTTAACATACTTATTCCCAGATACCGCTGGAATATCAGGCAAGGATTAAAAGTTTCTACACACAGGCAGGCAGGCATACTGTACCGACAGCAAATTTTAATTAAGTGAAAAACCAACCGATAATTCTACCAAATTCTCGATAAAATTCCAATACTGCGTTTTCCTGCGCTTGTTCAAAACTCAACAGATTAGTCGAAAATATAAAATCTCATGCATTAGGAAAAGATGTTGGCAAATAACTGACAAAACTACGAGATAAAATGAATATCAGAAAACGTTCAGCAACCAATATGCTGTATGATGAGCACGAAAAAGATTTTGAGTTTATCACGTCTTTGGACGCTGTGTCGGTCATACAACTCTTCCGTCTATCAATCACCTGCCGGAAAAAGGCCGTCTTGTGGTATTTTTTTTCTCACGTATTATTAATAATTCTGATGATTGAATAAAATTGTAATCAACCACTAACTTCATTACAGCATTATATGCTGTGATTTAAAATTTGTCTTTCACTTGTATATTAAATGTTGTGTTAAATTATATTTTCCTGACGTTACCTGGGAATTCGTTTATATTAAACCAGTACAACAGCAATTTCTTTATCCACACGTGATTAAATCATCGTTGAATCCTATGAGATTGAAGGAATGGTAATGTCATCATAACCAGCGCCTTGTATTTTAATCAAGTCAATGAATCTTTTGTTACCTAATATAAGCACAGTAATTCTGCTTACTTCGGGTTGAATTGTAAATTTTTCCTCTGCCGGCGAAAAGTGGGATGAACATGGCACTTCCCTCAGACCTTCATTGTTCTCACTACATTATCACTAAAGAGTAACAATTTGCACTTCTCATTCAACTCTATTTGCACTCTCCAGCTTCCTCCTCCCTTTCAACATCCGTTCCACTCTCCAGCTAGCTCCTGGCCTTTTCAACGTCTTGCACCACTCTAAATATTCTCGGCTTCTTTCCTCCCAGATAAACTCGTATACCCCTTCTCCAATCCTCATGAAACCTTCGACCATGACAAAGGGAACAGCATCCTTCGGCATTTTTGAAGGGTGAACGTTCCTTCAGCAAAACAAGCTTAATATTATAAATACTCAGATAGGCACGTCTCACGACCGGCAGCATAGCGCTGGTAAATTTCACTTCTACCTGCACCAGTTATTTTTCTTGCTGAATTTTTAGATCCTTTAAAATTCTAAAAGTTTGAAAAAAATTAGGTAGGGGCCCTACTGCGCTACAGTTTACCGCAGCTATTACTTAATCATGAAACATAATTGACAGAACAGGCTTCAATATAGTTCTGCATAATTAAGTTGGTTAACAATAATTATTCTAATTATGAAATCCACCGGTCAATTAAACTATTATTTACAACATAGTATTAAAAAAAATTCACATACCAATTCATATTATTTTTATTATGATATTTGTCCCAATTATTACTACTCATTTTTGCTTTAAAAATCGGGGAGCACTTTTGTTAAGAACTTTTATGTCACTAAATATACAGGCTATTAAATTCATATTTCTTGATTGAGACATTAACACAATCCCAAATCAACTGAACAGTCAGTGTTTGTTGATAATATTAAATTTTGCTTGATACGCACTTCGCTCCAGGGAGCAGAATTTTCACCCATGGACACCCGACAATCAGCACTATAACAAATCTTTAATTCAATATTTGAATTTTATTTTAAAAATATTACTAAACGTGGCTCAACAGTAATAGAATACAAACAATATAATCGATGGCTTTAAATCCTTTGTAACAATGCTAAGATGCCTCAGCACACACGACTGGCTATCCGAACATCTACTTCCCAACTGATGAAATTTCTGGCACTCCTTCGGCTTCCTCTTATTCCTTTTATTTCTATAAAATATAGTTTATTATAAGTATAATAGTTAGAGAATGTAGGCTTTCCCGGTGGATAGACTGAACAAGAAGTTCTCGGGATTTCACCCGGGTTATGTCAATCATTAGATACGACGTTTCGAAGGCTATCTCCGCCATCGTCTTCAGTTACCGGGTGAAATCCCGAGAACTTCTTGTTCAGTATTATAGTTATTCTTGTTTTTTTCAAGCCGTTTTGTATATCACGTAATAAAGACCTCAAGAAGGGTTATTAATAAACTTTTATTTCTAACATAGAGTTAGAAATAGCAACAATAACTCTGTTATATACACGAATTGTACTCCAATTCTTAGTTGTGATAGTTTGAGAAGCACAAAATATCGCCGCTAGGGCTTACAAGTAATAGTACAGTGATATCTCTTCGAGCGGCTTATTTTGGCGCACCTAATGGATTTCCTCCAGTAGACCAGGTGACGTTTTTTCATCCGCTTGACTAAAGGTTACACTTCGCCCCACACCACCCCTCGACTTGATAGAAAACTTAATGGAATGTCAACAGTTGAGCTGGCGACAGGCATATTTTGCCGGACACAACACACACCTTATCGGGAAAACATGAGCCGCGGGTAGGAGGGAAAAGAAAGGTGCTGGTGAAGCACTTCAAAGGCGAACTGAAATTGCTTCTCCGTTTATCAACGTGTGCGTCCCTCTCAGATACACGACCGGACAATGTCAGTGGAAACAGAAATAAAAATGGGAAGTAACATATTGCATCAAGACCCCTAAACAGGATCTATGTTTATAACTAGATGTAATCACTGTATGTAAGTCTAAGTACATCGGCCCAACGATAATATGTTTTTTAATTGAGTATCTGATTTTCTGTTAAGCCCAGTTTTCTAAGTTAGGAAACGTAAAAATATAATAGAAACACCCAGGCCTATGCCGGGAATCGAACGCGGGACCACTTTGATGCGAGGTTGAAACGATAATTTACTGGAATATTATCACACAATGTATTCTTTTTAATTCTCTGTTTAGAGCCTTAGCCTACTGGGATGACTGTGTAATGCATTAAAAGTACGTGAGTTAAGTCTGCGACGTATTTTTTCGTACGTCTGGCAGCGCTTTCACCCTTCTTCGGACAATGGAAAGTAGCCTTTCTTCAGATTTATGGAAATGGCTTTTACGAACGAAGAATGGCATCCGTCCAAAATTATAAAAGAATGTGCTTCTGTCATGCCGGAAACAAGGCGAGAAAAATTAAGAATCGGTCACTGTCCGGAACTAATATAAATCACGTGTGCAATGACACTAGTCCACATCTGTGGCTAAAAATTTTTCTTACTGGCTGCAATTGTTCATAAACTGGCCAATGAATTCTATTGTATATTGCAGCTGATTAGCCACTAGAATTGAGGGACAGAATTTTTTGTCATCTCCGAGGTTACGTGGAGACAGTTTTTGAGGCGGAGACAGAACTAATTGAGATCCGCCGCCGTGACGTGAAATTTGGGAGGAGCTGTTAAGAGTAGTATCGATATCTTAGAAGATGAAGTTTTCTTATCAGGGGTCTCCACGATATTTTGGTCCAAAGGCATCCCCGATGCAGAGAGCTAGGATCGACAGGTACCTCCAGACCGTCGACCCAAAACAGACTGAAGCAAAACGCCGTCAGATAATGCAGCTCCAGACTTCGCGGGTATCGTTAACTTCGATTTTATTAAATTCACATTGCCAGACCTATTTGCCGTAGATTATGTTCCTTCCTTTTGGCTCACCCCACAGATGACCCTGACATTTCATGAGTCTCAACATAAATTAATTATTGACACTTTTTTTCTTTCTTTTCTGTATCATTTAATTCAGTTCTCGTTTTAAATTTTATTGTTATTAAATTTAAAATTATAATTAAACTTTCTCTTTTCTCTTTCTAACCATTCATAAATTTATCCCTTTATGACTTATAACTTAAATTGTCATGCAACTCTGGAGCTCAAAACCAATGTTAAATATTAATAATTAATTAAATAGTTGCTTAATAAAATAAACTCCAAACACAATGCATAGTATTACAATTGGTGCCCAAAGTGGGGCATATTATATTAAATAATTAAAAAACCCCATCCCTTATAAAAATTACAACTTCCTCAGGAATTTTTTGGGGGATGGCACTTGCGCAGTATGTAGATCTTCCTCAGCCTGAACCCTAGTTTTCCTGACCTCGACGAGTGATAACCCCTTGGGACTATTTAGAAAACGCCACAATCTACTTTGTAATTAATTTCAGAAGACTTAACACCACCATTGATATTACAAGAAAAGTAATGGAAATCATAATTAAATTCAACGCTGGGCACAAATTTTTTAATGCAAAATTTTTTCAGGGGATACATTTATTTAATCTGTGTTACATATAGGCTGGATTTATAATAAAAAAGATGTATGGTATTTAAGCTACTCAATTAGAAATGATATTATAATTAGTGATTTTTAACGGAATATCTATCATGAAATATTATAAATATTTTCCTTATTTTGTAGTAAAAATATTTACAAACACCCTTCCGTTCTTTTTAGAATGACTGGGTACTTGAGGCAATACTTCTACATTAAGATAGGAGGAAATTTTATAGGGATTGTGCGGAAGGGAGAAACAAGTTATCCGTCATTCACATAAATGGGATACCGAAAAAACCCTAGAATGCTTGCATCAGATCGGGTTTTTGTAACTTGTACCACACTGTAACGATGACGAAGGTGTTTTTTTATGTTGCTGTGGGGACGCAGCATTTCCTTTTCCGTACCTGTAGTACCAGTTTAAAAGACTGTTTCAATAAGAACAGCGGACAACTCTTTCCGTATTCGTATGTCTGGGACACCGTAGTATAAAATTAATGCCTTGAATTGTGTGAAACGTATTTCAAACCAGAGTCAAAAGAAAGCATCTCTGAAGGTAGCCTCCCTATTTTCTCCAGTACGATTCTTCTTGCGAGAACTGAGACCAGCTCCCACATAAATATCACTATGTAAGGCTGACAAGTTTTGGGTTGCCATGCTACATAAGGATTATCCACAAAATATCCCCATTAGTGACACAGGAAATGATACGAAAACAGGGATGCGAGAGGAAGGGAGCAAGAAAGCCAAAGGGTAACTGCAGACTCCCTGGAATCCAACCGGGCACTACGCTAAAACTGTTGTAGGAAAACCGTAGAAAACCTGTATCAGATAGGGTTAGAGTAGGAGAGGCATTTGCTGTGGGGACGAAAAATTCTCTTTACGTACTTTCCTTAAAGGTTCCATCAACAAGAGCTAGCTTCTAAGTAATTTATCTTTTATTTCATTAGAATCTTTTAACTAGTTCAACTATTTAAATTTTGGCGATACGCGATTCCTTCGCGGTTTATCGCGGTCACTTTCAGGTATATAAGTGACAACCCTATTCCTTCCCGCTTGAAATCTCAGCGAATCCTTTCCGTTGCATTAATAAAACCCGAAAGCATAAATAACCTTAAAACTAAAATATTATAACATTCCCATGGCCTAAACTTGACTTCAAATATGTCTTTTACACTTAAAAATTAAAACATCCAATGAATTAGCAACCAGAAGAAAGAGTATTAAAAAATCTAAACATTCTTCTATTTTTAAAAGCATACAATTTTAAGTAACCCAATTATTTAAATATTACATTTAATAAAAATTTTGTGACCAGTTTTTGTCAATTATTAATTAATTGAAAAAACAAGTTATTTTTCTAAAAAAGTGAATAAAGTAATGAAAAGTTCTAGAATTTGGTTCTTATTACAATATATGTTCGACCTACTGATCTTGATTTCGGTAGAAGTTCGGGAGTGTTATACTGAAGATTTTTTTGTGTCCATAACAGCGTAATCGGGATTATTTTGTGAAAAATTACAAAACGATAAATTCCAATTTACTGTAAGGCTGCGGGCGGCATTTTCAGCAAGTCTAGAACGGTCAACCAACACATATGAAAGTTAGTACAGTTTAAAGTGAATAATAATTTTAATTCATTCCATGCCAATATCTATAAATCGTTGTAGTTTGGCGCAAGCTGCCACCAACACCAAAATTAAATCAACAGCTGTCACTACGAAAGTAAGAATTATTGCTATAGCGAAATATATACAACAGCAATAGGAAAATAAAGGACTGGAGAAATATTTATGATTGAGTTTGTTAAATTTGTGTCGCACAAATATATTTTTTTCTAAACTATAATTCGTTATATATATCGAATTATATTTTATTTTTAATAAATAAACTATTATGTAAATACGTGCATTTTAATTTTAATCCTCTGTTTGGTCTGGAATTAATCATGTCGTTTCCATTTAGTTACTTCTGATCAGTCGGGAAGGAATTAGTAGTCCCGCAGGTAGATTTGGGAAAGAACCAGGTTATTCCCTAAATTTTGGGTATAACTGTGTGAGGGACAATTGTACGATGGTGGTTGGGAGAAATGAAGGAGCTTGTCAAAAAGAGCATGTGACAACCCCTAGGACATGTAGAAATTGTTCTATATTCGTCTTACTTAAACTGAATGAAACAGTCGATAAATTTAAACATTCTCTTAGAGTCAAAATTGCGGCACACACTCATCGTCAAATAACAAAAGATCCTTCGTGATTGCAACAAACAACACACCTTTGGTATGAAGTGCCTGTTGACAATTAATAACGGAAAGAAAATTTCCCTTATTGTCACAAGTTTTTCACAGCTGCGGAATTCAAACACTTGAAGTACTTTCTGACTTGAATAAATTACATATTGTCATTTTCAAAATAATTTAGCATATAACGAACAAAATGTGTGATTTTCAACTGTAGAGTTTATGTTGTTCTAACAATTTATCTCGGAAGTGCACAAAAATTACACAATCTGAAAACTTACATATTTGCAATTTAATTTTACGTTTAAATTGCGCAAAAATAAAAATTGATCAAGCTCTGTGACAAGGAGTCGGTAAATCTTCAATATGATTTAAATACAATGTAAAACTTTAAATAAAAAAATTAACATAGCATAAAATGTAGGCTACATGTACAATATTAAATATAAAAAGTTATAGCTCCTTTGTCAGGCCTCCGATCTAATAAAACCCCAATATTTTTATGCTAAAGGGGCACAAGTATGTTTTTCAGGTTGCATCAAAGGACAACGCACAGTCCTTGGGAAGGGAGATGCATAAAGCATTCAAAACCTTATACGTTTCTAGGGAAATCTTGTGTGCGTAAGAAATTGTGATGGGTATAAATTGTACAAGGAAGTATGGTAAGTAAAAATAACTCATTGGAATACTTAAAAGTTATGAACGAGTATATTTATATTAGTGTAGAAATTCTACTTACAATATGACAGTGGGTGTCAACAAAAAGATAAGATGTGTGATTATAATATATTAAGATGTTACTTCCATAAAAATATAATATAAGAAGTACATATATATATAAAAGTAGATATATATATATATATATAATATAAGAAGTATATATATATATAAAAGTAGATATATATATATAATATAATATAATATAAGAAGTAGATATATATATAACACCACTGCAAAATTAAGCACCGCTGCTAATAGAAACAGGCCTGATAACTCTGAAAAAGTGGACTGAAAACGGAAATTAATTGTTTTGCAACCAGTAAAAACAAGTAGTCGTGAGTGACAATTTTTTAATATATATATATTTAAAAAATTGTAACATAGAACCCATATTTAGTTTCGTGTAATATTGTTTGTAGTATGCCTGAGGAAGTCTAGAAAGGGAGACAAAACGTCGTATTTGATTAAATAGTAATAATATGCTGAAATAATATTCTATTTCTGTTGCTACATAAGTTTAATTTTCTTTTCTTTATTTCTTATAGCTGAAAAAAATTTGAGAAATTTAATTTGGGTTGTGTGCTCGCGTTGAAAGAGTTAATAATGAATGTTTAAGTGGTTTTACTTCCATTTGTGATAGAGCAAGTGATGGATTCAAATTCTCGACGTTGGCAGCAATGTGTCGGCAAGTAATTGGGATTCATAACAAATGCGGTGGGGCCCGGGGAATTCCCTTGACGCTAGCAATGAGTTACGGTGTGTCTCGTCAAGGACATCGCTCACGACGGTCATTTGTATTGCGCCGACCTCATATTGTACCTGAACAAGACGGACGGGAGCCTGTGACGCCGACGCCGACGCCACCGCAAAATTAAACGCCGCTGCTAATAGAAACAGGCCTGACAACTCTGAAAAAAATGGACTGCGAAGGGAGAATGATTGTTTTGCTACGAGTAAAAACAAGTGGCCGTGAGTGACGAAAACTCCACACAATTAATTTATCTTCCCCTCTCTGCAGATAAAAGTAATTTGTGAGCCGAAAAAATTTCATACCCCTTTAATAAAAATTGTCTCGAGGCGAATAAAATTATCAAGTCCCGTTACATTGTCACAGCACGTTTTGAAACACGATTAAATTATGTCGTTGGCAGTAAAGCTTCAATAACTGTCAGTCAAAAATTCATTTTATTTGTAAAGCCGTGACTGATGTCAAAACACGCTAAAGAAACTTTATAGATTTTAATTGTGTGTATGTAACATCAACTGTATGAGTTTCTTAGCACTTGTTGCTCTCACGCAATAATTGCGATCCGTTTTGTAACAGTAAATCATGAAAATTAAAAGGTAACAACTTTCACGGCGATTGAGAAACAAGATTTCTATAACAATCACAATATCTAATTCAATTATATCGTAATAATTTTTTATTGCTTATTAATTATGATTCTAATTTTAGTTTATGATTAAAATAGAGGGATAAAATCAATAATAATTTCAAGTTTATTGTAAAAAAACATTAAAATTTATTATTAATTATCACACAATTAAGAACTTTATATTCAAAACAATTTCAGTTTTAAACATGTACGTATTAGTTGAAGTCTAAATATACTCTTTTTCTCGAAGCAGAGAACACTTGATTAAACATTGGGTCGGATAATTTAAGTGAAAAATGGTTTTGATTAAACTATAGTTGGATCTCACCAGAGTCCAAATTTTAATCGTCAGTCAAGGAGTCCGCGCAGCCAGCGACGGAAGGGATGTCAAGGCGTCGACATCGGTCATCATACCAGAGATGACGATGAACGCCCGTCGGCGTCTCTCAAAATATTTTCACTCCATAAATTTTGTGACGTCGTCTAGCTATCTCCGTCATCTCCCTCTAAAATCTGACTACCAACTGCAGTGTCCTTATCTATTTCTTGGAAAATGTTCTCCCCAACTTCCAGAGTTCACAAGCATTTTTTCTTAAAGGAATTTATTAAATTTTGCTAAAAACTGATTTTTATTTAGTATGAAAATAATTTTTTCCAAACTTAATCAGTCGCAATAACCAAAACTACAATTTAATTTTGATTTCTAATTTATTTACCTGGTGCTAACGGCATTGCCAGAGTAGTCTACAAAATCAATCACAAATTTTTTTAGACATAAAAAAAATTTATTCAACGGAATTTGTTTAAAATTATGACAATATGAAACAAATTTGGGTTTTTCCGTGATTTGATGTTAAAAATATTGTACATACCCATATATATATACTGAATTACATGAGGGTATGTACTATATGTATATATATATACTGAATTAAATGATGGTATGTACTATATATATACTGAATTGCATGAGGGTATGTACAATATTACTAACTTTTTTCACGATTTGTACGTGATTCCTGACTGTGCTGGCCTACACAGAGCATTATTAAACTTCGGAGATCGAAAAGTTCAATAATTATTTTGCCCATGTGCTAACCAAGCACAATCGGCAACATACAACCACGAATTGACGAAAATGTACATTGAAAATTTTATTTCAATGAGTCCTGATCTTGTAATTTAGCCACGTCAAAATTTTAAATGTTAAAAGTTTTGATAGTAATCGTAATATTCAAAACGACTTATCGAATTCTAGTAGAATGAGATTTGATAAGTTTAAGTCCAAATCAACAAATTAATAAATATTACTAAATTTTTAATTTAGTCTAAACCTTTGGCGTAGTTTTTAGATATATCTTCTCTTTCCTTTCTGGAATTCATACCATTATTATTTTTTAAATGTATATAGATTCTAAAATCTTTGTTTTAATCATATTATTTTCTTTGCGTATAATTTTAACATTCTCAAAATCTATATAATATTTTAGGTTTAAATGGTGTAGTGACATAGATTGTATTTGTTCTATCATTGCTTAATTATATGGTTAGATATTCTAGTATTTATGTTAGTTCCTGTGTGTCCGATATAATTTTTGTTACAGTCATTACAATTTATTTTATGTATTACAGTTTTAATTGAATAAAATTGTTGTTCTCTTTTTTTAAATTTAAATTATCTTTTTATAATTAAATATTAATATTGTTTCGCTAACCTCCACCACAAAGTATTATGGTGTTCGTTGGTTACACCATCAAAAATATTGTTGTACAATCAAACGAACAATAATAATAATAATGTATTTAATTTGAATAGAAATATAACTCAAATTAAGTTATAGTGGAAAACATATAAATTTACGATATCAATTTAATCATTAGCTCAGTCGGTAAAAGCAAAAATAATACTCTACGCTGCTTCTTAAATGGCTGCTCCCGGGAACGCGGGTGACGAACGATATAGTTGAAAATTAAAATCGCGAATCAGACGAGAATGGTTTGTGTGGAAAAGCTGGGTAAAATGCCGTTACCAGATGTTAACGCCTGATGACGTCGTTCTTCGTTTTTGTTCGTATGCCGGTTGTTCCTTTGCTGGGTCACGTCTTCTTCATATTAAGATTCTCTAGCGCCTCTCCTTCAGATCAAATGTTATCTTTTTATTTTCTGTACTCCCACAAAATGAATCTCCTTTCTTAAATGTGCAGAAACTAAATTTTATAGATGTCGCCTTGTTCTGCCACTGCTTCGTCTCTCCCTAGCGTCTCTCTCCGGCAGCCTCCCTGCACCAACTGTCCATCTACAATCTACTCCAGGCCATCAACAATGTTGCAGACGGTGACGTTTTCCCGCCTACTCGGCCCCACCAAGCCATTCTCGTCTTCCGTCCTGTATACGTAAATAACAAAAACTAAATTATTTTTGCTTTACCCGACTGTAAGGGTCATGAATCACCACATATTCCCCCTGTTTTGAAAAAAATTATTTTGTTTAAAAAGTCCTCTTATTTGAGATATCAGCTGTCCTAAATCACAATCACTTCACAATTTGTTCACTTTTTTTTCAGTTCGTACAACGCAACGGCATTTCTGGTTCCATTTTCGTAAAACAATATCATACTCTCCCTCATTCATTCAACTTTCATCCTGGGGGCTGATAAAAGCTAGGGAAATATAAATCTATATTTTACATACACTATTTCAATAATAATAATACTGCCCACAATAATTATATATATATCATTATAATTGCGCAAATTAATAAACACTAAATAATTTTTGAACACGTCTCAATGAACACATTTTTATGCCATTTTGTTTACACTTTTTTTATAATAAGTCTCTATCTAAACAGTTTATAAATGAATTTACTTAAATTTATTTTATCTTCCGTGACAGTTCATTGTGATATTTTCCTTCGTATAGTCGCCCAGCTGATCCTCCTCCAATAAATCTCCACTTAATGCAATGTTCGTATCCTTTCTGAATAGCGGCTATAGGCAAGGATGCAGGCCTCTGTTTGACCTCACCCGCCGCGGTCAGTTTTCCGCCCCTTGCCTTTCCGCGGAATTTGTCCTTGGGACCGAATTAAAATTCCTTGTGCGATCCTGATTCTCGTAACGTGTGCTCCTAAAACCATAATCATTTCTACCCGTTCCGTCATTCCTTTCCCCGTTTTGTCTCCCATAATCCGTATTATTTTGTCTCTGGTAGTTATCTCGACTATTTACATATCTATTCCGCGCGCCACTATTTCTATTTGCATTCCAATTTTTCAAACGATTTTCCCTTTCAACGGGATGAAAATTTCCTAATTGGGAATCTTCTAGAACGCTTTCTGCTTCCCTGAGGAATGCCATGACTTCTTCACTTGTCTTCATAGTTCTGGCGCAAAGAAGCATTTTTATCTCTTTCGGAAAATGTCCTCTTATAACTTCAATTAATTGTTCCTCCCCCATGGGATTATCCATATTTCGATTTTCAATTATTTTTTTCTGCATGTACTCCTCCATAGTTCCCTCACGCCTATTAAACTTCCCGTCAATCAAATTCTTCATCGCTTGCGCCTGAATGCTCGTTCCCCAGTACCTTTTTAAGAAAGCTTCCTTAGCAGTGCTAAAACTGGAAATGTTTATCAGTGTTGCTTCGTACCACCTCGCACTGCTACCTTTTAAAGATTTTCGGAAAATTAATAATTTTTGTCCTTCTGGTGTTCTTTTTATACTGAAGTACTCTTCCATATTTATTATGAACGACTTAGGGTTTACTCCTTTCCTTTCTTCAAACTCCGGAGCATCAATATCTATGCTATTCATATTGCCTTCTGTTGGGATTCCCCTTTCTAACTCCAAAATTTTTCTCATTAATTTGTTTTCTATCTCCTTCACCTCTCCCTTTAAGTTCTTATTAGCGTTCTCTACTTGATCTATTATTTTTTTCCCAGATTTAACTAAAACTTCGTCTAATTTCTCTTGATATTCCGTCCTAATCGTTCGTGAAACATCTTCCACCTCCCTTCTTAAATTTCCCTCTACATTCTCACACATTGATGCAATATTTTTATTGATTTCTCCCTTAAACGCATTGAATTGAGTATCAATTTCGTCCACCCTTTTAGATAGTGTGTCTAATTTTGCCTCCAATTTCGAGGAATTATTTGTACAGACTCGTGACAAATTTGCCATCAATCTTGCTTCCATGTCTAATAATAATGCCTCAAATCTCGTCATCATACCACCTTGCACTTTGCCTACGTCATTTGCGCCACCTTCCCCAACAATACCTTGCATCTGGACATTATTAACATTACTTGGCTCCATTTTTCGCCCCGACCTTAACAACATGTAGTATGAAACGGAAAACAAAAGAAATTTATGTAAATTCTTAGGGTCACAATCACACACAGAATTATAAATATAAACATGCACACTAGAGAGTATTTCAAACTTTTAATTATAACCAATCTCGTCAAAATTACAATTTAATTTGAGTTATTTGTTTTTTTCAATTCAACTCGAGCCAACAAGTTGGGCGCCATTTTGTGGTGTTCGTTGGTTACACCATCAAAAATATTGTTGTACAATCAAACGAACAATAATAATAATAATGTATTTAATTTGAATAGAAATATAACTCAAATTAAGTTATAGTGGAAAACATATAAATTTACGATATCAATTTAATCATTAGCTCAGTCGGTAAAAGCAAAAATAATACTCTACGCTGCTTCTTAAATGGCTGCTCCCGGGAACGCGGGTGACGAACGATATAGTTGAAAATTAAAATCGCGAATCAGACGAGAATGGTTTGTGTGGAAAAGCTGGGTAAAATGCCGTTACCAGATGTTAACGCCTGATGACGTCGTTCTTCGTTTTTGTTCGTATGCCGGTTGTTCCTTTGCTGGGTCACGTCTTCTTCATATTAAGATTCTCTAGCGCCTCTCCTTCAGATCAAATGTTGTCTTTTTATTTTCTGTACTCCCACAAAATGAATCTCCTTTCTTAAATGTGCAGAAACTAAATTTTATAGATGTCGCCTTGTTCTGCCACTGCTTCGTCTCTCCCTAGCGTCTCTCTCCGGCAGCCTCCCTGCACCAACTGTCCATCTACAATCTACTCCAGGCCATCAACAATGTTGCAGACGGTGACGTTTTCCCGCCTACTCGGCCCCACCAAGCCATTCTCGTCTTCCGTCCTGTATACGTAAATAACAAAAACTAAATTATTTTTGCTTTACCCGACTGTAAGGGTCATGAATCACCACAGTATATTAGATGATGGTAGTTGATCTGTCTTCGGATTACACGAAAATAGAAGGAAACCAATGAGAAACTGTTAAGGTTATCACAACCAAAAGGATGGAAATATTATTTCTAGTAAGTACTAAAACACAATAGTGTTTAAGAAAGAGTTAGACAACTCGTGAAAACAGGAAGGACGGCTTAAGGGAGTTGAGTGTATTCCGAAGAAGTCTGTTAAAATATTAACATTTTTGAAGGAAAATGGTGAGAATTAACAGAACTACTGCCAAAGCGTCATCAGAATAACCCAACTGAATACACTGAAATTCTGTCGTCATAGTGAGAGCGTGATGTAAGTAAGCAATAATCTAAATAAATACAGCACATCTTTATTCACAATATGTTTCCCATATATTTTATAAACCCGGAAAGGACGAAAACTATTTTCACTGTTATATTTTCAATGGAAGAAATTTTGAGTTAGTAAATATTAAATTGGATTTTGTTACTAATACAACACATTTTATTCAGTTTATAGAGATAATAAATATGTTCGTTATACGTGAATATCACAATCTCTCTTTTAAATTCATAAAATAATTCCTTAGAAATTAAACTTAATGTTCACTTCTATACAAATTCAACCGTATATATGAGATATTTTAGAATTTGTTGTACCATGCATGAAAAGATTCATTCTTTATGAGAGAATCTTCAACGTGCTGAACATAAAATATTTATTCTACCAATATTAACAATTTTTATAAGAATCA
The DNA here is from genome assembly GCA_034510155.1 of Eucriotettix oculatus. Lineage (NCBI taxonomy): Eukaryota > Metazoa > Arthropoda > Insecta > Orthoptera > Tetrigidae > Eucriotettix > Eucriotettix oculatus. The sequence goes on along the minus strand of CM067378.1, from coordinate 12,737,143 downwards.
TGTAAATATGTGAACTACTTATTTTTTATATTGTAATAAAATAATTTCGTATAGCGGCTTTCAGCAGAAAAACTAGTTAAATTCGTAATAACACCTACTGTTACATAACATTATACTATTTTAACATTAGGTTGAGGCTAGTCGTAAATATTGAAGTTGAATAATTTCATATTTCTGGTATCAACTTGTATTGAGGGGCATCATGATTGCAGCCGTACTATGACTATCTGATGTACATTTAATTGTGGTAGAAGAGTATTTATTAATAATTGTACGTTTACTAATTCTGCCTTCCGTCAGTCTGGTGCGCAGCAAGCCGAGGTACTGACGGATGCATTCTTATAGCAGAAAAAGACCTCCACCTGTTCGCACGCCCTGAAGCTATGGAAAAGTGCAATAAATTCGGTCTCCATTTGTAATTCCAGGCAGCGGAGGAGTGTGGCCGTTTGCAGTTGATTATTGCAGGCCCTTTGCCGCCGCTGCTCCACTGAACTTTAATCAAGTTAATCGGCGAGGAAGTCCTAACGACCCTTTCCACGGGCCGCTGTAACAAGAGGGGGATAATTACACCCCAGCCGCCCGCCAAGATTCGTCTCTCGAATTACTTCACGGGTTCGCGGCAATGCTCTATTAAAAACAGGAAATGCAATATATTCTCGGGGATTATTACAAGTCACTAATACGCATCCAGGCGCTGTGCCAGTCAGACGCAGCCGAATTTCATTTAAGCAGGTGTTAATCCTTTGGGATAGGCTTCCGCGGAGAATTGACAGCCAGCTCAATATAACTACCCCAGAAAGTTTCTTCAGAAGACAGAATCGATTTAGAACGGGGGTTGCTTCCAAATGTTATTAACTTTCATCACAAATATATTTACTTAAATAACATTTATTTTCAGTACATTGACAGAAAAACATTGCGATCGGCAACAATCAACAGTACGGGGGACCGGGAAAATTTTCCTCTAGGGGTAGGTTGACTAAGGGTGAAAAACTCGACCCTCATCGAAAGTGTTGTTCCATCATCTAACTGGCCTGGAAAAACCGCTTTCCCCGACCATCACCGAAAACGCAAAACCGCGAATGCGCATTGTTCTGGAGAAGGAGAATATTATCGATGAACAATACATGTAATTGTTTTCTTTGTTATATGTTTTGTTCTATGCAGAAAAGGGGAAGAGAGAACAATTTGGAGGACTTTCACCAAGAAAAGCGATAGATTAATATGCCACGTTTTGTGACTTGAGGATCTCTCAAAATTAGCATTAGAGGAAAGTGGGTTAAGAGCAGAAGAGGAAGGCCAACGTTGGAATGCGCTAAGCAGTTATCCATAGCCTCTACAGTTGGTAGTCAGTAGTAATTGGAGTTGAAGGGTAAGAAAAGAAAACAGATATCAAGGAAGATGTGAGACAAGAATGCGGGTTTTCCCCTTGCTCTTTACTTTATAATATAGAACACGCGATGAAGAAAGTTATAAATTAATATAGAAAATGAATATAAATGCAAGGAGAATAAATAAAAACCATAAGCTTTTCTGATGAGATCGTGGTATTTGGGGAGTCAGAAGAAGAATTGGAAAACATAATAAATGGCATGAACGAGATCCTAGAGGAAAAGAACAACATGAGGAATCATAGAGGTAAAACCAACAGAAAACGGAGGCGAAGGATGGAATGCGCTAAGCGTATTTCGGAGGCGGTAGCTAAGTAGAAATAGAAATTCTTACGCAGAATAGGTTGGCATGGAGACTTGGGACTGAATATCACAATATTTTTTTTTGTAGTAACGGCAATACACTCGTTACGCCTTTCAAGATTGATTTCGCTGTAATTTTGAGGTTATGGCATGTGTTTAAAATATAAAATTGAATCAGACGCAGATAGAATAGTCATTTTTGTCGGGGATGTGGACCGCCTAGTTGTCCAATTCCATAGTCCTTTTTTTATTCATATAAAAAAAATTGTCGTAAAGACTATAAGTTTGGACAATAACGAGTTTCCATTGTACTACGGATAAATTTCACTTACAATGAAGTATTTTGTTAATATTTATCAAAAGGTTGTTGTTTCAGAAACATGATGACATAGAAAATAAGACTGATCCAAGATCTACGCCCGAAATGTCTTCGACAGAGCACACGAACAGATTAATATTTATGAATTAAGTATTAATTCCACAAGATAATAATTTGGTATACCGTACAAAACTCACAAATGCCTCTTGGTAAAATTGAAAAAACTCTTCGAAAGTAAACCGGAATTGACGAGATCTAAAACGACTTCGGGGAGAACCTATTAAATAACAGTAGACAAATATTTAGTGACGAAGCTTGATTTTGGTATGACATTTGATACTGATTTAAGCCTTATGGAAAACTAAATTTTGATATGAGTTTGCGAATGAAAATAATAAATTCATCCCTGACTGGTGAAACAGGAGACTGATTGCTGGTGATGATGTTTGGAAGTTTCTGAAAAGTCATTCTGACTCTCTATACGATCTCCTCAAGATATGGTATTTTCTCGAGACACAGGGCTCAACAAGAACAACATAAATTTGTTACTTAAAATTTTGTAACTGGCTTACCAACGTTGAATCTAATTACTTCATAGGTGAACTTACCGCTAGGTAAAAGTCCACCAACCCCAGACATGAAGATGGTTGACTCGTATTTCGTATTCCACAAAATCAAGCTTGTATCCTATACATAACCAATTGGGAGCTTTCTGTTACTTTCCCCCCAAAGATTAATAGTGTAAATAGCAGATGTGCTGGACCTTATCAAAATAATTATACAGTGAAAGAATAAAAAAGAAGTGTCTTGATTGAAATTTACTCAACTATCCTTGGACGGCCCTATATGCCGTGGTGTGCGTTTCCACCCCACACATATATGCATATATTAAAATAATAATTTCCCTTTTTAATATTAATTTTGTATATATGTATATAAATAATTATAATGAAGGGGGTTAGGCTGTTTACAAAACCGACGACAAGCAAGTAAGATCGCGTTTGATTAGTATTAAATTAATGTTCAATTGACTATATCGATAGCCAGGAAAGAGGAATATCATCTGTACCACTTATGGCAGGTCAGTCCTTGGGACGAAGGCCTGAGTTAGCGACAAACATCCGGTTGCATGCCATCCCAAGAATTATAAGGGACGACAGACCTGCTTCACAGGCCATCCTGGGGAGAAACTTCACACACCCCAGCAGGCAGAAAAAGGCGGGGCAGACACTTATATAAGAGGAGACAAAACAGATTTTGGGATAATTAGCGATACATGTGTCAGGAGGATATCCTGCTGTGAAATGAGTGAGAGCCAGGTGGAGGTTGACTTCCTCCTTCCTGGTTTTCCTCTTTCCCTCCCCCCTTGGTCCATGGCCAAGGTAGCTAATTTAAGACTCCTGCAGGCTGAGACGACCTTGGGCAGTTTGAGAGGTGTATGTATGGGGGTCGAAGACCTTCGGCATACGGTAAGTGTTGTTCGCTGATCCCATTGGACCAGTCGGCCAACTGCCTCTCAATACTGAACAAGGCACGGAGGCGGGTTTGTTGCGTTCCCACAGCAATCCAGTCTCCCGTCATCAGAAGGGCGCAGGAGTAGTACCCAATAGCCCGACCTACCTGATGCAGGTTTTCTAGGGTTTTTCCCTGCATCACCTTTAGGTGAAACACTGGGTAGAATCCTTACACTATAGCCTGGGGGCCCTAGTCAACCCTGGGCTACCTTGCTCTTCCAAATCCCCCCTTTTCAAGTCCCTTCCTATGCTATTAAAGGGGAGTTGCCTGCTTCAGGATCACCCTCATGTAGCCTGTTACCCCTCCAAAAAAAAGATTTTGGGTATAGATGGACATCATCAATAGAAGATAGGAGAGAGTGGGCTGGAGTGGAACACATTACGTTTTGAGAGATATTAGAGATTACATTACGCTATTGAGGAATAGTGGACGTCAACAGGAAAAATAAATTATGCTTCAAGATCATATGGTACGAGCAGCGACGCAGCGGAACACCGTCACCACCTGACCGAAGAAGAGATGCAGTATTATCACCTGATCCAGATCTACAAGTCGGTGATGTACAAGATTATGTTTCTGGCCCCTGGCTTGATTGAGTAATTTAAAATTTTCGTTGCCCAGTTTTTGTTTAAACCCACGTATGCCCATTATACTCTTGTTCTCCGTTGAGTTTTAGTAAGCAGCCGGCCCTAAAGTTAAATAATGTAAATATGATCAACAATTAATTTAATAAAATTGTTCAATTTTTATATAAAACCTCAATTAATCATTAATAATTTAAATAACCACCCACTCGCCACAACGTTATAGAAAATTCCTTAAAATCTCCACTGTGATCCGTAATGTTCTGGTCATACTAAACCACAAATTACAGATTATAGCATACATTTCTAGATCATGAAAAATAATGATGACTTTGCAAAAGTCAATTATAACAATTGTTAATCAATTGTAAAGGATAACAGCTTAAGTTCTGGTGTTGCGGTAAAAGTTTTACAATACGAATTGATCAGTACATATGAATATTCAATGGAATTTAACCTTCGTGACCCACGACTGTGCTCTACCTACAATTCTGAAATACGTACATTTATTGCGCACCAGGTAAAATATAATTTTAAAATTACCAAATATTCAATTAAATATAACAAGTTTAATTCGAGAAATAATTTAAACAATCTACAGGGCATTGTTACTAATACATTCTACCCTCCGTTCTCCACCGCTCCTAGTCGCTAACCGTCAATATATACTAACTCAGTGTGACGTCTCACTGCCTTGATTCGGCCAGCGTGTTCGATACCCAACTCCTCAACTTCAGTCGAGATTTCTCGCAGACCCAAATTTCATCTGTACTCCATCATGGTTCAGCAAAGACACTTTTAGTTTCGTTCATTGGCACAATTCCGCGCTCGTACACGCCTTCAACAAGAATGCTGGCTTCTAACGACAAGTTTCAAGAGAATCCGACAAAAGAGGAGTCTGTCACGGCTTGGCTGCCGTTAGCTTCATGTTACACTATATACAGAATGTTACAAGACAAACTGATAGGGATGATTACGCAGAGTGTTTCACTTCTTCTGCCGGAAAATATACTCCAAAACACGTCATTTATGAGTTAACAAAGGCATAAGGTGCGCGGGCAACGCATCATAACCAATCAATCCATAAACCGTTTGTCTCCTCTGTCTGGTCTCAAACTGTCCAAGCAATACATTACCGTAGATTTTGTTGTAAGCTGTTGTTGCAGGCTTGTAGTTGCGAGGCCTTAGTGAATACGTAGTATTAGTTATCTGAATATGCATTTTTTCAAATAAATATTTTTATACAATTGTTTGTAATGAATTTCAGTCCTGACGTGGGAGTCTTCTCTTGCAGGTATTTCTCCCGTGATTGACATTGGGGCACACGTGACTGCGTTGGGAATGCCTCGTACTCACTCTGGTATTTTCAAGATTCTCACATGTAGAGGCGTCTTCATCTGTTTTAGGAGGTCTATGTACTGGGGTCGAAGACCTTGGGCATTGTGTAAGAATTGTTCTCTGATCCCATTGGATCAGTCGGCCAACTGCCTTCTACAACTGGTGGAGTCATGGATAGGGGAATGCTACGACCCCACAGCTAACTCATCTCCCGAACAGCCCGATGCTTGTACATCGGGTAGGATCCTGAAACTATACCCCGGGTCTCTTTAGTCAACCCTTGGCTACCTTGCTCTACCTTCCACATCCCCCCTTTCAATTCCCTTCCTATGCTATTAAAGGGGAGTTTCCAGTTTCAGGATCATCCTCATATAGTCACTTACCAAAAGAATAATAATAAGTCTTAAAATTTATTGTAAACTATAACCAGAAAAGAGTATTCTTACTAAATAATATTGAAATATAAAAATTCCAGTCCAGACATTCTGCGTATAAAAAAAGACTCGCCACGGTTCGTGTTCCCATCTGATCGGAGAGATACTAACAGAGTTGTGGGTGATCAGTAAGTAAAAGCAACAGCTGAGATCTATTGAAAACAGAAATACAAGACAGAATTAAAGGACGCAATCGACCTGATAGGCATTATTTTACATTTTAAAATCTATTGTCCGTCTAACAGTCTCGCAAAAACACCACGAATAATAATAATACAAAGATTATTGGAACCATCAGTTGCTCTGTTGATTTTCTTTCATGATCTCAAGCCACTGAAAGGATAATACTTACTAACTACTTTATAATTACTCGAAGTATCGAAAGTTGAAAATAGAACACAGTGCGATTTTTTGATTTACGGTACTCTTGATTCCACCTGTAGAATTACTTTAAAGTATGTATGGTGTGAAACATGAAAATCAAAAGATTTTCGCAAGGATGTCTCGACATACATAAGATAAGTTATCTGTGAGCGGACATAATTCTCCGACTAAACTGCAGCTCTAGGGCAGATAGAGGAGTTTGCTCAGAAGGAATCCCATTGCATCAATTAGACTGTTCGCGTGTTCTGTAGATCTGAGCTATTTAATAATGGAGAACTTCTGCGGTCCGCGGAATGTCAACAAGCGAGGCCGTGCAATTATCCAGCCGTAGGCAGCTCTTCTCTGGATTTCCTGATGCAATGTTGAGGCACACCTCCATACATTATGCACCCATACCAGTCTGTGGCCGGCCCTCAGCCTTTGTGATCTCCCTCCGTTACATCCAACGATACAGCACGACCATTTCAATGCATCTATTCTGCACACTTGGGCCTCGTCGTTTCGGAATATACACATTCAAAGTTGTTGTTTCACTTTGAAATGAATAGGGGATAATAATTATTTGAGTGCAATATTATTATATTAATAATGAACATTTATAATAAAAAAACAATTTACTGTAATATTACAGTTTTCTCATATTTAAACTTTAAGCTGGCAATTCTTTCATATTTAAACACTACCTATATATTTACATAAAATTTATACAAATTAAAATATTAAAACTAACAATTCACGATTTCAAAATTCAGAGTCGTATGATATGAGCCTTCTCATGGAGAAAAATATTTCATACAAAATCTACTCGGACCTGGCAGTATAGAAAATCAGCAAAAAGTTACAGGGGTAATTACCGCGTCTCCTCGTTTCAATTTTCTCCTAAGTTGGGTCGTACTCGATCAAAATCAGAGCCGACGCTGCCGTTCTTCCTGGTTCAGGACAGTTGCCAGTTTATCCTGGTGGGCAACTGTACTATAATGTCGATCATCTGATAGTCTCTACAACCTGCCTCTAATCTCATCTGATCATCACTCTAGTCTCCATCATATCCCTTTCCTAAATTCTAATCATCTCTTTCGAAATCTATCTCAAAAATCTCTCTGCAAGCTTCTTAATACCCACTTCTTTAATTCCTATCCCAAAGGTGGTAGGAATAGATACTAACCAATCCGATTGATCCTTCCTCTTCTCTTGGAACATAAGTTTGCCCCTCTCGCTCACGGTGTTTGTGGAAAAACACCACCCTATGCCACCAAATATCACCATAGTTGGGAAACACCCCTGGTGCGCAGTGATGTCTGGATTTTATTACCCCTGGCTCAAATACTGCCTCCTTTCCATTGACTCCGTATCGCAAAAGTCCGAGCAGATGTGTTTGACCGTTGCAACTTCCATAAAAGTGTTTTCATGTTGGTTTTAACACTGAAGTCGAAGATGCTTTAATTACTAGGAGGTTCACAATTAAATAGGTAAAATATGTATGCATTAAAATAAATTTAAGATAAGATCTGGAGGAAACTTGAAAATATATACTAAATTTTTCACGAAAGGTCTTACATCTTAATTAAACATAAAATAACCACCATTTTTCTTTAGGCTAAATGAACAGAAAAACCAAATGGAGGACCATTTTCAAGTAATTTTCCAAGCCTTAGACGTACCAGGTCAAGGAATTCATAACACTCTTCAGAAATCGCAGACCTTCCTAACAATTAATCCACAGCACACTTCTATTGCTATGAAATTCTACAGTACGTATATTCACAGATTGGTCAAATGCTTGACATAGTTTTCTTATGCCGTAACGAAAAATGGTCGTATTCGACTTTTTAAAATAATTATAGCAGTTCTGTTTCGTTTTCCCCAGTACCTCTGAGTTCAGTGTTCGCCAGGTATGAGAGGCCATGGAGGCGTGTGTTATAATAAACTCCGCCGCTTACCATGTTCTAGGGCTATAAATTTCTTTAAGGGACAAATATCTGTCGCCTCAATATTAACACGCACGAGTGCAAATATTCTGGAAAGTAATATTTCACGTTTCTGGAAAAAGATTTATTACCACGAATTAAAAGTTATGCTGGAAGAAAATGGATTGTCGTTCACCAAAGTCGTGAATAAATTTAGATCTTGAGACATAGAAGAAGGTGAGGAGAGTTGGTGATACATGAGACAGTGAGTTATAGAGAGGACACGAGACAGTACTCATACGGGTAGTAAAACAATTATATAGCATATCAGGTAGGTTACTGTTGTCTCAGAGAAGAGATGAGATAAGAGTTCGACACGAGACTACCTTCAAAAGACACCGCCGTTTACCTACCTGGTCAGTGAAAATCCCTCCAAAAATTTATGAGCGTTGATGGTAAAGTACCATCTAAACTGTACATGCATAATAGCCGTCAATTATAATGCCACAGTGGCAGTCACCAATGTACCTTTTTTAAAAATATTATGACGAAGGTATTTCCCTTAACAGAACTATGCATTTTACAATAACCTGTTTTCATTACTTTATCCTAATCTCCTCTGCTTGTCAAACTGAGGAGGTGTGGTGCCTAGATTAAGTCCGGGCGAGGACTAGGAAGTGTCAGTTACAATGACAGCTTTATCCCCCAAAAACATTATTGTACTTTTTTAATATTTGTAAAAAAGAAATATTTAACAACGAATAAATATTCAAACAATAAAAATCCGCCAAAGTTCATGGCATTTGTACATTTATAAAAAGTGATTGATTGTGAACTGGAACACACTATTAAGGATTTTAAAGAACACAGGAATAAAATATCTACCAAAGGCAGTCAGCAGAAATTAGAATTGAATGTCAACAAAAAAACAGAAATCAAGTAACGAGAAAGCCAAGGATGCAATATGTGGCCCATGCTGTTTAACTTATATACATAACAGGCGTTGAAGAACGTTAAAACGGAATATAGAAAAGGAATCTTAATGCAAGGAGAAGAGATAAAAACCCTACTCTTTTCCGACGATATCGAAGAATTAGGGTATGTATAAATTGAACTGTATTCCGAATCGGAATGAGTCTTATGCAGTACGAGCCTTGCACAGCGCTTCGCCGCTAAATAAACGTCTATAACCTCTACGTGTGTGTGATATTGTATCTCACGATCCTTAATACATTCAAATTAAGGCAATGATATTGTACCTTTAATTGGCATTTTTAAAAACACATTTTGGTCATTAAAACCATATCGTAGACATAATAAACGACTGGCTTTGGTTTTGAGAGATAACAGCTTAGGAAAGAACAATTAATTTACTCTTTCTCATTTTGATCCTTAGTTTTATTTGTACACACAAGGAATACGTCCTACGTAAGCTATTGCATAATTTATAAGACATTACAATCATTGCCGCCACTTATTGCAGTAGTTAACCGTTACAGTAACTCAGAAATCGTCTTTTCAAATCAGAGAAATCTCTGTAAATCTTTACCTCTGGCATATTTGAAATATTTTAGTGTTTTTTGTACCGAATGCAGAAAAGGATTTATGTTATCTTGGGATTTGATTGTCCGTCACAGCATCACAAATATTTACTCCTGAATTGAATTACAATTTATACTACGTTTATTATTAGGACTCAAACTTACAGAAAACCACAAAATATAATCCAAATACTAGATGGAATTTTCAGTTGCTTCCACCCACACACATGCACACGTATTCAGATAGAGGCGGGCACATACGGATAAATATTTGTGAAGTGCGGGCGAGAGAAAACAGTGTCCACTTTGTTTGCTGAAGGTGGAGTGCCCACAATGAACAGCAGCAGTCCCTCCGCAATAGTGAGTTGATTAAGTTACCTCCCTACGAGTATGTGCGAAATGCACTCAAGGGCAGCCAACAACTCCCTCAACCACAAAGCTGCACAACGAATTATTGCTCTTTAACGCTTGAAAAACTCCGCAATTCCCCAATAAATTGGGCTGTCCTTAATTTGATGAGAAATAAACTAGAAAACAATAAACTTAGACGTTATTCCCCCACATATTTCCCGCTCGTTATAGCATTGTGGACTATATGTCAATTGTTACATGACCTAATAAATATTTAACAGCATCATGAAGATATACATCGGTAAAATTTGTAAATATTTTTATTGGGGAGATTGTGGGAGGTTGAATTTATTTACTTAATTACAAAATAATAATATATTAAATGTATTTATTATTGGAAAGAACAGACTAATTTAACTTAAAATTTCTGAATTTAATATAAATAAAATATTTTTGTAAGAGCATAGACGGTATTTACAAATTATCAAAGAAAATATTACTAAAAACAATAATTAGCATTGGGATTTTAAAAATCAGTGTACTCTGTGGGGTGAATTGAGAAACAATTTATATTTCTAATGGCAATAGGCCTGGAAAATGTTAACTCTTTCTAATTCAATACAACGACACCCGTAAAGTTTCTGCGTCTGCACCCCGGTCTGCGACGATGATGAAGGCCTTCATCGGCGGATGACCTCTGTTCATCACCGTCCGGGCTGGACCTCGTGGACAAATCTGGTGGAGACTCCCGTATCTCCTTCCGGCGGCTAACAGTTTAGCATTTGCTTCTCTCAGCAGGCAACAATTTAACTTTTGCATCAACTCCTTTTAAGTCCCCCAACAACTTTTCTCTCGTCTCCCACATTCAGCCGGAAGGATAATCCTTTGTCCTAAGGAATGTGAGTGCCACCCACAGCTTGGAAACGCAGATGCAAAATTCAAAATTTCTCTTCACGTATTTAACATTGCAAATTATTGGGTGATTAACAAAACAGAGTAAATACTGACAAGGAAAGCAAAATTACTTTCATCTGATGCTTCGACGGCTGATACTAGAATTTATGGTGTATGGAAGAATAATCTTTATTTGATATACAAAAATTATTTTATTTTGGTAACAGGCTATACTAGGGTGATTCTGAAACCAGCAACTCCCCTTTAATAGCATAGGAAGACGTTGAGAATAGGGGATTTGAAAGGTAACTTTCCTGAGAGAGATTGGGAGAAGATGTCAATTTAACAGATTCCAATTCTTCGTCAATAATATTTATTTAGTCATTTTTTTGTTTTACGTAATGTCGCAAAACTGCGAGGTCATTAGCGACCGAACTGTTTAAGGGTTACTAATATGACAAACTGGTTAAAATATATCCCAACAGTTGAGTTTTTAAAAAACCTTGATAATTTTTCTTGGTATTCCGATGAGTTAATCAGGATTGGGTTGTCTTCACCGAGGATGCGGCGTTTATGTTTGTAAAATTTATTGCAGGAGTCAATCAGGTGCTCCATAGTGAAGATTGTGTTGCAGAGATCGCAAGTTGGAGGAGGACTATTTGAGTATATGTGTGAGTGTGTTAATTAGAGTGACCTGATCTTACCCTAGAGAGGACCACTTGATCTCTTATGGATGCCTTTTCGTGGAGGTGAATGGAGAAGAAATTATTACCTGATTTTTAGTTTAGGCTTGATTTCGAAACGACCAGTTCTGCTTGCAGAGAATGGCTAGTTTTGGAAGGGCACGTTTCCGTTCATCAGAGAACGTGTTGACAAAATTAGGAAGAGATGAGAGGGGAATATGGGTGGTGGTTTCTTCTAGCTGGTGGACGGAGATGTTTCTTTCTTTACCCTAGTGCGCCGGGATCTAGGCCAATACAATCTTCTTTCCTGTTGTATGGAGCTTCAGTGATAATCGTAGATAGTTCTTGGTAATTTGAATGTATTTTTGTATTTTGTTTGTGTACTGCTTTGTTCCCTTTCAAATTTTACCATCATAATTAATTTCACCAACTTTTTAATGTAAATACTGTTTTTTTTCACAGTATATATTTTATATTTTCTCATTTAAATATTTTCGTGTTTATTTAATTTCTCAATTATGTACCTTACTTAAGTATGTTTCTTTATTTGTTGAGAAACTTAACGGTTATAAATGTGAGGCACTGGTAACCAGCTAAATTGTTATGTAAGTTATTTTCCTTCCAATATGTTTAAAGAAACTTGTTTCATTTAATCTTAAAAATGAAATAGTAAGACAACATTACTATATCTTGTATACAATAATAAAATTTTAATATCAAAGGAACATTTAATTAATATAATGAATGGTCAATCAACATCGTACCAGAAGACTCATACTCAGAAAACCAATTATGTAATGTGAAGTGTTTAAAGTGGAGCAGAGTCCTTAGTATGCCTATTGGAATATAGTACTTCTGTATTGGACGATTACTATGGCATGAGCAATACGTATCACCATGGCCATCTCATATTTACGAATAAAGGAGACTTGAGACTGAATCTGACTAATTTTTATCTCAATTCCAACCTTCTCTGCAACAAGCCTGAAACATTAGGGTACCACGAAATTTACTCAATTTATATAGAAGTGACACTACAATTGAATATTAAAATTATTAAACAATTAATTTATAATTACAAAAATTACTTAAATTTTAGTTGTTCATTATATGTTTTTAATATTTTCTAACTACATTTTCTTAATAGCTTCCTATTACGGACGTTTTTGACATGAAAAAGTATTACTTAGGCTTTATTTAAGCAGTAATTCAATTTCTGAATGTAACAAAATTATGTGTTGTGTAGGGCTAAGGTGCGGCATGTAAAAGAATGGAACAACCAATTGGCTAAGATAACAATATGTTACAGTGGCAGATTAACGTTGGCTGTTCAACAATTATTCATATTAATCTCAATCAAGCGTGTACTTGAGACGACGAAATCTTGGAAGGGTTGACAACCGTGTTGACGGTCAAATCCTTGCTGTCAGCCGGCACAAATTCCAAGAAGAATAAATGTTACAGAAATAACACCCGGTTGAGTTCTGTCGCTTTTCCCGTTCTTAAGGCCTCAACATACTACAGGAAATATTGCTTGAGTAAAACACTTGATGAATTAATAGCATAATTATATTTATCCGTTTTGATAACATGGTTTTATAAATTATAAAACTATGCAATTATTGATAATTATATAAACCTAAAAAAATTCATACCGACTGAATAACACAATATTATACAAGTAAAATTAGTTTTAAATTAATATCACTCTAATTTTATGATATTTAATCAGCCAGAATTAAATTTAATAACATGTGTAATGAATTAAGGTGGCGATTACCATTTTATTCAATTAGTGGTGATACTCAACACACGGTGGTTGAGAAATTTCCCATTGACAATAGTCAGACAGCAAAAATACACCAGAAACGCCAATTTGGTGGCGAGTAGAGACCCTGAATTTCACGAATTAAGACGAAAACCGCGGGTAAATCTGGACATTTTATTCGGGCCAGGTGTTATATGATCCGCCATCCACCCTCATGGTGGGGATATGTGGACAGCAGGGTAGACTGCAGAAGGGTTAAAATCTTATGAAAGCTTTCGCACTTGCCGGTAGCCCGGCAGCCAGAAAGTCATGTCGAGAGTCCGACTCTCCTTCAGTAAATACCCGGTTTGGGGAACGCTCCACATCTGTCCCGCACGATTCGTCCATTCTACAATTTCCCTCGTGCCTAGTCAAATTATTAATTGTGTTCCTCAACTAAAGTATTTTTGCATTTATTATCATGGGGAATTTAAATTTATTGAAAAAATTTGGTTCGTGTTCAACCTGTTAAGTAGGATATATATACAGACACATGATATATTACATTTTATAAGTGCCTGGACAAAAGGTTTTAAACAATTAAAAAGGTAATGAAAAGAATATAATGACATATGCTAAGTACAATACAAAATATTGAATTTTTAACCCTAATTATATTGAAATTGCTAATGGTAATAACAAAAAAACAATATTTATATAGCATACGACATTATAAATGTTTCTTTTACATATGTATTAAATAAAACGAGAAGAATGGCTAAAAGTCAGAAAAGGAAAATTATAATTAGAAAAATTTTCTCCCCCCAACTTTAGGGATTTCCTCAATTCTTTCTACAAACAAATTTATACAATTGAATATACATAGTTGAAATCGATTAATAAATAAAATTGGTATTATGTCGTACTTAAAATTAAAATAATACAAAAATTTATTGTAACTGCCGCAACGTTTCCAGTTTTTTTTATACATCCACATACTATTCACTAATGAACATATTCATTCGACGAAATCAGTAGTTCCAGGTAACTGTTTCATTTGTTTTTAAAAGCAATTTCCTTTCTTGTAATATTTAAAAAACTGATAAAACTATTACTCTGACACGCTGAGCAAAATAATTGTAACTAGAATGGTGAACAGTTTGGTATTACTATGATTCGAACACTCCGAACAAATAGTACATAATTTGTTTTACTGAATTCAGTTTTAATTAATTCAAAATAAATGGTGCTTCCGTTTCGGTTCTGGTACAAGAATTTTTTTCATTAAAAAAAGGAAAAAAATATATAGCCTGGAGTTTTCTCTCGCAGGCATCTCCCCCCACCCCCAGAGTAATCTGCGGGGCTCACCTGACTATGTCGGGAATGCCTCGTACACTCTCTGTTTCTCACATACCGACCGAGACACCTTCTATTTTGGGAGGTTTATGCACTGGGCATAAGGTAAGAGTTGTCCGTTGATCCCGTTGGGAACAGTCGGCCAAATGCCTCCTAATACTGGTGGAGACACGCAGAATGGAATGCTTCGACCACATAGTAAACTCGTCTCCCGTCATTCGGAAGGGCGTGACAATAATATATATATATATATATATATATTAAAAAACAGCTTTGCGACGACTATACAAAATAAATGACTAAAGGCCTATTTTAGAAAAAAATAAAGTTAGAAGTCGGCGTTGTGAAATGAACGAAAATATCTTCGACCTCTGTAGTTTTCCTGAGATTTACTTGTACGTTCAGCTGCCTATTTCAACATTCTGAACAGTTAGTCTAATTAGACGATAAGGAAAACCCAGAGGTGTACAAGAAAACCCCTACTATTGGTCATAGACCAAGGATTTTAAATGAAGTCTCCCATAGACCAAGACATTTTAGATCAGTTTTGAGAGTTGTATGTTTCTGTAGCAGACGTGGGGTTTACGGTAGGAATTGTTCTCTGATCCCATTGGACCATTCGGTCAGCGTGCACTAAAGAATTAGTTTTATCCATTTAAAACTTTACCTGAAAAACTAAAAAATAAATCTCACTTACATTTCTTCCATCATGACTAAAGGCAGCAAAAATTGGAATGGGAATCAAATTAGATTATTGTCTCAGTATTAAAAAATTACTTCGCTAATTATTACGATTGTAAAATAATTTTGAAATCAACTTCATTCTAATTTACGAATTTTCTACGTAGGATATTAGCTGAAGATCATTCTTCCAATCTTGTAAATTCCCAGTGCTCATCTGCATGGAGGTAATTTGAAGACTTCACATTGTTTCGGTGCATATATTTTGTTGTCACTAAGTATCACGACTTTTGTTTTTGGGTAATCAGTATCATTTTCTAATTGGAAGTGATGAAGAAAGGAGTTAGCCAAGGATGCAGTCTATCGCCCATGTTCTTTCCCTGATACATAGAACAAGCGATGAAGAAAATTAAAAGTAATTATGGAAAGGGAATCAAACCGCAAGGGTAATATATAAAAAACCCATAAGGTTTTTTGTTGATATTTTAGTATTAGGGACGGTCAAAAGAAGACGTAGAAACCATAATAAATGTCATGAACGTGGTCCTGGAAAAAGAGTATTACATGAGGATTAATAGAGGGAAAACCAAGGCAATGGAGTGTAGTATGGGAAATAGTGGAATAACAGAGTGTTATAGAGTGGGAAAAATGTTAAGAAATTCTGTTACTTGGGAAGCATAATAACTAAGGATGGTAAATGTATGTAACACATAAATGGTAGGAAAGCACAGACAATGTAGGCTTTCGCGCAAAAGGAGAATTTATATGCGGGTAATATAAGTGTGAATATTAGGAAATAGTTATTAAGAATGATCGAATGGAGTGTGTTGCTGTATGGATGCGAAACGTGGACGGTAAGAGTTACAAACAAAAAAAATAGGTTTCGAAATGTGGCGCTATAGAAGAATGCTGAATATCAGAAGGGTGGATAGGGTAACTAACAAGGAAGTTCTAAAGCACAATAGGGGAAGACAGAACAATTTTCAGGATTTTGATTAAGATTTAGATTTATTGTTGTTTTTTACAAATAATCCTAAAATAAATTAATAAAAGAAAAAGAATATAATCTAAAGTCAGTAAAAACACTACACGCACACAAGAGATCACAAGCACACAATGAGAAACACAAACACACGTAATGGAGTTTTGACTACTTGGAGCTGCGCGACCAGGAAACTGTCCTTCCGTAATAGCTCCAGGCAATACATGAAACAAACAAAAAAAACGGCAGAAAAAACTGTACCGAAAGTTTAAAGATGTGTGGTGTGTTATTTTACAAGGTAGCTCATTCAACACTTTTGCAGGAACCTTGATTTAAATTGTTAGAGGGACGATTAATAAAAACCTGTATCGAGTAAAACGCGCCATTTAATAGAATGGTTTTACTCTGTTTCACGAAACTTTTGTAGTTATATTTAACCTTTGCAGGAAGGCTGTTGTAAAAAATTATCCCGGTATTGTGAATTCTTTTCTGCTGGAGAGGAGGAGATGCTTGTCCACGTGACCTTAGAGCTGAACGATTTCCAGTGGAGTATTTATGTAATTCGCCATTCGTTTGAAACAAATTAATGTTCCTCTTTAAAAGGGGATAGATTAATAGGCCACGTTTTGAGCCATGGGGTCTTGTAAAATTAGCATTGGAGGGAAGTGTGTGGGGTAAGAGCAGAAGAGGGAGGTCTAGGATGGAATACACATAGCATAATAAACAGGATGTGCGATGTAGTTGCAATGTAGAAAAGGAAAGGCTTGCGCAGAATAGGTAACCAAGAGGGTTGCATCAGACTCTTTATTTAAAGACGAAACGGGAACATATTTCAAATCAATAGTATATCAAAAAATTTACTACAAAGTACTCATATAAAAATTTTTAAACTTTGTTTGCAAAAGTACGTCACAATTAAAACTTCAGGAGCTTTCGACTCTTTTTAGTAATATTCATCTGAAATTAAATTAAAAACATTTTCATCAACAAAACATACTATAACTATAATTTTCATACAAGATTGCACATTTAACTAGTATTTGTTAGATAGTTATATATATTTTGAACTTAAATTTTGTTTAGAAGAGGTGTTCGTCGTTTGGTTGTCGTCACTTAACCGTAAAGCTATGCTTATACAATACTTCCACTACTTCCGAACGGATGTTCGTCATCTTACTATCTAAAACCATCTATTGATTTTCTACAGAGTTATTCCCGTGTGATCACTAACGTTTACAACGATGTATGAACTTGTAGATTATTACACAATTAATTTTATAAAAATTTTAACTAATAGATTTTATTTAAAGTATCACCGAAAATCGCTCCAAACAGGCCTGTGTCGTTCCTTTTATTTATAGAAAAGTTTTATAACTGACATGTATACAAATTTTCTAATAAAACTACTTTATACTTATGTTGTTCTCGATGCAAAATTTTAACTTCTTCCCATTTGCCGCATTAACTATTTTCTTTCACATGAATTGACAAAGTTGTTTTTGTTTTCGTTGAAGACTTTAAAATATCTTTTGATCGTGTAATTTCTTTTATATATATAAATATATATATATATATATATATACTTCGCCTATACATACTGCATTACAGTTATTACATTCTATTTTATATACAACGTTTTTGTAATCTTCTTTACTATTTTATTCGTATTACATAAATCTTTATTAGCAGGTTTATGAACTAATTTAAATTCAATAGCACCGTACACTTGAATATTCTTTTAATTTGATCGGAAAATCCTTTTATATACGTCACACTTCTTTAATTATAACCATTTGATACCATCTTATTTTTTCTGTTACATTGTTATTTATATTTGAAGATTTCATTTTTTTTCTTCTGATTTATAAGTTGGAAACTAATTTAATAATGTGTTGATTTTCTACTTATTATTTTTCTTTTTTTATTTGTATGTACATTATGACTATTTGCATGTAGGTAGGTATTAAAATATGAGTTTTAAACCTTTTGTAATTGTTTGATATTCTTGCAACAAATTTTCAATATTTGGATACCAATAATTTAAATATATTGTTTCTTACATAGTTAATATATTTTGATTTGGTTAGTTTAATTGATTTATTACACAAATTATTGATTACAGTTATCTTTTAATTGTTCGAGTAAATAATTTAATGTAACGGTCGCAGTATTTTCTTTCTTATATCAAATAGAATCTATTATATTCCCATTTCTCACCAAAGTCACATCTAGAAAATTTATGCTTTTGTTATTCTGAAACATCACGTAAATTGCAACCTTGGGTGTATGTTATTTAAAAGGTGTAATTGTATATCATCTTCATCATCGTATACTGCTGCTAAAATATTATCGACACGGTTGACTTAAGTTTAATACATAATTAATCAGACATCGTTATCAATTTACGGCTAAAGCCCTCCGATTCGAAAACCAAATACTTTTTTATAATATTTTCCATAATATTGTATGAAACTATCTTCTACACATAATTTTAATCCTTCTAGGATTATTTGTTTGCTGTTAATACATTTCTATTATTTCTAACCAATTATCATTAATAATGTCTAATACCATTTTTATTGGAGTGATTGTGAATAAAGACTTGACATCAAAGCTATTACATTGTCATATCATGATGAAGTGATTTGTCTTTATCTGATCGATAATTTCAATGCTGGTTTTTTATGTTGAAAACGTTATTTGTTTTAAATTTTTCTAACTTTTTGATGGCTCATTGGATATCCGCTTGTTTGTAATTTTACGATACCTCGTAACCTAGGACAAATCTCTACTTAACCACATTTTATTTTCTTATCAATAAACTTATATTTAACTTAATAATTGACTTCTTTTTCTAGTTTGCTTTCTATTATCTTACACGGATTTTCTCTTAAGCATCTATAGTCATTTTTCTCGTACAATAATTTATCCATTTTTTCTTTATTTTAGTCTTTTTTCATTACGACTACGTTTACTCAATGAAAAGCCACATTCAAATACTGGATCAGAGACGTTTATTATAATATAACTATGTAAATCTGTTTCCCATTAATTCTCCCACCGAGAGAACTAAACGTTATTCTTACACCTCAAAAACATAGACACATGTCTTTGTAAATTAGAAGGCCTGGCCAGAAAATGAAAAAAAAAGACTTAAAATCTAGAGAGCGTTAAAACCCTGGATTGTATATGATTGTAAATTAAGTGGTCAGACACCCACTCTAATGAAGAGCTCATAAGAAAAATTACGGAGATTGTTGTGAAAGGAAAAAAATTGAAAGTGAAACAAATAGATCTCATAAAATAAAACCGTAGTCATTAGATGATTCTTAAAAAATGTCTATTCGGGTTAGAAGAAAATAAGTAATGGAGGGTAATTCAAAAATAATTCTACATCGTGAGAGCTTTGACAAATTAACGACAGTAAGATGTATTTAAATGTTAGTAATACATAAATATATAAGAATCGTATTCGATTATGCTACTGAAAATTTACATGTCTGTGGACCATACCTCTAAATTAAAAATGTTTTTAAGGACATTGCGCATGGATAAAAGTGAATAATATTTTTCAATTATAAATATTTAATTCCGCCCACATGTAATTTATATGTATAATGAAAGGAGTGTAATTAATTAATTCATCATATTATTTTTTTAAAGGAAAGGAATACAACAAGGGAATTAATTTGAAAATAAATTGAAAGTCAACGTAAATTAAACCTTTGATATTACACAAGAGGAAAACAATGCGTATTAAAGAATGCTTGAAAAGTACAATTTTTGTTCAAATAATACAACAATGCTAGTATAAATGCAAAACTTCAGCATGTCATTTTTTAAAACTTTAATTGCGAGCATTATTTGTATTAAAACAAAGAATTACGTAAGTCCACGTACTTAGATACTTAAAAACATAGCTTGGAAACGTAACAGAAATAATTATAACGATTCGTTAAACAAGTACTTGCCTTAAACGATACTGATAAATAAATTGCAGACAAAAATGCCATCAGTATAGATTTAAGCTAAATAACTACCATCGCTTCATAATTCTCTAACTCAGTACAAACGATTACAGAAATTGTAATATTGGATACAATCGTCGTTCATAAATAATCGGCGGTATGGCCCATCTCCTCATCTATATATAATTCTATGATTTATGGATCTATCAGTTATAGAACAGAAACTCCAAATAAATTATTCAACCAAATCCTCTGAACTGTCATAAAAAATCGTATCAAAGTTACACGTGAGACATTAACTTTAAAAATAAGCGAACATGGTAATTGAAATTCATACTGATACTCTTCAGCAATAACTGTCAAAAACGGTTGCCTACTCTTTTGAAATTAGAAAGTATTTTTCTAAGCATCCTATTTATTATTAATGGAAATATACCAGGTTTGTAAAAAAAGGTTACCTTTCAAATACTAATTTATTAGATTCTCGATAGTTTGTTTGTTATGATGACCTGATCAACCGTGTTGCATTTTTAGGTTGTTTTTAACAGATATAAAGGTGAGACGTGCGTTGGTGTGTTTGGTGATATTTTGGAATCGAAAAAAAATCGGGTCAAAGAATCTGTATTAAATTTTGTGTGAAAAATAAAACTAAGTGCCCTAAAGCACATTATATGTTATCTGTCTCATTGTGGAATACTGCAGAGCCTGATGTAAGTAGAAATAAAATTATAACCCAAAAACAGTCCACTTTTTTGACAACTTTATTTAACGTTGTCCGTCAGCTTTCGGTTTTATCTGGCCATATTCATCTGTAATTATACATACAATAAATAAATATACAGTGCCAAATTTAAATAAATTCAACACGAGAACAATGTACAATTATCAGCTTATAAAAACATAAAAGCAACTTAAAGAATTTATCAATATTGCTTTATTCAAGCAATGTGGAATGAGTCACATGAAGTAGCCGGAAATGATGTTAAGTTCTTACATGGCGAATATAATACGTTCAGATGGAGAAATTTAGAAGGTTGTTTGATATATAAGAATATCTGCATAGCTATGGATGAGAGGAATGAAATTGGAACTGATAAAATATTGGGTTATTATATCAAATAACATATGTCCTGTTGGTAACTATAATATTATATAAATCAATTTCAAATATATAACGATTCTGATTCATATAATTGAAACACATGTAACTGATAATGTTAGGTTTTAGTTTAATGGTTATTATATAAGTATGGGATGATGATAACAGTTAATTAATTGTATCACTATGTTTAATAATTTCTAAGACGCAGTTCACTTAGTGGCCGTCTGTGGCGCTAAGGGAACTGACATGAACACAGTATATCGCCAGTTTGATCATAACATCATTTACTGCTATGGGATGAAGTAGTTTTATAAGAATTCACTTGATGTTTTTATAAGCGGGCAATTGTACCTTGTTATCGTGTTGAATTTAAACTTGGTAGCGGTAGTCTGTCTGACCCCAGCACGTCAACAATCGATGGAAACGTTGAAGCTGTGAAGAAAATTGTTATGGAAAATCTTCGGATCACTACTAGAGAAGTTTCTGACGAAGTCGGCACATCGGTTGGTGCATACTGTGCCACTTTTCGGATGTTTTGGGCATGAAATGTGTACCAATGAAGCATTCAGGTCAATTATTTATTCTGCGAATTAATATGTATATAAGATGTCAGAAAAACTGTAATATCTTCGGCTAAAAGTTTACAATAATAATAATAAAAGAATAAAAAAGAACCGTTGCATGAGCATCACTCAGGAGCTGTTGAATGACGTCAAAGACAACCCAGATTTGCTCAAAACGGTCATAACTGGTAACGTAACATGGGTATTATGGTTATGGTGCCGGAAACAAAGTTCAATCATCCCGGCGGAAGGAGCCGGAAGACCCAAGACAGAAAAAAGTGCGCCAAGGTCGATCAAATGTGAAGGTTTTGCTCATTGTTTTCTTCGATTATATTGGCGTGGTGCGTCGTCATGAGTTCTTGCAAGAAGGTCGTACCGTCAATAAGGAATACTACCATCAAGTTATAAGCCGTTTGCGTGAAGCAATACGAAGACAACACTCGGATAAATAGCAAAAGAATTCATGCATGTGGGTCACGATAATGAACCGGCTCACAAATCGTGATTTTTTGGCCAAAGAAGAACAGCGTACTCAAGCCTCATGCTCCGTATTCACCGGAGTTACACCATACCAAAATGACCATCTCTAATGTCCTTCTAGGATCGGGAAAACCGCTGGCACATATCTGAGGAAGATTACTTTGAAGGGGACAAAATAGATATTGATGAATAAATAAATATTTTCCGAGAAAAATAGTCACCGTTTTTCGAACAAACCTCGTTTATTCAATTGAACTTGGTGAATCTGTAACATCGAGCCGTGCCGTCAACTCTAGATTAATTTCTTTATTGCCGTTTCAAAATACTCAGGGGGTTCTAATACGGGCGTAATTATTCCATTTCTGACTTTTGGCCATTGTTTGTTTGTTACTCTTTATATACCATTATTGTCTGAATACAACTATGGCTGCGAGAAACAGATAACTTCGAATCTTCGAAATAAAAATTTCAATAGTGATGAAATAATGTTTCTAGGAAACTCTTTATGTGAGAACTGTTTTCTTCAGTGAATCGATAATCATACTTATTTTTCATCCAAATGGTACATTTCCGGACATGGGTGCCTTATCAACACGTGCTACTAAGTACCCTCTATAACACCAAAAGTTTTTGAAGCTACCTATACGATACTGTACATAAAATAACAGTAAATTAGACAGTCTCAACTTTAAGTTCTAACTTTTTTAGATGTATAATAGGATACTTTGTATTTTATTATATATATTTATATATTTTATTATATATATATATATTATATTGTAAACATTTCCTTTGTATTTTTATAGTTAAAATACCAGATGAGGCCCTAAACAAACTGACAAAACCTTGTGTATTGTTTTGTCAATAAACTTATTAATCCTTCTGACATAGGTCTTTTTATCATTTATAATAGGATACGGCTGTTTTCCATCTTAAATGATTATCATGTAGTTGTAGACATTTCAGGCATACAAATTACAAAGACAAGTACTCAAAACACAGACAAAAATGGGCGTTAAAATAAAATATACTTTTCGGAAGTCTTGTTGCTCTCGTCAAGTGATTGAAATCGGAAAAGGTGCAATAAAGGAGACATAACAGAAGTCAGGCGAACGTTCAAGACGGTCCAATTACTGCAACCACTGACAAAACTATGTTTACCAAAAGCATCTAGACAACCGTCTAATTAAAGTGAGACAGATGGCTGAGGTTATGAATATCTCCAAAGAGCGTGTTTATCAATTATTGAAACAAGACTTAGCCATGAGAGAGATATCTTCCCTTTTCCTCGCGTCAGACCAAAACCGTGTTCGAATAAACATTCCAACGTTCTGTAGGCGCAATTAAGGCGCAATAAAGCAGAGTTTTTGCACCGACTAATTACAGTAGACGTAACTTGAATACACCAGTACAAAAATACAGTCATAACGATGGCTTGCGTAGGAAGGATCGTCTGCAAAAAACTGTTTAAAGATAAGGAAAGTTATGACGACTATTTTCTTAGAATATACATGGAGTTGTCTTTTTCGAATGCATTCGAAAAGGAAAAGCAATTACACGAGAATACTACTTGTCACTATTTGAAAAGGTGAAGGCAGTAATTGAGGAAAAAACTGTCACATTCAAAGAAAAAGAGTTGTTTTACGAAGACAATCCAGTCTCACGCCTAACGGTTGCCATAGCAAAATTTGATAACATAATTAAACAAGAAATTAATAATTTAAATTTATTGACTGAAGCGGGACCAGCGAGAAGTCAGAGTCTCTCTGAAAAACAAATGGCACCGTCGAGACGTAGATACAAGGACACAAGACGTTGCAAATACCATCCGTGAAGTATTAACATCGTTTAGGTAAGAATAGCTGATCGGGCATTCACCCCGGCGAAAGTCAGGGGGATGGTTACTCTCCGTCGGGATTACTGACCACCGCGAACTTTTGAATTTGATTGGAGAAGAGTCAGGCGACTAGGCGTCAAACCCCATGATAGGAATGAGAAAATTGAATTCGACGAAGACGCAAGGCTAAAGATATCACTGTTGGAACAAGGCTCTGAGAGGAGTGGTGGATCGGAACTCAGGGAAAGTCAATGGTTGATGAATCTTCGGAGATAGTCGTGGGGGAGATGTCAGTCGTTAGTCCGGATATCACAGGAGGTTGCATACATTGAGAAGAACATCAGTTAACAGTATTACGAGTCATTACTGTCCCCGTAATCCCTTGCTGCCAAACAGGAAGTAAGGAGGAAGCGGCAATAGAAATTTAAATCCTGGAAACACCAGCCAACCACGAGGATGCTGCTTCCCACAAATTCAACAATCAGGTGTGTTAATACTGTTTCATTGGGCTAAGTGCGACAAAAATTCCTGCTGTACAGCACCGCCAAGATTTCATGGGCCTTCTCATATATTTGAGTCCCTTGGCATTTATAAGCTGAGCTCTCCGGAGAGCAAGAGATATCTACTAGGGATTAAGTGGGGTATAAACAAAACTTGGCATCGAAAATTTTACTAGCACTCAAATAAGCCAGGGGCGAGACACATAAATCTGGTCATCGACATTTGTAAATCCAGGAGCTGGTGATGATAGAAAATGTCTTCCTCGGTCTGCTCCTGGACGTTGGTACTCGTAACAATCAGCTATTCGAAGCCGATTAAAAAACTCCAAGTCATATTGCCTTCATAATCGCCATACTCATGTAGAGCAATGTAATGTACTGATGTAATATAGTTTAATCTCATTTAATGGAATGGAATACCCTGTAATGGAAGTACGTAATGTAAAGTTTGAAAATCTGCTCTGTTTCTTCCTATATGAACCTGCCTGGCGGGGTGTGTTGGCTTTCTCCGAGGCTTGGTGTTCTTTTTCGATGGCTCGAGTCCTCTTTTTCCGGGGCTGACCTGGGTTGCAGGTCGGAGTTCCTCCTTTTTTTATTGTTGCAACACCTGTTTAAATTGCAAGAGATATTTTGCGAGTCTCAAATTCAAGCGTTTGTCCCAATTTCTCACGTCTCTCATCTAGTAGTACTGATTTGTGTTTCTGGTTCTGGCAATCGCCATCATTATTTTCTCTGTCGTTGGCCTGCAAGCACCCTAGCCCGCTTCCTAATAATTATCCTCTATATACATATATATATAAAATTAATAAAAGTTATTCTGAGGAAAATTGTTTTTCATATAAATATATATTGGAAAAACCACACTTTGGTCTATAAGTTACATAGCTAATTAATATGGCTAAAAAATTTCTAACCGAATTTTAGGTTCATGAACATCGATCCGAACGTTTTCGTGATTAAAACGAGCAATGTCAGTGAGGCTGACATACAGACGGACAATAATTTTGATGTAATTGGTTAAGATCCTTTAATATATTGTCGGAAAACGGGGATCAGCTTACTACAAGTGACACGTGCCGAAATTTATACATTCCGTAAATAAATAAATATTATATATATATGTATATATATACATACACAC
Source organism: Eucriotettix oculatus (assembly GCA_034510155.1). NCBI lineage: Eukaryota > Metazoa > Arthropoda > Insecta > Orthoptera > Tetrigidae > Eucriotettix > Eucriotettix oculatus. The sequence continues at coordinate 12,711,142 of CM067378.1, read as the reverse complement.
ACACATATATATATATATATATATATATTTGATGGACTCATTTAGAAGATTTCATGCGTCAAATAATAATTATTTAAGCTGGATTACATGTAAAATAGAATAATAACATTACAATGTCGGTGAAACATCGGTTAAAAAAAGGTTTTCTCACTGTGAAAATGTGATCGACCAAAAATCTATAGAGTTACGAGATATTTAATTTTATATCACACAAAAGTCACTTTAAAAGTAATAATAAATGTGTTTCGATTTGAATTTAATTTTTTATTCTACATTCCAATTTATCGACTTCATAGACATATTCTTCTCGTTTGTGTTCAAATTTATTTCAACTCGTTCCGATGAGTCAAAGTTGTCTTCAAAATGGCTGTAATTGGCATTTATTGAAATCAATGTGCAGTTATATAATTCCTGTGCTCTGAGTATGAAATAGTGGGAAACATTCACAAGAGTTTGAGGAATATGTAATGAGATTCTGCTCTCGATCGCAGCACAGTCTCTGGGAAAGCTGTCAATATTCGGGATACTCCTCGCAGCGGAAGACCACACGAAGTTTTCTTGTTATTCTTACATGACGTCCTCTGTTGATAATCCCCTCCTTTGCCTAACGGATTTGAAATTACACACAACCCATGTCGCAGACAACACTATCAAAGTAGCTGATCACAAAAATATATTTATTCAACACAAATATCTGACCTTTTTTCTTGTACTTTCTCGGAAAACTTGATTTACAATAGTTTGTGCTGAAATAAATGTGAGGCCTTGCTTTTGCTCCTCTGGCTTCACTTTATCTATAAATACAACTTTTTATCTATCGCACGATGAACTGATATTTGTTGGCGCTTTTAACAAGTCTTTGGTTTCTTGCACAAAATCGGACCCAATTTGATATACCAAATGAATAAATGTATTCACCATATATATACACGAATTTATAGCTTTTGTTCTCGTTGCTTTGTTTCATGGTGTAGCATTCGTGATCCAAGTTAGATAAAACGCTTTCCCTCACCACGTGACGGCAGCAGTTTCACTTTGTCCCTCGTGTAGAATGGCTCGATAGTCGAGTGCTGGATTTTAAACTTCCTCGGCGCAGTCCCCTCAACTCTAGTATCACGTAACTCGTGTAAACAGATTTAATGAAGTTTGAAGTGGCTTCTGTGGACTAGCTAGTCCCTCCCCCGCGTCACTCCTGACAGAAGCACGTGACCTGCCTGAGTACTCCCCACTCTTTCTTCCTCTAATTATTCTCCTTTGTTCCGTAGCCCAGGAATTTGTCCAAGTTATAATATACAAGAAGCTGTGCCAAATTAATTGCGCCTTGTTTCAATCTGCGACGCTTTGAGCACAAATTGCGACGTGATACCTGAGTTGCGGAATTTCATCTTCAGAGACAAAAATGACAGTGCGTGCGCAGTGTTCTTATATATCAATACTTTATGGCAATAATATCTACTTTGTGACTCTTTAATGAACTATTCCCTCTCCCCTGTAAGCCTGAACACTTAGTAATAAAGCTATTCATACAAATTTGTTTGCAAATATCGGAACACGAGTTCCATAAGTAATCAGACAGACCCACACTCACACAAATAGAATAATTAAAGATAAAAACTATTATAAAAAGAAACAGTTTAGTAGGAGGAGTTTGGTAGTTTCATTGCTGTGATGATCTGATAACACCTGATTGATAAAAATAGTTTTTTTATATTATCAAAATTTCATTTAACGGTAGCATGTTCACTTAATTTGGTGAACAACGTTCCTGAATCCGATGTCTGTTTTCTGAAGTTAAGAAACCAGCTAAAATCTCGAATGATTTTACAGTAAGGTTATTTCAATTGCGTAACTTTTTTTATAACTGGATAGAACTGTTCCGAAACGGTCAAACCTCAGTGACTGACGTGCAGCATCCTGACCAGACAAGTTGAATTGTCTACCCATTCGGTTCAAAACTCACACTGACTAAGTTACTGGAACGATAGAATTTCAAAACATTTGTTTTATTTTTCTACATAATTTCCTTGTACTGAAACATATTTTCCCAGCTTTTTGGAAACTTCCTGATTCTGCTATTATAAACAGCCTGAGGTTGAGTTTTAATCAATTTAGCATAAAGAGTTCAACATCTACGTCGCTATTGAACGTTTGACTTCATAGAGCTTCCTTCAACAGTCCAAACTGATGGTAGTCACACGGTGACAAATCTAGTCTGTATGAAGGATGTTGTAGTTGATCCCAGTGAATTCCCTCCAATTTTGTCTGAGTTAAGCACGCATTTTTATCAAGGAGGATGACGCTTCTGACAGGGAAACGCCGTATTTTGCTTCGATATTGCAGCTTTTGGTTTTTTTTCCAGCAGTTGACACTAATTTTTGGAGTTCATTGTTAAATGATCGTGGAGGAACTCAACCAAACGTGTGGCGTACTCTCTTATTTTGTTGGTCGCCAGAGTGCATGTCCTTTTTGCCATTTTGTATAAGGGAGGGGAGTTAAATAATTCTTATTCGGGTGTAAAGAATATAGAAATTTATTGTATAACAAATTTTGGCGGACAGATCCTACTCAATGCATTTTGTTCTGCCACTGGCTACTCAGCTATGAAATCTTAAATTCTCGGTTGACCGTGGGGTAAATTTTGGTCCGGAAAATGACGGATTTACGATGTCTGCGAAACTACGAGAATGTTAAGGACTACCATGAGTGGAACTTATCTGTTGTTTCCCCTTTGCGACGTCGTGTAGTCAGCTTGTCTGGTTTCTCATGGACCCTGGCGGCTTCTGTGGTTTGCTATCGAATGATGGTGACTGCTCTCTGTAGTGTCATCGACCGTCGTATTCGAAGTTTTGCCAGCAACTTCCTCTCATCTCCGCTTTCATGCCGTTTTAATTTTGTGCAGTCGCGCTTCTTAAAGGCAAAAAAACTCCACAACTTTCCATCGCCAAAACATCTGTTTTATTCTCCATCACATTATTCACATTGGTCATCCTCGTGCGTCCGAAGATTCTGAAGAGGCCCGGCACCATAGGGGGTCCACTCCTTTACCCTTGCTTTGGCGATTCTGCCTCGCTGAGATCTTTTTGAAGACAAGTCACTTTCTGATGATCGAATGTGCACTCCCGTGGCTTCGACCAACTGAAGAAGCAATTTTGTGAGCGGTGAGGCGCCGTTCGTCATACAAAAGCTCCCTTACTGCACGGATGATATTTTCTGTGATGGAAGTTGTAGGACGCCGATCGTGACACTGATTTTACATTTCCCGGCCTTCAAAAAACCTGTTGTTCCACTAGTACACCCGGGTTTTGGATAGATTTTCATCCCCTAATTGTGTCCGTAATCGAGTTAAAATTTCTAAAGGTCTTACTCCTCTCGTCAAAAATCCGTTGCGCAATAGAAGCAGAAACCTCTTGCTCACTCATTGCTCTAGTATCGACTGAATAATACTAATTTTACAGTGGGTGCGGTAGTGGAGTACAGAGACCCAGATGGTATTTTTGGTAAAGCGGCTGGAACTCTCCTTCAAGGGTTGATAAAATTCCCGTGTATATTTGACTGGTCCTTGTATTACTACACAATACAGACGTATTACTGTTGAATATGTATGAAGAAAAATAAATCAATTGTTAGCTCAGTTAATAACTTTGTCAGGAACAAGCAAAATAAGTTCATCTTCAGAAAAATATGACTCTCTGCGACCAGGTTTCGCAGCAAGGACGAAGAATTTGTGGGAAAAAAGCTTAAACAACAAGACAAATACTTATTGGCATCAGCTATAAATGGAAAACAATTCATATTGGGACAAGTGTAAAATTATTCGTGGACAATATGTTGAGAAGTAGTAAAGACCACAATGAACTATGTTAAAGACGAAGATGTTCAATGGTATTTAACGTGTTCATTGAATAAAATAATTAATTAAAAACCATGCGTAACATATAGCTGTAACCTGTGTTCAATAAAAAATAAAATTGATACAATTAAGTACTTTGTGATAATTTTCCTATTTAAAAATTATTTCACCCCTTTAAATCATTATCTACAGAAGAACGTAATGAAAAATCTTAGCTGATGATTTGTGGAACGTTCGTCGAGAATCGACATTGTTACAGTACATATAAAGTATGGTCATTTTATCTGTAAAAAAATACATCTGTATAACTATCCAAGTATCATAAAGATGTACATAATTTTGTTCGTATCGTTATAATGCTTGAGTGGGCACCCCAATTTGAAGATTATGAAGGAAAAGTCGATTGTTTTGATCGTATGAGTGATGTAAGAGGCTATTTCACTGTATTAACAGTAAGCATAATCTTGCTGTCATCCTAGAAGATTTTTTCAAACCGAATTACTTTTTATCCATTTTCCGAAAAAATACGAATTATTTGCCATAAATGATGAAATAAAACGAAATAATTTTGCAGGTGACGTCATGCGCATAAGAGAAAAAAATTACGTACGAAACCCGTCTCAATTTTACAATTCCACCATTGATGTACGGTAGTTATATTTAGTTCCAACAATTGAATAAGTTGATAATGATAATGAGTTATCATTAAATAAAGTAGAGTAGTCTCCGTTCCTGCCCCTATGGTGCAACACTGTAAATTTCAACCATCTTTACGGATTGCAACTCGTCAATATTTGCCTAATTTTAGAAGACAGGATAAAAGAAAAACCGTTCAAGGTATGTGTATAATTAGAAAAAGGATTTGATAATGTGAAATAGAAAACACTATGAAGGATTTTGAACACCACAGGAATCAAATAACGAGAAAAAAGGATTATATATAACCTCTTCAAAAGGCAGTCAGCAGTAATTAGATTGAAGATCAAGAAAAGAAAACAGAAATCAAGAAAGGAGTAAGACAAGGTTGCAGTCTGTTGCATATGCTGTTTAACTTATATACAGAACAGGCGATAAAGAAAGTTAAAACGGAATATGAAAAATGAATCCAATTGCAAGGAGACGAAATAAAAACCCTACAGTTTGCCGATGACAGGAGTCAGAACAAGACATGGAAACAATATTGAATATCATGAACGTGGTCATGGAGAAAGATTTCAATATGAAGATTAATAGAGGAAAAACCTAGGTGTGAAGTATGGGAAACAAAAGTAGAATAACAAAGGGTGTTAGACTGGGAAGGGATATTTTGAACGAAGTTAAGGAATTCTGCTACTTGGGAAGCGTAATAACTAGGGATAGAAGTATAGTAAAAATAAAAAGTAGGGTAGCACAGGCAAGGAAGGCTTTCGCAAAAAGAGGGATTTACTTACGGGAAATATAAGTGTGATTTTTAGGAAATCATTGCTAAAAATGTTCGTATGGAGCGTGGCATTATATGGGTGCGAAACGTGGACGATAGGAGTTGGGGAAAGGAAAATAATAGAAGGGATAGATTAATAGACCACGTTTTAAGACACTAGGGTCTTGTAAAATTAGCATTAGAGGGGAGTGTGTGGGGTAAGAACAGAAGAAAGAGGCCAAGGATGTATTACGCTATTCAGATTAGTTTGTATATGGGCTGTGGTAGTTATGCGTAAATGAAAAGGCTTGCTAAAATAGGTTAGCATGGAGGGTCGCATCAGACCAGTCTTAGGACTGAATACCACAACAACCAGTATTACATATATTATAAAATAAGTGCTACAACTCTAACCCAATGGAAACTTAGGATTGCCTTTATTTTGCAAGAAATTCGTTATTTGATTCCTGTGGTGAACATGATGTTGCTAAGCGTAAGAACCTTTGGAAGTACTACCGATACTCGACGATAAGTACGGTCCACATCATTTTATTATGAAAAAATAGACTTGCATATTTATCTTTGGAAAAATGCCGCCGGCACGATGCGATGAGAACCACCGATTCAAGGATCCACGCGCTACCGCCACATCCTGGAGCCTGAAGATCTACAAGTTAAACGGTGACAAAGTTAATAATTCTTCCTCTTCGGCCCAATTTGTAAATAAATTAAATTGTGATTAAAATTTGATGTTTTTCCTTTTATTAACAATTGGTTATAATGTTAAATAATTGCCCTCCCACTTCGATCCCAAATAAATTAAATATAACCACCGCAAAACGAAACTTGTGGATTTTCAAACTTTCAAATCGATGTAACCGATATTGTTTGATATGATTTCGCTGCAGGGATAGAACATATTATTGATAATATTTCGCCTTTAATGATACGTCCATAGGAATTTCCTTTACAATAAAGCTTCAAGGACAGCTACGAGTTATTGGGGAAAATATTTTCTCAATGGTCACCAGTGCGTTTTCTTTAAGGAAACACGAGTGAAATGTTCTGTTAGACGTAGAGACCGCTACGTTACACTTCCAGCGTAGGACGCCGGGAACTATAGGAACAATCAATTGTTTTTGAAATATTGAACAATGTAATTTATGACGATCTCGATCAATAATTGGTACTACTTAAATTATATAGGATTTATAAGGTAATAACGTATATTTAACATAGTACATTGCATATAAAATATATGCCATGTATATAAAAAGAAATCAAGCCCAAGAAAAAATTAAATGGTTATTTGAAATTGCCTGATACCTTCTATATTCAATTGTAAGTACTTAATTAAGGTTTCTGGACACAAATCGAAGATCCGTCAAGTATTGATGTGAAAGTTAGGTCTCACGTGAAGTTCATATCGAGAATAGAGGTCATTAATCATGAATGCAGGATTAATAACTCACTGGGGAATGGCCAGGTGCACCTCAGAGACAAAGCAAACCCCTCTCTGTCCGTGACGTGATCTTTCAAAACTCGTCACGTCTTTAAGCCATGTTTTGTACAAATACGTTTGCAGAAGAAATCTTTATCAGGTATCAGATAACTACTTAAAGGACTGATTGTTGGAAAAAATAAGGTAAAAATCGGTCTTATTTAATATTTTCTCCATAACCAGCATTTTTCTCGTATGTATGACCTATTGTATTATCTGATGTAACACACATACATACACAGAGAAAAAGAGAGATAGAGAGTTATACTTCAAATCATAGCATGTTGGCATGTTGGATTTTCTTGGACCATTAAGTATTAAATTGGTAACAATTATGGCGCTAACAATAAAAATACTAAATTGAAATTGAATTTGATCATAGTTTGTTATATGAAATAAAATCGGGCATTACAGACGACCTACTGTGACGTACTGGCCAGCGGCATTGTCTTATACCACAGACGTCCCCGGGTTCGTTGTTTATGTCTATCATATAGAAATAAACGAGTACTTTCCCACATCTGTGCGCTTCTCTCTTTATTTAATTTTAAGGCAGTGTTCACTTTTACTAATATAATTTGGTGGGCTTATATACAAATTATATCATTTTTGCATCTAACTTAAATAATTTAGATTTAGAATTCTAAATATACTGAACATATTTTATATACATAAATGAATTACCCAGAAATTATTTTTTTAAATACATCGTACATTGAACAGATTTGAATGATAAACGTTAGTGTTTTGTGGTTAGCGCAATAGCACGTGAGGTCTTGTCTTCACCAAGTGGATAAAACAAAATGTAATATATTTTCCGTCGTTTAAAGAGGAAAATCTTCCTAACAGAAAATCTTTGGAGAGGTTTATTGTTTTACCTTATGAATGTTTAAAACCGGGGAATTAGTTATATTCAGCTATGGGTTACTCCGAAAAGTGCCGGATGCTCCGGTGGTACTCAACATGTCTTCGCTGTGACGTCATCAATTGACAATTATCTGCAAACTATCCTAATGTTCTGAGTTGATATTGCTATGAAATGAGTTCCTTCTGTTTTCTACTTATTCTCTGTATACTACAATATATTTGAGTATATTATAGGTTATATAACACACCTTCACAATTAGTTATCTGCTCTCTTCTGAATAAAACGGGTAAAGAGGAGTACTAATCCTCAAACGTAGTACGTCACGAGTTATCCTCTCCCGACCTGAATAAGCCACGCCCAATACTAACGGTGACGTCGCAAATATTAATTGCGTCATTTGCTGTGAATATTTTATCATAATATTTAATTATCAAAAAAATTCCGCAATTTTATGGAGCTATGTAATCAATTTAAAGACTCTATCCTTGACACATTTATAATTAAGAACAACTTTCGTTCATTTCACAGAGCTTGTAATAAATTTAAATACTTAATCATTAAAAGGTTTGTCATTTTTTTTTCAGATTTGAAATGATTTTAAAACTGATTCACTAAGAAAATTGTGTCTTAGTCATAGATTCATGTTATTGATTTTTTATTCAATTTAAACAGTTTATCATTAAAACATTTTTAATTAACCGTTTTCCCTACTTTTTATATAGATTTGGAAAATTGAATTTTAGTATAAAATTTTTCTTCATGTTATTGAGTTTTTAATCAATTTAAACACGTTTGTAAATAAGTAACAGTTTTCCTTAATCTATTATACAGATTTGAAATTATTTTCAGGTCTTAATCACTGCTAAATTTATATTTAATGGAAAGATTTTACTTCATATCATACAGGTTTGAAACATTTGTAATTAGGTAACAGTTTTCCGCTTATTTTATACAGTTTTGGCAAAAAATTAATGTTACTAAAAGATTTTCCTCGCGTTATTGAGTTTTTAATCAAAATAAAAACTTTATCATTAAAACTTTTTTAATTTAGTGACAGTTTTCCCTTCATTATTTTTTTATTTGAAATGATATTTGGAACGTATTCACTGAAGATATTGAATTTTAGTAAACGATTTGCTTGCAATTTATTGATCTTTGAAATGATTTTCAGAAGTTAATCAGTGAAAATAGCGTTATTTAGTACCAGTTTTCTTTTCCTTTTACAGACCTTTGTAATGAATTGAAAGACTTTATCATCAAAGCATTTGTATTTAAGTGCCATTCCGGACTTTTCGTGATGATTTATGAAATTGTTTACAAATATGTTGAGTTATACATACACATACATTAATTTTTCATTTGAAAATAATATGCATAAAAATACTTTTTGTTGTTGTGAATCTATGATTTTACTATCACTGTATATTAATTACTGAACAAATGAATCAAGTTCATTGTTCGATATCATTGTGTGTAGTGAAATAAAATCCACGCGATTATAAAGATTTCGTATGAGTCTTTTATGATTTTGTTGTCCATGAGAATTTTTAGGAAGAATTCGTATGTGAAAAACAAAATAATAGGGAACTGTTGACGTATTTAATTTCCAGTGACAAATTACATTTTTTTGTTCTGTATGGGCCGTTTAACTACTTTCGAATGAGAGACTTGTAGGAACGATATGACTCTACAGTACGAATGATTTGAATGATTATTTCTTCTCGAGGTACCAACAGAACTACTGCAGAGAAGTGTAATAAAAGTAAATCTCTTTGGTATAGATCTTGATTTGCTGAATCACATTTAACTGTATTTGAAATTATGAAATGTCTTACGAAATGGTTTCATGAGACGACATCTTATACGAATTGAACTCTGACAAAAGGGCTATAACTGATTGCACATATTTTGTAAAGCATTTTCGTGAGACTACAACGAACATTCGAAGAAAACGGAAAACAGGGACTCCGACAGTAACCGACCGTTACGACAAAATTTTCTTCTTCCCACGCTGTGGGAGATGATTCAAATAACTAAATCCTTCTGCGGAGTTAGTAATCAACGAATCAGGAAAAAATAGCGGTAGCCCTCCACTGCTGTGATCCTAGAGTATGAATCACTCACTCACAAATCAGATCACTGGGACTGCGATCCCAGTGTTTCAATCACTCACTGAGGAATCAGTGCGATCTAAAACTCCCTAGTGTTTGACTTTTGAATCACTCACTCATCGCGGGAACTGCGATCCGAGAGCATTTAGTGAGTAAATCAGCATCTTTCCTTTCTGGATGCGTTCTTGTGGGGCGATTTTTTTTGTAAAATTAAATTAAGTGAAATATGCACAAAAAATTGTAACCGAAAGTTAATATAAAATTCTCTTATCTGATTGTGCACATAAAATCGTATAATCTCTTCAATTTATTATGAGTAAAACATATCCCAAGTTTTTCACTTTAGCCTCTCAAGATCGCTTCACTCTATACTGTGCTTTTATTAATGTCATTACTAATTCACTTCATTTCTTACATTATCGAAGTGGAATTTGGATCAAAGCCTTAATTTCGTTCGTCATCGTAATATTAATGCAAAGACGTATGTACAAGATCAGTAAAAAAAAATTCAGCTTAATACACTCAATAGAAAATTTTAAATTGAGATACCTTAAGACTGATGACGTCATTGCTGAATGTGCCTTTTAAAACGCTTTCTCATTACAAAACTTTTTATTGGGTGACAAGCCACACCAGCTTTAATAGCATAAGAAGGGATGCGGGAGGGTCAGCAAGCCAGCCAAAGCAAAAAAGACGTAATAAATACCAGTATTCTCGTTGAAACAAGCAATAGAAACTTCTGCAGTATACTGAACAATACTTATTAGTAATACGAAACATACAATCACATTTGCCAAGATATCCTGCAGAAAAGTTTTCTTCTCGTCCGCTCACGACACTCTTTAGAATATGTGACCTTCTACAACAGTACAACCTACTGTCACTGTGTCAACAATGGTTCTCAATAAATTACTAAGTAACGTCGAGGCTGGGTGCCCCTTGTCCCCCTCCATTTCCACACATTTGCTATATCAGACTGCAAGTATTCGGCTCACCAATTTTCTTTCATATGAACCGCCAAATACTTTATCTTGGAAAAATGAATCCCTAAACTCCATATCAAAGAATTTCATATAAAAAAATTTAAGTAACTCGTCCTTTCATCATTTTTCCGTACGTATACATCTTGAATTGAATACAAATATGCATGCTTGTAATGAGTGGATTAGAGACGGTTGATCCGATAAAGATCTGATTCGAAGAACTAGCTCCTTCTGTGCAGTGAACGATCATTGAATCGTAAAAACAGAGCGGTAGCTCTTTTGATTCACTCCGCTCCTGCGATCCGAGAGCAAACAGAAGTTTGAATCACTCACGAATCAGATCACCGGGTCATCGATCCCAGTGTTTGAATCACTCACGAACGAATCAGATCACCGGGTTTGCGATCCCAAGGTTTGAATCACTCACTCAGGAATCAGATCGTGGAAATCAGAATCTTTTTCTTTTTGGATACGTTCTCGTGGTGTAATAAATTTTATTCGGTGACAACAATTTCAATATAAGCATATGTATATGAATATTACCAGTAATTCTTATCCTCTTTAAAAAGAAAATACAAATTCATTAGTGGCCATCCAAATACCTCAATTATTAAAATAAATTTCATGTCTAGAGGCACTTATTTAATTTTTTAACAATTTATTTCTTTATTATTAAATAACGAAGAGAGTATATAATTTTGGTCAAAAATTATAAACTCATATATTAACTAAAAAACATGTGTACATTCATGGAAACAAGGTAAGATTTGGTAATTGGGTGCGGTGAATAACTTGAATATATATATATATATATATATATATTGTCACGTTTCGTAGGGATCGTGAGATTCAATAACACACACACGTAGAGGTTATAAGCGTTTAATCAACGGCGAAGTGCTGTACAAAGCTCGTACTGCTTAAGACTGACTCCGATTTGGAATCCAGTCCTATTTATACATACATGGAATATTCTAAAAGCAGAACATTCTAGAAACAGAAAATACTAGAAACTAAAGGCAAACAAAGTAAATAAATTAAACAAATAAAAATGGTTGCGTCGTCTGGGACTCGAACACGAGTCTACATTTCTGCAGTCCGGCTCGCTACCGCTCTGCCATCATTGCAGGTCTTGAGATGCGGCATTGCTCCCTCCTTTGAAAAAACAGCGTCTCGCTGTTAGTTCTGAGCTGCCTTGAGTCCTCTGGATCTCGTCGTTGGCCCGACGTAAGTACGTCCAGTTCTTCCTGTTCTTGGGCTGGCAGTCGTCATTCCTACGTCTTTGTCCCAATTAATATATATATTATAATATATATATATATATAGAATAGAGAGCTGTGAATCATCAAAAAGAGTGGTTCCGATCAGATCACTGAAAGGTTTTGCCTATCGCTATAGTGAATGTGGCGATCGCCATTTACTTTCGTCAATGGGCGAAGAATTCCCCATTTTGGAGGCACTCAGTAAAAGTGAACACCAAGGCGCCAGAGAGGTGAGACATTGGAATACCTAACGTGCGAAAATAACCGTTTAACGACTTAAACATCTGGTACCCGAGTCCAGTTCTTTGACCCCTTGAATTTTAGAAGTCACGTCCGCTCCCATAAATTAGAGAGAACGGTATTTTAATTGGAGGCTGAGGGTAAGGTGATCCACGATGCACATCATGGTTGGAGGCGTGGAAGTTGACCTGGAAAGATGGAGTGGCAGAATTTTGATCAGTTGGGCATGGAGGTTGTCAGGAGAGTGCGTGGTAGATTAGCCACGACACTAGAGAAATTAGTCAGTCAGGAACTGACTGAAGTAATCAGGTGGAGGGAAAACGAGTAATCTTGCTGGCGTAACAGAAGGATGTCCCTACAACGAGACGAACTGTAAGCAAGGGGAGTCCTGTCCAAGCAATTTCCCAGAATCCTAGAACGAGCTCCAGAGGCGACCAGAATTCGTGGAAGATACCAACGTGGGCAAAGTACGAAGCTGTTTAAAACCCACAATAAATCTCAGGTGTGTTAGAGTCAATATCGAAAAGTGCATGATGACGAATTTGTTGCTGCACGATAAGCCCACAAAAAATGACCCATAAGTAAACAGAGCCTTACTAAATGCAATTGAGCTAGTCGAGGTAAGGTTTTCGATAAAGTTTAGAATAGTTTAGTAATTATTGTTTCTTTAGTTTCCTGTGAATAAATTCAATTTATTTTAATTTAATCAAACCCAATAATTTATTTTTATTTTTATTTAAATCCAACCCCGAGTTTATTATATGCTATTGAACTGTGATTTCACTAAATGGAGTTAAGAGGGCGGGACTTAAAGACAGTGATGTAACATGGATGTCTCTTTGTTCGCCAATCATGAGTTACGTAGGGAAATCCATCAGTTCTCATATCTTATTTATTAAATAATTACTTGAATTTATTATATAATTATAACTCAAATACGTAGCTTTTTCAAAAATTTAAATTACGCCAAATATAATATACAGACTATTTCAAATAACGAAAAATGTCACAGCTTCTAAGTATAAAATATACTCTCTGAGTGCATGTATGTATTTCACATAAACAATATTTGACCCTTTACAGCTTCAGGCAGATTTATTAGTATAAATTTGAAATAAAGTTGAAATTCTGGACTTCCTTTTCCTATCTGACAACGATTTCCATGTTCGAGGTCCGTTTTCCATTTTTGTATGACATATCTAAATTCACTATATGTTCGCTTCTACACGGATCCCAGCAAACCGTTCCGTATTTCGTAATGGTTCTAACCAGCTATCGCCACTTTTGAGCTCTTCTTTAACTCTCTATTTATAAAATGGAACGCCCTTCACCGTTTTCCCGCCACTGCACTAACATGCCCACCCCTGTTTCAATTGCTATTCAGAGCAACGCCCAGGTATTTCCAATTATTGACTTGTCATAATTCCTTATTTTCGATTCTGTATACAACAGGGATCTATATTTTGTTTTTAGTAAAAACAATGGCTTTACTTTTTGTAAAGTTAATTTTCATTTAATTCATTACCAACCAATCGTTTATTTTATTTAACCCATATTGAAGAATGTCGACGTCTTTCACCCTTTTATCTCGCGGTACACAATACAACTTCCGCGAAAAGTTTAGTGTATGACTTTATTCCCTCGACGACATCGTTTACGTACTCAAGAAACATACGTGGGCCGATCACACTTTCTTGTGGCATCCCCCAAGTAATACATTGGTGTAGAAAGTTCTTCATTAACTCGAACGTTGAGTTTCCTAGTATTTTTTTCAATTTTCTGGTATGAGATTATGGGGAACTACATCAATCGTTTTCGAAAAATCTGTTACCCAGCATCTTTTATACTCATATGAATTTCTTAAATTAAATGATGTTTGTTAATTACGAATACTGAATTCATCCACAAAAGAGTAGCTTTATGTTAAATTCAAAATACTTTTGAAATTAAAAGTTGGAAAAATTAAAGCAAATGAATAACATATTTCGGTCCTGATGGTGAACAAACAATAGCCTGCGCTATATTAGTTTTATTAATAGTTCAATTTAGTAGGCTATCACAATTTATGTAGCATATTATTAGTATTGGGTCACCGACACCAGTTTTTATTTTTAATCGATTACATTTTGGTACTCATATAACTTTCCTTTCCTGCATAGCTCTACAGCCCATTGAGGGCCTGGGCCTACCGAGTCGACTGCGGACTGTCATCTTGCTTAACACATTCCGTAATTTGGAGTGACACGTGGTCAGCGTATCGATCCTCCAACAGTCTTAGCGACCGTGACGACACAAACATCCAAGTCCATGCCAGGATTCGAAGCCGGGACCTCTGGGTTGCGAGGTAGCAATTAGAGGCTAGTCACTACACCACACGAGGCGGAAACTCGTATAGCTACGAATCAGATATTGGTTATAAGAAAAAGAAACTTGGTACAGTTTATCGATTTAGTATTATGAATATTTTATTTACGTTATGAGGTAGATATTTTATTGAAATAAGAATGGACAGTTTAAAAGACTTATAACATAATTATGTAAATTACCAATTTAATAAAAAACTATGGTTTTGGTAGGCGATACGTTGAGTCTCGTTGTTAAGAGGCGAGTAATTGCTGCCAGTGGGTTTATCCGCTCCCAGTCCCTGTCGAGTCAAGATGTAACGTGTGTTAAAACAGTTCATTAAATATACCAAAACTGTCTAACTTTTAATTACTTACAATTCTCAATTAGATAACACATTCCCCAACATAGTAAATGTATATTATACAATTATGATTTATTTATTTTATTTTTTATTTATGATAATTAATGGCCTTGTGTAATTTCATGTATGCAATTTATACTCGTACTACTACTACTCATTAGCCCTACGGCCCTCGTAGAGCCCGGGCTTGCTTCACCACGATCTTCCAAATAGTGCGATCCTGGGTGCTACGTCGTCATCTCCTCACACCTAACTTTCTCAGGTCTTTTTCAACATTTTCTATCCATCTCTTCCTAGGTCTGCCTTCTAGCTTTTAAGTGTATACTTTACCTGCAATTCTATGTTTTGGCATACGTTCCAAGTGACCTGCACACCTCAGTCTGGCTTTTTTAACTTCAGCTATTAAGCTGGGTTTCCCATACAACTGCTGAATTTCGGTATTGATTCACTGCTCCATGTATATTTTTCTTAAGGAACACGGGGACTGAATTTTGAAATTCCCTTAAATAAGCTGAAATTTTAACTGCGTGATAACAACACATGTGTGTAACAATGAACAAACTTTTGTATTTGTAAACTTGTTTTTTCTTGAGATATTTTGAAAAAAATTTCAAAATTTGGCAGTTTTGAAAATGTTTCCTGCGTTGCGTACTTGAATATATTTTAGATTTTTTACATTAACATGTAGGCCTGTCCATTTTTATTAATTGCCAGTATTATTTTTGAAATTGATTTAAATTTTGGGGAGGAAATAATTATTTACTAAGAGCTTCATTGGGTTACTTAAAACTTGGCACTTTTCTGCATTTTTAAATTTTTTACCACATAAATGAACACGAGAAAAACATTTTTTCTGAAGAAAGTAAGAATTTATTATTTTTGAATCAAACATATTATTTAAAATTTACCTGCAGCTTATGTTACACCTTTCTAGTTTAGTTTCGCGGCTTTCTTTTTTTCAGTTTACTGAATTTATAGGCATATTAAAATGAAACAAATAGAAAATCGATTTTTTTTCAGATTTTGGCGGAAATTTCAGTCCTTGTGTCAGTTAATGTCTTCCTCTCCCAGCACTTGAGTCTGGCTTCTTGTTGTTGTGTCATTACCCATGTCTCACATTTGCAGTTTTTATGCGTTCCTTAATCTCTAAATGGTTTAAGTTATGATATATGATATCTGATAGTAAGTACTTAAAAATTTCTACTCTCTCAAACTGACATTGCCCTAAATGTATGCTTGGAGGGCGATTGCGTTGTAGTCTTTTAATTACCATGTTCTTAGTTTCATCGTCGTTGATCGTCAATCGTGCTCTCTCCGATTCTTCGGCTAATAGGAGGAAGCTCTTACGTAGATCTTGTTCTCTCCGTCATAGCAGATCAATATCATCGGCGTATGCCACATATTCTGACATTCTATTCAATGCATTAACGCAGGGATTGAGAAGTATTTTCCTGATTACTCTTTCCAGTGTGAGATTAAACATCACGCTGGACAATGCATCTCCTTGTTTTAAGCCACGTTTTACTTTACATTCTCTTGATTACTGCCACAAGAGTCATCTTTATCAATCGAATTATGTTATCTAGAATGCCAATCTCTTGTAGCGAGTCAAACAGGTATGATCTTTGAATGCTATGCGTGCTTATAACCAATAAACATCCAGTGAATCTGTATATTATATTCGTAGCATTTTTCCATTATATTCCTGAATGTAAACACTTCGTCAGTTGTAGATCTTCCTTTCCAAAATTCATTTTGGTTTCCCCCTATAACTTTCTCAACATGGGCTTCCAGACGGTTTGAAATAATTTTAGTAAGAATCTTATATGCCACTTCAAGTAAAGAAATTCCTCTATAGTTTACACATTTTGTTTAGAGACCTTTGTGTGGATGTTGTATAACATTTCTGTTGATCATTTAACTGGTATTTGTTCTTTTATCCGTATTTGCTTATTAAGGCTTTTTAGGTGTTCTATCCGGATATCTCTTCCATATTTGAATAGCTCAGCATTGATTGTCCTCTTCGGGAACTTTATTTTTCTTTATCCTCTTAACGGCATGTTCTACTTCAGTCAGAGTGGGGAATTTTGTATTTTTATAAAAAAAACTTGAGCAATATAAGACGGAACTGTTGTGCCTTACATTTTCGGTTTTCAGCCTGCAACAATCATTCCTCGTTCCCGGTTCTTTGTCTTCCTGCACAACAATAACGATGCTTTATTGTGCTGCTCTGTTGGATCGTTTGAAATGGGTGTTGATCGAATATGCTGAATTCTTGAAATTGAAAGAGAGACAGGTTTCCTTCTTTCGAGGAACTGAATATCTTTAAACTTCGACGGCACAGTTGTACTATTTTTTTGGGGGGTTAACAGGCTACATGAGGGTGATCCTTAAACAGGCAACTCCCCTTTAATAGCATAGGAATGGAATTGAAAAGGGGGGATGCGGAAGGTAGAGCAAGGTAGCCAAGGGTTAACTAGGGCCCCAGGGCTATGGTTTAAGGATCCTACCCGGTGTTTCACTTAAAGATATGCAGGGAAAACCCTAGAAAACCTGCATCAGGTAGGTCGGACATTGGGTACTATTCTCACGCCATTCCGAATGACGGGAGACGAGTTTGCTGTGGGGTTGCAGCATTCCCTTCTCCGTGTCTCCACAAGTTTCAGGAGGCAGTTAGCCGACTGATCCAATGGGATGAGCGGACAACTCTTTCCATATGCCCAAGGTCTTTGACTCCAGTACATATACCTCCTAAATAGGTGAATGTGTCTCTGCATGGGAGAACTTTGATAAAAAAAACAGAGAGAGTGCGAGGCATTCCCGACATAATCAGGTGAGCCCCGCAGTCACTCTGGGGTGAAGCGCCTGCGAGAAAACTCCCGCAGCGCCTTTTACAGTTGTACTACTAGTTTCATACCTTTAAACAAAATAGAACTTCACAAACCTACGGAGAGAAACGGTTCTATTCAAACAACAGTGTTTGAGGTTATTCTAATTATTTGTTTGCATCAGAATAAATTACATAATAATTAAAATAACCAAAAAGATCATAACTAAGAATCAATTAATTGATGTTAATACTTTTTTGATTTAGTTATTAATGTTTATTTCGAAGTTAAATTTTCAAACCCCAGTTCTCAATACTATTTTTTTTCTTCGTTATCTAATTAGTCTTCAACTTCTATTCTGTCTTCATATTCTATATAACCGGGATGGTGGAAAAATCTTTTTTAAGAAGAAGATGTTTCGAGTGTGTTGTTCGATGCTCCCCCAGCCGTCGTTCACGTACGTATTTGGGTTTCTGTAAGCTAGTCTCGCAGGGTACACTGGCCTGTAAACAGAGGCTTACGAGGTGCATGCGAATGTTGCGTCTGCGTGTATCGGCCATGCTAACAAACACGGCGCTATGCAAGCGTATGCTGGCGAACGCCATGCCTCTTCGTAAACATGTCCCGATCTGGGGGAGGAGTCAGGGAAAACTTCAGCGAAAAGAACTGTTATTTAATCAATTCGAGAGATTTAACTTTTACGCAGTACGAGTTTATATCATCTTGCTCTGACGGCCTCAGATAATTAAAGGTGCCTAACCATCATGTCCACTGATTGCAAAAAAGAAATGTTTTACATGGTTTAATTTATTTATATATCAGTTAAAAATGTAATTTTATTTAAATACGCTTGTTTAAATCACAATCAAAGATGAAAAATTGTTTACTCCACCCCGGGACACGCAGAAACGTATTTAATTTAATTATAAAATATTCACTACACTACATGTGCACAGTTTAAATTAATATTTTGTGAACACATCAAAACGAATAAATAATTTTACACAATTCGTGTAATTAAATGTATGGACTCATAAATTAACAATATTTTTGGCAATATTATTACCTGGTTTATTATTACCCAAATATTAGCGAATGATATAAAAATATATATAACTTAATGGATTGTAAATCGTCTTCGAAATGGCTCTGAAAAAAATAGTGTGTATTGCATACGCGGATTTTGAAAAGGCTCTAACTTCTTTCAACGATTTCATTTTTTTATTATTTAAGTAAAATATTGAATTGAATGTTAATGGTTTCAAAGAAGATTCTACATAATATATTTCCTACTACATTTTCGTCCTGTACTGTGTTCACTTAAACTTGAAACATGTGCTGAATGGAAATCTGTAGTTGTGGTATCCTGGCAAATTATAAAAATACTAAGTTACTTCAATTGAAAATGATTAATTAAAATAGTTTAAAGGTAATTTAATTTATCATCTGCTGTCAACATTGTCTGCAAATTGCAAACTATATTTAAAAATGCTAGAGAACAGGCGATAATCAAACGCATATCTTTACTAAAGTGTGAAGTAAATGAAAATAACACCAAAATATATCAGAAATAAAGTTAAATGAAAATAATAGATTTAAAACATATTAATAAAAATAGCACGGAGAAATCAACCTCAAGAAAATATTCTGAATATGACCCTTGCTTACAACTAAATTTTTCTCTTTAAAATTCAAGTACACCTGAAAGATCGCCGCCGCCCACATTACAAGCAGTAAGTCATTATATTTTCTTAATTTTTGTTATATTTATATGTGATATAGATAAATAGGCCAAGTTTTGAAACGTGAGGGTCTTGGAAAATTAGCATTAGAGGGAAGTGTGTGGGATGCTAGAGGACGGAGGCAAAGGTTGCAATGCGCTAAGCATATAGGGAGGATGTGGCATGTTCCAGTTATGCGGTAATGAAAAGGCTTGCGCAAGATATATTTGCACGGAGAAATTGCGTAAGACTAGTCTTAGGACTGGATACTACAACAGCACAACTATTGTTGTGAGAATTTGCGGCAGTGGACTATCTGCTTACGAGGACCGAGGTATGCCCATTTTTGGACATGGTCACGTGGTGCGAATTGAGCGAGTTTCGCTGTGAACCACGTGTTCGAAGTACGCGGACTTCCGATTTCCAGAAAGCTAGAACATATTTGAAGTGCCTGGGACGGAAAACGAATCGCATTTGATTGTGATCGGGGGATTCGAACAGGTGCCCCCAAAGGAGCAAATTATAAACGCCCTTAAATCGTAGATGATTGGTCGGCGTAGAGAAGGAGCACAAAGTGTACGAGACACACAGACAAATACGGCCAGAGACCCTGGAGGAGTACGGAAGTGTCCAGGATTAGAGAAGCGATCTGTACCCGAATGGAAGGAGACGCATCATGAGATCGAGGTTTGGTGCAGACGCGCCGAGAGAACTGATCAAAACCTGGCTACACCTGAAAGATCGCCGCCGCCCACAAATCGCTCTGTTCCTGTGCCTGCCCGTCTCGGCCCTACACCTTCTCCGCTGTCGCAGAGTGGAGGAATGCACGCGCAACGTCGCCCGCCGCCAGCTGATCGACTGAAGGGTCGACGCCGCCCACGGGACAAACTGGCTCCTGTGCTTCCCTGTGCCAGCCCTAGACGCCACTGTTTGCAAGCCGTACGCGTTCTAGTGTCGTGAATTGGGAACGGGATGAGGGAGGCAGCTGCTGCGCCGAGGACATCGCCCGCGCCTACCGCGAGGACCAACCACTGACCCTGACGTTTTCTACCGGCTCCGTAGTCACGTGCGCCCTACCCCGCGCTGACTGCCTCATCGTCAAACAAAACGTCAGTAATATTAATGTACTATCAGTTTCTTTACGTGAATTTAAATTTCAATAATTCTTTTTTTTCGGTCTCAGTGATTATGAAACTTTTTAACAAGTGTAAATTAGAATTTTTAATAATACAGTTTTATTTTATTGAGGATCGTTGTGTTCATTATACCTGTTTTCCCATGACGTACTTCTCATTTTGAATTGTTTCCCTTCTAGGGTAACCCTTACCGCATCCCCTATAAATTTTCAATACCGACTTGGCGATGCAGCGGGACTACGCTTTTTCTCTGTTCGCTTTCTTTCCCTTGAAAGGAAGTTAGAGCAGTCGTTGCGTTGTTAGATTTCTTGTGCTATCCAACGTGGGGCTTGAAAAATTGTCCTCTTTTATTACAATACATAAATTATTGTGTAATTTGTAATTGGATAGAACGAGACAATTTTGTTTCGAGGAGATTGGGGCGAGTAACAAATGGCTACCGTACTTGTAGATTATAATATTTTTGTGTTTAGTAATATAATTTAAGGGTTGCTCATTAGAAATTAAAATATTTCGTACAGAAAGATATTGATGAAATTTTGAGTGAGTACACTAATAAGCAATCAGTTGGCGAGTCATTTGGAAACATTGAGCCATCGGGTACTAATACAGAATTATTTACGAAATGTTTTATATTGTTTACCATGACGTGTAATCCAATACTATGAAACTCAATAGTAGCTACGATCTATTATTGACCAAATATCTTTTCTTTTTAGTTCGTTTTATTTTATTCTGAGTTCGTCTCCTGGTTTTACGAACTGCAATGTGTCTTTATTACAGATTTTACGATTTTGAATCACCTGATGAAATTTCCAAGGATTGAGTACACTTTGCGTTGTATTCATTTTTGACTTTTTTAGTTAAAATTAGCTATTTTAACCTAATGCCCATTATACATCTATTGATTGAATTAAGTGTTAATACCCCTCAGAAAAATAAATGTTGTATTAAAAAAATATTTCATTCCCTCTTTTTTGTTTGAGATATGATGTCGGGATATATACAGTTATGTAACTGTCTGCCAATTATACGACCTTTACGCTGTCCGTATTTTGTATCAATAAGTCCAAACCAAGTTCAAAAAGGGAATATTTTTTTATAACTGTGCTTTGAATACGAAATAAAACACTGAAAGATAAATAGACCTCAGAATCAGTGAAGAGAGCATATAATATTGATAGTATTTTTTCAATAAATACGAGTAGCGTGGAATTGTTTGAGGTAAAATTTTCATTTAACGTCTCCGTATTTGCACAAGTTTATTTTGTGAATTTAATATTATTGTTCTGTTTTCTTTGGTAAGAAAGTATTCCCGTTTAAAATTATTACCACAAGAAATCAACTGTAAACATCTAGATATATATTTACACGGCAACTTGTGGTGGGAAACTCATGTAAACTATGTAGCTGGGAAATCATGGAAGTCCCTACACAATATCAGCACAGTCAAAGTACTTGTCTACTTTCCTATAAGTCTATGGCGCCCAGCATTATGGAATACGGATCTGCGTGCTGGGACCGTAAATTTAATATTTAAATATTGGAAAGAGTTGAAAGATGAACAACAAAGTATATCAAATTTGGTCCAGGGCATGGGGTGACGAAGTCCCTGAATTAGGGAGCGGGTCAATAGAAAAGCGGAGACAAACAGCTCGACTTTGTAAACTGGCTAAAATGTACAAGGGCTACTAATCGTTTATCAAAATCAGAGATAGACTGGAGAAGGTTAAATTTCCTAATAAAGTGGACCACGGCTACAAAATAAAGCAAGGAAGGAACGGACAGACACTGCGAAGTACTCATTTGAAGAAGAACCATTGAAAGTTGGAATTAGACCAGGGGTGCTCAAACATGAACTGCTGGAGATCTACCTCAATATTGTTAGACTCCGATAGATCGACTCTGAGAGTCTGCAAGTATATGTGATGCAGGATTGTCGTCTAGGTAGGAAGGGTATATAGTGGCGCAGGTTTAAATATATTGTATATACGTAGCAGAATTTCAGGACCATCAATTCGTGTAGAATTAGTAGGAACGACAGAAATTAGTTTTCTGCAATATATATTTTTAATCAAGTTAGGCTCTAGCTAAGAAGTAAATGAAAAATCTGGTTCTAATTCAAAATTGCAAGTTTATTGGTTCTTACAAAACAAACGAGTTCTAGTTTCTAAACTTAACTAAATAATGGCTTTGGATGATGAAGCGTGGCACTGCATGTATTCAGCATACTTTTCATAAAATGGTACGTAATTACCGAGTGCTAATCTCAAGAATGATGACATATTTTCGTCAGTTAGTCGATTGCGATATTTTTACTTTTCTCTCATTCATTTCTGCAAATGCAGACTCGCACAAGTAAGTTGACCCAAACATTGCAGTCAACTGAAGGACGATTCGGATATTTATCTTCAGATATAAAAGACCAAGTTAATGGTGTTTAAATGCATTGTGATGTCGACTCAAGCACCTGACGTTCGTGTGAAGAATTATATCAGTGTGTTCAGCAGATTCACTATCTTCCATCTGCAATTTGATGAGCCTTGGTTGCTAGCTACGCGCACTGATGGAATTCACAATTATTATGGCAATGCCCATTATCTCCTCCATGTTTACCGCTTTGAACACAAAACTTGTTGATGGATAATGCATGGAATGAGATAAACGAAGGGATATCGTCATTAGCTCGACAAAATGTCACAAAACTGACAAAAAATTTTTGCAATGATTTTCTAATATTTACACTTTTATTACCCGTAAGTAAATTTCTCTTCTTTGCGAAGGCCTTCCTTGCCTGTGCTATCCTACACTTTGTCTACTATACTTTTACCATCCCTAGCTATTATGCTTCCCAAGTAGCAGAATTCCTTACTTCCGTCAAAACCTTCCTTCCCAATCTAACACCCTTTGTTTTCCACTTTTTCCCATACTACATTCCATTACCTTGGTTTTCCCTCTATTAATCCTCCTATTAAACTCTTTCTCCAGGACCACGTTCATGCCATTTATTATGGTTTCCAAGTCTTCTTCTGTCTCCCCTAATACTACAATATCGTCGACAAAGCGTAAGGCTTTTATGTCTTGTCTTTTTCCACTTTCCTTTTCAACTTACTTCATCTCCTGTTCTATATATAAGTTAAACACCATGGGCGACAGACTGCATCCTTGACTTACTCCTTTCTTGATTACGACTTTCTTTCCTTGCAAGTCTCCTGTACAGGCTATGTATTAGCCTCCTTTCTCGATATTTTATTCCAGTGTTCTTCAAAATCCTTAATAGTGTGTTCACATTATCAAACGCTTTTACTACATCTACAAATGCCATAAAAGTAGGTTGGTTTTATCGTATCCTGTCTTCTAAAATTAGTCGCAAAGTCAATATTGCTTCTCTTGTCCCTAAATTCTTCCTAAAACCAAACTGATCTCTAACTCGCATTCTAATTGACGTTCCATTCTCCTATATTATTTTCGTTAATGAAACTTTTCCCCATAGTCTGTATTTACATATTGTAAAACTAGAAAATAAATATTTACATAAAAATAGAGTGCATTACTTTCGGAGTAACCCCTGCACGTCTGAGAATTTTCGTTTAATTCTCACTTTTCCTACATAGTCTCGACATGGATTAAATATTTTAAAAGTAAATTATTGAGTCTCAGTAGTAATTTTCTTCGCAACATTTTTAAGCAATATTGTCAAGCTAACGAGAAAGTAAGGAATTCGTAGAGGTTAGGGTTTCAACTCGGTTAGCTCAGATGTTCGAGTTCAAGACACGGTTATGTCAAGATTTTCCGTCCTAATCCTTAAAAATAAAATCTTATAATAATAAAAATATTAATTTAATATCATTGCTTTAATTTTTGGTACACTATATATAAAAGCATATGGACGTGAACCCCATGTAATATAGGCCAACGAAGCATAGATCTCTGCTCTTAACAGTATTATCCGTTCCAGCATTAAATGAAATTCGAAATTGTTCATATGAGCTATTGTTGCGTTGTTGCATCTGAGTTGTTTGACGAGGGTCGGTTCAAAAGATGTTCATTGGTGAGAATTCCGCAGTGCTGCGGTTGGTGCTCTCGGTGCTGGTGTTTCTTGTGACAACAGGCGAAGGTGCACCGCGTGAGTGCAATATGAGAGCGATATTAGAAGCTCCGCAGAGGGGAAATCCTCTTAGCCGCGGGCCCACAATATCTTCGCGCCTCGCTCGCTCTTCCGACTCAACTCCATTCGTTGAGCGCATTTCACTTTACGCGTTCCAGGCGCACTGCTGCGAAAAAAAGGGGATGTAATCGCGATGAATATGGTCCTTCTCGAAGATATTTTCTCACTACATTAGATGTGCAGCAAGTGATGGGAAAAGTACTTATAAACCTTGAGGTTCTATATTAAGCATGTGCGCACATTCAACTTGAATCCCATCGGGACCATTTGGCACTCCAAGAAATACAAAGCAATGTATACCCCATCAAAAGCAATTGGATAGGTAGCATTTAAAATGAAATCAATATCTTTCCCGTCACAGTACTCCGTGACAAAGTCAAAAGTATCGTTATTTTGTGTTTTACTGTTTTGAGAGCGTTTTGACAGTTGAACGAGCCGCCGACTTGTACGTCATATCAGTGATTATTTTTATGAATGTAAAGAAAGTTACGCTGGCAAAAAATTATCGGCGAATTGAACAAGGTGTATGGGGAAACAATGTTGAGTGATTGAATAGTGAGGAAGTGGATTAGACCAGTGATGGGTAAACTATGGCCCGCAGGCCAGATGCGGCCTCCTGAAATGTTCTATCCGGCTCGCGAGATATTATTCCTAATCTGATGAATTAAAAAGGATACAGGCTATAATAAAAATAAATATTTTCCTATCTTTCGTTTTGTAGCAGTGATGACATACAAATTTATTGACTTATCCTAGATATTGGAATGTTGTGTTGAGAATGCGAAGCACGGCTGCTGGCAACTTTGTAGCGAAGAGTGAAATTGGCAACGGAGCCTCTTCGCAGTAGCTACCCCTCCACCGCCGCTAGATAGCGAAAAGCTTTTAAGACCTGTCTTAGCGTATTCTAGTTTTATTCTGATTCTTGAAAAAAATAGCACCAAGATGTTATGTATAAAACGTTAAGTTGATTCTTAGTACCGTGTTTTCATTGTTTTCTTAGTTTTTAGTCTTCCTTAGTAAGGGCATAATTATGTTTTTAGTATACTCTTCTGGTACATTTCGCAAACTACCATGAAGAGCCATGATATTGCTTCTTCGCCCGATGATCTTATCAACTCCTCTGGAATGTTATCAATTCCTGGCCCTTTACAATTCGTCAGGTCTGTCAGCGTCCTTTCAAACTCTGACTTTAAAATTTTGTCCCCAACTCTTCGTCATCCATCTTGTCTTCTTTTTGTATTACTTAATGATCTAGATTTTTTCTTGTAGAAATTCCTTCCAACGTTCTGCTTTTTCTTCTTCATCCGGAATTAGCTTCGTTTTCGTAATATAGTATGCTTAGTGCTTGTGACATGAATAAAACTTTTTTATTTTTTTGATACAACTTTTTATTTGCACTCCATCGCAAAACGGCATCTCTCTCTGACTACGGCTGACAGTAATTGGTTTTCCGTTAAGAAAACATAATGAATAACGCCTGTTACTTTGCGGAGAAGTAATTTGAGCTGAAATATAGGTAATGGACGATAAAATATGTAGAAAATATTCATTCTTTTTTAAGCAAATAACGGTAATTAATTTTAAAACAGCCCTTGTATGGGTTGCAAGTATAATGTAGTTTCTAAATTTAGTTGAATTTTCCTGGATTTTCTTACGAATTCAGTCCTTTGAATAATTAAATTATATGATGCTTGGTTTCTTTACCTAAAACAATTTTGGTTATATATGTATACATGAAGAAATTTTAAATTAAATATATCTTCCCGACATCTTAACAGTTCGTAAATAATTATACACGACGCGTTTAAGTATCGGATAGTATGAGATTTCAGGTTTTCAACATTTAAAAATTATATTTGAAAGTTTATTAATAAGGACAGTCTGATTACATCAGTCTGGGAGCGCAGAGTTCCCGGCTTCAACACCTTCCTCCTCAACCACTATTAGACGAGCATCCGAGATGGAGCAGCCAAGAAGTCAACCCACAGTAAGAGGCCAACCACCAAATTCACCAAATGTTCTCACGTTGGCGCGGTAATTTCGGGGGCTTTGTTTTGTGATACTTTCAAATTCTACGTACATAAATAAAATGAGGAAAGGAATAAGACAAGGATGCAGTCTGTCACCCATGCTGTTTTACTTATAAATAGTACAGGCTATGAAGAAAGTTAAAACGGAATACGAAAAAGGAATCATACTGCAAGAAGAAGAAACTAAAACCTTACGCTTTGCCGACGATATTGTAGTATTAGGGGAGTCAGAAGAAGACTTGGAAACCATAATAAATAGCATAAACATAGTCCTGGAGAAACAGTTCAATATGAGGATAAATAGAGGAAAAACCAAAGTAATGGAGTATAGTATGGGAAACAGTGGAATAACAAAGGGTGTTAGATTGGGAAGGGATATTTTGAGGAATTCTGCTATGTGAGAAGCGTAATAACTAGGGATGGTAGAAGTATAGTAGACATAAATAGTAGGATAGCACAGGAAAGGAAGGCTTTCGCGAAAAAGAGGGATTTAGTTATGGGTAATATAAGTGTGAATATTAGGAAATCGTTGATAAAAATGTTCATACGGAGCTTAGCGTTATATGGGTGCGAAACGTGGATGGTAGGATTTGGGGAATGGTAAATAATATAAGCGTTTAAAATGTGGTGCTGCTATATGCGAATGCTGAAAGTCAGATGAGTGGATAGAATCACAAACGAGGAACTTCTAAAGAGAATAGGGGAAAAGCGAACAATATGGAGGTCGTTGACTAAGAGAAGGGATAGATTAATAGGCCACGTTTTAAGCCACAAGAGTCGTGTACAATTAGCATTAGAGGTTAGTGGGTGGAGTAAGAACAAAAGAGGGAGGCCAAGAATGGAATACGGTAAGTAATTTATGGGGTTGTACCATTTATAAGAAAATGAAAAGGCTTGCGCCAGATATGTTAGCATGGAGGGTTGCATCAGACAAGTCTTAGGACTGAATACCACAACAACAACAAATCATTTTTTTCTTTTCATTCTTTTTTGGGTTACATTTAACGGCGCGGTATGTTTTTTTTAATTAAGTAAAATGCTATTTGGTGTCAATTCTCCACATACCACGGTCAACCTGTCTGTCCATGCGACTTGTGGGAGCAAGTTAATCTGTTATGATTATAAATTTTGTAGTTTTATTTTTTTATAAGTCATTTACTAATATAATTGTTGTAAATAGTTTGATTACATTAATTTTGATAATATACTATTGCGAGATGATTCGTATTTAATATTTTCATTAAGTTTACCCCTACCCAGAAATTAATGTGTTGAATGCGTTAAAAGTTACCAAAAAAAATTGGTTGTAATTTTAAGAGCCAAACGCCCACCACTCAATATGCGTGATCCCTAACAGTTGACTGAGCAAAGATTGATTTCTTGGCCGCATTGTGTTTCGCTGTTTACAGTAGTAGGAGTTGGACTGTCGTGATTTACGTGACGGAGGGTCACATATCGTGAGCAGACATCAATGGAGCGTTCCAGCGGTGCAGGAAATTACAGTCAGCTGGACAACCAGCAGGTGTTCCAGACCATAGGTGACCGTATCCGGACACAAACTCCCTTGTAGTTATTGAACTTGCCCGTTTCTATTTATGGGTAATGGCACTGAGAATAATAGAAGTCCTATCCGATTCAACTATTTTATTATTTCAGAAAGTTGCAGCCTTGCTTCTCTCTGAATAGTAAAGAAAAAGGCGTTGAAAAAATATAAATGCTTAATACATAACGCACACTTCATTTTCATTTAAAAGTTCTCGTCAGAAAATAATTTTTTATAAAATCTTTCGGTCATCCAAACATATTTATCTGCTTTTTACCTAAAACATGATCAACAATAGATCTAGCTTATCATAAACAAATAACTATCTAAGTTCTATCCAGTAATTATATAATTGCCTATGAACTCTATGACAGTCCAAGCCCGCTCCATTGTAAATACAAAATAACCTAGTTCAACAACGTTTTTAAATATTTCAGACAATTTAAAATCAAGTACTTCTTTAGTGGAAACTCAACATTAGAGCTCATACTCATAACTAATAATTTAGGTGCTTATTTGTAAAAAAAGAACATGAAATATTTTTAAATTGTATTTTTAACTTTTTCTGTAATTTATCTTTGTTCTTTTAGTTTATCAACAATTTAACGTTGTACTTTAATTTTATCAACTAACTGCCACCGGGCAAAAGTCCAACTGTAGTAATAATAAATATAATACAAACATATTTCATTGCATATTCCTAGTGTCACCATAACTAGATAACATTTATTAGACAATATGTCCGAATACACTACACCAACTTCACTAGCTTAATTTTTCATTACTCCGTATTACTCTTCTATATAAATTATTTTCATTATTTTGTATAATTTTATTTTACAATTAATAATTAAACGGGGATTCAAACTATGCTACAGCAAATGGGGGAGTGAATTCGATTATTAATTCCTCGATACGTATTTAAATAATTACTATTTGTTATTATTAATTTTATTATTTACACTCAAAATCATCTTGATTCAAATTAAAATTCCATTATGTCAATTTTCTTAAAATTTGTCATGAAATTCTTTTATTCTCGGGGGTTTTGGGCCAAGTAGAAGAGAACACTTTTAATTAAACCCTGGGTCGGACACTTCATATGAATGTTTTTAATAATATACGTAGCTCTTACCAATGTCCAAATTTTACCGTCAGCCACAGAGTCCGCAAAGCCAGAAATAAAAAGGGGCATCTAGACGTTGACGTCCGCTATTCGTGCCAGTGTTGATTAAAAAGAAGCGTTTTTCGTTATAGGTGATAACCAATGCTTCTGTGGATCTATGGATTAACAGATAAACGTACATTCCATGGATTGAAAAGTGAAATTATGCCAGGTAATTCGCGGGCATGCCGTCGTTTAATCCGTCAACCTCACTATGTCTGCTCACACTGTCCGTCGGCGTCGCTCCAACTCCACTCACAAGACACTCCACTATTTTCAATTCGTTATACAAACCGACGTCCTCTACCTAACATTCGCTATCACTCTCCCAGAACTGTCCACTAAACGCAGCACCCACGTTATCGAATATTTTACCAAGCTTCGCAGTCTTTGTCGCAGTGCTGTTTAGCTTCGTCCCTTGTCTTCATGGAAACATCAATCTATGTTTGGCACGGACTGTCTTTTAATCCTAAACGCTTCAATCCTCTCGCAGCTGTTGTACAACCCAGTGACCGTCGCTATTGTCCGCTTGTGGATTACAAAACTAGGCGGCCGCTGTAAGACAGAGCTTACTGATATATTTATATAAAATAGCTTTAATGCGAAAGTACGAGCTACAATGTAATATCATAATACTCTACGTGTACCGATCCAACATGAATATTGTCACGCTTCTGTAGGATCGTGAGATACAGTAACACACACACGTAGAGGTTATATACGTTTATTTAACCCTTAAGTAGTCGCGTGGGGCCTGTGAGACCCTAAAGCAATATATTTACAACGAAATCTAAAAAAAGATAAAATATACTTTAATGAAGACAACAGTATTAATTTTGGTTTACATTTTAAATAAACATTTTTCACATACGTTTTTTAAGCATGGAGAACGAAGTTGTTTGGAATGTCGATCTCTTGCTCGTCGACACAGAAAGCAGCATTTTTTTATTCCACTTTTTGGCATGTCTAACTTGTCGTTTGAATCAAGTAAGTAATCCCTAAGTTCGGCTTTTATTTTTCTTGGAACATAATTGCTGCTCGTTCGTACGCGAAGCAAAGGATTAGCAAGTTCTGTTTCTAGTTGTTTTAGAAAATATGTCCGTTCTTGTGGTATGCGAGGGTTATTTGTTTTACAATTAACAAAGGCATTCATTTTACAGACAAATGTTAAAATAGTTCTAGTGGCCACCGCCTTGTTTGTCATTTGTATCTACGCCACCTTTCGTCAAGTTATAAAATGTCAATATTTCGGGTTTCATATTCTTACCTGAATCTTTGTCAATGAAATTATCGTGTTATATTGTTGATAATATTAACACTGCTTTTTTTGTTTTCGATACATACGATAATAAAGGGATCGATTGTTTGATACCAAAAATGCTTGTCTACGGACGTAGTTCTTTCGTAAAAATTATGCTGGTAACTTACTTTTGTTTTTACGTAGTGTTCCTATGCGCATTAGGCGCAATCAATCATAATCTGTCCATCCCTCACTTTCTTAACCCATATTACCGTTAATAATTTCATTATCATCTTCATTTACAAGTTGTTCAAGTTCAGTATTTTGCTAACACAACTTTCCACAGCAGTGCTCTAAAGTAAACTAAAATATTCTGAACGAAGAAAAGGGAATCCTGCAATTGCAAAGAACGTAAAAGGAAACTGGGTAATAGAAATAGGCGTTAAATTCCAGGAAAAGACCAAAATCCTCCCAAGAAATTCTTCCTGTGTAAGTAGTTGCGTGGGGCCTGGCCGGCCCCAAACGTGAAACAAAGAAAATAAAACCAGATTATTTTATCTGAAGTTCTATAAAACATACGGATGGAATAATTGATAGAAGGAGAGAGCCACGTAAACGTTATACTTTAAATTATGCAGCTTTGAATGTTGAGTGGGGGCTGCCAGACCCTTCGCCACTAAGTAAGGGTTAACAACGAAGTGCTGTACAAAAGCTAGTACTGCGTAAGACTGATCCCGATTCGGGATCCAATACAATTTATACATTCTTGTAATATTCCTGAAACAGAACATTCTCGAAATGAAAGGTAAATAAAGTAAACAAATAAAAATGATTGTATCGAGTGGATAATAGATTTTGTTGAACTAACGTGGTGGTCCGACTTGATAATAATACAACGAAAAATATAAAATACTCTATAGAAAATGTAATATGTGCATATTGAGAAAGAATATACATAGCCTCCTCGCGAATATCTTTTCAAAATAGAATATACATAGTGATAGGTAACGGGAATTTCAGGTTTTTAAGTAAACTTCATTCATTTATTTATCAGGATCTATTTTGTTTCCTTCAAAGTAATCTTCTTCAGATATAATCCACTAATGCCGGTGGTCTTTCGAATCTTGGAAGAAATTTTGGAACCCACTTTCCGGAATGGCATTCAGCTCCTTCAGCGATACTCTTAAACGTCGTCCTTTAAAGTTTCTCAGCAGTCCTGTGAATTAAAAGAAGTCACGGAAAGATATGTAGGGTAAATGCGGTGGCTGATGCAAAACAAAAGTTTTATTTTTCACCTAAAAATCTCGAATAACCAGTTCTGGAACAACAGTTCACCGAATGTGGCAAAAACACTCGTGGAACTTATACCACGATAATGCTTCCGCACACGACGGTGTAGTTAGTCTTGGTCTTTTTGTTCTAGGTTATGGAGGATACTTTTCGAAGAATAGGAATAGAGTAGAGTGGGCAGTAGGCAGTGTTAAATAGTTTTGCTACTTGGAATTGTGTGATGCCACTTCCTGGATTACTTAGTAGCCGGTTATTGGCTACTTCCGCGAAATACGTATTGATTACTTTAAAAATGCTTCGATCCAGTGGCTGAAATTTTCAACTACCGTGATGAAGAGTCGATAACACGTGATAAATATATGTATATTTCGGTAAAAGTGCACATTTATGGGGGAAAGTGCGGATGCGTGCTTTAGCACCCCGTGATGTGCGAACTTTTGCCCCAATACGCTCTTTTTTGGCTAGCAAAAAATTATTCCAATAATGGCGAATAATTTTAAATCTCTCATATATCACGTCATTCAACACAAATGAGTTTTTTAAAATGTCTTGAGAATTATTTACTCAAGTGAATAGCTAATTATCAAATATAGATTGCAAACAATTAAAATATTACATCATAAAGACAAGAAAGGCATTTTACCTGAATGTTAGGTAGTGAAATTAAAGTAGAAATGACGTACCTGTAGTTTTTTACTGTGCGGATGAATGGTTTGTACGTGACAGGAGTACGTTCTGGAGCATAGGCATTTGATAAGGTTAAATCTTTGGGAGACGTTCTTTCGGATAGACGTTTCACTGCATCATTTTCACAGGGATAAACGTAACTTATTTGTTTGGCTTCCTCTCTGTTATCCTTCTATACGTTTTGTTTGTCTGCAATCATACTAGTCGATTTCCTTCGTCACTCTCTCTGGGCAAACCTAACTTGTTTCGTTTTTTCTCTAATATCCTTCTCTCTGGTCCACTTCTAATCTATTCTCCTCTCTTCTTTACTCAGACAATTGAATAACCGAAGAAGCTGAATAATGATACTTCCCTGCCATTGTCTATAAACTTTAAAACCAAAAACTAATTGTCTCCCACCTCCGACAAAACATCAATAGTCCACTGGGATAGAATTTACATCACAGTCTATGTAAGTTTTTCAATTTTACGTGACTCCATCTTGTACAGGACAGGTATATTTCTTCCACTGCCTTTGAACTCGCTTCTAGGTTACCTGGCTGCCTCTATTCTCCAAAGGCACGCATTTTCGCGCCAGTTCTCGCCAATTTGGCGCCAAAGTACGATGGTATTTTCCCGTCAGCCACAAGATGGGTCTTTCTCCTCAATAAGTGAATATTATTTATTTCACGGATAGTTGAATAAATCGGAATTTTTCATGAGCGTCACAAATATTCAAACAAAATAAAGACTTTTTTCAAAAAACGTTATTTTGTAATTGATGAACACCCTTGTATTGTTACCGAATGCACTAGCAGTAAACAGAAGAATTATTTAAAAATAAAAAATGTCAAAATGTGTAAAAATATATTTTTTTTGATTCCGAAATTTATTTGGTACTCTCAGATATCGACAGTAAAATCCTATAATTTTTAGCAACGGTTACCTGTAATTCGTAATTATAACTGAGTAACGCATCTTTAATTTTCTTCTGATACCGTATTCCTAGGTTCATGTTGAGGGAGGTAGCAGAAGGTGATATGATCGGAGAACTGGGAAAGGTTAGTGCCGGTAGAGTGTGAGAGGTCACGTTGGAAAGAACTGGAGAAAAGCTGGCCCCTTGAGAGATGCAAGCGGAAGGTTTTAACATTGATCGATAAAAGTCAGTCTGTATATTAGTATTGATTGTATAAGGCAACCTTTTATGTAGGGGTCGTATAAAAAATTGATGGTAGTTCACGGGCCAAAAAAAACAATTAATAGGTGAAAATAGATACGTAAGTCTACATAGTGTCCGGAAAAACAATAGTGTGAAAACTCTGATTAATGAGAAACTTGGGATTCCTTTCTTTTGCAATAAGTTTAATACATTTGTAACAGTGATGTTGATATGCGTAAGTAGCTTTCCAAATTAGTATTAATAATTAACAATTACCACTGTTAGTATAAGACGTACATATATAAGTAGATATATAATTTAGGAATTTGCGCAGGAACTCTACTCTCCACGCCTTGTCGTATGTTCTTTATATAAGGTACATGTACCAAACAAGGCCCACCTAACGATTAAGATTTGTTTATTCAGTGTGTGTTAGAGGTACCATTTCTGAAATATACACATAACATCCTCCAACTGTATGCAGTTAAATAATTTTAACAGAGAGGTAAGTTAATTAATATCATCACATTAAAGGAAATGTTAAGCTCTTGCGTCTGTGCCTAGTTAGGAACTCCTGTTCCAAAAATGGCCCATAATCAAATCCGGTTCATATTTCCTTTATGGATCATTTTAATGACAAGAAAACTATTTGAACACACTATTATATGAATTATATGAAGTAGAATGAGATAATTCTGAGATCAGTATAATTCAATTTAATAGTCAAAAGCTTCGTAATTAATTATACGCGCAGATTAGTGTCTTGTTTTTCATCTTTTAATGTTATTACATAACATTAGAAATTGTTTTGATAACAGTAATTTTCGTTGTCACAGGAATAATATATATATATAATATAGGAATAGTCCAGCAAATCCTTTCGTCTGATTAAATGGATTTTATTCTCCTCACAGTATAAAAATACGCATTGTTGGAGAACTTAAGCTCTCATTGGTTATACAACTTCAGCAAGTCTAAAAACTCTTTGGCAAAGCTATTTTTCGTGACCCTTACCAAAGCAAGGCTTCCGTCCTAAATTTACTCCACAGCTTTTGTGATTGTGTAACGTACGTCGGGACATCCTGTACATTTTCGATGCCCTTCTGACAGGCATCCCTACGCTAATAGCTACCATCGCTCTCTTTAAATAATCCTCAGTTCATGTTGCTCTTTTCTTTTATGGGTTCATCTAAAAATAAACATTTTCCTTAAAACACGCATTATTAAATTAAGTTTAAAATTCCCGAATTTAATTTTTTTTAAATACTTAAAATAAAATTATTAAAAAATAAACTACTTTCATGTGTAAGTCTGAAGATAAAAATAATGAATATATGCTTTAAATGTTTTGTTTTGACATTTCTCGTAGCAACCACCTAATAGCAATGTAAAAAATTTCAAAAATTAATCAATTTAACTTGTATATTAAAATACATGTCACATGTGGATGTGCCAAAGTTAAATATGCTTTGGCGTAGCACATAAGTAAGTAAATACTTAAATAATGCTCTATTTTAAGCACAAACACCCAGGCCTTCTTTGGAGCGCCAGGGAAGGGCCTTAATAGGAGCAACTGCTTTAAAACACGTGTGATTTAATAGTTTTGAAAGAAAATGCATATTAAAAAATATAGCTACTACCTTAATAAAGCACAATTTTCTGTTGATAAATATATTGTAATGTAAAAATGCAGGTACCTGCTGATTTTGGTTACATAGTTTATTTTTAAGGTGCAAATGGTATATATTTAATGTTGTAATGTGAAGGGGATTCTGGAGCAATTCTCGGTAATTGATGTCATTGTGAAGTGAAGTTGGGCCTACAATGAAGAAAGTTCGACGACAATAGAGGCCAACAACTATGAAGACTTAAATTGCCTAAAAGTGGGTGAAGCCCCGCAGGGAAAATCCGGCGCGAAACTCCCGCGGGCGTGTGTGAAATCCCGAGGGGAACCCACGGAATTTTGTGGGAAAAAACCGGTGGCGGGGAACTCCCGGGACGAGAAGTTAAAAAGGAGATGAGACGATGTACAAAAAACAAGGGGTGGTGATGTGAGAGCAGTTGGACCTGGAGATCTGAGGGCAGCTGAGACAGTCGGGGAGAGAGAGAGAGACGAGGAGAGACGGTGAGACGCGATGGTTATGTGAGAGGACTTGGATCTGGATCACACTATACTCTTGGATATAAAGTTATCCATATAAGTTTAAGAATATAAAATTTTAAAACCGTTTAAAATTTGTTCTTTAAATAATTTTAAACCTATCCCATGAAGAGGATACTACAATATATTTACAGACTAAATTGCTCCATATCCATAGCGATTACATTGGATAGAGCGTACCTGGCAAACAAGAAGCAGCCATTTATCCTTCAATGAAAAAACAAATGAACATAAAACAGCCGACACAAGAGCGGCTGCAGATATAAATATGTTTATAAGCATTAAATGTCATAAGGTTTCATTACCAAAGACAATTGGCGCCATTGACATATTTTTGAGGTCAGAAAATGAGAGTGGGCCTTATTAGAATCCGGGCCTTATTTGGTACAGGTATCTTACAAGAACAATGCTTTTGTGAGTTGGAAGCTATTAAGGGAGCGGGTAGTGGAAGAGATGGAAAGTTGTTGTAGGAAACCACATTGATGGATGATCTTGTCAACGCAGTCTATGAAAATGAGAACTAAAGTTGCCAAACCCTGACTTGCAAAGCGGTAGATTTTCTGCTTCGCCTATTTTCCTGACCGCGAAGAAAATCAACCGAAGCAGTGCCCAGTACTTACATATAAATATATATATGGGAGTGGGAACTACATACGGCGTTTTCTCGCCTCCAAGCTTCCACTTTCTTCTATCTTTCAAATATTCATATTCCATACAATCTATCCTACATTGCTTGCATCACTGCTTCATTCCATGTAAGTTTAGATCTTCCTTTTCATTTGTTTTGGGATTTTCAGTGAAATAATCTTAATGCCCTATGTTCCTCTGGCATTCGTCTCAAATGCCCATACCAATTAAATCTCCTACCTTATATTGTATCTAAGATATTTACTGATGTAACCCCATTTCTTCTCCGATGTATTAAGGGACACGGGGACTGAAATTTTGGTCAAAACCTTAAAAAATTGCTTTTCTAATTTTTTTCATATTAATGTGCCTATAAATTCAGTAAACTGAAAAAAGAAGCTGCCAAAGAGAACATGGAAGGCGTAAAATATGCTAGACGGCATTTTTAATTAATGTTTTTGATTATAAATTAATAATTTATTACTTTTTTTCATAAAAATGTGTTTTTCTCAGCTGTATGATTTCTGGTACCAAAAACCCTCTAAGCGTCACAAATATTAATATTGTCTTCATTCGTTTTGTAAGTAATCTACAAGATAATACTTTCAAACACAAGTATTATTTTTCTAATTGTCCAAGTAGTTTAAGTGAAATGAAATCTCAAAGTTCTGAAAAGTTCCAAATTTTAAGTAACAGTATGGAGCTCTTAGTAAAAAATTATTTATTTCCCACAATTTTAATTAATCTTAAAAATAATACTGACAAATGATAACAATGGTCAGCCCTATATGGAATCTAAAAAAGCTAAAATATATTCAAGTACGTAACGCAAGGATCATTTTCAAAACTACCAAAGTTTAAAAATATTTTTCAACATATCTCAACAAAATCAAGTTCACAAAAATTGAATTTTGTACATTGCTACACATATGTTTTTAACACACGGTTAAAAT
Organism: Eucriotettix oculatus; assembly: GCA_034510155.1. Lineage (NCBI taxonomy): Eukaryota > Metazoa > Arthropoda > Insecta > Orthoptera > Tetrigidae > Eucriotettix > Eucriotettix oculatus. Next base: position 12,673,534 of record CM067378.1, on the reverse strand, counting down.
TTCAGCTCAGTAGCAATTCATTTACAAGAATTTCAAATTTCAGTCCCCGTGTCCCTTAATTTATTATGCTTTCTGTTCTTGTTACTCCACAGCTGCGTTTCTAGAAATCCATTTCCATCGGTCTTAACTTTTATTCATTTTCCTTAGTTATTTCCCAAATCTCAGAAGCATATAGTGCAATACTCTCCACCATGGTTTTGTAGATTCTCCTTTTCACCTTATTTGTTAGATGTTTATTCCATATAATTGAGTTCAACTGTTTTGTTATAAATCTGTCCTTCACTATTCTCTCTTTAATTTCCTCCTCGCTTCCTCTTTTATTAGAAATATTTGTCCCTAAGTATTTATATGTGGTTCAGCACTTTACTACAATTCCGTCTTCCATTTCTAAATCTCTTCTTGTCCCTCCAACTAGCATATGCTCTTGTAGTATTAATTGCAATTTTAGACTTTGTGAAAACTTTTGACTGCCGTTAATAGAAATCAATTGGACCAAAGTAATAGCTTTTAAATAAACATGTGTTTAGAGGCAAATACAAATTGAACAAAGTCAAAGACAATTGTAAAAGTATATACTTGGTCGCGTTCTCAGAAACAGTTTCTATTAATTCTCAGAACTGGCTTTAATGATGCACAATACGTACAGTTATATGTGCTGCTAAGGGCGTACCTCCATTTAATTGCAGTGCGCACTCATGAAGCTGTCTAATAGCACAGTAATTACTGTAAAGTGTAAGTTTATACATAATTAGGGTTCCCTTGAATCTGGAGCAACTGTTAGCAGAAGTGGAGAACTCTGAGTAACAACCTAAAAGGTCAACGCTCGTCGCGTGTTCCATTATTGGCCAGATGGGAGTAGTATTGTAACAGAGCATAACAACGAATAACCACCCTTTAAAAGGCAACAAACGACATCGGATTAAAGAATTACGCTGGGCCAAAATAGTCGAAAGATAAACATTTCACAACTCATCAATATGGCTCACGAAAATGTAGAAATGGTAATTATTTAAAATTTAAGAACGTAACTAAGAATTTTCTGGATTTCACTTATATTATATGTACATTATCGCAAAATGAAGCAACAGCATAATTACGTAAAAATATTGACCACAACGAATAACAACTGGCATTATGTTGCAGTACAAAAAGAAAGCCAAAGTTTCAGTGCACCTGTAAAGTTCATATGTAAAATATAACCCAATCAGTCTAGTGAAACAATTAATTTTAATTACGTCATAAAACCCAAAGTGACAAAAGTTCAAGGTAGTAGAGCGAGTTATTTCCGGTTAGCATTTTGAATACAGCATTCTCGACTTTCGAATCTTGCTTAGTAATTATTAATAAACATCGTTTCTAAATAAGTGCAAGTATTTGTAACCACAATCCACGTGACGTCGGTGGCAGACAACGCAATCGAAACGTTGAGTACCAATAAATATTTAACCCAGTTAAAACCTCCCAAATATTTTATTCAGTATTCAAGATACTTGTGAACACTAAAAATAGGGTACTGTACTTGAAATATTCCATAAATTGCTTTAAGTGAAAGAGTAAATATGGATTTCAGGAAAAAAAACAGTTTCAAAACAAATAATCTATCAATAGAACATTTTTATAATTAGTGTACCCTTAATATTTGTGTTCTGCTATTCGAAAAACCTTTTGTGTATTATGTTGCTACTCTAAACTATTTATTACTACAGTGGTTTAATAGTGTATCAATATCTCGTAAAAGGGAATTAGGTATGTTACTATTAATATATTATTTCGATTTTTAGGCAAATAGAACTCTCATTCCATGTTGGTTCATTCCGTAATTTATGAATCACATTTAATAACTATTTATATGTAATTTTCTTTACATTTTGAATATTTGCTTTGAAAAATTCATTTTCTGAGTACTCTTGTCGGTATGGAATGCATTATCGTATTTTACATTAAATCATTTGGTAAAAATTCTTTCGCTTAACGGGTGTTTCAAATTAGGAATAAGACACCTAAACGAATAAATTATGTTCCTCATGCGTTGTCCCACTGCTGTTTGGTAAATAGTCGCGTAGGCTACACTTATAATCCAAGTTCATTTTTAGGTATGCGACTGACGTAATAGATGTCGGTATGTAATATTTGATATTAATTGTTGTGTAATTCATTTAGCAGATTATGGAAGTTGTGGGATATGATAGTTATGCGTCAATGAAAAAAAAAGTTGCGCAAGATAACTTAACATGGAGGGTTCCAACAGACTAGTCTTAGTGTTCAGTCCCAAGATGGTAATTGAGAAGTTAGCCAGCAGGAAATAAATAAGAATGGACTCTCGTTTTAGACATTAAGGTGAGTAGTTATTGCTAGTAGTAGTATTTTACAAAGTTTCGTTGTAAAGTTTTGTAGCGCAGTAGGACCCCTCCCCAATTTTATTCAAATTTTTGGAGTTTTGATTGATCTAAAGGTTCAGTAAGAACATTATGGTCGGCTACAGGCTGCTGGACGAAGGGACATGCCTGTCTGCAGATTTATAATACTAAGCTTGTTTTACTGAAGGAACATTCACACTTCAAAATTTCCGAAGGACACTGTTCCCAGTGCCATGGCAAATTTCCCGCGCTGGACGAAAACTCATGAGGATTGACGGAACAAACATCAACCGGGAGAGCTTTTTACCTTGTATAATGGATATACGAGTTTAGCTGATGGCGATAAGCCGAAAAATATTGATAATGGTTCCAGACGTTCAGAGAGCGAGGAGGTAGAGATGGAGAGTGATTTAAGGCGTTGAGAAGGTGAGGTAGAAGTGACGAGAGTTGATCAGGATGTGAAAGGAAAGAGGAATCTGGAGAGTGCAACAAGAGTTGAAAGAGAGGTCTGAATGTTGCTCTTTAGTAAGAAGGAATTGAGAACAAGGAAGACTAGAGGGATCACAGGCAGTACCAGGTTCATCCAACTTTCCGCCGGTTGAGGGAAAATGTACAATTCAACCCGAAGGAGTAAGGAAGGAAGTTTTGGTCGCCTAGTAACTAGCATCAAGACTCAAATGAAGACATAAAAGAGGTTCATAAAGTGAACGAAATCTGTGCTGCACGTGGTCACCCCAACAAGTAATTAACCCTAATATTTAAAACTCATCCAATTGAATTACTTTATTTGTTTGTACGACCCCTTTTAAGTGATTGAGTTTTATAAATAAAATTCTTATATTAATTTCTTATGGGGAAGTAATTTTATTAAATAGTTTAAATAAAAACCCCAATATTATTTACAATATCCTGCTGTTACTTAAGGTAATGTAGCCTATGTACGACCCCTTTTAAGTGATTGAGTTTTATAAATAAAATTCTTATATTAAATTCTTATGGGGAAGTAATTTTATTAAATAGTTTAAATAAAAACCCCAATATTATTTACAATATCCTGCTGTTACTTAAGGTAATGTAGCACATAATTTTAAAAACTCATGAGGTTTTCAATTCACTTCCTATGCTGTTAAAGGGGAGTTGGCTGTTTCACGATCTCACTCATGTTGCCTGTTAAAAAAAAATCCGCTGCTGCCGGTAGGCCTCAATGTCTGCATAGCCAAAGAAGAACAAAACTATTGCACAAAGTAAATATATTCTGGCTGGTTTTATAATTATAAATATATTTTAGGCCGTTTTTTTATTTATAAATATATTTTGTAAACTTCTGATGAACCTCGCGAGCCGGTAAAATGTTCAAGGTGGATCGGGGGTTGGTAGACCCTGAATAACACATCAACTACCAGGACCGTGCCTCACGAGTGATTTAACTTTAACTCAAAGAGTTGTTTCAAATAGTTCCAGTCTATATTAGGCTTAAAGGGGCCTTTGTCTCAAAATGTTTTCACTCAGAAAAGAAACAAATTTGTGTAAAATTTAAGTTCAATTATATATTATACTGTGTTGTCCTCAAAACGTACGTCGGTCGAAATACGGACAAGAATGTTTTCATATGTTTAAAAATTAGTGTTTATACTACACCGTGGCCGTGTGTCTGACGTGGTATAGGATTCATTCTGTGCTCGAACCGTGCTTTCCACACAGGGCCAGATTTAGACTTGATGAGGCTATTTAAAAAAACGAGGCCCATTGTAATGCAGATATACTACGTAGATGAGAAATATAATTTGCGGATACTTAAAGGGTTAGTAGTACATCTATGGTGAAATAATAAATCTATAATTTAAAAATTACTTATATTCATACAGACTTAGTAGTGCAAACTCGGGTAAAAATACTCAAAAGATAATTTGATAGGCACGATCCATATTTTATTAATATTCTCATAATACCTTCAAGTCCGGCAGTATATCTATCAAACAACGATTCACTTGTTATATAATAATAACTTTATATCACATTCTAAACATACTTCTATCGTACGACAAGCAAATCAATCTTTATTTAATACATAACAAAATTAAGAGGGTATTTTTCTATTAGAAGACAATGAAATCATTTGTGAATTTAACGCAAATTTTGTTTAAGGTTTCTACTGTAGTATTCATGTATGTAAACTAAATGATGAACTTATAAGATTTTGGAGGGAAATTTTTAACTTTTATTTTTATTGAAAATATATATTTTATGATATTTTAATGCCTAAAAATGATGGTGAGGGGCGTTTTTCATCTATTTTCTTTCTTGCCTGTAATTATCACCATAAATGTTATTGGTGGATATCCATCGCTGCCACCTTAGAAATAAACTTAAGTTGTGTGGAGGAAGTTTTAAAAAGCAGACGAAGATATTTTTGGAGAGATTGGTGATGAAGATTTTACAGATTGGAGATTGTTAGAGAGCGGCGAAAGGAGAGATATTTAGTAGATTTTTGGAGATTTCCTGAGATGGTTCGAAAGGAGTGAGACGGGAGAGTTGGCTCGACATATTTGGTATGAAATTCCACGTGGAGCTAAACTTCTTACTAATGACTGTGGCTGGAATTGAAATTCTTCCTGAAATGGGAAGAATAGGTGGTCGGCAGCTTTGATCTGGAGGAAGAACGAACCAGGAAGAAGCTGAAACCTGCATCAAGCCGACACGGTAATTACCTCCTGTGGCTCTTTGTTAATTTTCTGCCATGATTCGAGTAGATTTTTGTGTTTAACGTTCTGCTATATGAGAAGGCCCATAAATGCGACCTTGAGATTAGAGTTAAAATTGTGAGTTTAAAGAATTGAATGTAAATAATTTTTGTAAATATATTAGTAGTCTTTTTTATTGACGATTGAAGTGCCGGCATGTTTTTGTTGTTAAAGTAAATAGTTTTCTTGTTTTTACTATAAAATCTAATCATTTATTTAATTATTAATGAATATACCCCGTCAAACAATAACAAACTTCATAGTTTTCCACATTAATTTTACGGAGAATAATATAACGTTGAGTCATTGTGGTTCTAATTTCATATTTATCCTCTTCACCTGAGAAAAAACTTTTTCCAGAGAAATTTGCTACCTTGATGTTAAGAAACCGTCTTTAAATTACTTCTACGTTAGGGAAAACTGAAAGGGCAAGACCGTTAAATGTTACTGTATACAGGTCCTTATGATGATTTGGTGAACCATGAACATGCCTATCTGAATTCACGTAAATTTTGTCGATAAATATTGTTGATAAAAAATGCATGACTTCGATCAAATTCAAATCCACATTTTCAGAATATTTATGGCTTTTAGTATTAACTTCTTCTATAGTTTATAATTTTGTTAAAAGTTGGACAATTAATTATGTATATATTTTTTTATGTATTGGGGATGGGGACTACATGAAGGGCTTTTGTAGCTTATACGTCATAAATCGTCACTTTCTAATTAATTTTGTATTGTACTCTACCTAAGTTCACCTTCGCAATATTGTACGGCACTGAAGGAAGAGACCAAAGAGTATAGTAACGATACTGTTTGGAAGAAAAAAACAGTCTGTGTCTCTTATTACACGGATCTTACAACTTATGTCGCAATCGTACAGTTTTGTACTATTTCGTTGTTCCTCTACGTTTCTATCATAGAAGAAAATTACCGTATTTTGCGTGCTACATAAAATTATATATCTTATCGTTATAGTGTAAACTTGACCTTCGGGTGACTAATATAGACTACCTAAGAAATAGAAGAAAAATTAGTGCAATATAAGTGTTTTCAAAAAAGAAACAGCAAACTTCAGATATCCCCTATAGAGTTATGGGAATGAAATTTACCGTTCGTCAAGTGCATGAAAATACTGGGAACGCATCTAGATCACAAACATTTATATGCCTAACATATTACGATATTGTTCATGGAAGCCAAAATCGGTTTAACATACTAAATAAGAAATGGGGAGCAGATAGAGAGGCATTACTTATAACTTACCGTTCGTTAAGTAAACCAGATTTTGACTATGGACGTCTACTATACTCCCAAGCAAATCAAAAATGTCTCAATAGTTCAATATATCCCACAACTCTGCTGTAAAGATACCTACTGGTTGGGAAATGAATAATTGGTGGGGGGGATATTCTCTCTTATAATGAAGAATCTTCATAAAAATAATAATAATATTAAATTAAACAATTATTTATGATTATGCACACTAATTGGATGGATCTTAATTTTCAAAGCCGGTTTTTAAAACAATATATATATATATATATTGTAATGTACATTTTTGTGTATAAAACATTTGTTAATTTAAAGTACAGACATGATCAATTTTAATATTTTTGTTTATTAATTTAAGTGAAGACACGGGCTTAATCTCAGGGGATTTTGGGTCTCTCGAGAAGTGGAGTATGCAGTTACTGAAAATATAAAAGAAATCATTTAAATTTATTCAATCAGCACAATGAGCAAGTTTCACAGCTTTTAAGAACTTACCCACAATTACTGGCCCTACAAACATTCAACTTCACGAATGTTTCCGCGTCTCTCTGGCATCTTGCAGGTTTGTTACACCGATGAAGGTAGTATGAACCAGGTCCAACTCATCATTTGCTCTCTCTTGTCTCTCCGCAACTGCTCGCTACACTGACTGATCCGTCCTCTCCGCAACTCATCTGCTATTATCTTAAACTCATCTGACAGATCCGTCGTCAGTCCTCTCCCCAACTCATCTGCTTTCGATACTACGTCCGTCCTCTCCTCAACTCATCTACCTTTACGAGCCTCCCAACGGCTCCTTTTAAGTTCTCGGCCCGGGAGTTCCCCGCCATCGGTTTTCTCACACAATTCCGGGGTTCCCCGCCATCGGTCTTTTTCAAACACCACCATTTTTTTACACACGCCCCGAGGGAATTTCCCGCGGGGGATCCCCACAATTACTGGCCCAACAAACATTCAACTTCACGAATGTTTCCGCGTCTCTCTGGCGTCTTGCAGGTTTTTTTTACACTGATGAAGGTAGTATGAACCAGGTCAAACTCATCATTTGCTCTCTCCACAACGGCTCGCTTCGCTGACTGATCCGTCCTCTCCCCAACTCATCTGCTTTCGATCCGTCGTCCGTCCTTTCCCCAACTCATCTGCTTTCTGACACCATCTGACAGATCCGTCGTCCGTCCTCTCCCCAACTCATTTGCCTTTTGACACCATCTGACAGATCCGTCGTCCGTCCTCTCCCCAAATCATCTGGTCTCTGACACCATCTGATAGATCCGTCGTCCGTCCTCTCCCCAAATCATCTGTTTCCCGAGCCACACAACGGCTCCCCTTTTAAGTTCTCACCCGGGAGTTCCCCGCCATCGGTTCTCTCACACAATTCCGGGGTTCCCCGCCATCGGTTCTTCACAAAAATCCGGGGTCCCTCGCCAGCGGTTTATTTCACAAAATTCCGGGATTCCCCGCAATCGGTCTTTTTCAAACACCACCATTTTTTTACACACGCCCCGAGGGAATTTTTCTGCGGGGGATCCCCATCGGGGGTTCACCTGCTTTCAGCCAATTCGACATTGTTGTTGGCCTCGCTTGTCGCGCACAAAACTTAAAACGAAATAACCTCTTGTTGTAGGCCGAACTGCGCCTCACAATACCACTATATAACCAAAACCTGCGTTTTTTCATTGCAATATATATATATTATTTATAGACACTAAATATCCTATAAAATAAATAAATAAACTAAGGGTCGTCTAAATGGGTCTTCCCATTAATCAGAATCACTAGCGCAAATCCTACTCGGAATTATCTATACAGAAGGTTACAGACAGTCATTATTTTTTGTTCTCAGCTTGGCCTGTGCTTGTTGCTGGATTTCCCAGTTGAACAATAATGAGTACTGTGGAACCCCAGACTGGAGCACGCCTTCCTCCATTTATTTAAAAGGCTACGGCCAGGACAATCTCCAATTTTATATTTCTCCCTCTTAAAACTCAATTTCCATCTCAAGTTAAAGTTCAAACTTCATATCAACTCCTAAAGTCAACTCACAACCTTTCTTAAAATTCTGTCTTAATCATCCTGACTCCTGACGTTTAATCTTAATGTCCGAATCATAATGTGCAAAATACATTTTTCTTGGGTTTTTATTAATATGTCCCCATTTCCTTATTTCATATTCCGATACTGTCCAATCAAATTATTATCTGTCCTTTCTGGGTGGAGCCGTTTGCCCTACTCTGTCGACGTTTTATGGGGAAAAGCACCATACTTGTTCAACATCCAATGACGCCAAATCTGAGGATGCTTGTGAAAAATCCCAGTCGCGCCGTAGTGTCGGGGTTTATTACTCCTGTCTGTAACCGCTTGCCTTTGATTTAGTACTGCCAAATTGTAGTGGTGTTTTATCATTAAACTACTCCCTGAACAAATTAATGAGAGTGCAATGCGCGCTTTGATAAATTTGGTCATCAGTTCGCAATAAAACACAACTTATACAACCCGCAGCGCTTGTTCTTCAGCTGCTTATCCCTTAAAACACTTGAATTAACTTGATTCTTTCTTATATATTAATTTTTTTGTTCATATTAATCAATAATGTTTATTTACTTTTGTAAAATGTAGCAGTTTATCGTGCCACGCCATTCCCTTGTTCATCCCAAACACTAGTACACTGTTCTCTCATTAACATTCACAAATATACTTTTTATCATTGTCCTTTTTATAATATTTGTCCATGTTATGATGCGCCGTCGCTTACATTGCGATTTCCTTTATATTATTTTTAGTCGCACGAACGACAAGGTCTCGGGGGCCCGTTTATATAGGCAACACAAGTAAAAAACTTATTTATATGTGTTTTATATGTTCTTGCATGCATGTGACCACGAGTGGCTTTATCAAAAGCTATTGATTCGATATTTAACATAGTAATGACTTAAGTAACTTCTCCATTAATTTATTTCGTTAAGAAGGCAGTTTATTTACTAAATATAGTTCATTTAGATTCTTATGCTCCTTCGATCGGGAAAATTTGTAAAATGGAAAACATTTCTCAATTTGCTAATGATACAGTTACTGCGGATTGATTGTCTCTCCGTCCAAATAATGAATACGCCGCATTAGGAAATTTGATAACGGTAAACGAATCGACCTTGCAAGAAGATCGCTGCGGACGAAACTCCGAAACGAATTCCAAAGTTGTACTATCAAAGCTTAATTATGAATTTGTTTGGAGATTTAAATAATAAACTAGAAAACATAAAACAAGATTTAGAAAGAAAAAGAAAGTGAATGCGCTATAATACGTGAAAGCGTGGAAAAGACCAATAAGAAATTAGATCAAAACATTCTAGAAATTCGGTCTGATATAGACGGAATTAGAGAAGAATTTTCAAGTCATCGTCAGGCAAATGAAAGACGAGTGGGAGAAATACAAGAAGAACCAATGAACGATTTGCTCAAATGAATTCACACCGCGAAAGCGATAAGCACGAATTCTCAGACGAAATAAAAGGCGTAACGTGCGAAGTACGGTAAGTAGTCGACAATACATTTCATGAAATTATCTCCAAATTGGCACAGAATCGGAGGTTAGGAATGAAAATTTAGTCTCTGAAATTATAGATGTACGTGAGAGAATTAATTAAATTGATAATTCGCCGCACGTTGCGGGGAACATATTGAATGCATATATTGAAATTGATTTAGCACGTTTCGCCGAAGGATGTGACCAACATCCTTATGTATTTTTTAAATCAATTGAGACTTACTTTAAGATGAAAAGGGTTCCGCAAGAAATGAAAGAAATACTCTTTAAAGATTCGTAGATGTGCAAATAACTAAATGGATTGACGTCACATGTCCGGAACAAAAATACGAGGCAGTTGGGAAAGAATCTTTGAAGGAGGAGGAAGCCAGTGGGGAAAGAAAATTTGGAAGAAGTAGGAAGGTGGAGACGAGATGATAGAGAAAGGAGTCAGTTTGGAACTTTTAAGTAGGACAGCGGAGAGGAGTAAGAAAAGTTTGCTTTGAATCTCGAGACCAACTGAGTGAAGACAGCGATTGTTGAAATCCCGATCAGGCAATTTTTTGGAGTCAAGGAAGATAACCTCGGGGTAAGACCAGTCCCGATTTTGCTAGAAGCCAGCCCCAGATAACCGAGCCGGAGCCAACAGAGGAAGCAGCCATCTCAAAAACATGGAGACCCAGAAACCAGGTGAGTCAGTGCAATACTACATATACTGACATGTCTGATTTCCTGCTGCACGAAAAGTCCATATAAATGACGATTACTAAATTCAATTTGAGCTAGCTGTGGTAAATTTAATGGATCCTAAAATTTGTATTTATTGTAATTCCAATTAATAAATGCAGTTTGTTTAAATTGAACCGCATAAATTGGTCATATTAAAGGAAAGCATACATTATCAGCATTAGAAGAACTAGGAACAGAAAATTCGGAATATAGAAAAATAAAGAATTGTTTAACCTAGATATCAAAAAATTAGTAGAAGAGAAAAAGAAAGCGATAATGAAATGGTTGTCAGATCACTCAATAGCATCACACACTGAATATAGTGTTTTGAAACGTAAGACAAAGTCAGAAGTAAGAAGAGCAAAAAATGAAAACTGGAATAATATATGCTCGAATATAGACCATTCGATTGGATACCCTAGATGCACAGAAGCTTGGAGAGTATTAAAAAATGTTAGTAAAGCAGAAAGAAAAAATTAATAATTCAGCTAATAAGACCATCAGAATGGATACAACATTATACAGATCTACTTCAGGAAAATAGAAAAGAGTTTAAATTTCAAGAGATGAATTTAGAATATAAGACAGACACTCCAGAAATAACAGAAGAAGATGTAAAAAAAGCTCAGAAAGAGACAAAAAATGGGAGAGCACCAATATCAGGAAATATCCAAACAGAACTTCTGAAATATGGAGGGGGAATGTTATTAAACTTTTTAACGAAAATTTTTAATAAAATTGAAACTGGAGTCGATATTCCATATGACTGGAATATATCATATATCACCCCTATTTTTAAAAAAGGTTATAAGAAAAATGTGCTGTAGGAACATGTGAGAGAGTTATCCAAACTAAAATTACAATGGCAATGATACTACCATCACTATACACGGAATAATTTGGAACAAAAATTTAACAAAGGAAACAAAAATCAAAATCTATAAGAGCATAATACAGAACATTCTGTGTTATGGAAGTGAAACGCGGCCCCTGACAGAATTACAAAAAAAAATAGAACAGTAGAATTCGATTATCTGAGAAAAAGTCTTCAAAAAACAAGAGTGGATAAAATTAGAAATGAGCTCCTTTGGAAAGAAATGAACGTAATTATGTTCGTTGTTAAAAGAATTGAAAATCAAACCTTAAGTAGTTATGTACAAAGAATGGAAAAATAAATTGGCCAATGGTCACCTCCTGGAGAAAATAAACGGGGCAGACCCAGATTAAAGTAGAAAACCGATGTGAAAACCATAATGGAAGATATAAATTTGGTAGAGGGAATTTGGAACGACAGACAGAAATGGAAATTGAAGCCGACAAACCTATAAAGGAGGAAAATAAGACGATATTGGTCATGATTTATATTCATATTCATCCTCCCGACAGTAACAAGTATGCAGATTCTTCCACACAAGCAGTCTACATAGAAGCACAATAATTGTCTCTGGAATACAGATGAAAAAACGAATCCCTTAAGACGCAGACAAGATTTATATTCCCGTTATAAAAATTTTAAAATTGACATTATTCAATGACACGCCAATACAAAACAAGAACCTAACAAGGAAATACTATACATACATAAATTAGAAACTTAACAAACATTGAAATGCAGATTTGTTTGGCAGATTCTTCCTTGGACACTAACTACTATAGAAACAGACACCTTACTGGAAAAAAGGCCGTTCTCAGAAGAATGGAGAATTTCACATAATTCGAGAGAAATATAGAAACCATAATGAAATATGCATAGACGGGGCTAAAAACCCTAAGGGTACGGGCAGTGCCGTATATTTTGAAAATAATTTAAGTGCAAAGAAAACCCTCATCCTGCATTCCTCAATTCAAACCGCAGAAATGTATTCCTTACTGATGGCACTGGAACACATTGCGAAAACAAGGAAGATAAATCATAATATATATATTATAATGGGAGAAAACGCAGGTTTTTGTTATATAGTGGTATTGTGAGGCGCAGTTCGGCCCACAAAAAGAGGTTATTACGTTTTAAATTTTGTGCGCGACAAGCGAGGCCAACAACAATGTCGAATTGGCTGAAAGCAGGTGAACCCCCGATGGGGATCCCCCGCGGGAAATTCCCTCGGGGCGTGTGTAAAAAAATGGCGGTGTTTGAAAAAGACCGATGGCGGGGGACCCCGGAATTGTGTGAGAAAACCGATGGTGGGGAACTCCCGGGCCGAGAACTTAAAAGGAGCCGTTGGGAGGCTCGTAAAGGTAGATGAGTTGAGGAGAGGACGGACGTAGTATCGATAGCAGATGAGTTGGGGAGAGGACTGACGACGGATCTGTCAGATGAGTCTGAAAGGCAGATGAGTTTAAGATAATAGCAGATGAGTTGCGGAGAGGACGGATCAGTCAGTGTAGCGAGCAGTTGCGGAGAGACAATTGAGAGAAATGATGAGTTGGACCTGGTTCATACTACCTTCATCGGTGTAACAAACCTGCAAGATGCCAGAGAGACGCGGAAACATTCGTGAAGTTGAATGTTTGTAGGGCCAGTAATTGTGGGTAAGTTCTTAAAAGCTGTCAAACTTGCTCATTGTGCAGATTGACTAAATTTAAATGATTTCTTTTCTATTTTCAGTGACTGCATACTCCACTTCTCAAGAGACCCAAAATCCCCTGAGATATTGGCTCATTTAATCACTGTAAAATTGATAAATATAAAATTTTCAAATTGATTAAAATTTGTTCACTTAATAAATTCACGTCTTATCCCCTGAAAAGCATATTACAATATATATACAGACTCTCTAACAGTTATCCACAAGATTACAGACTTAATACTAAGGGCCGTGCCCTCTACCATCAAAAAACCAAAACTTATATAAAATATACAGTATAATGGACACCCTCTCACCAAGGCATAAAATGAAATACATCAATAGATCGATTAGGCAAATCAGCACCTACAGAACATCAAATAAATTCTCCTGCAAACTTAACGAACACTTTACAAGACGTCTGGAAAATAATTAAAGAGAAATTGGGAAAACAATGGAACAAAAACGAAAGGGAAAAAATGGGTTCATTCATAAAACCATTAGAAATTTTTACAAGAATCCGAATCTAAATCGCAGAGGGCAAATCATCATCTCAAGAATTACGACCGATCACAACACTTTAAATCTTAATTTAGTAGAAAAGAGACCTTAACCAAACTGCCATCAGTGCAACGTCCCAATCTCATTCCAGCTCATACTCTTAGAATGCACAAAGTACGAACAGTATAAAAGGAATATACTAAGAGAAAAAGAAATCTACAAAAAAGAGAAACCTCCAAACTTTGAACGTGAAATGATTCAGTTTATGAAAGTTATTTTGAAAATTAAAAAGCAGTTTTGTCATAATATTAAAATAAGTATAAGTAAATTTTCTAATCTATTGTAAATGTAATTTATTAATTGAAAATATTTAGTTGTATAAGTAAATGCAACTCTAAATAAAACGAATTTTAAAAAATTAATAAAAGCTAAAGAGTAAAATAATGACCAGTAATGTGAAGATATGAATACAGTATTGTAGTGCAGTAGGACCCCTACCTAATTTTGTTCTACCGGACATGGGACATGCGTGCCTGCGGATTTGTAGTAGTGTTGAGCTTGTTTTGCTGAAGGAACATTCACTCTTCAACACTTCCACAGGACGCTACTCCCTGTCATGGAAAATTTCCCGCACTGAACGAAGGACTCATGAGAATTTGCGGGACAAACATCACGTGGGTTAGCATATTTCCTTGGAGAATGGATATACGAGTTCAGCTGGGAGGAGAGAAAATGGAATAGTTCTAGTCGTTGAGAAGGCGACATGGGAGGAGGAAGCTAGAGAGTGCAACAAGAGTTGAAAGAGAGGTCTGAATGTTGCTCTTTAGTGAGACGGTATTGATAACAAGGAAGAACAGAGAAAAATACTAGGAAAAACTGGGTTTTCCTCAATCACCTGCAGTCTCAGGTTCATCCCACTTTCCACCGGCAGAGGGAAAATTTCCAATTGAACCCGAAGGAATATGAAATTTCCGGTCGACTAGTAATTGCGTGAAGAGACGAACGAAGATAAAACAGGTCCGTCAAGTGAACGAAACCTCTGATGCACGTAGTTACTCCTATAAGTAATTAACCTATTATTTAAAATAGTCCCATTGAATTAATTTATTTGTTTGTAATAGCAAGCAGATCCCCTATTAACTGATTGTTTTAATAAATATAATTATTATATTATAACAGAAAGAGCATGAAATTTTATTAAATAAGTTAAATAAATAAAAACCACAACATTATATAGATGTTTTGTGTTCCTTTGAATGCACAGTAAACAGTGCGGTGAGCTTTGCCACAGAAATTTAATAAATTTAATCTTATATATGCTACACCACTATTTTGTGTTTCTTAAACCTGATATAGAGTTAATTCATTGATTTCAGTTCGTCCATCGTATAAGGACGGTGGAGGGTGGCCACCCCTTCTGGCAAATGGTCGTTGGTTCTGTTTATATTCCATCAAGGGCTCGAACCCCCTGGTCCACTAACAGCAATGCAGCGTACAAGTGGCAGTCACATTGTTACACTAACGCGTGGGGTGCATAGAATCTGCATTATTACTGCATGGGCCTGCCGTTACGCCAACAATGCGTCACCGTGCGTAAACATCAAACAATCTAAATGAATAATGACGAAACCCTTTATTTGGACCGTAGAAGTACGTTAAATAGTAAGGGGTTACATGCTTATCATGCCTTCATTTCTTTATTTATAGAATCAAACTTTCTTCAAACGATTTAAATATATTTATATCGAACTATTGGTCAGCATATCGGTTGTTACTTAACATTTTCCTAACTGATAAAGAATATAATTTGAAAATGTAACTTTTCTAATCGTTACGTATTAGGTTCATTATCGTTGCTCGGTCGGGGACTGACCGATTCTTTCGTGTTTATATCTATAGTAACTACAGCATATCAATATAATTTATCAAAAATAAATGCTATAATTGATATTATTAAAAGTGAAATAACAATTTTCGCGATTAATTTTTTTCCCCTCATTATTAGTCGTAACTGAAAAATGAGGTACTAAGGTACGTTATTCAATCAAATTACATACAGCGTATCATTTCTTCGTTGAAGACAAAAAATAGAATAAAAATGTACTTGCCAAACCGTAATATTTAGGACGTTGTTTTATTGGTATAATCCCTTCAATCCAGCTACACCGACAATGTTTTGTTCTTTAATCCATTAAATTTATATATCGTACAGATATTAAAGCTCTCACGCAGGAAAAGAATGATCTTTACTGAACAATATCAATTTCTATTTTAGTATAATCGTTATATTGTTTGCAATTGTGTAAGCTATGTTCATTCGATTACAAATTGTTATTGAATAAATCTTCTGTACATATTTATTATAATCACTTATTAAATAGCATATTAACATTTCAAATTCGTTTCAGTAAATACATAATTAAATGGTAATAATAAATAATTTATAAACTCTTGAAAAGTTTCCCCCAACGCAGCTCGTGAGTCCTATTAACCAAGGCGATATTTCCTTTTGCTGTCTCCAACTTCACGATCCGATATATTGAGGACTGGTCAGCTTATTTTCTTAAAAATCATACTTAATAGCTAAGTATACTTAATAGAGAGTTGTGGTATTCTGTCCTAAGACTTGTCTCATGCAACCGTCCATACTAACCTATCTCCCGCAAGCCTTTTCATTTCTACATAGCTACCACATTCCACATCCTCCCTAATCTGCTTATTGCATTCCATTTTTGGCCTCCCTCTTCTGTTTTATTCCGTGCACTTCACTATAATGCTAATTTTGGAAGAACCTCATATCTCAAAACGTGGCCTGTTAATCTCCTGCTCAAAGTCCTTCCTCTATTCTGTTTAGACCTTCTTCGTTCGTGAGTCTATCCACCCATCTCATTTTGAGCATTCTCCTATAGCTCCACACTGCGAAAGCTCCTATTATTTTTCTGTCTGCAACTCCTATCGTCCACGTATTGCAGCCATGCGGATATGTTTAGTAGCGATTTCATAACATTCTTACATATATTAGCCGTAAGGAAATTCTTCTTTATTTTTCTTCGGCTGATCTACTCATTTCTCCCTTCAAGAGTGCCCATTGCTCTTCTATATTGCTTCTTTCTCCTTCTCTATTAATATACTTTTGATATCTTCTTTGAAGCTGTAAAGCATCTTCTGTTGTTTCAGTGTTTCTTATTCCCATCTTTTTATTTTAATTCCTATCTTTAGTTTCTTCATTTTCAGTCTGTATTTCATAATCAGCAGATTAATATTATTGTACAATACTGAATATTGTGCGATAATACAGGGCTCATAAATAAAATGTAGCTTATAATTTATTACAATGAATCAAAGTAAATTACAATAATTATATCAATCTGCAATACACTCGTCTCCACTACTAAACATGGAACATATACCCGTTGTAATTTCAAAGCATGTGGTTTGTTTTGCTTGTTTTAAAGTGTCTATACATATTCTTTGATCAGCTCTAATTGTTCATTATGGAGCTCTGTAGCAAATTCTCTGAGGCTCATAACATTCTTATAACTCATTAAATTTGAAATTTGTTGGAAATGTCGATTTAAAATTTGGTTAACATTCGTCGGGAGTTTCATAGACTGCATTAAAAAATGTTTGGATAAAACGTAGATAAGAAATGAGTAATTGAGTAATATTATGTCAAACGGTTATGAAATAAACCTAAATTTCAAACCGTATAGATATTAATTCATAGCATTTTTAGATTTAGAAAAAACCTTTAATACTGGGTCAAAGTACTAAGGAGTTATCAATAACCTCCACAAAAGGCAGTAAGCAGTAATTAGAAATGAATGGCAAGAAAGGAAAGCAGACATCAAGAAAGGAGTACGACAAGGATTCAGTCTGTCGCCCATGCTGTTAAACGTATATATAAAACCGGCGACGAAGGAAGTTAAAAGGGAATATGGAAAAGGTATCAAAAAACAAGGAGAATAAATAAAAAGCCTAAGGTTTTCTGATGATATTGTGGCATTAGGGAAGTCAGAAGACGGCTTGAAAAACATAATAATATCATGAACCTGATTCTGCAGGAAGAGTACAACGTGATGATTAATAGAAGGAAAACCATGGTGAGGAGTGTAATATAGAAAATAGTAGAATAAAAAAGGGTGTTAGATTGGGAAGGGATATTTTGAAGGAAGTTAAGAAATTCTGCTACTTCGGAAGCATGATAAGTAGGATTGGTAGAAGGATAATAGAAATCATATAATATTCTGAACACCAATAGCATTGCGCGAAGTCCTAAGAATGGTCTGACGCAAAACTCCATGCTAAGCCTTTCTTGCGTAATTTACTATCACTTACTAAGACTAGATAATAACTGAAACAAAAAACCTACCAAACATTGCACTATAATATTGCCGCGTGTTTGGGGTACACCTTTTCTTCTAAATAGTATAGTGGGATATAATTGCACGTGTAATGGCCGCTCAACACCCAGATGGTGGCGTATAGAAAAACTTCTGACGTTATCGCGATTGGCAATCGGTACTTCATTTGTAAAATGCAAACCTCAAGATACTACTTAGATATACGTCACGCTGAAAACTTCCAAATGCTTACAGCAAAGAAACCAAAAACACGTTTTCTATTTCTCTACGCAGAGGTATAGCACATTTGTAAACGTATTCATGATAAAATATTATTTTATATTTATTATCCAGTAATAAAATTTTAGTGCTTCTAAATAGTCGTCCCGTTATTCTTCTTGCGTGGGGTTGGTCCTTAAATTGTCTTCGTTTGACGCCTCCTGCCTCCCTGATTTGGACGGAGAACACAGCTGCTGGTGATTTAGGAACTACGGAGCCATGCTTTACACACAGCCGCTAAATAAAGCTGGAGGCGCAGTTTGCCCTTTACACAGAGAACGGGCTAAATTTTTCAGCGGTGGCTTTGTGAGCCATTGAAATAATTCTGGTTATAATCCAACTACACCCTACTAAAATATCTGTCAACTGAACGAAGTGATAAAATTATTCCTTTATTAATAACTAAAAAATACGGTCAGTAAGTCAGAATATAAAGTCATTACTATTTATTTACAATAAATACGTCTACCTTTTGGAACTTCCTCAGGCATAATATGTTTGTAGTATGCTTGAGGAATTCTCAAAAGGGAGACGAAACTTCGTATTTATGTTAATTAGATAGTAATGAATTTATATGATGACTTACTGACGTCTTTTCATCTATTCTTAACTAAATGTCAGGAAACTGTGATTTTATACCTTTATGATTACTAAAGGTCAATCACCTGGGTGTAATGAGAACGGATGAAGTTTTAAAATGAAGTTTGTAATACGATGGCCAAATTACCGATATTAATATCGAGTCCATAGATTCTGATGTCGCTAATCTGACTGGTAACAATCCCAGTGACATTTAATTTTACTTAAAGTGATTAGTGTAGAATGCTGTGTCAATAAGATGCGGGTCAATATCGATGAAGTTAATGAATTATTTTTATTTACAGACTCTTAAATTGATGATGGCGAACGTATGATACGAGTGGCACAGATGACAGGTCAAGACATTTTGGGTTACACGCACTATTTGCAGACGATCATTGCTCAGAAACAGTCAACATGCGCTACGCTTATTTTGTTTGCGCTCAAGTCACTACAATCCCCACATGTTTGTCTTTTGCACGCAGTGTGCGATTTTAATTATTTTGCTCTAGGCTCAGATCAATAACAGTTAAAGAGGTAATAAACCTCTTATGGCAATCCGATTTATATTTTTTTTTACTAACTAGACACTTAGCTTGTCCGGGTGTTTGCTCCTGATATCTTAATCATGCCAAAAATATTCCTTCTCCCTACGTTAAATTCTGAATGTTTACGATACGTATTTCCGTAAGAATATGACACAAAAATAATTATATTTTAAAGGCTGAAATACAATCGAAAATTGAAAGTACTTGAGTACAGGTGTTATCTAAATAGTCCACTTGATTTGTCTTATCAATTTTCAAATATTTTCTCTACAATTTAATTTCACGTTCTTTTAAAAAGCACAAAGTTTCTTCCAATATTTGTAATTTAAATTAAATGATTTATTATAAATCACTATCAATTAAATATTTAATTGATTCAATTCCCCTATCATCAAAAATTGGTTCTAAAATTCTGGGTAGCACATATTATTTAGAAGAATGTTATCAAATACGCAAAACTTGTATTGAAAATATTAAAAAATAAACTTCGAATTCTTGAATTAGCTTTAAATATTACTGTAACGCATTTTTTTCAAACGTTTTATGTCGCATCGACGGCTGGGACATTAGCAACAACAAAAACAGTCTACATAATTTGAGCTAATAAAAAACGTTTACAATTACAACAATTTCAACAATCGTGAAATTCGAATACGAACAGTTTTAGCAATGATTTCCAAATACTCACAGTTATATTTGTAAATCTACAAATGCCACCTTTTTTAATTATTCTGTCTTCTAAAATTTGGAAAAAATAAGTATTACTTGTCTTGTACCTACATTCTTCCTAAAAGCAAACCGATCTCCTCACTCGCATTATATTTGTCGTTCCATCCTCCTATATACTACTTTCGTTAATATTTTGCATGCATGAGATAATAAACTAATTGTCCTGTCCTGTTCGCATCTATCAGCCCAAGTTTTGTTCGGTATAGGTGTAATTATGTTTTCTTTAATATCTTCCTGCATTCTTCCAGTTTAGTGTATTTTGAAACGATTATGAAAAGCCATAATACTGCTTTTTCGCTCTATGATCTTATCAACTCCGCTGGAATGTTATCAATGCCTGGTGCTTTACAATTACCCAAAACTGTCAGCGCCCTATCAAACTCCAACCTTAAAATTTTGTCTTTACGTATGAGTCCATATAAAGCTAAACGCGTGGAGTACTTTCAACCAAATTTTATATATATGTTACTTGCGACCCAAAAACAAGCAATGACCCCTATAGGTAGTGGCAGAATGTATGGAAGTTTAAAACATACATAAACGAAATATACTTGCATGTAATTAAAAAAATTTTCGTTGTTAGTTCGTATTTCACACTTTACCA
This sequence comes from Eucriotettix oculatus, assembly GCA_034510155.1. Taxonomy (NCBI): domain Eukaryota; kingdom Metazoa; phylum Arthropoda; class Insecta; order Orthoptera; family Tetrigidae; genus Eucriotettix; species Eucriotettix oculatus. The sequence continues at coordinate 12,652,762 of CM067378.1, read as the reverse complement.
GACGTCTTTAACCTACTGTATTTATTTAAGGTCGAGGATGTTTCTTGACTCGATTAGGATACTGATTAATCTTGGTAGTTATGTTATAATATATCTTTCATAATGTATTAGCGTAATAAGTTAAAGTTTAAAAAATGTGACCTTCTCGTTATGGTCTAATCACACGCTGAAAAAGATGTTATTATCGAATTAAATAGTTTATGAGCTAATAAAATTGAATACCCGTGAAAATATTATTAACTGCAATAACATAATTATGTTCACAGCTCTGTCATTTCTCTCACTTTTAAATAGATAATAAATGGATTTTTAATTTTATTCAAGTAATCATGTAAATTATTTATTCAGCAAATAAATATCTGAATACATTGTATTAACAAATGTACTATCTTGGGTAAAAGTTTTCTCAATAAAACAAATTGTCTATCATGGGAAAAAAGTCAATACTTTTGCTACAACATTAAATTTAACTAATTCATGTAATCTGAAATTTATGTGTCTGACTCACTTTAAATCATTGACCGCCGTAACTTTTGTTACATTCTTTTAATCGGTGGCAAATACTTAAGTTTCTCCAAATTTTTTGAGGAGTCGGTCAGTTAATTTTCTTCTGATCAGCCATCTTGCAGTACTGAACAATAGATTGTAAATTGAATCAACGTCCTGTGAAAGCTTATATAAGTTTAAGCTTGGCGCAAGTAAAGCCACTTATGCCATGCATTATTTTCATTATTATTTTCTTAATAAATGTATAAAAACTTTTATTGATTATTAAAACATCTCAGATATTTGTTGTTTCAACTCGAAATTCGAAATTGGACTTACTAATCTTTAAAAATATTACAAAATCTTAGCTACCATTAACAAAAAATGTAGTCACAGCCAGTCCCTAAATTAATACAATCAAATTAAAAATAAAGCTAATCTTTTGGATACGAATCAGTAATTTCAAATCATTGGTGCATAAACATGATTAATCGTAATTAACGCTGATAACAAAGAAACTCTTAAGAACGTATAACCAATGAGTGTCATTCAATGGAAAAACTAAGAATTTAAAATATTATTTAACCTATTAGTATTTAGTAATTATTAAACGGAAATATTAATATATAACATGTATCTGAACTTCAAGAAATGTTAGAAAGTAATAAAAACACTTTATCTATTGGAATGCTGCTGTCGTAAAGAGAACTGTTATATCAACATATTTTAAATTTAAACAAATATAGAATTAAAATACTGAGGATTTTTAATATTACATACTTCTAGTGAATAAAACCCATTTGCAGTTATTTAGTGGCGGTTACGCCTGCATCTGATGTCATTACTATTTCAAATTGTTATATCTAATTTCGTGTACATTTATAAAATTACTTCGACTTTTTATTGGTGGCAAGTAATAATCCGTTGTTAAGTTCGTTAAATGAGCACATTTATTAGGTCGTACTGAGCTCCACTCTTATTCCGGCGAATATTTCAATTAAAATTCATGAACAGAAATTTGCATAGGAAAAGATACGGAGTTAAAAACGAGAGTAATGAATTTAATTTTTTTTCGCATAATAGCCCATTTAGAAGATAAAGTCGGACATAAAATGGAGGGAAGTATAATTTGTCGAGGTTATGACCTACATTGACGTGATGTTCATGATAACTGAGAAAATTTACAATTTAATTTATTGTTGGATCCATGGTAATATTGTGACTTATGTTTGTATATATTTTAACTGCGAATCAGTGAAGACCCGGAGATTTGGTCTTGCAGAATAAATGTACAAAAGACTAGAATCTAATGCTAATATTAATAAATAAATGATATCGTATCTCTAAATTTCCGCCGATCTTCTAAACGAATTGTAATCGTTTGCATTTATGAGAATGTTTTGTGTAAGGAAACGTATTCTAACGAAGTATGTTCAACCTATCTTTAAATCAGCTTCCGTGTACGCTATTCCCATCTAATATCGCCTCCTTTAAATTGGTTGCGTAATTAAAGTTGTATCTTACGACACATTTGTTTCTTTGTGTCCCAGTATTAATTTTTATTTTAATACCCCTGCTGTCTGCACGGCATTTTTAAGTTGGTATACGTGTCGCCGTAAACTTTGCCCCCCATTCGCCATATTAGGGTCTTACGTATGCCAATGATTCTTTACATTAAACATATACAATTACTTTAGGTTATTCTTCTTCGTAGTCCTCGTAGAAAACATTCTTGACATCAAGTAAGTCTCTTCTCACTACAAAACGAAAAAATTTCTCCTTATCTATATTATTTTTAAAAACTTCCCGTTCATCGTTTTAGTCCTTACAAGTTGTCGGTTATGCTAAATTTACTATTATTCATTCTACGTTTGCTTTTGTTCGATGTTATAAAATGTTCATTAATGTGATTCGGAAATAACTGAATAAGTATGGATTGGCTAATTTTCACAAAAGAAGTGGATTGATAGTTTAGGATTGCACCAAATGCTTTCTGCATTTAGCATCGCAACACACTAACAGCTTCCTCTCGAAAGCGTTTGATTTAGTAGACCATAATATTCTACTCAGAAAATTAGATTTCTACGGAATCGGAATCAGAGGAGTTCCCCTTTCTTTATAGGCATCGTACTTGCGAAACAGACGCCAAAAAGTTGCGATTGAAAACACGGATGGAAATGAGTATCTGTCAGAATGGGAAACAATTACCTGCGGTGTCCCACAGGGCTCAATTTTGGGACCTTTACTTTTCATCATTTACATTAACGATTTACCTTATTATTTAGTCATTTAAAATCAGTCCTCTACGCTGACGACACAAATTTGGTAATCATGGATAGAGACTCGGAAAGTTGATACTGCGATGTGCCGTCTCAATCTTTGGTTCACTGTGAACAAATTTTCTCTTAACCTAGAGAAAACCAAAATCGTTAACTTCACAGCAAAAACAAACAGTTAATCTCCTAACTTGGAAAACATTTCAGAGCAGGCGCCTTTTCTTGGTCTGCTGATTGACAGTAATTTGAAATGGAATCACCACATTAAAAAACTATCGGAAAAACTCGGCTCTGGAAGCCGACATAGCTACATCAAGAATGATGTACCATACATATTTTGATTCTGTCATGTGTTACGGTATTGCAAACTGAGGCATTCGCATCACGCGATTCACATATTTAAACTACAAAATCGGGCCGTACGAATAGTATCTGGTGCGGAGTGGAATACCACTTGCAAATCTTTGTTTCGCAAACTTAGAGTTTTAACCTTGCCTTGTACGTATATTCTAGAAATTTTAAAATTTGTATGGGGCAACATCAATCTATATACTCTAAACGGTTCGAGCCATTCGTACAACACAAGAAATCGCTCTCAGCTCCGTGTTGAAAAACATCATCTAAGTCTTTTTAAAACAAGCATTCATTATTCCGGTATAAATCTATACAATACACTCCCGGAAGTAATAAAAGCTTTAAAGGTTCAAAAATTATTTATAAAGAGTTGTAAATCTCTGTTAATGAATGAACCGTATTATTCACCGAAAGAGTTCGTAGATAAGGACTTAAACAGTTTTCTGGTGTCCTATCAAATTCTTCTATTATTTTACAACTATACTCTACTAGAATTTAACTGCTGACTTATTTTCTTTTTCATGTTCGACGGGAACCTACGCGCGATCTTCTGCTGCCTCCTCCGTCGACTGAAAATTGAAGATTGAATTTTATCTTTTCGCTTTTTGTCCTTCAGTTATTAATTGTATAATTTTGTGTATTTCTTGTAATATCATATTTGACGTATCCTATTTCCTCAAAAGAGGACTAATGGATTGAATAATAATAAATCTAAATCTCCGGTGATCGTTTTGATTTTTTTGTATATAGTATATGAGAGCATAAGTAGTACAAAACACTTTGACTATGATTTCTTCCCTCTGATAGAACAGATTCTCCGACATCCTGGAGCCTAGTCAATAGCGTAGCTGTCTTACAACCCTGGCACGGATTTGGATGTCTGTACATTTATGGTCACGGAGACTAGGATTAAGACTGCTGGAGAACAGATACGCTGATAACTTATCACTCCAAATTTGGAATCAATTAAGATGACAGTCCGTAGTTGACCCGGTAGGCCAATGTAGGTCAAGAATACCTTGTCACTCGAGCTTAGATGTGAATTAGCGTAATTTTGGTCACAACAGTTGATGCAGAATTATAGTAATATTTACTGATAGGAAGGGAAGTTAAGAAGACCAACAGCCACCGCTTCGGTTGATCTGACCGCGACTCTCGCGATTTTCCAGCGCTGTAGAAGAAGGAGGGGAAGACACACAATAGATCAAACTCACTCAGTTTAAAGGTGGGGATGCGAATTCGAATCCTAACGTGGTTGACAAAATCGGATTTTAATATCGACTGGTAGTCACACGCCTGAGACGAAATGTAAGGAGATCCTAGAGTTGTTTTAACAGATATACGGAAAACATCTTAATCCTATTTCCATTTGTCCTATGTTGAGGAAACAGGATACCATAATTAACATCAAGCAAAGAATAATTATAAGACCACAATAAAATATCATATAATTTACTACAAAAATTCCTTAAATATGTAACTAGAGAAAAAACGGTATGATATAAAAAAGTTAAAACCACGACACGCACACTAAAAGTACATGAAAAACTCATAAGCAATGGAAAATTTTACTTCTTGGATTTGCCTGAATGGAATCTGACATGCCGCAGTAACTTCAGGCAATACATAAAACATATAAACAGAAGAGCATAATACTATTCAGAAAGGTGTAAAGCTAAGTAAAAATAAATTTTGCAAAGTAACACATTGAACACTTTTGCAGGAAATTAATTTCAACTATTAGGGGAACGATCGAGTAAACGCGCTATTTAATACAATATGTTTACACTGATTCACGAAACTTTTGTAATTATGATTGTTCTTACCCTCTGCATGAAGGCTGCTATGCAAAATCATCCTGGAATGCTGAATACTTTTCTGATAAAGAGAAAGGGTATTCTTGTCCGACAATGGAGCTGAGCGATTACTAGAAAGTATTTTAATGAACGTTAGGGCAACGTAAATATTTCATTTCTCTTGGAGCAATTTTCCTCATCACACATTTTGTATCAACATGTTGCAATTACGTTCTGAGAGAGAAACAAGATGAACATGGTTTCCCAGCAAGTAGTAATATACCGTCATTCCACTTTAATTTATCATCAATCCGAAGGCCAGAAGCTGAAAATTTGTGTGTGGGTCTGTTGCTAATTTATTGACCAGACATTTAGAACGTCCAGAGTGCTCTTCATTTTATTAACAACATGATCAAAATTTTCATCTTCTCTATTTATGTGTGTCATCGGCGTAGATCGAGAAAGGAGATTCATCCATAACCTCTACAGATGGAGGACAGCAGTAATTAGAATAAAACGGCCAAGAAAATAAAGCATAAATCAAGAAAGGAGTAAGATAAAGTTGCAGTCTGTAGGCAATGCTCCTTAACTTATACATAGAAAAGGCGAAGAAGAAAATTAAAAATGAATACTGAAAGGGAATCAATATGCAAGGAGAACAAATAAAAACCTCAACGTTTGCTGAATAAAAAGAAGACTTGGAAAACATAATAAATAACATGAACGTGATTTTGGAGGATAAGTACAAAATGAGGATTAATAGAGGGAAAACCAATGTGATGGAAAGTAGTATGAGAAATAGTGAAATAACAAAGGATATTCGATTTAGAAGGGATATTTTAAAGGAAATTAAGGAATTCTGCTACTTGGGAAGCATAATAACTAGTGATGTTAAAAAAAGTAGACATAAAGAGTAGAATAGCACAATCAAGCAAGGCTTTCGCAAAAAAAGGAATTTACTAACGGTTAATATGTGTATGATTATTAGGAAATTGATTAGACTATATAATGGTTAGACAAAGGTAATGCATTCAGGAGCATATGTAAACTCCGACCATAATCTGCTGATTCTGTAATGCAGGCTGAAAATGAAGAAAGTTTCGAAGAAAATAATTTGTAGAAAGGATGGGAATTAGAAAAACGGAAACAACAGGTGTTTTAGAGTTTCGAAGAATATATCAAAAGTAGATTAATAGAGCAAGAAGTAATAAAATATGGAAGAGAAATTTGCACTCTTGAAAAAAATAAAGAATATATCGGTCGAAAAAAAGGAAGAAAACTCAGACCAATAGGAAAGCATGGATAACACAAGAAATAATATGAATGATTGATGGACGGCGTAAATATAAAAACGCGAGAGATGAAAATGGTAAATTGCAGTACAGACGCTTGAAGAATGGAATAGGTACGAAGTGCAAAGCAACCAAACAGGTTTGGCTACAAGAGAAATGAAAAGCGGTTGAAGATTTCGTAGTGAAAGGGAAAATAGACGCAGCTTATGGGAAATTCGAAGAAACATTCAGAGAGAGAAAAATATTAGTACGAACATGAGGAGAATGGAAGGGAAGCCAATTATGGATAAAGAAGAAAAACCATAAATATGGAAGGAGTACCTACAAGACTTGTATCATGGTGGAAATCTAGATCAGTCAGTAATAGAAGAAGAAGAGGAGGTAAATGATGAAGAGTTGGGGGACAAAATTTTAAGGTCGGAGTTTGATAGGGCGCTGACAGACCTGAGCAATTATAAAGCACCAGGAACTGACAACCTTCCAGCGGGGTTGATAAGATCATCCGGCGAAGCAGGAATATCATGAATGTTAAGAATAGTTTGGGAAATCTACGAAACAGGAAGTATACCAGAAGATTTTAGTAGGGACATAATTGTACGTATACCGAGGAAGACTGGGGCTGATAGATGTGAACAGCACAGGACAAAAATTTAGTATATCATGCATGCAAAATATTAAACTAAAATAGTATATAGGAGGATGGAACGTCAAATATAATGTATGTTAGGAGAAGATCATTTTGCTTTAAGGAAGAATATAGGGAAAAGAGAAACAATATTGACTTTTCGTCTAATTTTGGAAGACTGTATGACAAAAAACTACTTACGTTCATGTATGTAGAGTTAACAACTGCGTTTATAATGGAGCGAGGTAACACACTATCAAGTTTTGGAAGAGTCACGAACAAAATACTGAGAAAGAAAGTGATTTTACATAACTTCTCACGCAGTCAGCAGAATTGAAGAGCAAAAAAATAAAGTAGAAAATATAAGAATGGAGTACAAGCTTTTTAATTTATACAAGGAAACAAGTACGGATGAAAAAGCTAAAACAGAATATGTAAAGAGATCAGATGAGAAAAGAGAACAGATATACACCTACTTTGCCGTGCAAATTGTAGCGTTAGGAATCCAAAACAACTTGGAAAACTAAATAATTGCATGAACAATTGGTCCTTGAGGAAAGTCTGTTAAGTATGAGATAAACTATAGGTAAATTGATAATACATTGTGATAGTACCTAACAAGGAAGTTCTTTACAGAAAAATAGAATACGTACATTAATGGCGGTCACGCAGAGAAGAGATAGATTATAGGTCACATTAGATATAAGTCGTTAAATTAATACAATAAGGAAGTTGTGGTAAACAAGAATGTATCAAAAACAGAATAAACTAAGCAGAGAAAAAGGAGACAATGTGTGATGTGGTACTTCCGGCAGGATAGTTAAGTACATGGAGGTGTCCATTCATTCTTAGATTGTTTAACACACACAACAACAACCGTAAGAGAAAACTTAATAGGAGGAGTACTGTGCCGGCGATATTTCTATATATAGAAAGACACGTAAGGTTGCCCAGACTTAGGTCCCATTGAGAAGCCCGCATGAGCCTATTATCTCAATCGGCATAAAATATTATGTTGCGACACCTTTATTCCGCTTACTTCCTGTGTTTATCGGTTTGTCATATATAAATTTACATAAGTGACTATTACACCTTAAACCAATATTAGCAAAATTAAATATTTTGGAGATAACCCCTGTTTGAAATCCCAGACAGGACCAAATTGTATCGACTATAAAAGATATATCTCATAACATTGCAGAGCATTGATCAGTCTTTTTTAGCAACAATTGAACAACATTGTGAGAACTCTAACAAAACAATTCACAGCTAAACCTTGGACACCGCATATTCTACTATCGCCATACTTCTTTCAAACACGAGAACATACCAAACATGTTTTCATATGTTTAATATTTATTACTGATGAAAACAGTGTTTTTTTGGATTTAATATCTATAATGCTATTTATTGTTATACTGAAAAATAACTCTCGCACAAAATCAGAGAATATGCTTCCAATTGCATTCCTTTAATCATGTAATTTTATTTGTCACAGCGCCCTTACTCGATTTTTAATCATCAAGAATGAAGTAATGAAATTAAATGAGTTAAAACAGCCTCATTTTGTTCAGGTTTATTTGATTTGAATAATTGAACTAAACTACGTTCGTCTTTTGAGACTCAATAGATTAGATATATAATCACATTAGAATGTGGGATACAATATAACTTATAAAAAATTATGAAATTTCTATACAAAAATACTATGAAAAACTGAGACAAAGAGGCTGTTTTATGTCATTTAATGTTTTTTAAAATGTCAGATAATATAATAGAATTGTTTATCAACTTCATTATATCGTATGACTGAGCCAAATCTATTCAGCTTTTTTTAGATACTGAAATTCATATTACTAAAGTTTACATCGGTCGGTCGTCAGTGTAACAGAGATATTAACTTCCTATAGCTATCGAAAGATTCGTGTTGAAGTAAGTTAATTCAGGGCATTTTAGATATTTATTTAACCTATGAGACGTTACTTAATTTCAAACAACATATTTATTAACTCTGCGATTTGTTGTCTGCAACTGAGAAATCCGCAGTACCTGAAATACTTTCCCATGTTTTTCACCCTATGAATTGTTTAAATTAATATGTTATAAAACAGTGATGCAACATTTAAATTATTATTTGTATAAAATTACAATGCAGCTATCATTCAGGAGAATAATATAATTCCAGAAAAAGAATCATCAAACAAAAAATCATGATTCCGAAAGCATATTGAAAACTATTTCACGCAAGTGAAACTTAAAATGAAACTGTGGGTCATTCGTGCTTTATTTACTTTTTGTACCCCATTTAATATTTCAAGTGCGTTGCGTGTCGAATGAGATTCCATTATTCTTGGGCATAGAGCCAACTCCGTTTATCGACTCCAAATCCCCCTGGAAATTGCAACTGGTGAAAATTTAAAAACTTTGTTTTTATCTCTTCCGCTTTATTTTTTATCAGGCGTCGCATATGCAGTCAGTTTTTAACTATAATTTTTTTCCTTTGAGCTACGGACAATAAGATTAATTCTATCGAGAGAAAAATGTAGTTTTGCGTTGTGTCACAGCCATACAGCACTAATTTATTTTCATGATAAGCGATGATGTTCAAATTAATCTCCATAAAAATTTTGAAGATTATAAATAAATATAATGGTTAAGTCACAGCAAATTTAATATCAAATATCCATTACAGCGGAAGTATCTGCATTTCAATAAATACCAACAGACAAAAACTACTTTTCGTCCACAATTTGGAGTTTTATGGGTGAACAATGTTTTACGAAAATCGGAACTTTATTAGTTAATTTTTGTAATAAAAATTTGTTCCGTGGTATTGAATTCTTGTTTTACACATGCCGTAGATGAAACTGTTAAAATACATTTTCTAGAAGTACTAAAATAAGAAAAAATATATTGTTCACATTCTATAACAATTCAAGATTATACAGTATGTAATACTTAAAAATAGTAAGTAGTGTACTTTATGCAAATAATTTGCAGTCACGCTAACATACTTTTTCATTGCTTAAGTTGTATACACACTGTAAGTTAGCGCAGAGGAACGGAAGGCTGTTAAGAATATTTTCTAACAGGAAGAATTGTCTAGGCTCTTGCAAGGTTTCAGGTTGTCTCTCCATTGGTGGGGAGGGAGAGAACCTTAAAAAATCGTACGTCCTGCAAAGTAGCAGTGTAAACTCTGAGTATCAAAGTTAGCGTGGAAATGCCGCAATCCCACGGCTGCAGACCAATGCCATCTAGCTAACTACTGAGGAAATGGGGAAAACGGATACTTTGACGTTACACTCCCGCCATGCGTCCGCCTGGCTCTCATTTTGTTCGCCGCTTTATTCCTGCCTACGAATCTCTGACCATTTTTCTTCCCTTATTTTATTGCGTGGGCATCGCCATGACGGCAGAGGGCAGAAGTGCTCTGTGACGTAGGAGGAAAGGTGGAGAGGAGCGAGTGCGTGACGTGAGCATACCAGAACAGCAAGCTGAAGATTTTCTTGTGGGAACGTGATGGTGTACGGTTGACTGCCCAGCTTTGCAGGTCTGCCCTCAGAAACCATCGGCGGTCCAAGCATGGAAACTTTTATGTCTTGATTTTAGTTTCCATTACCTTTGAAATGTTTTTCTTTATTTATTTCATTTATATGAATAAAACTTAGTTTCTTTCTGTTTTGTGCTTTCGATATCCGATTATCCGTCGATATATAGAAATCAAAAACCTATTTTGGACGCTGAGTTACAGATCAGCACATTAACGGAATGTCTATCATGCAGTTTCCTATGCGGTGTTTCCTGCTGCGGGCAGCTCGAGGCTACCATACGGTGATTGAGTATTATTTTTAGTACCCGTTTCTCCACGTTATAGTCAGCTGCTTCTTTACATTCTCTTTCGTCAACTTAAACATCTTAATTGGATCTCCTACTTTACACCCAGACTTCCACTCTTTAAAACTCTTTTCGCGGATCATGCTCAATTTCTCCAAACTTCTATTAAATCTTTTATTTTAACTATTAACTTCTTAGTTCCACGTTATAACTGCCACTGGCTACCATTAACTGTATTCGTTCTTCGCATCCCATTTTAAAACACGGAAAAGTGAAAGGAAAACCGAAATTCCTCCCTACTTTTCCTTAATAGAAGTTCGACACTTCGTATTCAAACTCAAATTTCTCCATCACGGGGGTTCGTACCGAATAATTCCAACATTACGTATTATTTTACTTGCACTAAAAATTACAAGCCAAGTACCACTCATTCAGGTATCTGTACGAAAACTTTGATTCTCGGAGCAAACACGATCTCCTCAATACAACCACTGGCTAAATAACTCACTCGAAACATTAGTAAAATAATACACATATACCGGCTTTTAATTTTAAATCTCATTATAAATATATACCATCTTTCTGTACAACGCAAAGATGGGATTACCAGTCAAAAGTATTTATGTTTCCTCAATCGATTAATATGTTCTGATGGTCAATTCCTTTCGAAGAAAGCATTACTGGTTCAATCATTGTTAAAACGTCTAATTTATCCGTTTTTGTACTTCCCATACTTGTTAACGTCACTGCACGAAAACGGGACATTCTGGTAATGAAATTATTTTCCTAAAACGCGTACTGACAATAATACTTTTAACCAACTTTAAAAAATTTATTTATTTAAAACCGTAACTTTCACATAACTGGAATATGACCTCCAAAGGTTTATATTTGAAAACCAAAGAAAGCAGCCCAATATTTATAAAAAGAACAACGCGAAATCAATTCAGAAGTTTTCAATATTAAATATATATATATATATATTTTTCGCGTTGGTCTTTTTATAAATATTGGGCTGCTGTATTTGGTTTTCAAATATAAACCTTTGGAGGTCATATTCCAGTTATGTGAAAGTTACGGTTTTAAATAAATAAATTTTTTATAGTTGGTTAAAAGTATTATTGTCAGTACGCGTTTTAGGAAAATAATTTCATTACCAGAATGTCCCGTTTTCGTGCAGTGACGTTAACAAGTATGGGAAGTACAAAAACGGATAAATTAGACGTTTTAACAATGATTGAACCAGTAATGCTATCAAATTTAACAAAACCAAATACAATTTGGATTTAACATTCTATATAACAGTACTATTTTCAATCTTTTTCTGTAGGTTACATTAACTATGGATTATGCAACCAATCTCCCAACTTGCCTGTTGTTCACATTCTACACGCTTAACTTATTTACTTTATTCCAACCGTCGACTTTAATTTCTACAAAAGTCTGGTTAGTGTCTCCACAACTACATTAACATTCCATCCTACTGCGCAAGTAATGTTTAAAATGTTTACACTCTTAATGTATACATATATTCGATTTGGATAATTTTGGAGTCGTAACAATTTATTTTTATTCCTTCTTTATTATTTTATATTGTTAGTACAGTTGCCTATATATTGGATATCATATTGGCATCATTTGTATAATTCACTGTATTATTTATTTTGCTACATATATATATATGTGTGTGTGTGTGTGTGATTAGATTTATGGTTAGAAATACAATTTTTAATAATATAGACGTGTGTCGAATATACACATATTTACATAGTATACGATAAATCAAAATTTTCTTATTTAAATTACATGTCTTATCCTTCATTTTGTTTTACATATTTAGTAGCTTATTATTAATAGATCGAAACAATTTCTCTTAAACAACTTTACAATATTATCTGATATTTTACCAATATACTATTTCTTCACAATATGTAAACGTTATTTCTATTGTAATTATTACCCGATTTTACCCTCAAATTATAATTATACTAACATTACTTGCAATATTATTCTTTTCACTCCATCATTTATAATATTTATATTTAAAACCACTTTATGCCCAATTCTCGTTTTTTTATATTACACAAATTCCAAATATGTTTAAGTTCCATAAAGGATACCAATCTTTCGTAAGCATTTCAAAAATTTTCCTTTTAATTTCATTTACAATTTTTTATCCATCAATGGAACTGTTTTCTTAAGCATATTCAAAATAAAATTCTTTTTAAATTGTCTCCGATGCCATGATAGTAATTTAATATATACTACCACATGTCATCCGTTTCAGGTACCACTTAGTAATAATATTTTTATATTTTCTTATTAATGTATTATCCAGAAAAAATAATCTTCCGTTTTCCTCCCGCTCGCATGTGAATTTTATATTTTCATGTACACGTTTCATAGAAATTTCAAAATCTCCCACTTCTTGTTTATTATCACCGTTAAAAATTTCATGAAAGTGATTTATTTAAAATTATAACAAATTTTTAATACATTTATACGGTGTAATGTTATCTATACAATAATTTCAGCATATAAGATGATTCTAATAGGATTAATTTCGCGAATATAATGTCAATTTTATGGTCAACACTACAGGGGAAAATAACGGCTGTAACTGTTTTGGCATTAAATAAAATGTGCTTTATTACAATCATATTGAAGTAGAGCTTTATAAAAAATTACAACAATCAGAAATTCAGTAAATATTAATTTATTCACTTCCTGATATGCTAACTAAATAATATGTTCCTTACTTTTCTTCGAATAACATAAATTGAGAATGCTAGGCTCTGATAGACGTTTGATGAGATGACGTCAGAGAGGAAACTGCTTGTATAATGGTAAACTGTGAAGAATCTTCCTAAGGTAAAACCCAATCCCGCGTAGCAGGTATTAAAACGCGCTGACAAAGTTTCGCTAAACTTAAACACGCTGTAATATTGTAGGCTGTAGTGTAAAATATGACTTTCTAAGAAACTAACTCGGCGGGAATGTACACGATTCAAAAATAACATAAGAAATCATTAAACAAAATTCGATAAATGTCAACGAGTTCGAAGAACTAAATGTGGTAATTGCAGTTTTATTTATATTTATATTCATAAAACTTATGAATTGTCTGTAGAAATAGTTCTTTGATTTATCATTGGAAACATTAAATTAAAAGTCCTAAATACTTTTTAACTGTCCCAATTTTTTTTTCATATTAAATATGAAATAAACATAAATCTAATGCAACTCTAGTATAACGTCGAGGGCTTCTTATTTAATACCCTACTTAATTATTACTTTAATTAATTTAAAAAACGGAATTTCATTTTACTAAAATATTCTATTCTGTATTATGTCATTACTTAATGATTTATTAATAGTTTTTTCACATTTTAATTTCAATGGAATGGCTCATTTTTAGAACTAGTTGACCTGACAGTCATCTACGTTAATTCTCATTTCTTTAATAGCATAGTAAAGGAAAAAGAAGACGCGGATTCAATGTGATTTGAGTAATAAATTTTATTTGAATTAAGTTATACCCGATTTTGCAGAACAAAAATTAAAGTTCAAAATGGATTTTTTTAAATTTAGGTTTACACACTCTATATTATTTGACTACTTTTGTTTATTGATTAAATTTTTTTCTTAGAATTGTAGTTAATAGTTTAAATTTGTAAATTCATTGTTGCTAGATCATTAAAAATGTGAAGTTTTGTTTTATTTGACAGTGTTTTCCATAAATCGGTATTAGTGTTATTGTCTCCATTCAGTTGTTATTTTTATTGTTACAGGTTTATTTTGTAATTCTTTTTTAATGTGTGTGTTACGGGGGATTTTTCGTTACTGCTACAGTGGCAAATATGCTAGGGTCGAACCTATACGGAAGGGAAAGAGCGGTAGATGAATGTTATGTTGCCCGCCCTTCTTTAGCTTCAGTTTAAGGATCCCATCCAGCATTTACCGAAATGTGATGTCGGTAAAACTTTAAGTAAAGCCGCTTCAAGCATGTCAGGTGCTCAGTAGTTGTCCCCCGCCATTCCGAATGAATAAAAGTGGACTTACATTTCCGTCTCCTTGCCTCGGCTACGTATGGAGGCAGCTTGCAGACTGCTCCAATTGAAACAGCGGGCAACTCTTTCGTTATACCGAATGCCTACATTACAGAAGAATATACCTCTCAGTATTGACTAAAAGTCGTGGGTAATGGGCACCTTGATTCTGATCCTTTCTTTGTTTCATGAATTGTCTGAAGCTACTACAGAAGGTCTTATTCCTCGTCGTGTAGCTTCAAGAGGTGAAATTTCCATTGCTCATGTGTCTGAGTGTATGTTTGTGTCTTTTAGTGTGCCTGTTGTGTTTCCCTTTGTTTATTCTAGTTGCGTACTTAAGGACTTTTGTAGTTAATTAGGTTATTTTATTTTTCTCTTATAATTATTTGTTACTTGATGTAATGTACGTCGTATCATATTTCCTCATCCGAAGACGAATAGTAATAACAAATATAAATCATACCCGGAGAATTCAACACCGCAAGTAGCGTTCGAAATACAATGTAATATGTTAAAATACGCGAAATAAAGATTTAACTTCTGCGACACATTCCTGGCTGCGTGTGGCCTTCGCTTTCCCTTCCGGACAAAATGACGACCTTTTGGCTGATAGAAGAGAAGGTTCTTCTCATGAAAAGGAATCACCCGTTGATAATTTGGAATGTTTTGCTTCTGGAAGCCGGAATCTTTGTGCATACTCCAGAATCTTAGCTAGCAAAGGAGTAAAGTGAAACATGTGACGTGCTGCAGTTGTTAAAGTGCAAGAAAATAGAGGCTGTTGGGAATTGACTGACGGAATTGAGTAGGAGGACATTAAAGCTCCCACAGAGCTTACGTGGGGACGGATTATGAGACGGAGAGGTAGATTATGTTGAGAGGTCGGTAAGTGCTGATTGAAACTAAATTGCTAGCCGCTGAACGATGTTGTTGACAGGTCGGCAAGTGTTTCCAGAACATTAAACTGCTAGCCGCCAAGGAGAGAATTTGAAAGCAGACAACGAGATCAGCTCGATGCAGAGGTGTTCTAGCCATCATCACGAAAGCAGAGCAGACCGGAATGCAGCTACAGAATATCGCGGATATAGTAAATTTTGATTAACATTGAGTTCACATTTGCCAGACCTATTGCTCTTCTCTCGGACCACCTCACAGAGGACCCTGTTTTTAAAGTCTCAATGTTAATTTATTGTTTTAGTTATATATTCGTTAGTAATTTTTACTTGTTCTTAAATGATTTGGTTAAATATTTTATTTTATTAAATTCAGTTTCTTAAATTTAAATTTTAAACTTTTCTTTTCATATTTAAAACCTTTATTTAATTGATCCCTTATATTAAATTAATAATAAAAAAATAAAATCAACCCACCTCACTCTATACTACAACAATTATTATAATTTAGCAGTCTAATACAATTAATCTACTCAGAGATTGTCACTGAAATTCATTGATGAAAGACAAAAATATTAAAGAGACTTTTAAACGAATATTCGGCTATTAATTATTTATTGGAGATTATTCCTATCGTCAATTCTATCATCGTTTGATCACGTCTTCATCTTCTATGCATAACGTTCAATCAGTGGCCTTAATTAGTGTTCAATGTTGCGTTTGCTTGAGGAATCCAATATCGCATACTGGTTAATTGGAAAGCTGTACCTAAGAGTAGATACGCGAACGGGGCCAAAGGGAGTCATAAAATAACTCGTCCTGAGCCAAAGGATTAGCTGAACCTGTCGGACAAAACCACAAATAAATAGTTCACCTCAGGAAACTACCGCTATCCGCTACATTCTTCAATTAAAAGTACAGTTTATATGCACTCGTAAATATTGTTAGATTATATAAATGGTCTACCAGTGTTCAAATGCTTACGTTAGGAAATAATTGACTAACTGGTACCTTTACGAACAAGACTTTGATGCATCTGAATTACTAATCGTGAATAGCCTGAAAATAGACTTTTCTCAAAGTGTATCGGAAAATTATACTATTTGTAAAGAAGTAAGTGACATCCTACTTTTACATCTAATTATTTCCATGTGAATCAGGTTGCGCTCATATTTATTTTGTTGATGAGTGTGCGTTTATTTATACCTAACCAAGCCCTTCCGTTTCTTCCAGCATGTATACAATTTCAACAAATTATCACTGTTACTTTTATCCCTGCTAGATTTATTGTGCCAGAGTTATAATTTTATAAATATCGTATCAAAACGAAATCGTATAAACCACCTAATGGAAAAAAATTCAATATTATAAGGGAAATTATACAAATTTTTGGAATATTTTATCTATATCTGCATATATCAAACTAGTGGATTCATAGAAGTGTCTTGTGGGAGAGGGGAAGTTTTGAAGTATTTATGTTTGATAAATATAACATTTAATTACCCTAATTCATGTCAGTGTATTTTGTTCTCTACTCTCTGGGTGAGTGGCGATGTCCGGGAATTAATTCGACATTACTATCTTTGTTAACACATGATTAACCCATCTCCTAGACCGAGGACCGCCGCGATGACTGACTTAATAGAGTTCCCACTGTTCCGCAGAGAAAGGATCTCTGACCGGCCTTAGTAACAAATCAACAGTCTCCTGGTTACAGCTTGCTAATAGTAATTGAACCCTAGCGTCTATAAAATATATTATTTTTGATTACATTTGAGTGATTATTATTCTGTGGCATAGTCACACCACAGATCCATTAGTTGTGTTACATATTCATAGAAAATAATGAGATAGATAGGAAGTGCAAATCAGCCAAAGACGATTGGCTGAAAGGGAATTTCAAATCAGTTGAAGGTTTCATGGTTAAAGCCAAAATAGACGCAGTTTATAGGAAAATCAAAGAAACATTCGGCGGGAGGAAAATATTAGCAAGAACATTAGGAGAGAGGATGGGAAGTAAATTATAAATAGAGAAGAAAAGGAAAAAAGTGGAAGGAATATCTAGAATATCTGTATCATGCTGGAAATCAGATCAGTCAGTAATAGAACAAGAAGATGAGGTGGGTGATAAAAAGTTGGGGACAAAATTTTACGGTCAGAGTTTGATAGGGAGCTGAAAGATGCCAGGATTTGATAACATTCCAACAGAGTTGATAAGATCATCGAGCGAAGAAGCAATATCATGGCTGTTTGGGATAGTTTCCGAAATCTACGAAACAGGAAGATAGCAGAAGATTTTAGTAGAAAAATAATTATACCCATACCGAAAAAGACGGAGGCTGATAGATGCGAAGAGCACAGGACAATTAGTTTAGTATCCCATGCATGCAAAATATGAACGATAGTAGAATATAGGAGAATGGAACGTCAAATAGAATACGAAATAAAAGAAGATCAATTTGGTTTTAGGAAGAATGTAAGGACAAGAGAAGCAATATTGACTTTGCGGTTAATTTTAGAATACAGAATAAAAAAAATCGGCCTACGTTTATAGCAAAGCGTTTGATAATGTGAACTGGAACACACTATTAAGAATTATGAAGAGCAGCGGAATAAAATATCGAGAAAGGAGGCTTACACATAGCCTGTACATAAGACATGCAGCAGTAATTGGAATGGAAAATGAAGAAAAGGAAACCGTATTCAACATAGGAGTAAGTTGGATGCAGTCTGTCGCCCAAGATGTTTAATTTACATGTAGAACAGGCGGTGAAGAAGGATAAACGAAATATGGAGAAGGAATCATACCGCAAGGAGAAGAAAGAAAAAACCTTACGCATTGCCGACGATATTGTAGTATTAGGAGAATCAGAAGAAGACTTTGAAACCATAATAAATGGCATGAAAGGAGTCCTGGAGAAGGAGTTTAATATGAGGCTTAATAGAGGGAAAACCAAGGTAATGCAGTGTAGCATGGGAAACAGCGGAATAACAAAGGGTGTTAGATTAGGAGGAAATATTTTGACGGAAGTTAAGGACTTCTGCTACTTGGGAAGCGTAATAACAAGGGTTTGTAGAAGTATAGTAGACGTAAAGAGTAGGATAGTACAGGCAATGAAGACTTTCGCGAAATAGAGGAATTTACTTACGGGTAATATGAACATGAATATGTTCGTGTTGAGCGTGGCGTTATATGGGTGCGAAACGTGGACGATAGGAGCTCCGGAAAGGAAAAGAATAGAAGCCTTTGAAATGTGGTGCTATAGGCGAATGCTGAAAATCAGATGGGTGGATAAAGTAACTAACGAGGAAGTTCTAAACAGAATAGGAGAAAAGCGAACAATATGGAGGACGTTGACTAAGAGAAGGGATATATTAATAGACCACGTTTCAAGACACGAGGGTCTTGTAAAATTAGCATTAGAGGGAAGTGTTTGGGGTAAGATCAGAAGTGGGAGGCCAAGGATGGAATACGCTAAGCAGATTAGGGAGGATGTGTGAAGTGGTAGCTATGTGGAAATGAAACGATTTGCGCAGGATATGTTAACATGGAGTCTTGCTATTACTCAATACCACAAAAACATTGGTTTTGGAATAAACATATATTTAACAATAATTATTATTTGAATGAACATCGCTTACCAAATTCCATACAGTATACCAATTATCATCCGAAAGTACAAATTGCTATTGTTCAGTAATGGGTAATTGTTTGCTGAGTGAGAGATATCATGTATCTATGGTTTATAAATTTATTGGTTTAAAAACTATATATAGGGATTATACCAATAAAACGATGAATGACATATGAAAGTAATTATCAGTACATTTTTATTCTATTATTGAATCTTCAACGAAGAAACGATGTGATATATAATTTAATTGATATTCACAACTTGATATGTCAATTTTCAGCTGTAACTAGTAATGAAATTCACCACTTAAGTTGTTAGATTACTTTTAAACACATCAATTGGCTTTCGAAATGCATTATTTTTTTAAATTATTACATTTATTTCTTTGAGGAGGAGTACAACACCCCGCCTTGTCACTGATAAAACTATATAATTCATTTAAATATTGAGGAAATCAACTTTCTGAATAAAACAATCTTCTATCATTCCAGTTTGTATCTTACTTGTTAAAATTTTCCCACTAAAATCCATTTCCCTTGGCCTTCATAATACAAAGTATTAGTAAATTAAATACATTATTTGCATTAATCGATAAATTTTGTAGGTCCTACAGTTCTAATGGCTATATAAGAACTTTTGAAATAGCGGAGGGAGATAAGTCAACATGCGGCTAACACTGAGCCAACGTAGCGGCAGGCTTAGACAGAAAATTCCCATTTGCCTCGTTTCGCTCTGACCTACAGTTGACAAGCTACAGCCGCTGAAGTGAGCACCCGTACAAGATGTTTGTCAGAAAGGGTATTCTCGTCCAAAAAGGGACGTACGAATCAGTACAATACCAATGTGGTGATGGTTGTATTTTTTTTGCTGCAATGGGATTGTTCGTCAGAAATTTATAACATGCGGTGAGACGTTAAACAAGGAAGTCTAGTGCTGTGAGCAAGAAGAAGGAAAAACAGAATCGGATTTTGCAACATAACAATGCGCCTATTAACACATCTCTCCCTATATGCAGCTATCTCAGGTCTTATCCTAGCGGACTGGTTCTGTATACAATCTTAAAACCACGTTGAAAGGACTTCGTTACCTAACCATAGAGGAGATTCAGGATAATGCAACAAAAGACCTGTACACCATCCCAGAAAGTGCGTTCCTGGAGAATTTTCTAATTTGGAATCAAAGTTAGGAAATAGAGGTGACTACGTTAAGGAACTATGTTACAGCAAAAGTCCAGTGTGTTTATGAAAACACCTCATATTTGTGTGCAAGTAGAATATGTATCAGGATCTAATTAATAGATTATTGTTGAATAACTACTGTTGTTGATGTTACAAAGTTTTGTAGTTACTTAAACGAGTTTAATGTTGATGATTCTGACCCCCAGAGGGGTACAATAAATACTTTACATACATAATAACTGTAAACCTTTTTGGTTTTTGAATAACATGACAGTATTCTAAGTGTCGTACTAAGCAAGTATTAATGGCACTATTTTTCAGATGGTTAAATTTTCATCTCTAACTCTATATACTGGGAAAACGTGGAAAATTCAGATAACTGGATATAAATATATATTCAAATTTGTTTATAAATAATCGTATAAAACGTCATCGTGTTGATTGAATAAGTCTATTAGAGGACATTAAAACAAAACCCCGAGTGTTCGCCTGTCACATGTGTCACTACAAAGCGCTTTTTCGAGGTTTACTTTACATGAAAGGTTCGCGGCTGCCAAACGCGTGCAGTTCCATGACATGCTACATTCAGGACACGACAGGAGATTGATAAGAGGAGTAACAAGGATTGGTTCCAGAGCAGACGTGCATTGGCTGGTCCTGATTACATTGTGGTCAGCTGGAAAATGACATACACAGCGAGTTGTGTGCTTACGCGAGGAAAGTTTTCTCTAATGTAGTTATCCACGGGGCAGGTTGTCAGCGAGTTACATGCACACTTTGTTGATTAATCGATAATTTTTGTGACATCCAAACGAACGGAACTTACATAATTATAATCTATTGAAATTGAAGAGAAGTTCTTCAAAATCATTTAAAAATATTAATAACTCTTTGAGTTAAGCTAAAAATACTAAACAAAATTAAAAAGCAAAATATATTTAAAATAAATAAATATGTGTAAAACAAATTAAATGAGCTAAATGGAAACACAAATTTATAGACTAGATTTATTCTTGTAGAGTGTAAACTTTTTATATAATTAATAATCTATACCAATAAATAAAATTGAAGTGTCTTTCTGTCTGTCTATTTGTCTATCTGTCTGACTGTCTGACCGCATGTTTGCCTCAAATAGGCTCCGAAACGACTCAACGGATTTAAATGAAAATTTGCGGGTTTAAAAAGAGGCGATTTAATTTAGATATTCGTGCATATTAAATTTAGTTATATTGCAGGAGATATTAATATAACATTAATATTAATAAAAATATAAATTCTACTGAAAGGTTTCTTGGAATTGCCACGTGAAAGCCGGCATGTAAACCAACTGCGAGTTATAAGTCCTATTACGCGTTCCTACATCATTCATCTTACTTGATATCTATTGTTGCAGCAGGCTGAGAAAAAATTAACTTGTTTGTATCGTCGGTAATGTATATACATAAATTAATAAATTGGTTTTATTTGTCACGTCAGGTAAATTTTAAAATTTAGTAATTGTTTATGTGAAAATAAATAAATAAACTATCGAGTTTGTTGTAGAAACCGGAGTAATGTGAGTCGTTGTGTTACATTATGACCTTAGATATGCGATTCAATTACAAACTTAACCACTAAATGGGGAAAAAATTTATTGTTAGAATACTGAAAATATGTTTATTCCTGCTATTCTACCGGGGTATTTTGGACTCTCTCGAGATACTGGGAATATATTTGAGATTCATATTATGACGTTTGCGATGTCGGTTTAATTATATGTTAACCAACAATTAAATAATGTACCGGGATTATATAAATAAATACCCGGACAACGCTGGGTCCCAGCTATAATAATTTTTATGTTATAATCAAGTTATTTCAGGAGACGACCAGTATAAAAATAAATAGAGTTTAACTGAAGTCATAATTGGAATCTTACAGAAAACTACTACGCAACTACATGGTATCAAAATAGATTTTGATTTGGTAGAATTATTTTTGCTTAGTGGAATACGATTAGAAACATTAGAAAAAAAATGCCATATTAAGCTGATAATATTTTTATTTTCTTTAATTCAATAATTGGTAATTAAAGCCAAAGCTGAAAAGAAGGCACAAAATGATAATGTAGTCAATGCGATCTTCATAAATAAAGAGATAAAAGACACATAAATGCATATTTAAATTTTATTAATTTAAAATACATATAATAAAGAGTTAAAGGTGTATTATTTAAGGTCTGAAAACACTGGAAGCTTTTAAATGTTCAACGGAAAAATGTTGATGCTTAAATGGACTGGCAAATTATGGAACGAGAGAGGAAACGTGGAGGAAGATGACATTGGAGCATGCTAACAAGAAGACATTCTAGGTTTCTGGGGGCACATCTGAAGCAGTCAGTTCCAGTTAACATAGTCATGTTGCCTACGGTGGAGAGCGAAGATAGTCGGGGAAGGCAGCTATCGTCTTATATAATTAGGAATGACGGCTAAAAGTCTACCACAGGGAACGGAAATATGACACTAGACTGACGACCATTTTAAATATTTATTAATGAATTATTTTGTCAGGGGTGAGTCCAGTTTATGAAAAATCAATATAGTAAATGCTTACTTATTAGTTTAATTTCCATAGTACAAATCATCTTGAACATTTCTATTCTAAAAAATTAGAATAAATTACTTGGCTTAACTAAGTAACCGAAAATGTACTACATGGTTTTTGCTTAGTGGAATACGATTAGATTGCTCTACCATTTTTAATAATAAAAATATATAATCTCAATATGAATAAACATAAATTTTCCGAAGACAATCTTTTCAACCTACGAACAGTAAGCCTGTGATTTCAAGAAAAATACCAAAATTTAAGTGAAACTTACAAAGGAAACAGCGGCTTACACTTGGGCTATAAAACCTAGACTCGGCGTCTCGGCTCGGGAGTTTCCCAAAATTGTGTGAGAATCGTTGACCGGGTGGCGTATTTTCCCCAAGTGTAACCCGGGATATTATTGGAGGAGATCCATCCCTGCCACCTTGGTGATAGGTGTTACAGAAGTGGGGAAGAAGATTTTAAATAGGCAGGCAGAGACATTTTTTGATCAGATTGGTGGTAGAGAGTGAATTTGAGAGATGTAGAGATTGATGGTGACATAGATTGTTGGCGAGAGATTGTGGACAGATTGGTGAAAGATTGGTGGTCGAGAGCGTTGCGATGAGAATTGGCCAGATGGTGCGAGAACGTGATCGGCAGCTTTGATCTGGATGGAGGACGAACCCGGAGGAAGTGGAAAGCCGACACGGTAATTGCATCTGTGACTCTTTGTAATTTTCTATTTGCTGCTAGGTCCTTGCGGATTAGTTTTGTTCTATGAGAAGGCCCTGAGATAAGTTTTAAAATTTGTTAGCGTTTAAGTAATTAATATAAATCATTTTATAAATATGTGTAGTTATTATTGAAAATAAGTGCCGGCGTACTTATTGAAATTATAAAAAATTTGTAATTATTATTGTAAATATGTTCTTTTTTTAAAGTAAATTGTTTATTGTATTTTATAAAATATAATCATTTATTTAATTATTAATTTATATCACCCCATATATTTATTATAGTTGAATCGGTTCTTGGACGTCGACTGGGATTAGCTCAGATGGCTATCGGAAGTTCCTGGGTTCGAGTCCCTGGTCTTTTTTCCAATTGTGACTTTCTTCTAAACTTAAATATATGCTTTACTGAGCTTAATTGAAGCATTTTTACTTCCTTAGGTTTATGTTTATTTATTTCATCAATTACCCCTCTACTACGGATGTAGGACAATTAATAAATATTAATATATTAACGAGAACAATACAAAAATATTATTAGTCAGAAATATAAGAAATCACAGAAAAATTAAAATTTAAATATAATACACCGCGTTAAGTACAATTAAAATGTTTATATAATAAACTAAACTTCACAATCACCACAGAAGTTAAACAATAACACCACAGTATTTATGTGGACGAATTTAGTTCAGATCGTGTCAACGTTTGTATAAAAATGTTATGAAAGTGCAAGGAAGTTAGTAAAGCGATAAAAATTCTGCAAAGTAGGACGAAACTGCTTTGTGTTTAAAATAAGAGACTTTAATGGTAAAACACAACTACATGCGGAATTTGGCTGTAAGAAATCAAAGAAAAACGACGTGAGGGAAGTTAAAGGTTACAGACAAGGGGTAATAAAACAACCTACACGACAATGCTCTTTGGGTTTATCACGAGTCTTTGATATTCGGAGGCATCAGGTTGTGAGCAAAGTTGGTGTTTTCCAAAAAACGTCGGTATAGAGGGATAAATGTCTCTTCGCAGAGAGGACAGATAATAATTGTTATTGCAGAGGACGGGCCCCGCCACCGACGCAAAGTAAATAATGATGTGACGACAAAGTATTAGAAGTATTTGAAAAAGTAGAATATTAACATTAAAATTTAATTTGAAGAGAAATCTGTAAGAGTTAACATTTAGAATGGACAGTAAAAAATGGGAGAGTGTTCTAGTCATGGACATTTAAATAATGGAGGAAGGCGTGCCCGAGATTGGGGCACTAAGGTGCTCATTGTTGTTCAACGCGGAAGTACGGTTGTATCCAGCGGTAAGTTCCAGGTCAAGCTGACAAGAAAGGAGTTATTACACTGTTTGTAACCATTTAACTATTTTCTGGCATGACCAATTCCAAGTAGTGTTTGTGTGCTGCTCCATGCGAAGCCCAGTTTAGACGAGCCATAGAAAAGAACTTATGTCTGTTTTTAGTCAGAAATTTCATGTGTGTAAATACTGTAAAATAGTGTTAATCATTGAAAACATGCCAGCTATGTAACTTAAAAGTGATCCAATCCAATTATAGTATAGTGCCAATTGATAAGTGTAGATTAAATGATTTTTTTATTTTTGTATGATAATGCTTCATTTTAAAATAATAT
Source organism: Eucriotettix oculatus (assembly GCA_034510155.1). Lineage (NCBI taxonomy): Eukaryota > Metazoa > Arthropoda > Insecta > Orthoptera > Tetrigidae > Eucriotettix > Eucriotettix oculatus. The sequence goes on along the minus strand of CM067378.1, from coordinate 12,627,408 downwards.
ATATATATATTCCATTACTCATCTCAATATAAAGAATGACAACAAATTAATTGAAAACGTACCTAAAGTTGCAGACGAAATATTTCAATTCACATTAAATATTTCTAGTTCTGATTTCTCGCTATTCTTTGTAATTTATTTTTAATATTAAGTCAGATTAATTGAATTATTTTATGTACAATGCTTCGAGATCTTTGTTTTGGCATACGACGCAGGTCTGAAACTCGCTTAAAATAAATAAAGTAAATTAATTATGGTATTAGACGCTACTAATTATTAATAATATATTGTACTGAGTTTTGTCCATTTTTAATTTTCTAAATCAAAGTTAAAAAGTATTAATCGAATTGGTTGCAATAGTTTCAAGTGAATAGTATGTAACAGACCGTAAAGTGTTCACACAAAACATTTCCAACACAAATGAAAGTTCTGCGATGGCTCTGAACTCAACACTACTTATGCATGCACGAAAACGGCGCTTCTGCATGAAAGGAACCACTTATCAAAGAACGTTTTCCTAGAGGCAGCAGTTGGCAGGCTAAATGAGATGGCCCGATGCATCTCATGCAAATTTGGTTCGGTTACGAGGTGAACAAAGGTCAACTACCATACCAGCGAAGTGTGTATAAGTTTAGTTACGGAATCGAATACGTACCTAAGATTATGAAAAGTTTGTGGTAGTTCACCAATTTTGGAAAGTGAACTTTTTCTTCAGGAACTTTCTTTCAGAAAATTGAATAATAAAACAAAGTGCATTTGCACACCTTAAATTTTTAGGATAATAGCATTGTAAGTTTGGAGTCATTATCGTCTATGCTAAGTGTGAAACTATTCGGAAGTTATGTCAAGAAGTGTGTAAATTCACGGGATGTGACCATTCGGCGCGGCCGATTCGGCGCAGCCACTTCGGCGCGGCCCATTCGGCGCAAGCTAGATCGGCGCGAAACTCGCTTAACATTAATAGACGTAAAGCAGCCGTTTCGGCGCGAAACTAACTTAACATAACAAGACATAATTTCAAATTTAGCAAAATTTTTAAATATATTCCTAAATACTTAATCAGTTGCAATACCTGAGAGTTGTAAAACATTAATAGTAAAACAAGCTATGAGTATGGACTAAGCGTCGTAGGTTTATTTAATTAAATACTAAGCTATGTTTTTATGACAAATTATCTGGACTTTTCATTAATATTTGAAGATGCCAAATTATTTATTCATTTAACAATTTGTAACAATAACTCATGAGACTTTTGTGTTCAGAATAAAAATCGAAATATTTATCTTTCAATGAAACATAAATTTTATAAAAGTAGCGATTTAAATTTATTTAAATTACTTGTCTTTTAATAATAATAATAGCCGAATTGGTCTGATGTGATGCGTCTCACTCATGAGTCTAAAATAAATATTATATTTTACATCTGAAATTATAATATTTTTCTAATAAATCTTATGGTTGTTTCAATATGTATTCTTCCACAAAACTGAATAATTTTTCACATTGAATTTTATATTTTTCCAAGTCCCATAAATGCGGATATTAAATGTGGGCATAGTTTGGCCAATATAACTGTAATTACAATATAAACAGATACCGAAATTATTAATTTTATTTTTAATATTTTAACATAGCTTAAATTATTGCAAGATTTTAAGATAATTTGGATATCATAATTCATTAAATCATGTCATAAGTTTGTATTATTTCTTACTGCGTAATTTTACGGGTAAATTATTAATTTCATATTAATCTTAGTCAACCCAATTTTAATGTATTTTTAAGCGAAATGCAAAGGATAAATATTAAGAAGAACACAATATTTATTTTTCCCAGATTAAATTTATGATAGCGCTGACGTTATAATTTGACGTCCATATTTACTGAATTATAAAGCATAGTATCTTATGGAATAATGGCTGATTTGACATGTAATTAAGAATTATTCCTGAGTAAGTAGATATTTTTATAGCAATTGGTAACTATCTTATTGACAGAAACAATAACCAAAACATCAAGAAAATTGACAGAGTGATCTTTTTCAATTCAATTTTAAAGTTTCTTTCAGTGTTGTAATTATTAAAAGTATTGAGCAAATGGTTTATGTGGAATCTGAGGATGATACTAAAAAGTCATCATTCTTGAAATATCTCAGTGGTTTTAAATCTAAAGATGTAATACATAAGGCTTCCAAATCTCTCATAATTTGCGCGAATAACGACAAAGAAAAATTCCCAAGGTAGAACCAATGATTTCGTGATAGTAAATGTTCTTGAACGAAAAATAAGTGGAATTTATAATTACATTTATTAAGATAAGAATTTTTGATAAAATAATTTTTGTCAATTTCGAAAAGTAGTTATCCCATCTATTTTTAAAACTTGGTGTAATTAATTGATGCATGGGCTAAAAATTAAATAAGAACTCTTCATCTAATGATAAGAAAACATGATCATTAGTGACGTTTAAATGGTCCAAAAACTTAAAAGACGTTTTGACTGTAAAATTATTTTCCTTATTAAGAGAATTATATAAAAATATAGAAATGTTATGAAGATGGCTGCTAGTAGAAGAAACGATAATTCTGACAGATAAATTATATGCTAGAGCATAGGCTCTGGCACTATTATCAGAAGTTAATAACTAGGAGTTAAAAAGTGTTACTGTCCACAAGTCTTTTCAAGTTAATTTCTAATTGATCAATAACTAAAGTAATGGATTTAATTTTTATTGCAAGTTCTATGTATTTATTTGTCTGGTAATAACGTTTCAACTTTATAAAACTATTTAGTCAAATTCCTTTGGCAGATTCACTAAAGATAACATTAGGATTATTAGAAATGTACATTTTGGTGTTTTGCACAACTTATGATAATTTTCTATACAGAATTAACTCATTGTTAAAGTTTTCCATTGTAATTATGGAACTAACAATATGCTTATTCTTTGTAAGTGTTATTTGAGCCTCGTTGCTTGTGCGACATGCACAACAAATTTTTATCCATTTCAATTTCTTTTTTCCGTTAATAATTTTTCATTTTATAACATAATTGTATTATACATATATATTGTAAATATTCATTTTTATTATAATCGTAAAAGATGAGGTTTTAAAATTTAAGAACGGAACGTCGTGAACAAACTACTGTTAATAAAGTTTATATCACTTTTTTCTGATATATAGGCTGTTTTTCATTTTATTAATATTAATATAAGATGTGTATTTGTATAAAATAACTTATTTGAAACAAATGTCCACGATATTCTCGTTTATCGCCACGTAATGTCCCCGCGCCCAACCTTGCGCCGACACGGCCGCGCCGAATAGTTATTGCGCCGAAGTGGCTGCGCCGAATCGGCCGCGCCGAATCGTCCTAGACCCGTAAATTCAGCCCTCAGATCCCAATAAGCTTCCATAAATACTAATTCAGGAACAGAATAAATTTTTTCAATGAAGCTCAACTCGGGTCTGCTGTTCGATTCCGGCTCTGATATTTATCTACTCTAATCCATACATTATGTTTCTATACTTTATTCGTGATTATACTTTCATTCTGTACAAAAATATTGTCAAACATAAATAGCCCAATAGGCCTCTGAATAACCTAAAAGTAAAGATATTGTTTTGGAATAAAATTGGTAACCTTTAGTTACAGATATATATCCATATATTGTTGAAGTAGGATTCGCGCAGTAATTAACCTATTGATGGCAGAAACCAAACTACCTGAGAAACCAACTCCTTTCGATCGTCGATACGATGTTTTTGTAAACTGATTTTATTTGTTGCGTCAGGCAAATTTTAATATTTAGTAATTGCTCGTTTTATTAGCTCCGAAACGTATGATAGCGGGCTGTGTTCAAAACGAACTGCCCTGAAGCGATTGTAAAGAAATAATGCCGTACTATTTATACATTAAATCAACTTTATCAAAATTCTGTACCTGTTGTTTCGTTTTTAGGGCAAAATAAAAAGGAGTGTCCGCGCGAACGAAGTCGCGGGCATAGCTAGTAGTTGAAAATTTTCGTGTCTCAACCTACAATTTTGGGTAGTGTGTTATGAAAATATCAAGAGATAACAGGTCATTAGTATATCCGAGTTTGTTTCTGCTGTTTCCAATGAGGACGGAGTATCCAAAGACAATTAATTTATTCAGGTTCCGTGTCTGAAATAAAGTGAAATCTTTTACGCCTGACCAACGGCGACTGGTGCTATCTCTGGCGGAGAATTTTGTAAGTAAATGGGTGATAGCGACTGTGGTTGTTATATGCAATATACATTGCATTCAACGTTTTGAAAGAAACTGATGATTAAAAATAAGTAAAACTTTGAGGAAAGTTTTACAAAAATTTTCTGCGTTCCTCAGTGCCCCCATGCTGAAAAAAAAAAACAGATTTGAAATTATACCGTTTTCCAAACCGACCGTGAGAAACCGATCGTAAAAAGCGTGGATTTCTCGCGTACTTCGTACTCCGTAAGTATAAGTTTTTTCAACGGTATTCGATAATATTAACATAATTACTCATGTTTTTAAAAAATATCTTATATTTAGTGAATTAAATTATCTTCCGATTAGACATTACATCAAACATATCCTTAATAATTGATGTAATTTTGGGGCAAAGATACTGCGGATGAAATATAACTTTAATTACAAAAAATGATGGATTTAAATATTAAATTCATAAAAATAATGAGGAAATGCAGTACTATGATTTTACATGCAATGATAAATTCTACTACTGTGAATGAATTGAGAACAAAAATATACATTCACATGGTAAATACTTTACTAACAATATAAAACGATACATGTTGTACAATTAGTGTAACAATGAATTGAAGGTATATTTTATAAATTTCTATACAATTTATAATTACAATTTATTTTATTTGAATAGAAATTTATATTATAAAAATGAAATAAAAAATATATACAAGTAAATAAAAAATTTAGAAATGCTTTACCAATTAAAAAACTAATTAGTTTACGTGTAGTTTTGTTGCTTGAATATTATTCGTTTAACTGTGCTGTTATTTTATTTAAAATGTATACGTGCACAAACGGTTGTAAGTAATGTCGTGACTATGTGCCCCAAGAGTAGATCTCAAAACCATACCGGTAATTATTTGTAAATCATCCCGTACTTCTTCTAGTACATCGGTAACGTGGAAGCTTTCTAGTAATTATCGATCTTTAATTAAGGTATTTTTCCTGAAAACACTCACATCTACTTCTTGAAATCCACATTTAATAATAATTGATTTATTAACGACTTTCATAAACTTGTCACAACACCAACTCAATGTAACTTTTCAATTGTCACCCATTTTCTTATACATTTCCAGCACTGTCCCTCTGTTCGGGTAGTCAACAATGGCTCAAACACAGTGTTGGAAGCTCCCCATATGCACGCTGATGCCGTTGGTTGTCGTGTGACTGTCGCGTGCCCATTTATACCAGTCCTAAAACAATACAAAATCAATTTAATTTGTCACTACTGAATGCAATAAATTACTTCACTCAATTTAAAGTTTCAGACAAATGTAACCACGCAGACAGTTGCTTGCGTGTTGAGAATGTAAAGTAAATTAACATGAAACAGTTCTGCCACATTTAATGATAATCAGTTCATTCCAATATGTACATATATATTGTCCATAAATTTACGAGAGAAGGAAGGTATTTCACAGCGGAAATTTCAGTGATATATTGGTAAAGCCTCAAAACTATCGTTGAGAGGTTCTGGAATATGCTCACAGGTCACAGGTTGCGGAACACGCAGCTCACAGGGGTACCAACAACAATCGTTCCGTACTGCACACAGAATTGTTCTTCACCTTAAGGTGCAAGAATTGGTTACGACTTTAATTTAAGTGGCATTTATTTACAATGACAAACTAAAACTTTTCTAATCGGACAGTTTTTCCAGTAGTGTTTGATGAAGAAACTCTGTTTCAATTACAGGAATCAAGTATCTGCTGTTTTGGTTGGTTCGTGGATCTTATCTTCTTGAGGTCCACCGTCCAACTAACTTCTCAGTGTGTCATTTTCCTGCTACACCTTTCATTCTCTGTAAACTATATAACCGTAATTATTCTCTCTGTGAAGGCGTGGAAAATAATCTCCAATAATGGTGACTCCTTTTCTGAACGCAATAATTTTGAAATCGATTTCCTATGTTTCAAAAACATTGCACGATGAAGTCATTTGATAATGAATTAATTAGGGAAGTAACATCTAAAACAATATTTTAATTTCTTTACATCTAATAATTATATTTCATTCGTTAAAAAATGAGTCTTTTATTGCAAGGCACCTTAGATATATTCAGTAAACATCTACAATACCCGGGTGAGCAATGTAAAAAACTCGGCCACTTATAACTTGGCGAAATATCTAACAAAATGTCTAAGTCCCCTAGTTGGGCATTGTGAACACCATGTAAAAAATTCCGCAGAGTTTGTGAATATTTTGAAAGAGATCTCTATCGACCAACACGATTTACTTGTAAGTTTCGATGTGGTGTCACTTTTCACTCGAGTACCATTGAAGAAACTTTGGAAATATTAAAAGATAATTTCACTCCAACGGAAATTGAACTTTTCAAACACGTACTAAAAACAACTTATTTCCAGTTTCAAGGAAATATTACGAACAGACAGAGGGAGTAGCTATGGGATCTCCTCTGTCTCCTGCTATAGCAAACTTTTTTATGGAAGCTTTCGAGGAAAAAGCATTAAACACATTGCCCTACAAACCGAAATGTTTCTATCGGTACGTAGACGATACGTTCGTGATTTGGCCGCATGGGATTCACACATTGGATATGTTCATGAAACATCTAAACGGGATAAATTGCAATATTTAATTTAAGATGGAGGTGGAAAAAGAAGGCTGTCTCCCGTTCTTGGATATCCTAATTAAAAGGCACCGGATGGAAAACTAAGTCACTCTGTATACCGGAAACCGACGCATACAGACCTGTACCTCCATAATAATAGCGACCACCATCCAGCCCAAAAAAAGAGCAGTTCTTAAAACTTTAATTCACCGTGCAAGAGCTGTTTCGGATGCCGGAAATCTTCAACGGGAACTTGCCCACCTGAAAAATGTATTTTTGCTAAATGGATATTCCAACAAGGATATCTCTTGGGCCATGAGGAAGTCTATAAGGAAAACTGTGGAGAGTGACGTGGCGGTTGCAACAGCAACCCTTCCCTATATAGGAAGTGTCTCCAACATCCTTGGAAGAATCCTGGCCAAACATAATATAAAAACGGTGTTTCGGCCACAGTCTAAAATACGACAGCTATTACGCCCCGTCAAGGACGCTATCGGATTAAAGGGACCAGGGGTGTACCAAGTCCATTGCCAATGTGGACTCACCTACATTGGACAAACAATCCGGAGCATTGAAGAACGCTGCACGGAACATGAAAGATGCATCCGTCTGAAGCAGCTCAACAAGTCTGCTGTAGCCGAGCACGCACTTATGACTGGGCACACAATAAACTTTGAAGAAACCAAGATCCTCGACCGACCAAGAGGTTGGTTTAACAGCGTCCTCTCGGAGTCAGTGGAAATCAGGATCCACAACCCTATCCTGAACAAGGACACTGGTTTCCAACTAAGTAAAGCGTGGGACCCAGTCTTAAGTAGCTTGCGAGCACGGAATAGAGAATACGGGAGCCATAGTAGCCGGCGGGCCGGTAGTCAACACGTCGATCCCTCACCCGCTCTGGAACCCACGTCCGAAGACGCAACGGAGATTCAGAATAGATACTGGTTACGCGGCCACGCTGACAGCCAATCAGCGCCCTCCGCAGCCGCAACCCTGACATCGCTATAAAAACCCCTGCTAGTGACTCGGCACCGTCAGTTCACCTGAAGAAGATGGCAGAGCAAGCCATTGAAACGTTGTGTTTAAATTCTATACTTACCCGGTTGAAAACACGAGAATTGTTCATGCATAAAAAATGTCATTATTAGCAGTTATTTTAAGGGGAAGTGTGTACTAGCAGTATCATATTCAATACTATCAATAAACTAACCGTAAGTAATTGAAAATAGAAAAATTTTCAGCTTTTTCTGCTAACCGAATATAATTCCTGCGGAAACAATAGAAATTAGGTTTTGTAACCTTCGCCATTAATAATTAAAGCGCTTTTTTCTCTGTTGACTCAGTTGTGTGCTTATTATTAAATATATATTCAATTTGGCTTCACCATGTTAAATGTATGCCACGTCAGATATGTAGGAATTTACCGATAGAGCCGTCCGGCTAGAAATATCTCTCAGGTAAGACGGGAGTTTCTTCCAGGATTTATTTTTTTCGTAACAGGCAACAATCCTTTAATAACATAGGAAGGGAAATGAAAAGGGGTGAGGAAGGTAGAGCAAGGCAACCAAGGGTTGCCTGGGGCCCCCGGGCTTAGTTTAAGGATATTACCCGGTATTTTGCCTGAAGAGATGCAGGGAAACCCCCAGAAAACCTGCATCATGTAGGTCGGGCTACTGGGTACTATTCTCACGCCCTTCCTCATGAAAGGAGATGAGTTGGCTGTAGGGTCGCAACATTCCACCTGGCCGACTGATCCAATGAGATACTGGCCTATTAACAGAATCAATATTCCTGATCAATTATATTACTTCATAACACGAAAAGTGAGAGTTTCAAAATAAATATACAGCAGGTATTAACTTTATAACAGAGGAACAACTTGAAACATTTACCATAATTTTACAAACATCAGCAGACAAAATTCTTGAAGAAGTTAGAAATAAAGCCTATATCTCCCAAGAAAGGGGCAGAAAAAATATAATTTAATTTAAATTCGTAGAAGGCGTGATCTGATAATACAAATATTAAAACAGCTAACAAAGAAAGGTGCCGTCATGCAGACCAGCCTTCTCAATGCAGATTGAAGTACATATCTGTCAAATAGAAAATAGATGAGGCAAGTGTTACCACCAAAACCTTGAAAGGCACTACATAATGTCAAATCATACCGACCGATCGATATCCCTCTATTTCTTTTTTAATTTATTTTAGGTCACGTCGACAATAAAGTCATTAGCGGCCAACATAAATGTCATTAGCACAGAAATTACATTAGGGTATAAGAATAGAACATAGAATTGTTACATAAGGTGAAAGTTAAATTATATTTTGTCATAAATATTGATATCTTTAAAAAAATTTAAAGTTCTATTTATAGCTTCTTCCGAAGTTGTGATGTTTTTAGGTCCATAGAATCCGATGATATCAGATCAGTCCTCTGTTTGTGATACTTGGGGCAGTGGAAGATGATGTGGACCATGGTTACGTTCATCCTGCACGAGCTACATTGTGGTGAAGGTTCTCTAGAAAAAAGAAAGCAATGAGTAAAATTTGGTGTGGTTGGCCCTTACCCTGCAAATTACTATTTGCTCCTTTCTTGTTAGATGCTTGGGAGGAGTAAATATTTATAATTTTTAGGTTTCGGTGGAATGGTCCGTTGTTAAAAGATCTTCTGCTAATGTTCAAGTGGTCCAAGAATTTTGTGTTGTAAACCCTCCAAATATCGTCTACGGTGCATGTATGGTCAGATATAAAATTGTGACTTGAGTTTGCAGTGAGATTCGGTAGATGGTCAGCTACCTCATTTCCTAAAATTTTACCGTGGGCAGGGATCCAGCATACGGTAATATGATGGTTGTTATTATTAGAAACCCAAATATTGTCTCTGATATTTTTAAGATTGTTAGGTAAAAGTCAGAGTATTTTTATCGCTTTTACAGCATTTAATGAATCACAGAATATTAATGTACTTGTAGCATGATGTTCCAAGCAGTGCTTAGATGCCATCAATAGCGCGTAGATCTCAGCCGTAAGAGGTGAAGCATCTTTGTGGATAGCTTGAGTTTTTGATGATCCATTGGTGACCATGGCACATCCAACTCCATTCAGCGATTTTGACGCATCAGTGATTATGAATCTTGGTTGATTGTAACGTTCAATAAGATCACAAAATTTTGAATTCCAATCGATGTTGTGCTTTTGATTGTTAGTGAAACTGGTGAGGGATGTGTGAATAGGAATTTCCGTGAATCTCCAGGGCGTAATAGATGAGAAGGAGTTGAAATCGGGAAAGGGGGGTGAAAAATTTAGGAAGGAGAAATTATTGGAAACGTTTTGGTTGACTGAGTAATAAGATAAGGATAGATCTTTGTTATGTTGCAGATTATAGGAGATGTTGTCTCTTACTTTAGCGTTCGTCGAAGTTTTGACTCTTAAAACATGTTTTGCAATTAGCAACGTCCTTCTGTAACGCAGTGGCCGTTCTTTTGCTTAAGTTATACGTCTAAATATCGGAGTTGTTCTTAAACATCCAGTAATAATTCATAACATATTATTAAATGTTACATCTAGCTTATTTAATAAAGATTTGTTAGTCGAATGGTATATTTGTGATCCATAATAAATTTTATTTCTGATTATGGCTTTAAATGTGAGATGGAGAACGTCTTTAGCTGCTCCCCAATTTCTTGCCGCAATTGCTTTTAAGATGGAAGTTCTGTTTTTAATTTCCATGATGAGGACGTTAATATGTGTGTTTAATTTAAGATTATAATCCCAACTTATCCCTAATATTTTTATATTCTTACACTGTTGTATTACATTGTCATTCATCTGTAATGGAAAGTAAGTTACTTTTTTTCTATTTGGAGAAGATTATAGTTTTTAATTTATCTGAAGAGAATGATAATCCGATTTTATTTGCCCAAAAAAATGATATTGTTTATTGAAGGTTGCATACAGTTAGTAGATTCAATTAGGTTGGTGCATTTTTTTAGAAGTATTATATCATCCGCGTAATTCAACATTACGTTTGTATCGCTTGACTGATTGTCGTTTATGGCTATAAGGAAAAGAACTACGCTGTGGCTGGATCCTTGTACAATATCGTTTTCCAGGGTAACTTCTTTCGAGTATGCATCTTTCGTTTTTACAATAATGAATCTTTCTGATATTAGTGAGTTAATACAATATGTTTCCTTGCTTAATTGGTTCAGAATGTTCCATCTCCAGGTCCGATCGTATGCTTTTTTGATATCTATGGTCGTGAGGATAGTGTCACAATTATTAGCCATTGCTTCTTTTAAAAAGTTATCCAAGTATGTGGAAATGGAAATTCGAGAGTAAAATTTTCTGTTATGGTTTTATTAATTGTTAAGTTCCAAATGCCACATAATTCTCTTGGCGCTGAATTTTTCGAACAGTTTGTTTATGTTGCAGCTAAGTGAAATCGGCCGGTAATTATCGGCTGAAGTACTATTTTTTCTTGTTTTTGAATCGGGATGGCAAATGATTTATTTTTCCAACACTTGGAAATCTTGTGTTGACACCAAATTTTGTTAAATATTGACAATAATAGGTGGATAGCGTTTTTAGGGAGGTTTTTGATTAGATAGTTTGGGATCAAATCGGGTCCAGCACCTGAGCTGATTTTAGGAAACATTCTCTGCATTTGTTTTTCGTGGAACAAAGGCACTGAAATTACTTATAATATTTACATCAATTACTATAAATAAAAAATGCTTCTCATCATTACAACGCACGCGTAAATACAAGTACACAAGTGTTACTTTCATTTTCATCCTTTTTCTTGTACGTAGTTTTGCTTGTTATTTGCTACAATAATATAAAAGAAATAAAAATATTTCTAATCATTATTAAGTATAATTTATTATAAGCTCATTTTACGGTTTGAAATATAACTTCATTACAATTTTGCGTAAATACGAGTATGTATCTGTATACGCTCACAACTTGAAAATTACTACTTAGAACTACGAATGCATTTCATGTCGGACGCGTATTCTACTTATAAAAAAAATAAATCATAGTAAATTTTTAATATTCTGGACGTATGTAGGTATATCATAAAGGCCCGACTATTCTAGGTACTATCGATGAAAATACTTGATCTATCTGATTGATTTTAAAAACAAAATAACGCTGCAGATTTCATTCTATTGTATATTCTCGTTGTGCTGATTTTCAGTCCTAAGACTGGTCTGATGCAACCCTCTATGTTAACCTTTATTGCGCAAGCCTTTTCATTTCCTTATAACTAGCGCAACACACATCCTCCCTAAACTGCTTAGCTTATTCCATACACGGCCTCCCTCTTCTGTTCTTACACCACACACTTCTCTTTAATGCTACTTTCATAAGACCGTCGTGTCTTAGAACATGGCCTATTAATCTATCCCTTCTCTTGGTCAACGTCCTCCATATTGTTCGCTTTTCCTCTATTCTGTTTAGAACTTCTCCGTTTGAGATTCTATCCACCCATCTGATTGTCAGCATTCTCCTATAGCAGCACATTTCAAAAGACGAGAACGCTGGATAGTATGAGATTAGAGGTTGTGGAGACGAGCAGATGATCGATATTATAAAACAGGCAGTCCAAAGAGACGAAGATAAACGGAAATTTTTCCTGAACCAGGAATAATAGCAGCGGCCGCTGTGATTTGAATGGAGTAAGAACCATATGGGAGGATATTGCAATGAGGAAGACGCTGCTAGTTCCATTATGTTGACATGGTAATTACCCCTGTAACTTTTTGCTGATTTCCTATATTGCCAGGTCCGAGTAGATATTGTGTGTAATATTTTGACCTATGAGAAGGCCCGTAAAAATACGACCCTGAGTTTGGAGATCGAGAATTGCTATTTTTAAGAAATATATTTCTATTATTTTTTATGTAAATATATATACAGTGTTTAACTAAGAAAGAATTGCTGACAATATCAATATTGTAATATTGATGTGAATTTGTGTAGGATAAAGTAAATTGTTTTATTTTTTATTATAAAAGCTCATTATTAGTATATTAATATTGCACTAAAATAAGTAATATCCCCCCGGAATTAATGTCAGTAACAGCGGGCGGTAACTTGATATCCCATTACTGGATTTGGAAGAAGTTGCTGAAATAAAACCAAAAAAATTGAAGAACAAAAGTCAGAAGCCGCGTTCGAACAAACTATTTCTTTTTAAAGTTGCTGCTAACTACAGATTAATATCTTAAATAATATTTTCCCATATAATATTTTTCTATCTCAAGTTAATATCCTCAGTTCTTATTGGCAATGACGTTATTTGAACTTGGTATTATTTATTTTAATATTTTTAACGTATTCTGCATACAGTGTAATGGTGTAATTGTTTGGTGAGTTTCGTATGGTTGTGGCCGACGGCAGCACCACCGGGTGTTGTTAAACAACTATATATAGTGACGGGAGAGAGTGAGAAGTTGGTTCGATGGAAGTGAGCTTTCAAACAAAGACAAACTATACCAAAGTAAGCCATTAGGAACACTAATGTTACTCACAGAGCCACAATAATATTTACTGAAAGTTGTAACAGCAACTTACGTTTCCAATGACGGAACAACATACTGGCCGCCCATTCCTAGAAAGCTCCCAGACCTTTAGGATTATTAAAAATTTCAATCCTAATTAACTTTAACTTATATCATACCTAGACCTTTTCTCTGACCACTTTACACACTCTTGAGACTGTAGTAAGAGACAAAAGCGAAACCACATTTCCACCTTAACAGAAAAATTGATTTGGTCTATTTAAGTGTAGAACTATCAATAGAAAAGAAGAGTAAGTTACTTGCGTTGTTGAACGCTTTAACTACTTTATATATTATAAGCAACCTGAGAATTTACTTTGAGAGCAAATGAAGTTATAAGAGTAGATCCTGACTTCTTCCACCTTTTCTAATAGTGACCCCTCAATGTCTTGAAATAAACAAATGCAATCCAGTCAATATAAAATTAATATATTATAGAACCTACAATGTCGATAACATAAGAAATAGTTAATAAGAACCCACTCTTTGTCAAGTAAATATTTATTGGAAAAATAAAACCAGAAAAGGAGGCTAAGGAAGCGATGACAACTTCCCGGAGCACCAATTGACGAAATAAAATACAACGCAGCCTCAGCCAAAATCAAAAGTTGTTGTGGTATTCAGTCCTAAGACCAGTCTGATGCAACCTTCCATTCTAACGTATTCTCGCGCAAGCCTTATCTTTTTCACATAACTAGAAAATACCACAACCTCCCTAATCTGCTTAGTTTATTCCATCCCTCTTCTGTTCTTACACCACAGACTTCTCTTTATTGCTACTTTTATAAGACACTCGTGTCTTAGAACATGGCCTATTAATCTATCCCTTCTCTTGTCCACACTTCCCTTATTCTGTTTAGAACTTCCTCGTTATCACTTCTATCCACCCATCTGATTTTCAGCATTCGCCTATAGCACCACATTTCAAAGGCTTCTATTCTTTTCCTTTCTGCAACTCCTAGCGTCCCCATTTCGCACCCACACAACGCCACACTCCATACGAACATTTTTAGCAACGATTTCTTAATATTCAAACTTTTATTACCCGTAAGTAAATTCCTCTTTTTTGCGAAAGCCTTCTTTGCCTGTGCTATCCTACTCTTATGTCTACTATACTTCTACCATCCCTAATTATTACGCTTCTCAAGTAGCATAATTCCTTATCTTCCATCATTATATTCTTTCCCAATCTATCACCCTATACAACATTACCTTCTTTTCTCTCTATTTATTCTCATATTGAACTCTTTCTCCAGGACCACGTTCATGCCATTTATTACGGTTTCCAAGTTTTCTTCTGACTCCCTTAGTACTACAATATTATCGGCAAAGAGTAGGGTTTTTATTTACTCTTCTTGCAGTATGATTCCTTTTCCATATTCCGTTTTAACTTTCTTAATCGTTATAAGTTAAACAGTACGGCCGACAGACATACTTTTCTTACTCCTTTCTTGATTACGGCTTCTTTTCTTGATCTTCTATTCCAATTACTGCTGCCTGTTTTCTGTACAGGCTATGTATAATCCTCCTTTCTTGATATTTTATAACATAAATAAACGACTGATATACTATATCTGCAAATTTCATACTTGTAAAAATTATCTGTGAGTATACTACAATGATTCCAGTTCAGTGTGCTAAGGTCATTTACAGGTACTCTGTGGTAAGTCAGTAACCGTACTCAACACAAGCATCTCAGGATTCCTTTTATAAGACCGGAAGAACGACGGATACCTGAGAACAATATGAAAGAAATCACAGACATTAAAAATAAACTGGTAGTGGAGTTGTCTTACATCCCGACGACTGCTACGTTTATAACGGAAAATACTAAAACCCAAAATGTAAAATGGATGTTTACCCTTACGCGTTTAGTGTATACTTTATAGTCTGTGTATAAATGAGGATGGTAAGTTTATATTTGAAATAAAATCTCATAACCAGAATTATTGCTCCACTTGCTACAATTTTATGACGACTAGGCCACATATAGTAGTAATATTAAACTGATTCTGTGAAGTTCTCTTACAACCGTAAGTTGTAGTTCCGAAATTAATTTGGTGTTGGTGATTTTAAATGGATCAAACGAACCGTCAGCGTAGTCTACTCCAAATCAAAGAGTGAAACACCCTAAATATACACGACTCTAGCCTCGTATTGAATCCGCAATAAAGAAATTTGGCGTTTTTTTCTTTATAATTTGATAGTTGCATTAAATATCACCAATTTCGATGTAGGAGATACTAACAGGCTTGAAGCTCAGTTATGTTCATTATTGGGGATTTGCCATTCAAAGGGCTTTGTCTGTAGAAGGTAACGCCGTAAAGAGTTAACTTGAGCACATTGTTTAATTTTCTACGAGAAAGGTAAATTCTTGTAAAGCTATTAATCCACATTTAGCGTAAACGTGCTTAGGGCAAGTCTGCAGTTTTGCCGAGTCCCTTTGATCGTAGACGACAGGTGAGAAACACCTGCAGGTCGTAATCAAAGCGGGGAGGAGGTAGGAAGCGATTTATCGCTGGGCGGCAGTGTGCCTCGTAATTAGAGAGGCGTCGGCGTCCAGCAGGTGGCGTGGCGTCGCGTTACTCGTTACCGTCCAGCTCATTAGAAGGCGGACGCCTGCGGCCGGCGCAGCATCCGGGATTTAATGGGGACCGCGTCAGCTTTCGGCCGCTTGCCAGTTACTTTGTGGCACCAGATAGTGTAATACTCCACTAAAGAACAACGAGTTGAAAGAATCACGTCAATTAATAAGAATACACATCTCAGATTTCACAGGAGTTAAGCTTAATATTATGAAACGACGGCATTTTAGCTATCTTCACAATTACGGTATTCGTATAAGAATCGGAATTATCTAATAATTCTAACATATTCAATGGTAACATACCCCGCAGACTCTCAATGTAATGAATAACTTAGGGAATTCAAATAACTTAATTATGGTAATACTTTGTAATTTAAGCTAAGGTACGGAAAGAATCAGACTGATCGAAGTAGGTCAAAGGAAAATTAACTGACGAATCTTCTTCGGCAATCGAAAGGAACAGAAAAGAATCGGTAACGTGAGTGATCATTGATTGGAATGGAAAGAACAGAGCTCATTTGACTTATTCAGTTTCTTGTGACTCGAGAGCTGCCTCCTGTTTCAATCACTCCTTCCTGAATCAGATAGCGCGGACCGAGATCCCAGAGCTACCTGCTCTTTGAATCACTCAATCACCAATGAGAATCTCTTCCTTTCTGGATAAGCTATCGTGCGACGATTGCTTTGGTACAATTAAATTAATATAAGTTTAAATAAGGCCAAAACAGGCAAAAATAAGTGAAACAATATATAATTTAAAGCATGTTTCGGTCCTGATATGGACCCTGTTCACTCATTATTGTCTGCTTTGGTCTTATTTAACTTACAGACAATAATAACTATTAAACTTAAATTAAGTGGAATATGAGCAAAATGTTGTAACCGAACGTCAATATGATTTCCTCTTATCTGACTGTGGAGAATATAATAGTACAAATTGATTCCGTAATCTGTTGGTCCAATTATTGTCGCTAAATTTTATCCTATTCTATTCATTTAAACCTCTATACTATAGTTTTTTAACATTACTAATTCACTTCATTTTTTATATCGGAGCAGAATTTGGATAGTCCTTAAATTATAGAATTTATCATTTAAAAGGGCGTGTGCATGGCTACATGAGGGTAATCCACGTTGTCGAAAATCGCTTTTAATAACATAGGAAAGGATTTGAAACAGCAGTTGCGGGAGGGAGAGAAAATAGCAACTACAATGTAAACGTATACGTGAATATTAGTATTAATTTTGTTCCTGTTTAAAAAAATCAGATTCATTTATTTTATTTTACAATTGTATCTTTATTTACTATAAATAAAAGGACAGCAAATTAGTCAGCATACAAATTTATCACTATTTATTCAAAAGCGACGTTTCGTCTCCATTTTGAGACTTCCTCAGGCTTACTGAAAACAATATTAAAGAAATTAAATATGGGTTCTATGTTATATATTTATTTATTAGTAAATTCTAAATACGTATATAATTTTCTTTAATAAATAATTTATATCTAAATAGAGCCCTATTACGAAAAAGAACAGTTTTGCCCATTTCTCAAGACTTGTTAGTCACAGTTGGTTTTGAACAGGCCCAGCTTTGTCGTGGTAATTCAATGGATTTACAAATATTTATATACATATTTTACGACATCAGCAAGATATAGGAAAGAAATAAACACGAAAAAACTTCAGTTCTCTTTATTCGCATAGATAAGTCAACAGAAAGACTTATGAAAATTAAATATATTACACGTATATAACATATAAAGACACTGCGATGTAGAGAATTTTACACTTAATAATGAACCTCTGAGGGACAAGGCTATAAAAAATTTATTTATAACAATAAATTTCTTCATTTTCGACTTTTTTTTTCAAAATGATCAGCCCATTAAATTTGGTTACATCACATCATAAGTACATTTATTTAATTTTCTATATTTTATTATACATTTACATGAGTGTGTTTTGAATTTGAAATTTTAATTATTATTGATATGAATTCACACATAGATCAACAATCTGATTGAATGTAAACGGATTTCCAGGAATGGTATAAGCTTTGGAATTTCAGTTTGTAACGAATTTAATGTGGCAACAATGATTTCATGCAGGAGTCGATGCGAATCAAGTTGTATTATCGGGGATCACGTTGACAATGTAATATTAGCACGCGTCGTTCTGTATGCGGCCTTGTCCATCAGGTCTTGTTCTGGTGCGTTTGATCTCTTGCTGATTGGTAACGTGATAGCCCTGAATACAGCAGCGTTATTGAATTGCATTATGTATGCCGTTTATAACGCCATCTGAGTAGGCCGGGAATAATCCAACAGGTGTTATTAATATTTCAAGTCAGATTTGAAATCGCCGGGTTAAGTACGTTCGTCCGGCAGAGACCGCTCCCCTATTTAAATATTAACTTAGGCTGGATTATAGACGTTCCTCTCGATTGACTCTGGGATAATTTTGATTTATTCCTTTGCCTTCGTTCACATTGTAACGCTATTTTCTCAACTTATTTGTATTTCTAACTGAAAGTATCAAATTGACAAAAGATTTTAGTCCAACAACGGTTAATCCCGGTACCATCCAAGTATCAAGCAGAACGTTATCATTCACTATTGCTTTTCCTGGTGACCTCGGATGACAATTTTAGTCCTTTATTTAACAATTGGATTGATTATTTAATTCGCTATAGAGCGAATAATCAGAATTGAAGCTGTATTCTAAAATCGATACTGTGCCGTTTTACCTTATAGCTAAGAATGCAGTGAAACCTTTTGTTAGTGGGATATTGAATTTAATTAGCAACATTTCATTACAAAAATACAATATCAGCGATTAAATGTCATAGAAAAAATTATTACATATGTTAAATACAATTAAGGATTTTAAAACTAATTATATAAAAATCACTGTTTTTATAATAATAATTCTAAATGAATTTATGTTTTCTTCTAGTGTATTTTATATTTTATTTGTAGGTGACTGTGGCATGTGCCGAAAGCGTGTATATATTTGTTTAATTTAATGTAATCAACATTAATAAAAATTTGTCTCGTATTCAAATTGAGTCATTTGTGTATTTTGACGTGGAATTTATAATTTATATATATATATATTAAAAAATTAGAGTTATATTCAAATGGGTGGGCCCCAATAAATCTCAACTTTGAAACTCAAAACATTTATATTGTTAACAAAAGTAAAAGATTCAACAACATTACAATACTTGGGAATTTATTAATTTTAATTAATTTTATTTTGCCGACCTGAACCCTAACCGAAGAAACAATATTGCAAGGGATTTAAGTAAATTTAATCTCCTTTACTCAGGGCTTTATTATTGATTATATACATAGCAGAGCGAGAGATTATTGCCTTTTATTCCTTACTTTACATTCATCCTCCCTTGGTCTTTTTGTTGACCGGCAGTCCTTGATTCAACGCAAAGACAACTTTCGGGTCAGCATAGAAGCTGCAGTCCTCTACTGTGGTGTCATTGATGCTTGCAGCCAGATCGCCCCTCCCCTCAGACTTAAAGCCAGTCAGTCCGACTTTCCGTTTCCTGGTGCTGAACTTTCACCTTCAACTCTCTTTTCCGAATACAATTTCCGAGGTCCTCTACACCCCAAACTCACCTTTTTCTATCTTCCCCAGGGCCTCCAACGGGGTTGATGTATTACCCATGGTGGAAGAAGATAGGTGCGCAGTGCAAGCCAATCACAGCATTGGCCATACTGGCTTACTGAAAAGCGACAATTCAAACGTTCCTTGCTCAATGGTTTCATATACAGCTGAAGGCGTGCTTTTGGTTACTTACAATACATCACACTGACAGCGCTAGTCTTCCTATATATCTTCTTACACTTAATTGAATGATTAAGAACAAATAAATTATTAAAATTACCCTCCTAATATGCAAATTATTATTTTGTTTATACAAGTATCTAAAAGATACTTTTTAAACATGTATTTAATTATAAATAAATAAAACACAAAGAATTGTAAAAGATCAGACATGAAATAATTTTATAAATAAAGTAATTATATAATCTGACTTAATGTTATAAATAAAAGACAAAGAATGACAAAAAGTCAGAAATGAAAAGAACAAAAAAAGAACTTTTCGTCCCCGAACTTTAGGGTCCTCCTCAAATCTTTAATTAAAATAATACCGAGCGTTGCAGAAGCAAAGAGAATAGAGTCCAGCAAATAAGCCTAATCTGCAAACAGTCAGATTCCTGGCACCAGGAAAAACCTACCTCTTGCTAGCCTGCCTACCTGTTTTCCGAGTTACAATATTCTTTCTGCATTTCGATCATTTCAAAATATAAAATTTGAATCAAATTAAGAAAGGGGTCCTACTACGCTTTAACGCAATAACTGTATAATTGTTATTGAATATTAATAAACTCTGCACTCAAGTAGACGTCACAAAACTATTAACTGACAAGACGTTATGTTTGCCTTTCAACGTTTTCACTCGTTTCGCCCCTGACCTAACAGCCGAAATAGGAAATTTTATATTCTAATTGTAACTACCTACAACATACCAATTTTATTTAGTTAATTATTGATCGTCACCTGTGTAAGTTTAGCTTTAACAAATTTTGCAGGAAGAACTTACAAGGACCATAAAGTTAGTTATTTTACAAAGGACAAATAGAATGCCTGTTAGGAGAAGATCAGTTCGGTTTTAGGAAGGATGTAGTGGCAAGAGCATCAAAGTCTAATTTCGGAAGACAGAATAAGAAAACAAGTTGATGGCCAAAACTCAGAAATGATGAAAAAAATAAAACTTTTCGTCCCGGAACTTTGATTAAAATAATACCGGACGTTGCAAAAGGAACAAGAAAAATGTTTATTTAAATTAAAGAATTGGGGAGGACCCTAAGGTTCGGGGACGAAAAGTATTCTCTTTTTTTCTGTTTTTTGCCACTCCTTGTGTTTTATTTATAACATTTTGTCAGATCATATAATTACTTTATTTATAAAATTATTTATTGTCTGACTATGTACCATTCTTTGTGTTTCATCTACTTACAATTAAATACATGTTTAAAAAGTATGTTTTTGATACTCATTTATAAACCAAAAATTAATTCGTATATTAGGAGGTTAGTTTTAATAATTAATTTGTTCTTAATTATCAAATTAAATTTAAGGAAATATACAGCAAGACTTGTAATCTCAGTTTGATGCATTGTAAGTAACCAAAAGCTCGCCTTGAGACCATTGAGCAAGGAACGTTTGAATAGCCGCTTTTCAGTAAGCAAGTATGGCCAATGCTGTGATTGGCTTGCGCCAAGTTTCCCTTTCCTTTACATGCGCAATGCGTCACCTATATTCTTCTACCATGGTATTACCCTTTCTCTCCAAAAATTCGAAATGTGGGAGGGGACAATCTTTTGGGTCAACCATCTTGCTAACTTCGGCAAAAATACTTTCAGACAAAGACTGCGTTTGTCAGGCTTCGACTTATATGACTGTGTTTGTCTTTCCGGGTATTTCCTTGGAAGGGTGACTTGCAAATACCTCAGGACTGATCTCTACGGAATTTTGTACAAAATGCTTAATATTGTAAAAGTATTTTATATTAATAAAACAAAATATACGATAAAATTTTATACGCGTCACAGTATATCTACATTACAATGGGTCATTGAATATAAAAAAATCCTTGAAGATGTCATCTAAAGCGATAATTATTTTGAATTTTCTTTATTTACTTATTAAAAAGCACAAATTTTTGAAATCAGATTTGTCTTTTCAAACAAGACCGTAAAAATAAATTATGTTGGTTTCAGTTCCAATATTCTAAAAATTTTAAACATAAAATTTATATTCGATGATAAACTAAGTTTCTATACGACTCGTAAAACTTATTCATAGTGTGAATAAATGTTGTTAAATATCAATAGGGTAACATAAGAAGGTAATTACAAAACCGGTGGTTCAAGTAATTAAAATAATATATTTCTCAAAGACTCATTCCCAGTTACTCATTTTCGTGTGTTATATATAAATTCCAGATGTCTTATGTAACGCCGAATGAATAGCTAAGTACTACTCGCACAACGTCCTGTAATAATGAACACTTTTGTGAAATATTAAATTTACAAATACAATTCAACATTTACAGTCGAAATTCACAATTGTGTAACAATTATCTTGAAAATATGAGCGTGTGCGGCCTTGGTGCGCCTTTATATACAGGGCGAAGACGGGAACTGTACGTGGTGAGACGGGAGATACTGTGATAGGTTATTCGATATATGACAGCTATGGTCTAAATGGACAGGAAATGCCCTAAAATTTAAGCACAAGTTTCCATGGCGTCACGTCCGCTTGTCCCTGTGATGGGTCCGGAAGGGTGAGGTATTGTTCGGCGACATACCATGTTTATGACTTGCTGCTGGTTGCCAGTATTGCACTCCTGATAGGGACTGAGGAAAGATTCGCGTGGACATAATGCCTATTTTTTGTGTCTTAGAGTATACCGTACCCCAATCAACTGTGACAAAGCAGTAGCCAGGAAATATAAATATTGGATTAGAGGAATGCAACTGCAGTCCAGGACAGACGAACTGAGAATATAGTTGTGCAGTTTTGGCAGTCTCAGCTAAGTTAGACTTTTTAAAATTATTAACACGGCAATTGTAATATATTTCTCACTTAGCAAGCCCTGGAGGTCACGGACGAACTGTGGACGCAGTATAATGTAATTTTCAGCCTGGAGTCCACCTATTGTTAAATAAAATATTAAATTACTTTAAAGTTTCTTATTTTTAATGAAAAAAAGTAGTTAAGAAAGATGGGTGTCTTGTTTACTTTGTATTTTTCCTTACAAGTTTGTTCTAATTATTATTTAACAAGAATCTAACAGGGAAATTGGTAAAATTATTAAACAAGTAATTACAGTCACGGTAATATCCACATTATTTAATAGCCGAAATGTATAATTTACATTACGTGCGCAATAGGAACTGAAAACAGCAATGAATCATTATGTGGGGTCACTTACCTTTTTGATGTATTGATCCAGATATATGACCATCTACAAAGTTAGTGGAGGCGTTCAAATTTAGTTTTTTTTTCAAGCACTCTAAGATTTTCTGAATGGTACACCAGTAAGGGCATAATTTTAAAATTACCGCTAGCACTACACTAAACAAAGGGTCAGCCTATTTTTCTTAGGCTTATGCCATGGAAGTGAAATTTCTCCTTTGTAATTCATGGCATTATCTTCCACAAAAAATGGCTAGTCTCGTCGTAGTTGAATATTTGTTGGAGGATGAATCTTCTAGTCCAGTGGTGGGCAAACTACGGCCCGTGGGCCAGATGGGATCACTGAAATGTTCTAACCGGCCGGCGGTGTATTGTGAATCTGACAAATAAAAGAGAATGCTGGGCATATAAATAAAATATTTTCCTGTTTTTTCCTCCCTTTCGTTTCATATCAGTGAAGACACACAAATTTATTGACTTATCCTAGATATTGGAATGTTCTGTTGAGAGATAGAGAGACACTGGAAACTTTGTAGCGAAGAGTAAAATTGGTAACGGAGCCTCCTCGCTGTAGTAGTTGTTTCTTAATAATCCAAAATTATAGTTCTACAAGTCCTTTTCGAAATGCACTTTTCCAACTCATATCTCATGCTCAGAGAGTTACTGTTATATTTGCTTCAGTATATGGATATATGAACATGTGTTTTCTACTTCGGAGGATTTGCCTTAAAAAACAGACTGACAGATGTGCATTTAACTTCTCTTCTAAGAATACGTCCATCTCAGTTATAACCAAGTTATGAGAAACGTTTAGAAATGGAGTCACACCACTTTACAAAATTCCTTTATTTTTTGATACTAAACCCCAATATTGACTAAAAGATTATGAAGGAGAACACATTTGCATGAATCTAATTCTCCTTCATAATCTTTTAGTCAATATTGGGGTTTAGTATCAAAAAATAAAGGAATTTTGTAAAGTGTATAATTGTTATCTTTTATAAATTATATTGGCCCAATCGAGTTTTTTGCTCCTTTCAATGACCCATCTTTAAAAATTTTACCATCACTTCTTTAGTTTAAAACGTATCTTGAAATTCGGAGACAAGTATATTGACCCCAGACCCCAAATCGGTCCTTATGCGAGTCTCGCAATGCTGGGTATGCCGGAGCTTTTTAAGCTTACGAACCAGCCTTTGCTGTTCTTAAAATCATTATGTACATTAAAGTTCGCCCTAGGCTACTTTGTAATGAGTTTGGCATAATATTGGCATTTTGTCATACCAGGGCCTCGGAAATAAAATCTTCCTCTAACCGTTTCTGATTGATCAAAATTAGTAATAACTAGTCCTAATTCTTCAATTATTTGTGGTATTTGTTTTGATAGCACATTCACGCCTCTCACTGCATTAACCTCCTTAATTACTTCCTTTCTCGTCACAATTGAACTAATCGTCGATGGCAGTTTTCTGCAATCTTGTTTCGCTTTCTTCGAAAGGTCTCAAGACGAAGTTGAAAGTGAGGTGCTAATTTATTTTTCATAAGTTACGAGAGATACGTACATTTAGAAACTAAAAATCTAAACTGAACTCTGTTTACTGAATGCTGTAAAACCAGTACATAATGGTCTTCATGGTATTCACAAGAGAACAAAATAAGAATGACAGTAGACCGTCCGTAGCCGACGGAATCGCAGCAATTCTTTCTCTCAAAAATCCATGAAAACCGAAGCCGACGATAACCGGTCAACGAAAACTATATTTATTATAACACGATTAACAAATTTAAAAAAGATAAATACTTTTATATACATATGATAATAAGATAATAACATTAAAAAGCTATTTAGCATAAGCGTTACTTAACAATAGCAATAAACATTTTTATAAAATTATCTATTTTTAAGCAATTAAAATTTCAATCTTTGTAAAGTAACTGATTTCAATCAATTCCGCTGTTCTGCTATATGTTTTATTCACAAAGCGTTATTTGTAATTGGTTCTCATTACTCTTTATCACTGCAATTTTTATGCCTCGAATATATCCTCATAATAGAATTGAAATGAAAAATACGCGCAGATTGTTTCTAAATTGTTTTGCTGCAATAAATTTATCTGCTACAACAGTTGCCATACCACATTAAAGGTTATCAATAAAATCTCAATCGTTCTCATTTCTATTTTGATTTAATTTTTTCCGAGCACAAACAAACGCCGTACATTCAATATAGCCAATATATTAACAGAAAATAAACTATTCAGTCTGCATTGAAATGTTATTAACATTTACAAAGCTCAAACTGAATGACAAAATATAACACAGCATGGAATATGAAGCAATCAGATTAGCGAATCTAAAGATTAGAGTTCCGACAACCTCGAATAAGTTAATTTTTTTCGCAGTTTCGTAAATCTGGATAAAAGGGGTCTTACAGCAGTGGACTATAGTGAAGTAGCGCTGCAATATATTTTCAAAATACGTACAGAGAAAAGAGGTTGTGTTGGAGCCTCTGAATACTAATCAAATATATAAATAAAATTTCTGCATTTGTCGAAATGTGATATTTACTTTCCCAACTTTTGTTAGTCATTTAATTCCTGCTCACACACATAAACGGTATTAAAGTTATATCCGCCTAAGTAAATACAAAATTATTGTACGGACTAATCGGGAATTCCATTGTCGGAATGACAGAGAAGATATAGGAGAAAAATACAAGATAAGGGCTCAAGAAAAAAGAAAGGAAAGGAAACCCAAGCAAACAAGTCTGATTTTTGTATGAAGACAGTGACGACGGTTTTTGGATTTCCTTAGTTCCTAAATTTTTGAATCCTGGTCCTCCTTTTGTTTCGCTTCACCACTTTGGTTCCTTCTTTCTCCCCTCTGTCTATCCACTTTCTTGCTCAGGTAATTCAACAAACGAAAAATCTGTATAATGGTGTTACCTCACTGAAGGAATTTCAAAACTAGATAGATTCAAACTGTTAGTCGTCAACTGTAAAATCTCGGTGGTATCAATTTTCTATGAAACATTACTTCTCTAAAAATATCTACATTATGGGTAACGCGTACAGAATATAAACGCAGTCGAATAATGGGTTCAGTGCTGTTTATGGTGGTTTTTCAACGCAATACAGACGAGTTATTTCAACGATATATAAACTTGGACCCGTTATTACACCATAGAAATAAAATATCAGACGAAACGGTGGATTTCTACTGGCGAAGTGGCTTCCGAGGATACGAAGACGAGACGATTGAATGTCCGTCTATCTTGGATACATGCAAAAATAATCAAATTTGGAATAAAACAATTATTAAATCATTTGAACTAAGTAATGGAAGGTTAACGTCCAGAAATTCACATTTAGAGTTATTACTTTACGGATTCTGTGACAGCTGGCACATGATATTTCAATTTGGATGCTGCGATTCAATGTTGTACGTGTTGACAACCGTGTAATATACTGTCTGGTTAGCAATAAAACGGAGAAGCTTTTATCCTTTGCTACGAATGCATAGAATGTGCAACTTCATTGTAAAATTAAACGCGCACGTTATAGGGGGAAACTCCCTTCCTAAGACGCCATTTACAGGCTTCCTATTGGACGTTTCACCAGAAGAACATATGCAGATAAATATCACTTTACTCTCATTTACTCTATTGTTTTAACAAATAAAATCGAAAATTTAGAACCACATATCAATAGATATAAGTACTAAAAGTTGCACACCTGACATACAAAGCAATATGATTACATAGCTATACTATACACATTTTATTACTGTCAGAATTCTAATGAAAATTAGTTTCAGTTACGTATGAGAAATGTATTATTGCTATAATTTACAAATAAAGTTATTTCAGGAAACTATTTGGGATACGGCTGAGTAAACTTTATAGTTTCTGTGTATGAAAAGTACCTAATGTATTTAAAATGCAGATGGAAAATACCTGCAATCGTAAATCCTCAGGACATTAACAAATAAGCGTTTCCGTAACGTAATAACTTAGTAACATTGGGGAGAGCAAAACTTTTTGATGTTCATGACTACGTTGTAAAGGAAAATAATATTCCGCAAGCTAATTTGAGAAAATAAAGGAAGACATTTTCTGATGTAGGAGAACATAAGGAAAAACAATCTTAAAGATTACTTCTATAACGTTTTCTTAATACGTGACCCAATACCCAGGGAAGCAGAATATCAGAGAAAAAATCCTTTAGATTTTCCGAGAAATAGTAGCAGCTCCGAGGGTTGATTTTAGTTCTACATCATTTTTCTTCAAATGGAAGTCAATTTACGTTTTCTTATACAGATAAATGCGTTTAATCGTTAGAGAAAGATGTCAAGCAAGCATGAAAACGTTCGGCCTGTTTATATTATTTTAGTAATGTTTCATTTTCAATTTTTTATTGTTAATGATTAACGGACGTTAAATGAAATATGACATTTTCTTAGTTGATTCCTAAACCACACATTACCAAGATATAAAGTAAAAAATCGTAACTAAGAGGAATATCTCCTATCTGATTCATCATTTTATATTACAGACCCATACTTTGACGAGACGTGGGATTTTCCTCATATCGAGCGACACCAGTTTTTCCAAGCCCTAATCCGCAAAATAACTTGAGGATTAAGGCCTGTCAATCATCCTAACTCAACGACATATTAAAACCCGCAGGGTCAACCCCTGCCATCAACATTGGTGAACCTCGCGATCTACTAAAATTAAATATGATTGGAATAAATACACCACATAGAGTGGCTTTTTGTTAAATAGCAGGGATCAGATGAGGTAAGCAGACGAAAAAGTCTGTTCGCAACTCAACCTGGAGGAAGAATGAAGTGAGAGAGTAGAGGAGGGAGACATAGAGGGAATGAGAAAGATAACAATATGAGACTTAGAAATAGGAATGAAATACAAAATGTAGTACTGTTTCAGTCATATTCTAAAACAAGGAGTCACTTTCGCTACTTATCGAAGAATGTGCAAGACCATCATAGAAAAATTTTTGGCTAAGGTATAAACATTTTTCTGTTTATTTTAACGTCCCATTATCAATTATAGTCATACGATCATTTTACACTTACGGAAATTTATGACACGATGCTAACGGACTATTGTTTTAGAACCTATTATATCTTTTCTAATATCTTGTTATGTGCTAGGAACGTGAACAAAGATTTTATGGCTCCTTCCGAGTGGGCGAGTTCCGCCTCTCTGATCTGGTGAACACAATGTTTGCATTACCCGAGTCACGGAGACAGGTATACAGTAGGTGCGTTATCTTTAGTATGTCCCCACATCTACTACAAATACGTCGAGCTACCCTCATAAATAAATAGGAATGAGTAAGCAGGAGTTGCCCGAACTAATTATGAATAAGATGGGCTGGGATCCAATACAGGCAAATTTCCTTGGGCATTTCTTATGCTTCAAGTAGATTATTGCGGATGCGTTTGAGGACCTCATTTGATGTGTACGGGCTACTTGTCTCTAATACAGCCTTCAATTAGTCCATTCTTTCTCGAGAATTTCGGCTAGATCAGTAGCTTCTTGAATGGCGGTTAGTTCGACTAGTTTGGCACTAGCTTCAGTTTCCAACGAACCTGAGCATATGAAAACTGGTTCTTCCTACCTGTCTGGCAGACTGACGAACACCGAACAAATAAGTTAGATTCCAACTCATGTAAATAACATTTGCTTGCTTCCCCCCACATATATAGGCCTCATAATTGATAGAATTTCCTGCAAATGAATAAATATCCTAAGACTAAGCAGCATTGTTAACTTTTATGAAATAATTAAACTGCCCTAAAATTTTTACATTTTTAAAGGACCTCATTGAATTAGAAGATCAGAAAATTGAAATTAAATTTAAAATTTATTAACATATCCATTTACTTTATACTGTTTCTTTACAAAACCTTTTAAAATGAATAGGGGGCATATTATTTATTTTAATGATGAAATTACATTTATGATAACAAAAAAATTTACTTTATACTAATTTTAAACTTTCTCCTCTTAACATATCATCCATCAATTTTTCTTAATAAAACACATTTATATATTTACAAAAATGGTAAAAATAATTGATTTTTCTTACAACTAAAAATTCCAGATTTCTACACTCATGAGCTTTCTTAAGAGCGGTAATATTGAAACAAAATCTACTCGGACCTGACAATATAGGAAATTAGCAAAAACGTTACAGAGGTATTTACCGTGTCAGCATAATGGACCTTTCATCGTCTTCTCCCGCTGGTATTTCATCCTCTTTGGGTCGTTCTCGATCACGCCTCGCAGCCGCTCCTATTGTCCGTGGTTCGGACAATTTTCAGTTTTGGCCTCGTCTGACCATCTTCTCTCGTACCCACAATCTGCCTCTCATCTGGTCAACCTCTCTCGTCTCCCCAATCTCCTCTGATCATCTGCAAGTGTTATACTTCTTCCCCACTTCTTTAATTCATACCCCGAAGGTTGCATGGATGGATATTAACCAATCAGATTTATTGTGATTTTTCTCTGGAAAGAATAGTTTGTCCCTCTCCCACAAGATTTTTGGGAAAATCCACGCTTTATTCCCAGCCTCCGTCTCCACATTCCAGCGGTCGCGGGACAAACCCCGCAGGCGTCTAAATGTCTTGTTTTATTATCCCTGACCTAGAAATATCTATTTCCTTTTGACCGCCGAAGTCCGAGTAGATATGTTAGACCATTACGCTTTCTTTCATCCAATACGTTGGCTCCCATATTCCTAAAAGAAGAAAATAGTATGAATTATAAGAAATTGTAATTTTAAGATATAAATAATTATTTTTACTGACTTAAAACATGTTACTTTATACTTTTAAAAATTAAGTGAAAATTAAAAAAATAGAAAGTATGTTCTTAAAAACGTAAATTTAATTAAAACTTGAATTAAGAATAAAAATAATTAAATTGAAGAGAACCATTTGAAAACTTTAAAACGTAAATATTATACAATCATTAATTTAATTTATCATCATAAACACGCATTCGAAATCAAAACGAATAACTGTAGTTAATGAACCATATCGGAATAAAAAATAGCAGAAGTTGTCAATCCATGCAATTAATGAAATACTGGCAATTAAATTAATGCGCATATAAATTTAGAACCAAATTACTAACCGCAGGATGAAAATTTCGACGAAATAATTTTTGTTTTAACAGGCACATTTGATATCAGTTGGGGGCTGGGGTTCATATAAGCATAGATACGGTATATTACACTGCTTAGGTCTAATGATCTTACGTTAAATAAGAAGAATTTTTCTTATATAACCTAACATTTGGAATACATCCGCAGTATTGCAGACACGCAAATTTTTTAAATAATATTCTCATCTAGTATCATAGTGCATCTCATGGTATCAGAAACGTAAGGTTTCAGAAAATTTAATGATTTTACTTTTTTTAATAAGAATTCCACATCAGAAAAAATATCGGGAAAGTTTACAGAGAATTCCTAGTGGTCGATATTTAATGTTCAAGATGTTAAAATATCACAATATATTTCTAACCTTAATATGTAGACAACTATAAGTACGAAAAAAAAGAAACTTTAAAAACTAAGGACATTTCGTTGCCGCAGTGCGTTTAACAACGTACAAACCTAGACTGGAAAAAATATAATAATTTCGTTTTTACATTTTTAAAGTCTTCCGATGCACAAACTCCATTTTATCGAACGTTACAAAAATTTGCTTCTCTTTCATTTCATCGTTTCAACTTCTCCCCCGATTTCTTTTCCCGAGTGGTTTCTATATTAATAGTTGGAAAATTTTCATAAAATCTAGTTAAGAGTAAGATACTCCAGTTCTCAGCTGATGTAACAGAGTAACAGTTCTCTAGACCACCACTTCTTAAACTGCGAGTCACGACGCCCCGCCCGGGGGTCACAAAAAATAATCTATACCAGTAAATAAAATTAAAGTGTCAGTCTGTCTGCAAGTTTGTCTCAAAAAGGCTCCAAAACGGATCGACGGATTTCAAAAAAATTTGTGAGTTTCAAACAGAAGTTTTAACATAAATTATTGTGCATGTTTCATTTCAATACCTTGCAGAGTTCAGAAGATATCAATATAAATATTCATAAATCCATTGAAATAGCGCCAGAAATACTGCGTGAAAAACAACAGCGATTTTTAAGTCTTATTAGGCGTTCCTATACCAGTCATTCGACTTACTGCGTTATTATAAGCGTTCTTTTGGTTGCTTGACAAAGAGAGAGAAAGGTAGGGGAGGCGTGCATTGTCACTCTGTCTTTTGTTGCAGCAGGATTTGCGCTGATGGAACATATCTAACTCACTGGGAAATAAAAACTTTTGGATCGACGTAAATTGTTTTTTTTGTCGCGTCACGTAAATTTTAATATTTAGTTAGTGCTCATTTTTGAAAACAAATAAAATAAATGTAATATATCCCGATAAATATATTTGAAGTTTCTGTTAGGAAGTTTGTTTCGAATAGGCCCCGAAACATTGTGAAAGCGGAACCTGTTCAAAGCCAACTGCGAGCAATAAGATTTTCCCTGAAGCGATCCTGTGCCATTCATCCGATTGCCGTGAAACTTTGGTGTTCCATCTTTTGAATTGAATTGTCGCGCCAAGTTCCGCGCGAAGTCGCGGGAATAGCTAATTATTTTATTTTACATTCTATATGTGAAGTATTATTAGAATATCGCCTATTAATAACGTTCGTGAATATACTCGTCATTTTCCTGTTGTCTCTGGAACGATACGTGTTGCGGTGTACAGCGATATCACCACGTGGCATTTTTCAAAGTTACTGACTACATGGCTGGATTAAGTTTGGGACGTCTTCCGGAGCACATTTCCCGTTCCAGACCACGTGGCTGTAAGAAGAAATGACAAGATCAACAGAAGAAAAAATAGGAAGAATAGTTCAGACCAATAGGAAAGGCTCAGTTATACGATTTAATGAAGTTGATAAACAATTCTATTATATTATCTGACAATTTAAAAAACATTAAATGAGATAAAACAGCCTCTTTGTCAGTTTTTTATAGTTATAACATTACCTATTGTAACCCATTATAATTTTGATTATAGTATATCTATAGAAGTCTCAAAAAGACGAAACGTAGTTTAGTTCAATATTTAATCAAATAAAACCTGTCAAAGAGGTTGTTTGAACTCATTTAATTCTATTATTTCATTTCATGATGATACAAGAAGCGAGCTACAGGGGCTTTGACAATAAATATCTGAATCTAACAACCAATACACAATAAATAATAATAATAAAAATGATTGATAAAAGGCGTAAATATAAAAACGCGAGAGTTGCAAATGGTAAAGAGCAGTACAGACGCTTGAAGAATGAGATACAGTAGATAGGATGTGCAAATCAGCCAAAGAGGCTTGGCCACAAGAGAAATGTAAAGCGGTTGAAGATTTCATGATGAAAGGGAAAATAGACGCAGCTTATACGAAAATCAAGGAATCATTCGGCGAGAAGAAAAATATTAGTACGAATATCAGGAGAGAAGCCAATTCTGGATAAAGAAGAAACATGGAAGGAATATCTAGAACAGCTGTATCATGGTGAAAATCTAGATCAGTCACTGATTGAATAAGAGAGGAGGTGGATGATGAAGAGTTGGGGTAAAAATTATAAGGTCAGAGTTTGACAGATCTGAGCAACTGTAAAGTGCCAGGAATTGATAACATTCCAGCAAAGTGCGCGAAGAAGCAATATCACGACTGTCCAGGATAGTTCGCGAAATCTACGAAACAGGAAGCATCCCAGAAAATTTTAATAAAACCATAATTCTACCCATACCGAATAAAACTGAGGCTGATAGATGCGAACAGGACAGGACAATTAGTTTAGTATCTCATGCGTGCAAAATATTAACGAAAATAGTATATAGGAGAATGGAACGTCAAATAGAATACGAGTTAGGAGACGATCAGTTTTGTTTTAGGAATAATGTAGGGACAAGAGAAGCTATATTAACTTTGTGACTGATTTTATAAAACAGGATAAGAAAAAAACGACCTACGTTTATGGCATTTATAGCGTTTGATATTGTGAACTGGAACACACTTTTAAGTATTCTGAAGAGCACTGGAATAAAATATCGAGAAAGGAGGCTTATACATAACCTCTACAGAAGACAAGCAGCAGTAATTAGAAGAGAATACCAAGAAAAAAAAGCCGTAATCAAGAAAGGAATAAGACAAAGATGCAGTCTGTCACCCATGAATTTGCTTTGCCGACGATATTGTAGTATTAGGGGAGTCAGAAGAAGACTTGGAAACCATAATAAATGGCATGAACGTAGTCATGTAGAAAGAGTTCAATACGACCAAACCAAGGTAATGTAGTGTAGTATGGGAAACGGTGGAAAAACAAAGAGGGTTATATTGGGAAGATATATTTTGACGGAAGTTAAGGAATTATGCTACTTGGGAAGCGTGATAACTAGGGATGGTAGAAGTATAGTAGACATAAAGAGTAGGATAGCACAGGCAAGGAAGGCTTTCGCGAAAAAGAGGGATATACTTACGAGTAGTATAAGTGTGAATATTAGGAAATCGTAGCCAAAAATGGGTAGCTATTATAAAAGGTTTGAGAAGCCAGACCGTGCACAAGTTTACATCTGATGCAAATTTCCAGGGTCGTCAAGAAATTAAAGTGAAACCACAATATAGATCTGATTAATGGGTAACTCGTGTCACTTGTTTTGCTCGCATTAATGGAACATGTCAATGAAAACGGTTTACTTTGCGAATTGTAATTCTCTAACGCGCTATGGTTTTTCATATTGGAGCTATTGTTCCAAATGCATTCCATAAGTGTAACATTATATACTCCATAGTACGATTAATATATATATTTGTAAATCGTTTCTCAAAGGTTTGTTAATATTAACTCTGCCCAGTTCACTAAGTTTTTAAGTTCATGAAGTGGAACATGAATATGTTTCAAACGAAAGCCTATTTTCACGTTGTCGCAACTAGAAATCGCTTAGCACTAACATCGATCAAGCATCGCCATAATCTCTTCCCGAATTGCATTAACCATTGAGGGATAATTTTACAAAGTAGCTTCGCCCCAGCTGTATATAAAAAAACAGTAGCTTTGAGAATCTGCTTAATAATAATTTCCTGAAACACGCAGTGTTTGTATTACGTGTAAAAAATTTTCGAGCGTACCCCTACAATTAAAATTTTCTGTATTACAAATTTCGTGCTTTTCAAACAATTTATTTCAAATCTTATTTCCAGTTTAGTTCTCTGCTATTTTCTTTGAGTGTTTGAGGTTCGGCCTGGAGATTCATTGAAGGGTAGATTCTACGTATTTCAGTTCCGTGAAGTGACTTGTGTGTCGTTTGTGTTTGTGCTTCTCCCTACAGTGCGTGCGTTAGGTTCAGTCTGTTTGTGATATTTAATTATCTAAATAATTATTTTACCTAGAGAACGTTTTATTTCTATACTGTAAACATGATATTATTCCTTTATTAACGCTAAAGTATTTAGTATTATTATTGTATTGTATCTGTATATACTGTGGGCAAACAAGTTTGTGTGTACATATTTCAGTTATGTACATTTAAATTTCTATTAATTGTAACACGTAAGAATTATTTTGTAATTTCTTTATGTAATGACTTAACTTGTTACCCCTCAGGACTAATGGAATAAATAAAATAAAATATGAACGGCGAAACGACGCGCGACAATGTCTGTTTTACACAAGATTGTTTTCTTCTACATTTTGGTTTTATCTATAGCCATATCTAATTGCATTAGTTTGTGTGGTGGTCGAGTAGGACTGTTGATTGGCAATTAAACCTTAAACGAATACACCACATTTAGTTTTAGATTTAGGGTTCATCTTTTTGATAATATTAAAAATTGGTTCATTTTTAACATAAATATACTATCCAAGTTTATGAAATATATATATACATTATATTAAAATTATTTATAATAGATTTTTAATAAATGTCAAAATTTACTCTCCTCATTTTTAAACTTGCTCCGACTACCCGCATGAACTTACAGTTGACCGTGGTGGTTAGGAAAATTTTTACACCAATTATATGTCGACTCTTAAATAGAGAAAACATACCGCGCCGTTAAATTTAATCCCATGGAAATTATGCAAAGAAAATAATTTATGTTCCCAGAATTTATATATTACATAAAAAAGTCGAAGTTACCGCGTCAACGTCAGAACAGTGGTAGTTAATCGTTTGGGCTCTTAGTATAGCTGAGCTCTTGGCTGCTCCATCTCGGATGCTCGTATGTGGTGGAGGAAGACGATGAAACTAGGAACCTCGATGCTGTGTCGTTGCTGATGGCCTCTGATCTCTCACATCGCTGGAAGCGGCAACTTATGGGTCTAGGACGATTCGGCGCGGCCGGTTCGGCGCGGCCGATTCGGCGCAAGAATTATTCGGCGCGGCCGTTTCGGCGCAAGCCAGTTCGGCGCAAGGTTGGACGCGGGGACATTACGTGGCGATAAACGAGAATATCGTGGACATTTGTTTCAAATAAGTTATTTTATACAAATACACATCTTATATTAATATTAATAAAATGAAAAACAGCCTATATATCAGAAAAAAGTGATATAAACTTTATTAACAGTAGTTTGTTCACGACGTTCCGTTCTTAAATTTTAAAACCTCATCTTTTACGATTATAATAAAAATGAATATTTACAATATATATGTATAATACAATTATGTTATAAAATGAAAAATTATTAACGGAAAAAAGAAATTGAAATGGATAAAAATTTGTTGTGCATGTCGCACAAGCAACGAGGCTGAAATAACACTTACAAAGAATAAGCGTATTGTTAGTTCCATAATTACAATGGAAAACTTTAACAATGAGTTAATTCTGTATAGAAAATTATCATAAGTTGTGCAAAACACCAAAATGTACATTTCTAATAATCCTGATGTCATCTTTAGTGAATCTGCCAAAGGAATTTGACTAAATAGTTTTATAAAGTTGAAACGTTATTACCAGACAAATAAATACATAGAACTTGCAATAAAAATTAAATCCATTACTTTAGTTATTGATCAATTAGAAATTAACTTGAAAAGACTTGTGGATAGTAGCACTTTTTAACTCCTAGTTTTTAACTTCTGATAATAGTGCCAGAGCCTATGCTCTAGCATATAATTTATCTTTCAGAATTATCGTTTCTTCTACTAGCAGCCCTCTTCATAACATTTCTATATTTTTATATAATTCTCTTAATAAGGAAAATAATTTTACAGTCAAAACGTCTTTTAAGTTTTTGGACCATTTAAACGTCACTAATGATCATGTTTTCTTATCATTAGATGAAGAGTTCTTATTTAATTTTTACCCCAAGTTTTAAAAATAGATGGGATAACTACTTTTCGAAATTGACAAAAATTATTTTATCAAAAATTCTTATCTTAATAAATGTAATTATAAATTCCACTTATTTTTCGTTCAAGAACATTTACTATCACGAAATCATTGGTTCTACCTTGGGAATTTTTCTTTGTCGTTATTCGCGCAAATTATGAGAGATTTGGAAGCCTTATGTATTACATCTTTAGATTTAAAACCACTGAGATATTTCAAGAATGATGACTTTTTAGTATCATCCTCAGATTCCACATAAACCATTTGCTCAATACTTTTAATAATTACAACACTGAAAGAAACTTTAAAATTGAATTGAAAAAGATCACTCTGTCAATTTTCTTGATGTTTTGGTTATTGTTTCTGTCAATAAGATAGTTACCAATTGCTATAAAAATATCTACTTACTCAGGAATAATTCTTAATTACATGTCAAATCAGCCATTATTCCATAAGATACTATGCTTTATAATTCAGTAAATATGGACGTCAAATTATAACGTCAGCGCTATCATAAATTTAATCTGGGAAAAATAAATATTGTGTTCTTCTTAATATTTATCCTTTGCATTTCGCTTAAAAATACATTAAAATTGGGTTGACTAAGATTAATATGAAATTAATAATTTACCCGTAAAATTACGCAGTAAGAAATAATACAAACTTATGACATGATTTAATGAATTATGATATCCAAATTATCTTAAAATCTTGCAATAATTTAAGCTATGTTAAAATATTAAAAATAAAATTAATAATTTCGGTATCTGTTTATATTGTAATTACAGTTATATTGGCCAAACTATGCCCACATTTAATATCCGCATTTATGGGACTTGGAAAAATATAAAATTCAATGTGAAAAATTATTCAGTTTTGTGGAAGAATACATATTGAAACAACCATAAGATTTATTAGAAAAATATTATAATTTCAGATGTAAAATATAATATTTATTTTAGACTCATGGGCGAGACGCATCACATCAGACCAATTCGGCTATTATTATTATTAAAAGACAAGTAATTTAAATAAATTTAAATCGCTACTTTTATAAAATTTATGTTTCATTGAAAGATAAATATTTCGATTTTTATTCTGAACACAAAAGTCTCATGAGTTATTGTTACAAATTGTTAAATGAATAAATAATTTGGCATCTTCAAATATTAATGAAAAGTCCAGATAATTTGTCATAAAAACGTAGCTTAATATTTAATTAAATTAACCTACGACGCTTAGTCCATATTTGTGGAATTCATACTTATAGCTTGTTTTACTATTAATGTTTTACAACTCTCAGATATTGCAACTGATTAAGTATTTAGGAATATATTTAAAAATTTTGCTAAATATGAAATTATATGTCTTGTAATGTTAAGTGAGTTTCGCGCCGAAACGGCTGCTTTACGTCTAATAATGTTATGCGAGTTTCGCGCCGAACTGGCTTGCGCCGAAACGGCTCGCGCCGAAACGGCCGCGCCGAATGGGCCGCGCCGAAGTGGCTGCGCCGAATGGTCCCATCCCGGCAACTTATTGCCCATGGACTGCTTCCACGCCACGTAGTATAGGTGGATGGATGGCTTCCACCTTGCTTCTCCTGACGGCAAAGCTCAATCACCGAGAAGAATAATAGCAGGTTCTGAACTTATTGTCCATACTTCGGACAGAGTTCCTCTCCTCTCGACTTGTCAACTTGGAATGTCTGTTTACCTCTCGTTCTCCACACCACCTGTGTGTTCATTCCCCACCTTTTTCGTCATACGTCATTTTATCTTCCCATCTTCACCAACATGCATATTTCTAAATTTTGGAAGAACCCGCCTCCATTTCCCACGAATTTGGTGAATCCTCGCCATATTGTCCTTAACTGGGAGAAATAATTTATACGTGGCTACGTCCACCCAGGTAAACGCAGGATTTCACACCACTTTGCCCTCAAAAAACTCATACTTCTTACCCTGCTAAAATCCTCAGACCGATGTTCTCACGTTATTTTTCTTATCCCCCGCAAATGGAACAAACAACGTGTATTCCATGAGGTCAGCTGGATACTAAAAAAAGGAATATATCTATTGAATACTTAATAACCAATATCTTAACGTCTAGAACATATATATCTTAACAACTAATTAATATCTAATATCCACTACATGTGGTTTCCTACATCTACCAGCTGTCAGTTCAATGACTTGCCACATTACTTCCATCACTTTGTCCAGCTTTGTACTATAGCAGAGCATGCTATAATATTTCCCATAAATTTCTATGTAACTCCTGTTTCCACATTGTAAGTTGCCACTGATCTCCATCTATTCTTATTTCATATATCATATTTAAGAGGAGTTATGTCTTATTTGTTGAATTATTCTCCTATAGCATTAATTTATGCATGGATGCTAGAGCGTATCTATTATTGGGGCGAAAAATACCGTAATTTTTTATTCATTTTTCTCTTGATAACACTCCATCATGATTAACCAACATAAAAGTCATAAACGGACTGTCATAAATGTGTAAATCCAATGTAGAACAGCATTCGTTTATGTGCCGACACATTTTGTTTCCATTTTCAGCAAATTTATTCGTAACCGTTTGCTGTATCCCAGTCTTAGAGGAGTGTCTTAAAAGGTATTACTTTCCTTCATATTTTTTCAGTGAGGTATTCTTGATTTTATCCCGTTTTTGTTGGGTTACTTATGAACCGAGACAGCTGTCCGGGTGAGTTTTAAAGGGCAAGTGACATGTAATGCCAGCCGTAGAACTTTCTCTGCTACACGCTAACTGCATTAGAGTCAGCACGTTGCCTAAAAAGGACGCTACCATAGAGACATTTCTTCACAAACGACTATTGCGTTACCGACGTGAAACTTTGCCTGTCATCATTCAGGATTCTTCTGCCGAGCTCCACTGTGTTACGAACACCATGAGGAAGATCTCTAAGAGTGAAAAATAATATCTGGTATTAGCTCTCGCCCAGACATCTACAAATTTAACGAATATTTTAATTATTTAAAGTATTATTTAAAAAATATATATATGAAGTTCAGATTTACTGAAATGATTTTTATTAATCTTAATAGAAATGATATTATAAACTTCAGAAATGAAGGAAGTGAAATTGGCACATAATATATTGATATAATTAATAAATTAGAATTATTGTGAAATAAATAATTAAATATTATACAAAAAATAAAATTAGTGTAAATGGCATTTTATAAAACAATTTTTTGTGACATATATATATATACATACATATATATATATACATATATATATATATATATATAGTCACGTTTCTTAGGGATCGTGAGATTCAATAACACACACACGTAGAGGTTACAAGCGTTTAATCAACGGCGAAGTGCTGTACAAAGCTCGTACTGCTTAAGACTGATTCCGATTTGTAATCCAGTCCTATTTATACATACATGGAATATTCTAGAAGCAGAACATTCTAGAAACAGAAAATACTAGAAACTAAAGGCAAACAATGTAAATAAATTAAACAAATAAAAATGGTTGCGTCGGCTGGGACTCGAACCCGAGTATACCTGTCTGCAGTCCGGCTCGCTACAGCCCTGCCATCACTGCAGGTCTTGAGATGTGGCAATATATATAATATCTCTGAATAGCACTCTTCGTGAAATACTAGGGGTAGGCTGGTAGGCACAGACAGTAAACATGAGTTCAGAGTAAATTATATTCTTTTATAAATTAACCTATTTTATGAACTGAAACCTAATACCTTCGTTGAAATAAATATGAAGTATAACCGTTTGCTTCCATTAAAACTAGCAGTGTTAATTAACTGAAATGAAACTTAATATTTAAACCAAAATATGAACACATGTTATTGTGACGGTAAAAAATATGAATTTTTTTCTCAAATCTTAACCAAAAAGAAACTTATGTAACCAAAGTTAGAATTTTTAATCATTATAATTAAATAGAATATTTGTTAATTGTCAAAGTGAGAAATTTCAGTAAACCTGTTTATTTTTGTATTTTAAATTTTTGCTTTTAACAACCTTAATAAAATTGTAAAGTTGTTTAAAAAACAATAAAAAATATTTTATAAAATACCATTTACAATAATGTTATTTAGTATATAATACATAATTCTTTATATATTCAATAATTCTAATTTATTAATAACATCAATATAATATGTGCTAATTTCACTTCCTTCATTTATGAAGTTTACAATATAATTTTTATAAAGATTAATAAAAATCACTGCAATAAATCCGATCTTCTTATATTTTTATTTTCAAAATATTTCTTTAAAGAATTAAAAAATTCGTTAAATTTGTAAATATCTGGGCGAGAAAAAGATTTTATCTTTTTGATTGAGTTAGTGGTGACGTCTCAGTGAGATATCTCCGTAATTACGAATAGGAATTGGTATCGTGATGAGTATCCACAAATAAGGAGCGATTCAAATCGTTCAATTACATATGTCTCCCTCTGTTAATAAGACATTGTAAAATTGTTCTTAGAACCAGAGGATAAGGTAGTCTGACAACGCGCTCAATGCCACTTAAATCACATTACATTACTTCAGTGTACTGTACTGGGTAATAACAATAAGTATTAGGGCATGGTCTGTAACGGTCAAACCCATCTGCACAGACATCAGACATCACGGCGCGCGTGGGGTGTTTCCCAACTATGGTGTGGCGTTTTCCCCCAAAAACCCTGTGGGAGAGGGGAAACTGTTACTCCCAGAGAACATTACCTCAAATATGATTGATTAATATTCTTCCCTGGCACATTCTGGATATGAACTAAAGAAGTATGGTAGATGTATTAAAAAGGCTTGCAGAGAGATTTTTGACACAGATTTCGAGAAAAATTAGAGTTTAGGCAAGGGAGATTGTAGAGACGAAAGCGGTGGATCGGATAAGATTAGAGGCAGATTCGGTAGACGAGCAGATGATTGACATTATCGGACAGGCAACCAGAGCAGACGAGGATGAACTGGAAGTTCTGTACCAGGAAGAATAGCAGCGACGGCTCTGTTTTTGATCGATCACGACCCAAATTAGGAAGAAATTGCAACGAGGAAGATACTGGAAGGTCCATTACGATGACACGCTAATTACCCCTGAAATGTTTTTGCTGATTTCCTATGCTGCCAGGTCCCAGTAGATTTTAATATGAAATATTTTGCTCTCTGAGAAGGCCCATATCATACGACCCTCAGTTTAGAGATGGAAAATTGTTAATTTTAAGTAATAAATTTGTATAATTTTTATTTAAATATATATGTAGTATTTAAATTAGAAATAATTGCTGGCTTAAATTTTAATAATGAGAAAATATTGATGTAAAATTGTTTAGGATAAAGTAAATTGTTTTCTTTGTTATTATAAAAGCTCATTCTTAATATATTAATATTTCATTAAAATAAAAATATTCATCTCAGGCCCTGCTAATATATATAGTTATAGAGTTATGTTTTATTTACTCTATGTTATCATTCACTATTAATCAATTCGATCGATAGTTCAAGACGAAGGACTTGTTTACATATGATTGTCAGTTCATCAGACCACAGAAAAATAATACTTTTTAACTCTCACAAAATACCTAGTATCGATTGAGTTGTCTTAGTACA
The DNA here is from genome assembly GCA_034510155.1 of Eucriotettix oculatus. NCBI lineage: Eukaryota > Metazoa > Arthropoda > Insecta > Orthoptera > Tetrigidae > Eucriotettix > Eucriotettix oculatus. The sequence continues at coordinate 12,585,345 of CM067378.1, read as the reverse complement.
AGTCCAATCTTAAATAAAATTAGGTACGTAAAATATTAAAAATTGTATACTTTTATTATTGCCCAATTATTTTTTATACAACAGTTTGTACGATGGTTCAGAAAGCTGGACTAAGTGTGGTGTAACCGCGGGTTCGAGCATGGGTTTGGATGTTTGTGCCGTCACGCTTATGCAATCTGGGATTAAGATTGTTGGAGAAACGATACGCTGACCACGTATCACTCCATATTCGGACTGTGTTGTGTTGAGTGGGAGCAATAATTAAAAACAATTTTTATTAAATTAAATTTTATTAATTTCAATTAGTAATACAAAAAATACACTAGCTTACAAACAACTTTTAAAAGCGTTGAAGAATTCTCGGGATTTGAGTCGGGTGATGTAGTCTGTAGTCGACAACGTTTACATGGCTGACACGAAATCGTCTTCAGGTGGGCGATGTCAGCCATGGAAACGTTGTGCACTACAAACTACATCCCCCGACTGGAATCCCGAAAATTCTTCATCCAGCATTTTTGTCGTGAAAACCTATGTTCCCTATTTCTTTTTTGGTTAACAGCCTACATGAGGGTGATCCTAAAACAGGCAACTCCTATTTAATAGCACAGGAAGGGAGTTGAAAATGGGGATGCGGAAGGTAGAGCAAGGTAGCCAAGGGTTAACTAGGGCCCCCGGGCTATAGTTTAAGGATCCTACCCAGAGTTTCGCCTAAAGAGACGCGGGGAAACCCCTAGAAACCTGCATCAGGTAGGTCGGACTATTCTCACGCCCTTACGAATGGCGGGAGACGAGTTTGCTGTGGGGTCGCAGCATTCCCTTCTCCGTGTGTCTGCAAGTTTCAGGAGGCAGTTGGCCGACTTTTTTTTTTGGGTAACAGGCTACATGAGGGTGATCCTGAAACAGGCAACTCCCCTTTAATAGCATAGGAAGGGAATTGAAAAGGGGGGATGCGGAAGGTAGAGCTGATCCAATGGGACTTTGGGCTGGCTGCTTACTAACTCACCTGAGAGCAAGAGTATCTACAATGGACTTAGGAGGGTATAAACGAAGAAATCGAAAATTTACTATTACTCAAATCAGCCAGGGGCAAAAAACATAAATCGGCTACATCACCGCTTGTAGATCTGGGAGCTGGTGATGATACATGTTATCTTGGGTCTGGTTGTCTTGCTGTTTCTCGGCGTCTCGTTCAATCAGCTATTGAAGCTGAGTTGTCTCCACTAATAGTAATATTAAAATGTCCTGTAATGGCAATATTGATGTATTGATTTTATAATGTTACGTATTCTACTCCTAATAATAATGTTCAAAATCTGCTTTCCATCTTTTTATATTAATTCATGCCCACCCTTTTCTGTCTGCCGGGATTTGTGAACTTTCTCCGAGGCTTGACGTTGTTTCTTGATGGTATGTGTTCCTTTCTTCCGGGGATGAGCTGAGATGCAGTCCGTCCCTTCTTTATTGTTACAACACATGTTTATTGCAACGGGATGTTTGCTAGTCCCAAAGTCAGGCCTTTGTCCCAAGGACTGCCCTGATATTCCTCAAGTGGTACTGATTTGTGTTTCTTTTTCTGGCTGTCGATATGATCAATTAGATATTAATTTAATATTAAGCAAACACGATCATTACTTGCTTGCCGTTGGCCTGGTAAACAGCCTGGCCCACTTCCTAATTACTCATATATATATATAATATATATATATATATATATCTAAAATTAATAGACTTTATGGGGAAATTCTTTTTCATATGAACATATATATCTGTGGGCTGCAAACGTACACCACAGTGTCATGTACGTTGACAGGCCGCAGTCGACCCAGTAGTCGCTGAATGGCTAAGTAAGATGAATCAGAAGGTTCAGAAAGCTAACAATAAAAAGTTATTAGTAAACCTAGTGATCGACAGAATGTTTTATTTCAGTTATAAACTGTCAACATTTAACGGTCAATCAATTCTATTAATATTAAAATTTAAACGCGTAGATCAATTTTGACTAATTTGGTACGTATATTCCAATCTAACACGAAGCAGCCATGGGGTAAGACACGCCCAGGAGCCGGGATGGACGTGGGTGTTCATTTTAAAATATGAATTATTATGTATATATTCCTCTTAGGTTTATAATTATCATCATCAATCCAATACCTCAGCCCTGGCTTCCCGGAGAACCCTACACAGGACTACTGCTCACTATTTCCTAACACAAAGCATGTTTTGTATCACTGTTGATGTCATCAATACATAAAGTCCTCTTGCCGCTTCGTTGCAAAACTAATAATCTTGCATTAATTCGTTCTTTGCCCAATATTTCGAGATGTCCCCCCCCCAGCGCAATCTTGACACTCCTATCGTCAAGGATGATTTTTGTTCATTATTCAACTTGACCAGTTCTGCATTATGACGAATTCTACAAATTTTATTTTATTGTGCAGGGTCATATATATTCCGCAAAATTTTCCTTTCAAATGTATCCAGTCTTATCACACATACTTGCGGAAGAGTCCAACACTCCGTTCCATATTTCACTACAGGTCTAAAGTATTTATTCAATTTGTAATCTGTCAACATTTAACGGTTAAGCAATCCTATTATATTAAATTGAAATCCGTAGATCAACCTTAACCAAATTTTGTACGCATTTCGTTGCGACCCGGAAGCAACCACTCTCGCCCAGCACCCGGGATGGACGTGGGTGTTAATTTTAAAGCATTCATGATCAGCCTATTGTAAATGATTGGGAGGGATTATATTATGTTTTTAATTTTTTGATTTATTATATACATTTCTTTAAAAAAACTTAATTTTAAATATGGTCCTTTTCAAAGATTACAAATACACAATAAACAATAAAAGGGTACGATTTTAAAGTTCTCAGGGTTAAATTATTGTTTGGGTAATCACGTGTAGCAGTTTCCGTTCACAGGACGAACCTGTTTTGTTTGCCTGTGCGTCTCGTTGCAGCTTAATGTGCTACTGGACTTTTCTCTCGTTATTCGGGTTGAGCCTGACGCTGCCGGAATTGAGGAAAACTCGAGCCCTTTCCTCTTTCTTCCCTCGTTGTTTTCGTCGTCGATAACACTATCCTTTGCCGCCTAGCCTTCTAGTTGAATCTGCTATTCAACTCCGTGTTACACTGGCTTCAACTTTCTTCTTCAAAACTTCTTACACCATACATCTCTGCCTCCTCGACTGTCAATCTCTCACACTATACTCTTCCGCTGCTTACTCAACTTCAATGTCTCACACTATACTTCTTTGCTATCTCCTTGACTTGTCCAATGGTTACCATTTTTATACCGTTCCACTGCTTCCTCCACTAGTCCGATGAATGTTTCATACTATGCTTCTCCGTTAGCTCCTCGACTTGTCCGACGGTTTACAATAACTATACTGTCCACTTCTTCCTCGACTTGTCCGAAGGTTTTTTCATACTGACTGTTTTCCCGCCCATCAAGTGATATAACTATCTCACACCACGATTGTCTGCCAATCATCGTGAGTTGTCCGTCAAGCACGCGAGATTTTTGTTGAAACAGGTAACAGTGTCCCTAGGAAATCCCGAAAGGTGAACGCTCCCTCAGCTAAAAACAAGTCTACCGTTATAAGAGTTTGATAATGTTTCATCCGGTGTTATTTGTTTACAATGTAAATGTCATTTCGTAGGAAAGTATGCTTTTTGGGCATAGGGACATTACATAAAAATATCGAGTAAACAGCCTAGGTGTGTGTCCATTACTTGGTTAAATAAGTCGCTGAATTTAATTATGAAATTCACAATATGAGAAAAGTTGTAGTTCTTCACCTAAGAATTATAAATAATTTTACTGTAGTTAAGCAAGCAATATTAGTGCTAAAGTTCGAACAGTGGAACTCTCCGAGTATAATTCTGACACTTAACATTCCAAGTATGTTGTAGTTCTGCCCTAGGAGTGGTGTTGAAACTATATTGCGATTAGAATTGTAGCAATTTCTACCAAACTTTGTACTCCCCCCGGCGTCGGCGATGCCGATATCTCAGGCTGTGTAACCGAGAGGAGGATGCTCACTGTCATACATAACATCTCAGCAGAAACATCTCAGGCTGAGTTTCGTATCCAATTTTCGGTTCGGTTCCGAATTAAAGGTCCAGCTCCTGGTGATGTGGTAGCACCTTCTAATATTATTGTTGCTTAAGCTGTGTACTGAGCAACAAAAGTATTTACTTTCTGACTCACTATAGAAGAATTTCGATCATGTTTCACGATGACGTTAACTTGTCGAACATGTCTTGTCTTCCTCTGTAACCACGATAAGTTCATCTGCAGCTCTCTTATTTTTCACCCATTAAGTTTCCAGAAATCAGTTCAAATCGACCAATGACATTATTCTCCAACATACGATGTCTGCAAAATTAGGTCCACGTGGCTCGTCGTAGCGTCCTGACAGTTGAAGTCTGAAACAGATTACTTCAACCATTATAAGTACTAGCTCGAAAACTAATAATACAGTTCATAGCTCAATAATTAAATTACGCTCAAAATCGACGTCTAAGGACCGACTTAACACTTCTCCGTTCCCGTAAACCTAAGCTAGGTCTCTCCTACCAATTCACTAATCACAATCTTCACACCCTAATTCTAGGAAATACGTGAAGAATGGACATAGCGCAATTTGATCACAGGTGCATTGAATTCCAAGGAAGTGGAAATACTTCAAATGAAGCTTAGTAAAGCATATAGTCAATTTTAGTAGAAAGACAGGAATGGAAAAAATGTCGACGGGACCAGGGACTTGGACGTCAACTCAGATTAGCACAGTTGGTAGAACCCCCTGCTAAATATTTGGAGGTCCTGGGTTTGAGTACCTGGTCCGGTCGACATTTTCCATTCCTATCTTTCTTCTTAATAATGCTTTTCCTTTGGATAGCCATCTTACTTCAGTATCTAATAAAAGAGTTTTGTGTTCACTAGCCATGTTATCGCAGAAAACTTTAAATAATCTGCATTAAGTTGGCCACTAAAATTTTCTTGCGGACTTCCGGTTGAGAACCGCTGCACTGAATGGCCCTGACAGACTGCAATTATGTGCTGTTGAACAAAGGTGTATAAAATTAGCTTATTTTTGTTATCATAGCTGCTCATTGTCAAGTTAAATAAAATATTAACTGTATAATCTCTGCTATGCAACCTGAATCTCACTCGTACAGGATTCAAACTTCAACACGCCCACTTGTTCAGTGTTACTCATGTTTTTCTATTGTAGCGGAAATCATGAAATACGGTTTCTTTGTTTCGCAACGTTGTGATTAGATTTTCACCCGTTCGATGCAAACGAAGTTTTCGTCTTACAGTTGGTATTATAACCTGATATTATATAGTACAGACAGATTCACTCCAGCCCAGAGTGACTGCGGGGCTTACCTGATCATGTCGGGAATGTCTCGCACTCTCTCTGGGTACTTTTTATCAAAGTTCTCACATGCCGAGACACCTTCACCTATTTTAGGAGGTATATGTTCTGGGGTCTAAGACCTTGGGCATATGGCAAGAGTTGTCCGCTATTCCCATTGGATCAGTTGGCCAACTGCCTCCTGAAACTGGTGGAGACACGGAGAAGGGAATGCTGCGACCCCTCGTCTCCCGTCATTCGGAAGGGCGTGAGAATAGTACCCAATGCCCGACCTACCTGATGCAGGTTTTCTAGGGTTTTCCCAGCATCTCTTTAGGTGAAACACCGGGTAGGATCCTTAAACCATAGCCCGGGGGCCCTAGTCAACCCTTGGCTGCCTTGCTCTACCTTTCGCATCCCCCCTTTTCAATTCCCTTCCTATGCTATTAAAGGGGAGTTGCCTGTTTCAGGATCACCCTCATGTAGCCTGTTAACCAAAAAAAAAACCTCCAATATTTTTGCGGAACACCTATTCAGTCCCGTGGAGCACAGTTTGGAAAACCAGGTTCTAGCGAAAGGGTTATTATTAGTTAATCCATTACATTTGGAGAAAAGCAGGAAAATTTTAAATTACGCTCTTATCAAGTTGCAGTTGGATATTAAGTATTATTGGAGAACAGTACATTACATTACACGATAGTAAAATGTTTCTCGTAAAGCATAGAAGGAAACAACTCTAGTTGTTGATGGTTTAAAGACGCATAACAGAATCGCATTTTTTGTCTTGAGGGAAATGCCGTTTCGTCTGCTTTCGATTGTACTGTTACGTTGAAGCTCTCTGAGTGAAGTGTTTCGTGCGTAACCGCTCTAAAAATATTCGATGGAAACAATGCAGCTTTCTCGACCGCATACTTGAATCTGTAGGAAACGATCATCAAATCGAAGTGTCGAATGTTACGAAGCGGAGAATTTCCCACTTTATGCGGGAGACATTACCGTTGGAGAACGATTTTAGCGCTACGGTTCGAAATGCGTTGTACTGATGTCGTTTATGTAAACTCGTATTACGGGAAACAAAATCATTTGCGTAAGAAGCGTTGAAAATAATTGTGAAATACATTTTTATTTAAAAATAATTCGAATTTTGCGGCCCCAACATCAAATGTGAAAGGTAATAAGAAAATATAATTTATAATGTTCATCAATAGTTTTATCCTAATACTTTATTATAGATATTCTGCTGGGAATTTTTTATTGGTCCAATGTTTGTTTCTAGAGAACAAGTACATGTGAAAAAACATTATAACTATGTTCAGTAATGTCTCATTTAATATTTAACAGAAAAATTAATTTAGTCTATTATAGTTTATGTTGTGTTGTATCCATCGTTTGATTTCAGTACTACGGAGGTTCTTTTTGGCACTGTCTGGGTGCCGTAGCGTGCGTTTTAGTTACCAGAGACGTAGACCAAATTCGCAGCCCCCTTATTTATGTATTTAAATTCAAAAGTTCCAAATTTTCAGAAATATCTTGAAACTAATTTTTCTATTGGGAATTGCACAGGGTTCAAATCTTTATCAGTGATTACAAGTTATTATTAACTTTGTGAAATTTTTCCGCCCTCAAAAAGGTATATACCGTCTCCGCCGCACTATGAGACTTTGAAATATGAATATAACACCATGCTGTTGTCGTTGTGATATTCAGTCATAAGACTGGTCTGATGCAACCCACCATGCTAACCTACCTTGCGCAAACATTTTCATTTCCGCATAACTACCACAACCTACATTCTTCATAATCTTCTTAGCGTATTCCATCATTCTCCTCTCTTCTGTTCTTACCCCACACACTTCCCTCCAATGCTAATTTTGCAAGACCCTCATGACTCAAAACGATTTACTAATATTGGCACTTATATTACCAGTAAGTAAATTCCTCTTTTTCGAGAAAATCTCCCTTGCCTGTGCTATCCTACTGTTTATGCCTACTATACTTCTACCATCCCTAGTTATTATGCTTCCCTAAGTTCATTCAAAATATCTCTTACCAATCTAACATCCTTTGTTCAACTTTTTCCCATAATGCACACTCTATTACCTTAGCTCTATTGATCCCCATATTAAGCTCTTCCTCCATGACCACGTTCCTGCTATTTATTATGGTTTACAATATTGTGACACAATACGTAACGTGAGTGGGGTTGTAATTATTATCAGTTTCTTTAAAGTTGGGTTTCAATATGAAATAGGAATTAAAGGAAATTCAATTGAAAAAACATTATATTCGATTTACATTTACAACAATTCAAATTTCTTGAAGACATAATTCTCTCGAATTCTGTTGAATACTTTTAAAATCTTATTACCTTTTGCCTTGGAAATAGCTAAAAGAGAAAGATAAACTAATCAGTAGAAAACGCATGTTTGGTCTGCGTCAATACGTGCTTTTTTGTTTCCTTGATCAGTGGTATGTTCTTTAGTGACAGCGGGGAAGTATGCTGGGGGCTAATACAACACTGGAGAAAATTACTTGCTAAATGCATAACTGCTTCAGAAATTATTTAAAGAACTGTCTTACGTCGACAAAGAGGGTCGATGTAATGAACAATCACAATTCGAGAAGGGATATTGCTTTCCCATGTGATGTTTGGAAAAAGAAGAGATGAGAATAGGTGAATAGGATCACTGTCACAGAGATGAGAGTCAAGGATTGGTATGGTGCCTTGGTGGATGTTTCGAGAAATTTTACCTAAGGCAGTTAAAACAATAGTACAAAGAATAGACAGGAATGGAAGACCAGAAATTAGGTAATTGCTAGGAACACTTGAGGAAAGGTGTTCAAACAAGCAATGGCTGTCGTGGACAAACTAGCTGAACTAGCGGATGGTGAAGGTGAACCAAGAGCAGGTATTCCCCCCACCTTCACCATCTGCTAGCTAGTTACCTATGGGAGCGGCCAAAGAGTATCTTAAGGGGCTCGTAAACGAGCAACAAAAATTTCACATTGCCGGCAATATTTCTGAAAATTATGGCCCGGCAATATTGTCGGCACTGTGTTGCCCTATGGACGGGCAATGTGTTGCAATGTATATCCCGGCAATATTGCGGCCAGACTGTAACCGGATCATTTCCCGCTTACACGTAGTACAGCAATATGGCCGAAAATAAAGTTCTTATTAGCGCATCGTTAGTGGTGATAAACTAAAGAAAATGAAAACCTGGTTTAGACCTTTTTTAAATGAACAATTCACAATCTAAGCAACGAACTGATTCTTGATTATCTATTCAAATACGTCACCTTCTATGTCAAAAGGAGACTGAATATTTCCTTTAAAACTAGACGTCATTGTTGGGAAATAGGATACGGTGATGGGGAAAACAACACAAATCTATACGAAATTGGCAATTATCCAAAAATTATTTTGACGGGACTACCCTACACATCTTTGACGTATTTATTCAGTGTCCGACTGTTCGATTGAAGTATGTGTGGTTTTAAAGGAAGGATTAATTGAATTTATTTAATTACAGGCTAGACCTCTTTATTTGCTGAAAAATTATTTTGGAAAATTAGTAATTACTTTGTAATTATTTTTTGTTACTTTTCAATAAATGACCAATATATAGGTTTCACAAGTTGTAAAATTTGTTGGCTATTGTTTGCCAAACATCTCTTTTTTTTTACTTCGTATTCTCTAATGACTCACGTCTCGAATTGATGAACTGCATCGATAAATGCAATAATTTTTTCGTTTAGCGAATCCATGATTGGAATAATGAATAATATTTATACGAAACACGACGCTAACCACAACTTATATTAATTATTACCTCAGCTGATTGGCCACAGAGACCTTAGGTGAGGGCTGGGGACTAGTATTGCTGGGCAATATTGCATATTTTCGATACCGGACCGAACTCACCGGCAACACCCCGGCAAGTGATTGCAATACGGGCAATATTGCTCAGCAATACTGATATATTGCCGGGCAATATGTTTATATTGCCAGAAATGTTGCTGGAATTTGGGCAATATTAATTGGCCATGATTGCCGACCAAATATTGCCGTAAAAAGTTGCTCGTATACAAGCCCCTTAAGGTAGATAGAGAGGCAATAGAGGCGCTGGGAGCGTGACGGCTATCCCCTCCCCTGTAGGTGTAACTCGCTCCTAGGCCCATAAGAGGCCATGTAAAAACAGCGCTTTTTGAGTCCGCTAAAATCCTTCTTAAAGCAGCAAAAAGCAAATTTAAGTGGATTTTTTATTTACACGATATATTAGTCTTTCTAAACATATAAGGCAAAAGAATCAATCCAAATAGAAATATTAATGTTATTGAGCATGTTTCTAAATCGGTATTGTGAGTTGGAAGCGAAATTATATCATTATATTTCTCAATTAAATGGTAAAAATATATAATTTTCTATTCGCAAATGTCGTAGTAGAATGTAAGTTGTTTTTCCTAGGGTCTGAATTCGAAAAATAAGATATTTTATAATATAATTTAGATAGACTGACGTTTCGATGTGACATTGGCATCTTTCGCAAAAGGTTCTTTAAGGGAATTTAAAGTTTGAATTAGTTCACTCTGATTCTTAAGCTCCCTGTGTTAAAAATAAAGTCGTATATCTTGAGTTATTAACTAAGGCTAGTGTCAAAAGCCAAGTATTGCTGAATTGTTGACGAGTGAGAGCCACCAATGTCAGGTGACTTTAGGTACATTGTGGTAAATGGGAGCGTACACATGGTGTCACTAGCACGGTTTTATGGGCCGAGATTTCTGGTCGGTCAGTAGCGGGGATGCCTCAGCCTCCCTGGTGTCACTAGCACGACTCCAGGTACATTGTTTCTTATGGAGCTGTACACATGTACGCAGACGACAATGCTCTCGGTTTGTTTAACGACAAAATACCAAACAGTCCTGCTGTATCATGTGGACTTTTCATTTATAATACCTATATTGCTCTGAGTTAATTATTCAAATAATATTTAAAATTAATAGCCAAATGATTCTGACAAAGTATTTAAATGAATAACTATATTACAATAAGTATATTACTTATACGACGTTACTGTCACTATCGGCGGTCCTCTTTGAGCATTTTCAGGATCTTATAGTGACAATGATGTTGCGGACAAAATTGAATTTATACAAATCAATTCTCATTCATAAATGTTGTCGTAATGGTCAATTCCACTAAGAAAATACAAGGAATCCTAACCCCTGTTGTAAGGATTATTTTTGTGTTTTGATTTCTTTGTATGTTTATTACACTAAATTGTTTTATAATTTTAGAAGTTTCTTTAACAACATAACGAGAATACAAATTTAATTTAAATTTTAAGTAAAACAAATGAAATCTTTCTCCCAGGGTACAATCTCGTGGAGAGATATAGCCAAATAATTTAGTGGTAATATGCATAAAACTTTCTGTGATAATTGTTTGTAAAGAAAATTTTTGTTTATATTTGTCCAGCAAATATTCCTCCTCATGCGAACGATTTCTTCAAAATTTCACTTTCCTGTAAAATAAATGACTGTGCTTTGGCTTTGAATTCATTATACTTTCACTTCACATTTTTTTCATACTTCCAGCATCGAGTTCTATCACGACGTGTATCAATCGGCGGCTGCTTGCAACTTTCTATTGGTTTAATTCCTCTCCAAGGAGCTATGCAGAATTAACTTTTCGTTTTATTTCACTTAAAATATTGTTAATCGCTCGCTTTGTTAATCGATAAAATACAAAAATGGCCAGCTATAATAAACATGCAAATTTTGGACTACAGGAATAGAGATTTATTTCTGGGAATAAATGATCGAAATTGCTATTCATTTTAAGTGTCATACTTTTTATTGGAAAGAATAATATTGATAAATGAACACACTAATAGCACAATTTATGCAATTCTATTTTGTCACGGTACTTTATCCTCCAGTACAAAATAATAGTAAATTCCACTAGAAAAATGAGGAAATAAGGTGAATTAAACTGGAGCAAAAAAAAATAATGCCCCACTTGACCCTCCCTAAATCTCATGACGTTTAGTAAAGACATAAACCCAGATCCGAACTAAAACTGTGCAAAATATTAAATCTTATTGCACACTGGTTCAGAAGTTAGAAGACCATCTTCAATGGTCTGGCTGTCACCTCGTTAAGTGCCGCTGAAAGGGCTAACTTTCATTACTTTTCAAAACAGTTTTAGTGGTCAGAGAAGTGTGTAATTTGGCTTATTAATACAACTTCTAGTCCAGAATGTAGTGGTGTGATTAATATAGTATGCAACTGGCATTTCTAATAAATGTTTAAGCCAAAGTCGCCACAAAAATTGAACACGGTAAATTTTAACGTCATTTTGAGGCCAATTACTCAACAGCAAAAAAAGAAACGCACCAATAATTTGTAAATGTAAATCATAACATCTACATAAAAGAGATAACCTGTCACTTAAAATATCCGTGTTGGTTTCTACCGTTTTTAACGAAGAAACGATATCGAAAGACATAATTGCTTCTAGTTCCATGTTTGAAATAAGGCGAAATCTTATTAATACTGGAAATCCAGCAGTTAGGATCGCTCCAACACTAATTTGTCTTAGAAGGGAACTTGTTCAGAAATTTATCTGATTTCACTACAACGTCGATTATTTTAGAAAATACACTTAAATTCAAACGAGAAACGAACAAATAGCTGTGTTGTCACTATTGAATTAAAATTTATAATCCTTACTTTTTCAATTTAATTTTAATTTTCATAGTTAATAATTCGATTAAATAAAAAATATATCAACCGGACTTATTATCTCAGTCAGGTCCTTTTGTTGTTATTTAATAGCTCTGAATAAGTCGTGCATACATAAATAGTTTTAAAAAACCATTTTCCTAACTTGAATTTTTTCAATTATTTTTCTATCAAAATATTAAAAAAACGTATTGTAATGTTATATGATTAAATTAATAAAGGTGACATTTCAATAATTTAATGAGATAGTGTTTTATTGTTAAAGTCCAATCGGCCCAAGCATATAGAAAATTCCTTTTTATCAGAATTTAGACCGGAGAGAAAACAATTTCCATTCTCCGCCAAAATTTGTGAATAGGAAATTATATATTTTTAACATATAATTGAGAATTATACTGATATAACTACGCATCCAAATAGCAATACCGATTACAATACATGCTCAATATTTTAATATTCCCATTTGAATTGATTCTTTTGCCTTATATATTTGGAAATACTAATATATGGTGTAAATATTAAATTTGTCTTTTGCTGCTGTAAGAAAGACTTTAGCGGAGTAGGGATAACCGTCACACTGCCGCCTGTGGGGAAGGCCTGGCATTGCCTTTCTTTCTATTTAAGGTACTGTTTGGAAGAGGCAGTCACTCACTGAGAGATTCTGATGATCTCTTTGTTTTTCTACCACAGCAATATACTAACTTCTTTCTCACTAAGTCTAATACTCTTCAACTATCCATGTCTCCTGCTCGGAGGTAAATGCTGGCAAATTACTAAATTGGCTGCTTGTTATCATGTCCCGTCTTAACGTTTCCCCGCCCACAATTGTCTCGCCTGGGGATAAGTCACATTTGCATCATATACGAATTTTTCTGTCCTGGATCTGCAAGCGACGCCATCGAGAATTTTTTGTTCAGAGCATAACTATCGTCTGAATATATTGCCCAAAAATTCTATTGTCTGCATTCTGCCGTATTGGTAAATAACAATAATGTTTCCCGAACTAAAAAAATTACGAATAAATGTTGTTTTTAAAAAAATTATTTTCAAGAAAAGAGAACACGGAATACAATACATTTAAATTAAATCAAAAATATTAATGTCTTTTTGGTATTCATGGGAGTCCAAAATAGATTTTTAGTTTTTGCCCTGTAGGTATTTTTGTCTGTGTTGGTGGTATTTGGGGCATTGATTGATGATATGGTCTATATTTAAGGCGGAATTACATAGGTCACAAGACGGTGGGATGGATCTATCCAGTAGATAAGTGTGGCTTAATTTTCAGTGTCCAGTTCTTATTTGGTGCTGGCAACCTGTTCCTTCCTTCCAATATCTGTGCTGTTATTTCAATAAATTGAGATTAACCTCGTGCGTGTCACCAGTACTCCCAAGACGTGAGCGATTTGCTGGTTGTAAGTAATTCAAAATCTTCTACAAAATGTTATTGTGAAACCACGTAAATACGTCTTATCCCTTAAACAAATTATGAAAAAAACAGCTACGTGGCATGGCACATTGTCTTGTTGGCAGTTATAATGTCATCACCACTTTTCTCACTCTTCCACTTGCATGTCGCAACGGAAACGAAATTTATAAGACCATTCAATTCCTTGCCAATTACCAACCGTCAAATTTTTGCCTCTTTAGCTAAATTTTAGACCTTATCTCCTATCACTGCAGGTAGAAAGGTGTTCGAAAAGGTTGTACGTTAAATATGCGTTCAGGAACATTTTAGTCGATCTCAGTTTATGATATGCAATATTTTGATTTACTGATTTCCTGCTGCCTTGTATAAGCTTCGCCACTCTTTATTCAATTTGACAGTTCAGTCTTAGAACATATATTCTAACATCTGCCCTAGAACCTTTAACAATTCTCTTCTCGGTTTCCTTATTCACTAACAGCGTCACCGCAACGTGGCTATTAATGGTTGTGTTGCGAACTGTAGTGAATATAAGACTAATAAATTAATACGCCTAAAAAGTTGTTTAGAAGACGTTAGACAGATGACGACTCTAAATCATTTTGAGCTATAAACTTTAATCTCAACACTTTGAGACGTCTGAAACGTTCCACAGAAAAGTTCAAAACCCTGCACCGTTAGGTTCTACGACTCTGAAGAAAGAGATGTAAACACCGTTTTTGAAATGGCTAAATCTGTGAGTAATTCTGATCTAGAGAGAAGATCCGAGGTTTAGAGATAGTTAAGAAGGTTGGGAAGTCAGTTATTAAAGAAATTTCGTAACGTAAGTGGTGGACAATATTTCATAAGTGATTATTTATTGTAGCCGGGACTTTGGCGACAGTCCGTGCACTTCAGGTATTAAAGGACACCAACTCAAGTCTCCAGAAGCCAACACCATTTCAAAGGGTTCCTGATCGACGGTGATAACTTATCCCTGAGGACTGTTGGTAATGTACTGATTAAGTAATAAGCCCAAAAAATTCGTCCATGAATGTCGCAGCGGTTACCGATAACATTTCTGTTGTAATTAATCACCAGGTAATTGAACTATCCATCCCCTGAAGAAAAGTAATAAATTTGTTTTAATTTATAAAGTGTGACATCAGTTTCTAATATATATATATATATATATATATATATATATATATATATGAAACTGATGTCACACTTTATAAATTAAAACAAATTTATTATATATATATGTATATGTATATTGTAATGAAAAAACGCGGATTTTAGTGATATTGTGGCGTTATGAGGCGCAGTTCAGCCAACAACAATGTCAAGTCGGCTGAAAGCGAGTGAACCCCGAAGGGGGTGCCCCGCGGAAAACCCCCTCGGGGCGTGTGTAAAAAATGATGGCGGGGAACCCCGGAATTTTGTAAAAGACCTATGGCGGGGAACCCTGGAGTTTTATGAAATAAACCGCTGGCGGGGGACCCCTGAATTGTGTAAAGGCGGGGAATTCCCGTGTGAGAATTTAAAAGGGGAGCCGATGGGTGGCTCGTGATCAGATGGAAGGAGATGCTGTGAGAGGTGGTCAGAGGACGGACAACGGATCTGTCAGAGGGCAGATGAGTTGCGAGCAGATGGAATGAGAGTTGAGACGAGATCAGAGGCTGTGAGATGTGGGCAGAGAGCAGACGTGTTCAGACGTGATCAGATGCTGTGAGAGGTGGGCAGAGACGTCAGATGTGGTGAGACGTGAGCAGACGTGGTCAGAGGTTTGCAGAGGTCAGATGTTTCGAGGAAGCAGATGAGTTGCGGATCTGGTTCAAACTACCTTCGTTGAAAAAAAATCCTGCAAGACGCCAGAGAGACGCGGAAACATTCGTGAAGTTGGTGTTTGTAGGCCCAGTAATTGTGGGTAAGTTATTAAAACGCTGTGAAACTTGCTCATTGTTCTGGTTGGATAATATTTAATGATTTTTTTCTTTCTGTTTTCAGTAACTGCATACTCCATCTCTCGAGAGACCCAAAATCCCCTGAGATTAAGCCCATGTAATTACTTTAAATTAATAAATGAAAAATTTTCAAATTGATTATAATTTGTTGAATTGATTAATTAATGTTTAATACCCTGAAAAGGATGTTACAATATATATAAGAATTTATTTTTTGGCTAAATATATTATAAACTTTCTTGTTATTTATTCACCCTGGTCCATTTGTTAAAATAGAATCAAATTCCTCATTAAAAATTACAAGAGTAATGACAAAACATTGCTGCTTAGTGAAATTACCCTGATTGTAATACAAATAAGTTTTTTATAAATTTGATTCATAAGAAAAACATTCCATGTTTATCTTCAGTACCCCATTTTCGGTGAAGATGGGCTACAATAGAAAAGTTTATTCGAAAGAAATTTGAAAGTATTGACTATGGACTCCGTGTTACAGTTAAAATATCCTACCTGCAATAACTTAAAGGGGTGCCCAGAAAAAATCATTAGGTAGTACTGAATCCACACCCCTCCGATGACGGGAAAGGAGTTTTCTGTGGGGACGCATTCTCCAGTTAAGGAGATAGCTACTAAATTCTTACGATAGGAACAGCAGACATCTCTTACAGCTTGCCGAAGGTCACCTTACCCGCAGAGCATACACCTTTCAAAACTGACAGCTGTCTCGCCTTGTGGAGAAGGAAATATCCCCTTTGTCCCCAAGAAGGTTCACATACTAGGGTGAAACGAGTTCTGCAGTCCAAAGTAAAAAGGCAGTAACTAAAAAGTTTCGACTTTTAAAAATATTTCAGGAATAAGTGTATTATAATTAATTTATAAAGACAAATTCATATTAATTGGTTCGGATAAAACCATTTTCAAAGCTGAAAAAAAATAACTTTACACCTTGATTTCTCAAAAGCACTTATTTTGATTTCCTGTGGACGGCAGAGTTACCACAGGCTTTTCATCGGGTCCCTTAACAAGTTAATGGCAGTAGATGCTTGAGTGTAGTAAATCCATTCCTTTGCAGGAAATTCTTTTGAAGAGAAATCGTAAATATTCTTCGAAGTCAATAAAAAGTAAATTAAATCGGAATGCATCGGAGTATTCGTTTTAAAATTGAATAATTACTGTAAATCAGCAAAATGTTTAATCTAAATTAGTATACTTTTGGAAAGTTCTCTTATTTCTTTATGTGAGCGTAACATATATTATTAATTTAATTCCTGGCGAATAAATTAATTTGTGCACATCAATCCGTAGATGTAAAGAATTTAACATTACCAGAAACGTATTCAAGCATATTTTGGACTTAATTGAGAGACACCCACACTTACAATATTTACAGAACTATCCGGGTACTTATTTTTACTAGCCTGGTTGAGTAATTCAGTCGACACCATTTTCTTGGCCAGCATGTGATTTAACCGGCATCCATTCGGTCTTCGTTTTCTGAATATGTACCTTTTCACGCCCACGTATCCCAACCGACCGTTTATTTCATGATACCCAGCATGACGAATCACAGTAAGTTTATTGAGTAAAGAAATATCCTCTTACTTTAAATAAGAACACTACCTTAAAGAAGTCTAGAACATCTCCGTCCATTTAATGGAGTCAATAGTTCTTCCGAGGAGTCAACAATACATTTGGTTAAAATTACTCCCAGCACCATACGAAAATATTCTTCAGCTATTCTACCTGAATGGTCCTACAGATACTCCCGATAATCTCTCAATCCTTCCACGGCAATCACAAATCGTCCAATCAAAAGGCGTTTTTCATTTAGCGGAGCATAAATTTACATTGCGCTCGCATTATATTACAGCTTAAAGTATTACTCTCGCATAATAATACAAGTGTAAAAAAATAACGATATCCACCAAACTATTAATTGTGTAATGTCGTTAATTTTTTGCAATTCTCACTAGAAAATTTTCGTCAGTGTTAACAGATCATAAATTCTAGTAATTTATAAGAACGGACTTTTATTTTGTAATTTTACTGTTATTAAGTTAATGAAATTATAAAAATTTAGCCGAATATGCTTTCGAATTATCACTTCAATTATTTCCTCAGTAACTGCAATTGACAGATAATCTTTTAATATATAATCACAGGAAAATATTAATTTCGTTATTTTTCTTTAATATTTCCTGAATTTCGATATGTAGGATACAAAGAGGCTGGAGAATGATTTGATAGCATTATCATCTACTCTGATTCTGTGAAATATATTAATAAAAACAAAAGTATAAAAACTTTAGCTTCTTTCGAATTGTCTTTATCATCATTCCGTGTGTTCCTTTCCGGTTACAAGATATAACGGATGAAATGTGAGAGTAGCAGAATATAAACAAGTCGCCGCCATGTTGCACGCAATTAAATATGGGGGAATTCCCTGTACTTTGTCTATGACGGGATAGATTTATGCATGCTTACTCATTCACATATTTTTAAACTATAATTCCTTCCACGTTTGTGATACGAGTCTCTCACCCCAACAATTATTTCTCCGGGATTTTGAGATTGTGCGCACCTAGTTTTATTGTTTTAATTTGTTTAAAAACGTACACATAATCATACGGATATATGAACAAACACACTTTAATTTTCATAAATATATGATTACAATATAAAAAAGTAATTAGACTGTTCGACTCCAGTCTGTGGATTCAAATCGCAGTAATGAAATTCTTTGCAAAGAAATTTCTTTTCTTACTCGCTTTAAGGTTAAAGCGCTTTTATAAATAAAATGACGGTCAATAAGCCAGCATATAAATGTATCACTATTTATTCAAAAGCGACGTTTCCTCTAGTTTTTGATAATTCCTCAGATGTACTACAAACATAATATTGAATAGTAATAAGTTTATTTGCTGACTTATTGACTGTCTTTTTATTAATTATCAATTTTAAGGTCAGTAAACTATGTTGTAAAACGCTACTAGTTTTCAAACATGTAATTGTGGCGTAGATAAAATTATTTAAATTAAAGGAATAAGAACTGTTTCCATAAATGAAGAAAACTTTGATTCGTTTTATATGTTAACTGATGAATGAAATGTATGCTTACATATTCCAAATTTGTCTGTCTTTTAGAATCTTATGATGTACTGGATACAGTCCACAACCGCTCAGCTCCTGCCATATATATTTACTGACTCAACTAGGAGACTCTGTATAAGACAAATATTCTCCATGAATATATTTGAAGCACGGGCAGTGCAGCATTATAGTTCGTCTTATAAATTATGCATGCCAGCATATGGGTGCAATCTCGCCTATCGAAACTTATACAGCAGAGGTGAGGAATAGCATAGCAGCACACAAAGGAATCACAAGAGTGTGAGAAAAATACTAATCAGTTCACGGTCACGCTACGCTTCATTAAATAAGTCCAATATTCCAAATAAATAATTAACGATCTACTTCGTTTACATTAAAATTGTATAATAGTTTTAAGAATAACACTATGTTATAATTATGAAAGATTTTAGTTTAATAACTTCACGTGTATATTATGATGGAAATATTAATGTACTCTATTACTTGTTGTCAGTAAGATCGTATAGCCAATCAGGTACAAATGTGTCATAATATCACTGGAAATAAATGTTCCTGTTCATATTAACGGTTATATATCAGTACAAGGAAACGATCTATTTAATAAAAGGTAATTATGTTTGTAATTATTTATGCAAATTTAAAGGTGTGGACAAGTTACAACAAATCTTGGTACACATTTCCTTTAAAAAAAAACAAGGGAAGAAAAGGTGAAGCGAGAAACCCTAGAATAAACGAGGAAGGAGTTATATTTAAAGTAATATATACGCATGAGTCAAAACATTATGACGTCACCAAAAAATTAAACTAGGTAGCTACTCTGTGAAATTCGAGTGAGATGGTTACTTAGTTTACCTTTTCGTACGCCCAAACTCGCCTTTCGCCAATAATATATTGGAATAGAAATTTTAAAAAATATCCAAGGGTGATAATTGAATAGATTTTTCGTCTATTGCAAAAGTGAGAACTTTCAGTAAACTTTGCTACTTATGTGATTTTGAATGTTGTGTATTTTTAAATTGCAATGTATGGCAATAATTTAAAGTGAAAATTCCAAAATTTTAACGACATTCCACAATTAATAGTTTCTTCTGTAATAAAGAGGTTCAGTGACAAGTCTAAGCTATAATATAGTTCGTAATGTTTACCACTAAAATTGGAAGGTTTGCATTACACGTGGAAGTTACTGAAAATTATCCTTTATTAACACCGAACAAATTATACTTATATAATTTACTTATAAACAATATATTGATTGATTTGTTTTATCATTGTGATGAATATTGCAGTATAACTGCCGAAAGCTACGTCTCTTAAAATGTAATAACTTGCAAAACAGTGGCCGAAAAAGAGTTTTTATCACCCATTACATCAACATTTAAACGGTCAAAGAACGCAATGCATTATACTTACACTAATTCATTAATCACTCGCACCGGCTTTACTTGTCTATGGAAACCTAATACATATTTGATTGGGTTCTGTCATCAATTTGAAAGAAATCTCAGATATCTCTCTGTCACTCTCTTTTTTCGTCTTCTTTTAGTAGAAACAGGTAAACTAATTGAAACAAAATTGTTGTATAGGAGTTTCCCTGTATCACATTAGCTGAAACACCGGGTAGGATCCTTAAACCGTAGCCTAGGGACCCTAGTTAACCCTTGGCTACCTTGCTCTACCTTCCGCATCCTATGCTATTAAAGGGGAGTTGCCTGTTACAGGATCACCCTCATGTAGCCTGTTACACGAGTAACATGCTTATTCAAAAGTGAGGTTGAATGCGCGTTACATAAACAGTGGTTGTACTGGACTCTACTGTGACAAACTTTATTTGCAGATATTTCCGTAGTTGCGAGTAGGAATTGAAAAAATATTTTTACGTGTATTAGAATCATCACGTGTATCTATTATTGGTAAGTATCCAGTTAGTCGAAAATAAATAAAAAGGCATCGATATGTGCAACACTAATATAAATTTAATTACATTAAATTATTAAACGAACCAAAATACTGTTTTAAAGTTTAAAGTATTTTAAGTTACATTTAGTTTAAGTATATTATCCATATTTACTTGTATAGAATTATGTTAAAAATCAAGTGTGTGGATGGAGTAACTAACCAGGAAGTTCTAATCAGAATAAAACAAGACTTTGACGAAGTTTTGTGACACGAGAGTCTTGTCAAATTATCATTAGACAGATGTGTGTGGGGTAGGAATAGGAGAGGTGGTAGCTATGCGCGCAGTTGGACTGATTACTCAAACAATAACATCTAATTTACCTAACTTTTCCTGTTTCATGTTCTTTAATTGTAGTTGAACCAAAACAATTAAATTAGAAAAACACAAATTCCTTCCATCCGTCAGAAAAACCAAATTGAGACTATCGTTTGGGTATAATGAAACAAAAGCTTATGGTATTACTGAATAAACTCAAATTATAAAATTCAATGGAAATTTCTGTTAAAGTGGTTTCCCAACATCATGTGGGCTCCTTTTACCTCATTTATTTTAGTTAACAAGCTTATAATGTATTTATTATAACGTTTCTTTGATACATTGGTGACTATATCAGCTCTTTGTAAAGTTAAAATTGAAAATAAACTTAATTGCACGCACTGAATTGCTAATTAAGGGAACTCTGCTTTGACGGCGTAATTATATATGTTGTTTTTTCTTTAGTATAACATAATACATTTAATTATACACATTAGTTATACATATGAATAATGTTTCCTATTGGCTATTTCAATATTATTTAATATTGAATATGCGCATTATTGAGTTTAAGCATTTATTTTTGTTTTAATAAATATTTTAATGACTGCACATATATAATTACGTCTCTGTACATTGCAGTTCATTCATTTTTGACAAAGACCTTCGGTACCTCTCTTCTTTATTATTTGTATATTTATATAATTCTGTCCTTCCAGACTACATTCTACAGTACAAACTCTGAAGACAGTTTCTGGTTTGATACAAAAAAATTAAATTGAATTTTTTCATTATTAATGGTTGTAAATGTATAGACTCTGAAAAACATAAAAGTAATCTTGTATTATTTTAAAAATTATTTGAAACACCAATATATACAAATAGAATTTGCTTAATACAGCTACATTAATAAAGACAGCCTTTAGGTGCTTTCGAAGGACATCCCTGATTTTATCGTATACATGATAACCATGAAAACATTTTACAATCAAAATTTAAATTAAAAACCATATTTGGTCGCGCCATTTTGTATTAATAAGTGTTCTTCACAAATCTCTGCATTGAACACAAGCTGTATATACTGGAGCTTTTACCTGCTGGGCAGTAAATTATCTCTGACAATATTAAGCGTCAGTACCGTTAGGTTGGGACACTTCGGAGACCATTGCATTCTTCTAGTATTAAGCATTTGTCAAACTACCGCGTCAGATACAACTTCGCAAAGTTATAATCTACGTAGATTATTCTGCACCCCATATAGCCAGAAGCCTGCTTGGAACTGGAAGAACAGCTTCAGCCGGCGAGCCTTAAACACTTATTTATACATTTGGTGTGGCCACCCATCCTCCACAGTGGAACAATTCTAAATAATTAAATAATACTGTACTCTCCTTTATTGATTGTAATTCACAAACTTATAGTATGCAAACATCAGTGTTAACTAATTATATAATTATTTTATTTCTTTTTATTTATGTCATATACAGCTTCTTGAATTATAATTTTTGGTTTCCATAAAATTAAAATATGTTCATTATTATTTTTAGACACCGGAGCCACCTTATATAAAGACATAACCACATCCGGTTTCATTATATATAAGACGATTTTTTAATTACTATGCCCAACTAAATGCCATATATGTCTCAGACAGCCTTGCTGTCCACACATGGAATTCTGGTCAGTGATTTCCGACAACTTAACAAAATGGTCGGCCAAAGTAGTCCATATACTGGTTATTTGTAGTATTGACCACTCGCCTCTAGGTTTAAGTGCGAAATAAGAGGCAAATTTGCTAATTGACCAACTTTGGGTTTTGACCGTTACGTATTGCTTACGTTTAATGGGGAGATTTGGTTGTACTTTAAAGTACGACAGCAAGGAGAATAAAGAATAAGGAAGTTTATAATTTTATAATATATTAACCCAAAAGAAAAAAACAAATAAAAAAAACTTATCCTTCTGCTCTTTAAACATGGACTGTAGGAAATGAATGTACCTTTAAAAATTAGAATTAAAACAAATTGATGCTGTCTCTCAGGGGATGGTGAGCTCAAATACATTTATATTCCGAACAATAATTGTTGGTGGCTACTCTGGCATTTAGATGATGGCTTTGAGGGATTCGTGGTTTCATTTAGTACTTTACCAACGACGACACCGGGACTCGTATGTAGATCTGGCAGGAACGTTTGAAGTCATTGAAGTGGCGACGTTACGGAAACCGTCGCCTTGAAATCTGGTTTAAACTACGCTCTGCTACCACCAGGTGTTTCACGTCCTATTAACAATATATCGAACTATCTAAAATATTATTAACCTCTGCATTGTCTGATTTCTACATCCGACTCCATCAAATCACTCACCATACTTCACTTGACCATACTTCGACAACTTCTCATAATTTCTCAACAACCCAACAAACACCTTTCACCTTAAGTTCTCAACAACTAACGACAACTCACTACAACCCTTCTCCACAACTCCTCCACAGCTTTCTCCTCAATCTTCTATCACCAACCTCGAAACTTAAGAAACCTCCCCTCTCCCGGCGAAATATTCACGACGTAAGCCAATAGGAATTTATTTTACATTTTGGAATTCCCACTAAGGGATTAAAATTCAAAGACGTGGCACCTGACGCGCCAGAGGTTACTGAACTTTCTGTAGGTAATTTTCCAAGTGACAAAATATTGAGACAGAAACTTATCCACTCGTTATGTACATTGGCTGGGTCTGCCGTGATTTCTTAATCCCCCAAATGGTTACTTGATGCCAGGTTGCCTGAAGAGCTACAACACCTCGACTTTCGCAGTTCGGTAAATTTGTTTAACAAAATTTTCAATTAAAATGATAAGATATTCCCTTAATAATTTAGTAAATATGTATGCACTGCCGTATATATAGTGAAACGTGTAATACGGCGAAGTTGGTATATGTATATTGTGATAAAAAAGGCGGATTTTGTAAGGTTGTGGCGTTATGAGGCGCAGTTCGGCCAACAACAATGGCTAGTCGGCCGAAAGATGGTGGTTCCCCGCGGGGGAGGCCCGCCGAGCGTGTATAAAAAATGACGATGGTGAACCCCCGCGGGAAAACCCCGCCAAACGAGTTTAAAAAATGAGGGCGGGGAACCCCGAAATGTTGTGAAATAGGGGGATTCCAGTCGGAAGGTTTAAAAGGGAGGCCGATGGGTGGCTCGCGAACAGAGAGCAGAAGGCAGGCGAGTGGACCAGAGGGCAGAAGGCAGGCGAGTGGACCAGAGGGCAGAAGGCGGGCGAGTGGAGCAGAGAACGGACGTGGACCGAGCAGAAGTGAAACAAGGAGAGGAGAGGACGTGGGCTCGACCCCAGAAGGCAGACGAGTGGACGGACGTGAACAGACGTGATCAAATCCTGCAAGACGCCAGAGAGACGCACAAACATTCGAGAGGTGGATGTTTGTTGGCCCAGTAATTGTGGGTAAGCGATAAAAAAAATTGTGAAACTTGCTCATTGCTCTGGATAAATAATATTCAATGATTTTTCTTTCTATTTTCAGCTACTGCATACTCCATCTCTTGAGAGACCCAAAATCCCCTGAGATTAAGCCCGTGTCTTCACTTTAAATTAATAAATGAAAAATATTAAAATTGATCATATTTGTACTTTAAATTAATAAATGTTTTATAAACAAAAAAATATATTACAATATATTTTCTAACAAAGAGCATAAATATAATGTAAGGTTCACCTGATGGGAACTCTGCCGGTAAAGGTATTTCGCCATAAAGCAGATAGTATCTTTAATACAGTTGACTAAATCATTTAAATAATTGAAACATTATTATTCATTGTTTAGTGTATTGACACTTGTATTACACGGGTCGAACATGTTTACACACCATGAACATAATCAACCATTAATTTAATAAACCGTCAAGATTCGTCCGGGCGTGTCTCAGGCGTGTGGATTTACTTTTCATATTCTTTTAAAAGACACACGCAATATAAAGTTGTGTCCATTTGATGATTGTAGTATCGGTGAGATCAGATATAAGCAAACGGAACTCAGATGTATACGGCTGTGACGTCAGTACGTGATGACGTCTTCGAGTAGAATCTGTGAGCTCGATAACAGGCGGCTGAGGCGTCAAAGTCTAAGAACGGTGTCGTTGGGATTTGGCAGCCCAGGTTCTATAAAGTAGACCTTATAGATTCATTAATTAAAGTTAAAACATGGCGATTAAACAACAAAATACTATTTAATAGCTACACTACACTAACTGATAGTATAACTAATAGCATGAATGCCATGCAGAATCAATTGATTTACACAATTTAATAATTAACCCTTTATAACTGCGCTGATATAAATACGTCTATGTACGCAGTTCATTAATGTTTGACAAAGACTTCAGTTCCTCTCCTCCCTGTTGTTTGTATATTTATATAATTCTGTCCTACATTGCTATTGCTCTTTAAGTCTTAATACTGCTATCGACAAGTGGATGCGCATATTGACAGCATTTCCGCCTCTGAGACTTGTGAACACCAAATCTTTCCAATGATGTATCGGACGCCGGTTTGTTTCACTTTTCCTAAAAATACTACTCATTGTTTCAGTTTTTAACTAATTATGTGCAGTTTGAGACGAACACTATCAGGATATATTATTGTCCTGTGTTTGATTGTGTCTCATTTACCTACAGTAAATATACTGTACGTTACTACTAGGGAAAGAGAGAAGAATTTGGTGGACGCTGACCAAGACAATGATAAATTAATAGGCCATGTTTTGGGACACGAGGATCTTGTAAAAATATCATGAGAGAGAAGTGTGAGGGGTAATAACAGAAGAGGGAGGGCAAGGATGGATTGTGTTAAGTAGATTAGGGTGAATGTTGGATATGGTAGCTATGTAAAAATAAAAACTTGCGCAGTATAGGAGGGTTGCATCAGACCAGTCTGAGGACTGAATACCACAAGAACGACAATTATCTCGTCCGTAAATTAAAGATTCAGTAATATCATACCACCGAATCTGAAAAAGTTGCATTACCTGTGTTGTGTAATCCACTTTATAAAATACAGAAACGTAACTCAATAATTTTTCCATTCTGACTTAAAACCGACAACAATTTAATTTAAAAATTACTGTAATATAAGTCGACTAGGATAATAAACACAGTTAATTTTATTTTTAATATTGTCGTAACGAGGTGTCGTTATCGTGGAGGTGTGATTGATGCATTCTTTAAGACGTCTGTAAATCAGGCCGTTCACCCCGGTAGCAATGTAGAAACCATGACAGAATGCGTATATGTCAGCTGTTGGAGCATTGACATCTAGTGAACATTATAAATAGTCGCCCACTCCAGCTTTCCACGGAGTCGCTTACGTACAGAAGCGTAAGTTGATTTCCCGGTTAGAGTTCTCATCTAACCGTCTTCATTTCCCATTAATGACTGTTGTAATACATATATCTAAACTGAATAACTGTGTTTGAGTGATAAATACTGCGACCTTCCGAATTTTACCTGATATAACTCAGGCGAATCCATCCATACTACCAAAACTATTTTAAACGTTTCTTGTACCTTTATAATCCTACGAAATAAGCCTTATATCTCACTTTCCTTTCATGTTCCACATTAACTGCGACAGCAAAGACAAGGCGGGATGGGACCATTCGGCGCGGCCGATTCGGCGCAGCCACTTCGGCGCGGCCCATTCGGCGCAGCCGTTTCGGCGCGAGCCGTTTCGGCGCAAGCCAGTTCGGCGCGAAACTCGCATAACATTATTAGACGTAAAGCAGCCGTTTCGGCGCGAAACTCACTTAACATTACAAGACATATAATTTCATATTTAGCAAAATTTTTAAATATATTCCTAAATACTTAATCAGTTGCAATATCTGAGAGTTGTAAAACATTAATAGTAAAACAAGCTATAAGTATGAATTCCACAAATATGGACTAAGCGTCGTAGGTTAATTTAATTAAATATTAAGCTACGTTTTTATGACAAATTATCTGGACTTTTCATTAATATTTGAAGATGCCAAATTATTTATTCATTTAACAATTTGTAACAATAACTCATGAGACTTTTGTGTTCAGAATAAAAATCGAAATATTTATCTTTCAATGAAACATAAATTTTATAAAAGTAGCGATTTAAATTTATTTAAATTACTTGTCTTTTAATAATAATAATATAGCCGAATTGGTCTGATGTGATGCGTCTCACCCATGAGTCTAAAATAAATATTATATTTTACATCTGAAATTATAATATTTTTCTAATAAATCTTATGGTTGTTTCAATATGCATTCTTCCACAAAACTGAATAATTTTTCACATTGAATTTTATATTTTTCCAAGTCCCATAAATGCGGATATTAAATGTGGGCATAGTTTGGCCAATATAACTGTAATTACAATATAAACAGATACCGAAATTATTAATTTTATTTTTAATATTTTAACATAGCTTAAATTATTGCAAGATTTTAAGATAATTTGGATATCATAATTCATTAAATCATGTCATAAGTTTGTATTATTTCTTACTGCGTAATTTTACGGGTAAATTATTAATTTCATATTAATCTTAGTCAACCCAATTTTAATGTATTTTTAAGCGAAATGCAAAGGATAAATATTAAGAAGAACACAATATTTATTTTTCCCAGATTAAATTTATGATAGCGCTGACGTTATAATTTGACGTCCATATTTACTGAATTATAAAGCATAGTATCTTATGGAATAATGGCTGATTTGACATGTAATTAAGAATTATTCCTGAGTAAGTAGATATTTTTATAGCAATTGGTAACTATCTTATTGACAGAAACAATAACCAAAACATCAAGAAAATTGACAGAGTGATCTTTTTCAATTCAATTTTAAAGTTTCTTTCAGTGTTGTAATTATTAAAAGTATTGAGCAAATGGTTTATGTGGAATCTGAGAATGATACTAAAAAGTCATCATTCTTGAAATATCTCAGTGGTTTTAAATCTAAAGATGTAATACATAAGGCTTCCAAATCTCTCATAATTTGCGCGAATAACGACAAAGAAAAATTCCCAAGGTAGAACCAATGATTTCGTGATAGTAAATGTTCTTGAACGAAAAATAAGTGGAATTTATAATTACATTTATTAAGATAAGAATTTTTGATAAAATAATTTTTGTCAATTTCGAAAAGTAGTTATCCCATCTATTTTTAAAACTTGGGGTAAAAATTAAATAAGAACTCTTCATCTAATGATAAGAAAACATGATCATTAGTGACGTTTAAATGGTCCAAAAACTTAAAAGACGTTTTGACTGTAAAATTATTTTCCTTATTAAGAGAATTATATAAAAATATAGAAATGTTATGAAGAGGGCTGCTAGTAGAAGAAACGATAATTCTGAAAGATAAATTATATGCTAGAGCATAGGCTCTGGCACTATTATCAGAAGTTAAAAACTAGGAGTTAAAAAGTGCTACTATCCACAAGTCTTTTCAAGTTAATTTCTAATTGATCAATAACTAAAGTAATGGATTTAATTTTTATTGCAAGTTCTATGTATTTATTTGTCTGGTAATAACGTTTCAACTTTATAAAACTATTTAGTCAAATTCCTTTGGCAGATTCACTAAAGATAACATTAGGATTATTAGAAATGTACATTTTGGTGTTTTGCACAACTTATGATAATTTTCTATACAGAATTAACTCATTGTTAAAGTTTTCCATTGTAATTATGGAACTAACAATACGCTTATTCTTTGTAAGTGTTATTTCAGCCTCGTTGCTTGTGCGACATGCACAATAAATTTTTATCCATTTCAATTTCTTTTTTCCGTTAATAATTTTTCATTTTATAACATAATTGTATTATACATATATATTGTAAATATTCATTTTTATTATAATCGTAAAAGATGAGGTTTTAAAATTTAAGAACGGAACGTCGTGAACAAACTACTGTTAATAAAGTTTATATCACTTTTTTCTGATATATAGGCTGTTTTTCATTTTATTAATATTAATATAAGATGTGTATTTGTATAAAATAACTTATTTGAAACAAATGTCCACGATATTCTCGTTTATCGCCACGTAATGTCCCCGCGCCCAACCTTGCGCCGAAACGGCCGCGCCGAATAATTCTTGCGCCGAATCGGCCGCGCCGAACTGGCCGCGCCGAATCGTCCTAGACCCAA